>JAGSMP010000089.1:1397155-2794310 GCA_029286625.1 Parnassius orleans
AATGGCTGAAAACATTGAAGAGTCATTGTGCAATCATCTAAAGACTAGTCAATTTTCAATTCAGTTGGATGAGTCCACTTTACCAACTAATGAAGCATTGATGCTGTCTTACGTGAGGTTTATTAAAGATTAAAAAATATGTCAAGAACTATTATTTGCTAGAAATTTAGAGACAGACACAAAAGGAGAAACCATATTTAAAACACTGGAAAAGTTTTGTGATGAAAAAGGAATTCCCTTGAAGAATATTATATCAGCTGAGCTAGATGGTGCCCCAGCTGTGACGGGGTGTCAAAAAGGCTTCATAGCGTACTTAAAAAAACAAAATTCCAGATGTGCTTGCTGTACATTGCGTTATACATCGACAACATTTGGTTGCTATTAAATGACAAATTATTTAATCAGCTTTGTGTTACTAATGATGATTTCAACCGATTGATCTTTCACACAGAAATGCGTTGGCTATCAAAAGGAAATTGTCTGACTCGATTTTACAATGTGTTTGACTCTGTCGTAGAGTTCTTGGAAAACAAAGACACAGAATTGTGCGACAACCTCATCACATCAAAGAATGATATCGCATAACTGACAGACCTCTATAAATTGCTTAATTATATGAATCTCAAACTTCAAGGCGATGACTTGAACTTAATAAAAACAAAAACTGTCGCTGCTTTTGTAGCCAAGCTGCTCTTACACAAGAAGAATATCGGCAGACGTGAATTCCATAATTTTCCCAATTTATCAGTATTCTGCAACAATGACGACTTGCTTGTCTACTGCCAACATTTGGAAAATCTCCACAGCGATTTCATTGAAAGATTCCAGGACATTTTGAAATTGGAAATACCAGACTGGGTGTTAGATCCTTTTTCAAATGTCAACATAGCAGAATCACCCCAACTGGAAGAAGAACTTATAGAACTGACAACGAACGAGGAAATAAAAATCAAATTCAAAAATGGCTACCAAGAATTTTGGCTACAAAAGTCAATCCCGCAGTTGTACCCTGGATTGTGGTCGATCGTTCCACGATTTTTGAGAGCATTGCCATCGTCATATTTGTGTGAACGTGGATTTAGCGCTGTGACAACGCTGCTTACTAAAAAAAGAAAGAGTTGAAATTGTGGTTTTTAAGTCGTTAGGAGTGTATAAAAAATTGGGGGCCCTGAAAAATAATTGATTTTCAAAGGGGGCGGTAAAAGAAATAAGTTTGATAATCTCTGATCTAATCTAAAACATAGAAACAAAAGTGTACAACTAGGGTGTGTAGCATATCCACTGAACACCTTACTTATCTTTTGGCCCTTTTGTTAAGTAGCCCTTAGCCCCTGAGCTACAAATGCTCTTGAAAATTTTACAAGACTATCAACATGTAAAACATGTCTTATGCACTTTGTCCCAGGATTAAAAATAACAAAAAGTTAAAAAATAATACACAGTTTACGTTTTAAAAGTATAAAAATTTCATTGACCTAAAATTCAACTTACATAGAAAATTACACCTAATAAGGCGACAAGTGACCTTCATGACTCTTATATCAGTCTGAATTACCATAAAATATTTAGAGCAATTATGCGACATACATACCTGTGTTGCGCGGCTACAAGGTCTTTTTTGCCATACGCATCATGCACCGGTGAAACTATGCCACCTACAATTGTGCCCAATCCCAAACTGTGAATGTAATCTCTGGCAATTTCTAGAAAAGAAAAAAAAATATAGTATCTTTATCACAAGTCACAATATGTTTATTTTTATGAATTTTATATTAAAATAATTAATCAATTAACCTCTTCCCATTCCCACACACATAAAATATCTTCTCGAAATGGTTTAATGCTACCAGCCGGGCTAGCATGGGCAGGAGACAATTTTATCCCCGGGGAAAGGAGAAAATATTTATCCCCTCGCTTAGTTTTATCCACCCTTCGAGCATGGGCACACCGGTGGATATAATATCCACAGTAGATAAAATGTTTTCTGTTTCTGCTGCTGGCATATTACAGGCTATTTATAATATTCATGTGCAATTTGTGTATATAATATGCTTCTTTGATCTGAGAGAAAATCCTAGTATACATATACAGATACCTAGGAATTCTCTGACCACATCTATATGGGTATTTTATTAGTACATATTGTCTAGCCAAATAACTGTCTAATGCATTTCTATGAAAGTCCTTGATTGATTTCTTAATAAATTAAAAGTTTGTTAATAGATTGAATGATTGAATTTAAATGTCATTATTCAATTCCATTCAGTTATAAAATTGCAGGGATATACAACAAAAACAGGGCTGAGTATTCTATTAAAAATTTAAAATGTTTAGTTATAGGATCTATTTAACATTTTAGTAAAGTAGAATTACATAATTGCCTCATAAATTAAATTTATTTACTTACCAAACATACGTAAATGCATATAAGTCGGGGGACTGAAGCTGCCGCAAGCCATAAGAACAATTTTTCCTTGCGACATTGTAACTGCTTGAAATAGATCTATAACATGAATTATTACTTAATCCTTATAGCTTTTATTATTCCTATCAAATCACTACATATTATCTGAAGCAAGGCTTTTCATACTTTTTATGGAACAAGAATACACAAGAACAGTCGACAATAATGTCTTCAATAATTTCAAAGTCAAATGTCAATATTGATATATCTTCAATTCTAATGTCAACAATGTCAAAGTGACTACGAGTGTTGTCACTAATTATTACCCAAAATTACCGAAACACTTACCTACTTCATTACTCAATACATTGAATAATTATAAACGAAAAATGATTCGAAGTACAATTACTTAGAATCATTTTTCGTTTACAATTATTAGAGGTTAATCAATATTAACCTCTGTTTGTATTTTTTAACATATATTCGGGCCTTTTTGTGTTTTTTTTAAAATTTAATCATGTTGTGACAACCTGTAATTTGTAGTTGGTTAAAGATCATAGACTTAGAATATACTAGCGTATAGACCACCTGACAGCCCGAAAACGCGTGACCAATTTTGATTTGTCATTGTGGGCGTTAGCTAGTGATGTATATTTTACTTAAAAGGACTATCGAAAATGATTGTTAAGGAAGCGGTAAAAGATTATAAAAATTATTATATATAAAAATAATTAATATTGTTTAGTGCATGAAGTTGAATAACTTCAAAAATTAACTGAATTTTACCATGATAGTTCTAAAATATTGTCTTTGTTGATTTTAATTCAAATGTATAAAATCCCAGGTGACTTTACCGAAAAACCTAAAAAACTTCCCAATAATCAGATCAGAATGTTGTATTTTCGAGCTATGATCTTTGGAGAAAAATATTTACTGCCGTGGGCAGTTTCCCCGGAATTTATTTTTTAACATATTGTTAATATAAATATGTAGATACTTAACTAAGTATATACCTATTTATATTTTATAAAATGTTTTGATGGGGAAACAAAAACGGGGACACGGAGTACAACATAATGGCTGCTTTATTTTTCATATAAGTATTACTTGTGATAATTACAAACATTTAATAATTAATAATTAAATAGATTATAGAAGTTTATTTTAACATTCGACTTAAGTATGAATGTAAACTTAATAATTTAAGGAAGGAAACTTATAGGAATCAGTTAAATAAGATTGCTCTGTTTAAAGGCCAATATGTTTATGAGGCTTCATCATGCTTCATGTTTATATTCTTTCATCTGTCCCTGAAAAGTATAAAGTAATAATAAACTTATTATCATTTTAGCTACATGAATTTTAAAAACATAATGATCTTAATACAGTAAAGTGCACTAAATGTCTGAGGATACAGATGCACTCTCTATTCTCTCAATCTCGGTATGTTAAGAAAATGGTCACTCATTCATGAACTGACCGCGGCAAGTGCAACTTAATTTCGCAGATCTATTGATCTGCGCAGCTATTACTTAACCACGAGTTCCTCTTCTCACGAATAACGCTGTAGGGATAAACCACGCTATTTAAGCCCTCGCGACAATGTCGTCGGCCATCAAGCATGAATCGGGCATTGACCGTTGTGAGTATCAAATGCTATGGAATTTATACTATCACGTCTCATGCGCGGTCGTCTAGTAGCGCTTGAGGGCATTACTAAATATCTATACCTAACTACGCTAAAAGTTTTATCGTTATGATTTGGGAATATAATCCGAAGTTCGAAGCTCCGCTCAACCCTTGGGGAAAATAGCATGATGCTATGAATATTGTGCTAGTGTGACCTTACTGTGCGGTTGGTTACAAGGTTATACATTTATTTTGGTTGATAAATAGATACTTAGTTTTATACTACAGTTAGTTTCTTGCGTGCCGAATTGTGCCGACCTGTCATTCAAAATCGGTTACAGAGTCATGAGATTTGGTATCCTTTTCTATCTTGCATTTTTGCCATAAGGAATTTTTTTCTCCTTGCACACTATGTTGGTCTATACGCTAGTATATCCTAAGTCTATGTTAAAGATAATAAACATAATATATACACATAAAAACTCACGCCTGTCACCCAGAGGTCTAAGCAGAGACTACAGAATTCCGTTTGGCACGATCCTGACGCCTCCTTTACATCCATATACCTACGCATACATGCTCATTGGTTAAGAGTACTCTTAGTCTGGCTCATCTTCAATATACCTATCGCCAATTTCATCGATAAAATTTCGTCTAGGGCGTCCCTTTTCGACTCTGCCGTTCATTTCTGCAACATAGATTTGCTTTCTCACTCTTTCCTCGTTCATTCTTTCTACATGACCAAACCACCGAAGCATTTATTTCTTAATAATGGTCACAACATCATCTTGTAAACCACACTTTTCTCTTATCACCCAGCTTCTCACCCAGTTATTCAGATTCAGTTTCAGTTATATCAGGCCTGTCTCACTCCGCGCTTTAGGCATGAAAATATACCTACGCTACGCGACCCCGCATGCGGGGAAAATTCTGTGAGGTTGTCACGCGCCCGCTCAATCTGACGCGTGTCTTACGTTAACATAAAAATTATTTTTCTCTAATAAGTATTTAGGCAGTTTAGATATTTATTTTTGAGATTTTATTCAAGTATGGCCTCTCAAAAAGCCAAAAGGTACTGCATAGCATACGGGTGCTTAAATAACAATAGGAATGTCGTCTTTTCAGTCTTTACTGTTCCTAAGGATACCGAAAGGCAATATATTATTATTTATAGGTAGATCTATATAATTAGGTACTTAGTTACTGACACCATAGTTACAGATTTATTATTCGATTAGTGACCCGACCACAGCTTCGCAGTTTTCGATTTTTCGCATATAATGTCAATGACCTTAAAATATTGGTTAGTGTAAATAGACCTCCTGGTGACTGCCTACTAATGCAAGATCAGCAATACTGGTTAATTATTTAAAGTAGCAGCACTTCTCATTGCCACTCTTTCATTAATAATGAAGTCGCTTGTCGCATGTTTGTAAATAGCAAAAATGTAAACAGACAAGTGACGACTCTGTGGCACAGTTGCTTAGTAATAAGTTACCGCTAAGAGCCGCGGGTTCAAGCCCGGACAGAACAAGTATTTGTATGGCCTACAAATAATTGTTCTGGGTCTGTTCTATGTATGTAAACTGTCCCTGCGATACAGGAGAAAGTCCTAGATTGGAGGTAACGTTTTTTAAAAAGAGAGGAAGAGAGACAACTAATGAAATTAAAAATTTTGTACCACCGACTTCAATACTAATACGCATTGTTAAGGATAACTCCAAAACTACTGTCAGATCTTGATCAAATTTATATGGGATGTATAAATTATAAGCACCAGCTTTCAAATAAAAATAGAATCATCAAAATCGATTCACCTAGAAAAAAGTTCTGAGGTAACACACACAAAAAAACAGTTGAATTGAGTACCTCCTCCTTTTTTCGAAGTCGGTTAAAATGGTAAGTAGGTAAATTATCTGAGTTTCAAAGACATTCACGTTGTTATAATCTTAATTTTCCTCGATGTTGCATATTAACCTTCCTCACATTAAACAATAAAGTTTTATTATCAGCAAATTCATGGCTCAGTGGCGCAGTGGCTTAGCAATGAGTTGTAATACTAGGGCCGCGGGTTCGAAGCCCGGACAGAACAAGTATTTTTATGGCCTACAAATAATTGTTCCGGGTCTAGATGTTTGTCCTGTGCAATTTATGTTTGTTAACCGCCTCCACGATACAGGAGAAAGTCTTAGTGTAGAGGTAGTGTTTATTTTAACAAAAAAAAGAAATACTAATACATTGCATAACACCTCGGTGTATTCTACTATATACCAACTAATATCAAAGGATTCAATTTGTTTTCTCACAACACCTAACCCTACAGTAGAAGCGGTCTTAACATAGGCGCGTAACGGGCTAAGTGATACAGACAAAAATTTTGCGACGAAATAAACTGTAGGCTAATTTCATGAAGGTCACTACCGAGGCGTGCAAAGTATTATGAACATTAGCGATGTTGTAACTAAGTTTAAACTGCAAGTATGCTATCAGAGAGTGAGCCTTCTCTTCTTTTAACTATTATTTATTCTGCGGTTATATTAAGCATAATATAAAGTAACATGATAGAAATCTACAAAT
Source organism: Parnassius orleans (assembly GCA_029286625.1). Lineage (NCBI taxonomy): Eukaryota > Metazoa > Arthropoda > Insecta > Lepidoptera > Papilionidae > Parnassius > Parnassius orleans. Next base: position 1,403,766 of record JAGSMP010000089.1, read on the forward strand.
TGTATAAATTGCAACTACACTAGGATGTCCTTTAAATAAATAAATAAATACTATCACACTTAAACCTCACCCACATTTCGTGTTAGTTTTGAAAACGTACCTAGTAATTATTTATTCTTTCTTATTATTCAAGTAGGTAATATGTTGGTCACAAGCGAGATTTTTGTTCCAATCTAATATGTAATGCATTACCAATGTGTGCTAATATTCTTCCGCACACCAGATGTCGTTAGTTGGGACTACGGTGAAGTTATTTGATCCTACCCAATGTCATTATAATTGTGGAGTTACATTTTAAATATATAAGTTTATCGGTTTCTAAAGTATGTACAGTCCGTACGGATAAAGAATGGGATTAGAAATGGTGACTCATCGAGCTCGTACCGTCAGCATGCACAGTACCAATAGCGAAAACCCGGTAATAACGGTATATCGTTATAACGTTATATTATTCGGTTAGTTGGAAATTTTCTATTAGTGAAAAAATGTATTTGAAATTAATTCTATACCCAAATAGGTACATTAATTTTAAAATAACATTATTACTAGCGACCCGCTCTAGATTCGCCTGGTTGGGATTTATTAATGTGACTTTACTTAGAATTAAGTACGAAAAAAGCATATCGCAACGTATTTTTGTGTGTTTGTGCAATATCGTATATGTCATGTGAGTGATTTCTATTAGATTATTAAAAAAAAACCGTTTTTAAGTTTTCCATTTAGCATTCAACTAAAAGGCACAATAAATAATGTAAAACCACAAATGAAAATAAAATATTTAGAGTAAGTAGTTTGTAAAAAAATTAAAAGCCACGACAAATACCCACTAGGTAAACATGTATCTGAAGTGTTAGAAACGATAAAAACATTTACCGAGAAGAAACAAATAAGGACATTTATAAAATAAATAATAAAAATACGGCAATTTAGTAATTTTTTCCTTTAAATACGGCAAACCAGACTGTGGCATACGGCTACTCTGATTTTTACGATGGCAGCACTATGACAACTTGACGTTGACGTTTTGCGTCAAAGGAATAAAATTTAGAATTTTTAGATTTTAGATCAGAGATTGTTATTAGTACATAATTCATTTCATTCGTCGTTCATAATTTCTACATCTATTTAAATATCTCTTAATATTTTTAAGATACTGTATAATAAATTACTAAATAGATACTACAAAGTGATTTACTACTATTACTACTACTACATTATTTTTGTTCAAAAAAATTAACATAACCATACTAGCCTTGGATACTAGCAGACCGTTATAATGAGACTTAACGTTCGTATGCTTTCTTCTGTAGTGCAAAAAAGGCCTTTCTATGTTACTACGCCTATATTTTACGTAAATGCTGGTAAGAATTTTAAAGTTATTCATTTTTGTTATATGAAAAGGAAAATAAAGTGAACGGTGTGTGGTTATTTTCCTTGCTAAGCACGCATCTTCGCCATAGTTAACACCATCCACATCATGTCTTACCTCGTTTAGTTTAGCCACCTAGTACACAAGTTATATCCAATGCCTTGCGGGTAGAATTTATCTTATTTTGTGCCAGTGTCTGTCTGATTGTGAAGGTGAATGCATTGCTATACAATAACAGCAGCCAGCCTTAGCACCTAAATCTTCGCTAGGATTCTTTAGTCCCTCATGCAGTGCACTTGAGTGGCTGATGCCTCTGTCCGTCTTCTCTATGGTCACACTTTCTTATCACGCTAATCCTACATTGATGGAAGATGGATCTTGATAGTATCACTGGGAAGAGCATGCTGACTATTCTTCCTTACCAGCAGAACTTGAGTCTCCGATATGTCTAGGGCCAAAATTGACCACAAATAGCTAGAGAACTCCACCTATATTCCCATTCTTAAGCTCTTATTAAGAGCTCAATTTCTAAGAGGTCTATGACTTCTTGGCTTCTTTATCAGACCTTAACAGCCCACTTTTATATTTTGGTTTTATGGTTTTCTTCCATCATAAGTAAGATTTGTTGAAATTACCATGATATCTGAAATGCACATTTCTGGCTTACATATTTATAAATTTTTAGCACCACATCTCGGACACCTTTACTCAGCTTTGGTAGCAGATGCAGTGCAGCGATTTGAGAAACTTACAAATCCTGACTGCCATGTTATATTCAGTACTGGTAAGCTTATAAATGTTTTACATTGTTTTTATTAACCTGCTATTGTGTATGTCTGTTCGGGTTGAATTTAGTAATTGATTTGAAACTAACTTCCAGATGAGCTAGAGACTTGAAATTTTGAACATAACTCAGAATCAGGTGACAATCTAAGAATATGAATATTTTAAAGTTTCATTTGTTTTCATATAATTCTTTATTATATATATGATTATCTTTGTTACATATATGAACTCTTAGGTGGAAAATGAATCCTACCATCTAGTCAGATGAATGAATACAGTTAATATTTTACTTGTGGCTTAAGATCTTTATTCTGATAAGAACTAATTACACATATTATTTAACTTATGTGAGAGTATTACAATTATTTAAATACATGGTTAAGTAAACAAAAGTAAAATAACATAAAAGTGTGAAGGTAGAACACTAAATATTGAGTAATACATTAGAATCATCATTATCATCATCATTATAGCACTTCATAAGTATAAGCCTCCCCTAAGGAATACCACAAAGAATACTAAACATGAAATATCATCTGCCAGCACTGGCCCCCGATAAGTGCAGAGAGGTGTAAACATAGAAACAGAGTTAACTGAGCGTAACTAGAAGTATTGTATATAATTATTGTATTGTGTATAATTGAATCAATAATAATCCAAAAAATAATAATCGAGTTATTTATTATATTCTAGATTTGTTATTAATAGACATGGTTTTTTCACATCATCAGGTACAGATGAGCATGGAACAAAGATACAGCAGGCAGCAGCCAAAGCGAATCTCTCCTTCCAGAGTACTGTACCAAACTGTCTCAGGAGTATAGGGATCTGTTTAGAAATTTCGATATTGGGTATACAGATTTTATACGGACCACTGAGGAAAAGCATAAGAAGGCAGTCAGACATTTTTGGGTATGTCCACAGTCGTTAATCCTGTATACTAATTTTAGGCGAATTTTATGTGGTAGAGCCATTCTGCGGATATATTATGATTGTAACATGTATGAGTCAACTTGTCCAGGGAGAGACCACACTCTCACAGAATAATAGAATAACAGCGTAAAATAGTAATGCTGCTGTGTGCTTTGCATGGTGAGTGTAGAGAACCAGATATCCTTTTTACCTGGAAACATGGTATTCCATCTTATATGCTTCTGGATTTGGGTTAGAGCTGGGGAGGATTTGGATTACTAGTAAATAATGTATTAAATATTGTAGATAATGAGAGTAAAGAAATGCAATATTTTCCTTGCAATTTGAATCAAATTAAACCTAATTACCATTTAGCCGTCTGACATGCAATCCCTCCATTATTTTCAAAGTCAAAGCATTTTTGTAAAAGCATTATATCATGCAGCAATTTATAATATGCATAGTATATGAATAAATGCATTGGGGATAATACAATTTCAGATAAACCTCTATATATAAAAATCAATTGCTGTCCGTTAGTTTCGCAAAACTCAAAAATGGCTGGACCGAATTTGATGAAATTTTTGTGTATGTTTGAATAGGTCCCTGGATAATCTAAACGATTCACAATTGGACCTAGTAGGTGGCGTTGTTGTCTGGATCTAGAAATCACCCGTACGAAGCTGGGGCGGATCACTAGTAAAAATATAAGAAAAACATTTATAGTATTGAACATAATAACAGCTAACTGGTCTAAAAGATATAGAAGGCTAGTATTATATCAGGCTTTGAGGCACTCCATCTTAGAACTCAGATGTCACAACACATCTGTAGGCTGTGGTAGAGCCACGCGGCAGCTTTTGCTGTCGCACAAATGGGCCGGCTCTAACCGGGTTGGTACCACAACCTCACAGAATACCAACGTGAAGTAGAGGTTTACCTCTGCGTTTCGCTTGGTGAGTGCCGGAGGGCCAATTCTTCGTGATTCCAGATGTGGAGGATCATGCACCTTCCCTGTTAGACCTTCTGTTGACCTCTCATCCGGACGGATATCAGGTTTCCGTCGACGCTCCTTTAGGCTCGTCGGACCATTGTCTTGTCCGGAGTGTGGTGCCACTCACACTAACGTCGCGGTTGCATTCTGCAGGCTGCCGCCGTGTTTGACACTATAGGTCGGCCGATTGAGATAGGATGCGGTCTTTTTTTGCATCCTACCCTTGGGGACGGATTTGCTTCTCGCCGGAAGATCCCAGCGTTTTTGCTGATTCTGTTGCTGATGTGGTACTTCAGGGTATGGAACTTTTTATTCCATCCTCTGTGGTGCCCATCGGAAGCAGATCCCAGCCATGGTTTGATCGCTCCTCTAAAATAGCATCACGCTATAAGCAGGAGTGCTACCGGACCTAGGCTGACGCATCAACGTCTCGGGATGTAAACACCAGCGCTCTTAGAAAGAAATATAATTCCGCCTCCAGGTCCTGCAAAAGAGTTATTGCCAAGGCAAGGTCTGAGCACATCGGCAGAATTGGCGAGAAGCTAGTTCACCTTCCTTCGGGAACCCGTGCATTCTGGTCTCTCGCCAAGGCTGTCCAAGGGAACTTCTGTCAGCCATCTCTTCCATCTCTGCACAGAGAGGACGACTCACTGGCCCATGCCGCAAAGGAGAAAGCCGATCTGTTAGGCTCTCTCTTTGCGTCCAACTCGACTATAGATGACGGGGGGAACACACCGCCGACCATCCCGCGGTGTGAGTGCTCCACACCGGATGTGCGGTTTACACAGCGCTCGGTTCGCAAAGCACTCCTCTCCCTGGACGTAAGCAAGTCGAGTCGGCCTGATGGAGTCCCTCCCATTGTGCTGAAGACGTGTGCTCTGGAGTTGGCACCGGTTTTAACGCGTCTTTTCCGGTACTCCTACTCCCAAGGCGTAGTCCCGAATTCATGGAAGACAGCTTTGGTTCACCCGATCCCTAAAAAAGGTGACCGTTCAGACCCGTCCAACTACAGGCCTATCGCCATCGCCTCCTTGTTCTCCAAAATAATGGAGTCTATTATAAACTGCCAGCTCATGAGGTACCTTGAGGATCACCAGCTGATTAGTGACCGCAAATATGGTTCTCGTCGGGGTCGATCAGCTTTTGATCTTCTGGTCTACCTGACATAGATGGGTGGAGGCAGTAGAGTCCAAAGGGGAGGCATTGGCCGTTAGTTTGGACATAGCGAAGGCCTTCGATCGGGTCTGGCACAAAGAGCTTCTTTCGAAGCTCCCTTCCGATGGGCTTCCCGAGAAATTGTGCAATTGGATCACCAGTTTCCTTGCTGATCGGAGCATCAAGGTCGTAGTAGACGGTGCATGCTCTGATTACAAGCCTACTAACGCTGGTGTTCCACAAGGCTGCGTGCTATCACCAACGCCGTTTCTTCTGCATATCAATGATATGTTGCAAGCTGGTAACATTCATTGCTATGCAGACGGCAGCACTGGTGATGCCTTATACACCGGCCATGCCAATATTTCTCGGGAAAACGTCGCCGAGTACCGGAACAAACTTGTGTCTGAAGTCGAGTCTTTGCTGAACAAAGTCTCGGATTGGGGGCGACTAAATCTAGTCCAGTTCAATCCCCAGAAGACACAAGTTTTGCGCGTTCACCGCTAAAAAGAACCCCTTTGTCACATCGCTTGCAACTTTACAAATCGCAAGTTCGGTCTCACATGGAATACTGTTCTCATCTCTGGGCCGGGACACCCCAGTGCCAGCTCCTTCCACTTGACCGCATCCAGCGCAGAGCGGTTCGAATCGTCGACGACCGAGTTCTTTCTGATCGACTCGCGATACACTGACGCTGCGTAGGGATGTTGCATCCCTTTGCATTTTCTATCGAATCTACCACGGGGAGTGCTCTGAAGAATTGTTCGGATTAATTCCAGCCGCCGTATTTCACAAACGCACATCGCGTCAAAATTCACGATACCATCCTCACCATCTGGATGCTTGGCGGTCCACGACTGTGCGTTTTACTAGGAGTTTTCTTCCTCGTACAACTTCTCTGTGGAATTGTTTACCACCGGCGATTTTTCCGGACCGATACGACTTAGGGACCTTCAAGAAAAGAGCTTACACCTTTCTTAAAGGCCGGCAACGCATCTGCAATTCCCCTGGTGTTGGGGTTGTTCATGGGCGGCGGTAGTCACTTACCATCAGGTGAGCCGCATGATCGTTTGCCCCCTCTTCTATAAAAAAAGGCTTCTTTGTTTGAAGTTGGCTGTAGGTTGCAATGGACTGCGATGGCCCACACACCTTTAAGTATCCTCTTTCGATTAAGAATCAAAATGTTGATGCATTGCTGCCCCTGAACACCAGTAAAAGGGCTCTCTGGTTTTCTTCAACTATCATATGAAACAGCAGCATTAAGCTGCTATTTCACGGCGGTATTCTGTATGAGTGTGGTCCCCGGTCCAGCTGACCCATTAGTGCTGCAACCATAACATAGGTTTTTAAAAAAAAAATATTTGCTTCCAGTTCTAAGTATATAATACATACAATCACAAGGAGCATGGCTCTACCGCTTAAACTTGAGGTTTTACGCATTAAGCTTTGCTTCCCTGAGGAATAAAACATTCCGAAGACATCTGAAGTCCGCCAATACGCGCTGGAGAAGCGCGGCAGATTAACTTATCCATTATCCTGGTGACCTGTTATACGGGTTTTTGAACCAACTTTGGCACCAGTCTTCCATGAATGACATAATATTGTTAAATTATAGAATTTATGGTGAGAAATATATAAATAATAAATATTATTATTTTGGAGTATACATAATGTATTCTCATCTGGTTGGGTTGAATAATAGAAAATGATAAATATACATAAATAACGGCTCAACCTTTTATTTATTTATGTATTATTCCATTTTCTGCTTCCTGTCACTGTTCCGGGTGCTGGTATATACGAGATAATTATATTGTCACCTATTTTAGGTCACAGGATCTTTGAGAATTCTTCTGACGCTTATCTTGACTTACAGTGATATGTTTACTGAAGATTAGATAAAATATACAGGGTTATTTTTCAAAGAGTATTAGTCATGGGCGTTTTTGGATTCGAACGCAAACCGATATTTATCCGATTTCAGATTTCAAAATCGATTTCAAAATCCGTTTTTAAAAATCCGATTTCAGTAGCCTTAGCCACGCCAATTCGTTTGCGTTGCGTACTTAAGGCGGCTACTCACTTGCCTGCCGCAGGGGCAATATAGGGTGTAGTAGTGGGGATGACCCTTAATTGTGATGTGTGTGCAAGCAGAACAAAACTTCTCAATTAAATTACATTGTGTAACAAAAACTTTACCTCAGTGTCAACTAGCGACATCTGGTGAGCAGAAAATTATTAGCCCTCATTGGGGCAATTTCAATCAGTTCGTTAGCGACTCGCGCGTGTGAGTGCAAGTCACAATGTATACCAATAAAGAATGTGAAATTTGGACACTGGTGATAGAAGTGTATAAAGAGCGGCTTCTTCACCCAGTATCTCCTTTTTGTCTTTTTTGCGGTAGCACCGCAGAAAGAACGTTATTTGACAATATTAAGGTTGTAATTATTAATGAATTAGTTGTTTTATCGATAAATATGGGGCCCCAGTATCCACTTACCATCAGGTGGACTGTGCTCATTGTCACCCTCATTGTCACCCTTAACTAATGTATAAAAATTAATTTTTGTTTGTTCGTATTTTATGCGTTGCCATACCGTTAATTAGATTACGGTAAAATTTTGTCAACTTATTGCTTGCACTTACGCGAAGGTTATAGGCATAGTTCAATTAACTTACAGTAGGTAGCGCGCGTGTCGTGCGAACAAATTTATTTGAAAGTAATTTATCATTCAACTTCAATGAATGTATTTTCATCATTCCTAATTGAAAAATATAATTGTTCCAAATTTGAAACGATATTTCCACAATTATTACTTCTGTGGCAGCAACGCACCGGGTACCAGCTAGTTCTATATAAAAAAAGAGCCAAGGCTATATATACCGGCTATATAATATATTCATTGATATTTATAGAACTGGCGCCATTCTCTACGCGTGTGTCCAGAGAGCCGTACACTCTCATACTGAACGGCAGGCATGTGTGTAGAGACAGTTCTGATATTGCCCTGATCGCTGTTCACCCTAGATTGCCCTGCGGCAGGCAAGGAGTAGCCGCCTTTAGATTTCGTTTTACGACTCGACTTAGAAACGACAAACGCAAATGTAATACAGAAACAGATTTGCGCGATTATCCTTTATGCTTTAATCTAGGCTTAGGACTAGCAGGAAAGTTTTGTATGAAATTAAAACTTTTCCGGCGCATTTAAAATCGGCATATTTACAATGATTTATTAATACGTTTTTTTTATTTCGTAATTGGTATTTGTCTTTGCGCCAAATAAATTAAAGCGTCAGATAATTTTAAATGATCTCCAGGTTACCCTTTGTAGATTTATATGGTATATTTTGAATGTAATATTTACACACTGCAACTCCAGGAGCATTTTTTAATCAAAATGAGTCCCTACCTCAGTGGGTTTTCGTGACATTTTGAAAATCAAAACAGTTCCCGTCTAATCAATTAAAAGTCTGAACAAAAAACTTGATAGTCAAAATCAAAAATATTTAAATGTTAACATAAACTTACTCACTTATATATACACCACACACTATTCACTTAGTTAACTATTTTTATTTTCTTTACTCTTAAACTCCACTAACAAACAGGAAAATTTATACGTGGTAGAGCCATGCTACAGCTATATCAATAGTACAGTTGTAGCACGAATGGTCGGCTCGACCGCAGGACCACGCCTCACAGAATACCAGCGTAAAATAGCAGCTTAACGCTGCTGTGTTTCGTTGGTGAGTGTAGAGAACCGGAGGCCCTTTACTGAAAAAGTGGCATTCCATCTTAGTCCTCACGGCTGACAACGCATCTGAGAGGATTTCAAACGAGGATAGATGTATCTACATCTATCCTCGTTTGCGAATGTATGGTATGCGATGTGATACCTGATGGTGGTTGCTGTGGGCCATAGACAGATGTCTATGGCCCACAGCAACCGCTTACCATCAGGTGGACTGTGCTCGCTTGTCACCCTTATCCTATAAAAAAGGCATTAAACATCAGTAAATATCCTAAGATTCACTGATACAACTAACCAGGTAACCGGCACGCGCACTTGTCACCAAGGTTAATTTTGCATCTAAACGAAAACAAGATGAAACAAAAGATTATTTCTAGTAAACAAAGACTAAACCAAAACAAAAATAAATCATCACACAATCTCGCAAATATAGTATTTAAGGGCTTAATAATAAGAACTTCCAGGCAAATATTAAAATGTTCTAAAACTCATTGTAGATGACAAGGTAAAACAAAATATAAAGAAAATAACTATATTGGTCTTTTTAAATACTGTAACGTCATACCTATAAATAAAAAACTTGAATATCATATCATGATTGAAGATTTTAATACGATTCCTTCATTAAAAATGGTAAAATATTGTGATAAAACACGACAAAGTAATAAAAAATCTGTAGCAAAAATAAAATCAAATAACTTTTATGGAGACAGGAGAACTGTTAATATATTAGCTTCTATTCTAAACGATCTTCCAGAAAACCTTAAGAACGAATTGAAAGAAAAAACTTAAAATATAAATTTAAACATTATATACTAGAAACCTGAATTAAGTCTTCCTTAATAAATCCTCAAATGATATTAAATATATATGTATAAAATTAGTTTATTAAATAATTATTTAAAAAAATTGCTATAGAAATCATTCTGTATATGGATATGAAACGCACACACACTACATACCTAATTATCTTAGAATAGCATACCGTACACGCTCATTGCGGTAAACTAGCGAAACCTGTTTGTCGTCATGTCGCTAAAACAATGAATAGGTAGTTAGTTGTTATCATGCTTAATTTTACCAATTTTACGATGGTAGTTATTAAAAATAATATATTATTTATGCGTATAGACGTCTGCAAGCACCAATACAAACCGTTTTGCGGTTTAATGGTGCTGAATAGTAACTATGCACTATTGTAATATGTTTTATGTATCATTAAATTAAAAAAAAAAAAAACCGTCAAATGCCTTTTTGTACGCCGATGATCAAGTCATACTTGCGTCGTCGGCGGCCGAGTTACAAATGATGGTTACATTAATGAACAGGTCATTAAAAGAAAGGGGAATGAAAGTGAACGCAAGTAAGACGAAAGTTATGGTTTTTGAAAGAGAAGAAAGTAAAACGATATGTGAAATAAGAATAGTAGGGGAATTGGTCAAGCGAGTAGACGAGTTTGTGTATTTGGGATGTGTATTTAGCAGGGATGGTAGATATGATAAGGATATAGAACGACGAGTGAACGCAGGAAATAGAGTAAATGGGGCTCTACACTCTATTGTGGAAAGTCAGAATGTGTCCAAAAAGGCACGTATGGCAATTCACAATGCTGTGTTAGTCCCTACCTTAATGTATGGTTGTGAAAGTTGGGTGTGGCAGAAGAAGCACGAGAGTAGAATAAATGCTGTAGAAATGCAGTCATTAAGGAGTATGTTAGGGCTGAATCTAAATGACAGAGTGATAAATTGTGTGATAAGAGAAGAGTGTGGTTTGCAAGATGATGTTGTGACCAGGATTAAGAAAGGAATGCTTCGGTGGTTTGGTCATGTAGAAAGAATGAATGAGGAAAGAGTGACAAAGCAAATTTATGTGGCAGAGGTGAACGGCAGAGTCTGGAAAGGACGCCCTAGGCGAATTTATCGACCAAATTGGGCGATATACTGAAATGGGCCAAATTAAGAGTACCCTTAACCGACGAGCGTGTATGCGTAGGTATATGGATGTGGAGGAGCCGAGAGAGGTGTGTCAGGATCGTGCCAAATGGAAGTCCGTAGTTTATCAACTACGCGTACGCGCGCTTCTCTGTATGAGATTCAATTCACAACGTTTTAGCCGACCGAGCGACCCTTAAAAATGTGTGAGTGCGTAGTAAAATAGTAGGCGTTAGATATTTATGAATCAAAATTACAATCAGCTAAAATAATGCATTACCACGCATTCTAAATTTAAAAGATAAAAAGGATAGAATGTTTGTGATTTATTTTTAATTAATTTATATTCATCATTATTATTATTCATCATATTACTTATACTTGAACCTGGAAAGGAGACAATTTCTTTGTGTATTGAGAATGGGCCCACCACCGTAACCAGGCGTAACTTAATGAAACACATGTCGATTTATTCCTTATAACATAGTTATATTAGTTTTACCGTATTTAACGGCAATACTGTGAAATTTACAATTAAAATATGAATATCTCAATAACCTAAAAACAAACTAAAAGCGATTGTCTATTAGTATTCTTCGGTATTATAAGTTAAAATAGTGCACTGGTCAATAATTAATAGTATAAAAGAAAGTTGTAGGTACATTCAGCATTTATAGGTACTTTAAGGCTGATGGAATTTTTTTAGTAGTTCGTTTTTTTATACGCATTTTTTCATATTACATTAGCCATTCACGAATATCAAAAGAACCCCAATCTTTGATATTCGTAATTCAAATTATGATTCCGTTTACATTTTCATAAAATCTTTAGGCCGTTTACTATAATAAATTGGTATCTTTTTTATGTGTAATAAAATTAAGTTACGTTAAAGTTTGTAGTGGGCCCAAAAACGATTGTCTCCTTTTGGAGTATGTTGCAAAATAACCCTGCGTAATTATTCCTTATTCTTAAAACTTCTCAACTTCTTAGTTTCACACATAAAAATGTAATGAAGCTGTGGTTATTTCAACAGAGGAAGCTAGTAAAACGCGACTACATATACAAGGCGAAGTATTCCGGTTGGTACAGTGTCAATGATGAGGCGTTCGTTCCTGAAACACACCTGAAAGAGGATATCTTGGATGGTCAGAAAGTAAGTTAATTGACATATTTGTATACTTCTAAGGCCCAAACTTCCCTGCAAAGACTTCACAGCAAATATAATAATAATAAAATTATCATACATTGTAAATTTAACATAATAAAAAAGTTACTTGCTACTAGCTTACTTGCCCTACAAAACCGTCTCAGAATTGAGAGGAGGCCTGTGCCCAGAAGTGGGACGTATATAGGCTGAAAATCTCATTCAAAAGCCTATTAGAAAAAATCGATGGAAAGATATTTGTTAGATATCTTTTCATTGAACAGGTATATTTTATACAGATGGCGCTTATCGCAAACTTTTTGTTTTATAAAGTAAAGTAACTTTCGCAGTTATACGGTACCATTACAGCCTATTAAAGTCCACTGCTGAACATAGGCCTCTCCCATAGATTGCCTCATATTTGCCATAGTTGTCACGCTTGGCAAGCAGGTTGGCAACCGTAATTTTTTATTTTTAGTCGTTATTAGGAAGACGCTGCTGTCCATCTTTGTTTCCCTCTGTCGCCTCTTACGACACCCACGGGATGATAATATGGGGTAGTGGATATTTTTACACAACCACTACACGGTAATTTGTAAGGTATATGAATATGTACTTTTTTGTTTTAAATATGGTTTACAAAGATTTTAACCAGCCTATAATAGTCTATATCTTTTATAAGACAGGGCTTACTAAAAACTTACCTGCTAGGTGGTAAGACTCCTTCTGCCTAGGACTCCGTCTGGGTAAGTACCACCCTATTATATATTTTTACTGTCAACTAGCAGCGCTTGCTTGCGTGCAGTAGATACATACATATCTACATAAATTCTCACACCCGTCGCTCACAGGGGTAGTTAGAGACTACGGACCATTTAGCACGATCTTGAAACACTTCAGTGTATTACGAATTAAAATTCATTTTCCGTACTATAACGGGTGAAGTTGTGATGATGAATGTTTGTATCCCAGGTAAAAGTGTCAATTGAGTCTGGTCACCGGGTGGAGTGGACCGAGGAGACTAATTACATGTTCAGACTGAGCGCCTTCAAAACGCATCTGCAGTCGTGGTTAAAGACAGGTAATGATTTTTTAACAAATAATCAGACTTTTTGTCTATGGGAAAAGCTAAAAAAAGATAAGCAGAAGCTAAGAAGAAATCTATCCAAAAACTATGTTTATGTAGTTAATAATAATGTTTATATAGTTACAATATCATATGTAATGCAATTATTAAATAAATAAATAGAAATTTCATTTAAGCGTTGTCCATTGACACTTCAATCAAGAATATTGATTTATATGTGGCGGTCATGCTGCAGCTATATTATGGTTGTAGCACGAATGGGTCGGCTAGACTGGGGAAAGACCACACTCTCACAGAACACCAGCGTAAAATAGCAACTTAATGCTGCTGTGTTCCATATGGTGAGTGTAGAGAACCGGAGACCCTTTTTACTGGAAACGAGGCATTCCATCTTAGTCTTTAGGGGTGACAACGCATCTGCATTTTGAATCTTAGTCGAGGATAGATGTAGATGTCTATGGGCCACACAGCATCCTCTTACCATCAGGTGGACTGTGTGCTTGTTTGTCAACCCTATACTATAAAAAAAGGCTTCTATCTCACTTATTGTTTAGCATATAATTTAAAATCATTCCAGATGGAGTAATAACGCCAAACAAATTCCAGAAGCAACTACAAGACTTCTTAGAGAATGAACCCTACTTCCCGGACATATCGGTCAGCAGACCCTCCTCGAGGGTGCACTGGGCCATAAGGGTATCTATTATTTTTATTAAGTCTTACATTTATTATCATTTATTTTTTATTTATTTAATATTCTTTATTGCACACCATATAAAATTACAGAAATTATATATACAAAAGTATGCAATGGGCGGTCTTATTGCTGACAGCAATTTCTTCCAGGCAACCAAATTATTATAAATAAAAAAAACATTATTATAAACCAAAAAAAAAAAACATGTGTGCAGTGCAAAAATGAAACCTTCAGAAAAGGAGACTGAGATAATAGGAAACACTCTATACTGTATTCTGTCTCATTCTCTCTTGTTCTTATTACTAATCGTTGTGATTACAAACTAGATGAAACGAAAAAAGTCGTTTCATCTGGTTTGTAATCACAACGATTCTAAACAAGTTTTCACTCAAAAACAAACTTGTATTATATATTAAATGTAGGCTAAATTGAAATGCGCGAAAGCTTATTGAAAACTTTTTTTAAATCTCAGACTATTTTATTTAATAATTTCATCTATCTTAGGTAACTATAATTATCGTAATAGGGTTAATTTTAATATTAAGGCTTGAATGCAGTCTCTGACATGGGGACGATCACAATTCACCCAAACTCGAACAGTTTGTGTATTTTGCACAATGCGGGGATCCACGACTTTTCCTGCCACCAGGGCGGCGCCACTTAAATATGAGGTGTATATTTGACAGACTTCATAGTGGGGAAGTTAATTTGTTCGAAATATTTAAAGGTTAATGTTTCTTTCTGCAGTATTAGTTATATATTATATTAATTGGATTAAAAATAAATAAACCAAACCATAGATAAAGGAGAAAAATTAAAAAAAAAAGAGTTAAAAATGTGCAAAACATTAAAGATCTAACCACTGAGGCATTGTTTTGTGTATTAATATAATATTATAGAAACTGATAAACTTTTATTTAAAACTAACTTCTCAATTAAATGACATTGTGTAACAAAAAAACTTCACCTCAGTCTCAACTAGCGACATCTGGTGAGCGGAAGATTATTAGATTAGATTAGAGCCCTCATTTTTGGCGTCTTCTCAGGTACTGTCCCAAGGCCGGATTCACATTTCCAGTCTACTTGGTTTGGAAACTAACGCAGTGGTAGCAAATGTTGCCTTTCTGTGTGATAGGCCCACATCCAGTAGTGGTGTCTTTACAGGCTGATGTCTTGTTTATAATCTTGCTCATCACTTTCAGGTCCCAGATGATGAAGAACAGAGTATATACGTATGGTTAGATGCACTGATCAACTATTTGTCTGTGATCGGCTACCCAGATGATGATGCAATGAAGGACCGGGGTCGACCCTGGCCTGCAGATGTCCAAGTCGTTGGGAAGGATATACTTAAGTGAGTTTTTAAGCTTTTACTGAGATTGTAAATAATAATAATATCTAGTTTAAGTATTTTCTCTGATCCATGGTAAAATATTATATTGCCCCATTTTACCAATATATTTCACTTGTTTACCACGTTCTTATTAACTGGCTTTTGTGTAAGTCTGTTCGGGCCTAATTTAGTAATTGTTTTTAAACTAAATTCCCGATGAGCTAGAGACTCCATAATTTTTAAAAAATTAATTTGTCTTATATAATTTTTTTAATTATTTTCAATTGTAATGACAAATTACCGTAAAGTCCAACCTCATGGTAAGTGGTTACTGCTTATTGCGAGTTTTGAACGTTTGTGACCAACTTTAATTAAAGAAGGTTACAAATGCGTTGTCACCTCTGAGGACTGAGATGTAATGCCTAACAACCTGTAATTATATTGCCGCTAAAAATTGTCAAGAATCTGGAACTCTACCTAGTTACATCAAAAACTCCTTCCTTTCAGATTCCATGGTATTTATTGGCCTGCATTCCTAATGGCAATAGGCTGGCACCCTCCGAGGAAGTTAATATGCCACGGGCATTGGACGGTGGATGGTAGCAAGATGTCGAAGTCTCTTAACAACGTGGTCCGACCCACGGAAGTACCGACTCCGCCCGTCGCGCTTCGCTACGTTCTACTTCGTGAAGCAACAATGGCTGCTGATGCTAGTAAGTGGCTTTATATTACAGGCTACAGTAAATTGTTATTTTAGTGTAATAAATCAAAAGAATATTTTCTTTCGAGTAAAATTGCTTTTTATTATCGCCGTGTACTTCATTCCATAGGTAAAGTTATTCTATCGAATCATTTAATCGGTGGCATGATGTTATGAAATCGTGGATTATTGTTTAATATGGTTAATTTTATTTATTTAATAAATTAGTTAATTAGTTAAATGAAATATTTTTTTAAAAGGTATAAAAAAGACCGTAGTCGAATGGCGGTTTCGAACCCGAAACCTTTTGTGTTCGCCGTTTACACTGTATTCTCATTCTCTCGCAGGCTAAATCCTATAGATGTATATATGTTTGTCTCTTTTTAGTGTCGCTTTTTCGTTTCATCGAGTTTCAAATCACAACGATACTAAAAAAGATTTCGCTTCAAAAAAATATTAGGTTTGCTCCATATACAATAGCTGGATATAGATGGGATTTTTTTTTATCGGATAGAGTATAGATCTAGGTGGTGGGACTCCTTTTCTGCCTAGGAATCTGTCTGTGTAGGTACTATCACCCGCTCACCTATTTCTGCCGCTAAATAACAATGCTTGCACTGTTGTGTTCCGATCTGGAGGGTATAGAGATCCGTTATATCTACAGGCTGTGAGGCGTTCCATCTCAGTCCTCAGAGGTGACAACGCATCTGTGGCCTTCTTTGTTTGAAGTTGATTTCAGGTGGCCATGGGCTGCAGTAGTCACTTACCATGTGACTACTGCAGCCCATGTTTGTCTCTTCGGTTTTATAAGAAAAAAGTATTATGTATATATATTTCTATGATGTATGCAGGTAATATCTTAATAGACTTTTCTTTAGGTTTGATAGGAACGCATAAATTTACTAATAGTTCTATAGCATTAATGACAGTAATTATTGTCGGGACTTGTAAATCATCCGAGATTATATCTACAACTAAATATTGCTTACAAGACAGTTGACATTCTCCTATCAACCTTATACAGATTGAAATTCAGAATTTTTCCAACGGTCGTTTTACGTTTTGTTCTTCACCACTATCTATAGTATAATCATAATAATAGTCATTTAATACATACAGGCAGATTTTGTTGCGAATCTCGTCGCCACTGAGAAATCTCCTTATATGAGATTTTCTAAGGTAGAAAATAAAACATCGTGTTCGCGTATACCTGACCTGTTCGCGTTGAGGATTATATTCTCCCTTACAGTATCTAATTTATTTCCACTCCAGATTACAGCGAAACAAAACTAGTCAACATAGCGAACTCTGAGCTGGCAGACACACTGGGAAACCTGGCCAGCAGATGTTGCGGGACATCGCTTAACCCTCGAGGGGAGTTCCCTACGCTACACACACAAGAAATGGCCATTTGCAGGCAATCTTATGCCACCGCCACCCTCCTCGACCAAGTGGAAAGACTGCCTGGTGAGTAGAAATGACTTTATTAACTATGCGCTATAAATCAGTATAGTTTAACGGTAAATAATATCCACTTACAAGTTTTGTCTAAAAGAAATGGTAGTGTAGGGAACTTGCAAGTCACACATATAACACAAACATAGATTCACGCACGCACTAGCATACACGCACGCACGCACTCACGGACGCACGCACGGACTAGCATACACGCACGCACGCACGCACTAGAATACACGCACTCACGTACGCATGCACGCACTAGCATACACGCACGCACTAGCATACACGCACGCACGCACGTACGCACTAGCATACACGCACGCACGCACTAGCATACACGCACGCATGCACTAGCATACACGCACGCACGCACTAGCATACACGCACGCACGCACTAGCATACACACGCTCGCACTAGCATACACGCACTCACGCACTAGCATACACGCACGCACGCTCTAGCATACGCACGCACGCACTAGCATACACGCACTCACGCACTAGCATACACGCACGCACGCTCTAGCATACACGCACGCACGCACTAGCATACATGCACGTACGCACTAGCATACACGCACGCACGCACTAGCATACACGCACGCACGCACGCACTAGCATACACACACGCACACACTAGCATACACGTACGCACGCACTAGCATACACGCACTCACGCACGCACGCACTAGCATACACGCACGCACGCACTAGCATACACGCACGCACGCAATAGCATACACGCACGCACGTACTAGCATACACGCACACACACACGCGCGCGCGCGCATTTAATAAACTACATTTTACACCACTAACACAACACCATACTTACCAGTTAGCCGACGTCTTATAGGTTCGATCCTGGTGGTATCATCGATACATTACCATATCACTCACGCATGCGCACTCAGCGTGAGGACGTGTGTCAATTTTACCTACCTATAATACGACATTTTTAAAACAAAATGGCTCAATGTAAAAAGTGTAAGCTGTTTCTTTCACTAACGAAAGATGAAGTCATTAAGTGTTTGGGGAGTTGTGATAGTGTCTATCACAAAAAGTGTGCGTCAAAACAAATGCTTAAGAAAGAGATGTGCGAAATATGTGCCAAGAAAAATGAAGATATTCCATCATCGCAAACATTAAATTTGGATCTTAAACAGGTATCTACAGAGTCCATTTTAGAAGAAGTTAATAAAAAGTTGCAAGTGATTTATAAGATAGAAGCCAAGTTGGATAATGCTTTGGAACTCATAGATTTTTATTCTGAAAAATATCAAGAAATGGTGGAGTTCAAAGAGACAGCAGAGAAGAAGATGAAAGCTCTTGAGCATAAAAATGTTTACCTTGAAAATTACAACAAGGCTTTGGAAGAAAGATTACAAGATCTAGAAATAAAAGAAAAAGAAAAAAACATTGAGATCATAGGAATAGAGAAAAATGAGAATGAAAATACTTTAGAAATAGTGAAAAAAGTGTCTCAAATACTAAAATTATGCCAGGGGGATATTGAGGATGCAAGGCGGGTAGGTAAGGAAAAACCGAACCAGAAGAAAGCACAGCCGATTATTGTTACGTTACGCACAAAGAAGGCCCGTGATCAATAGATTTCGGCTCGAAAAGTGCGTATTTCAAATGCGCAAATTCTCGGAAATAATAGCGATCAGTTAATATATATAAATGAACATTTACCAAGGTATAAGCGTCAGCTTTTTTGGGAAACAAAAAATCAACTTAAATCTTATTTCAAATATATTTGGATTCAGAATATGAACATACTAGTTAAAAAAAACGACAATGAAAAAATATTTAAAATAAGTTCTGAAAGTGACATAAACAAAATGTTACCGAGCAATAAATAAAGTTGGCAAGGCCTGTGCTAAGGCCGTGCGCACACACCTCGTTATGTTTTATACTTAAAATTCCCACCTATACAACAATTACCTACCGAAATCGACTTTATAAGGTATAAGGACCTAACACAATACAGTGAATCTCAATCTGCAAATGGAATACATATATTGCATCTAAATATACGTTCTTTAAGAAAAAATTTCAATGAATTGCTGGTCTTGTTGGAGCATATCAAATATAAAATACATATGATAGTACTAAGTGAGATAAATATTAAGAGAGAAGAACTAGGTCTTTATAATATAAATGGATATATAACTCATGCTAATACAAGGGAAATTTCAAGAGGAGGAGGGCTACTTATTTATATAAAGGAACTTCTAAACTTTTCTTCACAAACAATCAACACTCACGTGGCAGAATTAATTCATGGAAATTTGACGATAGGAAAAAGGACTTTTCATATACTCTGCATCTATAGACCACCTGCGAAAAATAAATATGGTTTTATTGAGTGCCTAAATACACTAATAAAGGAAAGAATATCGCCTCAAGAAGATATTATTGTCATAGGAGACATGAACATCGATATTTATAATAATAAGTGTAATCAAATTATTTCAAATTATAAACTAACTTTGTGTGAACACGGCCTACACTGTGCTGTGCCGAGTTCAGAGATAACACGAGAAGCGGTAGTCAACGGACGGCACGAGCGGTCATGCATTGACCATCTGTGGGTGCGAGCGAGACCGGGTGACACTACATCTGTTTCCTACGTAATTGACTGTCATGTATCCGATCATCATATTGTTGGCATTACGTTAGGTGTATCGATCGCAAAGCGAAGTGAATGGTAAAACGGTAAATAAATGTAAACAAGTAATTAGTGATAAATTGTAGGGTAAAGTTGGACGAATATGATTGGTCCCAGCTTTTAGATTTATCTTGCCCAACGTTATTGTATGAGAAGTTACGTTTAGTGTTTGAAAATATTTATAATGAAAGTAAGGTCAATATTGTAGTAACTAATAAACGATTAACGCAGCCATGGATAGACGGTAAGTTGAATAATTTAATATTAAAAAGGGATTCTTTATTTAGAGCGTGGAAAGCGTCGCCAAAAAATATGAATAAGCGTTTAGAATACACGAGATTTAGAAATAGAGTAAATAAAATTATAAATGACGCCAGAAACAAGTACAGACAAAAACAAATAAAGGATTGTAATGGTGATAGCAGAAAAATATGGTCTAATATTAATACATGGTTAGGAAGAACTAAGGCAGATTTGGATTTAATAATTAAGAAGTACTTGGTAAAATGATAGTTTATATAATATTTGCACAAAATTTTCTAAAACATTTACCAAAGAAATAATAGACATTAAACATAGTTGTAATTTAAAATTTTTAGATAGAAACATGTACGTTACACAAAGCGAGGTGTCTTTTAGGTTTAAGAGAGTGAAATCATGTGACATAGAAAAGTAATTGATATATTGCACCATAAAAAGCACCAGGTTTGGACGGATTAGGTGAAAGATTTAAAGTTAGTAAAGAAAAAAATAAGTCCAATACTGGCCCATTTTGATAATATGTGCTTGTCAAAAGGTGTTTATCCTGATTTATTAAAGAAATCAATCATTCGTCCCATATTTAAGCACGGAAGTCATTTAGATTTCAGTAATTACCGGCCAATTGCCATTTTATCATCTGTCAATAAGATTGCTGAAAAGGTGGTTGTAGGCCAAATAACCGACTTTTCGGAACAGCATAGTATATTATCAGAGGCACAACACGGATTTAGAAAAAATCGTAGTACAGTTTCCGCATTTACCCTCTTTTCAGATACAGTCAATGAATATTTAAATGATGGAAAACAGGTTATGGTTCTGTTTATTGATTATAAAAAAGCCTTTGACACTTTGGACCATAATATGTTATTGCAAGCGATGGAGGAGTGTGGAATCAGGGGCCCTACAAATAACTTTTTCGTAGCTATCTATCTAACAGGACGCTTCTGTACTGTAGTGGACGGCGTTATGGGAGAGGAGGCCAGTATTAGCTTGGGTGTACCGACTGGTTCTATTTACGGTCCTGTGGGTTATATTATGCATGTAAATAGTGTATCTAATGTAATAAAAAATTGTCAAGTGTTTATGTATGCGGATGACATGTGCTTGCTATTTGCCTCTAAAGAAACAAAAGAATTGCAAAATAATATACAAAGTGACTTTGAGTATATAATAAAATGGGCCCATGATAATGGCATAATCCTTAATTTTAACAAAACAAAATGCATGCATATACACTCTCCATACAATGCTGCAGCGAAAAACACCACATTCAATGAGATAGCTGTTGTGGGCCACTGTTTTGAGTGTTTACATAATAATAAAATTAATTGTAAATGTATAGAAATTGAATTTGTCCATAAGTTTAAGTACTTAGGACTGGTTATTGATAAAAACTTTAATTGGAAACCTCAAATAACAGATGTATGTACAAGGCTGTCGGCGATATTAGGTAAATTTTATTATTTAAACTACATTTTGAACAAAAAATCTATGTACCTTCTATACTATGCTTTGATGGATTGCCTCATAACTTATGGACTTGGAGTATATGGTCGCACTTTTGCTTCTTATATAAAGGACATTAAAAATTTACAGACAAGATTCCTAAAATATCTTGTAAATGAAAAAGTTAAAGAAAATTGTAAGAAAGATTATAATAAGTTATTCTTTATTTGTAAAATTTTACCGGTAGAACACAAAGTTAACATGTTATTAGTTTTGGAAAACATTAATAAAAATAATTATTAAAGAAAAAGTGGATAATAAATATAGAACCAGGAAAGTTAGAGAAGGGAAATTAATTGAGCCTAGTGTTAAAAACTACTATGGTAAAAGATGTACAAAATATTTAATACCAAAGCTTCTTAATGAAATAGACTGGCTAAGGCAGGGTAGACCTGATCGTAAATTTACAAATAAAAAGAAACTTAAGAATTATTTTTTGGAGATACATGATAGCGTATTTGACAATTTGTAAAAACTGATATTCGTTTGTAATATTTGAAAAATATATACGGGTTATATTTAAAATTTCTATTTGGTTGCAATGTTATGTGAGTGAGATGTTATAGAATATAGAAATAATAGTGTTTATATTTAGAATTTCTATTTTTTTGCTACATTATGTGGGTGGTGTACTTATTTAATTATGTAATAGGATACAAGAGTGCATTTATTCGCCAACAAACTGTCTTTATAAGCAAATAAATTAAAAAAAAATATATATATATGGTAATCTCGTGCGGCACCGGCTGTAGGCGTTGAATCTTGATCCGTCGTTTACGTAATACAACGGAGAAAGATTTTCACTTTGGCTTACGGACGCTTGTTATTTAAATATGTACGTGTGTGCTAAACTCTATTACTTATTATCTGGTTAAGCTTCTCTCCACATTTCTTTGTATCTTTGTGCTTGTTTCTTCTTGTAAGTGTTGCATTCTCCTTCTGACTATATTATTGGTGTGACTTTATATTTGTGTACAATAAATGTGCTAGTGTAATAAGTACAGGACTATTATTTATTTGTACGCCCACTACAGTAGCTCAGGAGATAAGCGCTTGCCTTAAAATTTTATAATAAGCAGGGCAGACCAAGTTTGAACTCTGACAGAATCTTGCTTAAGTATTGTTATTTTAAGTGATGATTTATCACATGCTCGCCGGTGAAGGAAAACACCGTGAGGTAACTGAAATAAAGTAAAAAAAGAACAAAAAGGTAAATGTTAAAAGAAAATAATGAACCATTTTTTTATGGAAGATTGGTGAAAGTTACAGTCTATATACGTCCCACTGCTGGGTACAGGCCTCCCCTCATTTCTGAGAGGGTTTTAGGGCAAGGAAATGTCCACCGCGCTGACCCAATGCGTGTTGGCGTACTTCACATGTCTTAGAAATATTTTTTCTTTTCTTATTTCTCAGTCATGCCGGTTTTCTCACCATGTTTTCCTTCACCGCCGAGCACGTGGTAATTAATAAAACGAGTTGAATAGCTCCTCTAAACAGACTAACTTTTATTTCTAATAACTTTACATACGTAGGTACATTTCACATAGCTATAGGGTGAATGATAGAATGGTAGACCTTTATTTGCGATAGATGGCGTTACTAGGAGTTCCTATCTTCTTGTTAATTTCAATACAAAATTAACACCACCACTTATTGAAATAAACAAAAGAAAAACACTATTTTAATTTAACAATGCCTATTTTTCCCATAAATTTGTGATGCTTAACTTTACACAGACTCTTAGTAAAAAGATCAGCTGGCATTTCTGATGTATTCAAGTATTCGATCCTTACTGACTTTCTTTCAACAGCTTCTCTTATAAAATGAAATTTTACATCTATATGTTTACTTCGTCTGTGATACATACTGTTATCAGTTAATTTTTGGGCACTCTGACTATCATTATACAATATTATTGGCTCGACAGTACTATTTTTGCTAACAATTAATTCTGTAAGCAGATTTTTCAGAAAAATTGCTTCCTTGCTGGCTTCACAGATAGCCATGTATTCAGCCTCTGTGCTGGAGAGCGCCACTGTTTGCTGCTTTCTACATTCGTGAGAAACTACACAACCTGAGTACAAGAAACAATATCCAGTAAATGATCTCCTGTCTACAGAATTTGAGCCCCAATCAGCATCTACAAAGCCAATTAGATCTAAATTGTTTTTTACATATACCAAACCAAAATCTTTTGTAGCACTTAGATATCTCAGAACTCTTTCTGCATGTTTCCAATGCGTTTCTGAATTACAGTTATTGAACTGGCTTAGGTAACTAACTGAGTATGAGATATCTGGTCTAGTAAGAACGGAAAGATACATGAGACTTCCAATCAATTGTTGATAAGGATAGGTGCTAGTCACATTCTTATCTTTTTCTAGTTTTAAATTTACCTCCATAGGGGTCTCTATACCATTACAATTTTGCATGTTAAATTTACACAATAGTTTCTCGATAAACTTTGTCTGATTAACACATAATTTGCCTTTTTGTATAACAATATTCATTCCTAAACACTGCCTTAACTGACCTAAATCTTTCAATTTAAATTTAGAACTTAACTGGGCTTTTAGGTAATCTACTTCTCTGTTACAGTTTGAAAATATGAAAAATCATCAACAAATAGAGCAATAAAGGTTTTTTCTTTTTCAGATATTTTAACAAATAAACAGGGTTCATACAGGGATTTTTTATAACCTAACTCTTGTAAACAATTTTCAACTTTTTTATACCATGCTCTAGCTGACTGCTTTAATCCATAAATCGCCTTTTTTAGTTTCAAAACTTTACCTGTATTACTTTCATTTTTTAAATTATTAGGCAATTGCATGTACACACATTCATTGAGTTGACCATTTAAAAAAGCTGTTGTCACATCCAAATGGGTTATGTTTAAGTCTAAGTTAACACTAATACCAAATAACAATTTTAAAGTAGAGTATCTTAGAACCGGCGAAAAGGTTTCTTTATAGTCAATTCCTTGTTTTTGTGTATAACCTTTTGCAACCAATCTGGCCCTGTATCTCACTGTGTTATCACTATTTAACTTCCTTTTAAAGACCCATTTACACTGCACAACACGTGCATCACTAGGTTTGTCCACTAAGTCCCATGCGTCGTTATCTTGGAACGATTGCAATTCGTCTTCCATTGCTTTATACCACTCTTCTTGTTCTGTATCATTGATAACATTTTCATAGGTAAGACATTCATTACCTATATTTTCATCCTCAATTGCGCATATATTACTGAAACCATATCTCTGTGGTGGTTTTCTCACGCTTTCTAGTTTACTCACAGGCTCGGGATACTTTATATCCTCTATCTCGCTCGTACACTCCTCAAAATTTGAAGAACTGGTTGATATATCTGATCTTTCTTCTTCACTAGGTATGTTTGTCTCGTCTTTAGGATTTTCTGCTGTCACATCGCCATCGTCGGTTGTGAGAGTTTGATCCATCTCTGCAGGTGTATCTGATTCTTCTTCTTCCTTTTCTGTAACTTCTTCCTCTTTATTCTCCACCACTGCTTGTACCATTTCTGAGTCTTTGCTGGCCTCTATGATAACAACATCTCTGCTGGTAAGAATTTTCTTAGTTACAGGATTATATAATCTATAGCCTTTAGTGTTCTCTGCATATCCGAGAAAAATGTATTTTTCTGCCTTTTTGTCCCATTTTGTTCTTTTTATTTTGGGAACATGAGCCATTGCCGTGCTTCCGAAAACTCTTATGTGGCTGAGATCTGGCTTTCTGCCGAACCAGAGCTCATATGGAGTAATTTGTAGACCTGAAGCCAATGTTCTATTCCGTAAGTAAACTGCAGTATTCACTGCTTCAGCCCAAAACTTTTTATCCATTTTGGCATCATAAAGAAGACATCGAGCTCTCTCAACCACGATTCTGTTCATTGGTTCACACATACCGTTTTGCTCTGGTGTGTATGGATTAGTTTTTTGATGCACAATTCCAGCTTTCTTCAAAAAACATTCCATTTCCGATGAGCAGAACTCTCCACCGTTATCAGTTCTCAGTACCTTGATGTATTTTCCTGTCTGTCGCTCCACCATAGCTTTGAACTCTCTGAAGTACATCATTACTTCGCTCTTTGACTTTAGAAAATATACGAATGACATTCTGCTGTAATCGTCGATAAATAGGAGAAAATACCTTGACATTCCTATAGAGACTGTCTCCATGGGACCACAGACATCCGCATGCACCACTTCTAGCACAACTTCGCTTCTGATACCTTTGTGTGAGAATGGCAGTCTCGTTAGCTTCCCTTCACAGCACGTGACACACTGGGATCTGTCAATTTCTGCCTTATCGGGATAAGTTATCCCCATTACAACGCCATTTTTCATATTATTTAGGTCCTTGCTGTTTATGTGGCCCAACCTCCTATGCCATAACATACTCGTGTCTTGCATTGCTGAGCCAGCTAATACACATTGCTGCTTCACATTAAGTCTGTATACTCCATTCACTAAATGGGCTTCTCCAACGATGACATTCTTTTGATTGCGTATTCTGCAAATCCTTCCGTCGAACGTCACTTTGTTTCCATTTCTAATCAACTCACTAACAGAGAGAAGGTTAGTAGTGAGGTTAGGAATGCACATGACATTTGTAACCTTAATGTTGAACTCTGAACCTTTTACAACTGTCGTCAACATGGTGTTTCCTGAGCATAACACTGGTACTGTTGTATCATTTGCTATTACAGTTCGTTTCATGGCCGGGGTGTAGGAAATATCAAATAAACTTTCTTTGTCGGCGATCATATGGGCGCTGGCACCAGAGTCAATATACCAATCTGTCTTCTTGTACGCCGAACTCAAGTAAAACGCGTTGAAAACTGCACTTTCTTTGTCTTTACTTTTGTTATTGCACTGATTTTTATAATGTCCGATTTGTTTACATTTATAGCAGCGAATTGTTTTCAATGGCGTCTTTGACTTTGACGTTTCAGTGCTACCAATATTGCCTTGTTGCTTTTTACGACGCTGCCAACTTTTCGATACAAATGCACTGTCATTCTCAGTGCTGCCAACCTCTGCGCTCATATCTAATAATTTCGACTTGATAAAATCTGTACTGACCGCCATTCCAGAATGTTCGATGGCCATTATCATCGGCGAAAACTTTTCAGTTAATCCCGCCAAAAGTAAACACCCGACCCACTCGTCAGTAATCTCAAATCCGGTTCCTCGTAGTTTATTCGCCGTATCCACTATTTGAGTTACGTAGACAGTCATGGATTCGCAATCTTCTAGGCGTATGGAAATCAAATGCCGTAGTAAACATTTCACATAGCTATAGGGTGAATGATAGAATGGTAGACCTTTATTTGCGATAGATGGCGTTACTAGGAGTTCCTCTCTTCTTGTTAATTTCAATACAAAATTAACAGTAATAAGCACTTAAAATTGCAATTAACAATTTCATTGGTGCCGGCGGGGATCGAACCCAGGTTGCTCGCGTACTGTGAAACTTACGCGAGCGCTAACCATCTGCGCTACCACAGCTCACCTGGTGGTTAGGAACAGTCGTCTTCGTCTCAATACCAAATTCACATCTGCAATACCAAAGGAATTGCAGGAGCGTTGCCGTCCTTAAGGTTCTAGGACGTGTGAATTCAGGCCTTTGGGCAGCGCGGTAAACCCTCCCTCGCACTAAAACTCTTAGGAATGAAGAGGCCTGTGCCCAGTAGTGGGACGTGTAAAGGCTGTTACTTTAGTTTTATGCCTTTATGCAACTAATTACCAGATTATTGATTACTATGCTATGATAATAATTTAAAAATATTTTAGCGTTAACTTATAAATTTTTTATTAAATGCATATTGCGTTTTTTCTATAACAAAGAATGATAAGCATCTTATTTACTCCTTACAGAAATCTGTCACAACCACTACAGCAGCTACCAATTCTACAAAGCGGCAGACTCAGTTATCCATGTTTTACATTTGGCCAACTTGTTCTTTGAAACCCACAAGCCCTGGGAACTTAAAAAAAGGCCCGAATGCCAGAAAGAACTTGACGTCATCCTCCACATTACACTAGAAACGTTAAGGATATGTGGAATTATATTGCAACCGTTGATCCCTGAACTGGCAACACAGCTGTTAAATAAATTACAAATACCGGAAGACTGTCGAAGCTGGCAACATTGCGAGAAACCTTCGTGGCGGATAGAAGGCGCAATTTATGAAACGAAGAACATACAACCTGGCAAATTTGTTTTGTTCCAAAGGATTTATATGGACAAGAAAAATATGCATAAAAAGAAAGCTAGTGCTTAGACGTCGCTGTTGCCATGTTTAATTTTGATTTACAAATATCCATATTCGAAATGAATGCGGTGTCCAATGAAAAGTTTGTAAATAGCAGTAATACCTCATAAAGTTAGGTCTGCATTCAGGCTTACCAGTCTGATTTTGTTTTAATGGATTTAAACTACATTTGCTCGTGTGTACCAATATTTAATGGTTTGTTCTTTGTTTTAATTATATCCTGCCTTAGGTGCTCATTTAATATTTTAGTTACAATTTTAATAACTTTAAAGTATAATTATATACATCAGTTTTTAGGTTAAAATGTGACGAAAGCCATTCGCCGTATAGCCTATGAGAAACCATCACACCCTCCACCTGTGAGCGTCGTAACAGGCGGCTTCGAGAATGGTCTAGAAGATCTTGTCTTCCGAAAAATGGCGATATAACTATTTTAGACGTTTATATCAGATGTAAAATCTCCAACCCGACGATGTGAAGCATCAAAGTTGTGAGACGTCTCATACTGCGATCGCCAATTCCCCTTAAAGCGTGGTGATTTAGGTATTTACTCTCTAATAAGAGAGAGACCTGTGTCTGGGCTGAAATGAAGTGACACAAATTCTCAGCAACATACCTTGTTCGCAAGAAAAGATGTAATTGATTAAATTGGTTGGATAACTTTGAGTTATATGAGCTACTATTGAGTTATATTTGAGCGTGATCCTTCCCTGGTCGGCTCGACCAGGGAAGGATCACGCTCTTACAGAATACCAGAGTAAAATAGCAGCTTAATGCTGCTGTGTTTCGTATGGTGAGTAGAGAACCGGAGGCCCTTTTTGCTGGAAAAGAAGCATGATATCTTAGTCCTCAGGTTTTAGTTTTTAATCGAGGATAGATGGTATCTATGGGCCACAGCATCCACTTACCATAAAGTGGACTTTTTCGTTTGTCATCCTTATTCATAGACAATCCAGTTAAAATCTGACTGTGAATATATTAAGAAAATATTTTATAGATACATTTTATTTTGGGCCCATTTTTCATTCATCAAATAAAAGTTATCCGAGAAATTAGATATAACCTGGCTGAATATAAAAGTGTTACAATTAAACTATTTTGTTCGTAGAACTGTTGTTTTAGGTTTTTTTTTATGTTGTATTTTATCCTTTGAATATCTTTTATCTGAGGATTGAAAAATCGGCCCTTAGAGATACGCATTATATTAAACATTTCATACACATTTCTATGTATCCTTTATACAGGGTTATTTTTCAAAGAGTAGCCAAATTTTAAACTTAAGTTCAAATATATAAATAATGATATACCGTTATTGCAGTTTTTGAAAATACGAGTAAATAAGGCTTCTACTTTTATTTGAAATTATCCCAAATTGAATGTGATTTATGGGCAACAACGTTTTTGCCTACCGATCGACCCTTACGAATGTGTGCGTGCGCAGTAAAATCAGCTAAAATAATGCATTACCACGCATTTCGAATTTAAGAGATAAAAAGGACAGAATATTTGAGTTTTTTTAAATAATTTTTCTTCACCATTTGCATATATTACTTATTCTGAACCTTCTCTGCAAATTTGGCTGGTTATTGCTAAATAACCCTGTATAAATCCTTTTTACCTTAATCATTAGTTTGTCATACTTTAGTTACAAGTTATAGTCTTTGTTATAGCATGGTGCGGGTGACAGCTCACACCTATGAAGTTTCCTATTTTTTTAGATAAACTGTCATACAGATATTGTTGTACTTCGTGGATGGGTACCGCCCACTTACGACAGTGATGTGCCACGCTAAACTATGCGAGGAGTCGCCCGTGACCATGGGTTGCTGTAAAGCACCCGAAACGTCGGGAATTAAAATAGTAAATCAAACGCGATAAAATCCGTAAAAAATAGTTTTATTCAATGTGTAGTGTTCGCGTAAATATAAGAAATCATTATACAAAAAACCTATTTCTTTTTTATTTCATTAGATTTATAAACCAAATTCTCGATTATTTTTACCTTCCGTCCCGATATTTGGCCCATTGTACCTGGCAAAAGTAATACACATATAGCAAAAGGCGCTAGCACTCGTACCTTGAAAAGCTGCCGTTGCAGTCTACGCCGTACTGAAAATTACAGATGCTGGCAGCCATTTAATTTGTTTAAATGTCGATATGAATGTTGCAATCAACATGAAATAGATGATTTTTATTTTCAAATTAATACATAGTATAATCTATACATTGAAGTGTCTGTTTGTAATATCAAAATAACAGCCTTTCACTAAATACATATGAAAGTATATACGCTATTTATAACAAAAAAACAACTATTTTTAAAATGTTTGTCTTACTGTCTGTTTGTTCCGGTTTATAGCTGGCACTTACAGATAGCTGATATTATGAGGAGTAACACAGGCTAATTTTATTTTAGAAAAAAAAATTAGGATTCCGCGCAAAAAAATTAAAACCCACGAAATCCAATCGTAATAAATACCAAGAGGGCGAGGTCCGGGAACAGCTATTATGTAACTATTATGTCATAATTTGTATTAAACTTTAACTTAATTTTACATGCATTGTAGTTTATAAACAAAGATATGTTTCGGTTTTAATATATGGGAGCGCAGTGGTAGATACAAGAGTTTACTGGGGATCCAACGTAGGACGGATCATTACCTGGTCTTATGCCGAATTAATGGTCTATTCAGGCGTTGGCGGCATCGGACATCTGTGTCTACCACTGCGTTACAACGTATAAGAACAGAGAGGTTACAAGATGAAGGTGTGAAAGAGAAGTATAAATGTAGACTGAGGAGAATATAAATGGTTTGAATGAAATATGTATGAATGATTTAGACCTGAAGACTGTATGGAATAATGTTAAGAAAGTTTTGTGATGCAGCCACCGAAGTATGTGGTGTAAGTGAGAACGAATGAAAGGAAAAATAATACGTTGTGGTGGGATGATGAGATTCGATGGAAGTTGAAGCAAAGAAGAGGCATGGCTAGATTTACTGGCAACCAAAGCTGGTAATTCTGGCGGTATGAATGATGAGATTGAAAGAAAAAGGCAGACTTTAGACTTATAAATAAGAGAGTAAAAGAAGTTGTTGAAAGGAAAAGAAAAAGAACGGATAAGAATGATAGAAGGATATCTGATAACTTCCAGGCAAATATTAAAATGTTCTGGAACTCGTAAGAACTGCTAGGGAAATTCAAAACAACCTAGAATGAATGCTATACAGAGAGAGAATGGCTGTATGCTGAATGATGAAGTTTGAATTTAAAGAGATGGAAGGAATACTGAAAGCGTGTTTATGAGTGAAGGGTCGTCTGAATTAAGTGAAAAGAAATTTCGAAAGAAGTGAGAGAGTAGAGATAAGTGTAGATGAAATAATGAAAGCAATGAAAAGCATGAAAGCAGGTAAGGCAGCCGGATATGATAGAGTATCACCGAAATGCTAAGGCTGGAGAGGGAGTAGGGCCTGCTGTACACCTTGTTTAATTTATGTTGGAACTGAAGCGGTACCGGAAGACGGCAGCCGTTATAGTCCCAATATATAAAGGAAAAGGTCACAGCAGGACTGTAAAACTAATGGATCAGCTTGCTTAGCATTGTAAAATCTATGCTAAGGTGTTAATTGAAAGATATGGAAGAAACTGATGGAAAAATTTGGGATGTGTGCTGGATTTAGAAAGGAATGGGTGTATGGATCAAGTATTTTCCATGCGCATGATTGCGGAAGTTTTGCCAAAACCAGAAAGTTTTTTAAAGCCATGGACTTGAAAGGCTTATGACAGAGTGGGAGGAATGTGTTATGGCGAACACTGAACTCATTTGGGTTGAGCGCTGGTTTGATACAGGCATTGAAGTCTCTATAGGACTCTAGTGCTTGTGTCAGGATCAACGGGCCTACCGACTGGTTTGGCATCCAAAAGGTGTCAGACAGGGCTGTGTAGCTTCCCTGGCTGTTTAACCTATTTATGGACAGTTGTTTGCAAACTTTGAAAGTTGAAGAATGTGGGTTGAGAATGGGTGAGTTAACCGTCAAATGCCTTTTGTACGCCGATGATCAAGTCATATTTGCATCGTCGGCGGCCGAGTTGCAATGATGGTTACTTTAATGAACCGATCATTAAAAGAAAGAGGTATGAAAGTGAACGCAAGTAAGACGAAAGTGATGGTTTTGAAAGAGAAGAAAGTAAAACGTTATGTGAAATAAGAATAGAAGGAGTTGATTGAGCAAGTGGATGAGTTTGTATATTTGGGATGTTTATTTAGTAGGGATGGTAGATATGATAAGGATATAGAACGACGAGTGAACGCAGGAAATAGAGTGAATGGGGCTCTACATGCTATTGTGAAGAGTCAGAATGTGTCAAAAAAGGCACGTTTGGCAATTCACAATGCTGTGTTAGTCCCTACTTTAATGTATGGTAGTGAAAGTTGGGTCTGGCAGAAGAAGCATGAGAGTAGAATAAATGCTGTAGAAATGCGGTCATTAAGGAGTATGCTAGGGCTGAATCTGAATGACAGGGTGAGAAATAGTGTGATAAGAGAAAAGTGTGGTTTGCAAGATGACGTTGTGACCAGGATTAAGAAAGGAATGCTTCGGTGGTTTGGTCATGTAGAAAGGATGAACGAAGAAAGAGTGACAAAGCAAATTTATGCTGCTGAAGTGAACGGCAGAGTCGGAAAGGGACGCCCTAGAAGAAGGTTTATCGACCAAATTGGCGATATATTGAAATGGGCCAGATTAGGAGTACCCTTAACCGACGAGCGTGTATGCGTAGATATATGGATGTAAAGGAGGCGAGAGAAGTGTGCCAGGATCGTGCCAAGTGGAAGTCCGTAGTCTCTGCCTACCCTCTGGGTGACAGGCGTGAGTGTTTATGTATGTATGTATGTTTCGGTTTTAATTTTTATATCGATAGCTAATCGATAATTTTTGCTTTGCTGTGTGCATATTTAATCGTCTTTTTTAAATCGATTTAACAATGTTCAATCTCTAGACACGCCAAAAGTGTAAGCTGTCACCCGCACCATGCTATAACGCAAAGACTATAGTAAACTATATTCAGTCTACTTTCATTGACAATTTACTCCAGAATAATATCAAATGGAAATAATTGAAATAGTTTAAAGGTGGTGTGAAAAGTCAAGTCATTGTTATATAATTTTTTTTCATTAGGTTAAAGCACAAGTTAGAAATTCCATTTGTTTTTCTGTTATGGTATGTAACATCTACTATATACATATTTAAAAGGAATGTTGATAGCTGTTGAATATATTGTATTATATATTATTGTAAATATTAGTATTTCAAGTTTATAAAAAATTTATTGATGTTATTTATTGTTATTGTGTAAAGAATAAAGATCTTTCGAATTGTAAATTGTGTTTTCCTGAAGGTAAAGGCGTAGTTTAACGGCCCACAGGTGGGACATACCTCTTATTTTTGATATGGTGATTTAAAAGGTAGATTATAAAGAAAACAAACATGAAATTGGAGTCAATTTATTTAGGAATACGCTTATTTAATAATAATATTTGCATCAAAATACTGCAATAACGACTAACGGTATCAAGAAAGCTAAGTTTTACAACGCTAATGTCGGCTTCACGGCGACACGTTTCTCCGCATTAAAATAAATAAAGAAACACGTCGCGGCAGCCGCACAATATCAATACAAAATAATATCTCCATACACTTAGTCGAAAATGCATTCAACTGAGTATAATACAGGTATGAGTGCGCGCGGCGTGAAACTAAACAAAACTTAAGATATATTTTTACACAAATGTTACAAACTAATATACATTGTTTAATTTACAGCAATATTTTGTTTTGCTATTTTTGTGCTACTTAACTATTTCATTCTAATTCTATAATATGAATTTTTTTTCGGTCGGTTTGATATTTTTACGGGTTAAGGTTTAAAGGAACTACAGTGTTAGTGGGTAGTGATCCTTTTATGCCACAAATCAACAATGCTAGTAAGAGAGCCAGTATGATAAACTGACCATTTATTTTTTAACACAAAACGGGACATGGGTTTATGTATACTCCCCAGTTAGCAGGTTAACAATAAAAAAACATTATGATATTTATTTAAAAGCTGTAACTTTATACAATTAGTGTTCACTATAATTATAATCATATAAATTATAATTATTTTTATTGTAACAAATTGTGAAAAC
This sequence comes from Parnassius orleans, assembly GCA_029286625.1. Classification (NCBI taxonomy): domain Eukaryota; kingdom Metazoa; phylum Arthropoda; class Insecta; order Lepidoptera; family Papilionidae; genus Parnassius; species Parnassius orleans. Next base: position 1,438,015 of record JAGSMP010000089.1, read on the forward strand.
TAAAAATCAATCACCAGTTCACCAGCTTCATTAAAGCAAAGTTCCTCAGACAGTAATTATTAAATGGAACAATATTTTTTTAATTATATTTATATTTGTTACGTTGTATGTTATTTCGTCTTAGACCGTAAGGCTGTGCTAGTCGGTCATTTTTCAATACTAACGTAGGAGGCTGATTACTCCGCCGTTTTATTATGTAGATCTTAAACTAAGAATGATATAGAATTGTGTTGTCTTTATCAAGGCTTGTACGCAAGCAGAACAGTAAAAAAAGTATTGATTCGAAAGTGAGGGGGTTTGAAAACATTCGAATTTTAACACTAATTTTAACGAAAATTTGAGCGTAAATAAATAATAAAGAAGTATGAATTTAAAATAATTTACATACAGGCATAGTTAAATTATTCAAAACTTCAAGTAAGTTAATTTTGAGAAGATATATTTTATCCATATAAAAGTAATTTTTTCCACACTCCATTTTAGTACAAATATTCATGCCTTACACTCAAAATATAACTTTTGTGCGTGCGCACTAGCTTCTTACTGCTCTTTACCGAGTTACTTTCCTTTCTCGCACGACGCTAGGTGAGACAGCGCGCATTTTAGCCACGTTCACAGAATCGACTAGCGCAACCTTAAGGTGGCGACTGACATGAGCACGTTACAAGTCGAACATTCGGCATGTCAGTACAGCGAGCCGAACAGCTCGATGACGAGCGCTGAGCACTCAATCAAGCACGCTCCACCCGGGTGTCGGTTTTTTTGGCGAATCCCTTTGAATGTTACATTACAAGTCAAGTCAAGCGCACTCGTTGCTCTGTTTGTGTCGTGGTATTTTTGCATTTGGTAAATGCATTAGAGTCAAGAAAAACAATTTTTGTTCAATCCACCAGCTTTATTTCTCATTTTGAACAAATTTGTTGTCCAAATACGCGCTTTCTTTTCTTCTTTAAGTAGCGATAACGGATTAAATGGAACTCAGCACACACTACCTCTACGTCCGCCATTTTGACTACAACTGCACGTAGGAGCATAGTCGAGCATATATTCGTCGCGAAGATTCAGGTGTCATGAGCATTTGCTCACAACGAACAAATTCTCGATGCGAATATTCACATCGAGCAAATGCTCATGTCAGTCGCCACCTTTAACTGTGACTTAGCTCACCGACGAGTGCAGAGTCGTCAACTGATGCAGCCTTAAGTGTGACAACTGACTGACCTGAGCATGAGTTTTCACCATCAAGTGACATTGTATGACAAAATATAGTTTCATTTATGTCCGCCAGGGATGCTGCTCATGTTTACATACAATTTTAGTCGATGATGATGATACGAAAATTTTAGTGTCAAAAACTTGTGCTAATCATCGGTTATCAGTGGACTGAAAGCTTTTTATAAGCTTTTTAATAATGAAAGAAATTCTTATGCTGGTTAATTTTTTTAACACTTCAAAGAATTCTCCTTTATGCTGGGGCCACACTAACGAGAAATGCTGTTAATTATCGCGTTGATGGACGTTGAATGTAGATGTAGCCACGACTTAACGCGTTAATTTGACAACGGCATTAACAATGCCGTTTACCGTTTGACGATAACTCGAGTGGCGGTACATCAAAGAGATTAACACACGAAATAACGCGTTGAAGCGGCCACACTACGTTTGTCTCATTGTGCACGGTGAGCGCAACGGGGTCGCACGTATGGCTATGATGGAGTCCGTCATGTGGGATCCGAGACTCAAAAGTTTTAAGGATCGTACATCGCAAATTTTTTCTTCGTTCGATAAAATAAATTCATATAATAAAAATGTACACTCATCAAATATAGAGTAGCAGCGTCAACGTCCAATCCTGCTTGAAATTCAAGGAACATTAACGCCAATGTCATAGTTAACCACGGTTACCTCCAGATTAAAAATTCCTTCAGATCAAATACCTCAGTCCCCACCCGTGACTATGGGTGCTGTAAAGTACTCGAAACGTCGGGAATATAAAATAACTTAATATACGCGATAAAATCCGTAAAACTAGTTTTATTTAAATGTGTAGTGTTCGCGTAAATATAAGAAATCATTACATTAACGCCAACTTTAACGCCGTTCAATGGTATTGAAATTGAAATGACGTTGACCGTTCAAGTGTAGCCACTCACTTTATCGCGTTGAAATTAAAGCAATAATTGTTGCGTTTATGGGCATTGACGTTTCCCGTTACTGTGGCCCCAGCATTAATGTATAACAGAGTTACAATTACATACATTATATATATGCAATATACGTTACAAGGCTCATTTCTGAGAGGATTATAACAGCAATTTGTGTCAGTAGCGATATCTCAGGACTAAGCGCTTACCGTCAATTTTATAGTATGTCAGCAGATTGCGCGTGATTCGATCCCCGCCGGCACCAGTGTAATTGTTCATTGCAATTTTAAGTGCTTATTTACCACGTAAAGTTACAGCCTATACACGTCACATGTCTTCGAAATATTCTATTTTTATTTTTTATTATACGATGTTTTCCTACACCGCCGGGCACGTGGTAAATCACCACTTAAAATTGGACAACAACAAAACAGGGATCAAACTCCGGTTGCTCGCGTACTGTGAAATTTACAGCGACCGCTAAGCCCCTGAGCTACCACGTGCTTGGTGGTAAAGAGTAACATCGTGAGGGGCTTAAATTTCTGTGGAATAAATTGTTTCCAGAACATGTGAAGCGTGCTAACACGCACTGAAGCAGAGCGGCCTACTAAATGCTCTTAATAACAATAAACTGATGTAAAATTAAAAACAAATTATTTAGGAGAATCGGCGTAAGATAATCCACTAGCTCTTTATCGTCCCGTGGGTGTCCGACTGGGGAAAACTGAAACAGAAGTTGAGCAGCAGAATCTCCTGATCAAATAATAAAAAAGAAACTGCGGTTGCCACCCCGCCAGTCAAGCGTGGCAACAATGACAAATATTTACCCTTTATGGCAATCTTTGACGGCTCCGTAGCGCAGTGGCTTAACAATGAGTTGCAGCGCTAAGAGCTGCGGGTTCGAATCCGGCACGGAACAAGTATTTGTACCTTGACCTACTTTATTAATTAAGCCTATGTTCAGCAGTGAACTTTAGATAGGCTTTAATGATTTTTATTAATAACACAAAAATAAAATATGTATTATTGTATGCCAATAAAAAGTTTTACCTCTCAGGTCCCGACATTGTATTGGGCCAACTTAGTCAGACCTATGGTCAGGCCAAGGTCAATAATATATTTTCTGCAGAACAATTCTTTTGAAATGTTACCTATTTATAAGAATTATACAACTAAAATTCTAAAAAATTTATTATAATTAGTCTCCATACTATATTACGATAATTAAATAAATGAAATAAATTAAGAGAATTTACTACAAATGCTTCCTTCCTTCCGCTTTACTTTATTAGAACTACGTCGGCTTCGCAGGTCGATGTAGTACTTGAGAGACCGTGTAGATGGCGCTGTTACAGAATCATTTCATTAGTAAAAAAACAATAGTAGTTTAAATCAATAGATAGATACAAAAATATCAATAGGTGAACACTACCATTTTGGAGGTTTTCAAATAAATTGGTAATTTTAAGGTAGAAATCTTTTAAAACAACAATATCAAACAACATCTTTTTACAAAGAAAATAATTCTGTAACAGCGCCATCTACACGGTTTCTGAACTACTACATCGACCTGCGAAGACGACGTAGGTAAAGTAGAATTATGGCGTAAAAAAGCAAATTGAAATTAAATTCTCTTAATTTATACGTTTAATCTTAATTCTCGTAATTTAATAACGAGACTAATTATAATAAAAATTTTAGTATTTTAGTTGTATAGTTCTTATAAATAAAATTTAAAAAAGAATTGTTCTGAGGGGTCTACAAAGGTGAAATTTGATTATCTCATGTATTGGTTTGGTACGTGACAGATTGAAATACAAAATACGTATTATAAAAATAAGTTAGTTTCACGCCGTGCTATATCTAATAATTATAAATTCATACAAAAATTCGGTGCGCATTATTTGTTAATGCTCACATTCCTGAGGATTCACTCTATTAATTAATTGTTTACCTATACAAACGGGAGCTCCAGTAACATAAATAAACAAACTGCCCAAGGAGTCTTAATATAAGACTAAAAAATAAAACTTCGCCGACTTAATTGAAATTAAATAGCTTCCGACGTCTATACATTCCATAAACAAATTAAGAGTATACACTATACGCGCGCACAGCTGGTAAATAGTTACAGTCATAGTGAGAATGATAAATATATAAAATTGCCTAGTAAAAATCGTTAATTTGTTTTGGCGGGTTTTCGGTGCAATCGATATAACATTTTTTTTAATTCATCGGTGCATTGGTTTAAGGCTTTTTAGCCACTACCACATAGAAATAAAAAAAATCTATATAAAACCGACTTTGGAAGCTAATTACACAAGTAAATAGAATGATCTTGAATATGGCAGAATGTTAAGACGACACTCCTTGAGTCAGTTTGTCTATACTTCGAAAGCCTTCCATTCGCCGCCCACCAAAATGGCTACTCAACTATTAATATTATTGTTATACATTTAAATTATACTATGCTATGGCGGTCTGAATTTGGAATGGACAAGCAGTCAGTTTTTTTTCGGTGGAGCGGCAAAGGAAACAAACCTTCACCCTTACAAGGATTTGTGCAATTAACAAAAAACATTTTTCTATTTTACACGAACAATTTGACGCATAATTCTAAATCCGCAACGACAGTTACACCACCCCTCTATAATCGAAAATATATTAAAAGTACACATCAAAATGTATTCACACTTACATCTATAAAATGGAAGTTGTATGTAATCTGGCAATGTTTTAATTAGCGTCGAAAAATTTATTAAAAAACGTTGTGCAATTTTACCATCGAGAAAAATCAAAATGTGTACATTAAAAAGTAGTTTAATATAAACCATAAAAATCTTAGAAAATCGTTCATATTTACACGCCACAGATAAAATCAAATCATATATAAACGAAAATATCAAATTTAGTATCTATTTATATATTTCTTTATTATTATTGCTTTGACCAATTAACCCTTAGACTATGTAATTGCATTCTGGGATAAATAAATTATTATCAAAATAAATAAATGCTTAATTCGTCTAATTACTAATAAAATATTTCCACTTTATAAAGATATTTAGAAATTCTAGCAAGTCGCTATTAACATAAAATGGTGTACCCGAATGTTAGCGCATAGCAAGTTCCTTTTTACGTATATCTTACTCTCATACGAGACACTAGTGCTATAACAGATAAAGATTTATTGCGAAAAATTGTCTTCTACATGCAGTTCTCTAAATTGGCTTTTGCGAACAAAACAGCGAACTGTTTTTACATCATAAGTCAAACTGACGTAAATTGTCGGTAATATAATAAAAAATATAGATGAAAAAGTACTATTATTTCGTTTTTTATTGTTAAATTAAAGCGTTATTATAAACCAGTTTTAGAGAAACAGTTAAACTGGTATATTAGCATTAGAAATGAGACGAATATATCAGGCGAAATCAAGTTGAAAATTTATTTTGTGCGTAAACAAATATGGCTTGTTCAAATCTCGTTTCTCCTTTTAAATATTCCGTCTCATACATTTCTTTGCAATCGAGCTACACTTCTAAAATCGGGAATATAAATCATTTACTAATAATCAGTCGGAAATATTAAGGACGATATTGCCGCAAATACTATTGTCATTAAAAAAAATTGCCACAGATAACAAATGTAAAATGGCGGCAAAATCTGACATAATATATAAAAGTTAAAAACCTAAATTAAATTGTTCATGATCTCTGCATTTACACTAAACCAAGCGTCATTGTTTACAATACTATAAGCGGGAAACACTAACCGACTGGTACAGCAAGAATTGCAAACCCTAAGTATACTAGTTACGTCTTCCGGTTTCACGTCTAATTCATAACTTTAGGGCTGCCAACTATATTCTTTTACAGAATTTTACCTCGAAGTACATTTTACTGCTGAACAGAAATAAGGTATGACAAAATACTGTTTTATCGCCTATCGAACTATATATGTGCTACCTATGTATGTTCAAAAACACAAAATTTTCTCGTAAATACTGTTTACTTTCAGCCGATTTATATATTTCAGAACAACGTTGACAGCCCTACATAACGTATCCAAACGGACACGAGTTAACCAATCACATAGGTGGGCGCGTTGGTAAGTTGGTGAAGTGAGTGCGGTTACATATTGTGGCGGGTGTGGGGGTGGGGGTGGGGGCGGGGGCGGGGGCGGGGGGAGCGCGGTCAGCTGTGCGCCAGCAGGTGCTCGGGCACCGGCACGGCGCGGAAACGCGCCGGGATTTTCTTTTGCGGGCACAGCGTCTGCGGAATATATCCTGTTAATAATATCGCTAACCGTGTACTGGCGGTGTAAGAATATCAAATATCCAATATCCACTATCCCATATCCATATCTTTCGGTTGGATGTCGTAAGAGGCAGCAGAGGAAAACTGATACAGGAGCTGGGCAGCAGTGTTTATCTGACGACAATTCTAAATTATAAAAAAACTGCTGTCGCCAACCGTCAAGCGTGGCAACTATGGAAAACTCACCTCTATAAAGCAATCTATGGGGGAGGCCTATGTTCAGGAGTAGACTTTTATAGGCTGTAATGGATGAAATAATATCGCAATTGAAACCAAATGTTAAAGTCCAAATTATTACACTTTAGATTTAAACGTAGTACGATTATCCTAGAGTCTGATATTGCGCCCAAAACAAACTTTTCTAGAAGACTGTTTAGACTATGTGCTAATAAAAACTGGGCGTTAGCTGGCATACTTAACTATGTTACTTAGGAAGACTTGTCCATGAACAGTACGCTGGGCAAACGGGTTGCATTGGCATTATCAACATATTATATTCTGAGTTAGAATCCAAGCGACACATTCCTCAATTTGTCGAAGCACTACTAAAAAGAGAAAGAGAGGCGAAGGCACTAGATTTTGTAGGATTAAATACTTTTACCTACTACGCCAACGGCTATAAAAACAGACTAAATTATGAGATACAATTAATAACTTAAACGAGTAGGATGTAGTAAATTATTAATTATGGTATCAACCGCTCTATTACGGGTATGTAATGTAATTTTGCCCAAATTATAAAAACAACTCTTAACTCACCCGCCTCGCGAACATGAAACACCCCGTGTCCTCCTCCTGTGTATTGGTGGTCGCCACCAGTTGTAAGTCTGGGGTTCGACTCTCCTTGCCGTCTTCACCTGACAATTATTTTTTATAATAATTCTATGAGCCAAAAGAAAACTATATCGTGACTAGAGCCATACTGCAGCTATATTAATTGTATAGTTGTAGCACGGGTCGGCTCGACCGGGGAAGGACCACGCTATCACAGAATACCAGCGAAAATAACAACTTACGACTGCTGTTTTATGGTGAGTGTAGAGAACAGGAGACCTTATAACAGGAAACAAGGCATTCCCATATTAATCCTCAGAGGTAACATCGCACTCTGCATTTTGATTTCAAATCGAGAAAAGATATTGATATCTATGGGCCACAGCATCCAAACAACCACCATCAAGTGGACTGTGTGCTCATTTGTCACCCTCATTTGAAAATTATAAGGGTGAAAAACCATTGTATATCGGCAAGGAACTTCGATGATGTCTACTATACTAACAGTGAGAACAAAAATAACTGGTTATATTTATAAAATTTAAATGTAAAATTTAAAATATATGATGAAATCAAAATGCCTTTATGAAAAAAAAAATCAGAAAGTTTGTTAGGGTGTATGATAGATTTCATTAATTTTTATTTAAAGACCAACTTAATTTATTCAAGTAACTAGAGCTCACAACATTATTTTCATCATCATCATTACAGTTCTTCACAAGTCCACTGCTGAACATAGGCCTCACCCAAAGAATGCCACAAAGGTCGCTCCTGAGCCACCTGCATCCATCGACTTCCAGCATCGACAACCAGGTCGTCACTCCATCTAGTCGCCTTACACTTCGCCTACCGGTACGAGGCTGCCCCTCGATAACCTTTTTTCCCCATCGGTTGTCGTTTCTTCGAGCTATATGGCCGGCCCATTGTCACTTCAGCTTACTAATCCGTTGGGCTATGTCGGTTACTCTGGTTCTACCGCGAATATCCTCATATTTAAGTTTATCACGCAGAGAAATCCCGAGCATAGCCCTCTCCATAGTTCGCTGAACGAGTTTCCTCCTATGGCCAGCAGTGATGGACCACGTCTCAGATCCATACATCATCACTGGCAACACGCACTGGTTGTACAGTCTCGTTTTCAAGTTTTGAGGTATACATGACTAGAAGATGTGTCGTAATTTCCCGAACGCTACCCAGCCGAGTTGAATCCGTCGATTGACCTCTCGGTCGAAGTTGGACTTACCTTGTCGGACTATTTGTCCCAGCAAGTCAACAACTTCGAGCTTAGTGCTCCCAACAACTACCGGTATAGGTGTGACATGGACGTTACACATGATCTTTGCTTTGTTCATGTTCATTTTAAGACCTAACCGTTGGGAGACACTATTGAGGTCATTGTGCATAGTGCTTAGGCCCCCCAGCTATTCTGCCATAAGGACTATTTCGTCGGCAAATCGAAGATGATTAATGTACTCGCCATTAATGTTATTACCGTATCCTTTCCAGTACAGTAACTTGAAAACGTCTGCCAATGCAGCGGTGAAGAGTTTCGGGGATATAACGTCACTCTGTCTTACACCTCTATGCAGTTGGATAGGTTTCTTACTCTGGTTCTGTACTCGCATAGCCATCGTAGCCCTAATGTACAAACACTTCAGCACTTCGATATACCGACAGTCAACTTGGCACCGCTGAAGGGACTGTAGCACCGCCCAAATTTTGACGGAATCAAAGACTTTTTCGTAGTCCACATACACAAGCCATAGTGGCAGATTGTACTCTTCGGTCTTCTATACGACTTGCCGAAGGGTATGTATGTGATTTATGGTACTAAAGCCCGTTCGGAAACCGGCTTGTTCGGGAGGCTGAAAGTCGTCGAGTCTGCGTGCGAGACGATTCGCAATGACACTCGAAAAAAGCACGTAGACGCGGCTCAGAAGGGAAATCAGTCTTTAGTTTTTGAAGAGAGCGTTGTCGCCTTTCTTAAAGAACAGAACCACCGCACTTCTGCTTCACGCCTCCGGAGTAGTCCCACCATGGAGGACGGAATTAAAAAACTTTTGAAGGAATTCAAGTACCGGTTTTCCACCCGTTTTCAGAAGCTCCGCTGCAATTCCATCCTCGCTTGGGGCATTGCCGTTTTTAAGGTGCTGTAGAGCCATTCTAATCTCGCTCAGACTGACGTCCGGGATATCATCGGAATTAGGTCGCTACATTATTTCATATTTCTCTTAATATCTGAAATCCCAAGTCTTCGACTACTTAGTAATTATGCCCCTTACCCTCACCTCTGGCGAAGACGTTGAGCTCAGTGAAGCAGCCGGTCTCGATCATCTCGCTCTGCCAGGGGATGCTGACGCTGCCCGTGTTAAACTTGCCGTAGAACGTGTCATCGCCCGCGTCCAAGTTCACGCCCTTCACCGTCGAGAACTGCTCGATGTCCAGGACATCCTTTGCGTATACCGCATGCGGCTGTAAAAACAGTACACATATGTCATTTACTGTAATTTAAATGATAAACAGATGTCATAATACTGTAATGTGACTACTTCAATCATAGTTCGATAATGGTGGCTTAAGTACTAAGTAATCGACCACATCCACTTGGCCTATGTTCAACTACAGGAATATGGGGAACGGTGTAAGAATATCCACCAGCCCAATATCATCCCATGGGTGTTGACAGAGGCGACAGATGGGAACTGAAATAGGAGATAAGCACCAGCATCTTCCTGTTAAAAGCACAAATAATAAAAAGTGCTCAACTATGCCAAGATTCTTCTCTATAAGGCTATCTATGGGAGAGTCCTGTGTTCAGCAGTGGTCTTTTGATAGGCCGTACTGATGCTACGATTGATCGGAGAATAGCTAACTCGCGTCCGGGATTACAAATTCGTATTACCAAGAATCGTGTTTAACGGTAAATCCTCCCAATTTTCAAGGTCTAAGGTAAAAAAATTATCATATTAGTAGTGCGCTTACTATTGTGTTTCGTTGTGAATAAGAAAGTGAGTCAGTAAAATTAGATGCAGTGAGGAATGGCATCTTAGTCCTTAGGGGTAATGACGCATACGTGTGTGTGTGTGCGTTTGTGTTGTAGGCATGAAGTTGGTTGCAGGTTTCCATGAGCATACACTTACTAGCAAGTGGACCGTTAGCTTGCTCGTTATATAACTCGAATTTACAAAACAGGATATAACAATTCGAATAAGAATCGCGCGAGTACATTTTCTTCAGGGGCGCACGAATAGATGTGCTGTTTAAATTCACTGTTGAGTAAACTAATAAGAATGTGAATGAGTTAGAAGAAGCAGTGCGCCTTGACGTGCGCGCCGCGCGGAGTGAACGAGTGAGACGGAGCGAGTGTCGGAGTGAGAGGGAGCGAGTGGTGCAGACGGTGCGGGACGTACGTCGGGCACGAAGGGCGCGTCGAGCAGGCCGGCCTCGAGGCGCGCCCAGTTGAGGCGCGTGAAGAAGCGGTGCGCCTCGACGTGCGCGCGCGCGCGGAGTGAACGAGTGAGACGGGCGAGTGTCGGGTGAGAGGGCGAGTGGTGCAGACGGTGCGGGACGTACGTCGGGCACGAAGGGCGCGTCGAGCAGGCCGGCCTCGAGGCGCGCCCAGTTGAGGCGCGTGAAGAAGCGGTGCGCCTCGACGTGCGCGCCGCGCAGGTGAACAGTGAGACGGGCGAGTGTCGGAGTGAGAGGGAGCGAGTGGTGCAGACGGTGCGGGACGTACGTCGGGCACGAAGGGCGCGTCGAGCAGGCCGGCCTCGAGGCGCGCCCAGTTGAGGCGCGTGAAGAAGCGGTGCGCCTTGACGTGCGCGCCGCGCGGAGTGAACGAGTGAGACGGAGCGAGTGTCGGAGTGAGAGGGAGCGAGTGGTGCAGACGGTGCGGGACGTACGTCGGGCACGAAGGGCGCGTCGAGCAGGCCGGCCTCGAGGCGCGCCCAGTTGAGGCGCGTGAAGAAGCGGTGCGCCTTGACGTGCGCGCCGCGCGGAGGTGAACGAGTGAGACGGGCGAGTGTCGGGTGAGAGGGAGCGAGTGGTGCAGACGGTGCGGACGTACGTCGGGCGAAGGGCGCGTCGAGCAGGCCGGCCTCGAGGCGCGCCCAGTTGAGGCGCGCGTGAAGAAGCGGTGCGCCTCGACGTGCGCGCCGCGCGGAGGTGAACGAGTGAGACGGAGCGAGTGTCAGGTGAGAGGGCAGAGTGGTGCAGACGGTGCGGGACGTGCGTCGGGCACGAAGGCGCGTCGAGCAGGCCGGCCTCGAGGCGCGCCAGTTGAGGCGCGTGAAGCGGTGCGCCTTGACGTGCGCGCCGCGCAGGTGAACAGGTGAGACGGAGCGAGTGTCGAGTGAGAGGGAGCGAGTGGTGCAGACGGTGCGGACGTACGTCGGGCACGAAGGGCGCGTCGAGCAGGCCGGCCTCGAGGCGCGCGGTTGAGGCGCGTGAAGGCGGTGCGCCTCGACGTGCGCCGCGCGGGTGAACAGTGAGACGGAGCAGTGTCGGAGTGAGAGGGAGCGAGTGGTGCAGACGGTGCGGGACGTGCGTCGGGCACGAAGGGCGCGTCGAGCAGGCGGCCTCGAGGCGCGCCAGTTGAGGCGCGTGAAGAAGCGGTGCGCCTCGACGTGCGCGCCGCGCGGGTGAACAGTGAGACGGGCGAGTGTCAGGTGAGGAGGGCGAGTGGTGCAGACGGTGCCGGGACGTACGTCGGGCACGAGGGCGCGTCGAGCAGGCCGGCCTCGAGGCGCGCAGTTGAGGCGCGTGAAGCGGTGCGCCTCGACGTGCGCGCGCCGCGCGGGTGAACAGAGTGAGACGGAGCGAGTGTCGGGTGAGAGGGAGCGAGTGGTGACGGTGCGGGACGTGTCGGGCACGAAGGGCGTCGAGCAGGCCGGCCTCGAGGCGCGTCCAGTTGAGGCGCGTGAAGGCGGTGCGCCTCGACGTGCGCGCCGCGCAGGTGAACAGTGAGACGGGCGAGTGTCGGAGTGAGGGAGCGAGTGGTGACGGTGCGGGACGTCGGGCACGAAGCGCGTCGAGCAGGCTGGCCTCGAGGCGCGCGGTTGAGGCGCGTGAAGAGCGGTGCGCCTCGACGTGCGCCGCGCAGGTGAACAGTGAGACGGGCGAGTGTCGGGTGAGAGGGAGCGAGTGCAGACGGTGGGACGTACGTCGGGCACGAGGCGCGTCGAGCAGGCCGGCCTCGAGGCGCGCCAGTTGAGGCGCGTGAAGAGCGGTGCGCCTCGACGTGCGCGCCGCGCGGGTGAACAGTGAGACGGGCGAGTGTCGGAGTGAGAGGGCGAGGTGGTGCAGACGGTGCCGGGACGTACGTCGGGCACGAAGGGCGCGTCGAGCAGGCCGGCCTCGAGCGCGCCCAGTTGAGGCGCGTGAAGCGGTGCGCCTCGACGTGCGCGCCGCGCGGGTGAACAGGTGAGACGGGCGAGTGTCGGGTGAGGAGGGCGAGTGGTGCAGACGGTGCGGGACGTACGTCGGGCACGAAGGGCGCGTCGAGCAGGCCGGCCTCGAGGCGCGCCCAGTTGAGGCGCGTGAAGAAGCGGTGCGCCTTGACGTGCGCGCCGCGCGGAGTGAACGAGTGAGACGGAGCGAGTGTCGGAGTGAGAGGGAGCGAGTGGTGCAGACGGTGCGGGACGTACGTCGGGCACGAAGGGCGCGTCGAGCAGGCCGGCCTCGAGGCGCGCCCAGTTGAGGCGCGCGTGAAGCGGTGCGCCTTGACGTGCGCGCCGCGCAGGTGAACGAGTGAGACGGGCGAGTGTCGGGTGAGAGGGCGAGGTGGTGCAGACGGTGCGGACGTACGTCGGGCACGAAGGCGCGTCGAGCAGGCCGGCCTCGAGCGCGCGCCCAGTTGAGGCGCGTGAAGAGCGGTGCGCCTCGACGTGCGCGCCGCGCAGGTGAACAGTGAGACGGAGCGAGTGTCGGAGTGAGAGGGAGCGAGTGGTGCAGACGGTGCGGGACGTACGTCGGGCACGAAGGGCGCGTCGAGCAGGCCGGCCTCGAGGCGCGCCCAGTTGAGGCGCGTGAAGAAGCGGTGCGCCTTGACGTGCGCGCCGCGCGGAGTGAGCGAGTGAGACGGAGCGAGTGTCAGGTGAGAGGGCAGAGTGGTGCAGACGGTGCAGGACGTACGTCGGGCACGAAGGGCGCGTCGAGCAGGCCGGCCTCGAGGCGCGCCCAGTTGAGGCGCGTGAAGAAGCGGTGCGCCTTGACGTGCGCGGCGCCGCGCCGGCCCGCGCCGCCGCCGAGCCGCGCGTCGTGCCGCTTGGCGAGCAGCGCCGCGCACAGCGCGCGCGCGCACTCACTGAACTTGCTCGAGTACTTCTCCTGCTCGTGCTGCAACAACACACTTCACTCAAAACAATCAGGATGTGGCTGTGTCGTGGACACGGCCGTGTGTTTACGTGAATAACGTATACGTAACCAAACTACCCTAAGATCTCAGCGCTCCCCAGAATGCTTTCTTTCTTTTAGCCTTCGTGTGGTGTAACTGAATTTCGGATGTTGATCACCACCGGATGTTGAACACCAATTTGTATCACCCGATTTTGTTATCATCAGTTTTCACTATGGAAGCTTTAAAGGCATATTCACTTCAAAACTGACAATCGTACGTGTGCTCTATATACAGATACGGAGGACCATCTCCTCACGAACTTAAATTAAAAAGCAACCCCAAAAAATGTTATATGCAGAATAAGAAAAATTGATACCAAGAACCGTCTCCCATCAAACTTTAACAAAAAAAATTCTCAGAATTATGCCCCCAGTACCAAAAAATTTTATGATTTATTATTATATTCTACCATATTGCCTTTCAAATAAAAAAATCTACGTTGTAACCCAAAAACACGCTGGCTAAGAGTTTTTAAAATTGACGTCACCACTCAGGTAGACACCCTTTTTTATACACAGTATATTTTATAATAATTTCTTATTTATTTAAAATACAGGCAGAGATAAAAATGCTGACAGAAATATGGAAATATAGTTTATTGACATTGAAGGAGTCTTATGTCATATCTCTTATTATTGAAAATGATCTTCTGATTCCTAACAATTTCATAAATTGACGTTTTTTTGGCTTTATAGTATTTGAAATGTAAAGCAATACATTTGTAAACACAGTCTCCACAAGCTATTTAGAACTAAATAAATATAGAAAAAATAATATGTTGATAAGAATTAATATTTAGTATAGGCACACTTTACAATAGTCATTAACTTTTTTCAGGTCGATCGCTGAGAACATATCTGTATGCCTTGCAGGCTGAAAGCTTGCAGAGCTGCCTGTAGGCAGAGACAAAAAAGAGTATGGATATTGAAGACAACAGTCTTATATCATATCTCTTATCATTGAAAATGTCCTTCTAATTCCTACCAATATCATAAATGGACATGTTATCATCAAGTTATTTAGAAAAAACTTTTGAAATGATGACTGACAATAACAAATACAATTAAATTATACATGTGTTTTATTATCCTTCCATAAACAGTTTAAAACATCTTACTTCCTCACTATTTATCTGTTTGTAATAACAGATAAAAGTGACATTACCTAGTCATTTTCGCTTTAATGGTGTTTAAGGTATGATAACTAATCAGTTAATATATTTTCAAACAAAGTTTTGACATCGTGCCTGTCTGTCTATCTGTTCTATTATTAAGACTACTTTGGAAATTGTGATTTATTATAATAAATGTAGATGCATTATAATTTGTGTTTTTATCCTTACACAACCAGTTCAAAACATCTTTTTTACTATATAGCGTGTGTAGGTAATATTCTAAATGTACATATTATCCCTTAGTAATCTTGGCTTTAATCTTATTACTTAAATGGTATATGGGATGTATACTCACAATCAATCAATACATGTAAAAAATAGTATCCATACCACATTTGTGCACAGGCAGGCACTATATTTTGCCGGAACTTTTTCGATTTTAAAGTACTTATAAATGCTGAATGTAACTACAACTTTGTTTTATACTATTAATTATTGAACAGTGCACTATTTTAACTTATAATACCGGTGAAAACTAATAGACAATCGCTTTTAGTATGTTTTTAGGTTATAGTAAAATTCATATTTTATTTGCTAATTTCTCAGTACTCAGTTTAGATTCCGTAAAACTAATATCACTATTGTAATCTATAGATAATAAGAAATAAATCGACATGCATTTCATTAAGTGTAGCTAAAATTTGTGGTGGGCTCATTCTCCATACCACAAGAAACTGTCTCCTTTGTAGTACCTAGGGTCCCTGAGTAAAACCGCGGACGGATGGACGGACATGGTGAAACTATAGGGTTCCTTGTTGTGTAACTACGGAACCCTAAAAATGGATTTTTTTCACGAAAAGCAAAGTTAAAGTCATGATGCCACTTTTTGCGAGCTAATTGTTATTTTATCCTTACCGCCAAGTACGTGGCATAACATTTTTTTTATTTTAAAGTAATCGACCCTCTACTTTTGAAGAAATCGTTATTTTTTGTACATAGAGTATACATAAGATATAAAAATCTTAATTCGCCAATAAAAAGTAAAATATTTTTTTTTTTTTTTGTTGGTAATTTATGGTCTAGTATAACTCCTTTCGGGGTTGCACTTTACCGAGGGACACACTGTATAAGCGAGTGATGAAAAAAAAATAAGAAAAACTCAAACATTTTCTTTTATATTCAAAATGTGTAGAAGAAAATGCATTATTTTAAATGATTGTCATTCCTAAATATGTAGCCCTACAATTTTATTACAACCGCATTCGTAAAGGAGTGGTAAATTCGGAAGCAGTCGGTGGCGTTCGGCGCTCGCGCTCGGTTAAATATTTAGGTATCTAATAGTTATTTTGACTCGGTAAAGACATGCGCGTCTACGTTCGCCCTGCCAGCCGACAGTGTTGACTTTACCATGAGCTCATTACTTACGAGTATCTTATTTTTAAATTTTCGTAGGTAGTATTACTTGTCACTTTGTTAGTAATGACTCCACGAAAATATTCGAAACCGCGTATACAATGAAATCGTACGGTGTTACATTTTAAGCAATGAAAGTTTACGCGGTGCGAAAAGATTATACGAAATTGGTGTTCTTCAAGATTTCCTGGACGATATACCGCTAGTGTTACTGAATAATTTTTATTTCCAAGACGACGGTGCTCCATGTAATTAATGTGAAAAATAATTTTAAGGAAACGTACTCAACTGTGCATTGAGAGAAACGGACTTTAAAATACCAATAACTTAGTGTTATTTTCAGTGATTGCATATTTAAGTTGTAAACAGTTCGTTGTTGTAAATAGTTACGTTTTCAATTGTTAATAGTTGTAAATACTTGATTCCATTTTTTAAATACGCCATAATACGAGGGTGATCCAAAAGTAATGATAATGAAAATAAAACACGGTAATTAAAGTTAAAATAATAATTTATTTTTCTGCATAGTCTCCTAACAAATCAATACATTTAGTCCATCTTTTTTCTAAACCCAGGATTCCCTTTGAAAAAAATTCTTTGTCTTGACCCTCCCAAAACGCTTCAACAGCGGCCATTACTTCGCTATCGACTTCGAATTTCTTGCCTCGGAGGCGTTCCTTGAGCCGAGGAAAGAAGTAGAAATCACTAGGAGCTAGATCTGGCGAATAGGGAGGGTGTTCGAGCAGTTCGAATCCCGTTTCTTGAATGGCAGCCATCGCAACTGCGGCTTTGTGAGCCGGTGCGTTGTCTTGGTGAAACAACACTCCAGCTCGCAGTTTGCCGCGTCTTTTTTCCTTAATGGCCTCCCGTAATCTTCTTATTTGGTCTGCGTAGTATGAGCCCGTAATAGTGGCTCCCTTTTCCAAATGTTCCACCATAATTATGCCTTGAGCGTCCCAAAAACAGATGCCTAACCTTTCCCGCCGAACTTGAAACTTTGAATTTCTTTGGCGTCGGTGAGGAGGCTCGCTTCAAGTCATCGATTGTTGTTTCGTTTCAGGATCAAAATGGTGGATCCAGGTCTCGTCCATAGTCACAAAACGGAACAAAAAATTTTCTTGATCTGCTTGGAACTTTTCGAGATTGACCCTCGACATGTCAACTCGATTTTCTTTGCTCGTCGGTTAACATTCTGGGTACCCAACGCGCAGAGACCTTTTCATATGCAACTCGTTCGCAAGGATTCTTTGAACGCTGCCATATGAGATCCCTGTGACCTCAGCTACATGCCTGATGGTCACTCTTCGATCTGCCAACACAACATCTTCGACTTTTTTTAACGTTGTCTTCAGTGAGGACGTGGATGGGCGTCCTTCGCGATGTTCATCTTCAGTGGATGTTCTGCCCAGTTTAAACTCCTTGGCCCAGCGTGCAACTGTTGAATATGGAGGAGCAGAGTCCCCAAATGTTTCCACTAAGTCACTGTGTATGTCTTTTGAAGACATTTTTTTCAAACAGAGGTACTTGATGACAGCTCTAATTTCGTTTTTCTCCATGTTGATGTTATCTCTTTGACAGTTCGTATTCAAATGAATGTATCTCCCGGAAATCGTGATCTATTTATATGATTTTTTTAGGCTGACGTAGTGAGTATATAAGCAAGCAAAAAATATTTTTTTTGGATTTTTATGCGGACCTGAAGTAACCGATTATCATTACTTTTGGATCACCCCTCGTAAAGACAGTCATCGGTTACGTCGGTGAAATGTAATTTGTTTTTTAATTTTATTTATTATGACGGTTCTAAGCCAGTTTAAAGCAAGAAGGGAAAATTGGAATCATAATTCGCGTCGCGTAGTTATAAACTTAGTAGCGAGCGTGTCATTATAGAAGTAAATAGTACACACACCTGCGCGCGTACGCTGTAGTTGCTGCCCGTAAATCACATTCTATTTGGGATATTTTAGAAACCTTATTAATCCGTATTTTTTAAAATTGCAAAAAGTGTACATCAGTATTTACATTTTGAACTTAATTATTAAATTTGGCTAGTCTTTGAAAAATGCTCTGTATATATGTGTATCTCTTCGGCTTAAGTCCCTTATAGAAGCAGCCAATTTAATTATCTTGCCTCTTTCTGAAACTCATTTTTTTCCCTCCTTGATTTTGTTATCGTTTCTTCTTTCGACCATGTTGATAAATTTAGTCAATATGCTTCCAATTCCTTTTCCTATCATGATCTCCTGTTTTTATCTTATAAAATAAGATCACCTAAAGCCAACTCAAGAATACTTCTTCAGCGTAATTTCGAAGAAATGGATTTAGAAAGGTTAAGAAAAGACGCTGCTAATATGGACTGGAGTGTTGTAACAAAGGCTTGCACTGTTGGAACAGGTAGTCACGAACAGGTAAAATTCTTTAATACACTTCTTATTCAACTCTATGATGTACATGCTCCTGTTCGTCCAATTCAAATATATCATCCTCCAGCCCTGAGGTTGACGGAAGATATTAAAAGATTGATAAAATTAAATGACCACTATTGAGGTCATTGTGCATAGTGCTTAGGTTTTCCAACGACTCTGCCATAAGAACTATATCGTCAGCAAATCGAAGGTGAGTGATGTACACGTCATTGATGTTAATATCGTATCCTTTCAACTTGGCGCCGCTGAAGAGACTTTAGCACCGCCCAAATTTCGATGAAATCAGACTTTCTCATAGTCCACATACGTAAGATAAACTGGCAGATTGTACTCTTCGGTCTTCTGTACAATTTGCCGAAGGGTATGTATGTAGTCTATGGTGCTAAAGCCTTTTCGGAAACCGGCTTGTTCGGGAGGCTGTAATTTGTCGAGTCTTTGTGAGAGTATTCGTAATGACTCGCGAAAACAGGACGTAGACGCGGCTCTGAAGGGAAATCGGTCTGTAGTTCTTCAAGCGAGCGTTGTCGCCTTCTTGAAGAACAAGACCACCACATTTTTGCTCCACGCCTCCGGAGTAGTGCCACCATGGAGGACGGAATTAAAAAGCTTCTGAAGGACTTCAAGTACTGGTTTTCCACCCGCTTTCAGAAGCTTCGCTGTTATTTCATTCTCGCCCGGGGCCTTGCTGTTTTTAAGGTTCTCGAGAGCCATTCTTATCTCGCTTAGATTGACGTCCGGGATATTATCGGAATAGTGTCGGATAAGACTTGCTCTTGGATCGTTACTCAAACTTGCATGTGTTTCCAATGGAGTGGTTCCTATGACGTGTGCAGCTGACAGTAGGACCTCTCAATTTCACTAAAAATCCCAGGTGTCCCGGTAACGATGCTGCCACATTCGGTCTTCAGCGTCGACAGTTGGCTCTTTCTGGCAGACAGATCTCTGACAAAGACTTTGGAGTCTTGGTTCCGCTCGATCGCATCTTCAATAAGAGTTGTATTGAAGTTGTGTATGTCCCGCTGCATGCATTTGGAGATCTGTCTGTTCAGTTGCCTGTATGTCAGTTCAGCTCATTGCCACTTAGGCGTAATCTCTCCGTGTTGGCGTAAATAAACTCTGCTAAAAGAATAACGCCGAGTGGTGACGACATAAGAGAACTCATCACCCCAAATCGTCCAGTGGGAGACGAAAAGATTTGATAGCCCCTGAAACATCTACATGGTATAACCATCTAGTATATACTAGATGTAATATACCAAAATCAGTGGCGACGGATACGAGATGGTAATACCGTAATAAAATATTTTGACGGTAACAATATATTCTAAGCTTTTCCCAATGTCATCTCTTACAACACCGACAGGAAGAAATAGAGTGATGGTTTCTCTTATACCACCAATACTTGGAAAGAAGGGTCAAGTTACAGCCTCTATAATCCTCCTCTCATTTCTAATAGAGTTTTAGAACAAGAAAGTGGTCGCTGCGTGGTCCCAATGCGTGTTCGCGGATGTCACATGTTTTCGAAATATTTTTTAATTTTTTTCAGACTAGCAGGTTTCTTTATGATGTTTTCCTTCACAGCCAAGCACGTGGCACAGTTTAAACACCTTACAGTTGGGAAACGAATGTACTTGTGCTGAGCAACGGTGGGGGCACTACGGGGCAGAGGGCGGGCCGACCTTGTGCCAGCGCACTTCACTGAGCCTGATAGACAATACATGCGGTTGGCGCGAGCGTGATTTATAGTACTTATTTAACTAATTTTAAGTGCCGTTTTCGAAAAATATAATATCTATATGGTGAATTACTATTATAGTTATATGAGTTACTAAGTAAAATTAATTCAAATGACGGCCATTCTTATGTTTCCCTTATATATATTTTTTCTGATAAAATTGTTTATCCGAATCCGAATGCGAATACACTACATAATTAAATTTAACAATCGACAACTGAAAACATCTATAAAAAGAAAGTGTCACGAAAATATTAGGCAGTGCAACAATTGTAAATATCTATAACAATAATAATAATGCTATATCTAAATTAGTAAATTGGTTCAATGTTAATAATTTGCATTTAAATGGCACTAAAACGAAATGCATGAAATTCATGACTCCAAATGTCAATTAATTAAATACTAATGTAATTTTAAATGGGGAGGAACTGAGTCTTGTTGATACCATCATTTTTCATGGAATCACACTAGACGCGAATCTTCAATGGAGCCCCCATATATCCAAACTAGCAAGCAGACTTAGTTCTGCAGCATATGCTGTAAAAAAGATTAGAAATCTTACCAGTGTTGAAACAGCTAGACTAGTTTACTTTAGCTATTTCCATAGCATAATGTCGTATGGTATTTTGCTATGGGGACACGCGTTTGACACTGAAATTATATTTGTTTTACAGAAGAGGGCCATAAGAGCAATTTATGATTTAAAGCCTAAAGAGTCGCTGCAACAAAAAATTAAGGAAATTAATATATTGACTTTGGCCTCTCAATACATTTATGAAAATGTAATATACGTACACAAAAATAAAAGTAGTTTTACAAAAATAAGTGATATTCAATCTGTAAATACTAGGAACAGACACAAGCTAGTAGTTAGTATCAGTTACTCGACTCCACCGAGTCAGTAATACATTCTTGGAGCGATGTATACGCTTTTACAACAAAATCCCAGAAAATATACAAAATTTGACCTGCTCAAAATTCAAAAACTTTATAAAACTAAGTTTGTATAAAAAGGGTTATTAAGGAATTTATGGATGATAATAACCCCTGGGAATGAGGTGATCGCTACCAAGCTATTTCCAATTTGTTTTGTGTGGTTAATTGTGTAACATATAAGATTGTAAGCTGTTATTTTTTTAAAAAATTCCAGCTGGGTTTCTTGTTGGTTCTTCCCAGGACAGAGGTTTTTTTCGAACCAGTGTTAACTAAACAAAAGAGTGACTTTCAATAAGTATTATTATCTATATTGAATAAAAAAAGTTTCTGTTTCTGTTTCAAATGTGTTTTTTCTTGTAGTAATAAAAATGATATTGTTCAATAAATGTTTTAACGTATAAGTATGTACATAATGTTAATAAATGATAATGAGTATTATAATTATAATATCCAAAATTATTTTTTTTCCATTTCTGTGACAACCTCTAACATACACGCTGGCCGCATAAATACCTCGCCTGACATCAAAGGCGTTTAACAATTGTAAGGTCTTTAATCTGCGCATGTGGTAAATCAGCACAAAATGGCAATTAACAATTTTATTGGTGCTGGAAAGGGCAAAGTTATAGTTATTAATAATTTTCCAGCATTTTCGTGATTGCTGAAAATCGGTTTGCTGCCACACTCACCTTCACTCTCCTGTCCACTTCCTCCCGCTTCACCTTCTCCTTCCGCGCACGGAAAGGCGCCCGTCCCTCTATCATTTCATACACCAAACACCCAAACGAAAACCAGTCCGGGCTGAATGTGTAGCGTTCATTGTCTATCACCTGAAAAATAAACGTATCTTTTAAATTGATTTTTTAAATTTACGCGAACACTACACATTAAATGAAGCTAACTTTACGGATTTTATCGCGTTTAATTTAAACTTTTTAATTTAGTCATCTCAGTCCCTCCGTGACCATGGGTGCTGTTGTAAAGCGCCCGAATCGTAGGGAAATTAAAAGTTTAAATTAAACGTGATAACATAAACATAAACACTCACGCCTGTCACCCAGAGGGGTAGGCAGAGACTACGGACTTCCATTTAGCACGATCCTGGCACACCTTTCTCGCCTCCTTTACATCCATATATCTACGCATACGCTCGTCGGTTAAGGGTACTCTAATCTGGCCCATTTTCAATACATCGCCAAATTGGGCGATAAACCTTCGTCTAGGGCGTCCCTTCCGACTCTGCCGTTCACTTCTGCAGCATAAATTTGCTTTGTCACTCTTTCTTCGTTCATTCTTTCTACATGACCAAACCACCGGCGACGAGGTTCGCCACCTGTCACGTTCTGTCTCTTGGAGGGCGAAAAGTGGATTGCGGAGGCCCGTCTGGCTACGCTGAATGTATGTAAACGTGATAAAATCCGTAAAATTAATTTCATTTTATCTTTTAAAGAGTGATTTCGGATACAGTAACAGAAGCTGTGGTCGTCGTCTTTTTCGGTATTTTAGGTGTGTTGTAAAGAGATGATTATATTGCCAACTATCGGAAGCTGAAAGATCTTTTTGACATTTCTCACAGTTGCTTCTCAGGACTTCTAAGGGGCGAAATTGGTTAATGGAGTTTCACAAGATGTCATCAGACATCCTGGTAGATACCGAAGGTATCTACCAGGCGACGCCACTTTAGAATGAGGTGTAATATTTGACAGATTTCATGGCGGAGAAGTTAATTTGTTAGAAAAGTATGGAGATTAAGGTTTCATTTTGAAATATTAGTTATATTTTTTATTAATTACATTAGAAATTGATAAACCAAACTACGAATGTTCCTAAAAGTAGAAGAATAAAAAATAAAAAGCACATCACTGTGGCATTGTTTTGTGTATTTATTCACTTTAGAAAGCGATAAACTTTTATTGAAAACGCAATAACTTCGCCTCACTTCCAGCTAGCGACATCTAGTGAGCGCAAAATTATTAGCCTTCATTGCGATTAAGGATGGGGAAGAAAGCTATTCAAGTGGCAGCCTCGTACCGGTAGACAAAGTGTAGGACTGCCCCCCACTAGATGGAGTGGCGACCTGGTAAGACATGCAGGAAGTCGCCGGGTGGAGGTGGGTCGGGAGCGTGGTTTGTGGCATTGGTTGGGGGAGGCCTGTGTTCAGCAGTGGAGCTGTGAAGGGCTGCAGGGAAGGTGACGGGTGGGTGACGGGTGGGTGACGGGTGGGTGACGGGTGGGTGACGGGTGGGTGACGGGTGGGTGACGGGTGGGTGACCTCGGGCGCCATGTAGCCGACGGTGCCGACGCGGCCGCGCACGCTGCCGCCGTCGGGCACGTCCACCGCCAGCCCCAGGTCCGAGATGCGCACGTGCCCCGCGTCGTCCAACAAAATGTTTTCTGGCTTACAGTCTCTGAAATGCAAAACACAAAAAAAAATAAGCTGTCAGTCACTGCGACAAAACTGCGACTTGGTAACTGTACACCGCGGGACTGGTTAAAACTTCAGTGTAAACCATATTATAAACGTGTACTATATTGACTATTTGATATAATATCACTGATGTGTTAAACAGAAATTTATTTACAAAATTAGGTTTAATTTTAAGTCAATATACTGGTGAAGTGTAAAATAAATTACATGAAGGTTTTGGCAATAACTTGACAGTATATTGTTGTTGAAACGTATTAATTTATCAAGTACTGGCGGTGTAAGAATTTCCACTACTCCATATCTCATGGGTGTCCTAAGAAGCGACAGAGGGAATCTAAAACAGGAGATGGGCCAACAGTATCTTCCTAATAACAATTCAAAGTAATAAAAAAACATCCGTGAGTGTCGTGGAACACCCGATTGGAACGAAGTTCCTTTCGTAATATATTATTATCAATAAACGTATTATATTATTGATTAACAAATACAAATATAAATGAATTACTAGCGTCTATTAAAATGAGTCTATTAAGATGAAGCGTCATTTAAAGTAATATTTCTTTCATGGCAAGATAAGAAAAAGTGCGAGGTAGACGTATATTATTCCATCTCGCTCGCACTATAGAAAGGGGGTCGTGATGGAAAAATCTTACACTTTTTCTCGCCTAGCGCCCCAATCCGTCAAATTCGTACCGTGCGATTAAGTATATTTTTATCCGCTTAGAGGCTTTGAGATATAAAGATTATCAACTCTCTGGCTTAAGCTGTTGTCGAAATCTCCCAAGAACTTCTTAATGTCACGCATCAGTATAAAGTGAAGAATTTTATGAAAAAAATACACATCAGACTAGGCTGTATGGTCTAAGACCTTTGCCTGCTTTCATTTGCTATAAGATTTGAAAGCTTAAAAAGGAAACAAGTATACATACAAATCGTAGCACAAACAAATCATAATCGTAAACAATGCTTGCCAATTGGTCAAAAAAATTTTTTTTACATAGCATACAAGAGCATGTGGAGTAATGTTATAAGAAACACAAAAATTTATTTATTTTTAACATTTCATATGGAAAATGCCATAAAAATTCACATACACGAAGACGAGTGAGCGGACATAATATGGCTGTTCTCACGACATCTACGATACACGGCGATTTGTGGAATCTCTTGCCACCATATGTCAGGAAATGCTGATATAATAATTATTATCTGTATGAAATTACCTGTAAACTATGCCCATCTTGTGCAAATGTTCCAGACCGCAGGCAACTTGCGCCGCGTAGAACCGCGACCGTTCCAAACCGAGACCAGTGTCCGCTCCGCACATGTTGTAAATATGGAACTTTAGGTCCCCACCTGCGTTAAGGTTTTTTTTATATAGCATTAACAGTGCCAACGATATACGTCGTAGAGCCATGCTACAGCTATATCGTGGTTGTAGCACGAATGGTTCGGTTCGACCAGGGAAGGACCATGCTCTCACAAAATATCAGCATAAAATAGCAGCTTAATGCTGCTGGGTTTCGTATGGTAAGTGTAGAGAACCGGAGACCATTTTTACTGGAAACAAGGCATTCCATCTTAGTCTTCAGGGGTGACAACGCATCTGCATTTTTATTCTTAATTGAGGATAAATGTAGATGTCTATGTGCCACAGCAACCACTTACCATCAGGTAGAATGTGCGCTCGTTTGTCACCCTTATTCTATAAAAAAAATATTTAGTGACAAATAAAATATACAAGCCGACCAAGACGAATAGCCTTTAGCTCTGGTATCACCTATATCATATTATATTGTAATCAAACATATCATCGATTTCTATGACAGTGAAACGTGACGTTTATAAATCGTTCTATTCGGCTTGGTCGTCTCATCGTTGTTAAAATGTTTAAAGTTTATTCAAAATAATTACAGGGTTTAATAAAACAATAAAAAATTGAAAGCATTTTTAATTTTTTATTGTTTTATTAAAACCATTTTCGACAAAAAGTGACGTGGAAGAAAATCGCTGGCAATTATTCTCTTTTATTCATACATTCAAAGATCCGTAATCCTTAATTTGACACTAACTGATAAAAATAAGATGATGTAGTTCACACTAGGACAAATAAAAATTTTGTTTGCTTTGAATTTTCTATGCTTTTCACTTTTATTATCAATCCTATGTATAGCAGGTGTTTGACCTGATTGCTAAATAACTTAATATGATTTTACATTTTTTTAATTTAAACTGCAATATTAAAAATTATTTTCATATAACAATTACTTTATACTTTAAAAATCAGTATTATGTATTAGTTACAATAAATGTCCGACCAAAGCTTCGGTTTCGGCTTCGGCCACCTTCGGGAAAAACACCCACCTTCGGCTTCGGTAAAAATGGGCCGAAGTTTTGGCCGAAGCCGAAGGTTTCTTTCTAGTTAGCACAGTAATTGAAGGAACTGTTACGAATAAGTGAGAGCGTGATAGAAGTGGCGACGCAATTTTCATCATGTCTAGATCAACGTCTAGAGATGATTAAAATTACCTTTTTCTACCGACTTCAAAAAGGAGGAAGTTATCAATTTGACTGTATTTTTTTTATGTGTGTTACCTCATAACTTTTTCTAGGTGAACCGATTTCGATGATTCTTTTTTTATGTGAAAGCTGGTGCTTCTCATGTGGTCCCATATAAATTTGATCAAGGTCTGGCCAATAGTTTTTGAGTTATCCTTAATAATTTATATTGAAGTCGGTTGTACAAAATTTTAAATTTTAAATTATATATTATACCGTCAATATAAATCTTTAATTTAAAAGTTTAAAAACCATTTATATTATTAATTTTAGCCAATGTTGAACTTACTTTCTTAGGGTTTTAAGCCATCGGCATCGGCCACAAATCTACCTTCGGTCGGACACTAGATACAATGTACAGATTCAGTTGTTAGTCACAGACGAAATATACATAACATAAAAACTATCGAAATAAAATCAAAAGGAAAATCATCAAATATTTTACTTTTGTGTAAAAATATAAGTTCTAAGCATTTATTCTTACGACCCAGTATCGATTGGGTTTTGGAACACACTTTAACACTTATTTAACTGACCATTATTAAAGTAGATTCCTAAAGATGAAAAACCGCTTCGTCGTCTGTGGAAAGTACAAAAGTGTAAGGTAAAAAAAAAATTATGCCTTAAATAAAAATGATTTTTATGATAAATTGTACTAAATTAGATTTTCAATTGACAATATGAAAAAAAATCAACCCTACGGGTGGAGAAATAGGTGTGAAATTTTTATTGTAATTTTAGACTTAGTTCTAGTTGTTATCCACTCAAAAGGGTCAAATAATTAAACTTAAAAAAGTAAAAATCGACTTCAAAAAGAAAAAAAAAAAAAATTTTCACATAATTTAACAGATTCTGAAGTTGGTGCTAAGGGCCGTCCATCAATCACGTGAGGCTCAAAAGGTGGGTAAAATAATGGTGTTTACTTTTTATCAAAATGTCACAAATAGTCGTAAAAAATAAAACTGTGCTTATTTTTCAAATATTTTGCTAATACGGATGAATCATAATATATTGCAATAAGGGTTATGTTATTTTGGTGCCCGTTTTAATTTGTTGTACAAAATTTCAATGAAACCACAGTCCGCGCTCGGCCGCCGTCGTGAGTGGATACTGTATCGCCTGCCTGATTGCAGCAGCTGAAAAGATCGCTGTACAAACACAAAATATTCGAATTTGATACATAGGTACTTGACAAGATAAAATATTATTATTTTATAATCACACATTTTATTATAATATTTTGTTTCGCTCAACGTAAGTGCGATTTATATACAAATATAAATATATATAAATGCCTATTCGTCTTGGACTTTATGGAGTGATCTGAAAGTTTACATCGGTGACTGCTACTGGAACTCCTAGACGACTTGACCTTACCTCCGGACTTGATGGAGACCTGATGATGAGAACTTACCCCGGACCATCAAGTCCGGGGTAAGTTCTCATCATAACTAACAAAACGAGCCCAAACTCGGCACACCAAGTTCTACTCGTCCAGGAGTGCCAGCAGTAGTTACTTAAGTACACCATCAAGTCTCCATCGCCTGGAGGTTAGGTCTCATAATAACTAACAAAACGAGCCCAAACTCGGCACACCTAGCTCTACTCGTCCAGGAGTTCCAGTAGTAGTCACCGAAGTACACCATCAGGTCTCCATCAAGCCCGAAGGTTAGGTCTCATAATAACTAACAAAACGAGTCCAAACTCGGCACACCTAGCTCTACTCGTCCAGGAGTTCCAGTAGTAGTCATCAAAGTACACCATCAGGTCTCTCCATCAAGCCCGGAGGTTAGGTCTCATCGTAACTAACAAAACAAGCCCAAACTCGGCACACCTAGTACTACTCGTCGGGGAGTTCCAGTAGCTGTCACCGAAGTATACCTTCAAGTCACTTCACCAAGTCCGAGCTAAAGTGTTATCATAACTAACAAAACCAGCCCAAAGTTCACAGCCACCATCTCACTGCTAGTAGAGGGCTTCTAGTGCCTAGCAGTCTCTGGAGCAGCTATTCGTGTTTCGTATCTAAGTATATTTTTGAAGGTATAAGAAATGAGAAAAAAATCAATCTTTAAAATTATGTACCTATCAAAATGTTTTTTTGATTACGATTCCCGCACCCGCAGCTAATCGTGCGTACACTTGTGTGTGTGACCCGTGTCAATGTAATAGTTCGATTCTATACCTATCAATTTTGCAAACGCGTCCATGTACTAGTACAATATATGTTTTTCGCATGATTACACAATTCCTTTAATATAATTTTTATGCCAGTCAAAAACAACCTGCAACCTTTCTGTCTAGACATTTTTATCATGGTCCTTCATTTCAGAATTAAAATTAGATTATACTTTATAACTATCGTCAGATTATAGGGTCACTTGTTTTACTTTACTAAAAGTAAAACAAGGCGACCCTTTATCCCCTAAGCTCTTCATCGCCGTACTAGGGATGATATTCAAAAAATTTGACTGGAAACATGTTAGTATTACGATAAATAAGAATTATCTCGGCCATTTACGTTTCGCTGACGAACATAGTATTATTCTCAGAATCGAGTTCGCAATTAGAGGAAATGATACAAAATCTACAGGCAGAAAGCGCTCGCGTAGAACTACAAATGTACCTGCAGAAAACTAAAGTGATGACCAAGTCTACAAAACCAACAATAAAGATAGGAAACGAAAAGCTTGAATATGTAGACACCTATGTATGTAAAATATACTTTATACCTGTATTTAAAATTAATATTCTAAAAATTTTAAGATTCTTTGTAGGTACTATAAAATACACGTGATTTTGGGTGCTAAAAAAAACATCACGTGATTAATGGACGGTCCCTAAGACATAGTACATCGTAGAATTAAAGCCCCGACTTCAGAATTCATTAAATTACGCGAAATGAATTTTATTGTTTTTAGGTTTTTGAAGTCCGTTTCACTTTATATTAGTCTATTTATTTTAATCGCCGTCCACATTATAACTGAAATATTACCAATTGAAAATAAAATCGCTACGCTAGTTCAAAAAGTTTATTTTTGACAAACTAATTATCATCATGTTTTATACGAAGATTACGAAAAGGCCGATGATGACAAGATTTCTACCAAAATGTGCTGTAGATCCTAGAAAAAAATAATAGTTGAACATAACTACATTCCATCAGTTTAGAAGAGGTATATATCAAACGCGGACTTACCGTTCATAATGGTGAGAACGAGACAGAGTGCGTCTTTCGTCTCGTACGCGTACGCGAGGTTCACGACGAACCGCGAGTTGATCCGCTGCAGTATCTGCTTCTCGATCAGAACCATCGCCTCTCCCTTACGCTTTTTTATACGTTTCTTTTCCAGTTTCTTGCACGCGTACATTTTACCCGTCGCCCGAACCTGAAATATAAAAGTACTGAAATGAAATATAAGTATTTTCCGATTTCCAATTGTCATGTTTTAAGGCGACACCGTGAAAAAATGCACCTCCTTTCATCGAATAGTATAGGAGTATGACACGACTAACGAAACTGGAATTTTGATATAGGTAAATTCATGTCTTTGTTTTGAATTTGCTTGTTCAAAAACACGATTGAATAATTTTGACTCGATCATAATTATTTGCGAAAACACCTCTAAAAAATCACTATAGTTGAAATTACAACGAAATTACTTAATCTATATGCTTGGGAATCACTCAAATATTCGTAATTTACTTGCTCATTATTTTGATTACTTAAATCAATAATTTTTTTTAAATATTTTGAGATTCTAAGCGATTTCCAAGCGGTGTTAATCGTCGCGGGCGCTACGCAATTTTAGACCTTATGACGGCGTTTTTGAAGTTTTTATAGAAATTATGTTTCACTCGGGTCAGTCCGGCGATAGCCCGCTTCAACGGTTTTCGATGTGTCGCCTTAAGAAACTTTGCAAGTATCCTCTTTTCGTAAGTTGTTTAACGGACCCATTCCAATTATATAGTTTATTAAAAATAAAAAGGATTGGACTTATAGGTAACTGCATCATAAAGTAAATGTATGGGCTGTGTGTGCCCGTGAGTGCCATCGAGGCCGTGTTAATAAAATAATAAGACAATGTTAAGGGTATACCACACAGTAGTGCACTTGTTGTAGTGTGAGGTGTATAATTACAGGTTAAACAGTAAAAACTCCATCCAAGTCCTTATAGTTGACAACACATCTGTAGCCTTGTTTAGATGTTAAAAATGAATTAGCTAAGATCCGAGTAATAAAATAAAATTGTGTGTTATCTAGTTGGAAGACCACCTCCCACCCTCCTTACTTCAAGCACCACTACTCCCAACATTACTACACTAGGAAAGACACACCACCGTCGGTAATACGACACGTGTTTCGGAGGCATCCTCCGGTGAAGTAGACTCTGCGGTTGCTAAGTTTGTTTTGTTTGTTTTGTTTGTTAAGTTTAACTTGATTTCATAACGCGGATCTTAGCTAATTAATTTGTAACATCTTTAATATAATAGGTTTACGCTAAGTAACACTTTTCTATTAATTGTTTAGAATTTGCTACGAGATTGTTCGTCACTGTTGTAACAAAGCTCATGTGTGAGTGTGTGTATATATGTATGTGCATGAATATGTGAGCGAGTTCTGAAGTTACCTGACAAGCGCAGACCTCTCCGAATCCGCCCTTCCCGAGCACTCGGTACATTCGGAAGGTGTGCTGCGTGACCGGCTGCGCCTCCAGCCACTTCCACTGCAGGTAGCGGTGGAAGTACATCGAGCGTTCGAACTCCGCGAACGGAGTGCCCGCGAGAAAGTTCTTCACGCAGCGCACGCATTCGCCGAAGATTTCCTTCGTGCCGCCTGAAAATTAATGTAATCACCTTTTTTAACCGACTTCAATAAGAAGGTTCTCAGTTACAGTGTATGTGTAGTAAGTGAAAACTTCTTTAGTATCGCTGTGATTTGAAACTCGATGAAACGAAAAAGCGACACTAAAAAGAGACAAACATATATGTTTGTCTCTTTTTGCCGTATTTATTACTTAGCTTACTCGACAAGCCCTCAATCCATATATGTTTATACCAAAATACAAAAATATGTATGGAAAATTTAGATCACAATATCAAATTCTCGCTCTTTTGAACCAAATTCCAAAACCAATAAAAAATTAACTAACTGAAAAAAATATTAAATATATGCTTAAACAGTATTTTATCAACAAATTGTTAACGACACCTACTAATAATAATTTATACGAATATATAAAACTATATCCACTAATACACGTCACAATAATATACATAAATAAAAATAAATATACATAGATACACACAATTATAACATTATTATCTCAATTACTGATTTTCATTTAACATACTAACTATATTTAGCTTTGGTACACACCTAGTTAAAAAAAAACATCTTGCTGTTTTGTCACACCATTTATATACGTCATTAAATAAGTGGTCGCAACGCGAACCGATTGAATATGATCGAAGTTACGAATCGGCGGTACATGGAAAAACTTTTGTAAGTTTATTTGTACTGTCGGATGTTATTAAATAACTATACTTTGTAAAAAATAAATAAATAAAACAAAAATATAGGATTTAGCCTGCGAGAAAATGAGTGAAAACATACAGTTTAATGTAGTAGGTACTTTAGAGTAAGTGAACATTGAATTAATACATAAGGTCAAAATTGTCTCCACTTAAATATTTTAAAAAATCTATTGAATAGACACAGACAGAAAGTTCTATTAAAGCCTTACACAATAATTACAACGAAGACAATTATTGTATGTATATATAATTATGTAGGCACGTCTATGAAATACTGGCCAGTTCAATAGTAAGGTTTTAATATAGCAAAGCGTCGTATCTGTGGTATCGTGACAACCGTTGTGTTGTTATATAGGATTTTTGAAATTAACGTCATCGGAAAAGCGTACCATATATTTGCGACGAATTGCTAAACGATCTGTTCATTATATTTTATTGTATTTTATGTTGTAACGCACGCATATTTGCGCCATCCATCATGAGTGCATCTGGGATGATCCTCTTTCGCCTACACATATATATATATATATACTTACTTTTTATTATCGCATTTGTCTTAACAATGTCATGTCTTTTGTGGTCGAAGATGGCCATGAGAACATAAGAACAGCATAACTGTACTTACCCTCAAGGAGCCCGCTCGCATCGTCGACCACTGAAGCGGTCACCACATCGGTGACGGCCTCACCGTCCTCCGTCTTCAGGTATCTCCCGAACACCTCCGCGGCGAGGGCGACCCGCGTCTCGTCCACCCCCACTTCGTACCTATCCACCTGGGAACAAGCGAGCTTTTGCCGGTTTATGATCTGGCTCTAAAATAGCCAAGCGAATTAAAATTAAACCTATGGTCACACAATCCACATCAGCCTAGCAAAAGTCCACTGCTAACATAGGTCTCCCCCGTAGATTGAATTTTGGCAACGCACCTGCAATTGCAATTACCCTGGTATTGCAGTTGTTTATGTGCGGCGGTCAACACTTATCAACAGGTGAGCCGCATTCTATAAAAAAATTGACTTATAGGCGGGTTGGCAACCGCAGTTTTTTTATTTGTTTTTAGGTTTCTGCTGCCCATCTCCTGGTTTGTTTCCCTATGTCTTTTTATTGTCTATACACGCATGGGATGATAGGGGGTAGTGGATATTCTTACAACAAAAACAGGAACGCAAGCACACACACAAACACAAAAACGCGCACGCTATCTGCGTTTAAAAGTCGCCATATAAGTAGTTAATTTTATTCGAGTGGCTATAGTCATTTAGCCTTAAACGTTGCTGCTACTTGTAGCAATGGATTTTACAATGCCCCAGCGTAAAATAGCATAATGCTTCTCAATCGTATAGTGAATGATAAAAATCGGGTCCTTATTTATTTATCTACCGACTTCAAAACGGAGGAGGTACTCAATTCGACTGTATGTTTTTTTATGTGTTACCTCATAACTTTTTTCTGGGTGAACCGATTTCGACGATTCTTTCTTTATTTGAAAGCTGGTACTTCTCATGTGGTCCCATATAAATTTGATCAAGGTCTGACCAATATTTTTTGAGTTATTCTTAATAATTTATATTGAAGTCGGTTGTACAAAATTTTTAATTTTTAATTACTTTATTTAAAAAAAATATTGGATTATATTTTATTATATTAAGCTTAATGTAGTGTAGTGGTGGCGTAAGAAATTCCACTACCCCATATCATCCCGTGGGTGTCGTAAGAGGCGACAGAGTAAAATATACCAGGAGGTAAGTAGTATCTTCCTGATAACAACTGAAAATAATATGGAACTGTGGTTCCCCATCCTCCTGCCAAGTGTGGCAACTATGACATATATCCCCTGTTATGGTAATCTATGGGGAAGACCGATGCATAGCAGTGGACTTTTGATATCCTGTAAAGAATGACTGAAGAATGGATTTTATAGGTAACAAAGGGCGGACTTGCATTCTGTGCCATTCAACCCATTGCAATGTGAAAAGCAGTGGCAGGCGTCTTAAGTAAATTATACTAATCACACAGGTCGTGTTCTGACGGTGTAAGAATAAATATACCCTATCCCTTAACAGCCCATGGATGTCGAAAGAGGCGACAGAGGGAAATAAAACAGGTGATGGACAGCAGTCTTTCTAATAACAACTAAAAAATAAAAATAACTGCGATTGCTAAGCCACCTACCAAGCGTGGCAACAAATATCCCCTGTGAGGCAAATTAGGTAGGCCTATGTTCAGCAGTGGACTTTTGATAGGCTGTAAAGGTAACGGTAATCACACAGGCAATTGGAGTTTTGGCGGGAACTTGACCCGGCGGCGGATTACTGCCCTGTATTATTGTTTAAATAATGATTTGAAGTGGATTTTGATATGTAAAAGTGGTGTGATTTTGTGTATTAAATAACAAATACAAGTGAAAACAACGCGGAGCTAATGAACAACTTAAAAAATTCTAGATAGAAGAGAAGAAGAGAAATGCAATAAATCAATCCACGAGAAATATTGCGATTTTGTAAATATCCTCAAAACTGAGGCCAGGAAAGTATTTACAAATAATAAAATAATACACCAAAACGACTCAACTCCTTAAGGACAGAAAAATGCTTCTACAATTCACGAAAAATAAAGAGAAACGTAAAGAAATTGCAGAAATAAGTAAAAAGATCAACGAACAAATAAGAAAAGATAGAAAGCAAATAAGTTCAAGCACTTTTCAATATCATATTAAGAAAACAGGAGGAATAAAGAAAGCGTTTAAAGAGTTAGAATCAAAGAAACATTGGATACCAAATATGGAGGATAAACAGGGAAAATGTTCTAGCAAAAGAGTTGAAATTTTAAAAATTGCCACGGAATATTATAAGGACCTTTATAAAAGCAAAAATGGAAAAATCACTACGACTACGATTGACGACACGCAAGATTCTGAACCTTTACTACCTGTTCTAAAATAAGAAACAGAAAGAGCTATTACTACGCAGAAGTTAGGAAAAGCACCCGGGCCCGATCAAATTACTAATGAACTTCTTAAAATATCAATGCCATCATATCATATGTCCCCAAACTAACCAATTTACTCAACGAAATAATAAAAACAGAAAATATTCCAGAAGATTGGACGAAATCAGTAATAGTTTTGTTACATAAAAGGAGACAAAATAGACATTGGCAATTATAGGCCGATAAGCTTAACGTCTAACATATATAAGATCTTTTCAAAAATAATATTATTTAGATTAACTAACACCCTCGATGAAAATCAGCCGAAGGAGCAAGCTGGATTTAGGAGCAACTTCTCGACTATAGACCATATTCACGTCCTGCGACAGATACTTCAGAAATACAGAGAATACAATAAAATATACTATCTGGGTTTCGTAGACTTCAACAAAGCGTTTGATTCCTTGGAACACCACTATATATGGGAATCATTAGAGCGACAAGGCGTACATAGAGTACGTACGAATACTACAGAACATTTATGGGAAAAGTACAGCACAAATAAAATTGGAAATGACAGGCGACGAGTTCCCAATTGGAAGAGGCGTCCGTCAAGGTGACCCTATTTCGCCAAAGATATTCTCAGCTGTGCTGGAGATGATTTTTATGAGACTAGGTTGGGATAATTAACGACTTAACGTGAACGGAGAGAAACTGAGCCATTTGAGATTCGTTGACGATTTAATACTCTTTTCCGAATGCCCGAATACCTTGAAAATAATGTTAAAACAATTATCAGACGAAAGTGCAAATGCAGGTCTCACAATAAATTTAACAAAAACAAAAATAATGACCAATTCTCCACAAAAAGAGGCTATTAGAATTAATAATCAGCAATTAGAATACGTAAATGAGTATATTTATTTAGGACAATTAATATCACCAATAGAGAACATGCAGAAAGAAATTGAAAGAAGAATAGCTAACACTTGGAAGAAATTCTAGTCGTTAACCGAAATAATGAAGAATAAAGAGATGCCAATGTCGGAGAAAAGAAAAGTTTTCAATTCTTGTATCCTGCCATGTCTGACATACGCATGCCAAACTTGGCCCTTAACCGAACAACAACAAAATAATATCAACATATGTCAGAACGGAATAGAGAGAAGCGTATTGGGAGTAAGGAGAAGAGATAAAATACAGTTAAAAAGGATAAAAGAAAAGAAAGTTCGGAAAAGTCCAATCAGTATGCAGAAAATTGAAATGGCGTTGGACGGGACATATGTTGAGAGAGAATAAAGAGAAATGGACCAGAATAATAACCGAATGGTACCCTAGAGAAAACAGAAGAAGTAGAGGAAGACAGCTAAAGCAATGGGAAGATGATTTTAAGAAAGTAGCAGGACCAGAATGGTTACGTACAGCAAGGGACAGAAAAGAGTGGAAAGCCTTAGAGGAGGCCTTTGTCGAAAGACAAGCTGTTATGAGGGGAGACCAACCGAATGCCGAGAACATGATTTAGTTAGTTTTGTTTGACATCCATTTTGAGCGCGCGACGTCACCTGATTTGCGTTCAGGTGACGAGTGATTCTCGCGCTCAAAATGGATGTTAGTGTCTTGTATATGGTAGGTAGACACGTTATGGGGCGGTATTTGCTCGGGTCTGTGGAATCCTGGTCTTTAGGAACCAAATGAGTGATCCCAGTAGTGAAGAGGCTCGGGAGTGACTTTGGTCGAGAGCCTCTGAAACTGTCGGGCGAGCACAGCGTGACACACCACGAACCCCTTCAGCCAGTAGTGATGCAGTCCGTCGAGTCCCGGACTTTTCCAGTTCGGGGCCCTACGGACCGCCTCAGCTACGTCATCCGGCGTTATGATGACGGGGTCCATGGGCGTAACACTCGCACACTGACTCGCCACAACTTCCGTCCAAGGGCCCTCGCTGTGGTTTACGGGCCTGACCACAGGCCGCGCCAGAATGCGATAGTGTCGGCCTGATTCGGTGCTGAGCCGTTCCACGTACCATCGGCCGCTCCAATGATTCATAGAGCCTCTTCTGATCACTCTGGAAGAGACGATTCTGGTTGAACCGTGTCGACCTCTCGGTTTATCGCCGAATCCGCTTCCCCCAAGCAGCGATTCTCTGCTTCAGGTCGTCTATGCGCTCCGTCAGTTTTTGCGTTATATCCGGCTGGGATAAACTTATATTTGTCCCAGCAAACGCCATCCTGACGGTGCGCACAATTCTCGGTCTATTATTACCCGATCTGAAGCTTGTCAGTCTGCCGATTAGGACTCTTGCCTTTGCGATACGGTCCTCAATTCTTTTTCTCCAGGCTGGGATGGCGCTACTTTGTCTAGTAGCGCGTCCAGCCGTGGGAAGTTTGGCGCCAATAATACGGCAAACTGCCAGTGCGGCGCCAAAAAGAATTGAGTCCGTCTCGCAAAGGTCCCGGCTGGCTTCCAAATAGGTCACCAGCATTGGGTTGAGAGCTCACGACAGCCCGATTCCGCTTGCTTAAGGGTATGCGGGAAGTCGCGGTCGATTTTCGAGGCGTACTGCGCGTTTCCAAAATAGCCTCTTCCAATATACTCCTCATTTGCTCTAGCTTGTGGAGACTATTTCATCATCGTCTGAATTAACCACAACTGGAATATCCACGGCGGTATCCACGTGCGCAGGTTGCTCTGCAATTAGTGGCACCGCATTACCAGCTGTAGCATTTTCATCCGATGAGGGAACAGCCTCACGTCGTAGTCGTTCGAGTTCGGCGTCACCAAATATGTTGGAGCGCAGGATGTACCGAACTCGGTCTGCCAGGTTTTGCTCCGTTACATGAACAGATGGCTCCAGCTCTGCGAAAAAGCGATGCATCCGGACCCGATACGCTAACATTCCAGTTTCTTCCCCTTTTGCCCTAAAATACGCTCGCAATGCGCTTGCGTTCATAATTTGCGTCCAACGCATGCGACGTGTTCCACCAGCGGCGGATGCCGCTTGCTGAGTCCGAGAAGACCCAGCCGACACCAAGCCCTCTGGTGGGGATGATGGATGCGGGCGGCTACTAGGTGGTCTTGCAGCCCCCGCGCTTGGCTGGCGACCCGCATGCTGTCGCGTCCAGCGCCAGCTGCAGACGCGCCCTGGCGACCTCCAGGCAGCGGCCCTTTGCGCACTCTTTTTTTTTTCCATCATCCATTTTTGGGCGTCAATTAACGGGAGACGCCCAGGCCCGGCACCGTTTCATGGTTCGGCCATATGCATAAACGGACCTTTGCACTCTCAATTTTGCCTAGGCACGGCGCTCACACCTTTTGGCAGGGCGCTGACTGACTGCACCGACGTAGCAGTTTTGTCACTTAGCTGTTACGTCAGCGGGCGATGGGGTCGTCACTTCCCTACGCCTTATTATTATGTGGGGTATCAATATAGTTTTCTCATCTGGTTGGGCTGTATAAATATATAATTGTAAATGAAAATGATAAACATACATAAATATCAATAAAATAAAATAAATACATAACAAATTACATAAATAAATAAAAACCCAACCAGATGGAAGCCCTCGGCAGGGGAGACCAAACGGCCGAGGGTTAGGGGAAAAGGGAAAGAAACCGGCGGACGATGCGGGCGGTATCAAGGAGCACCGCCTTCTGCATTTGAGCTTGGAGCGGTCCGTCACGGAGTCCCAGTCGCTTCAGATGACTCGAGAGGCTGACTGGGATTAACCCATTCGCAGAAACGACTACAGGTATAATTTCGGCCGGCAGTCCACCCACATGTCGGTCACCTCGTGAGCCAGGTCCAGATATTTTGTTCGCTTATCTGTTTCGGCTTTCACGAGGTTCTCGTCATACAGAATGGTAATGTCGACCAAAATATCCTTGACTGTGCCCGGTCCATTAGCACAATATCAGGCTTATTCGCAAGAATGGTCCTGTCTGTGATGATGGCCCGGTCCCATAAACCTGGCGCGGTCATTTTCGAGCACGGCTTCCGGCATGTACTTATAATAAGGCAGTTTCCGATCCACGAGACCGTATTTCAGAGCGAGCTCCTGGTGTAGAATCCTGGCTACTAGGTTGTGCCTATGCAAGTACTCAGAGTTAGAAAGCGCCGAACAACCAGAGATGACATGCCTAAGTGATTCACCGGGATGGCGACAAGCTCTGCAAATGTCGACGGTGCCATCCCTTAGGATGTATCTCCGATAGTTGTTGGTCTTAATAACCTGATCCTGTATTGCACAGACAAAACCCTCGGTTTCCCGAAGAGTCACCAAAACGTAGCCAGTGGAGGGAGGCAACTGTGTCTACGAAAGGCTCATGTAGAGCCTTGTAGAACCTCCCGTGGAGCTCCTTCTCCTTCCATACGGTCTCCCGGTCGGAAATGCTCTGTACTGGCGGGTCTTGCCATTGCTCGTTAGCTAAGGATAGAGGGTAAGTCTTTATCACAAAAATAACGTCCCTAAAGAATGGATCATCCGCTTTCGTCATAAAGTAATTACGAAGGCTGCACTTCGCGATTATGCATGGTGGCGCGCAAAAAGCCGCGCCCACCATGTTTCCGCGGCAAGTACAGCCTCATTACTGACGATCTCGGATGATGCATCCTATGGGACGTCATAATAGTGCGGACTTTTCTATCCAGAGCGTTCAGTTCGGTCTGAGTCCACCTGAGTATGCCAAATGTATACATGAGAACAGGCATGACCCAACCGTTATATGCATGTGTCTTATTAACGCCCGACAAAAGGCTGTTAAGCACTTTTGTCAAGCGTGCATAAAACGCATCGCAAACTGACTGCCTCATGCCCGCCTCATCGATACCTATGTTCTGTGACATACCCAGGTATCGGTATGTTTCAGCCTCGGATAGGGTCTTTATGTTTATGGGCATAGACAAGTCTATACCCTCAGATTTAGTAACCCTTCCCCTTTCGACATGGACGACCGCACACTTATCCGTCCCCAGCTCCATTCTAATAGAATTGCTAAAATCACAAGTGATGTTTAGCAATTCCACAAGATGAGAGCGACTGGAGGCGAATAATTTGAGATCATCCATATAGAAAAGGTGGGTCACTTTTGTACCACCTTTCCGAAGCTGAAATCCCCTCCCGGAACCCTCCAGTACGGTACTGAGAGGGTTAAGAGAGAGGCAGAAACAGATTAGACTCAAATAATCGCCCTGGAAGATACCCCTTCTTATCCTTATGTGGTTTTCCGCAGCCGTCATCCGCTCGCCTAGATGACAAAGGATCGTGCTCCACTGCCCCATACACTGCCCGAGGAAGTCTCGAACTGTACAGTCAACCTTGTACAGCTCGAGGCCATGTATGAGGCACCGAGTCGAATGCCTTTTTGTAGTCTATCCAGGCGGCGGAGAGGTTCCGACGGTTGCGTTTAACCACCTTGCCAATGACCGCGTCAATGAGGAGTGGTTCCTTGGTTCCACGACCACCGCCCCGACATCCATTTTGAGCGCGCGACATCACCTGATTTGCGTTCAGGTGGCGAGTGATTCTCGCGCTCAAAATGGATGTTAGTGTCTTGTATATGGTAGGTAGACACGTTATGGGGCGGTATTTGCTCGGGTCTGTGGAATCCTGGTCTTTAGGAACCAAATGAGTGATCCCAGTAGTGAAGAGGCTCGGGAGTGACTTTTGGTCGAGAGCCTCTTGAAACTGTCGGGCGAGCACAGCGTGACACCACGAACCCTTCAGCCAGTAGTGATGCAGTCCGTCAAGTCCCGGACTTTTCCAGTTCGGGGCCTACGGACCGCCTCAGCTACGTCATCCGGCGTTATGATGACGGGGTCCATGGGCGTAACATTCGCACACTGACTCGCCACAACTTCCGTCCAAGGGCCCTCGCTGTGGTTTACGGGCTCTGACCACAGGCCGCGCCAGAATGCGATAGTGTCGGCCTGATTCGGTGCTGAGCCCGTTCCACGTACCATCGGCCGCTCCAATGATTCATAGAGCCTCTTCTGATCACTCTGGAAGAGACGATTCTGGTTGAACCGTGTCGACCTCTCGGTATATCGCCGAATCCGCTTCCCCCAAGCAGCGATTCTCTGCTTCAGGTCGTCTATGCGCTCCGTCAGTTTTTGCGTTATATCCGGCTGGGACAAACTGATATTTGTCCCAGCAAACGCCATCCTAACGGTGCGCACAATTCTCGGCCTATTATTGCCCGACTTGAAGCTTATCAGTCTGCCGATGAGGGCTCTTGCCTTTGCGATACGGTCCTCAATCCTTCTTCTCCAGGCTGGGATAGCACTACTTTGCCCAGTAGTACGTCCAGACGTGGGAAGTTTGGCACCAACAATACGGCAAACTGCCAAAGCAGCGCCAAAGAGTATTGAGTCCGTATCGCAAAGGTCCCGGCTGGTTTCCAAAAAGGATGCCAGCAATGGGTTCAGGGCCGTCACGACATCCCGATTCCGCTTGCTTAGGTTATGCGTGGGAGTCGCGGTCGATTTTCGAGGCGTACAGCGCGTTTCCACAATCGCCTCCGATTTACTCCTCATCTGCTCTAGTTCTTGGGTGACCATTCCATCATCGCCTGAATCAACCAAAGCGGGAAGATCCATGGCGGCTTCCACATATGGCTGCTGGTCTATGGCCTTAGGAGCCGTATTCCCAGCTATAGCTGGTTCATTCGATGAGGGAATAGCCTCACGCCGTAGTCGTTCGAGTTCGGCATCATCAAATATTTTCGAGCGTATGATGTACCGAACTCGGTCTGCCAGGTTTTGCTCTGTGACGGGAACAGACGGCTCCAGCTCAGCAAAAAAGCGGTGCATCCGAGCCCGATACGCTATCCCTCCAGTTTCTTCCCCTTTCGCCCCATAGTACGCCCGTAATGCGTTTATGTTCATATCTTTGTCCAACGCATGCGGCGTACTCCACCAGCGGCGGTGCCGCTTGCCGAGTCCGAGAGGACCCTGCCGACACAAGCCATCTGGTGGGGATGATGGATGCGAGGGGCTGCTAGGTGGTCGCAGCACCGCGCTCGGCTGGCGGCCCGCATGCTGTCACGTCCAGCGCCAGCTCCAGACGCGCCCGGCGACCCCCAGGCAGCGGCCCTATGCGCGTTCTATTTTTGTCCATCATCCATAAAAATGGGCGTCAATTAACGGGAGACGCCCAGGCCCGGCACCGTTTAATAGTGTGGCCGTAAGCACAAACGGGCTTTTGCACCCTCAATTCTGCCGAGGCACGGCGCTCACACCTCTTGGCAAGGCGCTGACTGACTGCGCCGACGTAGCAGTTTTGTCACTTAACTGTTACGTCAGCGGGCGATGGGGTCGTCACTTCCCTACGCCTATTATTATTTATTATTATTATTATTATTATTAAAGCTTAAAGGACAAGCATCCTAGCCAAAAATTTTAATAAAAAAATCACTTAGGCAATTAAAATATCCAGTAAAGGCGTAATAACCAAAGTGAGGCTAAGCGAAAAAGCGAAGATCTACACATACCGCATCGAGGAAGCTGTTGTACTTGTGGTACTCAGGGCGGTTGCGTTCGCAGAACTGCCGGAACAGCAGCTTGCCGATGGGC
This sequence comes from Parnassius orleans, assembly GCA_029286625.1. Lineage (NCBI taxonomy): Eukaryota > Metazoa > Arthropoda > Insecta > Lepidoptera > Papilionidae > Parnassius > Parnassius orleans. Next base: position 1,480,296 of record JAGSMP010000089.1, read on the forward strand.
TGTTGGTCCACCACATAGTCGTAGCCTACATCTGCAACAATCAACACACCACAATTAGCATGACGGGATTATTATAGTTAAGTTATTATATTCCTGAACCGGATTTCTTAATTTGTTAATTTGTTTATTTAAAATGAATGAGGGTAGTTCGAAAATTAATTATTCGGTGCCTTAGGTGGGTCTGTCACAAGAGTTATAACCAGTGTTGCCATTGATGACAAATTGATCTCAGACTTGATCTTTCACTTCTGACCCTATGAGGAGCCTTAAGGTCGTTAAGTGAGCTTTGGATAGAGTTATACCCGGAGTATTCCGCGGTGATAAAATTCGTAATGTGGATATCTGCAGTAGAACCAGACTACCTAACCGAGATAAACCATCGGAAGAACTAGCTGGGAATGGGCCGGCCATATAGCTCGAGGAATCGTCAACCGATGGTGACGAAAGATACTCAAGTGGCAGCCTTGGAGTAACGACCTGGTAAGGCATGTAGGAAGTCGGTGTCTTGTGGCATTTCTTGGGGAGAAGCCTTTGTCCAGCAGTAGACTTCTGAAGGGCTGTAATAATGATAGTGATGATAATAAGATGGGTCTTTAAGGCATAAATAATATATACAACAGAGATGGACGGTCACAGATTTCCCTTTTTCATTTTACTGTCTAAAGAGAACAATAATTCATTAAAACCATTTAATATGGCGACGGTATTCATTTATTTTTAGTGTCTCATGCTACATTCGACAAAATGGGTTTTGGCGGGAAAAAATTTGATTTTTAATTAAAATATAAAAGCCAATTTTAAAGAACTAAAAATATTATTATTATTTCCACTTAATAGATTCTGAAGCCGGTGCTAAAACAGTGTATCAAAAATTAAAGCCATCGGAATTAAAGAATCTATTGTGCGGAAATTATTTTATTTTTTTGGTTAAGTTACCTTTTTTTTATAGGATAGGGTGACAAACGAGCACACAGTCCACCGGATCGTAAGTGGTTGCTGTGACCCATAGACATCTACATCTATCCTCAATAAAGAATCAAAATGCAGATGCGTTGTCACCCTAAGATGGAATGCCTCGTTTCCAGTAATAAGGGTCTCCGATTCTCTACACTCACCATACGAAACACAGCAGCATGAAGCTGCTATTTTACGCTGGTACCACCTATCAGTCGGGTTTTACTTTTAATTAATTTTTTAACCTTTTAAGTGGACTTAGGAATATCTCAAACTCAAATTAACAACTACAATATCCTCAAGTATAAAAATTTCTAATTTTTTTTTTAAATTTAAATGGGACTATCCTTGGGCTATAATACATTTTATAAAAAATTGAGCGTGTAATTGCGTACACACGTACGAAGCGAAACTTCTTTATGACATATACACGAATGGGTCGGCTCGACCGGGGTAGCACCACGCTTTCACAGAATACCAGCGTAAAATAGCAGCTTAATGCTGCTGTGTTTCGTATGGTGAGTGTAGAGAACCGGAGACCCTTTTTACTGGAAACGAGGCATGCAGTGGTAATGCATCCGCAACTTTATTCTTAATCGAGGGTAGATGTAGATGTCTATGGGTTACAGCTATCAGGTGGATTGTGTGCTCGTTTGTCACCCGTATTCTATAAAAAAAACATATCAACATGCTTTTATTTTATATTTTACATAAGAAGGTTAAATAATAGTAATAATATCATGCAGCACCGGCGGTGAAACGTTACAAGAAAACGTGACGTTTTTGATCTTTAATACCGAACTAAATTTGTCCACTACGTCGATAAAGAAGTTTCACTTCAAAAAGAATAATCAAAATCGTTTCACAACTGAAAAAAATATTGCGTAAAATACACACAAAATACCGTCGAATTGAGTGTACTTCTATCCTATTGATCGAAATCTATATCAATTTGTCACTTCCTTATCGAAGTGCAATAGCACATTTTGAGATTTGAGATTAATTATCTTTACTGTACACGTCATTAATGCTACTTCTTCCAAGTTTTACCCCACATACATTTATGTATAACTACAGTAAAAGCCGTGGTAGCTTAGTGGATAAGAAGCACTTCGAGTATATTAAAACTTCAAGTGTGCGAACAAACTGTGCTCGAGCTTCGTTAATTACAATATTGACAATTAATTTGCTGATCTACCGTCATTTAAGCTTCTGATAGATGGTAGTAATTACCATCTAGTTTACCACAGATGTAAAATCCCCTGGTGCGTCAAATTTACCCTTTGCGGGCAGCAAAGCTATTGTCGCGCTCCCGCCGCGGGCATCGATTTTTTTTAAATTAATTTACTGTTGCTGGTTACATAACCTGTTCATATTTATAGAAATGCTTGTTGATAGACTAAGCCAGATAACAAATAATTTTAAATCTGTAATTTGTTGACAAATTTGAAGATATTGTTAGACGAATATCGTCGCCGCCGGAGACCCATGCTTTCAAATACGCGCAAAGGGAATGACGGCCAAGCGGAAATATCTAAAACTGCGACGGGGTACTGTCAATGCGTTTTTTTAAAGAATAAGTGTGATAAACGAGCATACGGTCCAGCTAATGCTATGTCGATACTGTGGTCCATAGACATCAACATCCATCCTCGATTAAGAATCAAGTTGCGGATGCATTACCACTCCTGAGAACTAAGAATGCCTCGTTTCCAGTAAAAAGGGTCTCCGGTTCTCTACACTCACCATACGAAACACAGCAGCGTTAAGCTGCTATTTTACGCTGGTATTCTGTGAGAACGCGGTCCTACCCCGGCAGAGCCGACCCATTCGTGCTACAACCATAATACAGCTGTAGCGTGGCTCTACCACGTCTAAGTTGCGATACGACAGGTACTGCGATCGTCAATCCGTCTGCCAAACGTGACAATCATCCTTATAAAAGGTCTATGCCCAGCAGTGGACTTTAACGGGCTGATGAAGTAAGTAAGATGCATTTACTGAAACCATTATTATTGACTGAAAACTGAAAACATTAAAGCGGTGGTTAGGCGTCGCCCACATTCCACATTTAAGGTGCCGTGCAAAGGATACATCGTCTCAGGTTTGCACCTATTTTACGTGCTTTAAAATTATTGAATATTAAATCAACATCTTCCACTGCAGCCTGGCAGAGTTTTTTATAATTATTTTACTTAATTATAATAATATATATTTTTGTAGGTCAGTAATTATATATATCAGTTTTTTTTTTGTTTTTGTATAGCATTGTTTTGGTCTTGAACTGTCATAATGCTGTAGTAACTGTTTTTGTAATCTATACAAATAAATAAAATTGAAGTGCCTGTTTGTCTGTCTGTCTGTCTGTTTGTTCCGGCTAATCTCAGAAACGGCTGGACCGATTTCGACGGGACTTTCACTGGCAGATAGCTGATGTTATAAGGAGTAACTTAGGCTACTAATATTTTAGAAAAAGAATTAGGGATCTGCGCAACATAATTAAAACCCTAAATTACACGCGGGCGAAGTCGCGGGGAACAGCTAGTAAATAAATAAAAAATAAAAATTGAATCATTACTTACCACACGTATACAATCGCGCAATAATCAGTGCGTAGAATTCGATGAGTAACCCCCAGATAACGCTACTGACATGCATTTAATTTGTAATTATAACACTGATAATTAGGAAGTCATATCTTGAGTCATTAGCGATAGCTAATCGTCATAAAGTAAATACGGGCTACACGAGTTAGGGGCGTTTTTGTTTCGAGCACAGGCTTTCTCTCAATTTTGGGAGGGTTATGGAGCAAGTACTCTCAGTCACTTTGCAATTAAAGATTTCATAGGTGAAGCGTGGCCCCCGAACGGATTCCCGCTTTGTCGTAGCAGGGGATTAGTAGTCTTATTGTCGTGGCTGGCCCAAGGTGGCCGCTCCAAATGCGAGTCCTAGTGTGCCGATTTACGAAAGTCCGAAAAAACCTAATCTGCTCTGGACCGTGGCGGGAGTGGTGCCATCTCTCATTTCCCACTGCAGCCTGAGTCGCGAGGAAAGAGGAATATTGAAGGCTATGAGCCACTCGCCCTATCTTCCAAGACTTAGGGCGTGACTGCACTGTCGTGCTGTCGGTGGAGCCGCAGGGGGAGGGGGAGGGGGGGAGAGAAGTGTTGGTATTACCAGGTGTCGCTGTCCCTACCCTCCGCAGCCGAAACCTGCCGTCGCGTACCGATATGCGAAGGCTAATCCGGATGTAAAAAAAACAAACATGTGCAGTTCACACGCGTTAGAAGTGAAACCTTCAAATGAAATGAAATATAAAACAAAAACATTTCAAATTTAAAAAAACAAAAAACCTCTTCCGCTTTATTGTATTACTATAGATTCTATCTCATTCTCTCCTACAGATTTATATATATTTTTGTCTCTTTTTAGTGTCGCTTTTTCGTTTCATTGAGTTTCAAATCACAACTTTGCTAAAGAAATTTCACTTCAACAAAAGTACTGACGTGAATCGAACCCAAGTTTCTCGCGCACTGTGAAATTTACGGCGAACCTTTAGCCCCTGAGCTATGTATGCATGGCCACTAGACATGAAGATGTATGTAAAGGGTTTTTCAATTGGAGCGGGTAGATTTCGGTGGCCCGTGGCGGCCATTTTGTTTTGGTGATATCTATCAAATCTTTTGTTTTATTATTCAGTTACTTATGCCAAATCACCATGGCAAGTTAAACGATTGAACAGCACGTTCAAATGATAAAACTTTATTATCAAAATGAGTGGTAGTTAGTGTAAACGTGGAGCGCATTGCGTCCATTTTACGGTAGACGTGGTGGCCCTTCACAGTCGACTCTTCAACGTTTGGTGGCCAAATTTGAAACGACTGGTTCGGTAAACAATCAGCCAACACCCGTACGTTCAAGGAACGCAAGATCGGCCGAGAACATCGTCGCGGTTCGTGAAAGTGTACAGCAGAACCCGAGGCAGTCGATTCCTCGCCGTGCACAAGAACTCTGCCTTTCGCAGACTTCAAATTGGCGAATTTTGCGTCGGGACTTAGGCCTACACCCGTACAATCCAACTGACCCAGGAGCTCAAAGTTCATGTCCATAGACAACACCGTTTGTTCGCTGACTGGGCTTCGAATCGTTTGGAAGAGGACCCCAATTTTGACCAAAAAATCATCTTTAGCGACGAGGCGCATTTTTGGATTAATGGCTGATAAATGCAGAATTGCCGTATATGGAACGGCACCAACCCACGCGAGGTTCACCAGGTGATAATGCATCCTTAAAAAGTTACCGTTTAGTGTGGATTTTGAGCCGGCGGCGTCATTGGTCCGTACTTTTCGAAAACGACGCTGGTGAGGCGGTCACCGTCAACGGCGTGCGCTACAGAACGATGATAACCAATTTCTTATGGCCCAAATTGAACCATATGGACCTAGACGACATGTGGTTTCAGCAGGACGGCGCTACGTGCCACAGCGGACGCCACGATTAACATTCTCCATGAGTGATTTGAGGGTAAGCTTATCTCGCAGGGGTGATGTGAATTGGCCACCAAGGTCATGCGATTTGACCCCGCTAGACTTTTTCTTGTGGGGTTTTGAAGTCGCAGGTCTATGCAGACTGATGCCCTAAAGGTGAACATAACACAGGCCATCGCTTAAATTCAGCCGGATCTACGCAGAAGAGTAATTGAAAATTGGACCACTCGGATCCGTGCCACTGTAAGAAGCCGAGGCAGGCATTTGAACGATGTCATATTCCACACCTAATGGCACATGTGGGGCTTTCAAATAAAAAAAGAATTTTGTTAATACCTCACACACAGCTTGTTTTATTTCATTTCAACATCTACCCGCCTTTATTGAAAAACCGTTTAGGTTATTAACTCTATACTCATTACTTTGTATATCAAAACATATTTAAATACTTGAGTAAATTAGTTATTGTTTCACATCAACGTCGCTTTGTGTAATTAAAATGCATATTATAACATAAAGTACAACGGTACGAAGCGATTATATTAGCATTGATTATAATTGGCAAGGGACTGGCGCCGCAGTTGGCACGAGTTAATTAACAAATGACATTGGCAATATTTATTTGTTTTAATATTACCTAGTTAATGTTCCATGTGGAGAAGTAAGTAACGTAAGCCCCTGCTCATATTTCTTCCCTAGCGTTTCATAAGACTCAATTAAGGAAAATAACCAAACAAATCATTTCTAAATTCTTTATTATTATACTGGGTGTTCCCCGCGGCTTCGCTCGCGTATTACGATTGTATTTCATGGGTTTAAATTTTATTTGCGCGGAACCCTAATTATTTTTCTAAAATAAAAGCAGCCTCCTTTGTATTCCTTATAACATCAGCTATCTGCCAGTGAAAGTCCCGTCAAAATCAGTCCTGCCGTTACGGAGATTAGCCGGAACAAACAGACACAAAGACAGAGAAACATTTAAAAAAATTTTTTGTTATAAGTACCGTATATAGTATATACTTTCATATGCATTTAGTACAAAGCTGTTATTACAAATAGACTTTCATTTTGGTGTTCAGAGAGAGATCGGAATTCTTTGGCTGTATCTGTTTTGTAGGATCTATTGTGATTACTGATATGACCTAAGTTATATCAGATAACAGTCCACTACTGAACATGGAACTCTCACTGTAATAAGAAATTTTATAACCGTCATGCTTGGCAGGCCTCCGCAGCCGAAACCTGCCGTCGCGTACCGATATGCGAAGACTAAACCGGATGTAAAAACAAACATGTGCAGTTCACACGCGTTAGAAGTGAAACCTTCAAATGAAATGAAATATAAAACAAAAACATTTCAAATTTAAAAAAACAAAAAACCTCTTCCGCTTTATTGTATTACTATAGATTCTATCTCATTCTCTCCTACAGATTTATATATATTTTTGTCTCTTTTTAGTGTCGCTTTTTCGTTTCATTGAGTTTCAAATCACAACTTTGCTAAAGAAATTTCACTTCAACAAAAGTACTGACGTGAATCGAACCCAAGTTTCTCGCGCACTGTGAAATTTACGGCGAACCTTTAGCCCCTGAGCTATGTATGCATGGCCACTAGACATGAAGATGTATGTAAAGGGTTTTTCAATTGGAGCGGGTAGATTTCGGTGGCCCGTGGCGGCCATTTTGTTTTGGTGATATCTATCAAATCTTTTGTTTTATTATTCAGTTACTTATGCCAAATCACCATGGCAAGTTAAACGATTGAACAGCACGTTCAAATGATAAAACTTTATTATCAAAATGAGTGGTAGTTAGTGCAAACGTGGAGCGCATTGCGTCCATTTTACGGTAGACGTGGTGGCCCTTCACAGTCGACTCTTCAACGTTTGGTGGCCAAATTTGAAACGACCGGTTCGGTAAACAATCAGCCAACACCCGTACGTTCAAGGAACGCAAGATCGGCCGAGAACATCGTCGCGGTTCGTGAAAGTGTACAGCGGAACCCGAGGTAGTCGATTCCTCGCCGTGCACAAGAACTCTGCGTTTCGCAGACTTCAAATTGGCGAATTTTGCGTCGGGACTTAGGCCTACACCCGTACAATCCAACTGACCCAGGAGCTCAAAGTTCATATCCATAGACAACACCGTTTGTTCGCTGACTGGGCTTCGAATCGTTTGGAAGAGGACCCCAATTTTGACCAAAAAATCATCTTTAGCGACGAGGCTCATTTTTGGATTAATGGCTGATAAATGCAGAATTGCCGTATATGGAATGGCACCAACCCACGCGAGGTTCACCAGGTGATAATGCATCCTTAAAAAGTTACCGTTTAGTGTGGATTTTGAGCCGGCGGCGTCATTGGTCCGTACTTTTTCGAAAACGACGCTGGTGAGGCGGTCACCGTCAACGGCGTGCGCTACAGAACGATGATAACCAATTTCTCATGGCCCAAATTGAACCATATGGACCTAGACGACATGTGGTTTCAGCAGGACGGCGCTACGTGCCACACAGCGGACGCCACGATTAACATTCTCCATGAGTGATTTGAGGGTAAGCTTATCTCTCGCAGGGGTGATGTGAATTGGCCACCAAGGTCATGCGATTTGACCCCGCTAGACTTTTTCTTGTGGGGTTTCTTGAAGTCGCAGGTCTATGCAGACTGATGCCCTAAAGGTGAACATAACACAGGCCATCGCTTAAATTCAGCCGGATCTACGCAGAAGAGTAATTGAAAATTGGACCACTCGGATCCGTGCCACTGTAAGAAGCCGAGGCAGGCATTTGAACGATGTCATATTCCACACCTAATGGCACATGTGGGGCTTTCAAATAAAAAAAGAATTTTGTTAATACCTCACACACAGCTTGTTTTATTTCATTTCAACATCTACCCGCCTTTATTGAAAAACCGTTTAGGTTATTAACTCTATACTCATTACTTTGTATTACAAAAACATATTTAAATACTTACGTAAATTAGTTATTGTTTCACATCAACGTCGCTTTGTGTAATTAAAATGCATATTATAACATAAAGTACAACGGTACGAAGCGATTATATTAGCATTGATTATAATTGGCAAGGGACTGGCGCCGCAGTTGGCACGAGTTAATTAACAAATGACATTGGCAATATTTATTTGTTTTAATATTACCTAGTTAATGTTCCATGGAGAAGTAAGTAACGTAAGCCCCTGCTCATATTTCTTCCCTAGCGTTTCATAAGACTCAATTAAGGAAAATAACCAAACAAATCATTTCTAAATTCTTTATTATTATACTGGGTGTTCCCCGCGGCTTCGCTCGCGTATTACGATTGTATTTCATGGGTTTAAATTTTATTTGCGCGGAACCCTAATTATTTTTCTAAAATAAAAGCAGCCTCCTTTGTATTCCTTATAACATCAGCTATCTGCCAGTGAAAGTCCCGTCAAAATCAGTCCTGCCGTTACGGAGATTAGCCGGAACAAACAGACACAAAGACAGAGAAACATTTAAATTTTTTTTTTGTTATAAGTACCGTATATAGTATATACTTTCATATTATGCATTTAGTACAAAGCTGTTATTACAAATAGACACTTCAATTTTATTTATTTCTATAGCGATATAGATAATACGAATTTTCCAAGTCAACCCAACTAAAACTGGGTTTTTCATATCTGCTTAGACCTATCGGGACTGAGATAAAACTATGTACATAAATAGAAGAAAATAAAATACATTAATTTCACATCAAAAATAACCTTTAATAATATTAACGTTGTTCATTATTACAGTTCATTAGTTCATTATCTATACATATAAATAAAATTGAAGTGTCTGTCTGTTGGGCTAATCTGCGGAATGGCTGAACTGATTGTGATGAAACTTTAAGAGCAGACAGAGAACAATGCCAGGGGGATGTAAATAACGCCACATTGATAAATCCTATCTAGGCGAAGTCGGAGCGGGTCGCTAGTAACAAATATATATGCGACAGCCTAGCGGTCAGAAATATCTTCACCCTGCAACCGACTTCGTACAAAAAAGGATGTAGTCCCGTTATCAAGTCTTTAAAATGAGATGGCATGCCTCAACTCATTTATTCATAACTGTTTACCATTCATTAGATCATGCACTCCTTACAAAGCATTTTTTTATAGAATATGGATGATAAACGAGCATACAAGCAACCTGATGGTAAGTGGATGCTGTGGATTAAATCAAATCAAAATCAAAATGTGATGTGTTATCCCTGAGGACTAAGATGGAATGCCTCGTTTCTAGTAATAAGGGCCTCCGGTTTTCTCTACTCACCATACGAAACACAGCAGCATCATGCTGCAATTTCTCGCTGGTATTCTTGTGAATGCGTGGTCATTCCCCGGTCGAGCTACTAGTTCCCATTCATGCTACAATCATAATATAGCTGCAGCATGGCTTTACCACGTATTACGTTTCGCGTCATCGGTTTTGGTGTTCATAGAGAGAGATCGGAATTCTTTGGCTGTGTCTGTTTTGTAGGATCTATTGTGATTACTGATATGACCTAAGTTATATCAGCCCATAACAGTCCACTACTGAACATGGAACTCTCTCACTGTAATAAGAAATTTGCTATAACCGTCATGCTTGGCAGGCCTCCGCAGCCGAAACCTGCCGTCGCGTACCGATATGCGAAGGCTAATCCGGATGTAAAAAAAAACAAACATGTGCAGTTCACACGCGCTAGAAGTGAAACCTTCAAATGAAATGAAATATAAAACAAAAACATTTCAAATTTCATTTAAACAAACAAAAAACCTCTTCCGCTTTATTGTATTACTATAGATTCTATCGCATTCTCTCCTACAGATTTATATATATTTTTGTCTCTTTTTAGTGTCGCTTTTTCGTTTCATTGAGTTTCAAATCACAACGTTGCTAAAGAAATTTCACTTCAACAAAAGTACTGGCGTGAATCGAACCCAAGTTTCTCGCGTACTGTGAAATTTACGGCGAACCTTTAGCCCCTGAGCTATGTATGCATGGCCACTAGACATGAAGATGTATGTAAAGGGTTTTTAATTGGCGCGGGTAGATTTCGGTGGCCCGTGGCGGCCATTTTGTTTTGGTGATATCTATCAAATCTTTTGTTTTATTATTCAGTTACTTATGCCAAATCACCATGGCAAGTTAAACGATTGAACAGCACGTTCAAATGATAAAACTTTATTATCAAAATGAGTGGTAGTTAGTGCAAACGTGGAGCGCATTGCGTCCATTTTACGGTAGACGTGGTGGCCCTTCACAGTCGACTCTTCAACGTTTGGTACAATTTGAAACGACCGGTTCGGTAAACAATCAGCCAACACCCGTACGTTCAAGGAACGCAAGATCGGCCGAGAACATCGTCGCGGTTCGTGAAAGTGTACAGCGGAACCCGAGGTAGTCGATTCCTCGCCGTGCACAAGAACTCTGCCTTTCGCAGACTTCAAATTGGCGAATTTTGCGTCGGGACTTAGGCCTACACCCGTACAATCCAACTGACCCAGGAGCTTAAAGTTCATGTCCATAGACAACACCGTTTGTTCGCTGACTGGGCTTCGAATCGTTTGGAAGAGGACCCCAATTTTGACCAAAAAATCATCTTTAGCGACGAGGCGCATTTTTGGATTAATTGCTGATAAATGCAGAATTGCCGTATATGGGACGACACCAACCCACGCGAGGTTCACCAGGTGATAATGCTTCCTTAAAAGTTACCGTTTAGTGTGGATTTTGAGCCGGCGGCGTCATTGGTCCGTACTTTTTCGAAAACGACGCTGGTGAGGCGGTCACCGTCAACGGCGTGCGCTACAGAACGATGATAACCAATTTCTCATGGCCCAAATTGAACCATATGGACCTAGACGACATGTGGTTTCAGCAGGACGGCGCTACGTGCCACACAGCGGACGCCACGATTAACATTCTCCACGAGTGATTTGAGGGTAAGCTTATCTCTATATATATTATCTCTATATACTTTCATATGCAGGGGTGATGTGAATTGGCCACCAAGGTCATGCGATTTGACCCCGCTAGACTTTTTCTTGTGGGGTTTCTTGAAGTCGCAGGTCTATGCAGACCGATGCCCTAAAGGTGAACATAACACAGGCCATCGTTCATATTCAGCCGGATCTACGCAGAAGAGTCATTGAAAATTGGACCACTCGGATCCGTGCCACTGTAAGAAGCCGAGGCAGGCATTTGAACGATGTCATATTCCACACCTAATGGCACATGTGGGGCTTTCAAATAAAAAAAGAATTTTGTTAATACCTCACACACAGCTTGTTTTATTTCATTTCAACATCTACCCGCCTTTATTGAAAAACCGTTTAGGTTATTAACTCTATACTCATTACTTTGTATTACAAAAACATATTTAAATACTTACGTAAATTAGTTATTGTTTCACATCAACGTCGCTTTGTGTAATTAAAATACATATTATAACATAAAGTACAACGGTATGAAGCGATTATATTAGCATTGATTATAATTGGCAAGGGACTGGCGCCGTCGTTGGCACGAGTTAATTAAGAAATGACATTGGCAATATTTATTTGTTTTAATATTACTTAGTTAATGTTACATGTGGAGAAGTAAGTACCGTAAGCCCCTGCTCATATTTCTTCCCTAGCGTTTCATAAGACTCAATCAAGGAAAATAACCAAACAAATCATTTCTAAATTCTTTATTATTATACTGGGTGTTCCCCGCGACTTCGCCCGCGTGGAATTTATTACGATTGTATTTCATGGGTTTTAATTTTATTTGCGCGGAACCCTAATTCTTTTTCTAAAATAAAAGTAGCCTCCTTTGTATTCCTTATAACATCAGCTATCTGCCAGTGAAAGTCCCGTCAAAATCAGTCCTGCCGTTACGGAGATTAGCCGGAACAAACAGACACAAAGACAGACAAAAATTTTTTTTGTTATAAGTACCGTATATACTACATACTTTCATATGCATTTAGTACAAAGCTGTTATTACAAATAGACACTTCAATTTTATTTATTTCTATAGCCATATAGATAATACGAATTTTCCAAGTCAACCCAACTAAAACTGGGTTTTTCATATCTGCTTAGACCTATCGGGACTGAGATAAAACTATGTATAAAAATAAACGAAAATAAAATACATTAATTTCACATCAAAAATAACCTTTAATAATATTACGTTGTTAATTATACATACATACATACATGTAATCACGCCTCTTTCCCGTAGGGGTAGGCAGAGACCACTTCTTTCCATTTGCTACGATCCTTACATACTTGTTTCGCTTCGTCCACTTTCATTATTCCCTTCATACATGCTCTTCGGTTTAGGGTACTCTTGACCTGGCCTTTTTTCAAGACGTCCCTGATTTGGTCGAGAAACGTCCTCCTAGGTCTACCCCTTCCAACACTTTCATTCACACTCGCCTTATACACTTTTTTCGTCAATCGTTCTTCATTCATTCTCTCGACATGGCCAAACCATCTCAGCATACCTTTCTCAATTTTTGTCACTACATCTTCTTTCAAATCACAACGTTTCCTTATCTCACTATTTCTTATCCTGTCACTCAATTTAACTCCTATCATACATCTTAACGCTCTCATCTCAACTGCATTTATTCTGCTTTCAAGTTTCTTCTGCCATACCCAACTTTCACTTCCGTACATGAGTGTCGGAACCAACACCCCCTCATGCACAGCCAAACGAGCCTTGTTAGACAACTTCCGACTGCTCATAAAGGAGTGCAAAGCTCCATTCACCATGTTTCCTGCATTCACTCTTCTTTCGATATCACTCTCACACTTTCCATCTCTTGTAAAGTAATTATTACAGTTCATTAGTTCATTATCTATACATATAAATAAAATTGAAGTGTCTGTCTGTTAGGGCTAATCTGCGGAATGGCTGAACTGATTGTGATGAAACTTTAAGAGCAGACAGAGAACAATGCCAGGGGGATGTAAATAACGCCACATTGATAAATCCTATCTAGGCGAAGTCGGAGCGGGTCGCTAGTAACAAATATATATGCGACAGCCTAGCGGTCAGAAATATCTTCACCCTGCAACCGACTTCGTACAAAAAAGGATGTAGTCCCGTTATCAAGTCTCTAAAATAAGATGGCATGCGTCAACTCATTTATTCATAACTGTTTACCATTCATTAGATCATGCACTGCTTACAAAGCATTTTCTTTATAGAATATGGATGATAAACGAGCACACAAGCAACCTGATGGTAAGTGGATGCTGTGGATTAAATCAAATCAAAATCAAAATGTGATGTGTTAACCCTGAGGACTAAGATGGAATGCCTCGTTTCTAGTAATAAGGGCCTCCGGTTTTCTCTACTCACCATAGGCGCATGCTACACACTCGATAATTATCACGATATTTAACGTGATTTTTATCTTGTAATATTTTGGATCGAATCTACATACTACACACTCGATACTAATCGCGTCAGTATAACGGTAGATTTCATTCACTAAAGACGTGAACGTTACATACTCTGAATCCAATAACGTAATGAGTGACTATAAAAGCTTGGTTGCTATTATATTAGCGATAGCATTAAAAAGACGTATAAAGAGAAAAAAATGGATGAAGCATTGCCTTCAAGACAGAGATCAATATACACACATTATGAAAATTATTTTCGAGTGTCCATCGCTGACAGAATGAATACTGACCAATACTGACACGATAAATATCGACCAGAGACTAGACACTCGATATTTATCGACGATACTTGATACAGATCGTGGGATTTCTGGATTTTTAGAAATCCAGCGATCCGTATCACGATCCGTGATACGCTATACTACACACTCGATAAATATCGTAATCCTGGATTACGATCCAAATATCGTGATAATTATCGAGTGTGTAGCATTCGTCATACGAAACACAGCAGCATCATGCTGCTATTTCTCGCTGGTATTCTTGTGAATGCGTGGTCATACCCCGGTCGAGCTACTAGTTCCTAGTTCCCATTCATGCTACAATCATAATATAGCTGCAGCATGGCTTTACCACGTATAGAGCGTTTCGCGTCATCGGTTTTGGTGTTCACAGAGAGAGATCGGAATTCTTTGGCTGTATCTGTTTTGTAGGATCTATTGTGATTACTGATATGACCTAAGTTATATCAGCCCATAACAGTCCACTACTGAACATGGAACTCTCTCACTGTAATAAGAAATTTGCTATAACCGTCATGCTTGGCAGACAGCTTCGCGATTACAACCACACACAGGTCTGGGTATTTTGCATCTTGTAATACGGGGTGCACCACCTTTTACTGGAGGCCATGAGATCTTTAGAGCATTTCTCATAATCGCATCTTACCACTAGACGATATATGTACAAATACTTAAACGTAGTCACTTTGACTTAAAGTGATGGACGCAACACGAGACTTAACGGCTCCTTAAAATTGATTAGCGTTTATGTATTTGGCCAATAAAACGATAGATTCTTATAATCCACGATATTACGGCATTACATTCAGAAATACGTTTCAACGAATAACAAAAGTTGCTTAGCTTTGCTTGATTAGCAAGAGTTGCTTTAACCTTCTCCGGGTTTATCCCTACGTGTGATAACGAAAGAAGGAAATTATTATAAGTACAAGTGGTAAAATTAAAAATTTTGTAGAACCGACTGCAATATAAATAAAATGAGAACATCGTCAACGTAGTCGAAGTCAATTAAATACGCATACCTCAAAAACTACTGGTCAGATCTTGATAAAATTTATATGGGACCACATGAGAAGCATCAGCTTTCATATGAAAAAGAATCATCGAAATAAGTTCACTTAGAAATAAGTTCTGAGGTAAGGAGAGTAAAAAATAGTCGAATTGAGTGCCTCCTCCTTTTTTTGAAGTCGGTTAAAAACGTTCACTACCTAGGTGCGCCACGTAGTACACAATTTCATGACAAATAGGAGGTAGTAACTATTTAAAGAGTGATGACTAATGTCCAAATACTCAAACGCTGCACAATTTTAAGATGCCGTTAAATCTCGTGCTGTCTCTCTCTATCACTTTAAGTCACAGTGACGGTGACACCACGAGACTCAACGACATCTTAAAGTTGAGCAGCGTTTAAGTATTGGTCACAAGACGTGTAGGACGTCGATGGATGCAGATGGCTCGGGACCGTGATTTGTGGCATTCCTTGGGGTAGGCCTACATTCAGCAGTGGACTTGTGAAGGGCTGTAATGATGATGATAACTTATTAGACATACCTACAGTAACTAATTGATTTATTTTAGCTGCGCATACCAAACACCCTTTCTTGGAACAAAGGTAGTTAATGGGTGAAACAAAAAGGCGCCTCATATCCATTATATAATAACGCAAACCATACAATGACACGCTCCATATTCTATTAACTTAACGCCATATCGTTGTTAAGTAATTAATTTCTAATTGGCTCAATTGGTATGGGATCAACACAGTAGTCTTGGGTTTAATTAGAGAATGAACGTTTGCATGACGTCCATTATTGACCTTTATAGAAATTAAATTAAGCGTTGGATCATTTATTAAAGTAATTTATTGCCAGTCCCTCTATTCCCTCATTCTCACGGTCCGATGAGACGGCAATCCGGTATGACCGGAGAGAGATCAAGCGCATCACCAACGAAATAACACGGCGGTGAAAAACCGCCAACTCCCTGACTCTTTCCTGAGAATTTCTTCGTAGAAAAACCAATAACTGATTTTTTGGCCCGATCCAGGATTCGAACTCGGGACCTCATGATCGGACAGTCATGCATTAGAATATTTACTAGGTGGGAGGACTCCTTTTCTGCCGAAGGTGCGTCTGGGTAGGTAATATCCTCTCATTTCGCCAAATAGCCTTCTTAATACTTCACCTTCAGACCGGAAGATATTCCACTCCTCGGCTGTGCGCATTATGAAAGATGACTTATAGCGCTTAGTGCGAATATTCGGAATATCAACCAAATGTGGATGGTAACCTGCAGTACGTCTGGTACTCCGATAGGGGAATGGAGATGGCGGTATGAGCTTATGAAGCTCATGGGCACACTCTCCGCTGCAGCATGGCTCTACCCAGTAGGAATCTCAATACAAACGGGCTAATAACGAAGCCGATGGAATAATCAAAGTCAAATCAACATTGCCTGAGGGCGCTTAGGCAAATATCAACAGATGTTCCCAAGTTAATGTCAACCAACTCAATCTCAATTTAGAAATACCATAAACTGTCCTTGAACAAGTCGTAAAAGCGGCCCCCATTTAAACTTCGCTGCAGTTAAAGCGAGCCGCAAGCCGTCATGGTAACCCTCCGAGTTCTAATGACGTTCGGTGGTCCTTTTAGAACTTAGTGACATTAGAACATTTTAGGACAACTTCAATTCAATATTCTTTAGCTGTTAACTAAAGCTGATAAAATTTAGAAGCAAAGCTAAGATTGTAAACAAAAATATTTGGAAAATCGCAAAGTGCACACTTCGAACGCTCATGTAATATTTTGAATAATCAATTTACTTTTATTAATTACCGCAACACGTGTTTCGTTTAAAACTACAAAAAACACGAATTTTTTTTGACTGCTGCTTGATACCGGTGATTCGTATTTTGTTACCAAAAAAACTTGTCAAATAATTAATAAAATAAAAAAAATTGTCAAATGATTAATAAAATAAAAAAATTGTGATATTCAAAAGGATTAAAATATAAAGCTAAGAAAAAAATCAAAGTGATAAGTTCAGTTTTTCGAAAAATATCTTGTTTACATCCATACCGACCAACTGACGTCCAAGTGAAATTATTTTCAATTAACTTTTTTTTAATAATAATTGAAATAAATAATAACCACGATTATTTACCTTAATAAATAGGGTAACAAAAGGCGGAATTAATGCCTATCGGCATTCTCTGCCGGTCAACCCGTGGCGTGATGGGATTATGTGGCAGGTGCAATTACACATAAATATAGAGGATAAAAGTAGATGTCTATGGGCCACGGCATCTACTTACCATCACGTAGACTGTGTGCCCGTTTGTCACCCTTTTTCTATAAAAAAGATTTTGTATTTCTTACGAGATACCCTACAAACATGAGAGCTTTTGCCGTTTCAATGCCAAGAAAGTTTTTATGAGTTCTAGGTCGCTGATCGCTGTATACAAACAAAATAGCTGTATATTTAAATAAACACAGGACACCTGGCAGCCCTGCACGCTCTGGTAATAGAGCATTGACGTCATACAGCCTCAGTTCGCGCATCGTTTCATCACCAATGCTGTTATACCCAAGTGAACTTGCCGCCCGTTTCTACATGTGAGAAGAAAAATGTGGTAATTTTATTAATGTTGATTTTAATCTTGGTCTCGACTAACTCATGCTTTAGGAGTTTGTCTTCGCATTTCGTTGTCGTGGATATTACATATTATTCTACATCAATGAGGGGTAATAATCTTGCTATAACCAGATGTCGCTAGTCGGGACTGAGGTGAAGTTTTTGTTACGCAATGTCAATTAAATTGAGAAGTTAGTTTTAAATAAAAGTTTATCAGTTTCTCGAGTATTATATTATTACACAAAACAAAGCCTCAGTGATTTGCTCTTTACTTTTATGCACTTTTTAACTCTTTTCTTTAATTTTCTACATTTAGGAGTATCTGTAGTGTAGTTTGGTAGAAACAAACATTAACCTATAACTGTTTTTTTTCAAACAAATTAACTTCCCGATATGAAATCTGTCAAATACGTCACCTTATTCCAAAGTGTCGCCGCCCTGGTGGTACAAGAAGTCCTCATTGAATACGTAACGTGATTGTTTCTATTTCCTCAAATCTATATCCTTTACCTTCCTCACATCGTACTGCTCCAGTCGTCCTTCGAAAATAGGAGTAAAATACCTCCGATATACGTTGCTGACACGATGTTATAGTACAATCTACCCCGTAGAAAACAACCGCCATAAACAGAAATATTGCTATTAATAATTAAAAATTTTGTACAACCGACTTCAATATAAATTATTAAGAATAACTCAAAAACTATTGGTCAGACCTTGATCAAATTTATATGGGAATATAAGAGAAGCACCAGCTTTCAAATAAAAAAAGAATAATCGAAATCGGTTCACCCCGAAAAAAGTAATGAGATAACATACATAAAAAAAACATACAGTCGAATTGAGTACCTCCTCATTTTTGAAGTCGGTAGAAAAAGATTTTCGCCTCTGTAGCACAGTGGCTAAGCATTGAATTACTGCGCTGAGGCTGCGGGTTCGAATACCGCACGGAACAAGTATTTGTTCCGTGCGGTATTCGAGTGTATTGTACGAGTACGAATAATTGTTCTACATCTGGATGTTTGTCCTTGTGCAATTTATGTATGTAAACTGCCTCCACGATACTGAAGAAAATCCTAATGTGGGAATCCTAAAAAAGCAGATAATAACTGATACAAAAAGTTTGCATTGCGTTCCTTAATTTTTATAATCTCTCTAGATCTAGATATTTCATAGCATACGTGGTAGAGCCACGTTGTAGCTATATTATGCTTGTAGCACGAATGGGTCGGCTCGACCGGGGATGCACACAGAATACCAGCGTAAAATAGCAGCTTAATGCTGATGTGTTTCGTTTGGTGAGTGTAGAGAACCGGAGACCCTTTTTACTGGAAAAGAGGCATTCCATCTTAGTCCTCAAGGGTGACAAGGGCATCTGCATTTTGATTCTTAATCGAGGATAGATGTAGATGTCGATGGGTTACAGCATCCACTTACCATCACATAGACTGTGTTTACGCTTATCACCATATTCTATGAAAAAAATATTAAAGCTAAACTTCATTTTTTTTCATATATATTCTAGGTATGTTAAAAATATAAGAATCTAATATATAAAATTAATTTTTGTTTGTTCGTATTTTATGCGCTGCCATACCGTTCGTCAGATTGCGGTAAAACTTTGTCAACTTATCGCTTGCACTTGCGCGAAGGTTATAGGCACAGTGCAATTAACTTACAGTAACCACCTACGGTGCGCGTATCGTACCGACAAATTTATTTGAAAGTTATCTATCATTCAACGTCAATGAATGTATTATCATTCCTAATTAAACAATATAAATGTTCCAAATTTAAAACGATATTTCCACAATTATTTCTTCTGCGGCTGCAACGCGCCGGGTAACAGCTAAAACTTGATAAATTATTCGATCTGACGCGGGAAAGTAGAGAATCAAGATATCGATATTTATTTTAGAGTATCGAATTCGTATCAATTTCGATATATTTTAAATAGTTGTGACAAAACATGAAGCAACAAAAGGGGCTACAAAACCATTTATGTGCATTTGTAGTTTTTTTTCGTCGTCCAACCGTAAGTAATTACAAATTTTGGGCCTTACCCTAATCCTTTAATCATGCAAATGATGACGATATATCGATATTTATAACGCGATACATATCGATACTGTTTAAAAATATCGATACAATATATATCGATATATTTTTTTCACTTGCCCATCCATAAATGACGGTAAGATGATACTTCGTCATAAACGCGAATTAAAATAGATTTGAATATTAATAATAATAATGGCCTTGTAATGGCGGCGTAAGGAATCTATCAACTCAATTCGTTCCGTGGGTGTCGTCAGTGGAATGCGAAATTCCGGCAAGATCTAAAACGGGCGGTAACCGTCCCGTTTTCGCCAGAGGCAAATTACCTGGACCGGTGACGGAGAGTAATATTAGTATGAACTAGTGACCCGCCACGGCTTCCCCTGGATTTTATTACTTTATCGTTTTTTCTTCAAAAAATCTCTTCTAGTTTTTCGGAAAAAATATCCCGGCATTGCTCTCTATCTGTTTCTTAATAATAATAATAATTCATTTATTTCAGACCAATTATCCATATTTGTTAAAAAATTATAATCTAAACACCTATAACATTAAAGAAAATTAAAATTAATAAATATAAACATTAAATAAATATAAACATTAAATAAAATTAAAATTAAAATACTACTCTAGGTCGTGACGTATCTAATTTGCAGTATGCAGATTTATCCAACGCCCCAACATTGGTGAATCCTATCTGTGTACTAGACACTGAGGATGATCTGCTGAGTGCTGGTCCGCATGAGATTCAGCATGGAGCCACATCTTTTGCGCATTATGGCTTCAAGCCCATCAACATGAGTCGCTGCAAACATGCCAGAGGCGCTACAATACCGAGGCGACCCCATTATAATTCTCAACGCATTATTGTATTGGAATATTTTTATTTTCATCACTATCGGTTCAACAATTCCGAAGATAAGAAGAATGGTTATTTATTTAAAAATGGTTATTTATTTTTTAATACCATACAAATAACCCCCTGAGCTTAATAGAAGCCAGTTATTTCAATATTACAAACAGACACCTCAATTTTATTTATATGATTAATATTTTTTTAAAAAGCGCCGCTGAGTTTAATGCTGGTTCATCCCAGGGCAGAAGTTTTTTTTTCCGAATCAGTGTTAAAACCATAAATGACTTGACGACGGTGTGACTAGATTTGAACCGGCGACTGGAGCTGGACCGATGATGGATATAAGCGTCAAACCTGCGAGGCACCCAGTACTGCGGTTCCTTCTATGACGGGAGAAGCCATATCCAGCAAAAGACATTTACGAGCTGATGAACATTAATAACAGAATAGTGGGCGCGCGTTTAAGCAGCTTATCGAAATACTAATAAAATGAATATCTACATAGTATAAAACAAATTTTATAAATTTTAAATTTTATGGCGATATATTGAAAATGGGCCAGATTAGGAGTACCCTTAACCGACGAGCGTGTATGCGTAGATATATATCTACATCCATATGGATGTAAAGGAGGCGAGAGAAGTGTGTCAGGATCGTGCCAAATGGAAGTCCGTAGTCTCTGCCTACCCCTCTGGGTGAGAGGCGTGAGTGTTTATGTTTTTTTTTAATGTATAAAACAAAGTCGCTTGCCGCCGTCTGTACGCTTAGATTTTTTAAACTACGCAACGGATTTTAATGCGGTATTCATCAATAGACAGAATGATTCAAGAGGTAGGTTTATATAGATAATACATAGTATAGTAGAGAAATTATTTTGTCCGTGTGTAAGTATGTGACTGAACTCCTAAACGGCTGGACCGATTTTGATGAAATTTTGTGTGTGTGATTAAGTTGATTCGAGATCCAGAAATCACCCGTGCGAAGCCGGGGCGGATCGCTACTAGCCTATAAATACTTCATTCCTAAGGTAGGAATGAACAAATGAGTGCATGTACTAACAAATATTAATATTTATAACAATAAAATCATAACAATTATTGTTGTTAATTCAGGATCGTGTTTTGTGACATTACTTACGTGAACTAGGCCTATGTTTAGCCAATGTTTTGCAGTGCACTTGTAAAGGGCTGCATGAAATATTTTTTTTATAGGATAAGAGTAACAATCGAGCACACATGATCCTGATGGTAAGTGGTTGCTGTGGCCCATAGACATCTACATCTATCCTCGATTGCGAATCAAAATGTAGATGGGTTGTCACCCGTGAGGACTAAGATGGAATGCCTCTTTTCCAGTAAAAAGGGCATCCGGTTCTCTACACTCACCATACGAAACACAGCAGCATTAAGCGGCTATTTTACGCTGGTATTCTATGAGAGCGTGGTCGTTCCCCGGTCGAGCCGACCCATTCTTGCAACAACTATACAATTAATATAGCTGCAGCATGGCTCTACCACGTATGCACGATGATTGCATTATTTATAAATAGAATAGAAACATAATGTACGATATCTGAAAATTGTATTATATGTGTTATGTAACACTACCTTTATATATGCGGAAACTGTGTAACCGTGGTAGATTAGTAAGGAAATGGTATTATAGATTTTAATGAACGTTATTACCGTCCAAAAAAATATGTGCGTTACGCTCAAGTCGCCTAAAGAAGTTTTAACCAAATCTAACACAAACCGAACAAAACCGAATTTGATTCAAGTTGTAACAAGAGACATAAAAGGCAACGCAAAAATATAATAAAAAGAAATATGAAACCGTTTAGTCAAGTTTGCGGGAACTTGGAAGATGTTTGTCTCGGCAAAGAAAACAGGGAAGTAAAAATATATTTCAATGTCTATCGGTTCACCGGCGTCGGCTTTGGGAATTAAAGATGACACGGCGTTTTGTACGGCGCCTCGACGTGGTGACACGCCGTCTCGCAAATGCAGCTAAATATACGATGTAAAGGAATATCATTTCAGAAATTATTAGTCGTTTAAAAAAAGTGTGAAGCCAATCACCTGAACGAAGTAAATACTGCCAGCCTATGGACCTTTGAGTCGAGGATGGATGTAGATGTCTATGGGCCAATCCATCCTCTTACCATAAGGTGGACCATGAGCTCGTTTGTCGCCCTTATTCTATAAAAAAAAGATTAGAAAACACTTCCACAAACAACTTCATTCATTTACCGAATACACCATTCATTACACCGAATTCGCTTCAAATATCAATAAGTAGGTATAACGAAAACAACGTTTATATTCCAGAGCAAACATACTCGTAATAAGCTTTAGGCAAACGTTTGTACCTCTGCGTGATACTTAATATTCACATAAAGAGGTTTATGCAAAATGTTCTCATGTGTAGCATTGTGTATACTGTATAATATTTGTTGTGAAATCATTTGAATTGTTGAATTGTGCTGGTAAAGCTTATTTTTCTGTGTGGTAGCGGCTTAAGAGAACATATCACCTCATTTCGTCCCATGGTTGTCGTAATGATAATAATAATGTCCTCCAGACCGAATTTCGGTCACGGCGTCCAGTCTCAACGTAGGCTAGCCATCAGCGCAGGACGCAGGACAGGATTATAGTGCTCACACTCATAGTCCGATGGGACGGTAAACCGACACGACCGGAGAGAGATCAGGCGCAGGACCAACGGCTTTAAATGTTTTCCGAGGCGCGGGGGTGAGACACCGCCAATCCCTGAATCTGGGCGACTACTGAGAATTTCTAGACAGAAAAACCCAATATCTGAGAATATAGCCTGACCTGGGGTTCGAACCCGGGACCTCATGATCAGCGATCGCGGTTACAACCACTACACCAACGAGGCAGTCGAGGTTGTAGTAAGAAGAGACTATGGAAAATGTCAGAAAAAAATTATGGCTTTCGATAGATAGCGGTATTCCATTTCGTTAATGGCAGATGTAATAGGTTAGATATTCAGACCGATGCCGGGCAGCAGCGTCCAAGGTGCAAAATGTCTGGTACTGCGATTGTGAATCCGCCTGCCAAGCGTGACATATAAGGCAAAATCCTAATGAAACGACCCTATAACGGACGAGGCCCATGTGCATCAGTGGACTTCTACGAGCTGATGATGGTGAAGAAGAAAGTTTAATGAGATGAGCAGCAGCATCTACCTCATAACAATCGAAAATAGGCAATCTATTGGGGAGTCTTAACTTTAATAGGCTGTGATAAATAGATAGATGGATGGATGGAAACGAAGGTGGTGCCAGAATCTAGATGTTAAATATTAATTAGCTAAGATAATAATAGGTATTTCAGCGTAATAACATTTTACTTACTTTTTATGCGGATCTTAGGTAAATTAATTTTTAACATCTTTATTGTGATGGATTTCCGCAAAGTAACGCCAATGAAATATGTTATAATAGCGACTTCTTAAATTCACACGAATACCACGCATTCAACAAATCTAACTTCAAGGATTTTATCGCGTTCAATTTAAATTTAACTTAAACTCCCTGTTATTGAAGAAACCATATTTTGTAATTTATAATTTTAATTTTTTTAGTTCTACTTCGATAGATGGCGTTGACATCGAAATAGATTACGCTATAGTTTTGTTACCAGTGTTTAAAATTAAAGAGAAATTAAAGAGAAATTATAGTACACAATAATGAGACCAATTTTTTTTCGTGAGGTACTCCTCATGGATACCTTCCGCTGCGGGGGTAACGAAAAGGTTATGCCCCAACGGTAAAACCCCACGGTGGTCACCATCAGCATCGGAGTATACGAGGGGTCCCGGGATCTCCATTCGGAACGCAGCGGCCCAGGCCGGAGGCCCCGTTTCTGATAGGGGAACACCGTTTTCAAGAGGAGGGCCGTGACGAACGCCTTGGTGTCGTCGTCTCCGCGCGGGATCCGCCCTCTCCCGATCCCGCTCAGAAGCCTCCTTCTGAATTATAACAGATTCACAGAAGGTGGCTACGGCCCTCCACGCCGAATCCCGAATAATAAGACCAACTTAAATCATACACTGTTGTGGTATGTCCTAATGTTATCAGTAGAACAGCTACACGTACGTTTAGACTCCCGTTACTTTGCAGCAACCACAGTTGCGGGTGCGACGTCCTAATGTCATAGTTACCATGGCCTAGCTTTAGCTTTTAATAATAAATAACGTTGTGATTAAATGACAAGCTATTAGCATGATGGAACATTTATGGTCAAGGTGATGCAACATTTAAAATCATAAGTCCGCAACGAGAATCTACTAAACTAGGGTTGCGCGTATATTATCAAAAACCCACCGCGCCTCATAAAGACAAGACAAAAGATGAAAGTTTTAACATCGAGTAAGTAAAACTTGTTAATATCGGGCGTAAAAATAGACTTTAATAAAAAGTAAATTTCCACATAATTGCTGGAATACTTTCCACGTAATGGCATAATAGAAGTATGAAAGCCCCGACTTTGGAAGCTATTATGGAAATTATATTATACTTTTTACTTCTTTAAAGTCGGCTTTACTTTTTATCAAAAGTTTTATTTTTGACCTTATTAAGTGGACTAAGAATATCACAAGGTCGAATGTCCTACTTTGCCACCCTAAGTGGTGGAATTTTGTGACCGCCTCTGAAGCCTATTTAATGAAAAAGAATCAATAAAATCGGTTTACAATAGACGAAAATATCGCGTAACATCATCATCATCATCATTACAGTCCTTCACTAGTCCACTGCTGAACATAGGCTTAGGGTAGGGCGGGGCTAGTTGACCCCAAGGACTGACCCCAAGGAATGCACGGTCCTGATCCAATTTGCGTAATATACATACAAATAAAAGAGCATACAGTGGAATTGTGAACCTCTTCCATTTTCTACCGACTTCAACAGGAGGAGGTATTCAATTCGACTGTATGTTTTTGTTTATGTGTGTTAGCTTATAACTTTTTACTGGGTGAACCGATTTCGATAATTCTTTTTTTGTGTGAAAGCTGATGCCTCACATGTGGTACCTCCCATATAAATTTGATCAAGGTCTGACCAATAGTTTTTGAGTTATTCTTAATAATTTATACTGCAGTCGGTTGTCCAAAATTTTAAATTTTTAATTATTTAAAGTTAAACTTACAGCCTGTATACATCCCACTGCTGGCCACAGGCCTCCTCTCATTTCACATGGTTGGTGAACTTCACATGTCTTCGAAATATATTTTTTCTTATTTCTCAGACATGCCGGTTTCCTCACGATGTTTTCCTTCACCGCCAAGCATATGGTAAATGCTTGGCAACACTTAAAATTGCAATTAACAATTTAATTGGTGCCGGCGGGGTTTGAACCCGGGTTGCTCGCGTACTGTGAAATTTACAGCGAGCGCTTAGCACCAGAGCTTCAACGTCCATTTTAAAAGTCGGCTTTAAAGCGTAAACATCAGGTTTTATCAAAACTGCAAACACTCAGTCTAAGGCCTTTAACAACTCGAGCGGGCTACACTCAGGACCATACAGGACGTTTGTCATGACACCACGATGCACGCTCCACCGAACGAGGCCTTATAATCTAAATGAGGAACAGCGATCGTGGACTCCTTAAGCAGCGCCGCTGACGGACGTGCCAACCAACGTGAGAACCAACATTTATTAACCAGCTTGGTCGACGGGCTTCCCTCGAGGCTACTGACTATTGGGCTGCTGCTGATTATTGGGCTTTATGTTCTAATTTTTTTCGTCCCGGGCCAACCATTTTAATTTCGTAAGACCTGATTTATTCGTGCGTTCTCTAATGTACTCGTACAGTATTGAAAAATGTATCGAAATTGAGACTCAATTCCAAGGTCTGTCGACTGAGTTCAAATGGAGGTATATTTATCGCTTCTTTTGCTATATGAATCGCACAAAACACCACAACTTAAGGGGACTAAGAGCTAAGTGACCTTGAATGACGCACGCACACATTTACACAATTTGTGTAGAGCATCAGGCCTCGGTCGGCACTGTCGGTACACAGGCGTTTACGCACACATGCGTACGTATTGTGTTTAGAAATAAGAATATGCGATTTAAAAAAAATCTATTGATTGGACTAAAAAATTAAAACACTATTACGTTAATATATTGCTTGTAGAATAATCTGACAAAAAATCAGAATGATTTCATGTATATTAGTATGGCTTTTAATCGTTAAAAGAATTATTTAGAGATATCTGTGATTTTTTTCAATCGTATCAAATTAGTAGTAACTATCATGTGTTCAACACACTATCTAACTAGCATAATATCCTCATAAATATCATATATTTTTCTGATTTTGTTAACTGCAGTGGATCATTTAAAGTTTTTAAAGCGTTATAAAACTAGTGTTTAGCTCCTGTTTTCCAATCGTTAACTTGATATTGTTGATGGTTGAGATATGAACGCAGCACCCAACTCTCAATAGTCAGGTAATCTTACTAAGCAGTCATGAACATCAAGGGCAAACAGTTACTTTTTGTTAAATACAAGGCTAATATTTGAAAAAGCCTTTTTTGAATGGGGATTTTGTCATATTTTTGTATGACAAAAATCCCCCGTTAAATGGAAAATTCTCTGTAACTGTTCTTTATGGTACCCTGGTATATTTATTGATGGTTGTATGATACCTTACGTAACAAGAACATTAATTTGATAGAAACAAATAAACAGATATACCACTTCACCCTCGTCTCCCTCGCACTTTAGTGCGAAAGTTTTATTCGTTAACCGGCTCTGTCCCAATGTATTACGGGCAAGTTACCCCGCACAAATAAATAGTACGGTGATATATTTCCTTGAACAATACCACTAACTGCTCGGTAGTTAGATAGTTAGTAACAAAGCCGGGTTTATGTCGCCGTGAAACGATACGACGGTGGTGACGCTACTGAAATATTTGCCGTTTGGGAAAGAGGAGGTTGAGGCTTTAGTAGAGACACCATTTACAAAGAAACAACACGATAAATCCTGCCATGTCAGGCTTTTTCAATTATCATCATTACAGCCCTTCACAAGTCCACTGCTGAACATAGGCCTCCCCTAAGGAATGCCACAAAGCACGGTCCTGAGCCACCTCCATCCATTGACTTCCTGCATGTCTTACCAGGTCGTCACTCCATTTAGTGGGGGGACGCCCTACACTTCGCCTGCCGGTACGAGGCTGCTACTCGAGAACCTTTCTTCCCTATAGGTTGTCGGTTCTTCGAGCTATATGGCCGACCCATTGCCACTTCAGCTTACTAATCCGTAGGGCTATGTCGGTTACTCTGGTTCTACTGCGACATACCTCAAAACCTCAAAACAAGATTGTTCAACTAGTGCGTGTCGCCAGTGAAACCCCTATGGATCTGAGACGTGGTCCTTCACTGCTGGCCGTATGAGGAAGCTCAAGATCGCTCAGCGAGCTATGGAGAGGGCTATGCTCGGGGTTTCTCTGCGTGATAGAGTTAAAAACGAGGATATCGGCTTTTCAATACTTCAAAAAAATTCAGTAGGGAGATATTTTATGTGTGAGGGATGGAATCTGCGACGTGAATTGATCGCGTGAGTATACAAAACCAATTATTTATTTATTTATTTTTCCACGGTAGTTAATTACTTTGGGTTACGGTGGCTCAGGACCGTGCTTTGTGGCATTCTTTGGAGGAGGCCTATGTTCAGCAGCGGACTTGTGATGGGCTGTAATGATGACGATGTTGAATTAAATACGTTTGCAACAAAATGTCAGGACTTCTCAATGAAAATCAGGTTATTTGTCAGGTATTTTCAATTTTCTACCTGGTTACCCTAGGCTTAAGTGGCTTTTAAAACTTTTGTGCGTCGGTAGTTTGCCCGGTTAAATTTGAAAATATTTCCCGTTAAAAGCTTGTGTTAGAAAAATGGACAGAAACCACCGCCGTGTGCGTAACGGAGTTCACACCGATAAATGGCGATATGACCATCTAGTTTAACATAATAGGCCAGGTGATAATGTATATATGATAAATAAATAGACTGCGAACTCTGTCAAAGCTGCTAAGTTGGATAAGATGTTTTATCTCACGAATGCGGGCGAGGATTACTTTGCTGCTTTATTTTTTTTTATAGAATAAGTGTGACAAACTAACACAGTCCATCTGATGGTATGTGAATGCACAAGTGAAGGCACATTTGTCCTCGATTAAGAACCAAAATGCAGATACATTGTCGCCTTAAAGATTTAAGAAACTTACCATACGAAACACAGCAGCATTAACTGCTATTTTATGCTGGTCCTATCCCGGTTGAGCCGACCCATTCGCGCTACAACCATAATATAGCTGCCGCGTGGCTCTACCACGTTAAAAGTTAAGATTATTTGCTACAATTTTTCTTCGTTTGCTTTCCGTTCTGAGGGTACTTGATAATAATTGTTGACATCGAGCTTACGCACACTAAAACAATGTGCTTGTGCGCCTACACTACAAGTAAGACCAACTCGTCAACCTACTATCGTAAAATAAAAATACAATAGCATGCGAGTGCTTCAGTCCATCAGTGGATCGTCATATTGATTTAGACCCCAGATAGATAGATAGATTCCCAACCAGTGGTCCGCAAGAGCTTAAATATGGTCTGCGAAATTTTTAAATATTTTACCTACCAATTCGTTTTAAATAATACATTTATTATTTCCTCGTCACGCGGGTAGTACAACACCGTGCGTTGCGTCACAATCAAAATCGCAATTTTTACCAAGCATGTATGATTTCTTTTACAATAAATACACATATAATACTGTGAATGAATGCTTCTTTTCAGTTTATTGTATAATAATGTTAAAAGTTGTGATTAAAATTTATTGTTAGATAACAACAAAGAAATCAAAGTGGTCCCTGGTCAAAAAAAGGTTGGGAAACGCTGATTTAAACAAACCAAACAAAAAAATTTACAATGACAAAAAAGCGAAACAATTATAACTTTATGAAGAAAAAAAAACAGCGTTTATTTTCTTAATAAATCTAACAAATTTACGTCAGAAAAGACCTCAAAAATGGTACGACAAGGTCGCTATACCTCAAAGAACAAACACCTTAAAATGCTTCCTATGTAAACTATATTATCGCTTGTACAGTAAACGGCGCAAAACAAAATTTTTATTCAGAAAACGTCCGCGTACGTAAGACTATGTAACAACTATATTTAAATTTGTTATATTACTAATAAGAATATAAATTAACCGGCGTCTCTCACGTACATATCTATTGACGTCAAAACAAAGCATCGCGCACTGAAACTGGGTGTTATTATTTCCTATTGCACACAGAGGATGTTCATACGCAGCTGAATAAAACAATATATACGAGTAGATACAAATACAAACTCAAACATTTTATTGCGTTCATGTGGTTACATAAATAGTTCTTATGTTGGATATAATAGAGCCAAACATGAGCCCTGATAGGGCATAGCAACATTATATGTTTAATTTAATTGATTTAGAAAGATGAATTACATATTTTATTTACTTAAGCTAAACATTACTTTTAGATTTAATAAACATTTGCAATATTTGTTAATACAATGATAATAAAAACGTATATATATGTATATATTCAATTAAACAATTATTACATTTCACCGAAAAACTCTGACAACGAATAGAAACTTTATTCAATAAAATATTTTTTAAGCTCTCTTTGAAATTTATTGATTCTTCTTTTTGTAGACATTTAGGGATATACATACATTTGCTAACACGCTTCGTGTAATGGCGCCACTTAACAATATCGTCCGGTGGACGTCGTAAGAGGTGACAGAGACACAAAAAACAGAAAATGGGCAACAGCGTTTCCCTACTAGAAAATAAAAACTGTCGTATCCAATTCGCCTGCAACTTTGGCAAATATCTTCCTTATGAGACAATCCAAGGGGAGGTCTATGTTCAGCAGTGGACATTGGTAGACTTTGATAAGTTGTAACGGCGATGATGATTATGATTAACACGCTTCTATTAGCTTCATCTGTATAATATGTATAATAATAATAATAATTTATTCTACCAGAATAAATTATTATTATTATTATGTAATGGGAATTAAAAAAATTATATTCATTTTTCACCATCTTCCGAGCTATATAATTTTTTTTTAATTTTACAAGTGTATTAAGAATCGATGTCAATACAATAATTTCATAATCACCCCTTACTAGAATCATCACAGCTTATTAATCGGTGCGTGTTGATTTCTAACAACCTATATTTTATTTTGTCATATTTTTACAGATTACCTAATTTTGGATCTTAGATTTTTAAAATAGTGCTTCAGAGATCTTTTAGTTAATACTCCAAAATTAACTCTAATAAAGAAACAACATTTGTTGTACTTCCTTTCTATGCTAGCCGAGCTGCATGCTTGTTTGCCCCTTCTTATATTAAAAAAACCTCACAACCAAGCGTTACCGTTACGGCCTATTAAAGTCCACTGCTGAACATAGACCTCTCCCATAGATTGCCTCATAGGGGGGAATATCTGCCATAGTTGCCACGCTTGGCAACCGCAGTTTTTAATTTTTAGTCGTTATTACGAAGACGCTGCTCATCTCCTGATTTGTTTCCCTTTGTCGCCTCTTACGACACCCACGGGACGATATGGGGGAGTGGATATTCTTACACCGCCATTAAACGACAAACCAGGCCTAGTAACTATTGAACATTTACCAAGCTACTGCTAATCTGACATTCCATGTCCTTCATCTACGATATTTCAAACTTTTTGGCAGATAGAACCCTTTATAGGAACAATGAATCTAAAAGCCTTAATCAAACAGTTCCAGGGATTATTTGGAGCCCATTTCTCTAATCAATGGCATCTTGCCATCGCATCTCTATCCGAAGTTTGTTATTGAAGAAAGCGCTTCATCAGTTATTTTCCTCCGAAGTTTCATATAAAAGAGTTCTTCTACTACATAACAAAAGGTTTTATTTTCGGTAACCGCTATAAAGTATTAATTTTACTGCGATCGCTGGCAAAGAAAATGCTTAAACTAGAAAATAAACTTACGCGTCTAACGTTGGTTCTTATAGCTCATAGAATTTAAGTCGAATGTTAAAAACAATTTTATTTTACTGCGTATCAGGTATTATCACGATAAATTATGTTACTGTTTTGCATTGAACTTTAAATATAGGTCTTTGGACTGTACCGTGTAGAAACGGCTTAGAGAATCTACTAACCCATATAATTCCCTGAGTGTCGTAAGAGGCGACAGACTGAAATGAAACATATGTGCAGCAGCATCTTCCTAATAACTGTAAAGGCCTTTTTAAGAATACGGCAACTGGCATGCTTTACTTGAACGACTTGCCCATACTGAAGAGTAAAGTAATGAGGTTTTTATTGTTATTTAACATACTTCAAAAAGGAGGTGGTACTCAATTCGACTATATGTTTTTTTATGTGTGTTGTCTCCTAACTTTTTCCTAGGTGAACCGATTTCGATGATTCTTTTTTTATTTGAAAGCTGTTGCTTCTCATGTGGTAAATTTGATCAAGGTTATGTGCTAAGCTTATGTGATAAGGTTGAGTTATCCTTGTACAAAATTTTAATTTTCCCAATTGTTATTGAATAACGATGACAAGCGAGCACACAGTCCACCTGATGGTAAGTAGTTGCTGTGGTCCATAGACATCTACATCCATCCTCAAATACGAATCAAAATGCAGATGCGTTGTCAGCCGTGAGGACTAATATAGAATGCCTCATTTCCAGTAAAAGGTGTCTCCGGTTCTCTACACTCACCATACGAAACACAACAGCGTTAAGCTGCTATTTGACGCTGGTATTCTGTGAGAGCGTGGTCCTTCCCCGGTCGAGCCGATCCATTCGTGCTACAACTACACTAATGATATAACTGCAGCGTGGTTCCACCACGTATAGACTTACCCACAATGACTGTTGGCGGACATCACACGTCTTCGAAATATTCCTAAGACATAACCTACATGTCCTTATGATATTTTCATTCATTACTGAGCACTTGATAAAGCAGCACTTAAAATTGTAATTAACGATTACACTGATACTCGCAGCGGAGATCGAACCCGTGTTACTCGCGCACTATGAAATTTACAGCGAGCGCCAAGTCTTTGAGCTATATCAAGTTAACATTAATTGTAAATACCTAATACTTACTCTTTCTTTTACTTTGCCACTGGTTTGGAAATCGAAAATAACCTCTGTCTCTAGTACAATAAGAAAGAAACTCGTATAAAGAATAAACTTCAAAATACATACTAAAACCAATACAATATCACGAGGCTATTTCACAGACTATGCAAATATTTATTCCCTCCATAATTCCAATGTCGCAAATTCACATGAAATATATGAAAGACACAGCGCTATGAATATCTAACAAAATTGTATAATACGAAAGAAAATATTCAGAGCGAAAAGAATATGTTACTTTATTGCATTGGCTCGACATTTCCAATTCAAATATCGTCTTGTATCGATACTGTTCCTGTATCCCCGCTCTTTGTCCTTACAATGCGATTGGTCGGAAGCATTTTTGCATCGAGCCACAGGACGCCGGGGCGTTGTGTTCAAGGATTTCAGAGAATGCTGTGTAGAGCTGAAATACCTAAGGCTTTTATGCCGGCAAGCTCCGAGTGCCATTTACGTCGTGTACTGGGATTTGAATGGAAATGCGGCTGCCATTTCTCCAGCGTATGACGTACAAAAGCGACTTGTACTTAATGAAACGGGCAAATGTTCATAGTAGTTAGCTTGTAGCGACTCTTACCACAAAGTTAATTGCACTTAAAATTACAAAAGAATTATATATGATAACCGACTTAAATAAAAACGAGTAGGTTCTATATTCGACACGAGTGTTTTGTATGTATGTTTACTGATTTCTCGGCTTTTATTTAATATGTTATATTTCAGGGGTTGTCCCATACAAAGCATAGAAGAATAGGGGATGAAGATTTTAATGTAAGTGTATTTAGAAGACTTTCTTCTACTTGTTAACTCTAGAAGTCGGTTTGTACTTTTTATTAAAAGTTGAATGATAATGTTTTGTTTTCAAAAATTAAAAAATATTCTAGACTATAGCCTACTGTGTCATAGAGGCGTTTAACATAATTATAATTTGTATATGACCAAACATGCGAACCCCGAACGTATATTTGCTCGATATATCTAAACCTGATAAAGCCATGCTGAAGAGTATAACGGGTTGGCTCTAACGGGGATGAACTACCCTCATACGGAATACCAACGTGAAAATAGCAGCATAACGTGTTTCGTATGATGATTGAGGAGAGCCGCAGGCCCTTTCATTGGTAATAAGGCATTTTATCGGAGTCCTCAGGGATAACACCGCATCTGCATTTTGATTCTTTATAGAAGATGGATGTAAGTGTCATGGGTCACAGAACCACTCACCATCAGATGAATAGCATGCCCGTTTGAGAACCACTCACCATCAGATGAATAGCATGCCCCTTACTTCTATAAAAAACGGCTCCGTGGCGCAGTGGTTTAGCAATGAGTTGCAGCGCTGGCGGCCGCGGGTTTGAATCCCGCACGGAACAAGTATTTGTATGGCCTACAAATAATTGTTCCGGGTCTGGATGTTTGTCCTTGTGCAATTTATGTTTTTTAACTGCCTCCAGAGATGTGCGAGGTAGCTAGGCGGTGCGAGGATGCGTAGCGTAGTAGAGAACCTCGAACACATCCTTCGCACACATTCTTCCTTGTTTTGTATGTACAAAACCACCACTAGAGCTGCGCTAAACGAGGCTAGGTAAACAAAGTGATTCTATAGGTTCTTAACAAACACATCCTCGATACGCATTCTCGCACAGCCTAGCTTGCGTATGAGACGCAAGAACCGGTAGCAAGAAAAACAGACGGTAAACAATACGCCAGTTAATCTCCCAGTGGCCCGCTTCCTAGCGTCGTGTTGCAATAACGAAAGACAATAGAAATGCAGTGGCGTAGACAAACAGTGATGTGAAATATATGAGACTAGACTTGAAATACGCTACGATATTGATACTTCATATATTAAAGCCGTTATAGGTCTTTAAAGCGTGGGCAGCGCTTTAAATTTCATAGCTCACAAATAAGTTGGGATTAGTAGTAACGGGGATAGTTAGTGCACGCAATAGAAGGAGGGCGGGAAATGGTCTTCAAACTAGGTACGACATATCATTTTATTTTATTGCGCGGATTTCTGATAATTAATTTACAACATCTATAATTATCTATACATTTAAAAGAAATTGAAGTGCGTGTTTGTAATATTAAAATAACTGGCTTCTATTAAGCTCAGGGGGCTAATCTTTGGAATGGCTGAACCGGTTGTGATGAAACTTTACGAACAGATAGATAGGCAATGCCAGGAGGAATATAAGCTATATTTTATCTGAAAAACTCGAAGATGTGGTGTAAATCTAAATAATGTCACGTTAGTAGATATTATTCAGGCGAGGCCGAGGCGGGTCGCTAGTTGTAAATATAAATAAATAGTGAAGGAAAAGTAAAAAGTAATAATTTACAGTATTGATTCATACCTATATTTCCAAGTAAATAAAGACAACTGTCGTACACGGTAGCTCGTTTGCAAAACAGGCTAACTGACGTTATAATTACGTAGGATCAACATTCAACTGATAACGACAGAATTCAATTATTCAACCCCGCGGGGCGTCCTCCATCCCTATGGATGCGGTTCATTGGAATGGATTTGCACTCACAACACAGGTTAATTCGAAAATGACTCGTGTGGTCTATTGATGACATTCAGCATTTATTAATAGAATGTGTTTAGTTCAAGAGAGAAAGAAAATTACTGATGCAAAGTTTTAAGATAAATATGTACGACTTAGGAGTTTTTTCAACTGTTATATGATTGTGAAACACCAATAATTCTAGTTTTTCTCAATAAGGTTTTTTTCAACTGTGTGTCATTAAGATTAGGGTATGATGGAGTGATGGGGCTGTCATATCTATTCTGGATAAAAGCCCCTAAATAAATAAATAAAAAATAATAATTAAAAATTAAAAATTTTGAATAACCGATTTCAATATAAATTATTAAGAATAACTCAAAAACTATTGGTCAGACCTTGACGAAATATATATGGGACCACATGAGAAGCACCAGCTTTCAAATAAAAAAAAAGTCATCGAAATCGGTCCACCCAGAAAAAAGTTATGAGGTAACAACACACGTAAAAAAAAAAAGAACATACAGTCGAATTGAGTACCTCCTCCTTTTTGAAGTCGGTAGAAAAGGAAAATGACTCAGTAGCGCAAAACCTAAGCGTTTGGTTGAAATGCAGATTCTAGCGGGTTATAATTTAAATATGCAGGACCTATCTATCAAAAGGTATAAAATTACTATACTACTAAAGAGTACATGATTGATAAAAACCCCTGGGAATTAGGTGATCACTACTATGCTGTTTGTATACTTAATTGTATAAAATATTATATTGTAAATTAGTGTTTTAAAAAAGTTCCGCTGGGTTTCTTGCTGGTTCTTCCCAGGACACAGAGGTTTTATTCCGAACCAGTGGTGAAGCTTAAGAGAATTGTGAAGCTGTAAATTTTCATACAAAAAGCGATAACGTTTTCCCCCCGTAAACATAGTCTAATTTTCATAATTTTTGAAAATGTTGTAGATATAATGTAAAACTAGGTCCGTACGTTTTTATTTTAAAGAAATATTGCGTATGATATAAGTTATTAACATCTAAAAGTCAAAAATATATATTTTTGACTTAAAAACTTCCTCGAGCGCTTTTATGTTTTTTATTAAACTAAACTGAATTTTTTTTTGTCAGTGATGACCAATGGAACTGAGACGTGGTCCTTCACTGCTGGCCGGATGAGGAAGCTTAAGGTCGCTCAGCGAGCTATGGAGAGGGCTATGCTCGGAGTTTCTCTGCGTGATAAACTTAGAAATGAGGATATCCGCAGTAGAACCAGAGTGACCGACATAGCCCAACGGATTAGTAAGCTAAAGTAGCAATGGGCCGGCCATATAGCTCGAAGAACCGATAACCGATGGGGAAAAAAGGTTCTCGAGTGGCGGCCTCGTACCGGCGGACGAAGTGTAGGGCGTCCCCCCACTAGATGGCGTGTCGACTTGGTAAGACATGCAGGAAGTCGATGGATGCAGGTGGCTCAGGACCGTGCTTTGTGGCATTCCTTGGGGGAGGCCTATGTTCAGCAGTGGACTTGTGAAGGGCTGTAATGATGAAACTGAATCACTAAAAAAGAAAAACGGTCTAGGTCTATACTAGATTAAGTTGTACTGAATCTAATGAGACCGAAAATTGTCTCATATCGTAAAGGTTTCGGGGGGTGAAAACGTTATCGCCCGAAACAATATTTCAAAAAGGAAATGTGGGCAATTGCTTGCAAGACTTGCAACTCTCTATTGTACGATACGGCGATACGGAACGAGCTGTATGAAACAGATAGCATTTTTGAAAGATGACAAACGAGCACACAGTCCACCTGATGGTAAGTGGGTGCTGTGGCCCAAAGACATCTACATTTATCCTCAATTAAGAATCAAAATGCAGATGAGTTGTCACCCCTGAGTACTGAGATGGAATGTCTCGTTTCCAGTAAAAAGGGTCTCCGGTTCCCTACACTCACCATACGAAACACAGCTGCATTAAGCTGCTATTTTACGCTGGTATTCTGTGAGAGCGTGGTCCTTCCCCGGTCGAGCCGACTCAATCGTGCTACAACCATAATATAGCTGCAGCGTGGATCTACCACGTAAGTGGACTATGTGCCCGTTGGTCAGTCACTTGCATGTAAACAATAATGTAGAAATGTAAGATTTATTAATGTAGTCACGACCTAACAAGATATGCAGGTCGTCGATGGATGCAGGACTCAGTACCGTGTTTTGTGGCATTCCTTAGGAGAGGCCTATGTTCAGTGGTAGACTAGTGAAGGTGAAGGGATGTAATGATGAATGATTTCGTGTAGGCGTATGGTTGCAACCTGCAGAAGAACGTTTTTAAGATCCCTCATATAATAAAATAAATGTCGGAGCGTATCGCTTGTGTCACCTAAATCGGTCATAGTGTGTCACGAGTGGGCGAGTTTTACGACACGTTTACTTCTAGGGTTGTCATTTATCAACCGACTTTACAAAAGGAGGAGGTTCTGAATTATTCGGAATATTTTTTATGTATGTTCAGCGATAACTCTTAACCACGTTATCCGATTTCAATGATTATTTTTGATTAGAAAGGGTGTACCTCGAGGGTGGTCTTTATATACATTTGAATAAGATCTGATGATGGAATCCATGACAAAATCATCAATTTGCAAAGCCATCTGCACAACATGGGCAAATAATTTTTTAGCACGTCAGTCTGTTTCGTTGATTATATTATTTAGTTCTTTGAAGTCAGTCAGTTTTATTCAATATGTCAATTTTGAAATATTTCCATCAAGTTAGACTTATTTTAAGATCTTATAGATGTCGAAAACTTCTTTAAAACTAAGTTTTTCGTTTAAACCCGTGCCAAAATAAGTAAAACTTATGAAATCAAAGAGTTAGCACGTCTGTTTCAGCGTATTTCTCTTGAAACTATTTCAACGTAACAGTTTGAAATTTGGCACAGAATAGAGTTAAAATTTTATTGGGGGTTAACTAAAGGGATAAATCATGATATGGAAAAAACTTGTAGGTATCTATGGTCTCAAATTAAAACTTATGCAGAAAGCACGAATTCATAATTGTAAATAACGCAAATTTAAATTATTTACGTGTACCTACTATAACGTGGTAGGGCCACGCTGCAGCTATAATATGGTTGCAATACTAATGGGTCAGCTTGTCTGGGGAAGTGCCACGCTCTCGCTCTCTGATGGTTTGTTGTTTGATTAATTTAATAAACGGTAGTAAAAACGAAGTTTTGTCTTTTAAATTGCATTGTTCATTTACTGTTTTCATGTGTTGTTATTTAATATTTTTTGTGTTTTATTTCTATTTATACAGCTACCTGTTTTTGTAAGTATGTTCCAAATAAATGTCTCTTTCTTTCTTTCTTTCTTACAGAATATCAACGTGAAATAGCAGCTTTATGTGGCTGTGTTTCGTATGATGAGTGTTACCAGATACAGATTTACTGGTTACGAGGCATTATATCTTAGTCCTCATGGGTGACAACGCATCTAAAAAATGTTAAACGAACTTACAGCTTACCTGATGGTTAGTGGCTACTGCAGCCATGATATCTGAAATCTACTACACTTATTTAAGTCAGTGCATTTTTAAAATACTGGCAAATTAAATTACTAGAATTTTGTAGAAGGGTGACAAACAAATTACAAAAAAAAAAAAAAACAATTACAAAGAAATATTTAAGGCCGGGACTACATTTGATCATCTTGGTATCCTAGTCGCATGGCGCAGACGTGTAACATGATCGCTAGTTTCTATCTAACTCTAGTTTCTATCTCGCTCGCATCTAAAAAACGTTAAACGAACTTACAGCTCACCTCATGGTTAGTGGCTACTGCAGCCATGACATCTGAAATCTACTTCACTTATTTAAGCCAGTGCATTTTTAAAATACTGGCAAATTAAATTACTAGAATTTCGTAGAAGGGTGAGAAACAAATTACAAAAAAAAACAATTACAAAGAAATATTTTAGGCCGGGTCTACATTTGATCATCTTGGTATCCTAGTCGCGTGGCGCAGACGTGTAACATGATCGCTAGTTTGTACGCAAAATCATGCGCGACCATGAGAAACACCGTTGTGATACAGTATCTGACACGTACCGCTCCGCACAAAACCTCGTATCTGATACACGTATTATGATCTAGTATGGACGTACGACGTACGTACAATACGATACCTAATACTCATACTTAATTTGACGGCTCCGTGCCGTGGTAGTGGTTTATTAAGCATTGAGTTGCTGCGCTGAGGACCGCGGGTTCGAGTCCCGCACAAATAAAATATTTGTATGGATTACAAATAATTGTTCCGGGTCTCGATGTTTGTCCTTGTGCAATTTATGTTTGTAAACTGCCTCCACGATCCAGGAGCAAATCCTTGTGTGGAGGTAAGATTTTTTAAATAGTAAAATAAAATACGCCACGTCCCATCTCTGGTCGGTTTTTACCCGATCATTAAAGGATATACTGCACGCCGCTACACAATCTTGAAAAGTTTGGACGTGAAAAAGATACAAGGATCAGAGGAAAATTAGTTACACTTAAAAAAATCGATACGCTGACATGATACGATATTTAGTGTGGACGAGTTATTAACATGAGTAATGGTTAGTGATACGATATGGTCAAAATGAGCATCCATACATAAGATACAATTACTAAATACGATACCCTGATCAAGATACGTTAACATAATCAAATGTGGAGCCGGCATTATGAAATCACTATATTATATATTATAAAAAATCAATTACAGTCCGTTAGTCTCGCTAAAACTCAAAAACCGCTCTATTTATTTTGATGATTTTTTTTTTGAATGGGTCCCTAGATGGTTTAGCTTCACATTTGGACCCGGTGGCGCTGTTGTCGAGATCCAGAAATCACCCGTGCGAAGCCGGGGCGGATCGCTAGAAGTTTTATAAAAGTGTAACTGGTTTTATGTCGCGAGAATTTAAGGACTACTGTATCAACCCTAATGGATTTTGATTCACGCTCGCCCCATATTCCACGCCATTACGTCGGGATCTTGCAATTGATCCCGTGAACTTGTCCGTTAGCGTGTTCAGTTGAATGTGACGCGCTGGAGGAGCGTCTCTAATGCAACAGTAAACTACTTTTGATAATGGAATAGCGTTGAACTCAAGATATAGAAACGGTGTAAGTGTCTATTAATAATGAACAAAGACTTGTACTGTTTATTATTAGTTCACTGCTTTTTTTTATAGAATAAGGGTGACAAGTGAGCACACAGTCCACTTGATGGTAAGTGGATGCTGTGGCCCATAGACATCTACATTTATCCTCAATTATGAATCAAAATTTTTGTTTTCATCCCTGAGGACTGAGATGGAATACCTCGTTTCCAGTAAAAAATGTCTCCAGTTCTCCACACTCACCATACGAAGCACAGCAGCATTAAGCTGCTGCTATCTTACGCTGGTATTCTGTGAGAGCGTGGGCCTACCCCGGTCGAGCCGACCCCTTCGTGCTGCAACCACAACATAGCTGCAGCATGGCTCTACCACGTAAAAAACTGCTTAACATGAGTTACCATATAATGTCACCTTTTGAGAAATGTGATATAGCGATTACCGCGTAGTGGCAGTGTAAGATACACTATCCCATATCGTCCCCATGGGTGTCGTAAGAGGCGGCAGAGAGAAACTGAAACAGGAGATGGACAGCAGCATCTTCCTCATTGCAACTCAAAATAATAAAAAACTTAGATTGCCTACCCGCCTGCTAAGCGTGGCAACTAAGGCAAAATCCGCAATATGAGGCAATCAATGGGAGAAGCCTTTGTTCAGCAGTGGACTTTTATAGGCTGTAATGGAACGAAGAATAACTATAGAAATAACCAATAATATTAATTTTTTACGTGTCGTCAACAAATCAAATAGAACTATATTCGCCATTTTTTAGCAATTCGTCAATCTTTATATAGCAGTAAGGATAACACACACAGTATAGTTGATGGTAAGGGAATGCTATGGTTCCAATCCACCCACATTTATCCTTGATTAAGAATCGTAATGGAGATGCGTTGTTACCAGTGAAAAAGGGTCTCTGTTCTTGTTAGTCACCATATGAAACAGATCAACATTACTCTGCTATTTCCCAATGATAATCTAGGACAGACAACTTCAGAAATATGGATGATCTTCAGAACACTACATGAAGCTCGCAATAGCGCAGTAGTGAATGCGCAAAAACAAAGATGTGTAATGCTGATGTGATAAGATTGTAGATAGGCTTGCAGTGTCACGAGACACGGGAACAATAGTCCACGTGAACGCCAGTGTGTCTATGGTACTTGATGGTATAACGCCTTTAAGGAGTTCATTGTTTTATTAATTATACTCTACCAAAAGTCCATTGAACATAAGCCTCCCCCATAGATTGCCTCTTAATATTATAATATTATTAGCCACGCTTGGCAGACGCGTTCGCAACCACATTATTTTTATTTGTCATCAGAAATATGCTGCTTCCTATCTCCTGTTTGAGTTTCCCGCTGTCGTCTCTTGCCATACCAACGGGACGACGGGGTAGTGGATTATATTAAGTCGCCTCTACACGGCGTACATGAAGAATATATAGAAGTTTAGTATGTAAATCAAGAAGGCTTGTTCTGTTCACTCGACTAACATAAAAAGTACATAAAACTAAAAAGTTCATTAGCTCAAGATTGTCTCTCCGCCACTACACGGTTAAACTAGAATGTAATTATTTTTTTATTTTTTTATAGAATAAGGTTGACAAGCGAGCACACAGTCCACCTGATGGTAAGTAGATATTGCGACCCATAGACATCTACATTTAAAAATTCAGATGCGTCGTCACCCCTGAGGACTAAGATGGAATGCCTCGTTTCCAGTAAAAGGGTTTCCGGTTCTCTACACTCACCATACGAAACACAACAGCGTTAAGCTGCTATTTTACGCTGGTATTCTGTGAGAGCGTGGTCCTTCCCCGGTCGAGCCGACCCATTCGTGCTACAACTATACCAGTAATATAGCGGCAGCATGGCTCTACCACGTATAAATATGTAAATCAAGAAGGCTTTTTCTGTTCACTCGACTAACATAAAAAGTACATAAAACTAAAAAGTTCATTAGCTCAAGATTGCTTCCGCCACTACACTAGAATGTAATTAGAATTAAATAAAAAATCTAAGCAGAGAAATAAAAAGCTACTACTAAAAGATTCCGTACAAAATAACCGTTGAACCAATTATTTTGGGTTCCTAAGTGCCTATAATTCTCGCGCCAAACCCGCCTCGAAACGTGTATTATTTAATTTAGCGGAGTGCAGCCACTAAGCCATGTGCGTAATTGTGTTAGGGGACCCAAATCAGCAGTCGATTAGGATATAGTGTGACCTCGGCCGATTCCGGACATCGGTGCCACGGTTCAATCTAAATAAATGCAACAGGACGTTGTTATGCAAAAAGATCAAACCCACAAATAGATACTTTTGAGATATTGATGTTTGACGTTTGGATGTACTTACAGTGAAAATGGCTGTTATATGAAATGAAAGCGTTAAAACAAAGTATTATTTTGGTAATAATATGTTACTCATTTTAAAACCCGAGTTTGGGTTGAAACCTTTTGCGTAGTTACGTTTTTTGTCCTAAATTATTTAGTGTGCGTCAACATAAACATACATTTTTATTAAGAAACAAACTTAACGATAATATGAATATTTAATCTAAAATATAAACAAGTGGTAAA
The DNA here is from genome assembly GCA_029286625.1 of Parnassius orleans. NCBI lineage: Eukaryota > Metazoa > Arthropoda > Insecta > Lepidoptera > Papilionidae > Parnassius > Parnassius orleans. The sequence continues at coordinate 1,523,491 of JAGSMP010000089.1, forward strand.
ATTTAAAAATTTGTACAACAGACTTCAATATAAATAAAATGAGAACATTATCAATGTAGTCGAAGTCAATTAAATACGCATTATTAAGGATAACTCAAAAACTACTGGTCAGATCTTGATCAAATTTATATGGGACCACATGAGAAGCACCAGCTTTCAAATAAAAAGAAGAATCATCAAAATCGGTTCACCTAGTATTTGCCATAATTCGCACGTTTGGTAGGCGTGTTATATCATAATCATATTATTAGAATTGTACATTTATTTAAGAAGAGTTTGGCTTACCAAATCTAAGGCAACTTTAAATATTCAATGTCATTTAGAAATATTTTTATAATCCCCTCCTATAATCACCCAATTAAAAAAAGTGTAAGTTAGTCTTCACTCTGTTAGAAGCTATACGCTAATGGTAATAGGGGGTTCAATTATTGAGCCATTGGGGGCATGATGTAGCTTTAGTATCTACAACACGTCTGTGTATGTCACTTGGAATAGATAGTAAAAAATATAAAGATAGATAGTTAAAAATAACCAGATCAATATTGCCTTTGACGTCGTAAAAAAACTCCATCTTTAAGCCAACTTGAAAAATGCAAAATAAGTTTTTTCGTGAGTCCGTGTTTCAACTGTCATGAAAAACTTTGTATTTCTTAAGAAGAGCAAAACTTATTCAAAGGAAAAGTAAAAAGTAAAGTATGGAATAGAATAATTTCTAATCAATAAAGAAAATTTTACTGAATGCAATTTGTTAACTTTTACCAATGGTTCGGTTAAAAACCATTGTCCTGGGAAGAACCAGCAAGAAACCCAGCAGAACTTATTTGTCAAAGTAACATTATACAATAAAAACACAGACTGTACTATTACTTACATACATACGTCTCAAAATACGCCTACTTTCGTTTCTGAGAGGATTTTAGTATTGTATTTCTACCCCAATGCGTGTTGCCGTGTTGGTGACGGTGTAAGAATATCCACAATCCCATATCATCCCGTGGGTGTTGTAAGAGGCGACAGAGGGTGTTCAATACATAAACATAAAATATAATTATAAATTTGTGGTGAAACTCTACTTTTAAAAGGCAACACTTTTTTATGTTATAATCTATTGTTGTTACTGGCAACATTGTGTACTTAGGTAGGAATTAAGCCCTTCATTCGCTTTTTAGTAATGTCACAATGTGCGCTAACATTTTTAGTTTTATTAAACATTTTGTTTTTCGTATCTAGCTTTTCATTTTGAACAGAGGGAAATCAGGATTTTTACGTGGTAGAGCCATGCTGCAGCTATATTACTGGTATAGTTGTAGCACGAACGGGTCGGCTCGACCGGGGAAGGACCACGCTCTCACAGAATACCAGCGTAAAATAGCAGCTTAATGCTGCTGTGTTTCGTATGGTGAGTGTAGAGAACCGGAGACCCTTTTTACTGGAAACGAGACATTCAATCTTAGTCGTCATGGGTGACAACGCATCTGCATTTTGATTCATAATCGAGGATAGATGTAGATGTCTATGGGCCACAGCAACCACTTACCATCAGGTGGACTGTGTGCTCGTTTGTCATCCTTATCCTATATAAAAAAAGATGGGTAGCAGCGTCTTCCTAATCACGTCAAAAATAAAAAACTGCGGTTGCCAACCCGCTTGCCAAGTGTGGCAACATGGCAAATATAAGACAATCTATGGAGGAGTCCTATGTTCAGCAGTGGAATTTAATAGCTGTATCGGTGACAGAGTGTTGGTGGACATCGTAATATTTTAGTTTCTTAAATACCTTTCCTCACGATGTTTACTTCACTGCCGATAACCATAAGCACAAAAATATTCAAATAGCTATGGCAGTTGTGCCGACGGGGATCGAACTCGCTTTACTCACATACTACGACATTTTAAATAGAGAAATTCTCCGAGCCACAATGGGTTTTACTCAATCATTTTTCGTAACCGTTTCAATTTACACAAGGGTCATTTAAAACCAATTTAGGGAGGGTCCTGCGTCATCGATATCAATTTACTTCAATCTTGAGAAAACGATAAATCACAAAAAATGTAAGGATTGTAGCTTTCTGAAGTTCACGAAATTTATAACGAGCTCCTCAAGTAGCAAGGCTGTCATAAAGTATAAATAAAATTAAGGAGATACTTAAACCTATGTACTGAATTAATGATTAATAGTCGGTCATTTATATTTATATTTTAAGTAATTAAATTTAAATGTGGTAGAGCCACGCTGCAAGTATATTATAGTTGTAACACGAATGGGTCGGCTCGACCGGGGAAAGACCACGCTCTCATAGAATAGCAGCGTTAAATAACCGCTTAATGCTGCTGTGTTTCGTATGGTGAGTGTAGAAAATCGGATCGAATGTGAAAACCCTTTTACTGGAAACGAGTCATTCCATCTTAGTCCTCAGGGGTGACAACGCATCTGCATTTTGATTCTTAATCGAGGAAAGATGTAAATGTCTATGTGTCACAGCATCCCCTTACCATCAGGTGGACTGTGTGTTCTATTGTCACCCTTATTCTATATAAAAACTACCTTTAAATTATCATCGCATCTGATTCAAATTGTTAGTTTCATACAAAAAGATAAAACGTATTAGCATAATAAGTAACTACACTTACTAAGTAAATGTAGTTACTAAGTATAGTACATACTACTAACGTCCATGATATTGTGTGAAGTACATTAAACATGTAAGGATATTACTAGCTAGAACAACCGACAACCGAAAAAATGGGAAGGAATAAAGGTTCTCGAGCAGAAAAGTCTTATCTGAAAGCGAAGTGTAGGGCGGCCCCCACTAGATAGACTGACGATCGAGTAATACATGCAGGAGGTCAATGAATGCAGGTGCCACTGGACCGTATAGTGGCGTTCCTTGAGGTAGGGTAGCGCGGGGCTAGTTGGGCATATTTCATTATTATGGGGTAAGTTTGGCAATCGAAATATCTCAGAAACTATACACCGTACGCTAACGCATCAAATTGCGGAAAGAACCGGTCGCAGATGGGGAACTCATCGCGCGGCCGCCAGTGACTACTTGTCGATCGAGTGAAGTATACGAACGCTTTGTTTATTTAGCGACAAAAAAGTTAAAAAATGGTGAGTGGGAATATTTGTTCTGTACGTGTCAAATATCCGTTTTCAATCTGGTAAGTGTTAAACTTCCATAACTTTAGTATATTTTTGGTATATATATAAAGGTTTAGATATAATTCTACGTTTCTTTATAATCTCACTTTTGTTTAACATTTTTGGGTTGGGGTTAGTTGAGCAATAGTTGCTCAACATGCATTTTTCATCATTTCATGCATTTTCCCCAGAAATTGTTCGACCATACCCAAAGGCAGGTCCTTGACACACAGCTAAAACTGTCAGAAGAAAGAGGAAATCTGCTTTTCTAACAGACACTCCCGAAAAGAATGCATTGCAAGAGGAACGAAATAAAACCACTAAAAAAGTTAAGAAGCCAAAGAAGAACATTGATAATAAAAGAAAGAAGAGTGTTGCAATGATGATGATGATGACTATTCCTGCCTGGTTTGTTGCGAAGCTTATTCTGTAAGCTTACCAGGGGAAACATGGATCCAGTGCCAAGTTTGCAGGGAGTGGGCACATACAAAATGTGCGCTAGCTGCTGGTCTTACTTTCGTATGTATTAATTGCAACAGCGACAACGATGTTTAAGTTTCCAAGATCTCATCAATATATTATTTTTTTATTAAGCTTTATTGATAACTATATAAATATTCAAGTCTGATTTTAAGTAGAAAGACTGAGTTCTAATCCAAAAGTTAAGGTTATGATAAGATGAGTTTTTGTTGATTCTTTTTTTGTTTAATATTAAAAGAAAATTACTTTTAGTTTCACTGTTTTGTCACTAAAATACTATAAATAAAAAGTTAATTGTAAAACAGAAATTTTATTTCATATCTAGTAAACATTGAACCCATGGTTTGACTAGAATTTCTAACTGCTCAATTTACCCCATACCCTTGCTCAACTTACCTCAGCTGTGGGGTACGTTGAGCATCTTTGACTTTCTTCACTTAAACGGCCGTAGCTCTTTAATGCGATTTGTTAGAAATAAATTTCTATGGACATTTTGGAAAGGGATAAATTACTTACCCATCAGTATGCATAACAAGCCATTAAGACTTATCGTTGAGGAGCTATGACCGCTCAAGTGAAAAATTGCTCAACTAGCCCCGCCCTACCCTAAGCCTATTTTCAGCAGTGGACTTGTGAAGGACTGTAATGATGATGATGATTGACTTGAAAACTCCCTTCTTTTTGCAACAACAATGCAATACAATACAATATTGTTATTGCAATAAAAATTTTGAAATCTATTCCAAAATTACCACTAATTACTAACGCTTTGGCTAACGTATTGCCAAAGCGTTAGTTATAGATAACATGTTGAATGTTTTATTACAAACGCCAGCCGCTGCAAACCAAAAAAATCTCGTACAATCACTTTCATAATTTAATCGCAACAAACTGGTTCAATTAAGGCCAAGGAAGACGCCCAAGGATATTTAAACGATTACATTCGTCGCGTCTAATCTTAAATTGCTTTTTATTCGCATCGGTATAATTAGACATTATTTAATCTAGTTAATTAATGACGCGGCGTGTCAACACGCTTAGCACGCCCGACAGCAATGTAGCAATGGAGAGTAGAACAAAAAAATATAGAGACGCCTAGTTAAAAAAAAATTACAAATTATATTACATTTCTTTTAATGTTAAACTAGCTGATACCCGCGACTTTGTCCGCGTTGCTTGATATATCAAGAGAACACACATCACTGCACACGTAGTGCTTATAAAAATCGTTCTTTCTTAAAACTTTAATAACTTTATATTAAATGAAGATATCGCAATAATTTTTTAGATAAGGGCCAAGTGTTTTAGAAATAAAACTTAGAAAACCTAATTGAAATTTATCCAGTAGCTTTTCCGTGATGCACGCACAACTTCAAACCTCTATCAATTTATTTAGACAGATTGTTACTAATTCATGTTTTTGTATTTTTTATTCCAGTTTTAGATAAACTATAGGCATTTCTAATTTAATTCCGCAAAGTGATCACAACAGAGATTAATTTATATATTTAGTATATTCTGATATAATAGAATATTCTGAAATGTTAATTTTTTTTTAAGTATGCTCCTGATTCAGATCTACTTAATCCGATCCTTATAAATGAAGCACGGCTGGCTCGATGGGATCCAAGGTTCTCTAAAAAATAAAGTAAGAACCTCGGCTTAGACTACCATCGATGACTGAGCACAGAATAGGCAAACTAATTAAAAAATATAAAACAAATGAAGAAAACGCTTAAAAGAAATGACCACTGTTCGTAATACATAAGTTTTCCGTTACTGTAACTATTTTAGTTATTTAAACCTATATATCAATCAATTCAAAATAAAAAAAAAATTTAAGTTGTAGAGCCAAGCTGCAGCAATATGAAGGTTGTAGCACGAATAGGTCGGCTCCACCGAGGAGGGACCACGCTCTAACAGAATACCAGCGTAAAATAGCAGCTTAATGCTGCTGTGTTGCGTATGGTGAGTGTAGAGGACCGGAGACCTTTTTACTGGATACGAGGCATTCCATCTTAGTGCTCACGGCTGACAACGCATCTGCATTTTGATTCTTAAACGAGGATAGATGTAGATGTCTATGGACCACAGCATCCACTTACCATCAGTCAGGCTGTGTGTTCGCTTGTCACTCTTATTCTATATAAAAAAAAACTTTAAATGTATACTTTTATTCTATTTTTCTGAGTATATTAAAACGTAAACTAACTTTAAAAAATGTCTTCGTCGCTCTTTAAAACTGTAAAGCTACATCCTTTCATTTCTTGTACCATTCCTTCGGTTTTCGAAAAGGGAACACGAGTACCTTAACCGTTGCGATAAGTAAATACTTACAACATTACAATTTACAATACAACAATACTCTTTATTTTTCACCAACGAAAGATTAATATAACAAAAAAAAAACAAATATTGAGGGGATAATAAAAGCCGGCCTTATTGCTACATAGCAATCTCTTCCAGACAACCCAGAAACAAGAGAACGATTAAGATTAAGGGAGCACTATAATAAGTAAGGATACCAACTTATGCACTAAAAAGGCAACATAGTTTAGGTGGTAGCTCAGTGACCATAAATAAAAGGAGGAAGAGGTAGAGAGACAAAAAGTGTCCCTTAACCTTTTTTTTAATATAGGATAAGGGTAAGCGAGCACACAGTCCACCTGATGGTAAGTGGTTGCTGTGGCCCATAGACATCTACATCTATCCTCGTTTGCGAATCAAATTGCAGATGCGTGAGGGCTAAGATGGAATGCCTCTTTTCCAGTAAAAAGGGTCTCCGGTTCTCTAAACTCACCATACGAAACACAGTAGCATTAAGCTGCTATTTTACGCTGGTATTCTGTAAGAGCGTGGTCCTTCCCCGGTCTAGCCAACCCATGCGTGCTACAACTATACAATTAATATAGCTGCAGCATCGCTCTACCACGTTGTAAACCTGTTTTACATTATTACTTAAAGACATCCAAACCACTTCAAAAACGCATATCACTCCTACGTACAAACCAAACGCTATCACGAAACAAATAAATCACTAACGACGTATTTAATTAGCGAGTCAGCTTACACGCTCAAACTCATCGTGACCGACAACAGAGGCAGGCCATCTAGCCACTCGTACTTAATCAAACTGATATAACGCCCATAAAGCTACGAGATTAATCTCTCAGTTGCCGGGTCCTTAAGATGTTCGACTACTTGATCCCGTAAAGCGCGTTAACTCCGCTGAGTAACTCGTTATTGGTCGTTAAATAGGGATCTATCTCGATGATTAGAGAAGTAAAGTAAATCTTTATACGTGGCAGAGTCATGCTGCAGCTATATTAGTAGTATAGTTGTAGCACGAATGGGTCGGCTCGACCGGGGAAGGACCACGCTCTCCCAGAATACCAGCGTAAAATAGCAGCTGATCACTGCTGTGTTTCGTATGGTAAGTGTAGAGAACCGGAGACCCTTTTTACTGGAAAAAGGGGCATTCCATCTTAGTCCTCACGGGTGACAACGCATCTGCATTTTGATACTTTACTGAGGATAGATGTAGATGTCCATGGGTCACAGCAACCACTTACCATCAGGTGGACTGTGAGCTCGTTTGTCACCCTATACTATAAAAAAAATCATCAATGATCTACAATAATGTACTGTAAACTGAACGGGAGTAAACAGAGCATAAATTACAAAAGTTTTGAGACGCTACGTAGAAACAAACACTAAGTTAGTGCCATAACGCAATTACTGTTGCATGCCAACTTACATACCTGCGACGAGATGAGTGTGTCTGAGGATGGGGGTACACAAGCGGCACTATATTATTATATTCACCGGAAATTGTTCGGGAAAGTAGACAACTTCCTAATTTAACAGACTTCAAAAAGTTTCACTATCTTCGCAGACTGTGAACCAATTTTGATGATTATTTTTTAATAGGTTATACTTCAAGGGTGGTCCCATATAAATTTGAAGAAAAAATTTCACCCCTAAGGGTAGCAAATAATTAACTTCTTTTTTAGCAATTTGAAGTCGGTTTTTAGTTTTTGTTAAAATTTATAATTATATTCGTAGCAAATCTCAAGCGCGTCAGAATTCCACTGCTGAACATAGGCCTCTCTAATATTTGTTTTTCTAAATTTAACTAATTTATATAAAATAATATAGTATGTTTATGATATGATATTTTATAATTTATGTTTAAAAGCTAGATAATTCAAAAATAGTTAGCCCTCTGTTGCCGTGCCCTTGCAGGACGTCACATATATACCTATCAATAATGTAAAATCTTAAATTTGTAATGTGACATGCAATAAACAATTTAAATTTGATAGATTGCCTCATTGAGGGAATGTTGGCCATAGTTGCCAAGCTTTGTGGTGCGAGTTGGTTACCGTCTTTTTTATTATTGAGTTGTTATCGGGAAGATGCTGCTGCCTATCTCCTGTTACATTTTACGTCTGTTGTCTCTTACGACAAATATGGGATGATGTGGACGTTCTTACGCCGCCATTACACAGCAAATTCGAACAATTAAAACTAACTACAATTACGAAAAACTATTTTAATCGACTTCAAAAGGAGGAGTAATTTTGACAGATTTTATAGCGGGGAATTTGTTCCAAAAATGTAAAGATAATATTTCTTCCTGTACTACTAGTTATATTTTATATTAATTAGATTAAAAATAAATAAACCAAACCAGAGATATTCATAATTGTAAAAAAAAAATTAAAAAAAAAGAGTTAAATATGTGCAAAAAAATTAAGGAGCTAACCACTGAGGCATTGTTTTGTGTATTAATATAATACCCTAGAAACTGATAAACGTTTATTTAAAACTAACTTCTCAATTAACTGACATTGTGTAAGAAAAAACTTCACCTCAGTGTCAACTAGCGACATCTGGTGAGCGGAAGATTATTAGCCGTAATTTTGTTGAAATTGAGAATACCTACCGTCAATGGTGGTGTAACCATTGGCGGGGAAAAAAAATCACATGATTTGAACAATTATTTTTAAAGTAATTATGTTACAAAGTCTAAGTCCCGTCTAATTAATCCGATTAGTCTATGGCACTGTAATTTACACAGGGATAACGGGCTGTTTTAATTATGAAGCTCAGTTGGAGATCGATATCCGTAAATGCCCGTGTCATTTAGACGATATAATACGTCTGCGTGCCTTCACTTGCACACAATTTGACTACCTGGGGCAATAGCAATTAAAAATAAAATAAAGTTTTTGAATTTGACTTATAAAGAATTTTACGTGTTATAGTGTTTTACGTGATAGAGCCATACTGCAGCTATATTACTGGTATAGTTGTAGTAACAATGGGTCGGCTCGAACGGGGAAGGACCACGCTCTCACAGAATACCTTTTTACTCGAAAAGAGGCATTCCATCTTAGTCCTCACGGCTGACAACGCATCTGCATTTTGATGGTGGACAGGTGGACTGTGTGCTCGTTTGTCACCCTTAACCTATAAAAAAAAAATAGGGAAATAAAAGTGAAATACTTACTATTTTATTTTTGTGGCTTGCCTCTAAATTTACCGTGTAGTGGCGATGTAAGAATTTCCACTACCCCATATTATCATCCCGTGGGTGTCGTAAGAGGCGACAGAGGGAAACAAATCAGATGGGCAGCAGCGCCTTCCTAATAACGACTGAAAATAAAAATAAAAACTACGTTTGCCGGCCCGCTTGCCAATTGGTGAATATCCCCCATACGGGCAATCTATGGGGAGGCCTACGTTCAGCAGTGGACTTTAATAGGCTATAATGGTAACGTTACCTCCAAGTCTTCCTAATCCCATGTGGGGAGGTATTTAAGAGTAAATTTAGGTATGAATAAAAAAACTTGGGTTATGCAGCCCATGGAACCAATCCGCTTCAATCAAAAAGACCACAGATGCTTTTTCACCCTTGAGAATTAAAATACCTCAAAACTTTTAACCAAAAGCGATGTGACTCCCAATTCGAAGGAACGCTCTAGACAAAAGTTTGTCGATCAAATTGGCCAGATTAAGAGTACCTTTAACGGACGAGCATGTATGCATATGGATGTAAAGGAGGCGAGACAGGTGTGTCTCAGGATCGTGCCAAATGGAAGTCCGTAGTCTCTGCATACCCCTCTGGGTGACAGGCGTGAGTATTTATGTTATGATATGATATGACTCCTGGTTATAAAGGGAGTCCTACCATATCGCCAAGTATAATGACAGAGTAAAAAACTGATTTTGTTTTTAGAAATATAATTTGACTATAACGCGTAGGTATTATTAAATGTATTTCAATCCTAACAAGGTATATACAATGGAACGTCGGCGGTGTTGCTTTATGAATGGATGCAACCAAAAACAATGTTAAAGTAGATAATGTGACAGATGACATCCCATAAACTCGAAGCTCCAACCCACGCGAATAGATTCTTTAACAAGTAACAAGGAACATTATTTAACTCACAGCAAGTAAATTTTATTGTTACTCGTATTTATATGACAGTTGAGCTATGTTTATGTATTTTAAATGTCTTGCGAGTTTTGTCATCTAATATATAAAAATTTATGTTTGTTTGTTCGTATTTTATGCGCTGCCATGCCGTTCATCAGATTGCGCTAAAACTTTGTCAACTTATCGCTTGCACTTGCGCGAAGGTTATAGCCACCTACTGTGCGCGTATCGTACCGACAAATTTATTTGAAAGTTATCTATCATTCAACTTCAATGAATGTATTATCATTCCTAATGAAACAATATAACTGTTCCAAATTTAAAACGATATTTCCACAATTATTTCTTCTGCGGTAGCAACGCGCCGGGTACCAGCTAGTTCTTTTAAAAATTTTGCACGCAGTATTGGCTTATTTTTAGAGATCATATGAAAACCCGATTAATAATAGTAGTAGCTGTGTTGAGCAGCAGAAATAGGATAGAGGGTGATACCAACCTATAGGGACACCTGGAATTAAATCTTTACAGCCTAGTGCGTTTAGGGACGTAACAAGTGGTAAAATTAAAAATTTTGTACGACCGACTTCAACATAAATAAAATAAGAACATCATCAATGTAGTCGAAGTTAATTAAATACGCATTGTTACGGATAACTCAAAATCTATATGGGACCACGTGAGAAATAATATTTCTCACGTTGAGATTATATAATATTTAGGACTTGGACTTTCTCACGTTGAGATTATATAATTTTTATAACCCCTGGAAATGAGGTGGTCGCTTCCAAGATGTTCCTAAAATACATTTTGTAAATAGTTTGTACATTCTTTCTAGTCATTGAGTTACAATACCTATAGAGTCACAATCTCTAACTGACAATACTCAAAAATGTCCGAGCGCCGTTCCATATACCTATATATTTTGATATTATATAGTTCAAAATGACATTTGCTCAATTTAGACGTTAACCTGCTTGTATAATGTTCAAAGTCGCTCGTATGCAATGTCATCATCATTCACTCAGGGCTTGCGTACGAGCAGGAACAAGGCATCAGTGGAGACGCTATTTATACTAATATTATTAGGAGTTTATAATAATTGTGAAATATGAGTTTGTGAGTTTATATGTACCTAGGAGAACTAAACAACTGATTTCAAAATTATTACACCAATTCTTTTAATTTACTTATCATATTAAAAATCATAACACATTTTATAAGATTTTTATATGATAAGTAAATGAAAAATTGGTGTAATAATTAATAGTATTAATAGCACTAGTAAACCACTAAGGTTTGTGAATTAGGTACTAAAATGCTAAGTATTAATTACTACTTTAGAATGGACATTTAGAATTTAGGATGGACATAATTATATTATTCAACTGGGTGGAGTCAGGGCAGTCAGCTAGTCACTAATATTATGAAGGGTATGTACGTTTTAGTGTGTATGTTTGTATTTTGTTCGTGCTCTAACAGATCGACGGATTCGGATGAAAATGTAAATAGCTTATACCCTAAATTATCACTTATGCTACCTACTTTTATACCGGGAAACACGGGATCACGCGGGTCGCTGATAATTTAAAATAAAACAAAATTAATATTAGGTATAAGCGTTATATTACTTACTTTTAATAACTTACAACTAAAACTTAACCTAACCTAATTACCTTGAAACAATGTTAATTTATTGTAACGTTGCCTTTTACTTTGATTTATTACGACTTACGACCCTTTATATGGCTTGTAGTTTAATTCATTTCAGCTTTTAACTGTCCATTCAGAGCATCTTATGGGGTTTCGAGGAAAACTAAAAACAAAAAAAACATATTTTAATTATACTTTAAAATAATAAAACTCTTTCGACCTACATTTTGTACGGAAAACTAAAAATAAAACATTTAACAACATTGTAATATTAGTACATTAAGTTTAAAATCTGTAAAAATATTTATTGTATCAATCCACTCCATAGAACCGTTAGAACATAATTTGAGTCACTCTCGTACGCGTGACTATTTGTTTCTCTTTTACTCTTGCATATTTGTCTAACGTGTGAAAGAGAAACGTTATCGCGGCGCCGCGCGGTCGGCGGTGAGTGTTTTAGTTTGCTAATAAAATGAAAATTATTGAAATTTAAATGAAAACATGCACTGTGGATACATAAATACGTAAATTTGGTATGATACTTACCTAAAATATGAAACACCATCCTTTTTTCGCACGTGTCTGCTGTTATTTGGGCAGGAAATCACCGAACACTTTGGCATCGCGGACGTTGTACGAGGATTGTGGTCGCCTTACAACTAAACAAAAACTCTGCGCACTTCGCAGCGTGCGCCGAGTTTTAGCGCGGACATTTTATTTGTCTGTTTGTGACTCTATAGGTATTGTAACTCAATGTTTCTAGTGTATAATTTACTTTGAGAAAAAAGTCCCGCAGAGGTTTTTGCTGGTTGTTCCCAGGACAGAAGTTTTTTTCCGAACAAGTGGTAAAAGTAAAATAATTACTTTCGATAAGAATTCCATAATATAATCTATATTGGATAGAAATTATTTTATTCTATTCCATCTAATAAACATTAATTTCAATTAAATATCGATAATGAAACAAACGAAAGTTATGAGTTATGATTTACATACATATTCTTTTAATAAAAGATAATATGTTTTTTTTTTTTATAGGATAAGGGTAACCAACGAGCACACAGTCCACCTGATGGTAAGTGGTTGCTGTGGCTCATAGACATCTACATCTATCCTCGATTACGAATCAAAACGCAGATGTGATCACCCGTGAGGACTAAGATGGAATGCCTCTTTTTCCAGTAAAAAGGGTCGCCGGTTCTCTACACTCACCATACGAAACACAGCAGTGTTAAGCTGCTATTTTACGCAACTATACCAGATATATAGCTGCAGCATGGTTCTACCACGTATAAAATTATTTAGACTCTTATTATAAAAAGTATAGAAGCGTGTTTGACGGATAAGATGTTTCTCTAAAACATTAATTCCGATTTAAATCGATTCCGCAAGCTACAGCAGTTGTCGTTACCATAGGGTGTCCCGCGCAAACGCCCTGCCAGCTCTATTTATAACAATATTAAGCAGCGGAGCGCCATGTTTACACCGTCCGACAGTTAACGGTATCGTGGGCGAGGCGCGCGCTAAAATGAAACAGGGTTGCCTTTTTTAATTGCCAGTATTAAAACAAAGAGCTTCCACAGATTAAAAATTTTAATAGCGTAAATATTTGTTGCACGGTTTTAGTAAGTCTTTAATAAACGCTAAAAAACGTTATTCTTATAGTATATTTATTGGAGCGGTACTCATGTTGTTGTAATTGTAAAATATATACTCATTTACTCATATAATATGGACCCTGGATGCCTGTGAGAAGGAATTCTCATGTTGTATACAACTGAATTTATCTCTGATATAACAAACAGGTGCGATTTTTAAGATAAAAGGTACGTGAGGGTAAAATCAAAACCAAATCTAGGAAGAGGACAGAGACAAATACACAATGTCGTATACTATAACTAATATATTAAGAAAAAAATAGCAAACAAGCCATGGCAATAATTGGAAACACTTCGAAAAATCAACTTAAAAAAAACTAACTACACCACCCAATACTAAAATCGACTAAAATATTTACTATAATATCAACTGTCAAATTGGCGTCGATAAAGCGGCGCCCTTTTGACCCTTTATTATTTGAATGACTGATGAAGAGCTATCGTATCATAAAACCATCTATATAGAATGTGACCATATTAACCGGATGACCATATTACCCTCACGTACTATAGCCAAAGGAGTATATGGCCAAATAAAATAAGCGTTCTGTTAAAGTGTCCTAAAGAGTAGAGAACTCTATTTTAGCGGAAGCATAAAGGGAATGTTTAAAATATTTTCCTTTAACCAGCAATCACATCCGCACAATCTCTATCACATCTGGATATAGATTATATAAATATTCGGACGGCGCGGCGTCATTTTAGTACTTGTTTATAGATTATCGATATTTTTTTTTTGACTGCCTCGTTGGCTTAGTGGTCGTTAGTGGTTTATACGTGATAGAGCCATGCTGCAGCTATATTAGTAGCATAGTTGTAGCACGAATGGGTCGGCTCAACCGGGGAAGGACCACGTTCTCACAGAATACCAGCATAAAATAGCAGCTTAACGCTGCTGTCTTTCGTATGGTGAGTGTAGAGAACGGCGACCTATCTGTCTTTAGGTCACAGCAACCACTTACCATCAGGTGGACTGTGTGCTCGTTTGTCAAGCTATCTTATTAAAAAAAAAACGCGGCAGCTGATCACGTGGATGATGAATAGAATAGAATAATAGAATAGAATAGAATAATTTTTTATTCAATATAGATTACATGTGTAATTCTTATTGAAAGTCATTTTTTACTTTACCACTGGTTCGAAAAAAAAACCTCTGTCCTGGGAAGAACCAGCAAGAAACCCAGCGGGACTTTTTTTAAAGTAAGTTTTACATTAATGGTTGTACAAACTATTTAAGTACAAAATTTATTTTAGAAACTGCTTGGTAGCGACCACCTCATTCCCAGGGGTTATTATCAATCATATATTCATTTATACTATAATAACCCTTTTTATACAGTTTCAGCTTAACAAAACATTTAAACTTGGTAATAGAGAGAGCCTGTACACTTTCCGGGACCTTGTTGTAATAGCGTATACATTGCCCCAAGAATGAATTACTGACTCTATGGAGTCGAGAAACTGGTATCACTAGCTTGTGTTTGTTCCTAGTGTTTACAGAATGTATATCACTTTTTTACTAAAACTACCTTTGTTTTTGTGAACATACATTAAATTTTCGTAAATATACTGAGAAGCCAAGGTTAATATATTTATTTTTTAAATTTATCTCTAAGAGACTCTCTCGGTTTTAGGTTGTAAATTGCTCTAATGGCCTCTTCTGTAAAACAAAAATAGTTTCTGAATCAGTTGCATTTCCCCATAGCAAAATCCATAAGACATTATGCTATGGAAATAACTGAAATAAACTAGTCTAGCTGTCTCGACACTAGTGAGACCTCTAATCTTTTTACAGCATAGGCTGCAGAACTTAGTCTGCTTGCTAGTTTGGATATATGGGGCCCCACTGAAGCTTTGCGTCGAGTGATGCCAAGAAAAACAGTGGATTCAACAGGGCTCAGTTCTTCCCATTTAAAAACACATTGGTACCCAGATTTTTAACATTCGTTGTTGTAAATTTAATACATTTAGTTTTATTTCCGTTTAAATGTAGATTATTAACGTTAAACCAATGCACTAATTTTGATATAGCATTATTCACTTCGTCACATTTAAATGATTGACGTTTAAGTTTAAAAATCAAGGAAGTATCATCAGCAAATAATACTATATCATGATTATCCCCTACAAGGGAAGGTAAGTCATTAATATATACCAGAAATAGGAATGGGCCGAGAATCGAGCCCTGAGGGACACCCATTAGTACAGGTGATCCGGAAGAAATTTTACCATTGATAATAACTTTCTGCATTCTATTACTTAAATATGAAATAATAAGTTTAAGCGCTGTGTTCTTGACACCATAGTACTGTAGCTTCCTGATTAATGTCTCATGGTGAACACAGTCGAAGGCCTTGGAAAGGTCACAAAATATACCCAAAGCATCCTCCGAATTCTCCCATGCACAAAAATATGTTTAATAAGCTCAACTCCAGCGTCAGTTGTCGAGCGACCTTGTAAAACCGAATTGATTTATATGATGAGGATTTCGGGTTAGAATTCTGGGTCGGACAAAAATCAGTCATTCGGTTTTTCTGTCGAAAAATTTTCAGGAGCAGACCGGAGTTAAGAATTTGTCGGTGTTTCACGAAAACACGTAAATCCGTTGGACCTGAGCCTGATCTCCTTCCGATCGTGGCGCGTTACCGTCCCATCGGACCATGAAAGAGGAAATAGAAGGACCGGGTAAACGGTGTCTAACCCGAGAGGACTGCCCGGGCAAATAGGTTAGCTCTGTCGAGGCCTGTACTGTCCCGCAAGAAGCAGACAGGCGTAGAAGACCGGATACCATAAAGGAAATTGAAAATGCATTTGCTCGCGCGCAGATGGTTAGTCTCCGTTAAGACGTTTACATAGTAGAGCCACGCTGCAAATATATTATGGTTGTAGCACGAAGAGGTCGACTCGTCCAGGTTAGGACCACGCTCTTACAGAATACCAGTGTAAAATAGCAGCTTAATGCTGCTGTGTTTCGTATGGTGAGTGTAGAGAACTGGAGACCCTTTAACTGGAAACAAGGCATTCCATCTTAGTTCTCAGGGGTGACAACGCATCTACAACTTGATTCTTAATCGACGCATTTATCCTCGATTAAGAATCAAGTTGCAGATGCATGGGCAACAGCATCCACTTACTATCAAGTGGACTGTGTGTTTATCTGTCTGCACCATTCTATTAAAAAAGCTGACCGCTGTGACCGAAATTCGTTCTAGAAGACATTATTATTATAATTATTATTGATAGGCTTTTTATATTATAATCTATACTGTCAGTTTCATGTATTTCTTTCACAGCGCAAAGTCCTCTCTCCTAAAATAACATGTAGTTATTAATACGAACTCTAATAATAGGCAGTCTTCTCTCGTAGTAAAGCGTTCGCTGTTGAGATATATTTCATATACTGTATTAAATATGACGTAAAAATATAAATGCGGTGTGGTAGCGGTGTAAGAGAATACATCTACTCATTACGATCCGTGGGTGTCTTAAGAGGCGACTAGGGGATAAAACAGATTAATCTCATGGATCCCGTTGGATAGCGGTGTGACAATCTTGTAGACATGAGTCAATCGTAAACGATTCGGTCATTTGACTCGCGTTAAAGTATTGACGATTGCAATCATATTTTTTGAACAATTCTGCAGACACGGCTCATTCATTCATTTCTAGTGACCCGATCATTCAAGTATTGATTCGTCTTACAAATCGGGTCACTCAGGACGATCATTAATAATGTCGCTCGATAATGTCGGTCGTCGGACATTACTGTACTTACATTTTGGTCGTAGTTCCTGTAAATCGTTTGATCTGGAACGTTCAAAAACTGTAATTGCAATCGTCAATACTATGATGCGTCCCGGGTCATTCACGATTGACACATGTCTACAATCCGGAACAAATCACTGACAGAAACATGTGACCTATTGACTGTTTTGCGCGAATTGTGAATGTAATACTATTACGCGAATAGGTTTATTCTGACTTATTATTAAAAATAATTGTGGTAATAGCTTCGCTTGTGTTCGATCGAAACCGAGTGACACGATCGCGAGTCGCGACCAACCAAAGAGCATAGTAATGAATGACGACCGACAGAACCAAGCAGGTCTCGTAGTTCAGAGTACTGAAACCTGAAATAAACCATTTGAATGACCGAACCGAATGACCCGGCTCGAATTACCCGGTTCATATGACGAATCACTACTTGAACGATCGGGTCACTAGAAATGAACGATTGACACATGGCTACAATCTTGTTTACGATAGATGCAAAATATCCAGACGATAGCGAGACGTCTGATACTACGATACCCAATCTGCCAGCTAAGCGTAACGATTATGGCAAAAAACCCTCCAATAGGAGATACCCATTAAAATACTATTAGAAGTATTGGACTTTCCGAGATGATAGAGAAGAAGACTACTAGATAGCTGCAAGAGACGACTTAGGTTCATATCTTAACTATTCGCTTTTTTTATATTTATTTTGTACCTTTTTTTATACAATAACAGTGACAAGCGAGCACACAGCCCACATGATGGTAAGTGGACGCTATGGCCCATAGACATCTACATCTATCCTCGTTTAAGAATCAAAATACAGATGCGTCGTCACCCGTGAGGACTAAGATGGAATGCCTCGTTTCCAGCAAAAAGGATCTCCGGTTCTCTACACTCACCATACGAAACACAGCAGCGTTAAGCTGCTATTTTATGCTGGTATTCTGTGAGAGCGTGGTCCTTCCCCGGTTGAGCCGACCAATTTATGCTACAACTTTGATATAGCTGAAGCATAGCTGTATCACGTATAAAATATCTGCATTTTTTTGTCACAACGATTTATTTATCATTGTAAGTATATAATTAGGTCTAGTTATAATATTACCTATATATAATGTTTATTTTGAGTATCCAGTGCAAATTTGTTAAGAAATGGCCAAATAAATATATCTTTCTTTCTTTCTTCTAAGAATGTCATATACGCCAGATGTAAAATACCCATACCGGCGACGGGCAGAGGCGTTAAAGCCACAAGACATCTGGTACCGCAATAGCCCCTCCTGCCGAGCGTAAGGATTACGAAAAATCTTACATGGGTGACGCCCACGGCCAGCAATGGACTTTTATGGACTGATAAAAAAGATCTGAGGTTTAAGAAATTTGTTTCCCAAAAGAGTATAAAACTCACTTACTGATAAATATAAAAGAATAACTAATTTTAAGATTAGTTTCATTTAAAAAGCGGGAAAGGCAAAATGTATTTTCACACAAATGACAATCGTAGCGGCTAAGAACGAAATGCGATCGCGTTACCATCTGTAATTTGAAACCCGCTTTACTCCCATCACTGACCCAATGTAAACCGGCTTTAGAAAAGAATAATGGCGCAAGTTTTCCTGGCTCGTTTTCATAACTATAGTTATTCACGCCGAGTAGAGCTCAGAATCGATTGCCGGCATATACGTATAAAAATATGGCAAAGTATTGGAAAAGTGTCATATAAAAGGAAATTGATTCAGGGTACGTAAGCGTAATTATCGTGCACGCCGGAGAGCTCGGGAAACTTTCGCGTGGCGCGAACATTTTGATAACGTCGAGTATACATTAGAGTGACGATAAGTGTATTTCAACACGCGCGCTTACAAATCTAACATTTCTATAGAATTTATGAGTGTTACTTTATATTATACTAGCGCCCCACCGCGGTTACGCCTGGATAGGATCTATTAATGTGCCTTTATTTAGATAATGAAAGACTTTGTTAATGTTTTTTCATAAAAAAATGAAAACAGACAGTAAAAGTTTTAAAAATGGTTATTTACGTCTTAAGAACATGCAAATGAACTTTTTTGTAACACTTCATATTTATGTATTGATGTGTAGATACATTAAAGTGTAGTGTCTGTCTGTAATAATATCGAAATAACTGCTCTTTATTGAGTAGAAGTTACTTATTTGCATGTCATTAAGACATGAATAAACATTTCCAATTATTTTTTGTCTCTAAAGTCTAAACGGTCTATCCGGGCTAATCTTCGCAATGGCTGAACCGATCGTGAGGAAACTTCACAAACAGACAGAGAGCAATACGAGGAGCAATCTAGTCAAGGATACATTTTATCCAAAAATATTAAGATTTTTTTTATGAAATTTAAAAATTTATAAAAAATGGTTTTTGATGATTATATTAAATCTAAATGACGCCAAATTAATGGTTCCAACCCAGGCGTAGCCGGGGCGGGTTGCTAGTAAACTAATACAATTGTCACTGAGTATTTTTCGTTCGTAAGAATGCGCTTCGTTTATTTATTTAAGACCATTGCAAGATAAGATTATTATATAAATATAATACTAATATAATACTATACATATTAAAATTTAATGTATTCCTAATTAAAGATGGATTCAACATACATTTAACGATTTTTAATTTAGCTTTAGTAGGCATTCCTTCTTAGTTTACCTTAATGTGTCTATGGGCCACAGCATCCATCATTAGGTAATTAATGAATTAGGTGGACCGTGTGCTCGTTTGTCACCTTCAATTTTATACAAGATATATAAAACGGATGTTGCCGCCATGATCGTAACAGGTATGGACATCATTAACGCATTATGTACGCCTATCGTGGCACATATTTTGGAATCGTTTACAAACTAGTACCTACTGGATACCTACCATTACATTGACGCTAAGTTAAACTTGCACAATTTTAGGGTTCCGTAATGTTAACAACTCTTTGTTGTAAAGAAAATAAACAAATGTTGAGGGAAAAACAAAAGGCGGCTTTGTTGCTACATAGCAATCTCCTCCAGACAACCGAGGGAAAAAACATGTGCGTGCATTTCACACGCAATAGGAGTGAGACTCTCAGAAAACTAAACTTCGAGAGAATGAGACGAATGCAGAGCATCAGCAGTAGGATAATTATTTATTTATTATAATAATGTTACCAAAATTAAAAACTATTTTTAATTTCATTCTACATATTATATTACATTGCATAATATACAGACTTCAAGTTTTCAATTTTAACAAATGACACGAGTGGCTTATTATTAAATAAAGTATGAAATATATCTATCTCATTCTCTCGGAGGCTAAATCCTCGAAGTAACAGGTAATAATACATAACAAGGCTATATTAAAAATATACGAAGTGCTGTTCCCAAAATATTTTCCAGTAAATATGAATATATTACTGTGTATAACTTTGTTGATGGAATGAATTTAACATTTTAGCTTTCAACCTCTTTAATTCGTCATTTTTTCAATGATGTTTGTCTCTTTTTAGTGTCGCTTTTTCGTTTCATCGAGTTTCAAATCACAACGTTTCTATGTTTTCAGTTCAAAAACATTAAATAAATTTTAAAAAAATGGAGAAAGATTAACAGGGTGCTCATTTCTTTATGTTTTCAATTTAAAAGAAAAAAAATTAATACCAAAAGAATACCGCTACAAAGGGGAGTTATATTACACAAGGACATGACATGGAAATAGTGATTATTTTGCTTTTTGTATCCAGCCATTCTACAGCCTATAAATTTGCACTGCTGAACGTAGATCTCCTTCAAAGATTTTCTCTTAAGGGGATTTCGCCATGGTTGCCAAGCTTGGTAGGCGGATTAGCAACCGCAGCATTTTTAGGGTCCCGTACCCATAGGGTAACCAACGGGACCCTATAACTAAGCCTCCGCTGTCCGTGCGTCTGTCTGTCAGCGGGCTGTATCTCATGATCCGTAATAGGTAGACAGTTGAAATTTTCACAGAATGTGTATTTCTGTTGCCGCTATAACAACAAACAATAAAAAAAACTAAAGGGGGCTCCGCTGCTAGAAACGTGTTTTACGATGGTACGGAACCTTTCATGGTGGCAACCCCGGTGAACATAGGCCTCCCCCAATTCTTCACCCCTTTTCAATCCTTTCATGCGCGAGTCCGACTCGCACTTGGCCGGCTTTTTTAATCTTTAGCTTTTATCAGAAAGATGCTGCTGCCAATTTCCTGTCTCAGTTTCCTCCTATACTTACCAAGGAGTTACCAAGGAGGTATAGAACCATATTGCGCGTATTTAAATTACTTCATATATTATGTATCAAGGTGTTAAAGTCAGGTCTACTGCGAACGAAAAAGGTATTAGCGGATCAATTAACATATGTCACACGTCGCAAAAAGGTGTGAAAATTAAAAAAAAGAACGACGCTATTTTGCATTATTGCATAATTTCCTTCAGTCTCAATACTTATAGGCACTATTCAGAATTACAAATATTTTAAATCGAGAGTAGGGAAAATAATTACAATTGTATTTGATTATCATCAGTCATAAAAACGAGGATATCCGCAGTAGAACCGGAGTAACCGACATAGCCCAACGGATTAGTAAGCTGAAGTGGCAATGGGCCGGCCATAAGCTCCGGCGTACCGGCAGGCGAAGTGTAGGGCGTCCCCCCCACTAGATGGAGCGACGACCTGGTAGACATGTAGGAAGTCGATGAATGCAGGTGGCTCGGGACAGTGCTTTATAGCGTTCCTTGGGGGAGGCCTATGTTCAGCGGTGGACTTGTAAAGGGCTGTAATAATGATGAATGGTAATCATCAGTCATTAATCCAATGTTAGAAGCTTCTTATAAATTGAATATAAAAAAGTTCTAAAATAAATGAGAAAAATCTTTTGATATAATATGTACAAACATATTCTTAGTTATTTCAAGTACGGATTGCAACCATAATATAGATCGAAGAAGCGACATTAAAATGTTATCGAGTGGCAGCCTTGTACCGGTAAGCAGAAGTGGAAGATTTTAGCAGAGGCACTGCAGACCGCAGATTGGAATCCCGCACGGAACAAGTTTTTGAATGATAAGTATTTATGTATGTAAAACATCTCCACGACATAGGAGAAATACCCGATTTGGATGTAACATTTTAATAACAACAATGTAACATGATGTAACATTTTAGTAAAGACAAAGTAATTTTGCCACGTGGCAGAGCCATGCTGCAGATATATTAATAGTATAGTTGTAGCACGAATGGTTCGGCTCGACCGGGGAAGAAACACGCTCTCACAGAATACCAGCGTAAAATAGCAGCTTAATGCTGCTGTGTTTCGTATGGTTAGTGTAGAGAACCGGAGACCCTTTTTACTGGAAAAGAGGCATTCTATCTTAGTCCTCACGGCTGACAACGCACCTGCATTTAAATTCGCAAACGAAGATAGATGTAGATGTCTATGGGCCACAGCAACCACTTACCATCAGGTGGACTGTGTGCTCGTTTGTCACCCTTATTCTATATAAAAAAAAATATTTGGTCATAAACTTTAGAAGTACTAATGAGGAGATGAGAGAACATCTACATAATATGATATGAAATATTGGGAGCGGGTTTTCATCGCGACCTAATAAATGTTCATTCCATATTTTCAATAATTTAAAACTTTATTTGCACATGTGAGGATTTAATGCCACTAGGCATAATATTCTACCAGTCTGCAGAGCAAATAATGAGTGCAAAGGGTAAACCAGTTCAGAAAGCGAAAACTTGTGTTCCAACTCTAAAGAACAAGAAACATGGCGTTCCATGTTTTCAGAAATGTAGATTCACCTGTGATTCGAATCCAGTATGCATCTGCGTTGAACACGTGACTAGAAACACTTGCGCTACACACATTCATAGATAGGGTTGTTAAAAACGTCAAACCAAAACCTCTATAGCTTATCTATAGACGCGACTCGAACACGTGACCTCAAGACTCGCGCCAAGTTTGGCCGACACTCGCCATGTACGCGTAATCTTCGACCGGCACTTGTAATGTATCTGCGAGCTTCTTGTGCAAGCTTCTATAAATGTGTAGTGAGAACTTTTTTGTGAGCCGTCTGTCTGCATATTTACAGAGACGCGTTCACGACAGTCACAGATGGTGTAAGAAGACGTTTATCATGCAAGTGTTTAAGTGGAACAACATTGTATCATCTCGGTAAAGAAATAAAAAGTAATGTTACAGTCTGTATACGTCCCATTGTTGACATGGGAACCCTCCCGTTATAGGAGGCATTCGACACGCTAGGCAGGCGGATTTACGATCGCAATACATCTACAGTAGACATGTGTCATTCATTCATTTCTAGTGACCCAATCATTCAAGTATTGATTCGTCTTACGATCCGGGTCATTCGGGTCGATCATTCAAACGGATCATTTCGAGTTTCAATACTCAGAGATCCGTTAGACCTCAATAATGTCGGTCGTCGGTCATTACTATACTCTTTGGTCGTAGATCCTGTCAATCGTTTGATCCGGAACGTTCAAAAAATTTAATTACAATCTTCAATACTTTGATGAAACCCGCGACAGATGAACGAATCATTCACGATTGACACAAATGTTTAATCTACAGTAGTTGCCACTTACAACACCTATGAGTTATTATAAAAAAATATATCCGTACATTATTTTTTTTTTTTATAGTATAGGGTGACAAACGAGCACAGTCCACCTGATGGTAAGTGGTTGCTGTGACCCAGACATCTACATCTATCCTCAATAAAGAATCAAAATGCACTTGCGTCGTCACCCGTGAGGACTAAGATGGAATGCCTCTTTTCCAGTAAAATGGGTCTCCGGTTCTCTACACTCACCATACGAAAAACAGCGTTGCTGCTATTTTACGCTGGTATTCTGTGAGCGTGGTCCTTCCCCGGTCGAGCCGACCCATTCGTGCTACAACTATACTACTAATATAGCTGCAGCATGGCTCTACCACGTTAAAGTAAAAGTTATATAAGAAAGGTTCTCTAGTGGCAACCTCGTACCGGTAAGTGTAGTGTAGAGCGGCCCCCCACTAGATAGTGACAACCTGGTAAGATATATGCAGGAGTCGTTCTAGTCTAAAATTTTAATGTTGCTAATCACATGAATTTGAGTAAACAATTTTTATAGGCGCGTCGCCAACAATCTCCCCCCTGTGCGTCCGCACCATCATTTGGAAGGCGTCGCGGGCACCAGGACTAGTAATGACGTCAACCACCCTAGTGTGACCATCTTGTCCTGGTAATGTCCTGTGAATCTTGCCTCGTGGCCACGTATTTCGTGGTAGTAGGAAGTCGATGGATGCAGGTGGCTCAGGACCGTGCTTTGTGGCATTCCTTGGGGGGAGGCCTATGTTCAGCAGTGGACTTGTGAAGGGCTGTCGTGACCATAATGTCTCGAATCTTTACAAGTTATTTATGCTGCTGCCACATGTAACAACGAAATACGTGATAAAAAATATACATAAACGAATGTACCATCGTGGTTTTTATAAAACTGGATAATAAAACGTAGCTTTTAAATAAAATAAGGCATAGAAAAACCCAGGACGATAAAAAATCCTCTCGGATATATTTACAGTCAAAATTTTGTATCTACATCGATAATAACTTAAACAACACTACACCGAATAAGGAATTTTATTTCGTTAACTTTGAACAGAAATATGCGTGCCCTAAATTAGCGAAATGTCGGAAATTTTAATTAAATTACGTTAATTTGGATACTCTTCGAAACCGCAATAAATTTAATGGAGAAGTTTTGTTCATTTGAGTTCGGTCATCATCTAGAGCAGTGGTTCTTAACCGGTGGTCCGTGGACCACTGGTGGTCCCTGAAAGCACCCAAAGTGGTCCGCGATGGCGCCATACAATTATCTATACAAATAAATAAAATTGAAGTGTCTGTTTGTAATGTCAAAATAACAGCTTTTTGCTAAATGCATATAAAAGTATTATACGGTACTTATAAGAAAATCACAACTGTAAAAATTTTTGCCTGTCTGTCTGTTTATTGCGGCTAATCTAGGAAACGAATGAATCGATTTTCACGGGACTTTCACTAGCAGATAGCTGATGTTATAAGGAGTAACTTAGGCTATTTTTATTTAAAAAAATAATAATTAGGGCTCCGCGCAAAAAAATTAAAACCAAAAAAGATATTATACTAAAAACTAGAACTTTTGTACATATTGCTTTTAATCGCTGATACAAACGAATGACACTTTGCTGCTTGTCAAACATGGGTGGTAACTTTAGTACAGGAGCCAAAATGAAATGGATTTTAAGAAGAAACATTGGTTATTGCAGTTACTACGTCAAACGAAAAAGAAAACGCTCCGAGTGGTTTGATGGGATACTGTCATATTCTCACATAAATCACCGTCTTACTCTTTGTAGACTTGTGAAGGAATGTAATGATAATGATGATGATGTTCATTACTTCGTTAGATGAGTTAACAGTTATTTTTTATCAATCTTAATACTATCGTTATTTTACAATGCTTCGGCGCGGCTACACAGTTCACTTGATGGTTAGTGGATGTTGTGGTCTATATACATCTACATCTATCCTCGATTAAGAATCGAAATGCAGATGCATTGTCATATCTGAGGACTAATATGGAATGTTTCATTTCAAATAAAAATGTCTCCGGTTCTCTACGCTTACCATACGAAACACAACAGCTGAAGCTGCTATTTTACGATGGTATTCTGCGAGAGCGTGGTCCTTCCCCGGTCGAGCCGACCCATTGGTGCTACAACCGTAATATAGCCGCAGCGTGGCTCTACCACGTATAATAACTTTCTTGATTATTTTTTTCTGTAAAACAACGTTATTTTAATTACCCGTTACACATTAAATTTGTCGAAAATTCAAATCTATAAAAAAAATTACCGAGTAGTGGCGGTGTAAGAATATGCACTAGGTACCTACTCCATATCATCCCGTGGGAATCGTAAGAAGCGACAGAGGGAAACTGGAATAGGAGATGGCCAACAACATCTTCCTGTAGCAACTCAAAATAATAAGATACTGCGGTTGCTAACCCGCTTGCAACCCCTTATGGCAACCCCCAACCCATGTTCAGCAGTGACCTTTTATACTATAAAATTCAAACTTAAACTCAATATTTTTTCTCATTCATCCATCACAGCCTATAAAATTTATAGGCTGTGATGGATGAATGAGAAAAAATATGAACACACAAAGCAACTGTTAAATAAATCCGAATTAAAAAAGTACGTTCAATTCAGAGATCGTTGCAAAAATTAATAATATCACAACGGATGTGATCACAAAAATTCTCCGTTCGCGTTAAGAGGCGACGGAATAAGGCCTCCAATTTCACGCGCACGATAAAGAATGATAAGAAAGAAAATATATTAATTTTCCTTCTCACAGCCCTACTCCGCCCCACGACACCCACCGCGTATTGTTAAGTAAGCACATCCTCCGCCTCCGCTAACCATGATTATTATAATTTGTGGACATTTCCTTAATTGGTTAGGGTGCCATCTTAATTATAGGCGAAAGGAAAATGAATTCCTAAGGGATGAATATTCTTATGGTCATAACAACAGTTTCCGTATCATTTATATATCTAGAAGACGCAACAATTAGTTATTTGGTTGGGCCAAAATTAGTTAATGGGTTTTCGTTGAAAATATAATAGAATAAAATAGAATTATTTTTATTCAATTTAGATTACAAAAATATTTATTGAAAGTCATTTAAGCTTTTCCACTGGTTTGGAAAAAAACCTGTGGAATCAGCAAGAAACCCAGCGGGACTTCTTTTTTCAGCATTAATTTTCAATACAATATTTCGAAAAATTCTCAGTAGCAGCCCGGAGTAAGGAAGCTGGTGGTATTTCAGCGCCGTGGCTTGGAAAGCAAAGGAGTTGGAGTGCGCCTGATCTCCTCTCTACGGTCGTGTCGGATTGCCGTCCCATAGGACTATGATAGTGTGTGAATAGGGAGTGTACCTGTGATTGCGTACACACTCGTGCACTATAAGTCCAAGTCCATGTGCAGTCTCCGTTGAGACTGGCCGACTCATTTACGTACACATACGAATTTGTGTATTTGCGTAAACCAATCTCACCAGCCCCGAACACAGGCGCAAATCTTGCCTTTCGGTTTTCTACGTATACCTTTCCTAACCTAATTCCTCTACTCCCTCTCGTTTCCATTATCGGACAACCAGACGCTCCGCCAGACCCCTTCACTGTGAACCAAACGGTTTGCTTCATTGTCCGTCATGCGTGGTGTACGCAGAGAGTGGATTAAGTCCCATTACAATGTTAGTGCCTTCAAGGTAAGAGTGAATAGGCTTTTGTTAAGCTAAGTCAGTGCGCTTTACCACCTTTTGCTGCATCACCACTTACTCTCAGGTTAGATAATAGTCAAGCACCTGCTTAGAATAGTTAACAAAATTTGTGTTTTTCTTTTATAGTATAAGGGTCACAAACGAGCACACAGTCCACCTGATGGTAAGTGGTTGCTGTGGCCCATAGACATCTACATCTATCCTCGATTATGTATATGAAAATATGGATTTTTATATCACTGCAAATACGTACGACATGAAATTAATCTATGCACTGGTCGCTCTATAATATTCTGTGCTATGTCTAATCGAAATCGGACAGTTATCTTTAGAGGAGATAGCAATAGAAACTTGTGATAAAACGCGTCAGAGATGATTAATAGGCTACCCTACGCTCCGCCCCAATTATAAATACGGAAATATATAGCATACTATAATATAGTATAGCTTCACTACTGAAACAAACATTATAATCATAGCATCCGAAAGTATATATATTATATATATTACATATAATATGTTGAAAGCAAATAAAAATATCGCAGAGAATGTTTATTTCAAAACAAATAAACTACTGTCCCGAGGCAAAGCGGTGTTCCATTTACAAAACAACAAAACATTTTTAATATAGTACGTTTCATTTGCAATTGCTCTACATGCAAATAAATGCAAACTAAGTGCTTTCTACAGCTTTTTACGTTTTTAATCAAACTATTTCTCAGCTACTTATAAAAAATTCATTAACATATTCAAATAAAAAAATTAAGCATTTTACTATAGTTTTTTGTAGATTTGGGTGATTGGGATAATTTTAAACACCATTTATTTTTGATAAACTAGACCTTTTAATTCAAAGTCATCATTTCAATTCAATCCTTTTTTTATATAGGATAAGGGTGACAAGCGAGCACACAGTTCACCTGATGGTAAGTGGTTGCTATGGCCCATAGACATCTACATCTATCCTCGATGACGAATTAAAATGCAGATGCGTTGTCACCCGTGAGGACTAAGATAGAATGCCTCGTGTCCAGTAAAAAGGGTCGCCGGTTCTCTACACTCACCATACGAAACACAGCAGTGTTAAGCTGCTATTTTACGCTGGTATTCTGTGAGAGCGTGGTCCTTCCCCGGTCGAGCCGACCCATTCGTGCTACAACTGTACCAGTAATATAGCTGCAGCATGGCTCTAACACGTATAAAAAAAAATATTCCGTGTAATGGCGGCATAAGAGAAACCCATATCATCTCGTGGGTCTTAAGACCGAGGGAATTGAAACAATAGATGGACGGCAGCATTTTCCTGATAACAACTCAAAATCATTAAAAAACTGCGGTTGCCAACCCGACTGCCAAGCGTGGCAACTAGTGCAAATAGAAGGATGTTGCATATGAGGCAATCTATGGGAAGGCCTATTTTCTTTTAGTTTCTTATAATGTATTTAGTTGGGTTAGATTATGATAATTGTTAAATTTGGTTGTAATTTTAATTGAAAAACTAATGATTACTTTGATTAAATCATTTTTGAAACTGTTTAAATTGATAAGGTTTTACAGGCTTTTGCCAAAATTACTATTGTATTTTTTTTTGTTTGTTTCTGGTTTTGGTTTGTTTCTGTTATTAACTCACTTTCAGATTTATACAGTAATACTAGCAAAAATAGGATGTAGTGTTTACCTTTAAATAATTTTACATACTCTGTGCAAGTAATATGGTAATAATACTTTAAAAAATGTATGTAACGTATGTATTGTAAAATCGCTGGTAGACCCAATGAAGAAATAAATAAATAAATAAATAAAGGCCTATGTTCAGCAGTAAACTTTTCAAAGGTTAAATGGATGGATGGATGGAATAAATATTGTTATAAATATTGCATAAAAAACTACGGGTAACGGGCTATTTTAGACATGCAATTTTCCTCAAGTAATTTTTTCTACAATAAACGCCTGGTAAACGAGTAAGTTTAAATGTTTTGCCTCTCAAAAACAACGTAACTGTCAAACGCTTACGCGATGTTTGAAGTGTAGCTCGACAAGCGAGGTAATCATGTCAATTAGTGTTAGCACAACTAAAAGTAAATCGAGCTGCCTTTTTGAAAATACAAATGAAAAGCCAAGAACCATGATGTTACAGGTATATAATGATAGTATGCCGTCTTTTATATTTCGTCTCTACAATTTTATTATGCAAGGCATCTGGTTATCTCACTTATACTTTCTTCATTCACCAACACATAAACACACACACGCACACGCACACACACACGCACACAATCTTTAATCTACACGCACAAATTACAATATTTCTAGAGGTCTATAAAATACTTTTTGTAATTTTACTGTCATCCTTAAGGGCAGTAGCGCGTCATACCCAACACGAGTATCCTCTGATTACTTACTGGGGAAAGTTATAAACAAGATTACCGAAATAAACGCATTATTTATTTATTTATGTTCGATCGTCATTTAGTTATATCCATCATTTTCACAATTTTTATTTATTTATTTATATAAACTTTTATGCACAAAAAACAAAATCGTACATATGGCGGACTTAATGCCTTAAGGCATTCCCTCCCAGTCAACCATTAGGCTAAGCAGAGATAAGCATATGGGAGGTAGTGCAGCAAAAATAAACTAATAATGAGAAAAAAATCATATGCACAGTTGGGCACTATAAAATACCACTGTAATGCCTCCTCTACACTACTCACGAAGTAACTTTGACGAAATGCTCGTCGAACCGAACGTCGTACCGTGTAAATTACCGTGTGACTTTTCGAAGAAAAATACAACATTATGAACCAAATCAAGTCCAAATATAATTGCTTTTATTAATTACTAATATTTTTTTAAAACACATTTCAAACAGATTATATTAGAAAGATACTCACTGAATATCTTTCTTTAATTTATAGACGTAATTTATTAGTAAATAAAAACTTTTTTTTTATATAAAATAAGGGTGGCAAATGAGCACACAGTCCACCGCTAGGCAAAAATTTAAGGCGTAAAAGATCACTTCAATATGACCTATCTCTTGAAGGCCAAAATACCAGCTGTGCAGTACTTTCTTTTTGAGCACGTTTGCTATTTTTCTGAAAAATTTGTTCGCATTGTTTTGGCTATGTCTAGTCAGCCATGACTCATGCGTCAAGATAACTGAAGTGGTCGTGTAGAAAGTCTCCAACACAGAGACTTTCACATGGTAGAGCCACGCTGCAGCTATTGACAAATTGGCCGACTCGACCGGGGTAGGACCACGCGCTCACATAATACTAGAGTAAAATAGCAGCTTAATGGTGCTAGCTGTGTTTCGTATTATGGTAAGTGTAGATAACCATAAAAATAAGTTAACTGGGAACGAAGCATTCCATCTTAGTCCTTAGGCGTGACAACACAGCTGCGTAAGTGGACACCGTGGCCCATAGACATCTACAATCAATCTTCAATTAATAAAAAATGAAAATGCAGATGCGTTGTCACCCCTGAGGGCTAAGATGGAATGCGTCGTTTTCAAAAAAAGGGTCTCCGGTTCTCTACACCTACCATACGAAACACAGCAGCGTTGAGCTGCTATTTTATGTTGGTATTCTGTGAGAGCATCATGCTCTCCCTTCCCAGGTGGAGCCGACCCATTCGTGCTACAACTATAATATAGCTTCAGCATGGCTCTACCAGGAATAAAAACAACTACAGCAAATCCGCCTAATCTGAGAGAGGCTCCTGTCTAGCGATCGAGTATTAAAAGTTGATCCACTATACAATCCACATTGATATTGAAATAGAGGTTTTTGTCTAAAGAGTCTCTAACAAAATCTTCTGCGAGTGCTGGCAGCAAGCGATAAGCCTTACGGCGCTTGTGAAATGCACGGGTAAAATAACCGTCTGTAATTTACATCTTTCACAGTCCGACATAGAAGACCACAATTATTTAGGACGAACGTGAGCGCTCATGCACTATCCGTAATTTTACTGTCCGAATTTTTCATTGACATACCGGCAACCGGCATGACATTCCGGACAATAAAATTACTGTGTAGTGCACAAGCGCCTTTAGTGGTTTTTCCGCTGTTATTACTATAATTTGTTTTCAAACGTTTATTCGAACAAATGTAAAATAAAAATAAGTACATTCTGATAAATTATAACATAAACACTCACGCCTGTCACCCAGAGGGTGACTACGGACTTCCATTTGGCACAATCCTCACACACCTCTCTCGCCTCCTCCACATCCATATACCTACGCATACACGCTCGTCGGTTAAGGGTACTCTCAATTTGGCCCATTTTCAATATATTGCCAATTTGGTCGATAAACTTTCGCCTAGGGCGTCCCTTTCCGACTCTGTCGTTCACATCTGTCACATAAATTTGCTTTGTAAATTATAACTATACATTGTAAATCGTGTTTTTAATTGATACCGCACACGAACATTTAAAAAAATCTTTCACACTCGCGTTTACCCGCTAAACCATTTAAATCGAAATTAGTTTTTAACCCCACATCAGTTTTTGAGTAACTGCACCATATTACTATCAACTACGTGAAACTACACCGAGACACCGAGGTGATTCTAATTTTGTACGGAACTTTAAAAAGAAACAAACATGTTGTATGTATGTATACGTATGTATATATATGTATAGATAAATATATAAGTGTATGTTTAGGTTCGCAACAATGTATTATTATTTCCAAAGAATACCTAAGGAATCAACATGATAAGCATGTTGATTCCTTCCCCACTCACTTTTCTGAAGGTTTTTCTTTAATTTTTTTGCTTTAGGTAGTAATGTATGTCCGTCCGTGAATTCAATATTGGGCTCTATTTGAAAGAAAATCAGCGCTGCTGTCTTTTAGTACAGCAGCAATTAGCTGAAATAGGGACCTAATTTCACTTCACACAAATTCTATGTTTTTTTTATATCTTGGGTTTTTTTATAGGATTTCAGTACACGATTTAATTAATCTATTACTAAGCCTCCGCTGTCCGTCCGTCTGTCTGTATGTCAGCCCACTGACAGACAGATATGTATCTCATGATCCGTGATAGGAAGACAGTTGGAATTTTCACAGAATGTGTATTTCTGTTGCCGCTATAACAACAAATAATAAAAATAAATAAAAAATTTAAAGGGAGCTTCCCTACTAGAAACGAGTTTTACGATGGTACGAAACCCTCCATGCGCGAGTTCAACTCGCACTTGGCCGGTTATTTTGTTTGTGATGTCAAAGAAAGTTTTCTTTCTTTCTTTTATATTTATTCTCAAAAGCATTAATCCCTATCGAAATGTTTATTTAACAACTAATCATAACAGTAAAATCATATATCTGCAACATACAGAGTACAATAGAAAATTACCAGCGCCATAACTCTTGGTAATTGATAGGATACATTGTATGCCAGATAATATGGCTGCGAGGGATGGGCGCGGTGAGCGGCAATTTTTTCTAACAGATTAGGATTTATAAGAGCAGTTTCTCTTAGTATTTACGACACATAAATAAGCCTTAGTCGCGATTCTCAGAGATGACTTTTACGTCACGTTAGCCTACTTAGGATGGTAAATGGTGGTGAGAAAATCTTTCGCTCGAGGTGAGGTTATGTATTTTTTTATTAGTGAAGCTACAATAGTTAGAGCCAGCAGCAGATTTCTACAGGCTGTTCTGTGATGATTTTATTGTCGGCCATGCGAATCTTAGAGCTTTATCGATCTCTATATATATAAATAAAATTGAAGTGTCTGTCTGTAATATTGAAATAACTAGCTTTTAATAAGACCAGTGGGTTATAAGCATGCCACTAAGACTTAAATAGCCATTTTTAAAATGTTTGTCTGTTTGTCTATACTAATCTTCGGAATAGCTAAACAGATAGTGATCAAACTTTACGAACAGGTAGAGAGCAATGCCAAGAGGGATCAGGGCTATATTTCATCCGAAAAACTTAAATATTTTTTTTAAACGCAAAATTGATAAAATATCGTCTTTGATTACCTTAAA
This sequence comes from Parnassius orleans, assembly GCA_029286625.1. Taxonomy (NCBI): domain Eukaryota; kingdom Metazoa; phylum Arthropoda; class Insecta; order Lepidoptera; family Papilionidae; genus Parnassius; species Parnassius orleans. Next base: position 1,557,026 of record JAGSMP010000089.1, read on the forward strand.
TAACGCCACATTAATATATCCTATCCAGGCGAAGCCGGGGAGAGCCGCTAGTTAAAGATATAATAAACGTTTTCGATATACTTTATATTCCGAAACGAATGTATTTTACGACATGTCTTTGGCTAAATTAGGCCGCTATCAAATTCAAGTGAGCGAAAGTAAAACGTAAATCAGAGCAAATTACTTTGAGTGTCTCTCCTTACTTTTATCGTCTGAAAAATCTTTATAACGGCTTTTATAGACCACATAAATTTACAGCGAAACAGAATTATTGCCTTTTTATAGGCTAATTGGGTAGAGAATAACACTTGTTTCTTTTTTGGGGGCAAAGTTTGTTAAATGTTTTTAATTGTTCACCCTTAAACCCTATTTTATGTTATTACTATAACAGTGAAGAGCCACGCTGCAGCTATTTAATGGTTGTAGCACGAAAGGTCGGCTTGACCGGGGATGGACCACGCTGTCACAGAATCATCATCAATACAGCCCTTTACAAGTCCAGTGCTGAACATAGGCCTCCCCCAAGGAATGCTACAAAGCACGGTTCTGAGCCACCTGTATCCATTGACTTCCTGCATGTCTTACCAGGTCGTCACTCCATTTAGTCGGGGGCCGCCCTACACTTCGCCTGTCAGTACGAGGTTGCTACTCGAGAACCTTTTTTCCCCATCGGTTGTCGGTTCTTCGAGCTATATGGCCGGCCCATTGCCACTCAGCTTACTAATCCGTTATGCTATGTCATTACCTGGTTTTACTGCGGATATCCTCATTTCTAAGTTTATCACGCAGAGAAACCCGAGCAGCCCTCCATAGCTCGCTGAGCGACCTTGAGCGTCCTCATACGGCCAGCAGTGAAGGACCACATCTCAAATCCATAAGTCATCACTGGCAACACGCACTGGTTGTACAATCTCTTTTACCAGAGTGAAATAGCAGCTTAATGCTGATGTGTTTAGTGTAGAGGACCGGAGACCATCAATCCATCTCAGTCCTCAGGGGTGACAAACATCAGAATTTTGATTATTAATCGAGAATAGATGTGGATGTCTATGGGTCACAGCATCCACTTACCATCTGCTTGATTGTGTGCTCGTTTGTCACCCGTATAATATAAGAAAACAATTATTAAGTCATAATTAAAATAAAACGTAAAGAAAAACTTACTAAATAGCTTGCATTAAAATATCTTAAATAACATAAAGTAAGTAAAACAGAAGGACATTTAACTTATAATCTATACATCATATAAATAAAATTGAAGTGTCTGTCTGTAATATCGAAATAACTGCCTGTAATGTGGGTATGGTGTTAATAAGGTGATGTGTTCCTGTTACTAGAACTTTAATTAGATTAATGATGAATGAATAATGAAGTGTAGGGTTTCCCCCACTAGATGTAGTGACGACCTGGGAAGACATTCAGGAAGTCGATGGATGCAGGCGGCTCAGGACCGTGCTTTGTGGCATTGCTTGGGGAAGGGCTGTGTTCAGCAGTGGTCTTGTGAAGGGATGTAAAGATAACGAATGATAAACACTCTACAATTAACATTAATATATTATGTCGTGTGGGCTACACCTACACTTTATTGAGCTGAGGGGGGGGGGGGTATTTGCGTGTCATATGGACATCAATTACTATTTTTAAAAATTTTGTTTGTGTCTGTCTGTCTATCAGTCTGTCTGTCCGGACTAATCTTCAGGCTTTTCTGGTTTTAGCTGAACCGTTTGTAATAAAACTTCACAAACAGATAAGGAGCAATGCCAGGAGTGATCTAGGCTATATTTTATCTGAAAATCTTGGGAGATTTAAAAAAAAACTAAAAGTTGGTCAAATAAATGGTGTATGATTATCTTATATCTAAATAACGCCACATTATTAAATCCTAGCCAAGCGAAGCCGGAGCGGGTCACAAGTCAGTAAACAAAATTAATAAAAGTCGTGTTAGGTCAGGGATCAAGGCGCTCACATTAAAACTTAATATAACACGAACACACTGAGTTTTATTTGCTCTATGAAGCGCTGTAATGATTATAGCTTTATAATCATTACAGCGCTTCACAAGTCCACAGCTGAACATAGATTTCCTCAAAACTACAAAGAAAAAAACACGATCCACGTGCATCCATCGACTTCCAGCATGTCGTGGTCGTCACTCCTTCTCGTGTGGGCCGCCACCCGCCGTATACCTACATTGCTTGTCGGTATGAGACTGCCACTCGAAAACCTTTCTCCCCCATCAGTTGTCGGTACTTCGAGCTATACGACCGGCCCGTTGCCACTTCAGCTTACTTACCGTAGGGCTATGTCGGTTACTCTGGTACTACTGAGGATATCTTCATTAGAGATTCTATCACGCTGAGAGACTCCGAGCATAGTCCTCTCCTTACCTCGCTGAGCGACCTTGAGCTTCCTGATACAGTATGTCACCACTGGCAACATGCACTACTTCTTCACTCTTGTTTTTAAGTTTTGGGGAATAAGTAACGAGATGTGCCGTAATCTCACAAACGAGCCGAGTTCAACTCGTCGATTGACCACTTGATCGAAATTGTACTGACTTACTTTAACTTTTACTAATTTTTAAACCTCTTCGATGTACATTATTGATGCAATAAACGTAACCCAATCAGAATATAAATAAAACGTAAAAGGAAACAGGCTTAAAAGCCGACTTGCATTTAAATATCTTAATTAACACGAAGTAAGTAAGAAAATGTAAGGAATAATGTTAGGTGGTACCAAATTTAAACAAAATACATCAAAATTGTATTTTTTTTATTGAATTAGGGTGACAAACCACCTGACGGTAAGTGGATGCTGTGGCCCATAGACATTTACATTTATCTTCGACTAAGAATCAAAATGCAGATGCGCTGCCACCCCTGAGGACTAAGATGGAATGCCTCGTTTCCAGTAAAAAGGGTCTCCGGTCCGCTACACTCACCATACGAAACAATAGCATTAAGCTCCTATTTTACGCTGTTATTCTGTGAGAGCGTGGTTCTACCCCGGCCGAGCCGACCCATTCGTGCTACAACCTATAATTATGGAAATAATATAGCTGCTGCATGGCTCTACCACGTTTAAAAGAAGTAATGAAAGATGTGAAAGATAATAGTGTAGTAAGTGATAGTGTACATACATCTCCTGTTTTTAACCCCCAACGCAAAAAGAGGGGAGTTATAAGTATGACTGTTATGTGTGTGTCTGTCTGTGGCACCGTAGCTCTTAAACGGGTGAACCGATTTGGGTGCGTTTTTTTTATTTATTTAAAAACAGGTTTTCTCGCGGGTGTTCTTATACATGTTTTATCAAAATTGGTTCGGCAGTTTCAAGGTCATCAGATGTTTGTTAGTTGCGGTCTTTTCGGGGGTTTTTAAAATTTTCAATTTAAGTTATAATATCCCTTTCGCCTCTTAACCACCAATTAAGCCACTTAAGCACCAATGGGGTGATATGGGGTATTCAACGTGGCGCCGTTTAGACATGTAGTAGATATGGGGTAGTGGATTCACTTACGCTGCTGCTAGACTTAACGTTAAGTATAACCTCTTGAAATTTATCATTTTTCAGCAAGTGATTCAGATATGATCTTTACTTAAAATTGTAATTGTGAGCGCTTGTTCCCTGAGCCACACAATAAATATTTTAATCCCATTTTAATTTATTTGTAGTACTTGGGCGACCGCGCTTCAGTCGGCTTCAGCTTCGGATGACACCAATTTAGATAAACATGGAAAATAAAACATATTGTAACTACAACATTTTATCTAAATTATATATTATGTAAGAATTGCACGCTTAAAGTATTAAGATTAACTGATTACAACGTAGTAGAGCCACGCTGCTGCTATATTATGGTTGTAGCGCGAGTGTGTCGGCCCGACCGGGGTACGACCACGCTCTCACAGAATACCAGCGTAAAATAGCAGCTTAATGCTATTGTTTCGTATGGTGAGTGTAGCGGACCGGAGACCCTTTTTACTGGAAACGAGGCATTCCATCTTAGTCCTCACGGGTGACAACACATCTGCATTTTGATTCATAATCGAGGCTAGATGTTGATGTCTATGGGCCACAGCAACTACGTACCATCAGGTGGACTATGTGCTCGCTTGTCATCCTTATCCTATAAAAAAATATATTTCTGCAAAGTAAAGTCTAATTCTAATAACTATCTATGGAATGGGAATGAATGTCTCTCAATATGCAAAGGTGGCACTATTTTAAATATCAACTTACTGAACGATAGCTTCTCAAAGAGCACTACTTATTCTCAAGTCATTAAAAAGCTATCTCTCGCGCCTCAGTGCTTACAAACTAGATGCTGAAAAGATTTTTTTTCTAGCATTTTTGTCGATCGCCAATTTTCTGCGCATTAATGTAAGCCAAACCACTTCGCAGATAACGTTCATTTGTTATTATTCATGAGCTCTTGGCCATGTTCCAAGTATCTATCGGGAATATAAAAACATTGTTAAATTAAGTGTGATGACAAAGTTTCGATTTTTCTATAAGGAAGCTTCTAAACGTACTACTACTACTGCTCATACTTTACGTCTGTACATACCTACTATACTACCATAATAGCTCACAGCGTGATCCAGGTTCAAATCCTAGTCGGGACCAGTCAAAACATTGTATTCTTTTATAAAAGTAGGAGTGACAAACAAGAAAATAGTCCACCTGATGGTAAATTCTGGTGGCTAAAAATGTGGCTAATGTAGATGCCTGAGAACTAAGATGGAAGGCCTCGTTGCCAGTAATAATTTAAAATAAAAAAAATTGTACAACCGACTTCAATATAAATTATTAAGAATAACTCAAAAACTATTGGTCAGACCTTGGTGATTTTATATGGGACCTGAATTTATATGAGACCACATGAGAAGCACTAGCTTTCAAAAAAAAGAATCATCGAAATCGGTTCACCCAGAAAAAGTTATGAGGTAAGACACATAAAATATACAACATAAAATTATTTACGTGGTAGAGCCATGCTGCAGCTATATTAATAGTATAGTTGTAGCACGAATGGGTCGGCTCGACCGGGAAGGACCACGCTCTAACAGAATACCAGCAAAATAGCAGCTTAATGCTGCTGTGTTTCGTATGGTGAGTGTAGAGAACCGGAGACCCTTTTACTGAAAAGAGGCATTCCATCTTAGTCCTCACGGCTGACAACGCATCTGCATTTAAATTCGCAAACGAAGATAGATGTAGATGTCTGTGCCACAGCAACCACTTACCATCAGGTGGACTGTGTGCTCGTTTGTCACCCTTATTCTATATATAAAAAAAACATACAGTCGAATCGAGTACCTTCCTCCGTTTTGAAGTCGGTAGAAAACGGTCTCCGGCACTCGTCACTTGCTGCATTATGCTGCTATTTTACGATGGTATTCTGTACGAGCGTAATCCTTCCCGTTGAGCCGATCGATTAATGCTTCAGCTATAACACGATGTAGTGTGCACGTACAAAAATGTGTCTGCTTTAAAATTTTATTGAAGAAAATGTCATGCCATATATCACATATATGGCTTATGTTAGATGGTGGAATAACCTGGTCGTAGAGATCTGTTTTTGCCTATGAGTCTGTCTAGGTTGCTTGCCTGCTTCGTTAATCTGGCAGTGGTAAAACGACTGCTGATCATGTTGTCCCGGGTTCGAATATCAGGTCGGGCCAAAATTAGTAAATGGGTTTTACTGTCAAGAAACTCTCTGTAGCAGTCCAAAGTCAGAACCTGTGCGCAACACACTCGTGTACTATAATCCTATCCTGCGTAGATCGGCTAGACTCAATGATACTAGCCGCCGCGACAAATTTCGGTCTGGAGGACATTAGGTTAGTACCACCATTTTCCTATTTCTGTTACCGTTTCGTGGTCCGGTATACAGGTAACCATGGAAAGCATTACCATCAGATAGACTGTAAGTTTGACTGTTACTTAATTCTTATAAAAAAAACATTTAAGATAATATAGCTTTTTAGCTTATAATGGACCTATGATAAATCTCTGGTTTCAAGTAAAATATACGACAGCAAAAGTCGATGACCTCTAGCACTTTAGCACCTTGACACGGGTAGGGCAACGTAAACGGATACCTGCGGTATTTCAACCGCCACGTTAAAGTAACATTATGTACCCGAATGGTTTAGAAGCCAAAGTACTACGGTGTAGGACATACAATGGATTTTTTTTTGTATAAATTGAAGTGAAAAGCGAACTACCAGCCCACCTGATGGTAAGTGGTCATTGTAGCCCATGAACACTTGCAAACAACGAAACAAAAAAGGCTACAGGTAAAAAAGACCACGCTCTCACAGAATACTAGCGTAAAATAGCAGCTTAATGCTGCTGTGTTTCGTATGGTGAGTGTAGAGAACCGGAGACCCTTTTTACTGGAAAAGAGGCATTCCATCTTAGTCCTCACGGCATTTTAATTCGCAAACGAAGATAGATGTAGATGTCTATGGGCCACAGCAACCACTTACCATCAGGTGGACTGTGTGCTCGTTTGTTACCCTTATTCTATAAAAAAAATCACTTGCTCTCTATACCCTTAAGACTGGGACACGCACTGCAGCTTGGCGGTAGAAAAAGTTAAGGGGGACCAAATCCATACGGACCCCTAGGCAAAAATATAGTCTTACAACCTAGTAAAAAGTTTCGGTATTGTTGCTTTATGAATGATCTCAGACCCTTAGCATGCACTACAAGGACATAAATGGACCGAACAACAACCGAAGCCTAAATCACGCTATCAAAATTTCCGCAGGACTCTGCATATCTAATTAACCTGAACACTTTGCCCGGCGAGAGTTCTCCCTGTTTCCTTCCACGCCCAAGCATTCATTATTGTCGCATAATTTTCATTCGCTTTTGTTACCACGAATGAGTGACTTAGTGTTCAAGTTGATAGTTTTCGGTTACTGAGGTCTATAACTGGTGAAGACTCCATCATATGCAAGATATATTTTGCAAATAAAAGTCGTATCAAGAACTTTAAGCAACATGTTTGCAACATAATGAAAAAGTTCTGCATACTCTCAGCCAAATAACAGTTCCCAGTTGGACAAAGCCTTGGAAAAGGGAGGATTTATCGTAAACGCCAAGCTTGGCAGGCAATTATCGATACCATATGGCACCGTAGCAGTCCCGGCTATCAGTTTTGGATATTCAATAATCCGCCAATATTCAAGACGATTCGGTGAATGGTCCTTATGGTTGTTAGGTCACACGGCACCGCACAACGCAATATTAACTATAAACTATAAAAATTAATGGTAATGACATATCTAAACTTTAAGACACGTGACAGTCACGTGACTTAGCGTTGATTTGATACATTTTTATAGATTTCTATAACGTTAAAAACATAGACAAGAAGAAGAAATGACATTCTATGTTATCATGGCCAGCCCCGCTGTGGTGGAGACGAAAGAGAAAAAACATATCGGTAAAGCCTATATACAGCATTGGATTATATATTTCCAACATTGGACAGTCAAATAAAGGTAAACATACAACAGGAAAATTATTTAAAAATTCCTAAAGCACAAACAAAGATTTTTTATTATGATATATTAAATTATACGCCGGAGTATTAAAACCGCATCAATCAAAATTCTTCTAATAATTGCTATGTTTAAAATAACTAACACAACGATAGGACATTATATAATTAAGCTATTAAAAATACGTTAGCTTATGAATCTTCATTGGACTACGTTTTAAAATAACCAGTTTTAACAATTATATTTTGAGATTTATTATTTGTAATTAAGACGTAAAAAGATCCGTGACGTCTGAAATTGCGAACGCCAAACCAAAGTGTGGCTATTATGGCAAATACTCCGTCCAACCGGAATGGGTCTTTATAAGCTAAAAAGCTATATTATTTTAAATGTTTGGAACGAAGTTCCTTATCGCAGCGAATTTGGCGGATGGGGACTAGGCGAGAAAAAGTGTAAGATTTTTCCGTCACGACCCCCTTTCTATAGTGCGAGCGAGATGGAATAATATCCATCTCCCTCGCACTTTTCTTTATCTTTTTTTTTTTTTTTTTTTTTATAGAATAAGGGTGACAAACGAGCACACAGTCCACCTGATGGTAAGTGGTTGCTGTGGCCCATAGACATCTACATCTATCTTCGTTTGCGAATTTAAATGCAGATGCGTTGTCAGCCATGAGGACTAAGATAGAATGCCTCTTTTCAAGTAAAAAGGGTCTCCGGTTCTCTACACTCACCATACGAAACACAGCAGCATTAAGCTGCTATTTTACGCTGGTATTCTGTGAGAGCGTGGTCCTTCCCCGGTCGAGCCGACCCATTCGTGCTACAACTATACTATTAATATAGCTGCAGCATGGCTCTACCACGTAAATAATCTTGCGATGAAAGAAATATTATTTTAAATGACGCTTCATTTTAATAGACGCTAGTAATTCATTTATTTGTATTTGTTAATCAATAATTTAATACGTTTATCAATAATAATATACTACGAAAGGAACTTCGTTCCAACCGAGTGTTCCACGACAATCACGCATGTTTTTTTTTAAATAATTGAGTAACAATGAAACAGTAAGTAAAGTCCATCTGATGATAAGTAGGTAATACTATCCATGGCTACCTGCATGCCGGAACACAGCAGTACTGCAGTAGCACAGGTGTACTGCTGCGTGGTGATAGAAATAGGAAAATGGGTGGTACTAATCTAATAAACCCTTTTTACTGGAAAAGAGGCATTCCATCTTAGTCCTCCCGGGAGACAACGCTTCTGCATTTTGATTCTTTATTGAGGATAGATGTAGATGTCTATGGGTCACAGCAACCACTTACCATCAGGTGGACGGTGTGCTCGTTTGTCACCCTATCCTATAAAAAAAAATGTCCTCCAGACCGAATTTCGGTCGCAGCGGCTAGTCTCATTGAGTCTAGCCGATCTGCGCAGGATAAAATTATAGTGCATGAACGTGCCACTGGTTCTGACTGGTCTAGGCATGTCCAGCAGTCGACATTTACAAGCTGGTCAAGTGAAAGTACACTGTTAAAACGTTACCAACACACTAGAATTTTCTCCTGTATCGTGCAGGCAGTTTACACACATGAATTTCACAAGGACGGATGTTTTCCAGACCCGAAACAATTACTTGTAGGTTGTAGGCCATACAAATATTTGTTCCACGCAGAATTTGAACCCGCGGCCCTAACACCGCAACTCATTGCTAAGCCGCTGCGCCACGGAGCTATCGTAAGCTCTATGGCTTTCTAAGCTTCACCGATACGGATTACATTGCAGAAGGTCGTCGAGTATTTAAAGCGCGCGTTTCGACGTTACCAAAGACAACTTCGACAAGGTTCTCAAGAGACCCCTTTCGATGCCATCGGTTATTGGGTAGGATGAAGCTACACACACTCTGCAACTCAAACAAAGAAGACCATAGATACATTGTCGTCTTCACCATTGACTAAGACGGAATGCCTTACAATCTGTAATTAAACTGACTCTCTATACCCTTCAGGCCGGAACAGTAGTGCAGTCAGTCACTGCTTGGTGAAATGGCATGAATAGGTAAGATGGTCAGATGGTGATTAGATCCTAAGCAGTAAAGAAGCCTTATCACCTACAATTAAATCATTGGCCTATAGGGCTCACAAATTAGTATTCTGGACATTATATTATATTAATTATTATAGGTACAACCTATTTCATTGTTCAATGTTATTTTGAAAAAGTTCCACCGAGTTTATAGCTAGTTGTTCCCAGGACAGAAGTTCTGAATGTAAATAATGACTTTCAATTAGTATCATGGGTTAATATGAAAATGCCGCTTTTTTTTCTTTGCAAAATATATTATTTATTTAATCAAAATATTAAGTAATTATTGAACCCATATTGAACTTAACAATTAATTGACGTGACGTAATTTAAAAACTAACGTCACGATTTTCGTTTGACCGGTTTGACTTTTAGCAAACATAAATTCCAATGTATTTTTACTCAAAATCCGGCCGAAGATCGACCCAATACTGAGTAGCGATTACGATGGTATAACTCTAGTGAAAATGATGGCTTCCTTTTAACGTTTGACGTTTGATTTCGTCGTACTGTGTAAATGTATGTATGTACATGTATAGTGTATATATTTGTAGTGTATACATAGTGTATACATATATGAATTTGAGTAGGTATGTTTTTTTAGAACATGGGTGACAAACGAGCACACAGTCCACCTGATGGTAAGTGGATGCTGTGGCCTTGTGTGTGTGTGTGCTGTGGTAGATGTCGATCATCTACAGAGCTATCTTCGATTAAGAATCAAAATGCAGATGCGTTGCCATCCCTGAGAACTGAGAATGAAAGCCTTCAAAATTTCAGAAAATTTAGACGCCTGGAATTGATTGAAAACTGAATAACAAAATTGCGTTCCATTCATTCAAACATACATACATAAATACACACACACGTACATACATACATATATACGTCGTGTAACGTGGTAAAGCCATGCTGCAGCTGTATTATGTTTGTAACACGAATTAGTCAGCTCGACTGGGGAAGAATCACGCTCTCATAGAATACCAGTGTAAAATAGTAGCTTAATGATGCTGTGCTGCGTATGGTGAGTGTAGAGAACAGGCGACCCTTTTACTGGAAACGAGGCATTCCATCTTAGTCCTCAGGGGTGGCAACACATCTGCATTTTAATTCTTAATCGAGGATAGATGTAGATGTATATGGGCCCCAGCACCCACTTACTATAGGGTAGCACATTCCACCTCTTTCGTCAGCCTTATCCTATAAAAAAGCAGTGGACTTTGGTGAGCTGTAATGATTATAATATATAATATTTTCTAGAACACGAAAATACACATTTTTAAAACAAAAAATGGCTTCGTATTTGCAACAGCGCGCGTTTCATTAAAGAATCACACAAATGGCCTGCGGTAAGCTGAGTAAAGATAACACGCAATTTTCAGCGGACGGAAAACGGACACGGAACGGTCGTGAAACAAATTGGTTACTTCCTATATTTAGACATGAAACCATAAAGACGCGTACAACAAGATTTGATGGAAACAAGTGGTAAAATTAAAAATTTTGTACAACCGACTTCAATATAAATTATTAAGGATAACTCAAAAATTACTGCTCAGACCTTGATCAAATTTATATGGGACCATATGAGAAGCACCAGCTTTCAAATAAAAAAAGAATCATCGAAATCGGTTCACCTAGAAAAAAAATTATGAGGTAACACAAAAAAACACATACAGTCGAATTGAGTACCTCCTCCTTTTTGAAGTCGGTTAATAAGAATTGAATCTTTACGTGGTAGAGCCATGCTGCAGCTATATTAATGGTATAGTTGTAGCACGAACGGGTCGGCTCGACCGGGCAAGGACCACGCTTTCACAAAATACCAGCGCAAAATAGCAGCTTAACGCTGCTGTGTTTCGTATGGTGAGTGTAGAGAACCGATTCCATCTCAGTCCACACGGGTGACAACGCATCTGCATTTTGATTATTTATTGAGGCTAGATGTAGATGTCTATGGGCCACAGCAACCACTTACCATCAGGTTGCCTGTGTGCTCTTTTGTCACCCTTATCATATAAAAAATAAAAATAAAACGTGTAGTGGCGGTGTATGAGTATTTTTTTTAATTTCTTTATTTATTTCTTTTCCTGTTCAGATTGTACACAACGGAAACACAAACATTATTAATAGAATCAGGCGTTACATTGCGGAAATCCAATATATTAAAGATTTTAAAAATTTATTAGCTAAGATCGGCGTAATAAAATAAAATGATGTGTCTTACCTAGTTTGAAGAGAAACGCTAAACACGTGTCGTATTATCGACGGTGGCGTGTCCTTCCTAGTGTAGTGGTGCTGGGATTTGTGGTGATGGGGATAGTGCACGCAATTGAGGGAGGGCGGGAAGTGCTCTTCTAACTAGGTAACACACATTATATAATTTTATTACGCGTCTCTTAGCTAATTAATTTTAAACATCTTTAATACAAATATTATGCGGAAGACTGGTGTCTAGAGTAAGAATAAGAAGAATATTAAGAAGATAAGAGAAGAATTCTGAAATTCCTCTTGAAGACGTATAGTGGACGTGCATGTCTGTGGCACTGATGGTTTGAGTAGGGATTCAAAATCGGATAATTTCATTAACAATTTATCCTCAATTGGTTGTCTGACTTTGCAAAACCAGGTCATTGGATGCCATTTTTAGTGTGTTATGTAGTGCAATAAGAAATTTTGATAAGTTATGAGATAGACTGTCTGTAGGTTAGCCGGTGGGTTGGTACAAAATACAAATACACATTACGACATTAAACTGTGCACCTTATATTTCACTGAACCGACACTCGATGGCTAAAAAAGGTTCTTCAGTGGCAGTACCCGGTAGGCGAAGTGTAGGGCGACCCCCCACTAGGTGGAGTGACGACCTGGTAAGACATGCAGGAAGTCAGTGGATGCAGGTGGATCAGGACCGTGCTTTGTGGCATTCCTTGGGGGAGGCCTATGTTCAGCTGTGGACTTGTGAAGGGCTGTAATGATGATGATGAAACTGTAAGTAAGCTTCAATTACATATTCAATTACATAATTTAAATTAAGATTAAATTTAAGAGCAATATGTCGCCATTTTTTCCACCCGCCGCCAAAAAAAAAGCTGTTTAAAGAGTAGGCTTTTTCTTGAAGATCCCTAAGTCATATGGGTCCGGAAAGCCGAAAAACGAGAAGCAACAGTAAATTTCACACGCTGCCCGGCTAGCATAGTCAGGAGACAATTTTATCCCCGGGGAAAGGAGAAAATATTTATCCCCTGGCTTAGTTTTATCCACCCTTAGAGCATGGGCACAACGGTGGATACAATATCCACAGTAGATAAAATGGGAGATAGACTTAGACTTAGATAGATTTTTTTGTATGAATGTAAACTTCAACCCACGTCCAATGAACTAGGATAAAATCATCCCTTTCAAATGTCAAAAAAGCATAATTTTTTATCTTTCATTTAGCTCCATGCTACGGACGAGGGATATATGTCTACTCGTTATGTCAAACGGGGATATACTTCTCCCTGTTTGACATAACAAGATAATTTTATCTCTTGTCAATGGATATAATCGGGGGATAAAATTTTGTCCCCCGCTCATGCTAGCCGGGCTGGTCGTGCATAGCAGACAATCCTATCTATAGCATATTTTCACAGCAACTCGTACATCAACACTACTAAATAAATATCATAAAGAGGTAAAGTTGTATATGATTATGTTTGTATAAACCTCTAGAACCGCTGATCCGATTCTGAAAATTCTTGCAATTATAGAAAGCTACACTACTCCCGAGTGACATAGGCTATGTTATATTGTGATCAAAATTAGTTTTCAGTATGAAATCAGTAAATTCTTAAAAATCGTGTCGGTAAAAAATGAGTCGATTGGCGCGTATTGGTGTACGCTGACCATACTGGCTTAATATTAGTGAACACAAGGTATTGCAAAGTAATTTAGTTTTTATAACAAATACATGTTATGTATATTTGTTACTAATACTTATCGTCCGTAATATTTTGAAAAAAATAGATAAATTTTACTTTTACACGAATATCACGCGAGCATAGCGTATTAGCTAGTATTACATGATAATGCTAAAAACAAATATATCTACTCACCTATTTTTGTTTTTATATCTAAACATTGCGATATGTGTGGGAACTGAAGGATCTTCCGCCACTTTTTGCTCTTCCCTTTGTTGCTATCGGAACCGCCTGTGAACAATCAAACACACATTATTGTATACACAAATATTTCAGTTAGCTAAACAAAAATAAATTATTAGTTAAAAACAAAGAGCCCGAATATAGTGATCTATTATTATATACTATATAACTAACAAAAAAATAATTGTTCGTCAGGATCCGCTTCGAGCAAGCAAGTATTATTCCCATATTATAGTATAGTCTCATCGGAGATGAAGACGAATCTAATAACACCTATAAAATCCGTCAAACCGTTTAGGCATAAAAAGTTCACAAAGGAATAGACAAAAATATGTTTATATACACACCTTAACACAAATATCATACGCACACAAACACATACATACATACATAAACACTCACGCCTGTCGCACAGATGGGTGGGCAGAGAAAATAATAGAATAGAATCATTTTTATTCAATATAGATTACATGTAATACTTATTGAAAGTCATTTTTTACTTTTACCACTGGTTCGGAAGAAACCTCTGTCCTTGGAAGAACCAGCAAGAAACCCAGCGAAAAGACTTTATTCTTAAAATCACAAATTAATAAATATTTTAAACAATTGTAATGAAAACATTTAGAAACAGCATGGTAGCGATCACTTCATTCCCAGGGGTTATTATGGATCATGTACTCTTTAGTAGTATAATAATCCTTACTAGAAAATTTTTGCTTAATAAATATTTTAAACTTAGAGTATATATTTACAGAATATAATTATATAATATATGTAATATAAGTATATAATTACAGAATTACTCTAAGATTTTAAACCTTCAGTTTTAAAAGCATATACATTGCCCCATGAGGGAATTACTGACTCTTTGGAGTCGAGTAACTGGTATAACTAACTTGTGCTTGTTCCTAGTATTTACAGAAAGTACATCACTATTTTTAATAAAACTATTTTTGTTTTTGTGTACATACATTAAATCCTCGTAAATATATTGAGAGGCCAAAGTTAATATATTTATTTCTTTAAATTTTTCTTTAATGGATTCCTTCGAACCTAGGTTATAAATCTGCAAAACAAAGATAGTTTCAATGTCAGTCGCATTTCCCCATAGCAAGATTCCATATGACATTAGGCTAGGGAAATAACTAACATAAATTAATCTAAAGTTGTTTCAACACATGTAAGGCCTCTAATCTTTTTTACAGCATATGCTGCAGAACTAAGTGTGCTAGCTAGTTTAGATAATATGAGGGCCCAATTGAAGCTTCGCATAAACTGTAATTTCGAGAAAAAACAGTGGATTCAACAAGGCCCAACTCCTCCCTATTTAAAAGCAACCTGTTTAACATTAGGTGTGGTGAATTTAATACATTTCGTTTTATTACCGTTCAAAAGCAAATTATTGACGTTAAACCACGTACCTTTGATTGTATTTCAATAATTGCCTTTAAAGTCGGAAAATCAACAAATGATACTGATACAGCAAGTAAAACTATATCATGGTTATTCCCTACCAAGTAAGGTAAGTCATTAATATAAACTAAGAACAGAGACTACGGACTTTCATTTGGCACGCTCCTCTCTCGCCTCTTTCACGTCCATATACCTACGCACACATACACATGCGTCTATATATGTACATGCTCGCCGGTTAAGGGTACTTTAAAAATTATGACGCTATTTCTGCGACAAAACAAAAAGAATTGTAATATTTCATTTATTTCAAGAATAACATATTATTAATATAACTAGTACTCCCTTTAATTGGCTTTAGTCGGAGTTTCGGCTTATAAATGTTTGTGCCAGATGCTGCATGGCAGTACTCTAACGGTGGATTGTAAGTAACATCAATGTGCGCAGTATGTTTCTGGTTACTATCACTATGACTACAGTGACTTTTGATTACTTATGGGATAAGACAACTTTGCGGTGCAGTGGCGGTGTACGAATATCCACTACCCCGTATCGGCCGAGGGTGTCGTAAGAGGCGACAGAGGTAAAATTAAACAGGAGATGGGCAGCAGCATCTTCCTGATAACAAATCAAAATAATAAAAAACTGCGGTTGCCAACCCGCTTACTCAGCATGGCATCTATGGCAAAATCCCCCCGTGAGGCAATCTATGAGGGAGGCCTATATTCAGGCGTAGATTTTTATATGCTGTAATTGATGGATAGATGGGGTAAGACAATCGTGGAGTAAATTTAAAAGTAATAATGATTCTTATTTAAAATCTCATGATCATGACATGACATCATTTCAATTTTCAACCAAGGCTTTCTAATAACTTATAACTTCAATTATAATTGTCTACAGATACTGATATTGTTTCATTGTAAGTTATAATTCGATGGTGAAGGAAAACATCGTGAGGGAACCTGAATGTCTGAGGAACAAAATCCTAGATATCCTCGATTAAGAATCAAAAATGTAGATGCGTTGTCACCCCCGACGACTAAGATAGGAATGCCTCGTTTTCAGTAAAACGGGTCTCCGCTTCTCTACACTCACCATAAGAAACACAGCAGCATTGACTGCTATTTTACGCCGATATTCTGTGAGTGCGTGGCCCTACCCCGGTGTAACCGACCCCTTCGTGCTGCAACCATAATATAACTGAAGCGTGGCTCTATCACACACATATACGTCTGCGAAATGATTAGCCGCCGAGCATGTAGTACGTCAGGACTTAAAATTGCTATTAACAATTTATTGGTGCCGGCGGGGATCGAACGTGGGCCGCATGTGTACTGGAAATTTACGGCGAGCGCTTCGTCCCTGTGCTACCTACCGGCTATGGCTCTGCGCGCATTTAGTGGAGCGAAAAATCAATACGCAGTAAGTACCGGATTCAATGTCAGAGGGATTGAGGTGGGTTTTACGTTCGTAACTCTCTCCGGTAAGTTTGGTTTAAAGCGTCAGGTGTCTTAAGAAAACAGATTTTTCTATCATTACTTAAAACTACATTCTTATTAAATTTTTAATAAAATACCTCCCACACTTATAATTTCTTCTGATTCTTTTTAAAAACATAAAGTACACATGGGCAAACAGAAGGAATCGAATCCGCGACCCGCAGCGTCGCAGCGAAACGCTTATTCGCTACGCTAACGAGTAATCAAAAATAAATGAAGAAAATAAACAAAAGCTGGCCGGAAATTGCATTCAAGATAATAGGTCTGGAACGTGTACAATATCATTTGAGTTCACTGGTGACCAAAAGATATTCCAAGAATCCATTGAAGATTAAGTATTACGTATACGTACTAAAAGAGGCGTCGAGACATGTAACACGCTTTTGAGCCTGCGGGCTCAAACTTACTTAGTCTGTGCCATAAAAAGGTATCTACTCTGTGTCTCCGACCACGCGCTCTACACTGCCGTGCCGCACAGATTTTGTTCGCGATGTCTGTTCTAGTACGCAGTTTTTATTACTTTAATGAGAAAATCCGCCGATACTTATCAAGTTGGGCAAGCGGGAGATGAGCACATATCCAATACCCTCGCACATATCCAATACCCTCGCACGAGTAACGCATAATTTTTTAACATGGTAAAGCCATGGTGCAGAGAACAAAATAAACAATAACAGAAAACAAACAAAAAAGTGCAAAGAACTGATAAGAATGATAGAAGAATATCGGATAACTTCCAGGCAAATATTAAAATGTTCTGGAAACTCGTAAGAACATTCAAAACAGCCTAGAATGAATGCTATACGAGACCAGAATGGCTATATTCTGAATGACGAAGTTTCGAGTTTAAGGAGATGGAAGGAATACTTTGAAAGCGTGTTTATGAGTGATGAGACGTTTGAATAAAATGAAACAGAAATTCCGAAAGAAGAAGAAAGAAAGAAGAAGTTTAATTTGTGTTGGGAACTTAAGCGGGTACCGGGAGACTGGTGCAAACCCGTGATAGTCCCAATATATAAGGGAAAAGGATCGCAGCAGGACTGTAAAAACTACCGTGGTATCAGCCTTCTTAGCATTGTGGGAAAACTGTATGCTAAGGTGCTAATTGAAAGAGTTATGAAAGATACTGATGGAAAAATTTGGGATGTGCAAGCGGGATTTAGAAAGGGAATGGGATGTACGGATTAGGTCTTTTCCATGCGCATGATCGCGGAGAAGTTTTTGGCCAAAAACCAAAAGGTTTTTTGTGCGTTCGTGGCCTTGGAAAAGGCTTATGACAGAGTGGACAGGGATGTCCATGCCATAGCAAACACTGAACTAATTTGGGTTGAGCGCTGGGTTGATACAGGCATTGAAGTCTCTGTATAGGCACTCCAGTGCTTGTGTCAGGATCAACGGGGACCACTCGGACTGGTTTAGCATCCATAAAGGTGTCAGACAGGGCTGTGTGGCTTCCCCGTGGCTGTTCAACCTATTTATGGACAGTTGTTTGGAAAATTTGAAAGTTGAAGAATGCGGGTTAAGAATGGGTGAGTTAAACGTCAAATGCCTTTTGTACGCCGATGATCAAGTCATACTCGCGTGGTCGGCGGCCGAGTTGCAAATGATGGTTACATTAATGAACAGTTCATTAAAAGAAAGGGGAATGAAAGTGAACGCAAGTAAGACGAAAGTTATGGTTTTTGAAAGAGAAGAAAGTAAAACGATACGTGAAATAAGAATAGAAGGGGAACTGGTCGAGCAAGCAGGTGAGTTTGTGTATTTGGGATGTGTATTTAGCAGAGATGGTAGATATGATAAAGATATAGAACGACCAGTGAACGCAGGAAATAGAGTAAATGGGGCTCTACACTCTATTGTGGAAAGTCAGAATGTGTCCAAAAAGGCACGTATGGCAATTCACAATGCTGTGTTAGTCCCTACTTTAATATATGGTAGTGAAAGTTGGGAGTGGCAGAAGAAGCACCAGAGTATAATAAATACTGTGGAAATGCGGTCATTGAGGAGTATGTTAGGGCTGAATCTAAATGACAGAGTGAGAAATTGTGTGATAAGAGAAGAGTGTGGTCTGCAAGATGATGTTGTGACCAGGATTAAGAAAGGAATGCTTCGGTGGTTTGGTCATGTAGAAAGGATGAATGAGGAAAGAGTGACAAAGCAAAATAATGTGGCAGAGGTGAACGGCAGAGTCTGGAAGGGACGCCCTAGGCGAAAATTTATCGGCCAAATTGGCGATATATTTAAAATGGGCCAAATTAAGAGTACCCTTAACCGACAAGCGTGTATGCGCAGGTATATGGATGTGGAGGAGGCGAGAGAGGTGTGTCAGGATCGAGCCAAATGGAAGTCCATAGTCTCTGCCTACCCCTCTGGGTGACAGGCGTGACTGTTTGTTATGTTTTTTGTAGCACGAATAGGTCGGCTCGACCGGGGAGGGAACACGCTCTCACAGAATACCAGCGTAAAATAGCAACTTAATGCTGCTGTGTTTCGTATGGTGAGTGTAGAGAACCGGAGACCCTTTTTACTGGAAAAGAGACAATCCATCTTAGTCCTCACGGCGGACAACGCATCTACATTTTGATTCGCAAACGAGGATAGATGTAGATGTCTATCGGCCACAGCAACCACTTACCATCAGGTGCTCGCTTGTCACCCTATAAAAAAATGGGGATGTACCATTTTGGAATGGATGTAATCAGTCATCAGAGCTCTGTTAGTAAGACAAAGAGTTGATGTATTTGGATCCGAGGCGTTTAGTGGAATCTGAAAAAGCCTAGTCCGACTGACCCTTGAAACACCGGGCTTAAAACATTCCAAAACCTTAATCCGGGCAAATGATCGTAAATTCAGTAGATTAAGTAAGAATAAACTGCGTGTATTGGCAAGAGCTGTACTGATTGTGGACTCTTAATGCGCAAACGTAACACTCATCTATAGAGCCATGGTAGCTCAGATGGTTAGCGCTCGCTGTAAGTTTCACAGTACGCGAGCAACCCGGGTTCGATCCCCGCCGGCACCAATCAAAATGGTTAATTGCAATTTTAAGTGCTGATTTACCACGTGCTAGGCGATGAAGGAAAACATCGTGAGGAAACCTGCATGTCTGAGAAATAAGAAAGAAATATTTCGAAGACATGTGAAGTTCGCCAACACGCTTTGGGGCAGCGCGGCGGACACTTCCTCGCCCTAAAACCCCCCTCAGAATTGAGAGGTGGCCTGTGCCCAGCAGTGCAACTTTAATTTTTAACTTTAACACTCATCTAGGAAACTACATATCAACCCAGAACAAGTGATATGCTCACAGCTAAGCAACTCCTTCAATTCATTAAAGATATAGGGATTATCTGTCAACTATAGTCATAGCAGCGACGATATTAGATCACACTTGTCGCAGCGATACTGGTCTGGCTAGACCTTTTCGTTTGGGGAACAAATTAGTACAGTGACAGCTTTAAGTCGTGGCAACCCGGAGTTAGTGTCTGTAATTGATATCATAGCCAACCCAGGTAATCTAGGGCTACATCACTTGTTATACAATTGTATTCAGTAAACAAGAGAAGAGGGAAGAGGTTGCAAATTTTCTCGTTGTACTTGGGGCATATGAGTAGATAAACGGAACTTGGGGTGCCCGGATGGTTTAAGCCAGCTCTGAGTTGGCGCTTTTCTAGCCGTAGGGGCTCAGCGACTGGGCCCGCCTTAAAACTTCATAGTAACTATCAAACACAATGCGATTCCGTTTCCATGCTCATTTAGATATAATTAGAAAAGGCTTTATTAAATTGCAATACCAAAACTTATTTCATTAATCTCCTCATTACGATTTTATCTGTAAACGAAATTCAATTAAATAATATAAAGCCCCTATAAGCCTGCTATAAACCTCCCGATAGCAAAGCTAAAATCAATTTCCCCGAAATATCCTCTAGAGCCGTAATTGTACTAATAAGGGCATAATATCAAATCACAGTAGCGTAGAGTTACAATGCGATTCAGTCGAATGGGTGGGTGGTTCGGCGTCGGATAACGTTCCAGACGCTCATATCGCAATCAGGGTGTCACTAGCACTGAAGAAGGCAATACGCTCGATTGGTCACGTAGGTTATTTGACGGATGACTTTTAAAAATCAGTCCTTATTTTTTTTTCTAGCAGAGGGGGTAAACGAGCATGCGGCACACCTGATGGTAAGTGACTACCGCCGCCCATGAACAACCGCAACACCAGGGAATTGCAGATGCGTTGCCGGTCTTTTAAAAACGAGTAGGCTCTTTTCTTGAAGGTCCCTAAGTCGTATCGGTCCGTAAAATCGCTGGTGGTAATCGATTCCACAAGGAAGTTGTGCGAGGAAGAAAAAATCTTATAAGATGTTTTCTTCTAATAAGTATTTGACATTATAATGTCAAATACTTATTAGAAGAAAAAAAGTCATATTATTTACCATTACAGCCGAACTAAAGTCCACTTGAACATAGGACTCCCCATAGATTGTCTCATAGGGGATATTTGCCATAGTTGCCACGCTTGGCAAGCGGGTGTGGGCCACCGCAGTTTTTTTTATTGAGCTGTTATCACGATGCTGATGCCCACCTTCTGGTTCAGTTTCCCTCTGTCGCCTTTTACGACACTACACAGTTTTTCATATTATTTATTTATTTATATTTACATGAAATATGGTAGCATTAATAGGGTTACATGGTTTGCTCGGATGGGTATCTCATATTTCTCCTTTATAAACATGTAAAAGTCATTTTTATATAGAATAAAAAAGTGAATAAATAGTAAAAAAAATTTGGCAAGTTTTCTATAACACCTACATCAAGTTCATCCTACCTCCAAAGAACGTTCTCAATTTCTTAGCTCCTCTTTTTCAGTTCTTCGAATCAAGCTTTAGAAGCTTAACCTATTAAACGTGCTCAAATAACAGATTCCTTATAAACAAAAATAACATTATCTTTCCATCTAATTTCTCTTTTACGATCCCTAAAAAAAGTAGTTTATGTAACTACTGTGTTCTTAGTTCTTCCGTTAATTAGTTAATTATTTATAACTAGCTGTTCCCCGCGACTTCGCCCGCGTGTAATTTAGGGTTTTAAATTTCTTGCGCGAAACCCTAATTCTTTTTCTAAAATAAAAGTAGCCTAAGTTACTCCTTATGACATCAGCTATCTGCAAGTGAAAGCCCCATCAAAATTGGTCCAGCCATTTTTGAGATTAGCCGGAAAAAACAGACAGACAAACAAAAATTTTAAAAAAAAATATTTTTGTTATAAGTATCGTATATATTTTCATATACATGTAGTAAAAAGCTGTTATTTTGACATTACAAACGGACACTTCATTTTTATTTATATGTATAGATGCACCCTACCCATGAATATTTCTCTTTTTCCTTGTTGCAGACTGTTTGGAAGAAATTGTTGTCAAGCAGTAAAACCGCCTTTTGTTTTCTCTCAAATGTTTGTCAAGGAACAAATGTATTATGTAATTTATTTTCTTAGTGAACAATAAAGAGTATTGTCATCGTATTGTAATGTACATAAGCGAAGAAAGAATAATGTTAACATGTTGTAAATAACTTGTACCTGCTGTATTTTTGAATTTCCTAACTTTATACTTAACTGGAAAATACCTAATTCTTATTGATTTTTTGCAAAATATTTCGTAATAAAAGTATCTCCGGTTCTCTGCATTCACCATACGAAACACAGCAGCATTAAGCTGCTCTTTCACGCTGGTATTCTGTGAGAGCATGGTCCTTCCCCGGTCGAGCCCAGCTGATCGTGCTACAACCATAATATAGCTGCAGCGTGGCTCTACCACGTATATATATTATTATCTTATTATTAGTTATCTCACAAGCAACGATTGCGGACTTTCAAAATCGCACTGCAGTTCCGTGTACGAGAGCCCTAACCGCCCGGTAGGTACGGTACCTAGCGCTCCGAAAAATCATGTCGCTCGGTTATCGCTACGGAGTCGCTTTTTCGACGCACATCAAAGGGGTGCTCCCTCTTGACCGAAGTCAAGTGATTAGACAGTTTATGTACGTTTTGCTCCATTTACTCACGCAGACGGATATGTTTGTTTTTAACTGTGATTCGTTGCACGTTCGTGACACGTTCTTAGAACTTATCGTTTAGGCACTAAATCAAGTATGAAAAGGCATATTATGGTTTTCTTCCAGTATCTTCTTATTTCAACAGCCCATAAAGGAATTTAGCTAGACATGACGTATAGTATAGGCCCTAACTTTACGTTTTTTACAGTTACTGACTATCAAAAGTTCACTGTTGAACATTGCCTTCGCATAGATTGCCTTATATTTTTTTATATAATAAGGGTGGCAAACGAACACACAGTCCAGCTGATGGAAAGTGGATGTTGTGGCCCATAGACATCTACATCTATCCTCAATTAAGAATCAAAATGCAGATGCGTTGTCACCTCTGAGGACTAAGATGGAATTCTCGTTTCCAGTAAAAAGGGTCTCCGGTTCTCTACACTCACCATACGAAACACAACAGTGTTAAGCTCCTATTTTACGTTGGTATTCTGTGAGAGTGTGGTCCTTCCCCGGTCGAGCCGACCCATTCGTGTTACAACCATAATATAGCAGCAGCGTGGCTCTACCACGTACCTGCATAAATTATAGAGGGGATATTTGCCATAATTGTCAAGCTTTGCTGGTGGATCGACAACCGCAGTTTTTTTATTTTTGACAGAAGACGTTGCTGCTCATCTCCTGTTTCATTTCCATCTGTCGCTCATTACGACACTCACGGGACGATATATGGGGTAGTGGATATCCTTACACCGCCACTACACCATGCTTTTAAGGGCGTTTTCCAATCGTGAACTAAAATGTTTTCAATTAATAAAATACAACAAATTAAAAATTACAGTTGTATTAATAAAATAGTTCAATATTGTTTGACTTTTATATTCAGTCAGGTTATAATTTATTTAATGGATATCCTTTAACTGACGATTGAAAAGTCTTCTCTTAATCTAATATATAAATTTTATATTTGTTTGTTCGTATTTTATGCGCTGCCATACCGTTCATCAGATTGCGCTAAAACTTTATCAGCTTATTGCTTGCACTTGCGCGAAGGTTATAGGCATAGTACAATTAACTTACAGTAGGTGGCGCGCGTGTCGTACCGACAAATTTATTTGAAAGTTATTATATCCAATGAATGTATTATCATTTATAATGAAACAATATAAATCTTCCAAATTTAAAACCACATTTTCACAGTTATTTCTTCTGCGGTAGCAAAGCGCCGGGTACCGGCTAGTGTGTTATAAATAAGCAAATCGAATTTAATTTTCAATTAGTAACATTTTAGCACAACGGCAAGGAGCTGTACAAAATTTTGTTATGTAATTGGTCAGCAAGTGCAGTTTAGACGGCGATGTTATCGATCGCTTGTTTGCAAATTTTACAACACGCGAATAGCGCGATAAACGTCTTTTTACTTTCAGAATGCATGGCTTTGGTTTCAAAGGACTTATTTTACACTCGTACAATATTTTTGCGTGTGATGACGGTGTAAGAGAAACCATCGCCGCAATTCTTCTCGTGTGTATTTTAAGAGGCGACTACAGGTAATACCAGCAAGATGGCTTCCGGTAGATGATGATGATGAAACAGTTACGCCATCTTTTTTATGTCAATGCCAAACGTACGTCTGATTTTTGCAATTGTCAATCGGCCTAGCAAGCGTGGCGATTATGACAAACCATTACTACACCGTATGGTGGCGGTATAAGAATATCCACTACCCCATATCATTCCGTTTCCTTTTCCTTTCATTTTGTCTCCCTCATTTTATATGGCGTGGCTATACCACGTATAACAGCGTATAAAATGTTTGTGTTGTGTGTTTAGATTTATACATGAAAACGTATGATTTGTATGACCTGTTCCATAACATATACCGTCTAGTGATAGTGTAAAATATCCACTACCCCATATCATCCCATGGGTGTCGTAAGAGGCGACTGAGGGAAACAAATCAAGAGTTGGGCTGCAGCGTCTTCCTAATAACGACTGAAAATAAAAAAACTGCGGTTGCCAGCCAAATGCGGTGCAAATATCCCCCCAATGATGATTTCTTATATTTACGCGAACATTGCACATTGAATAAAACTAATTTTACGGATTATATCGCGTTTAATCAACTTATTTTTATTAATTCCCGACGTTTCGGGTGCTTTACAGCATTCATGGTCACGGGGACCATGGGAGACCAAATAAGTTGATTAAACGCGATATAATCCATAAAATTAGTTTTATTCAATCCCCCCAATGAGGCAATCTATAGGCCTTTGTTCAGCAGTGGACTTTAATAGACTGTAACTTAACTTACTACAACAGAAGAGGATGATTTTTTTATATAATAAGGGTGACAAGCGAGCACCCAGTCCACCTGATGGTAAGTGGTTGCTGTAGCCCATAGACATCTACATCTATCCTCGTTTGCGAATCAAAATGCAGATGCGTTGTCACCCGTGAGGACTAAGGTGGGATGCCTCGTTTCCAGTAAAATGGGTCTCAGGTTCTCTACACTCACCATACGAAACACAGCAGCGTTAAGCTGCTATTTTACGCTGGTATTCTGTGAGAGCGTGGTCCTTCCCCGGTCGAGCCGACCCATTCGTGCTACAACTATACAATTAATATAGCTGCAGCATGGCTCTACCACGTATGATGACAAAGAAGAAGCAGAACTGTGCATAGAAAACACTGTACCGGATTTCTTAAAAGTATAAACACCAACGCACAACGTATTTAAATTTAATATTTAAAATATTTTTTTTATCAAATTCCTTTAGGACGTTACAAAAGACGGACCTTTGCAAATTCGGGCTATTCAAGTTTAATATCCGGGATTAGGTAATCCGGATTACATAGATTCGTTCGAGCTGCCGTATCATAATTAAATTCCGAGCGAGTTGCCAACAGCAGTGCAAGGTTCGCCTAATTAGACTGGGAATTCGGGAAATGTTGCTGAAACTTTACCGGTTTTCAACGAAGTTTATTTAAATTTATATATTAGATTAGCGATATGCCCCGGCTTCGCACAGTGATTTCTGGATCACAGCAGCGCCACCTACCGGGTCCAAATGTGAATCTAAACCAACCAGGGACCCACTCAATCAAACACACAGAAAAAAATTCATCAAAATGGTAGGAGTACAGTGACGTTTGTCGTACAGAAGAATTATATCTCTAATCTCTATATAAATAAAAGTCACTTGCTGTCTGTTAGTCTCGCTAAAACTCGAAAACAGCTCGAACGATTTTGATGAAATTTTTTGTGTGTGTTTGAGTGGGTCCCTGGATGGTTTAGATTCACATTTGAACCCGGTAGGTAGCCGAAACGGATCGCTAGTATAATATAAAGATAACCTATTATGAGTAAATGCCGTTGCCATGTGTTGGCGGCGTATACCATCACACCGTCTTCGTCCCATGGGTGTCATTAAAAGTGACTATGGGAAAAGCAAGTTCTTTTTTTCATCGGACCTAAAAAACCCGGAATGGTGCAAAAGAAACCATCACTCCATTTTGTCCCGTGGCTGTCGTAAGTGGTCGCCTTTCTCCATGGGAAATACTAAAAATTTTTTATCTCGTTTACTTCAGCCGTAATACACCCAGACCATCGACAGGGAGCACAGCAAAGGTGCGAGACGTCTGGCACTACAATCGTCAACTCACCTGCCAAGCGAGACGTATAAGTGGAGATACGCTAAGTAAATCTTTCCGTTCCAACTTCACCGCACGCTGTGCACTCGCTGACTGCCGGACGAAATTGGCGACAAATAGCGAAAAACCTATTCAAGAACCTTGAACCTAAATAACATAGATAGACTGATAACAGTGAGTAGTAGGTACTCAGTACTACCAGAGCGAGAGCACCGTGTATGCGCTCAGTAACCTGCCTGCCCAGCGCAGCCTGATAAAAATAGGCAAATGTTCCGATGAATACATGTCAGGTGATGCATTAGAAAGATACAACTTATAAAGGCTGTCGATGTCGATGTCATATGAAATAGAAGATGGTAGAAGGAAAACATGAGGCAATACCATTTTACGTGGTAGAGCCACGCTGCAGCAATATCATGGATAAAATAGCAGCTTGTTATGTGGCAGAGACAAAAACTCTTTAAAAATAAATTTATTTAATACTTTTAAACTAACTTAAAATATAGTAGTTGATACAGAGAACTTGGGAATGGAATTATGTTGAGGGATTTCGAAAGATTTGGTTTAAATAGTGTAGGAAGCTAGGAGGTGGGGGTAAACATAAGGGAACAACATTGTTCTTGGTGTTATGGTTAACTTATGGTAAACTATAAACATTAGCATATAATATTACAATCAAATTAGTGTGGCTTCTAAGGAAGTAAACAATATGATTTATAAAGTATACAGGTCTTATAACATAAAGTAAATAGTATCCTATGACATAACATTGGTTTGGCTTCTAAGTAATTTAGCTTTTAAGTAAATAAACAATATAAAGTATACAGGTCTTATAAAGTAAATAGTATCTATGACATAACAAGCTTCATGCTGCTGTGTTTCGTATGGTGAGTGTAGAGAACCGGAGACCCCTTTAAGACATTATTACATCTTAGTCCTCACGGGTGACAACGTATCTGCATTTCGATTATTAAGTATTAAGAATATTAGGAGTATAGTTGTAGCACGAATGGGTCGGCTCGACCGGGGAAGGACCACGCTCTCACAGAATACCAGCGTAAAATAGCAGCTTAACGCTAATGTGTTTCGTATGATGAGTGTAGAGAACCGGAGACCCATTTTACAGGAAACGAGGCATTACATCTTAGTCCTCACGGGTGACAACGCATCTGCATTTTGTTTGATGTAGCTGTCTATGAGCCGCAGCAACCACTTACCATCAGGTGGTCTGTGTGCTCGTTTTTCACCATTATTGATCTATTAATTTTTACGCGTATCACATGAATACGCTGTGAGTACATAAGGCCACAAAATGTTAACTATTCGTATTAAATCACGATCCGTCGAATCAATTTGTGGACGAGCTGCGAGCGTTGTGTAGCCACGTATTTCAATCACAGATATAAAAATATATCGATAATCTAAAGTACCTCTTCTATCGACACCAACCAGTCACATTACGCAACGCGCCTTAATAACATTCGCCATTGGAAGCCTCTGCCTCTGCCTAACAAAGAGGTGGTGCAACACCGAACGAAAGGTTTCACTGTATTGCAGCCTTGGAAAGTCACAATGATTTATAATAGTGATCAATCCAAATGACTTGATTTAAGACTAAGGCCTAAAAACTAATAAGAACAATAGTTCAGACGACCGTGTTCTACTCAAAATAATAGCAATAGAGAGCTTCGGCTTTTGCAGCTGACATATTTTTCTACCGACTTCAAAAAGGAGGAGGTACTCGAATTCAACCGTATGTTCTTTTTTTTATGTGTGTTACCTCATAACTTTTTCTGGGTGAACCGATTTCGATGGTTTAAAAGCTGGTACTTCTCATGTGGCCCCATATAAATTTGATCAAGGTCTGACCAATAGTTTTTGAGTTATTCTTAATAATTTATATTGAAGTCGGTTGAACAAAATTTTTAACCCTAACTTCGAACCCTAATTCTTTTCGTAAAATAAAAGTAGCCTAAGTTACTCCTTATAACATCAGCTATCTGCCAGTGAAAGTCCCATCCAAATCGGATCACAGGTTTTTGTGTTCAGACAGACGTCGTGTTAGTTTTATTATAATAGTATAGATTCTTTATTGAACATTAATTCTGTGTCCAACAAATAATTATTACTATTATTATTAATTTATTCGAAATAACATCAAAAGATATTAATATAACCAAAGCTTTAATAAGATTAATAAAGAAAAGAAACGAATTACCTATTATTATATTTAATTTAAGAATAGTAACAATCGAAGCGTGCGTAGTAGTATGTGAAATATATTATATATTAAAAAATATTTCACCACATAATAGGTTGGTTTGGCCGAAGGACCACAGGACGGAATACGAGGGGTGATCCAAAAGTAATGATAATCGGTTACTTCAGGTCCGCATAAAAATCAAAAAAAAATATTTTTTGCTTGCTTATATACTCACTACGTCAGGCTAAAAAAATCATATAAATAGATCACGATTTCCGGGAGATACATTCATTTGAATACGAACTGTCAAAGAGATAACATCAACATGGAGAAAAACGAAATTAGAGCTGTCATCAAGTACCTCTGTTTGAAAAAAATGTCTTCAAGACATACACAGTGACTTAGTGGAAACATTGGGGGACTCTGCTCCTCCATATTCTACAGTTGCACGCTGGGCCAAGGAGTTTAAACTGGGCAGAACATACACTGAAGATGAACATCGCGAAGGACGCCCATCCACGTCCCTCACTGAAGACAACGTGAAAAAAGTCGAAGATGTTGTGTTGGCAGATCGAAGAGTGACCATCAGGCATGTAGCTGAGGTCACAGGGATCTCATATGGCAGCGTTCAAAGAATCCTTGCGAACGAGTTGCATATGAAAAAGGTCTCTGCGCGTTGGGTACCCAGAATGTTAACCGACGAGCAAAAGAAAAATCGAGTTGACATTTCGAGGGTCAATCTCGAAAAGTTCCAAGCAGATCAAGAAAATTTTTTGTTCCGTTTTGTGACTATGGACGAAACCAGGATCCACCATTTTGATCCTGGAACGAAACAACAATCGATGACTTGGAAGCGAGCCTCCTCACCGACGCCATAGAAATTCAAAGTTTCAAGTTCGGCGGGAAAGGTTATGGCATCTGTTTTTTGGGACGCTCAAGGCATAATTATGGTGGATTATTTGGAAAAGGGAGCCACTATTACGGGCTCTTACTACGCAGACCAAATAAGAAGATTACGGAGGCCATTAAGGAAAAAGACGCGGCAAACTGCGAGCTGGAGTGCTGTTTCACCAAGACAACGCACCGGCTCACAAAGCCGCAGTTGCGATGGCTGCCATTCAAGAAACGGGATTCGAACTGCTCGAACACCCTCCCTATTCGCCAGATCTAGCTCCTAGTGATTTCTACCTCTTTCCTCGGCTCAAGGAACGCCCCCGAGGCAAGAAATTCGAAGACGATAGCGAAGTAATGGCCGCTGTTGAAGCGTTTTGGGAGGGTCAAGACAAAGAATTTTTTTCAAAGGGAATCCTGGGTTTAGAAAAAAGATGGACTAAATGTATTGATTTGTTAGGAGACTATGTAGAAAAATAAATTATTATTTTAACTTTAATTACCGTGTTTTATTTTCATTATAATTACTTTTGGATCACCCCTCGTACAAGCGTCGAGTATCAACATAATGCTACTGTGTTTCTGCACTGTTATGAATAAGATGGTATGGTAGTCTTCAGGAGTGACAACGTTTTTTTTTTTTTTATAGAATAAGGGTGACACACAGTCCACCTGATGGTAATTGGTTGCTGTGGCCTATAGACATCTACATCTATCTTCGTTTGCGAATTTAAATGCAGATGCGTTGTCAGCCGTGAGGACTAAGATAGAATGCCTCTTTTCCAGTAAAAAGGGTCTCCTGTTCTCTACACTCACCATACGAAACACAGCAGCATTAAGCTGCTATTTTACGCTGGTATCCTGTGAGAGCGTGGTCCTTCCCCGGTCGAGCCGACCCATTCGTGCTACAACTATACTATTAATATAGCTGCAGCATGGCTCTACCACGTAAATTATATCTGCATTTTTAATATTAATCTAGGACTGACGCAAGGGTCCATAGGCAACAGCATCCACTTACCATCAGGTGCACTGTGTGCTCGTTCGTCACCTTTACTTCTATAAAAAAAAGTATTCGAAAGAAATAACCTTAACCGAAATTTGGCTAGAAGTATTTACATCAATTATTGTAATCTATTCAAATGAAATCAGTCAATGATCGCCAACAAACAAAGTTCAGTCACGCTGCGATCCACTATCATAATATTAGCTGATCATATCATGCATCAATACAAATGGACCCAAATAGTAGCTTTACTTAGCTAGAGTGGTAAAAAAAAGTATGGCGTGATCGCGGAGCAGGAAGAATTTCAAATTATTGCAATTCATACAAATGTGAACTTTAAAAACTTGAAAATAAACTCGGTTTACGAATCACAAATCTTGTTCAAGAGGTCCTAAAATTATCTTAGTTGCAATAGAAATAAAACTTTTTATGATGGGAATTAAGTTTAAAAATGCAAAGCAATAAAAAAAATCCTGCTCCGCGACCGTGCTTTAGTTCATGTCATTTGGTTCTCTATTGAAAGGCACACAAGTTTATGTCAGTAACCGTATAGTAGCGGTTTAAAATTATCCACTACCATCATCCCGTGGGTGTCTTAAGAGGCGACAGACGGAAACTGATCCAAGAGATGGGCATCAGCATCTTCCTGATAACAGCTTTCTAAGCGTGGTTATTACGGCAAATATCCCCTCTATGAGGCAATCTATGAAGGATAAATTTAAGAGCCGTGGTAGCTCAAGGACTAAGCGCTCGATTAAAATTTTACTGTAAAATTTGCGAATAACTGGATTAGATCCCCGCCGGCACCAATGGTATTGTTAATTTCCACGTGCTGATTTACCACGTGCACGGCGGTGAAGTACTAATGGGTGGCCGCGCTATAAAGTCATAGCTGCCATGAGAAACATTCTGCCATACTAGAAACTATTTCGTATGATAAAGTCCAAATCAATGTCCTAGATAATCGCAACTGAAGTAACTAACAAAGTCTAACAGATTAATAAGCTGAAGTAGCAATAAGCCGAAATAATATAACTCAAAGAATCGGAAACTTTTTATAACTATAACGTCGTTGCTAAGTTTTTTTTTATATAAATAATACTTACTAGTACCACCATTAACATTACTACTCCAAGTAAGCTTAAAAAAATGTTGTTAACCACAGCAGTTGAATGGCAGATTGGAACCCAGGACTTTCCGGGTTTGCAGTCCGCATCCTTAACCTTAATGCTACTGCCGTTAGAGTTACAGCCTATAATATACGTCCCAAAGCTGGGCACAGGCTTCTTCTTATTTCTAAGAAGAAGCCTGTGCCCAGATTTCTGTTTTAGTTCAAGGAAATGTCCGCCACGCTGCCCTAATACGTATTGGCAGACTTGAAATGTCTTTGAAATATATATTATTTTTAATGTCTTAGGTTCATCTCATCTCATGGTTGCTTAAGATATTTCCTTCACCGCCGAGACGTGGTAAATCAGCACATACAATTTCAATAAACAATTTCATTAGTGCCGGCCTGGATTGAAACCGGGTTTCTCGCGTGCTGTCAAATTTGGAAAGAGCGCTTAGCCTCTGAGCTACAACGGCTCTTTTACCGGTCGCTCATAAATTATGAATTGTTCGTGTGAATAATATTATAATTCATAGAATTAGGCTTTACTTGTCGGAAATCTATATTATAATAAAATTCTAACACGACGTCTGTCTGAACACGCATCATGTAAAATCCTGAGAACCGATTTGGATGGGACTTTCACTGGCAGATAGCTGATGTTATAAGGAGTAACTTAGGCTACTTTTATTTTAGGGTTCCGCGTAAAAAAAATCCACGCGGGTGAAGTCGCGGGGAACAGCTAGTCCATATTAACGATGTTAAAAATTAATTAGCTAAGATTCGCGTAATAAAAAAAATTAATGTGTATTACTGGCGTGCTGCAGCTATATTATGGTTGTAGCACGAATGGCTCGACCATAGGAAGGACCACGCTCTCACAGAATACCAGCGTAAAATAGCAGCTCAATGCTGCTGTGTTTCGTATGGTGAGTGTAGAGAACCGGAGGCCCTTTTTACTGGAAAAGAGGCATTCCATTTTAGTCCTCAAGGGGACAACTCATCTGTATTTTGATTCTTAATCGAGGATAGATGTAGATGTCTATGGACCACAGCATCCACTTACCATCAGGTGGACTGTGTGCTCGTTTGTCACCCTTATTCTAAAAAAAATAGTTTGAAGAGCACCTCCCGCCCTCCTTCAATTGCGTGTACTATCCTACTACCAAATAATATTATGTTTGATTGTATATCTAATACCTATTAGTTGACGTATAATAGCAGTGACGGCACTTCAAAGTATCAATTCTAAAGCGTATCATTTAAAAGGTGTATGAGCTAAGGCGTGCAGTAATAAATAATCCGCGGTCATGTCGACTCCATAAACAGAGCTAATTGAGACCTACGCTATCGAGTACGCGATCGTAAATTACATTTTCCGAGTGCCATATACGTGATATACGCCAATTAGAATACTGGGTGTCAAACCGCATTACTAAATGTTTTTTTCACAGTCCACGTAGAGCCGTATTCGGTTTGTTGAAATTTGTTATGGAAGTGAAACATCGACTGTACTATTACTAAACGTGGTTTATAGTCTCGGTTTTAAACTATAGTTTACCGTTACAGTTACCTAAGCCGTGTTAGATCAGCCCTCGCTGTAATTATTAAAGTACGCAACCCTACACCAATAAAATTATTAATTACAATTTTAAGTGCTGATTTACCACGTGGTCTACGGTGAAGGAAAACATCGTGAGCAAACCAGCATATCTTAGAAATTAAAAAATTCGAATACATGTGAAGTCCACCAACACGCATTGGGGCAGCGCGGCGGACACTTCCTTGCCCTAAAACCCTCTCAGAAATTAGAGGCCTGTGTTCAGCAGTGGGACGTATATAGTTAGACTGTAACTTTTATCGTTACAGAAAAGTCCACTGCCGAACATAGTCCTCCCCCATAGATTCCTACATATTTGTCATAGTTGCCACGCTCGGCAAACGGGTTTGCAAACGCAGTTTTATTTTCTTTAACTATCGTTTAAGTTGAAACCTTTTAAGCTTCAAATTCTAACAAAAGAATTCTCTTAGCCACAGTGCCACAGTCTTCGCTAATTTTACATTTGCTGTCAAATTACATTTTAGATAGTATATTTCTACGAGACTTCTTTCGTGGAACAGTTTCTAGTTTAAACCTGAACCACCCACACCCACTGTCTAACTACTACTAACAGTCGGCCATCGAAGGCGTCTAGACGGGGCAATCGTGCGGTGGGGTGCGGGGCGAGACGCGGGCTGAGCACTACCCGAGCGGCCCTTAGCCGCTCGGGAACTGTCCGCTAGGGTTATCCTGTCACGCAAATAAATTGAAATGGTTCACACTACATGTGCGGTAAAATCTGCCTCATTTAAAGATAAAGAATTAGTTTCATCAGTTTCCACACATACATTAATTTGTTTAAACGTGAAATAAAATCAGTTTTTTATATTTTTTATTACTTCCCTTTCTGACAACCCTAGCAATTTATTGTTTTTGCCGGCTTTTCCGACAACATCAAACGCGATGACTGACTGTATGTTCTTTTTCGGCTGTGCCTGAACTATAGTAAGTGAAATACAGTTAATGGTACTAATTGTATTCCACTCATTATACACTACACCCCCCCCCCCCCACCCCCCCATAAGACCGTGTGTTAAGTGTGTGTGTCGAGAGGCGACAGAGGGCAACAAATGAGCAATGGCAACTATGGCAAATATCCCCCCTATGAGGCAATCTTAGGTGGAGGCCTATGTTCAGCAGTGGACTTTAATAAGCTGTAACGGTTACGGTAATTAGTGGTAAACAGTAACTATTTGTTTTCGAATCGTCAGTGCGATTATGTAACTTTAGTGGAAATCATGGATGGTTTAGACGTTTGGTTTCGTTGAGTCGTTTTTTTAGGGTTTCGTACCTGAAAGGTAACCAACGGGACCCTATGAATGTATAAACACATCAGCTTCAAATCTGCATTATACTACTTTAAATACTGTCACATTCGATTCGACAGCTCCGTGGCGCAGTAACTTTACTCGATTCAACGGTGAGGGCCGCGGGTTTGAATCCCGCACGGAGCAAGTATTTGTATGGCCCTACAAATGATTGGTGCATACATCCGGTATGTCTGTGTGAAATTTATGTTCGTAAACTGACTTCACCATGCAGAAGGAAGTCCTTGTGTGGGGGTGAAGTTTTATAAAAAAGAGAAAAGGTAAAAAGATAACCGGTCAAGTGCGAGTCGGACTCGCGCATGAAGGGTTCCGTACCATCGTAATACACGTTTTTAGTAGGGGAGCTCCTCATAATTTTTAATTTATTTTAATTTTTATTATTTCTTGTTATAGCGGCAACAGAAATACACGTTCTGTGAAAATTTCAACTGTCTACCTATTACGGATCATGTGATACAGCCCGCTGACAGACAGACAGACAGACGGACGGACGGGGTAGATAGCAGGCACTAGGCACTTGCCTACGGGCACCGCGTAACTAAAAGGTTGAGTTTCATTTTATGAGCTTTGCTCAGCGTTAGAAAAAAAACTATATTTCTCAAGGATTACACCTATCTAGAAAAACACGTAAAGCATAACATTTACTAAATCCAAATCGCTAGAGCCGTTTCCAAGGGATACATAATATAAAGATATGTACATAACTTTTTCTTTTTTATTCAAATTATTCAAAAAAAGTATTAACTAGGTTTGAATAACATTAACTGAATCCAAATTGGAAGAGTCGTTTTCGAGAAACCAGTTAAATATTAAAAAATGTATGTAAGTAATTTTTAATTTTTTTTATTTTAATTGTTCAAAAACTATTAAAGTATTGTATATCAATAAAGAAAATTCTGTATGAATAGATACTATAATCAAACATTTTCGTCCAAAGCAAAAAAAAACAAAAAAATAATAAAAAAAACCTGTCCATATTACAGGATTCAAACTCGCGTAATCCGGCGTGGTAGCCTGTTAGGAAAATGATCTCTGTAGTGATATTTTCAATCATATTGCGAGGGCAAGTCAAGCGTGTTGCTTTCTTAAAAATACGAAGAAAACGAATTTTCACAGAAATGAACCTAGGTAGATAGATGAGACCTTGGTAGATTGATTTTTCGCTCCCGTAAACTTCTACATAAATTTCATCGAAATTGTTAAAGCCGTTTTCGAGAACGCGATTACAAACTAATATAATATATTGCTCGGATATTAGTCAAGGATAAATAATGTTTCATTCTAAATTATAAGATATATTTTATTTAAAATATAATATATAAATATTAATGTTTGTTTGTTCGTATTTTATGCGCTGCCATCATCGGATTGCGCTAGAACTTTGTCAACTTATTGCTTGCACTTGCGGGAAGGTTATAGGCTTAGTACAATTAACTTACAGTAGGTGGCGCGCGTACCGTATCGACAAATTTATTTGAAAGTCATCATATCATCATTATCATTCCTAATTAAACAATACAACTTCCAAATTTAAAACGATATTTCCACAATTATTTCTTCTGCGGCAGCAACGCGCCGGCAGTAAACACTAGATGGGTTTCGATGACAATATTGCTCTGGATCCTCTATCTAGTTTCACTAAAGGAATACAGGAGTACATTCGACTGCGGAACCATAAAAACTCAACAATGATCCTTAATGAAAAATTGACCACATTTTAAATCATCGTTGAAAACAATTTACATGTTCCCACAAAACCTAGTACAGTTTATTCTTAGAAATATGGTCACTAAGTTATCCCCCAGTCATATTTAAGGAAGAGGAAACAGAGACATGGCCACCAGGAAAACCCAACAAGAGGAAACAACGACCGGAATTATTTAATTGAATTAAACTTATTCCTTATTTTAGATATTCATTAAAGGACATTTTTACGTAAGACGAAAGAACACAAAGTTTCATTTGGTGTGAGTTTCTGATATAAATGTCAACCGGAAGGTTCATGCACAATCAGAAATAGTTGGTTCTTGGACAATCATTATATTACTCTCGGGCATACACATGTTACTCTAATCCACCTTTGAGATAGGAGTGAGTTTGCTTCAACGCTATTTTATGTATTATAGTGTAGACACTTACAGAGGCTGTCACTCGTCCTAACTTACACGTGCCCGACGTAACGGTGCGTTAATATCAAAAGAGGATATCCACCGCGAAGAGTAACAAACCCAATAACTGATTTTGGTTTGATCTGGGTTTCGAACTCAAAACGTCATGAT
This sequence comes from Parnassius orleans, assembly GCA_029286625.1. Taxonomy (NCBI): domain Eukaryota; kingdom Metazoa; phylum Arthropoda; class Insecta; order Lepidoptera; family Papilionidae; genus Parnassius; species Parnassius orleans. The sequence continues at coordinate 1,593,829 of JAGSMP010000089.1, forward strand.
TAGCAGTCGCGCTGGCGACCACTAGACCAACGAGACAATCATTATACAGCGTGATCGCGGAGCAGGAAGAATTTCAAATTATTGCAATTCATACAAATGTGAACTTTAATAACTTGAAAATAAACTCGGTTTTCGTATCACAAATACTGTTCAAAAGATCCTAAATCTATCTTAGTTGCAATAGAAATACAACTTTTTATAGTGGGAATTAAATTTAAAAATGCAAAGCAATAAAAAAATCCTTTAATGCTGTTGTGTGGCGATTGATGAATGACGAGAACATCAGTCCTCAGGGATGACAACGCATCTTTTTTTGATTCTTAATCGAGGGTAGACGTACGTGTCTATGGTCCACAGCATACACTTTCCACCTTATGGGATGTGTGCTCGTTTGTCACCCACTCTATAATTTAACGGAACTTACCCATTTATACCCGCTTTTTAATATTTATCTACCCGCACATGCCGCCGTTTCTACTCCGGCCATGAACCTCATTTTGAAACAGGTATTACATTTTAATTACAGGCTGTGATGATGAGGCAGATGGAATGCCATCTTAGTCCTCAGAGATGATAACGCATCTGTAGCCTTCTTTGTTTGAAGTTGGTCGCAGGTGTCCATGGATTGCAGTAGGCACTTACTTACTTACCATCAGGTGGACTGTAGATTCGTTTGTCACCCTTACTAATTAATAAACGCTCCCCTCTGAGGTCTTATTTCTTTACTTATTTTTCTAACGAGTTTAATTCGCATTAGAGAAGAGACTTTATTTTAGTGTTAAGAATATCAGAATTTGATTTTATAATCGGTAAATGTTAAGAAAAGGCGATTTCACTCGATCGTAATATCCACTACCCCATATCGGCTCTTGAGTGTCGTAAGAGGCGACAGGGGGAAACTGAAACAGAAGATGGGCAGCAGCATCTTCCTGACAACAGCTCAAAATAATGAGAAACTTATTATTTTGAACGGTCACCAACCCGTGGCAACTTTGGTAAAAATTCCCCAACGAAGCAACCAGAAGCAACCTATTGGAGAAGCCTATATTCAGCAGTGGACTTTTGAAGGCTCTTGAATTTCCCCAAAATTGACTTTGATCCAGTAACTTTGATAATATCGAGAGTTCCCAAACCCCTACACTATACAACTTTTATTATGTATTTTTATGTCATTGGGTTGCCCTTGATTCGCAGTGGGCGTAAGCCGTCAATTCTGTAACAGTATCCGAGTAGAACAACGGATAAGCACTGGAACGTGATATCCCGACGTGTTTGTTTATCAACTGTATTATGTTGCCCTTAATCAAAATGTTATTATAATACATGATGTCATATTTAGTAATTGTATTTTTCGTCATCATCGTCATCATTATTATAGTCAATTAAAACTCCACTGCAAAGGCATAGTTTAAAGAGAGTATGGGCCTCCCCCACGGATTGCCTCATAGAGGGGATATTTTTTTATAAGATAAGGGTAACAAACGAGCACACAGTCCACCTGATGGTAAGTGGTTGCTGTGGCCCATAGACATCTACATCTATCCTCGACTACGAATCAAAATGCAGATGCGTTGTCACCCGTGAGGACTAAGATGTAATGCCTCGTTTCCAGTAAAATGGGTCTCCGGTTCTCTACACTCACAATACGAAACACAGCAGTGATAAGCGGCTATTTTACGCTGGTATTCTGTGAAAGCGTTGTCCTTCCCCGGTCGAGCCGACCCATTCGTGCTACAACTGCACTAACAATATAGCTGCAGCATCTCTACCACGTATAGAATTTGCCATAGTTGCCCCGTTTGGCAGAGTTTGCCATTGCAGTTTTTTTTATTTTCTAGATGTTATTAGAAACACGCTGCTGTCCATCTCCTGGTTTGTTTCCCTCTGTCGTCTCTTACGACACCCACGGGACGATATGGGGTAGTGGATATTTTTACACGGTCACAACACGCGTAATTAATAAAGTGACCATACGTCCGGTTTTGAACGGGACTGTCCGTTTTCTCGGTCACCTGTCCCGTTATAAAACAAAGCTCCGGGACGCAAAATAGTCCCGTTTTCCGAAACCGCGCGAAAATTTAAAACTATGAAGTTCGTCAGACACGAACGGTGCGAGAGCGAGCCCGACCAAAAAATAACCGAATGGGATAATTTAAAAGTTTTCGCTAAAACTCGGTCGATTCAACATAAATTCTTTTGCATTTTAATCGAATATATTTCATGTCTACCTGGTACAAATGCTCCAGCAGAAAAAGTATTTTCTATTATGAATAAATTGTGGACGTCTGAAAAAATCACTTACAGTTCTAAAGGCGATGTTGATAACAAAGGTCAATGTAAAAAAACTTGTCCAGAATTTTATTCTTATTTAAAATCATCACCAACTTTATTAAAGCAAATTTGTTCCACTGACAAATATAAATATAATTAAAAAAATATTATGTTCCATTTAATAATTACTGTCTGAGGAACTTTGCTTTAATGAAGCTGGTGAACTGGTGATTGATTTTTATTTTTCACAATTTGTTAAAAATAACACTTATAATAAAAATAATTATAATTAATGTGATTATAATTATAGTGAACACTAATTGTATAAAGTTACAGTTTTTAAATAATAACATATTGTTTTTATTGTTAACGTGCTAACTGGGGAGTATAAATAAACCCATGTCCCGTTTTGAGTTAAAAAATAAATGGTCAGTTTAGTAATGAACCATGATGAAATACACTCAGCGGCACGGAATTTTGGCCAAGCCCTTATCTTGCGATAACAAAGTTGTGAGTGTTTATAATGAATATTTCTTGAGAAGTTAGGTCAAAAATATGCTTACGACGAGTTCAAGAGGGTAATTCACTATGTTTGAGTGCAGCTCAAAATTCAAAAACTTTATTAAACATAGTTTGTATAAAAAGGGTTATTATAATATTAAGGAATTTATGGATGATAATAACCCCTGGGAATGAGGTGTTCGCTACCAAGCTATTTCTAATTTGTTTTGTGTGGTTAATTGTGTAACATACATGATTGTAAGCTGTTATTTAAAAAAAAAGTCCCGCTGGGTTTCTTGCTGGTTCTTCCCAGGACAGAGGTTTTTTTTCGAACCAGTGGTAATTAAACAAAAGAGTGAATTTCAATAAGTATTATTTATAATCTATATTGAATAAAAAAGTTTCTGTTTCTGTTTCAGTGTGACATTTGTTTGTTTCAAGCTTTAGTTGAATCGGGTCATTTGAGCGACTAGCTTGAAATTTTTAAACTTATTGTGAAAAGTGTAACGTTCGGTTACTGAACTGTGATTTTGTGCGTTTAATCCAATATTTAAAGGTGCAAAAAACGAAAAAAATGTCCTTAACACCCGCTCAGGTTGCACAAGCCGTAGCATTAACAGACCAAGGGTTGACACAACTTGAAGTGGCCATAGCACTTAATGTAACACGTTCTTCAATGCAGTATGCTTTTGAGACAATACCAGGAGACTGGCAGCTACACCTGCAGGTAGCGGAGGTGTAAAATGTACATCAGCCTGGGACGACCGCTTCATTGTCCTAGAAATTTTGCGAAATCGCTACCTTACCGCAGTTGAAATTCGCCAGTAACTCCAAATCACCAGGGGAGTTAATCTTAACGAGCGTACGATGAGAAGACGCATGGAAGAAGTGGATTTAAAAGCCCGTAGACCAGCACGGGCCCCAGAGCTTTTCAGACAGCACCGAGTAGGACTTCGTTTTGCCCGAGAACACGCCAACTGGACTCACGTGCAGTGGGCTAAAGTTTTGTTTACAACGAATGTAGGATTGCATTAACTGCACCATACGGTCAAGAGCGAGTATGGAAAAATAGAGTAGAACGATTTCTACCCATGACCACTACACAAACAGTGAGTTTTCACGGAGGCTCTATAACGGTGTGGGGAGGAATAAGTTCCGACGCTCGTACTGAGTTGGTTATCGTCAACAACCGGCTAACTGCTGCTCGATACGTTGAAGAGATCCTACAGGATCATGTTTTGCCTTATTCGGGGTTCATTGGACAACATAAGTTTCTTCTAATGCACGACAATGCACACCCACACGTAGCGCATTGCGTGAATAAATACCTTCAAGAGGTCGGTATTCAGAAATTGGAGTGGCCAGCTCGTAGTGCAGACTTAAATCCAATCGAGCATATCTGGGACATGATTAAAAGAGAGATTAAATCCTCTCCTAGCCCACCACAACTCTTGATCCGCATTGGCCACTTGGACAAGCATACCGCAAGTCGATATTAAAAACATCGTCCAGAGCATGCCAGACCGAATACAGGCAGTTATAAGAGCTAAAGGAGAAAACACGCGGTAGGTACTAACGTGTATAGACAATGATACAAAATTGCTTCTTTTTTATTTTATAGCGTTTAAAGTTGAGCGTTGAAAATTTTAATTTTCCTTAAGAGTGTGCAGTTTTAATTAACCGCCGCTACAAACTTAATTGTTGGTGTAAATATCATTTAATAACCATGAAAAAGTACTGAAAACTTAAGAGAGACATTTATTGTGCCCACCACAAGTTAAAGTTACAGCCTATATACGTCCCACTGCTGGGCACAGGCTCCCTCTCATCTCTGAGAGAGTTTTTAGGGCAAGGAAATGTCCGCCACACTGCCCCAATGCGTGTTGGCGAATTTCACATGTTTTTTTTTCTTATTTCTCAGACATGCAGGTTTCCTCACGATGTTCTCCTTCACCACCGAGCACGTGGTAAATCCGGGTAAATACATTGGTGCCGGCGGGGATCGAACGCGGGTTGCTCGCGTACTGTGAAACTTACAGCGAGCGCTAACCATCTGAGCCACCATGGCTCTATTCCCACCTACGCAGTATTAATTGAAAGTATTTAAAAGGAAGCTGTCGCTAAATGCAATGTTGGTCAAGTTTCCGTGCCGGTGATTTTAGCAAGCTTAATGTTGTTTAGTGGCAGCGTAATGGAATCTCTAATTATAGTAAGAATTACTACACTTAAATATAGCTTATAACTAGATGAATACCAGCGTAAAATAGCAGTTTAATGCTTTAATGGAACGAAATTTCGTCTTACTCCTCAGGGGTGACAACGCATCTGCATTTTGATTCTTAATCGGGAATAGACGTAGATGTCGATGGGCCAAAATATCCACTTACCATCAGGTGATCTACGTGCTTGTTTGTCACCCTTATTCCATAAAAAAAGACCTATATACGTTTGACCGCTGGGCACTTCCCTTTAAGAGGATAATAACAGTCTTATGGGTTGACTGGTAGAAAATGAAATGCCTAGTGATGGTATTAAGTTCACTCTTTGTATTTTTTTTTAAATTGGGAATGCAATAAAGATGAAATAAATTAATAAATAAACCCTATAACTCCGTAGAGCAAGAGCATTTAGTTTGTCGCACTGCTCAGTGCATGTTAGCGGACTTCACAAGTTCTCGAAATATTTAGTTCCTAAGACATGCAGGTTCCCCCACGACGGTTTCATTCACCACCGAGCATTAGTACCGACTGGGTTCGCACCTGAGTTGCTCGAGTACCCAGAAATTTACTGCGGGGACAGAAGCCCCTTTGCTACTAGCTTAGGGTTGCCAACCGTCCTGTTTTCCCAGGACATGTCCTAGTTTTTCTAGTGTCCTGGGACGTCCTGTATAGTTTTTAAGCAGCGTCTTGGGTTTTTAAAGCGCCCTGATAAGGTCATGTATTTTTAAGATCACGGCATTGAAATTAACGACGAAAAATTATTAGACGAGATAGACAGTGAACGGATAGCGTGGCGAAGCGAAAACGAAAATGAAACCGATACTTGCATACATAGTACATACCTTCGCTACGTATTCGGTTCGGTTCGGTTCGCAGTTATGTTTGACAAGACCTTTACTGCGTCCTGTTTTTAAACTGAATTGTCCTGGTTTTTCCAACTTCAAATCCTAGTTTTTTAAATTTGTATATCTATACCTACTAGCAGCTTAAGAATTACCCACAACACTTAATTAATTAATTAATGTGAACCGTGGTAGCTCACTAAGCTAAACGCTAAGCACTCGCTGTAAATATCACAGTACGTGAGCAACTCTGGTTTGAACCCCGTCGGCACCATTGAAATTGTTTATTACAATTTTAAGTGCAGATTTACTACGTTGAAGGAAAACGTTGTGAGGAAACCTGCTTGTCTTAGAAATTAAAAAAAAAATGCTTCAAAGACATGTGAAGTCCACCAACACGCATTGGGGCAGCGCGGCGGACTTTTCCTAACCCTTAAACCTTCTCAGAAATGAGGGGAGGCCTGTGCCCAGCAGTGGGATGTAGTGGGCTGTAACTTTTTTAAATTAATTAATGACAGTATGTATCTATGGTTAAGAATTAGAAGTTCATGATATCTTGAGCATCTATTTATTTTAAAAGCAATCACTCCTCAAACGAGTCAAAGTTTTGTAAGAACAGCCTATAAAACTTCTGATTGTTGATTATCGACCTCTTCCCATTATCAAGATACCTGAATTTAACCAGCGTAAAATAGCAGTTTAACACTGCTGTTTCGTATGGTGAGTGTAGAGAACCGGAGACCCTTTTTACTGGAAACGAGGCATTCCATCTTAGTCCTCACGGGTAACAACGCATCTGCATTTTGATTCTTTATTGAGGATAGATGTAGATGTCTATGGGTCACAGCAAGCACCTATCATCAGGTGGACTGTGTGCTCGTTTGTCACATCTTATAAAAAAAATATTAGAGAAGGAAGAATCAGATTGATGAGATTTACATTTCAATCTAATAAAATATTAAAAAATAATTTATACGTCAATAAACCTAACATTTCGAATATTTGATTTTTTTCGGACAAGTCTATTTCCTTTCGACGTTTTCGATCACAAGAACTTGGAAATTCAGCGTTTACTTTTCATTGACAATTTCAGTGTTGCTAGCTCCGGTAATTGAACTTTTGCCGTTTGACGTAATAATAAGACGGGCAGGTACATCGACCCTAAGGTACTGAGACTTTAACAACTTAGGCAACTTCATTTGTAAATATTGATTAATATATAAAGTCTGACGGCAGGGCACACGCCTCCTCTCGTTTCTAAAAGCGTTTTTATGGCAAGGAATTATCCGCCGAGCTGCCTCGTACTTGTACTATTTTTTTATAGGATAAAGGTGACAAGCGAGCACACAGTCCACCTGATGGTAAGTGGTTGCTGTGGCCCATAGACATCTACATCTATCCTCTACTACGAATCAAAATGCAGATGCGTTGTCACCCGTGAGGACTAAGATGTAATGCCTCGTTTCCAGTAAAAAGGTTCTCCGGTTCTCTACACTCACCATACGAAACACAGCAGCGTTAAGCTGCTATTTTACGCTGGTATTCTGTGAGAGCGTGGTCCTTCCCCGGTCGAGCCGACCCATTCGTGCTATAACTATATTTCTAATATAGCTGCAGCGTGGCTCTACCACGTATAAAATTTACCACGTATAAAATTACTATTATCTATTCTGTGCCTCGGTGCGGATTGAAGGCCTCTATATGTCCTCGAAATATAATTTATGTTTCCTCTAGATGTTTTACTTTACCGCCGAGCACGTGGTATAAGAAATCAATACGGCGGGGATCGAACCCGGGTTGAGTACTATGAATATACAGCAAGCGCTTCGCCCTGAGCTACGAATCGTAGCCTATAAAAGTCCACTGCTGAACATAGGCCTTTCTCATAGATTGCCTCTATATAATATTCTTCCCCGTGATTGCCTCATAGAAGGAATACTTGCCACAGTTGCCACGCTTTTCAAGTGGGTTGGCAACAGCAGTTTTTTATTTTTAGTCGTTATTAGGAAGGCGCTGCTGCCCGTCTCCTGATTGTTTCCCTATGTCGCCTCTTACGACACCCACGAAATGATATGGGGTAGTAGATATTCTTACTACACGGTAAGTGAGTAATACATTAAAAAAAAACTAATAATAGAAATTGTTTCCGATATTGCGTCGTTGCTTTGACTTGAATTATGTATGAATATGATTTTATATTTAACAATAACCTATTAAATTGGCGTTAAGGCCAGGTTGGACAAAATATCGTATTTCAGACACGATTCTGACGCGCGAGAATTGATAGTCTACTTCTTGAAATAATATATGCTCAGAAAAAAATATGCGCATACATGATATACTCAATTAAATTCTTTACAAATGGAGTTTCAAAATACTTTATAATATTAATCGAGATAAAAAAAAAATTTAACCGTCGGAAAAAAACTGACGTTCGAGTTCTCCTTTTTTCAATAAAAAAAAGCATGTTATTGAATTTAGTAGTGGTAATCTTCTTCATTTTTATTTAGATCCTTTAATTCCTGATAATAAGCAAAAACGTTTCAAATAAAGTAACTGCCTAATTTATAAGGATGAATCGTTACGCACTTCTGCCGATACGTTCCCACAAAACGAAACATCAAAACATTTTATTAAATTTGGGATTGGGCTAAATACCGTTTCCTTACAATTTTATAATAAGATTTGGAAATATGACGAATTGAAATATATTTCAAATGCTTTGACAAGTAAACGGAACATATCGTAAATACCTTATGATATTTAAATATCGTTCTGAAATACTGACGGAAAGACAAAGCAACTAATCATGAAAAAATACAGTTAATAAATATTAAGACCAAGTGGAGGCGGCGTAAGATAATCGATTGCGCCGTTATTCCTCGTAGTTGTCATAGGGGCGACAGGAGGAAACTGCAGAAGCATCTTCCTGATAACAATCCACCTGCCAAGCTTTGCAACTACATGACAAATATCCATATGAGGCAATCTATGGGGGCTTCGCATTTACCACGGGGAGTACTCAGAAGAATTGTTCAAACTAATTTCAGCCGCTATATTACACCATCGCACATAGCGATAAAACTCGCGAAACCATTCATACCATTTGAATGATTGGCGGTCCACAACTATGCGCTTTACCAGAAGTTTTTTCCTCGCAAAATTTTATTGTGGAATCGTTTACCACCGGCGATTTTTCCGGACTGGTATGACTTGGAAACCTTCATTAAAAGAGCCTATTCTTTTTTAAAAGGCCGGCAACGCACCACCAATTCTCCTTGGGCAGGGTTATTCATGGGCGACGGTAGTCACTTAACCACCAGGTGAACCGCATGCTCGTTTGCCTCCACTTATACAAAAATAAATATTCAGCAGTAATAGGTTACGATGATGAAGTTAATAAATGAAATAGTATTTGTAAATTTGTTTAAATGTCTACTCAGCGACGTCATTCTCGACCGTATTTCAATTAGGTATGCGTCGTTCATCTAGTGCATGCCCTTGCTGTTTGCATTGTAATGCTGCAGGCGCCTAAGAGACAACGATCTCTACGTCGGGCGCCTTACCCACGCACTCAGTTGATATATTGTTAGAAAAAGAACATTGTAGAATGTCTAAATATTCACAGCCTGTTTCAATAAATAAGAATCAAATGAAACTAATTTTACTGATTATATTAATATTACAATAACCGGGTAATGGTTCCCATGGGTATTTTCTCAAGATTTTTAATATTTCAATCATCAATTTCGTTTGAATGGTTTTAATAATTTATCGTAATAAGTTGAACATAATCACTCGCCATAAAATTTCATATTGCCCAAGCAAACCGAGTTTGATTTCCACTGGTAGCATTAAAATTGTTTGCACGTGACGGGCGGTGAAGGAAACCATCGTGAAGGAACATACCGTAAAAGCTAAGCACACACAACCACACACAAACGAGCTGACGTGTTTATGATCGCAGGCACACACACACATGTACGCAAACACGTACTCACGCACGAACTCGCCCAAGCGCACACGCACGCACTCACAAAAAAGTAAAGCACCCATGTTTTCGACGCGATACCACCAGAATGCCAGTGTTTGACGTCCCGATGTCATAGTTAGCCCGGCTACCTTCATTTTTAGAATATTAATTTTTGGTCCGATCTACGCAGAACGAGCTTACCTACAGTATCTTAAAGTATTTCAGTGGTATGCTTGGATTTGGATTTAATTTTATTAATTATAGGATTCTGCTTAAAATTAAATTACAAAGTTAAAATTAAACGCGATAAAATCCGTAAAATTAGTTTCTTTGGTCCTTCCCGGTCCAGCCGACCCATTCGTGCTACAACTATACTACTAATATAGCTGCAGCATGGCTCTACCACGTATATAATAATTACAGCGAGGGCTGATCTAACACGGCTTAGGTAACTGTAACGGTAAACTATAGTTTAAACTCGAGACTATAAACCACGTTTCGTAATAGTACAGTCGATGTTTCACTTCCATAACAAATTTCAACAAACCGAATACGGCTCTACGTGGACTGTGAAAAACATTTAGTAATGCGGTTTGACACCAGTATTCTAATTGGCGTATATCACGTATATGGCACTCGGAAAATGTAATTTACGATCGCGTACTCGATAGCGTAGGTCTCAATTAGCTCTGTTTATGGAGTCGACATGACCGCGGATTATTTATTACTGCACGCCTTAGCTCATACACCTTTTAAATGATACGCTTTAGAATTGATACTTTGAAGTGCCGTCACTGCTATTATATGTCAACTGATAGATATTAGATATACAATCAAATATAATATTATTTGGTAGTAGGATAGTGCACGCAATTGAGGAGGTGGGAGGTGCTCTTCAAACTAATTTTTTTTAGAATAAGGGTGACAAACGAGCACACAGTCCACCTGATGATAAGTGGATGCTGTGGCCCATAGACATCTACATCTATCCTCGATTACGTATCAAAATGCAGATGCGTTGTCACCCGTGTGGACTAAGATGGAATGCCTCGTTTCCAGTAAAAAGGGTCTCCGGTTCTCTACACTCACCATACGAAACACAGCAGGATTAAGTTGCTATTTTACGCTAGTATTCTGTGAGTGCGTGGTCCTTCCCCGTTGGAGCCGACCCATTCGTGCTACAACTATACTACTAATATAGCTGCAGCATGGCTCTACCACGTATATAATAATTACAGCGAGGGCTGATCTAACACGGCTTAGGTAACTGTAACGGTAAACTATAGTTTAAAACTGAGACTATAAACCACGTTTAGTAATAGTACAGTCAATGTTTCACTTCCATAACAAATTTCAACAAACCGAATACGGCTCTACGTGGACTGTGAAAAAAACATTTAGTAATGCGGTTTGACACCCAGTATTCTAATTGGCGTATATCACGTATATGGCACTCGGAAAATGTAATTTACGATCGCGTACTCGATAGCGTAGGTCTCAATTAGCTCTGTTTATGGAGTCGACATGACCGCGGATTATTTATTACTGCACGCCTTAGCTCATACACCTTTTAAATGATAAGTTTTAGAATTGATACTTTGAAGTACCGTCACTGCTATTATATGTCAACTGATAGATATTAGATATACAATCAAACATAATATTATTTGGTAGAAGGATAGTGCACGCAATTGAGGGAGGGTGGGAGGTGCTCTTCAAACTATTTTTTTTAGAATAAGGGTGACAAACGAGCACACAGTCCACCTGATGGTAAGTGAATGCTGTGGCCCATAGCCCATAGACATCTACATCTCTCCTCGATTACGTATCAAAATGCAGATGCGTTGTCACCCGTGAGGACTAAGATGGAATGCCTCGTTTCCAGTAAAAAAGGTCTCCGGTTCTCTACACTCACCATACGAAACACAGCAGCGTTAGGCTGCTATTTTACGCTGGTATTCCGTGAGAGCGTGGTCCTTCCCCGGTCCAGCCGACCCATTCGTGCTACAAATATGCTACTAACGTAACAAACTATTAACAATTATAAAAATTACAAAAATTAAATAACAATTATTAAAATATAAGAAATCATTAAATAAGAATCAATATGGAATTTCAAAATTGGCGATATATTGAAGATGGGTCAGATTAAGAATATGCGTATATGGACGTAAAGAAGGCGAGAGAGGTGTGTCAGGATCGTGCCAAATGGAAGTCCGTAGTCTCTGTCTATCCCTAAGAGTGACAGGCGTGAGTGTTTATTTATGAATTTCACAGCAAATACCAAATATCACGAAGACTTCGACTCTGCGGTTAAAGGACTTCTTTAGTTAGAAAGACTCTTCTTTAACCATAGCTATAACGCGAGACTAGCAAAAAAAAACTAATTTTGTGAAAAGACGGAGAATGTTCGAAAATGAACTTTAACTGAAATAAAATAAGTAACTAGTTCTCTTTTTCAGATTGTTAATACTAGGAATTTCTCCGTATCGCGGAGGTGTTATACATACACAAATAGAACATGGATCAATATCTGAATTCCGATTCTGGCACAAATGCAAATGGCAAATATAACGTAGGCCATACTAATAGCTGTTCAGTGCGCGATTCGAACCCGCGGCACGTGGCGCCTACGCTCAGCCACTACGCTACCGGACCGTTAAACCTTGCTTATCTATGTAACATTACATGTTATTTTTTCTACCGACTTCAAAAAGGAGACGGTACTCAATTCGACATGTACTCATAACTTTTTTCTGGGTGAACCGATTTCCATGAATCTTTTTTTATTTGAAAGCTGGTGCTTCTCATGTGGTCCCATATAAATTTGATCAATGTTTGACCAATAATTTTTGAATAATTCTTAATAATTTATATTGTAGTCGGTTGTACAAAATTTTTAATTTTAAATTATATTATAATATATTCTATTTCATGTCACTATGTACCGACACTAACTGAATTGATAATATGTACTCCAATAAATTATAAACTACATTACACGTTAGGAGGCAATTTGCTGCTGTAAAGCGCTCGAAACGCAGGAAATTAATTTTATTCTATGATATATACACTGGCCTCCAAAATAATCGACCCACCTACGTTTTTTCGCAAAAAAAGTGTCCTATGGGTTTTTACCACAATCGATACATATTTTTTATCTTGATAATGTAATAATGCAATTATAGGGTTGCAAAAAACTAAAAAACGGCATGCATGAGTTGAAAATTGTTCCCAATATACCCAGCGTAAGGTTGCAAAATGTCCGTAATGTAACTTTCAGCATTAACCGCACAATTGCGAAAGAAAACCAACTCAGTACATCCGGTTAAAGATATGCCACCCCAAAACATTGTAGAGCCTCCACCAAACCGGACTGTTTCTCTTATGCAACACTGAGCATAACGTTCTCCTGATCTTAGCATAACGTTACGACGTCCATCAGAGCCTACAAGGGTCATTCGGCTTTCATCGCTGAAGAGAACTGTCTCCCATTGACCAAGATTCCATTGCACGTGTTGCCTAGCAAATTCTAAACTTGCCTGCTGATGAGATGCAGTGAGTTTTTGTCCCGTCGCTGGCTTGTGTGGTGTCAGGTTTTGCTCCCGAAGTCTTCTTCTCACCGTATTCACACTTGCAGACACTCCACGAGTTTCCCTCAGTCTACCCTGAACATCAACAGCAGAAAGATGCCGATTTCGCAAAGAAGTCAAGGCAATAAAACGGTCATCCGTCGAGTTTGTGAGACGTCCTCAACCAAGACCCTGGTCTCCGGCGGTACTCTCCCGTCTCTATGTATCATTTATAAACTCTACGCACTGCTGATCGACTCAAATTTAATCTTCTTGCCACATTTCGCTGACTTAGCCCTTCACGAACGAGAGCTACCACTTGAGCGGCTTCTGCTTCAGTGGTATCCACATTTTATGGTTAAAAGTAACGATATGTCTGCTCCAACAAAGAATTAAAAGATTAAGTCACTACGATGCACAGAACCAAGAATATTACGCGTCAAAAGTTCGAAATAAACTAACCTTGCACTCTATGCACAAGTCGACAATTTTTATCCGTGCGCTTAAAATGTTACAAATACCCACAATAGCACCTGTATTCCTATAAAACAATGTCAAGTGGGTACTCAGATGTTAATTTATAACGCATAAGCAAAAACATACAAATATATCAACGCATACTTAAGATAACAACTTTGTTACTCAAAATTAACGGGTGGGTCGATTTTTTTGGAGGCCAGTGTAATCGGGGAAAAAGTTTCTTCGTATTTTATATACAAATTCAAGAATTTTTTTTTAAAAGTTTAATTACGTTTAATTATAACATATATGTGCAATTTTCTTCGATAACTTGTTGCCATCTTGTAGGTAGTGACATAACTCCGTTGCCGTAGAAATCTTGGGATTTTTGATCAAAAAAATGCGACAAGTAGTTTTGACAGTCATCTCTTGATGTTAATCTAAAACTACCCAAAGAATTCTGAAGAGACCGAAACAGTTGAAAATTTGAGGGTGCAAGGTCAGGACTATATGGTGGATGCATTAACACTTTCCAACCAAGCTCTTTCAATTTTTGCCGAGTGGCCAAATATGTGTGTGGTCTGGCGTTATCATGATGAAAGACATTTTCTGTTGATCAATTCCGGCCGTTTTTTTCTCAATTTCTTGCTTGAGTCTCATTCAGTTCAGATTATAGAACATTAAAAAATCCGAAAGACTAGAAAAGTCAATTCATTTTCATAATTTATAAACAATTTGTAAATGAAGAGGATTCCTGCGAAGTTTCCTTCACAGTTTATTTTCCAATTAGAGGTACCTTATTTTGAAACAGTATTAGACATAAAAATGAGGTTTGATTAACGAAATTTTAATTTATTATCAGAAGAAGTTTAACATAATCCCGACCCGCCCGACGCGGCTATGCGCAGATTTTTAACCAACTTCAAAAAAGGAGGAGGTACTCAATTCGACTGTAATTTTTATTTGAAAGCTGGTGCTTCTCATGTGGTCCCAAATAAATTTGATCAAGATCTGACCAGTAGTTCTGAGTTATCCTAAATAATGCGTATTTAATTGAGTTCGACTACATTGATGATGTTCTCATTTAAATATTGAAGTCGGTTGTACAATTTTTTTAATTTTACCACTTATATAATACAAGGGTGATAAACGTACTTACGGTCGATCTGATGTTATATGAATAATGTCACCAATAGACATCTACATCTATCCTCGATTAAGAATCAAAGTGGAAATGTAGTGTCACCCCTGAGGACTAACATAGAATCCCTCGTTAACAGTATAAAGGGTCTCATGTTGTCTATATTCACCATACGAAGTACAGCAGCATTAAGCTGCTATTCCACGCTGGTATTCCGTTAGAGCGTGTTTCTTCCGGGCCGACCCATTCGTGCTGCAGCTGCAGCCATAATATAGCTACAGCTTGGCTCTATCACGTTAAAAGATAATAAAAAAGATAAAAAATAGACCGCGCGCTCCAATGCGAAGTGCCGCACTTCACATATTCTCTAAATTATTTTTTCTCCGACATAAACATCTTTTCGTTCTGTACCTGAATACGTGGTAAATGAGCACTTAAATTTTCAGTTAACAATTTCAATGGTAGCGGCGGGGATCGAACTTGAGTTACTCACGTCACATACTATGAAATAAAATTTTAGCGTTTAACTGCCGAGTCGCGGAGTCGAATTCCGAACGGAGTAAGTGTTAGTACAGCCTATAAATAATAATTCCAGGACTGAATGTTTGCCAATCCATGAACAATTATTTTTGTATGTAACACACAAATCACACACCCAACCAAATAAAAAAAAACGTGTGTGCAGTTCAAACGCCGCAGAAGTGAAACTTTCAGAAGACCGAGATAATAGAAAACACTGTACATTGTATTCTGTCTCATTATCTCGCAGGCTAAGGCCTATAGATGTAAAAGTTTGTCTCTTTTTAGTGTCGCTTTTTCATTTCATTGAGTTTCAAACCACAACGATTCTAAAGAAGTTTTCACTTCACAAAGTTTTTTTTTTCTTTCTTTTTTTCAAAAAGATTAAAGTTTTAGCCTGTATACGTCTCATGGCTGGGCACAGGCTCTTCTGAGAAGGCTATAGAACAGCAAGATCGCCGCACCGCTCCAGAGCATATTGGAGGGCTTCAATTTTTTCAAAATATGTTTTAATTTCTCAGACATGCACGTTTCACGATGTTTCCACCGAGCACATGCAACATCAGCACTTGAAAATTGAAATTAACAATTTCACTGATGGCGGCCGGAATCGAACTCGGGTCACTCGTGTACTTTGAAATTAACAAATACATAATGTTAGGTATCATTAAATTCAATTGAGCAACACTAGCTTTGATTCACACAGTAAAAATGAAATACACTAATTAAAATATGGTATGTTAATTGTTTATCATTTTAATTCTTCTCATATCATAAATCATACCTTATATTTATTACCCAATTAATGTAAATAAAACTGGTAATAAAAACAATGTAGTGGGAGATAAAGATTATTAATATCCCACATATTTACTATTAATGTTTTACCACAAAATAATGTATACTTTGCAGTTTTACAATGATATGATGATGACGAAGTGGTCATCATCATAATCACTAGTCCAATGCTGAACATAGGCTTTCTCCAAGGAATGCTACAAAGCACGGCCCTGAGCCACCTGCATCCATTGACTTTCCTCTAAAGGGAAGCCGTCCTACGTACTCGTATGAGGCTGCCACTCAAGAACTCAATTAAATAAAAATGAAAAATATAACAACTGCAACAATTTTCTTCTAATATCTTCTATTTAAATGTATAAGTAAAGTACCACCTATGTGCCAGAGATGGGCATATTATATATTAAATTATATTATATATGTAATATAAAACATTATACACTGGCCACCAAAAAAATCGACCCACCTACGTTTTTTCGCAAAAAAAGTGTCCTATGGGTTTTCACCACAATTGATAGATATTTTTTATCTTGATAATATAATAATGCAATTATAGGGTTGTAAAAAACTAAAAAACGGCGCGTGAAACGGGATATTTTACATACAAATGTGATGAGACATTGAAACCATAACATTTTACAAAATTTACGATTTTACTGTGAAGATCGATATTTACTTTTTTTTACATTTAAAAAATGTAAACCTTACTCTAATATGGGGTGTTTCCTCCTCTTGCCTTTATCACCGCCTGCATACGCCTATTAAGGGAACGGATCAGCTTTTTTATGTCTGCTTGGGGTGTCTGTTCCCATTCTTCTGTTAAGGCGGCTTCCAGTTGATCCAACGTCTCGGGAACTGGATTTCGGGCTCTAACCTTTCTTTTTATCCAGAGATGCTCGATGGGATTTAAGTCCGGACTATTAGCTGGCCACTGCATAACTGGAATTCCTACCTCCTGAAGATATCCAGTTACAATTCTAGCACCGTGCGGTCTTGCGTTATCATGCATGAGTTGAAAATTGTCCCCAATATACCCAGCGTAAGGCATCACACGAGGTTGCAAAATGTCTGTAATGTAACTTTCAGCATTAACAAACCAACTCAGTACATCCAGTTAAAGATATGCCACCCCAATACATTGTAGAGCCTCCACCAAACCGGACTGTTTCTCTTATGCAACACTGAGCATATCTCCTGATCTTAGCATAACCTTACGACATCCATCAGAGCCTACAAGGGTCATTTGGCTTTCATCGCTGAAGAGAACTGTCTCCCATTGATCAAGATTCCATTGCATGTGTTGCCTGGTTAAAAGTAATGATATGTCTGCTCCAACAAACAATTAAAAGATTAAGTCACTAAGATGCACAGAAACAAGAATATTACACATCAAAAGTCCGAAATAAACTAACCTTGCACTCAATGCACAAGTCGACAATTTTTATCAGTGCGCTTAAAATGTTACAAATACCCACAATAGCACTTGTATTCCTCTAAAACAATGTCAAGTGGGTACTCAGATGTTAATTTATAACACATAAGCAAAAACATACAAATATGTCAATGCATACTTAAGATAACAACTTTGTTACTCAAAATGAAGGGGTGGCTCGATTTTTTGGAGGCCAGTGTAACATAAGATTAATATTTTAATACGTGGTAGAGCCACGCTGCAGCTATATTATGGTTGTAGCATGAATGGGTCGGCTCGACCGGGGTAGGACCACACTCTCACGGAATACCAGCGTAAAATAGGGGCTTAATGCTGCTGTGTTTCGTATGGCGAATGTAGAGAGCCGGAGACCCTTTTTACTGGAAATGAGGCATTCCATCTTGGTCCACAGGGGTGACAATGCATCTGCATTTTTATTCTTAATCGAGGATAAATGTAGATGTCTATGTGCCACAGCATCCACTTACTATCAGGTGGACTGTGTGCTCGTTTGTCACCCTTATTCTATAAAAAAAAATAGATACAAGGTAGAGCCATACTACAACATAATATGGTTGCTGCAAAATTGGTTTCGTTCGAGCAGGGAAAGACCATGCTTGCAATATTTTGAAAATATGTTATGCAAAAATGACATGCAAAACAGACAATGCCCAATTACTACCAGAGTAATATCTAAATAGTGCTTCAATGTAGTTTTCCTGATATAGATAAAAAATTGTCATATATCTAGTTGTACAAAATGTCAATTTGTAATAAATATAAGGCAACTGCAGACTGCAGGCCCCTCAATGCAGCAATTAAAAAAATATGTAAGTTCAATATCCTTTAAAGATATGTCAAGATGTTATTTTTATCAATTACAGTTGAATGCAGGATGTATGTGGACTTTTATCTTAAGTGCTTTACGTAATGCCAACCACAGAAATGTGATAAAAGGGTTGTTAAGAAAATTTGATAAGCCTTTCTTTATTATTATATTTTACTGCATGGTAAACTTGTGTGCTATGAATATGCTAACATTTCTGGATTGTCCGCCAATTAGGTAGACCAGATTTATTATGCCCCCAGTTGGACATAGCCTTTGTGGTAAATCCTTACAACTCATATGATTTTTTTAGCAATTAGGGTGACAAACAAGCACATAGTCCACCAGTCAAGTGAAAGAAGAAGAATTAATTTATTCAAGTAACTAACTCATATTTTGAAAAGTTGTCGGCTCATTTATAACAAGTTTAGATCAGTTTGTAGATCAGGCTGTATTGTGATTGTTACCTTGTAGACAATGCATTCTAATCTACCCCAGTTTTACCAAATGAGAATTACAGTAGCTAAACAAATGTTTTTATTTTACACAAATGAACATCTATCTTGTGGAGAAAGATTAAGAAACTGTGGTGAACATTTAGTTAATATATGTTAACCATTGCAATGTAAATTATAAGTTTTGACCCTATTACAATCACTTTTAGATCAAGACTGCTGTATGAGCACATTAAAGTTAGTAATCAAAGAGTGTTGAGTCACAGGCACCGTACCCATACCGTCGCTTGTGCCTTTGCTCAAGACCGATAATTTTATTGAACTACCCATATTTGAGTGGGTCACTGAATGGTTTAGATTTACAATTGGACCCGGTAGGTGGCGCTGTTGTCGAGATCCAGAAATCACCCGCGCGAAGCCGGGGCGGATAGCTAGTTAGTAATATTTTATACTTTTTCATGACTTTTTATGGATAATGTGTAAAACAAATATTTAAAAAATGTAGCTTTCACAAAATGTTTGACACGATATTTATATGTTGTTTTCCTAAGTTAAAAACTGGATAAGACACAGAAAATGGCACTTGAATAATACAACAAATAATATTATTTCATCAGTAGCCTTAAATTCAAATGTAAAATTAAATAAAGGAAAATAATACAGGATGAATGGAATAATTTGATAATGTATTTCCTAGTATACCACAAATATTAACTTGCCTATTTACTATATCCACCCAGCACAAAATACATAAAAGTATTTAAAAAAATACTCTAAAGGGCACTATTTAATTTACTTTTTAATGATAATAAAATATTTAATCAACCATTTTTAGAGGTACAATAATGATCAAATATTTGAAGTCAAAATTATCTTGGGAAAACTTTAATTATACTAGATTTTCTTATCTATGTATTTAATCATGTCAAGAAATAGATGTGACACAAAACAAATTTTGTATAATAGATGACAATATCAATAAGACATCCTTCTAAATTATGAGACCCTCCATGAGATGGAATAACAGTCTGAATAAGTATGTAAGAAATGTATATTGGCTCAAGACTTAATTAAGGCAATTTATTGTAAGCTGTTATCACAAGACAAGCTGCAAGTTAATGACAATGATATTTTTCCCTTTTTAACTTTATAAAAGCTTGTATAGGTTTTAAGCTTGAGAAGAGTTTGTCTAAATCACATCTTATGTACAGAAAACTTATTGTAAACTGCGTAGTCTTTCAAATCAATGTTTTATTACAATGTAGATGTTGACCAGGTATGATAAAAATATCAATATTGAAAGATTTATAAAGAAACATGTTTTATATTTCGTCAGACCGAGAAAGAAATAAATAACAGTCACAATTAGGTCAATCACCCGCTGTTTACAAACCATTCGCGCTTAACGCTTGCACACCATTTTTGAATATAAATTCTCGCCAATATTTTTAAATAACTTTTAAGTATTATAATTTTAAGCTACGTACCCTCTCTCGCTTTCAAGTATACAGTGTTCGCAACAATATTCTCCAATTCCATCAGTTCCAGTGTGACGGATTTTAATGTAGACCTTCCAGGAAGCAAGTGCCCGCCGGTGCGGCCTCTCTGCCGCCTTTTCCCTCAACGCAATGCAGCCCATCAATGTACTACGCGTGATCTTACACTGAATTCAACACTACACAACATTAGCTCAGTCACCGATCTCTGTAACACTCCACGCGACGGAAACAGGGCCGTAACGGCAGAAAAGCTAGTTCACAAGGGTGTGACTACAAGAAAGAATGCTCGCATTTCAATTTAACGATACCAAAGAGAGGATACAACTGCTCATAGATGTTCCTAGCAAAGTTAGCCGGTTAGTTTATTTCAATTTTACGAGTTGCTGAGAACACGCCCCGGGTTTGTAGCGAGTTATTGACGACGTACGGCAATACGCTACAAATTACCACACGGTATAACATATTTCAGTTGCCATATTACCGGACGTAATTACTACTATCAACTTAGGGTAAAATACTAACGATATCTATACAAATAAATAAAATTGAAATGTCTGTTTGTAATGTCAAAATTTCCATCTATTAGGAATTATAATTTTTACTAATTGCATATGAAAGTATATACGGTACTTATAACAAAAACACAATTTTTAAAATTTTTGTCTGTCTGTTTGTTCCGGCTAATCTCCGAAACGGCTGGACCAATTTCGACGAGACTTTACTGGTAGATAGCTCATGTTACAAGGAGTAACTTAGGCTACTCATATTTTAGAAAAATAATTAGGGTTCCGCGCAACAAAATTAAAACCCTAAATTACACGCGGGCGATGTCGCGGGGAACAGCTAGTTTATTTTATAATATGAATGATATAATCTATGTATTATAATCTCATTATATTTATTATATACATTTATTATTTTGACTGCCTCATTCTATTGTCGGTCAAGTGGTTGGTCGGTCCTGGGTTTGAATTCCGGGTCGGGCCAAAATCAGAGAAGATTGTTTCAGTAGCACTAACATTCTAAGATGTGTATTCCTAGATAAAATGAAGTTCACTAAACGCATTGAAACAGCACGTGGAATTCTTCACCCTAAAGCATTGTATTATATGTGAAAAACGCACTGTGATTATCTGTGAAAAAAATTTAAGCCGCATTAAAGATATTTTCTAAACAAGTTATATTCCGTAAATTCATAAACTGATCTAATCACTAACTAACGAACAAATAAAAAATCTACCAGGATGTGCCTACTACTGATCCCGCACGCCACCACAGCATGGATATTTAAAAATTATGTAATAATCAAATAAATTACATTATTCTTAGAAATGATAGACTACTTTTTTGTTACTACATACTAAATGAAAATAAGGAAATCAATATAATTAATTTAAATACACGTGTTTTTACCAAAACCAATTAAACTTTAGTTTCATATTGCATTACATAATTTATTAGTCTATGGATTCAGTCTAAAACAAATTATTATTGTTTATAAAAAAATCTCCAAAAATAAATTTTTGGTAGCTCTTTTGTTATGGCAAGGATGGCGACGTCAATTTTGCAACAATGTGGCCAACTGGTATTTTATTTCATACCGGACTCATACTATTAGGATAATTACCAGTAAATAATGATTATTTTTAAGCACTATAATATTCTTTACAATAATTTGTTCACAAACTTCTACACATTATATTATGCAACACATTTACAATTATTTGTTAGATTTTCACGTCATCAGACATTGATTAAGGTGGACATATTATTTTATTTATTTATTTCTACCTCTGTCTTTACAGGCGGACCTAATAAGACAGTGTAGGCACATAAAACTATCTAATTTAATAAGGGCAGAACACAACTTATCTACTATTATAACATAATACATATAATGTTACTTTTGTGAATTCACCCAAGGAACAGCAGAATAAATCTACATCCTGAGCTACTTTATTTAGAGTGTGCAGCACTCGGGTCAGTGGGGCCTCCTTTAGAAGCTTGGTGCCTGCGCGCGGTACCGCGAACAGCGGGGGCCGCTTTCGGCGCCACACGTACCTGTCCGGCACACACAACATAGCCATTCGCAATATCGCCTCGTTATATATTTTTCCACGCAGCAATTTAAGCATATACGTTGCCAAACTTAACTCCCTCTTTACCTCTAGTTTGTTATACCCAACCATGCCCAGCACAAATAATGTTGGGTACATTAATGGGTAGAACGGATACACTCCATATAATTTTAAATAAAGAAATCGAATGAACTTATTTTGTATACGTTCCACCATCAATTTTTTTTATTTGTACTTAGCTTCATGCGGGCTCCATACAAAGCCATTACACTCTAGGTGACTTTTCACTAGTGCTTCATACAAGGCACGGACCGCACCGAGATTTGTAAATTCCCGCGACTGACCAATCTTAAGAATGTGTTCCCTAAAATTGAGTTTCGAAGTAAAGTGAACTCCAAGGTCTTTTACCTCTGTTACTCGCTGCAAGGCTACTCCGTCTATATTATATTTGTATGTGTGAGGCTGGCGTGAATGTGTGAACGATATGACTGAGCATTAGGAAGTGTTAAAAATAACTTATTCCTATGACTCCATTGTACTACTCTGTCAATGTCCGCCTGTAGTTTGTCACAGTCAGCTGAGTCCCTAACTATTGATACCAATTTTAGGTCATCCGCAAATAGAAGACATGTTGATTGCCATACAACATCGGGTAAGTCGTTAATTTGTTAATCATTAGGACAAATTTCAGGGGGCCCAAATTGCTACCTTGACTCACTCCTGACCTGGTAAGGTATGGTTTTGACAGTTGAGTAGCCCCATCTACAAATTGGCTCCTGTTTCTCATGTAACTGGCGAAAAATGACAATGTTTTCGGCGTACAACCCGCCTGCGTCAGTTTCATGAGTAAGATATCATTGTCGACCGTGTCAACCGCCTTACGGAAGTCAAGGTATGCGACGTCCACCTGTGCCCCCGAATCCACTGCTGGTACCACCTCCGACATCAGATGAAACAGATTACTGCCGGTGCTACGCGCCGGGCGAAATCCATGTTGCGCATCCGAAAGTTGAGCGCTTACCTGCGTGAGTTAGTGGTGTAATGCTGACTCAAAAACCTTTGCCAGCATACACAGAACTGCCACTGGTCTATAGTCCGAAACTTTTGTACCACCACTGCCTTTGGGTACCAGCACCAACCTGGTTAACTTCCATCTATTAGGAATTATAATAATTAATAATTATATAATTATGTCCTCCTAAATCAATGTCTCAACCTCTAGATATTCTAGTGCAGGTTGACCTAAGAAATGCTTTTCACTGTATCGATATAACTCGGCTGAAAGAAGTGGCTGACAATATTCCCCAAATTTATTATTACGTTTGTCTACGTTACAGTCAAAATACTAACTTGTTTTACGAAAACCATAATATTATACCAGTCAATACACAAAACAATGCCTCAGTGGTTTGCTCTTTGTTTTTTTGCACATTTTTTAATTTTTCTACTTTTAAGAATATCGTTAATTTGGTTTATTCAGTTCTAATCTGATGAATATAAAATATAACTAATATTTCAGAAAAGTACACATTAACCCTCCCATTTTTCTACAAATTTATTTCTAGAAAAATGAAATTAATCGACCTTGATGTCAGAAAAAGTCGTGGATGCCCTCAATGTAAAGAATTTAGTAAATGAAATGCACATCGGATCAGATCAGACTGTATTATGATCTAAGACCGGCATACTTGCCGTAACTGGCAAATCGCATCTCTCTCTCCCTCTCTTTGGCTCGAGATCGAAAGTTTTGGCGCAAGCTTGACGGCCGGTGGAGTGCCGCTCCTTTTTTTCGTTTGAATATTGCATATTGAATATTGTAAGTGGGGCAATTTTCTGCATTAAATGTCTGCGCATGTAAACTAAACTATTCGTGAAAACGATGTAACAAGGTGGTGATACAATTCTCAGTTTTTTTTTATCCGCTCAGGGCTCTTGAGATATTAACGTCATAAGCTGTCTGCTGAGTTAAACTGTCGTCAAAATCTCCCAAAATTTTCCTATTCCCAATGTGAATTATCAGCATATTGTGAAGAGTTTTGTGAACTAAATACAAATCAGATTAGGCTGTATGGTCTAAGACCTTTGTCTGTCTTAAATGGCGTATCACTATTAAATTTTTTATTTTATTTTTATTTTTATTTATTCACAAAATCCACAGCTTGTAACAATTTATTTACACTCAAAACTTATAAAATAGGTCTTGAAGCCAATTACGGATTTACAATATACTTATTAAGCTAAAGAAAAACGTCACAAAGTATTTACCACCTTACTTAAAAATAGAAGTATGAAATATAAAAATATTTAAAGGTAAACAAAGCGCTCGAAATTTGTTTAAGTGCGGAAGAGTGTGTATGTTTGTGTGTGTATGTGAGAGTGATTGAATATGTGTGTGTGTATGTGAACGTGATACAAGGTTTAATTAAATAACGATATTTTAAACCAAATATATAAATGTAATAAATATAAACATGATGTATGTAAATTATAGTGTATATTTATGTATCCTATTAATACCTGCTATAAAAACTTTCTTGCATTTATATTATTACTGCTATTTACTATTTAAATTTATAGACTAGTTTATAATTTGACATATTCTTACAAAGTACCTTGGCAACTTTACTTTTGAATGAAGTTTTACTAGAGTGAAAGATATCAATTGAATTAAATGATTTATTATATATTCTGTGAAGCCTATTGACAATCGAATTTTGAGCATAGTTAGTTCTTTTAAGGGCAGTAGCAAAAAGTGTCGTATGTCTAGTTCGTTTATTTGGAACATTAAAACTTAAAATTTGTAACGCTAATTCACAACAGTCTATGTAGTTATTACATATGCCATGTAAAAAGGACATATCAATTAAGGTTCGTCTACTTTGAAGAGGCATGTAATTGTAGTGGAGACTAAACTCGCTATCATCTGAAAAGCGGCGAGAAAATCGAAAGTGTAGGTGCTTTAAAAATTTTAACTGAATATTCTCCAGCTTTTGAATATACGTCACATATTGAGGATTCCATATTATGCTACTATACTCCAGAATACTTCTGACATATGCAAAGTATAGTACTCGTAAACATCCAATGTCTGAAAAGGGCTTACTGACTCGTAAAACAAAACCTAAATTTTTGTATGCTTTCGCCACTATTGTATCGATATGTTCGGAAAATGTTAAATATCTACAACAAGCAACAACCATGGAGGTTAGAGAGAACAACAACAACAGCAACAATTTTTATTTTTTTTGGTTTTACGCATTATATTCAGTGCTGCCAGGTTAGGGGATTTTCCCCTAAATTTAGTGGATTTTAGATGTGGAAAATTTAGGGAAAGATTTATTTTAGGATTTGTTCAGGGGATTTACAAAATTCCTTTAATAAAGTTGGAAAAAAAACAGAGAAGATCAATTTGAGTTCAAAACAGAAATTATAAATAGTTTATTAATAAACTATTAATGACAATTAAAACATGCTTATAGATGATTAAGAAAAAAATTGCTAATAATCATTGTTTAGATGTTAAGCAGCGTCCTCGCCTGAAACTAACGATATATCTAATAATATGATTTTTGTAAATATCAGGGGAAAAATCATTTTTATGACCTATTATTGTTTATAAATAGGTGTTATTTAAAGTATTAGCATAATATTCATGTTTTTGTCAGCAGAGAAATGTAATCTAGCAGCAGAAATAGATAATTGGTCAGCAAACCATGGCTAGCAAACATTATTAAATCAATCGGCAATTTTTGACATTTTGGGCGACTGTAAATTTTTAGTACAGCACGTTAGTTATATAAGCTGCAATGAGTGACTCATGTTTATAAAATTTTGATTAGCACTTAGAGGGTAAGCAACTAATCTAATTTTGAGCCCCCACTTTTCCGCTGGCCGGAGGTGCGTATTTTTTCATATTAAATGTTAAAGAATAAAAAATATTGAATGATTTCTGAGAAAAATTGCCTTAACAGGGAGGGATGGGGTGCCCCCCCTATCCCCGCCGAAGTAAAACAGAATCTTTGAATGCTAATCAAATCATTTAAATGCTGTTTTTTGTCTAACCAAATTTTATTACGGCTTAACTTTTAATTACTTCTCTTTATAAATTAAGAAAGTTATTTGTTTATTGCAATTAATGTATTTATTTCTAATTTTTACCGAACAATGTTTCTACAAAATTTGTAGAAACTAATTCAACGTTTAAGTTTTAAAAAAAATGTATGGTTTATTTATTTAAAAAAAAAAATAATTCGAAAAGTTAACAGAAGTCTGATAATTTCAAAGTCATTTGATTTAGGGGATTTTGTTTCAATCTAGGAATTTTAAGTGGGCGTTTAGGGAAAGTGGATGAGTCTATCTGGGAACACTGATCATATTAGTCATAGATTATTGTATATCGTAGACAGAGAATCTCTGTCTACGTTGTGAGAATAGAGATATCAGTCTGTGCATAGATTACTGTATATATATGTCTGTGGTTCTACGTAGCTATATTATAGATGTGCCAACTTGGAAAAATTACAACTCGAGTTAACTCGAGTTGAAATTCACGCAACTCGAGTTAGTAGTACGAAACAGAGTAAATGATTTGTTACAAATTACTTTTTATATTTATAAAAGCTACATAGAAAAGCAAAATTTTGTTTTTCTATCTAGCTCTTTGGTGGGTTGGGATAACTATAATTACCAAACTTAAACTTGTGGGATGAAAGTAAAAAGGTATATTTAGTATGTATCACATACTTATGTATTTATGGTTTTAATATTAGTTAAAGTAAGTATGTCCTGTATTTAACAACAAAACTAGCTATATAGCAGCCTTCACGAAATAATATTAGTCTAGCTTTAAGATGTAGGTACATAAGCTATTAATAGTTTAATTATCACAGTCAAAATTGTGCCCTACAGGCTCATTTGTGTGCTGGGTTGGTGGGGAATAAAACCAATGAGATCTTCTTCCTTGTATATTTGAAGTTTCTTCCTAGGTAGCTAGCTGCCGACTCTATTGAACGACGGAAATGGCCCCCTTTTTATACGACCTCGGCTAGGTCGACAAATACGGTACAAGCGACGGGGGAATGGTAACGACCAATCAGAGCGAGACGCGAGAGAGCAAGGCACCATGCTATGTAATTACCTTGCTGAGTCGCGTAACAATTGTGTTGTTTTCTATATATTAATGTTATACATTTCTAAAGTTATACATTTCTATATTGAAGTTGTAAATTCAATACATAACTTAAAACTAATTCTACCATAGAATCATAAAATAAAACTCTAAGCTATAATGATAATTCACTAAACTATAATATCAAACGCTTATGACTATTTATGCATTGTCCTATCAGTGTCTATATATGATGTATCTTATAACTTAACCACCCTTTTCGGGTATTACAATAATAGTTCTGTGATTTACGTAACTATAATGATTATAATTAATCAAAATTAAAAAAGTAATTAAATTACATAACTTAGCTATTATAAATGTCTAAATAACAAATTGTATTGGCTGTAGCTCTTACTCTTATGCTGGCTCACTTGATTCTTTCATGTACAGCAGCCCAAACTCGAGTTAGGGAGATCCACCTCGAATTAAGAGCAAATCGAGTTAACTCGAGTTGATCCATCACTAAGCTATATGTGGCTATATGTTGCTACATATTTATTTATCTATGGAGAGTAATTGTGTTCTGTGCTATGGTTCTACGAGAGCTCGTGGTAGGAGTTTTGGCGGGAACTTGATCGGCGGCGGTTTGCTGCTCCTGTATTATTATTTGAATAATGGTTTGAAGTGGATTTTGATATGTAAAAGTGGTGCAATTTTGTGTATTAAGTGTCTGCGCATGTAAACTATTAGTGGAAATGGTGAAACAAGTGCTCTGATGGTGATGTGATTCTCAAGATAAGGTGTCTATCTGCTTAGGCGCCTTGAGATACCATCGCCAGCTGTCAGCTGTCTGCTGATTCAAGTTGACGTCAAAATCTCCAAAGGGCTGCACAATGTGACGCATCAACATATTGTGAAGCAGTGTACTAGGAAGGATGAATAAACATTTGGGGAAATTATAATAAACCGAATAAAAATACCTAAGACTTGGCCTAAAGGTCTAGATACCAGGCCATAAACTCCAAAAAAAAAAGAGCTCGTGGTAAAATTTAAATGTGATTATTTTTATTCACGTGTTGTGCAGTGTTGTATAAAGTTTTCAGTTTTCGGAAAAGATTAATTAAAATGTAAAATTGTAGTGTTCATAGTTTACGATAGGCTTAAAATATTTAATTTAACGTTATTTAAAAATACGGAGAAATAAATATGAAAAACGAACCCTGTAATGTTTGCGGTAGTAGGGACTTGAATCTTATTGATGGATTCTATTATTGTGTTGAATGTGGTACACAAGATATTAACATCCGTGAAACTATTGTAGAACAGACTTATTTAGCTGATGGAACCCTTGCTTTAGTCGGAGGCAAAAGGTTTTCTACAATCGTCAAAGATGGAATTGAAAGTAAAAACTAAAAGCTATTACTTACACATTTCTTCCAATTCTTTCACTTATTACAATGTGCATGGTCCTACTTAGCAATTAGTTTATAATGTCCTGTATAGTGATAAATATTATACTGTTTCCTTTTCACCCTCATTGTTTCAAAAGTATGTCATGTTAAGAAAAAATCAAATTAAGTGTTCTGTTATGTTGTAAGCTAATTATAACTTTTAACAAAATATAAAAACCGACTTCAAATTGCTAAAACAAGAAGTTATTTATTTGCTACCTTTAGAAGTGAAATTTTTCTCCAGATTTATATGGGACCACCCTTGAAGTATAACCTATTTAATAAAAAAAGAATCATCAAAATTAGTTCTTAATATGCAAATATATAGCGTAACATACATACAAAAAAAACCACATTTGAATTGAAAACCTCCTCCTTTTTGAAGTCGGTTAAAAAGATGCTTATTTACCGCAGTGGCCTTGTGATAGGTTGTATCAATCATGATATAAACAAGTTATTATTTAAATTGTTCTGAGGCATTTATATTTATTATTTAACTGTGTAGTGGCGGTGCAAGAATATCCATAACCCCACCGTCCCGTGGGTATCGTAAGAGGCGACACAAGGGAACTAAAACAGGAGATGAGCAGCAGCATCTTCCTGATAATAGCTGAATACAAATAAAAATCGCTGTTGCCAACACTGCCAAATCACCCATATGAGGCAATCTATGGGGGAGGCCTATATTCAGCAGTCGGCTACTATAGGCTGTAATAAATGGGTTACCTTTTTGTTGACATATATTTTAAATACTTTCAATTTGTTTCAACTTTCAACAAAGTGGATTCATTCTGCCAGTAAACTTAAGTTGATCGCTTAAACATGCTGTAGAAAGACAGAGTGCTAGATTGATTCCTACAGTAAAATTTGTCTGACTCTCCAATTTTGATGTTTTAGGCCTGGTCCTTATGGGCCAAAGCCTGAATCTGCTGCTAGCTAATACATAATTCCAAGAGGCTAAGGTAGTAAAGAGATTAGGTATATTAAAAGGTTTTTGTACAATACTAATTGTGCTTAATTTACTTGCCTACTGCTTGATACTGACATCTCAGTAGTAAGTACATTTTACAAATCTTAAGGCTGATTTACATAGGGTCAGTAACTGACTAGAAATTTCAGGCAAGTCAGTGCTGACCCGATACTGATATAGTGTAAATTGATTTTGAGTCAGTACAGCGCTGTTGTGTCATTTAATTAAATCCCAAAATAGAACTGACTCACACTGTAAATAGGCCTTAAACAGTGTGAGTCTGTTCTCGGCGCCAGCACTGATGCCTGTTACTGACACTGCGTAAATCTGCCTCAAACAGTGTGAGTCAGTTCTCAGCGCCAACACTGACACCTGTTACTGACAAGCCTTTAAGCTCTGAATGCATATAAGTAATTTACCTCTTTATTCATTACAGCCATAGATTGCCTGATTAGGATATTTGTAATACTTGCCATGCTTGGTAGTTGGTTTGGCAACCACACAGTTTTAATTTTTTTAGTTATTAGAAAGATGCTGCTACCCATCTCATGACTTGTTTTCCTCTTTTGCCTCTTAAAACACCCATGGGACGATATGGGGCTATTGGATATTATTACACCGCCAGTACTTGGTTCTACACTTACCTGTGTAATAGTAAATTAGTTACATCCTGGAATTGTATAAAAAAATTGTTAAGTTACATGGCAATTTCTTTTAGAAAATAAAAGACACTAAATTTTATATGTACAACAATGATATGGAGACATAGTAGACTCATATAACAGCGTATGTCTGCAACCTGAATGGGTCAGCTTGAGCGGTTAGAGACTAAGGCCAAACTGAATATCAGCCTGAAATAACAGCATGTACTAGTGTTTCAATTGGGGTGTGATAAATATAGGAGACGTTTTTTCACTTCTGGGGCAATGCATATGCTTTTACAACAAATGTTCACTTTCTCAATCAACAACTTAAAAAAAAAAAAATGATAAAAAGGGTTTTTATAATATTAAGGAATACAGAAATTAAAATAATCCATGGGAATGAGGTAATCGCTACCATGCTGGTTTTATTATAATTCATGTAAATAATTGCACAAAATTATGTGTCTAACTAAAAAAAAAAGCCCCGCTGGGTTTCTTGCTGGTTATTCCCAAGACAGAGGTATTTTCTGAATTAGTGGTAAATAAAAAAATGGAATGAGTATTACGTAATAATGTATGATTTGTTCGTATTCCCTTTGTAGTCCCTTCAGTGGTGCTTGACTGTCGGTATATCGAAGTGCTGAAGTGCTTGTACAGTAGGGCTACGATGGCTATCTGAGTACAGAACAGGAGTACGAAACCTATCCAACTGCAGAGAGGTGTAAGACAGGGTGACGTTATATCCCCGAAACTCTTCACCGCTGCATTGGAGGACGTTTTCAAGCTTCTGGACTGGAAAGGATACGGTATTAACATCAATGGCGAGTACATCACTCACCTTCGATTTGCCGACGATATAGTCCTTATGGCAGAATCGCTGGAGGACCTAAGCACTATGCTCAATGACCTCAATAGTGCCTCCCAACGGATAGGTCTTAAGATGAACATGGACAAAACAAAGATCATGTTTAATGTCCATGTCACACCTATGCCGGTAGTTGTTGGGAGCACTAAGCTCGAAGTTGTTGATGAGTATGTTTACCTGGGACAAATAGTCCGACTAGGTAAGTCCAACTGTAACCGAGAGGTCAATCGACGGATTCAACTCGGCTGGGCAACGTTCGGGAAATTACGGCACATCTTCTCGTCAGGTATACCTCAAAACTTGAAAACGAGGCTGTACAACCAGTGCGTGTTGCCAGTGATGACATACGGAACTGAGACGTGGTCCTTCACTGCTGGCCGGATGAGGAAGCTCAAGGTCGCTCAGCGAGCTATGGAGAGGGCTATGCTCGGAGTCTCACTGCGTGATAAACTTAGAAATGAGGTTATCCGCAGTAGAACCAGCGTGACCGACATAGCCCAACGGATTAGTAAGCTGAAGTGGCAATGGGCTGGCCATATAGCTCGAAGAACCGACAACCGATGGGGAAAAAAGGTTCTGCTGTGTTTTGTATAGCAAGAGGCCATTTTACTATTCACAAGGCATTCTATGTTAGTCATAAGGAGTAAGAGTTTATCTTTTTTCGTTCATTGGCCAGAGAAACCACATAACATCAGGTGGACTGTGTGCTCCAGTGAGCCTTACTTCTTTAAATAGTAAAAAATTAAAAATTTTGTACTACTCACTTCAATATAAATTATTAAGAATAACTCAAAAACTATTAGTCAGACCTTGATCAAATTTATATGGGACCACATGAGAAGCACCAGCTTTCAAATAAAAAAGAATCATCGAAATCGGTTCACCGGAAATAAGTTAAGAGGTAACACACATAAAAAAGAACACAGTCAAATTGAGTACCGTCTCCTTTTTGAAGTCGGTAGAAAAAGATGACATTGTTGATGGAATTTTCGATTTCACCGATCTTGTCCTGTGAATATTATGTTGTAACTGGTTATAGAGAACCACCGTAAATCAGGTGCAAAATGTCAGATTTAGAGTTTGTTCTTATCATTGCTCAATATAAATTGTAAAGAATCTTGTATTATAATTGCACATCCACTCTAATTATGCCCTACATTGCCATTATCATTGTTATAGCACATCAATTCCACAAAAGTAATAGAAAACAACAAACACATGGTCTTGAGCTCCTGAGTAATCTGCATCAATAACTCCCTTGGTCATCCCTCAAAAAACTGCCACCTGAAAATCTTTCTTTCCCTTTTTTTATAGAACTATATACTTATATTTACCTACTATATACTATATACTTGCCAAGCAATACCGAGTAGGTTGATGTTGCTTCCTTTTAATACAAGTAACAAGTAAAAGTATCTATACCCCTCAAGTATAGATATTTTGTATTGTTTTATCCCAAGGTGTTGTGACCTATAGCTACAGCATCCAACATCAGATAATGTATGCTCATTTGTTACCCTTATTAGCTTAAAGAAAATTATCTATACATTTTGTTACAGTGAGTGGGGAATGGCACAAATGGCATGCCTATAACTTTATACTAGCTGGTCTGACGGATGAGTTAATTAGTCTTGGAGCTAAACCCAGCGTAAAAATGAAGGTGCTCTGGATATGGACACGGTATATAAAACAATTTCAAGTGAAAGAGGATCAAGAGTAAGTTTTTTTTAATTTGTCTGATTTCTGATGTCTGGTTCAAAGATTCAGAGAAACTCCGAAACAAAATTTTCTCAAAAACTATTCTTTAAGATACTGTTATCTCTGTTTGCATATATCAGAACACACAATGATTAACTGATGGAGGTAGGTTGGTCCCACTAATACATCAGGACATTAAATAAAATGCATGTCTGCTCAGGCATACTTGATTTGAACATAGGTCTGGCTGTGAACAACACTACACCAATAGGACCGGACAGACTAGAGTGATGCCTTTGGATTCCCTTATCATGTTTATTAATTTAAATAATGGAATAAATTTATTTTTCAGATTGAAGAGTAAAACAGGAAATGATAGGTTAGGTATCTCTCAAATATCAAAAACCCAGATCGACAGTGATAACAGTGGACAAGAAGAAGAATCGGAACTTAAGAACAAGAAAATTAAATCTGAAAAATTTACAAAGGACATCAAGATTGTAACAAAAGGTTTATTACTCGCTATACTATATGTAGCTTTAAATTTAGATAAAAGCGATATACAGTTGTCGCATTTGTTTAGATTTATTAAAGAGGGTAGATTAAGTTTTTTAAATTGTACCAAATATATACCAAAAGAAATAGAAATAAAAGCGATACCGCATTGGAAAAGCTTCATTCTCTGTCAAAGTGATTATAATTCACATTCAATTAGAGCCTATGCTATGACGTGTATTAAAGCTTTAGATCTTGGTCTTCCCTTTATTCCAGATTTGAAAAAGATCATAAATAACTACATGAAAGAACTGTGCCTTCCAAACGACTTTAAGAATTTAGTTTATTCTCTTATGCTTTACCATCCATGTGATTATCTTGACATAGATCGGGCCACTAAAAACTGTTTAGTACGGCTTCCAGATTATGAAAATGTTGCAATGTCGTATGTTCTTGTTGCGTTAAAAATGTGCTTTGGCTTGGACTGCGACTATGAAGTGCGAATATCAGATGTGGTTGACAAAATTAATTATGAAGAAAATCATATAAAATCACACAAATTAGGTATCTATTTAGAAATAACAGATAGATTATTTTCCTTTCGAGAATGGACTCGTTTTTTACAATTTAGGAAAACTGTGTTGTGCCAACATTATTTGCCAATGGCCAGACAACACAATCAAGAAGTTGATGATTATGTTCTTATGGAACATTTGGAAGAAAGAAACAAACGTCCTATGAAACTAAGAGACGAAGTTACTATGGACATTTTGAATAAAATACCTTACAAACATGACATCAATCCTATACCTAAAACTGAATTTCAGGCTTGTTTGACTCCTATGTCTACATACACAGATGTCATAGTAACTTATGTTCTGGATGATGAATTGAGGCTGTTGTTGAGTGAAGATTTTACTCAATATTCTTTAAAATATGCTACTGAAGATTTAAAACTTTTTGATCAATATACGACAAACTTAATTGTAGGCGTTAGTAATTCGTATAAAAAAATAGAATCGGCTATAAGAAAAAATTTTGATTCAAAAAAAGGAAATGCTACTATGGTGTTTGTAAGAAACTGTGAAAATAAAAATTGGTTGAAAACACGGCCGCCAGCCGCAGAACATATAACAAAATTTTCCACAAACAAAACATGTGAAAGTGATAATGGCGACGACTCATGCGTTGAAGTTACTCCAGATGAAACTAATAAAGATGTTAATGATATAGATGGCAATACAGTACTTGAATATTTTGAAGAGGAAAAAGAAAATATTAATATATTTGATGATAATTTTGATGATTTAAATGAAAAAGATAAATCTGTCGTAGAGCCGTTCGGTCATAGCATTGCAAACTTTAGTGATAGTAGGATTGACGGATCTGATATTGTAATTAGTCATACGTTTACTAAATTTGATCCAGATAATTTTAACAAAGCAAAAATTATTAATGAACTTGTTTTGTCAGCTTGCAATAAGTATAAAATAACATTGCCTAAAGAAAACAAAGCAAGAGTGTCTAGAAAGCGTAAAAACGAACACGCGAACACGGAAGCTGAAGAAATCGCACCTAAAATAAAGAAAGCAATGAATACAGCAAAACAGAATGACGGGCATGTGAAAGTTAACGACGTGATTGCTGCATATTACAATTACCTAGACTGTGATGAACTTACAAAAGTGTCGGAACAAGTTACACATGCTGTCGAAGCCATAGATAATAATCATGAAGAAGTTTTTAATGAAACCCAAATACTCAGTCACAAGGCAAACGGTGAAATTGAAAATGTTGCTAACACAGCACTCAATAATTCAGACCACTTTGTGCAGTCAGATGTAATCAGCGACACCCTTTGTACAAATAACTTGAATGATACTAATTCTGAACAATATGATGATTTAGATACGTGTGTTAACAAATATGATTCCGATTTTGACGAAAAAACGCACGATATTAAACAGTTATATGTTAAATTGAATATTGATACCCCTATTGGTAATGTTCCGACTTTAAGCGATGATGCAGATATAGATAGAATAATTTCTAACAAAATACAAGAATTTTCTAACTACGATGGAAAGCTTATAGATGTAAGAAATAATGAAAATGATTCCAGTGATAATGATGAAGATGAATACGATTTTGTAGAAATGAGTAAATTTGAAAAAGAAAAGATCGAAAGCCAAAATCATTTGGACCCATTGATTAAACACCCGCTAAAGAAAAAAGAATTTAAGTATTGGTTACGGCATTATAACTCTAGGACCATTGGAAAGAATTTGGATATGCATCAAAAATTTGATACAGAGCTGAAAGAGAAGTTTCCACCCAGTTTTACATTTGTCATAAGCGAATGCGCTGCCGTTTTAGGTTGTTCGACGTACAGTCTTTATAAAGGTATGCAGAGTTTAGAGGAAATAATTTTTGCGAAGTTCAATTAACTACGTCTTTGATATTAAGTGCTACTAACGACGGCGTCATTCACAATTTATCGTATATAACAACGATGCTTATCGTCTGTGAAAAAGTCAGAACGAGTTTATGTATTTTGTTTGCATGTACATTTCACAACTACGTTATTTACCTGATGTTAATTAATGATTTCTTATATTTACGCGAACGAGATTTACGAGAAATTTTGTTCGGGCAATTGTCGTGTTTTCCTCTCACATCACGGACCGGTTCTCCTGACAGTTTAATTTTTTGAACTATTCTTAGACGTTTTTCCGATATTTTCAACAGCGAAAGCAATAAGTTCCTCCAAATTTGTATCTTTAAACCCTGTACAGTAACAAAATATTTCCATTGATTATCTCGTTTCATCTTGTTAGGTCCAACATTTTCTTTTAACTTTTGAACTTTTTCTAAACATAACAATAAGAGGGTATCTTGCTGGACTTTGTCACCTAAACCCCAAAATTCAAAAAAATGTGTTTTGTGTGTTGTTATCGAGGATATCACAACACTTTTTGGAACAACACTTGATGATATATTTAAAAACCTTTTAAGGTATCTTCTTAACCCAATCTTCACCCAGATTTCTCTTCACCTTTCGCACATTTTTTTCCATGAATTTTCATTCTTTAACTTCTTTTTAACTTTTTTTTTCGGGGGAACATATTCACTGTGGTCATAATTTGCATCATACTCACTAAATCACTAATTTCAGACATTTTTTAACTTTAAATAAGTTTTAAAAAACTGCAGGTCGTAACGTGTTGGAAATTAAACCTTCGAAATAAATGATTCTCACGCCGCCTAGAAGCGATATATCGAAATGAGTTTTTGTCACCAAATACTAGATGGCGCATTACATATTTTAATGCAATAACATCAAAACGGGCTTTGGGTGCCGAACGCCCTTGTTGCCCCCTATGCTTCAATTCAATATCATTATATGATATCTTTATTTTTTCAATGAAAAATATCTATGGTCTGACTCTCATATGCTTTGGTCCAGAGCCTATTTTGCACACGTAAATAAACGGTATACATGCTATTTTGTAATGGGACGTGCGAATTAAATCGGTAACATCAAAGGCGCGGTGCAGAGTGGCATGTCGAGACTTATACGGGTGCTCTCTTAAATTTTTTGAACACATGATGTGAAAGTGCACTTTGCACCTCGCTTAGCTTAAACATTTATAGTTAAGTTATAGATATTTAAGATTCATTGATAGAATAGGTTATTTAAGCTAACATACAAATATAAATATACATACAAATATATAAATTTTAGTCTTATTGGACAGAAGTGTAAATTACTATTTATGTTTTTCTTAATAATTGAAATGCTGTGATTTTGTTTCCAATGTCATTGGTTTATCTCATATTTATAGTAAAATATTGTTTTATTTAATTTAATATTTATGCACTTATTAAGAATAATAAATTATATTGTTGAATATTTTTTTTCTCTTTTTTAACCGTTTATCTAAAGTTAAAAGTAAAGTTGCAGCTTATATATGTACGTCCTACTCCTGGGCATAAGGCTCCTCTTTTTACCGAGAGGGTTTGAAGACAAGGAAAGAAAGAAATCGCGCTGCCCAAATGCGTGTTGACGGACTTCACATATCTTCACCGCGGCCGGGCACGTGGTAAATCAGTACTTAAAATTGCAATTAACAATTTCATTATCTTTCTATTATTGTCCCGGCGTGGATCGAACCCGGGTTGTGAAATATAATAAACAGCGTGCGCTAAGCTTTTGAGCTACCACGATTCTCCACAGATCCATTTATTTATGACTTCTCTAGTACCTCGATCATAACGATCAAGGTACCATCTCGACGATGCTTCCAATTGTCATCGCGTTGTATATTTTTTATATTAATTTAAGAAATCAATTGCAAGAATACAATGTTTAAAAAAAATGCAAAAGATAGAAAAGTGCCGCGTAATGGCGGCGTAAGAAATTCATATCATCCCCTGAGTGTCGTTAGATGCGACAAAAAGACACTGAAACAGCAGCATCTTCCTGATAACTATTTAATAATAATAATAATACTGCGACTGCCAAGTGGCAACTATGGCAAAATACCCCTACAGGTGAGGCCTATGTTCAGCAGTGGACTTATGATACCATTACATGCTGATGATGATGATAAAGAAATCCATTCGACGAGGTATGCATGTTCATGTAATTTTAGATAATGCATTTGGTATTTAAGTCTTCACTTTCCGTAAAGGTTTAGCTTCAACGCGCCACAATGCCGCATATGCACTGAACAACTAACGAAGCCCAAATCACGCTATTAAAATTCCGAACAACTTGAAGCGATAGTCGCTTCCGAGCTGAATACATAGGATGGCGGGAGATCTCTTATTTTTCTTCCTGCGACACAATAGAGTTTTAAAATGCAATGAGAAAAGGCTATACTATGTTGTGACCTGTATACTTTTTACTTGAGTCGCAGAGCTGCGTGACGTGCGGGTCACAAATCTGTGCTTTCTTTGCCTTGAGATTATCGGAGTCTGTTTGCACGGTCCCAATGAGGGCTAATAATTTTCTGCTCACCAGATATCGCTAGTTGACAATGAGGTAAAGTTTTTTGTTACACAATGTAATTTAATTGGGAAGTTGGTCTTTAATAAAACTTTATCAGTTTCTAGAATATTATATTAATACACAAAATAATGCGTCATTGGTTTGCTCTTAAATTTTTTGCACATTTTTAACTTTTTTTAAATTTTTCTACTGTTATGAATATCTGTGGTTTGGTTTATTTATTTTTAATCTTATTAATATAAAATATAGCTAATAGTACAG
Source organism: Parnassius orleans (assembly GCA_029286625.1). NCBI lineage: Eukaryota > Metazoa > Arthropoda > Insecta > Lepidoptera > Papilionidae > Parnassius > Parnassius orleans. The sequence continues at coordinate 1,632,922 of JAGSMP010000089.1, forward strand.
AAAGAAACAATAAACTTTTCATTTTCCGAACAAATTAACTTCCCCGCCATGAAATCTGTCAAACAAATATTATACCTCACTCTAGTGGCGCCGCCCTGGTGGCAGAAAAAGTCGTGGATGCCCTCATTACAATACAGTTTTTACATTTGAGTGTTGGCAAACGACCAGCGACCACTTTGCGTGACTTTTGGTAACTAATGTTATATTTTATTTTATTATATATTATATTTATTTTATTTTATTATATATTATATTTAACATATATTTCTTTTATAAACTAGCTAATGGAGGACCACCAGTCGGTAAATAGCTATTGCAGCTTGTGTGTACTTTCAGCTACCTTTAAACAGCACATAAAATCAAAAGAGAAAAATAAATAATAATGTCTTCCAGACCGAATTTCGGTCACGGCGGCAAGTCTCAGCGGAGACTAGCCATCTGCGCAGGACAGGATTATAGTGCCAGAGTGTATGCGCAAGCACAGATGCACTTTCTATCCCTCACCCTCACTCATAGTCCGATGGTGGGACGGTTTTCCGACATAACCGTAAAGAGATCAGACGCAGAACTAACGGCTTTAGGTGCTATCCGAGGTACGGGGGTGAAATACCGCCAACTTCCTGACTCCGGGCTTTTGAGAATTTCTTAACAATCCAGCTATTGATTTTAACCTGACCCGGGACCTCATGATCAGCAACCGTATTTACGCCCACTAGGTTAACGGATAGATCATAGAGTGGAACTTACCTTAACGGTATTATCACTTTATTTAGTGTATAACACCCAAAGAGTATATAATTACTACGTGGTAAAACCTTTTTAATTTAATTCCATGTTTGAATTATTGAATGCTTTTGTATACGTAATTCTTTTCTGTCAAACTGGCATGTTGTTTAATCGTTCGTTGACTTCATTAAAATAATTGCCATTAATATGTTGGGCAAAAACGTTGCGACAGTTTTATGTAGAAGTACCAAGAAGTATTTTTGTGTTCCGAAACGAAGTTGGACGCAAGTTGGAAACGTAATTTCAACACCTCCAAGAGTTAAATGTTCATATACGGTAAGCATTTATAATTTGCAAAATATGACCAAATAAATTGTCATATCCGCTTTAGAAGTGGATTCTCCACTGACCTCTATATATACAAGTACGCGGATTCTCCCATAATCCAACTCACCGTGTCGTCTACTTCTCCACCGTCGCTCATTCCCTGCTCAATGCTGTAGTCAGGAACGTAGCCTATTTTTTTTATTAAGCAACAGCGCCCCAGTTATCTCCAATAAAGCATGTAGAATAGCTAAATGTAATTTGAAATTGAGTTGTAAAAATGTCATTCTTATGGCATTTTTATGAAAAGATTTCATTTTAATGATGGTCTGTGATTATCAATTCGCTTGCCAAGCGTGGAGATTTAAAATCCTATCTACAAGGGAGAGGCCCGTGTACAGCAGTGGACTTTGACAATGCTTAAGATAAGTGTCGTAAGCGGTGACACAGGGAAACAAACCAGGAGAGATGGATAGCAGCGTCTACCTAAACAACAAAAAATAAATAAAAAAATATTGCGGTTGTCAACTCGCCCGTCAAGCTTTGCAACTATGGCTAATATCGTTCTTATAAGGCAATCAATGGGGAGACCTGTGTTCAGCAGTGGACTTTTGATTAAGTAGCTTTAACGGTAGCGTCACGTCATTTTGAAAAGTTATTTCTAAATATTTTCCGGTAAGAGACCTTATGAAACGAAGCATCGCCTTGTTTTCTTTCTGTTACTTTTATTTTAAAACATTTAAAAAAATAACAAGTGAAGTTACAGTCCACTTGATGTGTCAGTGGTTACTGCAGCCCGTAAATACCTGTAACCTTCTTATTAGTTTGTGCCTGTAACTGACTTCGAATAAAGAAGGCTACAGATGCGTACTAAGATGAAATACCTCACAACCTGTTTTAGTGTTTCTTTATACCCTTCAGACCAGAACACAGCAGTGCAAGCACTGCTATTTGGCGACAGAAATAGTTAAGAGAGTTGTACCTACTCAGACGGACTTTGAAAAGAAGTCTTAACGCCTCGTAAAAGCATAAACATACATGTGTATACATGTATGTAGTATTTTAATACTCTTTTTATTTCTTTTACAGGAGAAATGCCTGCATGCGTTGTTTATGCTCACTTTCTGGCTCTCACCGATGGCCTATTGTTTAACACAGATTAAAGTTTGGCGGAGAGTTTACATAGAATAGATATTGCGTAATCTGCTTTATAGCTTGAATAAAATGTTAACTTGACAGCGTTTCTTAATTGCACTCCAAAATCGAAATCGAAAGAGTTTTGATTTAACATACGAGCATCATACGAAGACATTATTTTATAGCACAGATAAAATATGAATGTTTAATATCATAGGGCTGTGTGATATGTCAGCTAAGAGAATTCATCGTCCCATTTCCTTCCGTCCCGTGGCCCGTGGGTAAGAGGCGACTATGAGAAATGCCAGAAAGTTCTATAGCTTTCGATTGACTTTAGTATAACCTGATTTATAACAAATATAAAATATCTAAGCCGGCGATTGAGAACAGTCTTAAAAGGGTCGGTCCTGCAATCGTCAATTCGTCTGCCAAGTTCCTACAACAGGAGAGGCTAATAAAGGCAGTGGACTTTCACGAGCATATGAAGAAGAATATTCTTATACAAATCGTCAACATAAATCCCTATATTCTAAACATCAATTTCAAATATATCGAAACAGATTATGAACTAGTAATTAGTAATTAAGAGCCGAGTAAGCTCAGGGGCTAAGCATTGCCGTAAGTTGCACAGATTCACGGTACTTGAGTAAAGCGAGTGCATTTAAAGTGAGGGGAGCTGCCGACGCCAATTAAATTGTTAGGTAATTGAAATTTTAAGTGCTAATTTACCACTGCTGCAAAATTGTGTGGCAAAAAAAAAGTGCTATGCAAGATGATAAGGAAACCAAGCCAGGACCAGGAAGGAAATGCTTTGGTGATTTGGACGCGTAGAAAGATTGAATGAGGAAAGAGTGATAAAGAAATTCAGCTAAGCATGATAAAACAATGAAGTTTACCGATCAAATTGGCTATATAAAATATTAAAGATGTGCCAAGTTAAGAGTACCCTTAACCGACTAGCATGTATGTGTAGATATGTTACGGATATATAAGAAGCGAGTAAGGTATCAGGATCAGGCCAAACGAAAGTCCTTAGTCTCTGCCTACTCCTCAGGGTAAGAGATTATGTATGACACATAATCACTTACTTAGGTTTTAAGCAAATTAATAAATAAATCTGCATTTAGAATTTGGAGAAAAGATTGTGAAAAACCTGCATGTCTGAGGAATAAAATACTTCAAGGATATGTGAAGTCCAAACAGCATTGTGGACTAATTTCTCCATACCTTCTCAGAAATGAGAGTTGTGTGCCTAGTAGCAGGACGTATATAGGTTTTAATTTTTTTAATTATTAACATATTCAAATAAATTTAGTGTTTATAAGTTACGTTTTCGTGCTTTTGTGCTGCAATAGTCGCCGCGCTGAGGGTGGAGGAGTTACACATGCCTACATATATATGCCTACCAAGACCTTGAAGCCGACGACGTCCCGGCGACATTTTCGTTGAATGTGCTGCAATAGTCACCGCTCTGAGTGTGGAGGAGTTACATTTTATGCCTACCAGAACCTTACATGGCATCAGAAAGTCACCTACAATACAACACCGCCTGTTAAAGCAAATAACGGAACGTCTTTTACGTGACTTAAGAATATTCAATATAGTATAAAACACAGGGTCGAATTGTTAAGACAGCGCAGTAGTATAATTACTACTGCGCTGTCTTAACTGCTGCTAAGTTAATTTATAAGTTTGTAGTCCATTGCTGTGTACTCACATTGTCACAGTAGTTAAGGTAACTTGTAAGTTAGAAAATAAAAGTAATATAGGAAAAGTCTTCGTCTCCTTCCACTTCAGCCCTCCCTAAGCTACCACAAACGTAAGTGGCGTCCTTCAAGCTGGAATCTTCACCAAAAATATCCTAAATTTTGTTCTGTCAAGATTTAGTGAGGCCTAATATAGCCATTTATACTATACATAGTCATTTATATTTATATACTGCAAATGGAAGCCATTTACCATCAGGTGGTATTAGAATATACTGGCGTATAGACCGACATAGTGTGCAAGGGAGAAGAAAATTCCTTATGGCAAAAATGCAAGATAGAAAAGGATACCAAATCTCATGACTCTGTAACCGATTTTGAATGACAGGTCGGCACAAGTCAGCACGCAAGAAATAAGCCCCTAGATATTTTGTAATTTTTTTAGAGTGTAATAGTGGTTATTTTTAGTAAGTAACTTTTTCCAAAATGGTTACTTGTTCTGTGAGTGACTGTGGTGTTAATAATAGAAATAATCCTGATAATTGCACATTTCACAGGTAAATTCTCAAGACGTCGTTAATGTTATGACACGTTTATTTTTGGTTAAAATTTATGTTATATACTGTTTAAAATATATAATGTTTTCAATTATTTTGTTAATTTTGATATTTCACAAAAAAAGTCACGTTGTTGATAATTTGCATGAATTTGGTAAATACATTTTTATACAAAATATTTTACATGTACGCTAGGGATTGACTCATCTATATCAAAATTAATGTCGATATTTATATTGAATGTTTATATAATGATTTCTTATATTTACGCGAACACTACACATTTAAATAAAATTAGTTTTACGGATTTTATCGCGTATATTAACTCATTTTATATTCCCGACGTTTCGAGTACTTTACAGCACCCATGGTCACGGGGGGGACTGAGGTATTTGACGTCCCAATGTCATAGTTAACCACGGTTACCTCCAGATTAACTATGACATTGGGACGTCAAATACCTCAGTCCCTGGGTGCTGTAAAGTACTCGAAACGTCGGGAATATAAAATGAGTTAATATACGCGATAAAATCCGTAAAACTAGTTTTATTTAAATTGAATGTTTATATTGAATCGATAGACTTGCCCACACAACAAGAAAATAAATCCTCGGTTTGCTTTCTATAAATGTAATTTTATTATGCCGTTTGTCAAACAGATTGCCTCCGGATTCTATAATTAGAAAAAATGGTTAAGGTTAATTGGACGTGTTGGTTGAAATCCAAAGACAAACTCAACAATTTGCAGCAAACATTTACTTGAGAAGAAAAAGTAGAATAAAAAAAATTTTATTAAAAGGAGCCATTTCTACATTATTTGTACCAGTAAGTATAATATTGTAATAATAATAAGACTTCAAAAATTTAACTTATAAAAATAGAGACAGTTTTTTATACTTTATAAAACTGTAGTACATTAAAGATAAAAAATCTTGAGATTATCCTATTTAAGCCATTATGAACCCAGCTAAGTATCTTTTTATCAACCAAAAAAATGTATAACCTTACTTCACCAACCGCACCTCACGGTCACACTAGGGCGATATTCGTAGCATCACGCTATTTTCCCCAAGGGGTTGCGCGGAGCTTCGGATTATATTCCCAAGTCACAATGATAAAACTTTTAGCGTAGTTAGATATATGCTATGTACATTAAGTCCGCCCTATGTACCCTTTACCTTAAGGTGTTAGATTTAAGTTTTTAAATAAATAAATATAATATATTTAGTAATGCTCTTGAAGCGCCACTAGACACCTGTCACGTGGGATTTTTTACATTTGAATTAAAATCTAATAAAAGGCAGGTAGGTTCAGCTTATTGCCAGGAACATGTTATATGAATATTTTATAATTATTTTATAACTATCATGGTAAAAATTCAGTTAATATTTGAAGTTACTCAATTTCGTGCACTAAACTATTTTTTTAAATCTTTTTACCGCTTCCTTAAGAATAATTTTTTGATAGTCCTTGTAAGTAAAATGTACATCACTAGCTAACGTACACAATGACAAATCAAAATTAGTCACGCGTTTTCGGGCTGTCAGGTCGTCTATACGCCAGTATATTCTAAGTCTATGAATTGGACTATCTGATCAGCATTAGTATTATATAGAGGTCAGTGATCAGCATATTATTTTAAAAAAAATTGTGAACAAAATCAAAGTAGGCTTTATGGGCATTGATACCTTTGCTTTTTGAAAAAATTGTTAAATGTCAAATTGAAAGATTTGATTGTTATTTTGTTTACAGTTTTATTTTATGATTATGAATGTAAGTTATAAATAAAATGAAAGACAATAAACAAACACAAACTCCTATTGAGGATTTAGCAGAATTAAGAAGTTATTTCGCCTCACATAATGTCGTACGAGAGTATATAGCGCATACTTCAAAAGTTCATTCTGTTGGTTGGTCCTGCGATGGAAGGCGGCTTGCCTCCGGATCATTTGATAAAAGTGTAGCAATATTTATATTAGAAAGAAGTAGACTGGTAAGTGAATTTATTTCTGTGAAGTTCATTATGTAGTTCTGAAGTTTTTAGGTTACTTTTTAACCGACTACAAAAAAGGTTATCAATTGACTGATATAAGTTTTATACTTTTATTAACTGTGTTATTGATCAGTTTTGCCGATTATTGTCGAAAAAGTATACTTTCATGATGGTCACAATTAAATTTAGATTAGATCCGAATTGAAGCTTTTATTTTAACCATAAATACGTCGTAGAGCCACATCATTTTATATGACAGCAACACGGATGAGTCGGCTCGAGCGGGGAAGGATCACGCTCGCACAGAATACTAGCATAAAATAGTAGCTTAGTTGGTTAGTTTACAATGGGCTATTTTTCGCAACTCCACGTCTAACCGCATATTTTGCGTGAGGGCAAGAATATTATGATTATTCCCGAAGAAGTTCAACTGTCCTTTGATGTTGTGAGCAACTTCAGGGAGTAACCCTGGCGTGCCGAGATGTTTAGCCCTGTATGTACTGACCTCCGGACATGCCGGCAACACATGGACCGCCGTTTCCTCCTCCCCCATACAAGCCCTGCACTGAGGACTATCTGTAACACCTATAGTAAATAAATGTTTGTTAAAGGAACCATGTCCTGTAATAGCATTTGTTGCTATCCTGATCTGTGGCTTGTTCAATCTCATTAAGAACTTGGTTAAAGGACTGTATTTCTGGCAGGGCCTCCCTAGCTTGCCTACAGTCTCTAGTGTTGATTAGTAAAGTTTTTACATACCAGTATAGTAATAGTAGCTTAAAGCTTCTGGTTTTGTGGTGAATGATGAGAATCTCTTACTGATAATGTGGCCTTCAATCTTAGTATTTTAGAGTGACAATACATTTGCTAGGTACACATCTGATATATCTGTCCTCTATGATTTGAAATCATCGGAGAGAGTAGGGGGCGCGACACGTTACCCATTAGCTCTATGGAAAAATATTCAAATAAATAGTATTTCTTCAAAATTCTTTATCATAGCTTTAAAAAATTATAAAGACAGACAAAATTATCAGTGAATATTGTTATCTCGGAATTTTATTCATAAAAAAGGAAATAAAAACGAAATTTAGTATAGTGGTACTACCCAGTGAAAAAGTGTTGTTTACATGTGAACTATCAACAAGAAAGTTAATAAAAACAACTGCAAAATTACCGGTGTGAACTTTCAAAGTGAACAACCAATATTTAAATAGAATCGGTTTCTTGAAGTGAATTCAAATAATCAACGAAAATAAGGAAGGTACTTTGCCAGCTAATAAACAGACTTTGAACCAACAATAAGCTCATATGATACAACCATGGTCTATGATGATGATGAAAGTGTTTTGGGGAATATGTGTACGGAGAACAACTTGAAAAATTACAACTGTCAAATTGACTCACTATTGCTTACCCAAATAGAAGAACTTTTAGAAAAAAAAAGTGGAGAACAATAAGAAGACACTATTATCATAATTAAAAACTTATGTTATTACAAGAAATTTCAGCTACAATAATAAATGAAATATCACTACATATAAATACTATATCTACAGAACAACATACTATGAAAACAGAAATAAACATACTAAACACACAAATAAAAGATCTCCAGACTGAAACAAATAGATTGCAGTTAGAAATTAACGAATTGAACTGATTATTAGGTATTTACACTTAATATTAATGTTTAATATTTTCTGCCTTTAAATTTTTTTTTGTTATTTTTTATTGATGACTTTATTAAGTACCTAGATATGATTATTAGTTATATTTTATTAATGTTCCGAAACATTATTTGTACGATACAGTTTTTTTACAATAATTACATATTGCCATTTTTTCGCCTCCGGCACTTTTTTAAAAATGACCCTGTGAGCTGTGTTACGTCTCGGCATCATAAAAGCTGAAAATTTAACTCGTAATTAAAATCTTATATTTGTAAACTACACTAAATAATAACAAACCAATTTCACTAAATCTTAATTAACTTCACTAGTATTTATTCTTTCAACTTTTTATATAAATCTTTTGTAATATTTTGATGATAATGAAAATTAAAGAAAATAATATTAAACTGACGCACTTCGTTTAAATTAATAACAACCAATATTTCAGCCAATAGCGTTACCCTTATGTGTTAAAAATATCATTTTGTGTGGTTTAATAAAAATATCACTTCAAAATATTTAACGGCAAATGATTTTTTCGTTTAAATTTATACCAACCAATATTTCAGCCAATAGCGTAACAACAAAGTACATAAAATTAACATCAACCACTAACATATTCAGCCAATAGCGTTACATCTATGTGTTAAAAATATCATTTCGTATGGTTTAATAAAAATATAACTTCAACAGATTTAAAGGCATACGATTTATATAATAATTATGATTATGATAAATTTAACTACAAGTTCAGCCTAAAATATTGGATATAAGTTTAATTTTATAGCAAATAATTATTACAATGCTTATTTTTAGACATGTGAAGCCTAAATTTTAATGTAATATATCAAAAGAATACATGTATTAATGTTTTTTTTTTCATTCGAATAACATTGCTTTGTAAACCGCCATCTACTCCATTCTACAGGTAATAAAGTCATTTTATCGAACGAAAATTAATTGACTCTCAAGGTGGTACGTATAGAAGATGCTAGATGCCGTGGTAGCTCAGATGGTTAGCGCTCGCTGTAAGTTTCACAGTACGCGAGCAACTCGGGTTCGATCCCCGCCGGCACCAATGAAATTGTTAATTGCAATTTTAAGTGCTGATTTACCACGTGCTCGGCGGTGAAGGAAAACATCGTAAGGAAACGTGCATGTCTGAGAAATCAAAAAAAAAATATTTCGAAGACATGTAAAGTTCGCCAACACGCATTGGGGCAGCGCGGCGGACATTTCCTTGCCCTAAAACCCTCTCAGAAATGAGAGGAGGCCTGTGCCCAGCAGTGGGACGTATATAGGCTGTAACTTTACTTTACTAATATAAAATTTTAAATCGGTAAGATAAGAAATCGTTAATATAAGAAAGCGAATTTAATTAATTTGTTATTTTTTTGTAACTGTTTATTTTAAGAGTTAAACGATATATTAACCATCTTTAATTTGGAGCGCATTCCACGGAACGCACTGGTCGGTGCGGTCATTCATGGCGCGCGCGCCAGGAGCGCGTAATCGATACGCGCCTTAAGCTAAATCAGCACTTAAAATTGCATTAAGTAATGTCATTGGTACTGGTGGTCATATATAATTGTTTATGATAATTTATTACTAAATATATTTTAACCTTTAAATATGGATTTGTATTAGGCACAAGACTTTGTTTTCCGTGGACACACTGGCTCTGTAGACCAGTTATGTTGGCATGCTTCACATTCTGATCTACTAAGCACTGCAAGTGGTGATAAATCGGTTAGGATTTGGGATACTAGGTAAGTTATCTATTTTGTTTTTAATTATTTCAATAAAATAGTCCTTCTCTAATCAAATAAACCTCAAAAAGGTGTGTTACCTCATAACTTTTTTCTAGATGATCCGATTTCGATCATTCTTTTTTTATTTGAAAGCTGGTGCTTCTCATGTGGTCCCATATAAATTTAATCAAGGTCTGACCAATAGTTTTTGAATTATCCTTAATAATTTATATTGAAGTTGGTTGTACAAATTTTTTAATTTTACCACTTGTTTGTAATTGCTTGTTACTAACGTGCTTTCTTCTGTTTGTCTGTTCTGTACAAATTTTGCAATTGATTTTAAACTAAGTTACTGATGAACTGTTCTATTTTGACTGTTTTTTTGTTTGTCTGTCCTGTATAAAATTTGCAATCGATTTTAACTAATTTTCTAATAAGCTAGAGTCATGAAACTTTAAACATAGCTCTGAACTTGTAAAAAGGTTACTATCTAAGCTATGGAAGGAATTATGCTTCAATTTTCCTTGCATAATGGAATCTGACTCAGGATTTGGCTCAGAATCATCCTCTGTAGAAGAGGCTTATGTTTACAAGTGGACTCAGGTTGGGCCTAAGAATATTATCTGAGTCTAGCTTTAATAGTAAAAGCTAAAGCAGAGACTGTCGAGAGTTGTAAGTTTTGCTCGATGGCAGTGGATTGGAACAGCTTCAAATGCACAATATATACTAGCATTGCAGCTGCTAATGTGCTTGCCAAGCATGGCAATTAAGGCTAACCCTTCCTACAACTTTCACAGGCAGATAAAGAAGGACACAACTAGATGCATGATGACTGTTGGTGATTAGTATTTATACATTGCGATTTTACCGATTCAGTTCTCTGAAAACATGTTCAATTTTAATTTTGAAATACAGTGTAACAGTAAACAAAGTACACCATACTGACATAGTCCATTTAGACTTCGCACACGAATCTCGAAAATATATTACAATCCTCTTGCATATTTTCACAATATTTTTCCTTCCTTATTAAGCTTGTGTAAAATCAGCACATAAAAATAGAACTAAGGTAGTATGTGTTACAAATCGCAAATTTTTGACAATCTTTTAGGTCTCACAAATGTGCCGCCAGCATATCAACTAAAGGAGAAAACATAAATATAGCATGGTCACCCAATGGCAGCACTATAGCTGTTGGCAACAAGGAGGATTTGGTTTCTTTTATAGACACACGCACATATAAAGTGGTATGTAGCCATTACAATTACATTTTCTTACATAATTCAAGTTTTATTGCAAACTAACTTAATCCACCTGATGGTAAGTGACTACAGCAGCCCATGGTTTGTTACCTCTGAGTACTAAGATGGTGTGCTTGACAGCCTGTAATTATAATGAATCTCTATACCTGTTGGAGAACAAATGCAACACCGACGGTGGCGGTGCGGTGCGGGCAGTGGGGAACACTCAGCACATCGATCTCGCCAGCACGCCATTCGCGCTAAGAAACCCACCGGTGACAGCCGATACAATAATAATTGTAAATTCCACACAACATATTATGTTGTTAACAATCCACGGTCTCTTCATTTAAGTCCCTATAGTAAAATTATTTTGTCCGTGCAGTTGGGGTCATAAATCATAGCTCGGCCTCAGCCCGGCTAGGGCGGTGAGCATGTTGCGCGGGCGCAACGCTATTATCGATAACAATAAATGAATCATCGAAGGCAGGTACACGGCGGCGGTGCGGTATACAAAGGGTGGTGCGACATTGTTATGTTATGAGTCATATGTTTTCCATTATTACCCCCGGCCAATACCTGCAAATTAGTGCAAGGATAATTTAGTACATATATCGAAGAGAAATTTGTTTTTGCGCATTCGATCTCTGAATTTCTTTAGTGACACAATGGCTACTCCTTTGTTTTGTAGCAAAACGGTAGAATTTATTCAAAATAATATTTTTTTCATTTTTATCACTAACCCACATAATGACTACACTACACAAATACACTATCGATAACACTTATCGACAACAACAATGAGCATCACTATGCTCGCCCCTAAAGCCCGTGAGTGGGAGAGAGAGCGAAATACTCCGATGATTTATGACTCAAACTGCACGGACAAAATAATTCTAGTATAGTGACCCTTACAGTACCCTTCATACGGGAATACAGCAATGCACACACTGCTGAGGCAGAGCTAAAGGACTAAAAATGTTCAATCGATTGCGATTTTCTTTTTCCACCATCGCATGTGTTATTATTAATGACGATGTCATCATTCTCTTCTTGGGATTTGATTGGGAGAGTGGCGAGTAGTAATACTGATTATAGGTATTTTCATTGAAGTTGAATGAACACAGTTATCATGTTAATACCAATTTGTTTACACTTAATCACACACACACACACACACACGCGCGCGCACGCATGCACGCACGCACGCACGCACGCACGCACGCACGCAAGCACGTACGCACGCACGCACGCACACACAGAACCATCCTCTGTAGAAGAGGCTTATGTTTACAAGTGGACTCAGGTTGGGCCTAACAATATTATCTGAGTCTAGCTTTAATAGTAAAAGCTAAAGCAGAGACTGTCAAGAGTTGTAAGTTTTGCTCGATGGCAGTGGCTTGTAACAGCTTCAAATGCACAATATATACTAGCATTGCAGCTGCTAATTAATGTGCTTGCCAAGCATGGCAATTAAGGCTAACCCTTCCTACAACTTTCACAGGCAGATAAAGAAGGACACAACTAGATGCATGATGACTGTTGGTGATTAGTATTTATACATTGCGATTTTACCGATTCAGTTCTCTGAAAACATGTTCAATTTTAATTTCGAAATACAGTGTAACAGTAAACAAAGTACACCATACTGACATAGTCCATTTAGACTTCGCACACGAATCTCGAAAATATATTACAATCCTCTTGCATATTTTCACAATATTTGTCCTTCCTTATTAAGCTTGTGTAAAATCAGCATTGGTGAAGCTAGGGCTTCAAACTGGGGCAAGCCCAAAATATGGTTTTGTTGTTTTTAGCAGTTTTATAAAAATTTACCTTTTCTCTTTTTCGATTTTACCTTTTCCTCGCCGATTAGCACTTTAACACACTTCAATTTATCACAAGGAACACTATTATCCTCCATTTTCACTAAAAATCTATAAAAAAGCATAAATTTTCAACTCGCAATATTTATTCCCTCAAGTAAACACACAGAGTAAACATTGAAATGTGAAGTGAACTTGCAAAGGTATCGCCTGCGCTTGACTAATGACTAACTTCACACTAAAAGCCGGGCTTTTAGCTACGTACAAATTGCTATATAAACAATCGTAGTTATATTTCATTATAGGACATTTTACCACAGGTTAGAAAGGGAAGGATCGTCTTCTCGAAAGCCCGGTAAAAGGCCACGCGTGCGAGAGAGACGACTAATTTTTATGACAACCTAATCGCGCAGTTTTGCCGCGTGTTGACGTTATAAGGCCTGTGTATATACAGTAATCTATGGCCTGTGTAGAACAGGTCAGCGACAGCGATAGAGAAGCGCGCGGGAAATTTGAAATAGTTTGAAACAGTTTACGAGTTATTTTATTAGTTGATATTATTGATTGAGCAGTTTGATAGGACAAGCCCGGCTTCTCGGCTTCTATGGAGGCTTCGCTACCGAAAATCAGCACATAAAAATAGAACTAAGGTAGTATGTGTTACAAATCGCAAATTTTTGACAATCTTTTAGGTCTCACAAATGTGCCGCCAGCATATCAACTAAAGGAGAAAACATAAATATAGCATGGTCACCCAATGGCAGCACTATAGCTGTTGGCAACAAGGAGGATTTGGTTTCTTTTATAGACACACGCACATATAAAGTGGTATGTAGCCATTACAATTACATTTTCTTACAAAATTTAAGTTTTATTACAAACTAACTTAATCCACCTGATGGTAAGTGACTACAGCAGCCCATGGCAATACACACACACACACACACACACACACACACACACACACGCACACGCACACGCACACGCACACGCACACGCACACACACACACAGACACACACACACACATACACACACACACACACTTAATGTATTTGCTATATAAGTTTCAGGGATGTTCAATGCATAGTTTTACGAGCATATTTACAGGGAACACACTGTACAACGATATTTTAGTGGATGAGATGTTTCGCTCCTATTTTATAGATAATAAGCGAGAACATTTTGGAAATAAAAATTGTAACAATATTAAGGAATGTGTTTAGTTGACGATTCAGAATAGCATGGTAGTTATGAACAAAGAAGTATAATACAATAGCACTGCTAAGCAGGGCGTACGAGTAATAGATAAGAGCGGCAATGACGGTGTTCAAGGAACAATAGATAAGAGGATAGGGTGAACAATGGAACGCTAATGCGGGTGCAGGCCCACCGCATATCACTTAGATATTAGTTAATTGATCTACACATCTCCGGAACCGCGCATTTTTTTTTAGGATCCGTCGACCCACCGTCAGCCGATGAGGGCTGAGGTTCTGGCTCAGTGAGCCAGAACTGGTACAAACTAACTACTCTCGTTTCCAGTAAAAGGTTGTCCGATTCTCTACACTCACCATACGAAACACAGCAACATTAAGCTGCTATTTTACGCTGGCATAAAATACGGCTGGCTGAGTTTGGTCCTTCCCCGGTCGAGACGACGACTCATTCATGCTACAACTATACCAGTAATACAGCTGCAGTATAGCTCCACCACGTAAAAAAACTAGGTAGACAAGGTGTTTCACCACCTTTTAAAGACGTACAATTCTTTATTGTGTGCAGGTTACAGAAGAGCAGTTTAATTTTGAAGTAAATGAAATCTCTTGGAACAACACATCTGATTTGTTTTACTTGACAAATGGACTGGGCTGTGTGCATATATTAACGTAAGTATTCATCATACATAGATAAATGTACTAATAAATAATTTATAAGTCTGTTTGTAGTTTCTTAATTTATAAGATCAAAATTCACTATCCTAATAACGACTAAAAATAAAAAAAACTGCGGTTGCCAACACGCTTGCCAAGCGTGGCAATCTATGGGAGAGGTCTATGTTCAGCTGTGGAATGTAACGGTCGCCTCCTTTAGTCGTATAGTTTACGGCGTTGATAGTTACGTGTGTTGAGAGTTGAGACGTATTTTTGGTCCACAGCTACCCGTCGCTGGAGCTGCAGACGGTAGTGAAGGCGCACCCGGGCACGTGCATCTGCATCGAGCACGACCCCACGGGCCGCTACTTCGCCACCGGCTCCGCCGACGCGCTCGTCTCGCTCTGGGACGTCAACGAGCTCGCCTGCCTGCGGGTCTTTTCCAGGTGCACACGTACATACATACGGACACGGACACTTAGATACCTAGACACGAACACGAGAGAGACACACGCACGGGCACTTAGAGACGTAAACACACACACGAGAGGGAGACACACACACACGGTCATTAAGAGACGTAAACACATACACGAAAGACACATACGAGAGAGACCCATATAAACGAGAGAGACACACACACTCACAGGCACATAGAGACGTAGTCACACACACGGACATTAAGAGACGTATACACATGCACGAAAGACACACACGAGAGAGACACATATACACGAGATAGACACACATACACGAGAGATACACACATACACGAGAGACACACACACAGGCACTTAGAGACGTAGTCACACACACGAGAGAAAGATATACACGGACATTTAAAGACGTAGACACACACACACGATAGACACACGCACGGTAACTTAGAGACGTAAACACACACACGAGCACTTAGAAAAGGAGACACGCACACTAGACAGAAACACACAAACAGATATTCAGAGATACAAATACAGACACACAGATATACAGACATAAACACACAGATATACAGACACAGGCATACAAACTCACTTTTTTTGGTGGCTACTGTAGCCATGGGCAACCAAAATCAACTTTAAAAAAGACAAGTGGTAAAATTAAAAATTTTGTACAACCGACTTCAATATAAATTTTTAAGGATAACTTAAAAACTCCTGGTCAGACCTTGATTAAATTTATATGGGGCCACATGAGAGGCACCAGCTTTCAAATAAAAACAGATTCATCAAAATCGGTTGACCTAGAAAAAAGTTATGAGGTAACACACATTAAAAAAAGGGGAAGAAAATACAGTCGAATTGAGTACCTGCCTCCTCCTTTTTGAAGTCGGTTAAAAATAGCCTTCGTTGTTTGAAGTTGGAGATGCCTTGTCGCCTCGAAGGACTAAGTCCTCACAGCCTGTTACTATACTGACTGTCCATACCCTTGAACTTGGGATATTATATGTAAAAATTTGGACACACTTTTGTTTGGTAATAGAAATTGTTTGAGAAGTAAAATGTTTAATAGTAGTTTAATTAAAAAATAATACGAGGGATCTGAAGTTCGCCAACATGCATTGAGACAGCGCGTCGGACTATGCACTGCCCCAAAACACTTTCAGAAATAAAAGGTGAGAAATGTATGTCATCATCATCATTACAAGGCTTCACAAGTCCACTGACGAACATAGACATTCCCCAAATAATGCCACAAAGCACGGTCCTGAGCCACTTGCATCCATTGACTTCCTACATGTCTTACCATGTCGTCACTACATCTTGTGGCAGGCCGTCCTACACTCCATTTGCCGGCACCAAGGCTCTTATCACTCACGCATATTTGACGACTCCTTACTTCCCGAATAAGTCGGTTTCCGAAAAAGCTTTAATACCATAGACCACATGCACTGTCCTCGGCAAATTGTGCAAAAGACCCGAAGAGTACAATCTGCCACTTTGTCTTGCCTGTGTGGACTATGAAAAAGCCTTTTGTTTACGTAGAAGGGCGGTGCTACGTTCCCTTCAGCGGTGCCAAGTTGACTGTCGGTATATATATTTTTTTTATAGGATATGGTGACAAACTAGCACACAGTCGTCCACCTGATGGTAAGTGGTTGCTGTGACCCATAGACATCTACATCTATCTTCAATAAAGAATCAAAATGCAGATGCGTTGTCACCCGTGAGGACTAAGATGGAATGTCTCTTTTCCAGTAAAAAGGGTCTCCGGTTCTCTACACTCACCATACGAAACACAGCAGCATTAAGCTGCTATTTTACGCTGGTATTCTGTGAGAGCGTGGTCCTTCCCCGGTCGAGCCGACCCATTCGTACTACAACTATACTACTAATACAGCTGCAGCATGGCTCTACCACGTATAAAATATCGGAGTGTAGTGGCGGCTGGCGGTGTAAGAATATTCACTACTCCATATCGTCCCGTGGATGTCGTAATCGGCGTCAGAGGGAAACTAAAACAGGATATGGGCAGCAGCATCTTTCTGATAACGACTCATAATAAAAAAAAACTGCGGTTACCAGCCCGCCAGCCAAGCGTGGCAACGGCAAAATTCTCCACGTGAGAATATGCAATCTATGGGGAAGGCATATGTTCAGCAGTGAACTTTTATAGGCTGTAATGGTCGGATATCGGAGTGTGGAAGTGTTTGTATAGTAGGGACGTATGTTAACTAGGATGTTACTAAGTGTTCGCAGAGTTTTTGTATGTTTTAACTAGCTGTTTCCCGCGACTTCGTACGCATGGAATTCATTACGATTTTTTTGGCGGAACCATAATTCTTTTTTTAAATAAAAGTAGCCTAAGTTACTCCTTATAACATCAGCTACTTGCCAGTGAAAGTCCGTCAAAATCCATCAAGCCATTTCGAAATTAGCCGGAACAAACAGACAGACAGACACAAAATTTTTAAAATTGTCGTTTTGTCATAAGAACATAACCGTATATAATTTCATTTCATATGCATTTAGTAAAAAAACAGTTATTTTGACATTACAAACAGACACTTCAATTTTAATTATTTGTATAGATATATTTTAGTTTTTTGAAATAATTGTAAAGAATAGTAAAGACAGATGTGTTTTATTGCGAATGTTCCTAATATATTAAATTGTATGAGGTTTTCGAGTTTAAATCACCTAAACCAACTTCAGAATCAAACACTACGCTTTACGTACACTTCCTATCCATAGTTTCCTACTATGTTTCCTAACTAATGTTACTATACATCACATCTTGCAGATTAGAATGGCCGGTCCGAACGCTGTCGTTCAGCTTCGACGGCAGGCTCTTGGCATCGGCCAGCGAAGACCACATCATTGACATCGGTGACACAGAGACAGGTATGTAAGAATACGTGCAACGGACAATGATGTCTACTTAATATGTTATTTTTCTGGGTTTTTTTCTTCCCCTTTATTGGCCGGTCAAGTCCACTTCTGGATATGGGCATCTCTCGTTGCAGGGAGGATTTACCTTAATGCTGCCCGCCATTGGTCTGGGTATTATATACATATATTTTTACGTTGTAGAGTCACGCACGTGGTAGAGCAGCTATATATTATGGTAGCAGCACTAATGGGTCGGCTTAGCAATATCATTGGCAATATCACAATAAAAACTGCGGTTGCCAACCCGCTCGCCAAGCGTGGCAACTATGGCAATATACCCCCAATGAATAAAGTTACGAAGAGTAGGCCCCAGTCCCCGGCGGCCCCGCTATTCCTGGCTACGGTGGCGACCATGGTAACGGCGGGGCAGGGGGTGCTAAGAATCTCCGGTGGAGGTTCGTATGCCACCTACGACGACTCGACCTGGCAACTTATAACGCACGCACCCTGAGGACTGACGAGAAGATCCTGGAGCTGGAAGAAGAGACAGACAAGTTGCGCTGGAATATTATAGGATTATCCGAGGTCCGAAGAGAGGGGGAGGACACGGTAATCCTCGAATCCGCAACTTATTCTATCACCGGAAGGCGACCATCTGTCCCAAGGAGGTGTCGGATTTATCGTCCACAAGTCTCTCGTTAACAACGTTGGAAAGATTGGGAGTGTGTCGACGAGCGTTGCGTACCTTATACTCAGAATCACCAAACGGTATTCGCTGAAGGTCATACAGGTTTACGCACCAACCTCGGCACACCTCGATGAGGAGGTGGAGGAAATGTATGAGGATATCTCTAGAGCCATGCAATCCTCGAAAACCCACTATACGGTGTTAATGGGAGACTTCAACGCAAAACTAGGCACAAGAGAGAACGGTGAGCTGAAAGTAGGGAAATTCGGAATAAGGCAACGGAACCCAAGGGGCCAGCAGCTGGCTGACTTCATGGAGAAAGACGGACTCTTTATTGAATAAAACTACTTTTACGGATTATATCGCGTTTAATTGACTTATTTTATTAATTCCCGAAGTTTCGGGTGCTTTACAGCACCCATGGTCACGGGGACTGTAAAGCACCCGAAACTGTAAAGACTCTTTATGATGAACTCTTTCTTCCAGAAACGGCCCCTCAGGAAGTGGACCTGGTCGAGCCCCGACGGTTCGACAAAAAATGAGATTGACTTCATTATGACGACCAGACGACAACTGTTCAGTGATGTCTCAGTGATCGCGAGAGTGAAAACCAGCAGCGATCACCGAATGGTTAGAGGCACACTGAATCTAAACGTTAAGTTGGAGGTCTCGTCTAATTAAGTCAACGCTCCGTCCCCTCGTGCTCTAGTCCAAAGTCCCGAAACCTTTCAGCTCGAGTTACAAAACCGTTTTCAGTGCCTAGACGACTGCAATGAAGTGGAAGATATAAATGATAAGCTCGTGGAAACTGTCCATGCGGTCGGCGCCAAGTTCTGCAAGACCCGCCGCAGAAGAACACAAAAATCTCCGATCACACTTTTAATCTCATGGCTGTTAGACTGGAAACGAAGCTGCAGTCTTCAACAAATTTAAAAGCATACAGGCAATTGAACAAACAGATCTCCAAATGCATGCGGCGAGACTTACGCAACTTCAATACAGTTTGTATCGAAGAAGCGATCGAGCGGAACCAGGCTCCAAAGTCTTTGCCAGAGATCTGTCTGCCAGAAAGAGCCAACTGTCAAAGCTGAAGATCGAGTGTGGCAGCATCGTTTCCGGGACACCTGAGATTTTGAGTGAGATTGAGAGGTTCTATGGGTAGGTGTACGTCATCGTTGGTGCCACACGTAAGTGTGAGTAACGATCAAGAGCGAGTCTTATCCGACACTATTCCGAAGATATCCCGGACGTCAGTCTGAGCGAGATTAGAATGGCTCTCCAGCACCTTAAAACGGCAAGGCCCCAGGTGAGGATGGAATTACAGCGGAGCTTCTGAAGCGGGTGGAAAACTGGTACTTGAAGTCAGAAGTTCAGAAGCTTTTAATTCCTTCCTTCATTGTGGCACTACTCGGAGGCGTGGAGCAGAAGTGCAGTGGTCTTGTTCTTCAAGAAGACGATAACGCTCTCTTGAAAAACTACAGACCGATTTCCTTCTGAGCCGCGTCTACGTGCTGTTTTCGAGTCATTACGAATCGTCTCGCACGCAGACTCGACGACTTCCAGCCTCCCGAACAAGCCGGTTTCCGAAAAGGCTTTAGTACCATAGATCACATACACCCTTCGGCAAATTATGCAGAAGACCGAAGAGTACAATCTGCCGCTTTGCCTTGCGTATGTGGACTATGAGAAGCCTTTGATTCCGTCGAAATTTGGGCGGTGCTACAGTCCCTTCAGCGGTGCTAAGTTGACTGTCGGTATATCGAAGTGCTGAAATGTTTGTACAGTAGGGCTACGATGGCTATCCGAGTACAGAATCAGAGTACGAAACCTATCCAACTGCACAGAGGTGTAAGACAGGGTGACGTTATATCCCGAAACTCTTCACCACTGCATTGGAAGACGTTTTCAAGCTACTGGACTGGAAAGGATACGGTTAATACCGTATCCTTTCCAGTCCTCAATAACGAATACATCACTCACCTTCGATTTGCCGACGATATAGTCCTTATGGCAGAATCTTGGCATCGGCCAGCGAAGACCACATCATTGACATTGGTGACACAGAGACAGGTATGTAAGAATACGTGCAACGGACAATGATGTCTACTTAATATGTTATTTTCCTGTTTTTTTTCTTCCCCTTTATTGGCCGGTCAAGTCCACTTCTGGATATGGGCATCTCTCGTTGCAGGGAGGATTTACCTTAATGCTGCCCGCCATTGGTCTGGGTATTATATACATATGTTTTTACGTTGTGGAGTCACGCACGTGGTAGAGCAGCTATACAGTATGGTAACAGCACTAATGGGTCGGCTTAACCAGGGTAGGACCATACTCTCACAGAAAACCAGCGTAAAATAGCATGTTAATGCTGCTGTTTCGTATGGTTTGTGTAGAGAACCGGAGACCATTTTTATTGATAACGAGGCATTCTATCTTAGTCCTCAGGGGGTGACAACGTATTTGCATTTTGATTTTTAATTGAGGATTGATGTAGATGTGTATGAGTCGCAGCATCCTGTGATTAAATACGTATTTTATCGCATTTAATCTTAAATTGCTTTTAATTCCCCACAAATACCTTGCAGTAACCTGGGGACCGGATCCTCCTCTTTTCACGTAACCACGAGTGACTGGAGCGTTTTTATTCAATACTAGCGACACGTCCCTGCTTCGCCTGGATAGGATATATTAATGTGGCATTATTTAGAATTATGATAATCAAAGATTAGATATTATATCAATTTTTCCTTTTCAGAAAAATTCTTCAATTTGTTTCGGATAAAATACTGTCTAGATCTCTCAATTTGTTCGTAAAGTTGTATCACAATCAGTTCATTCAGCCATTCCGAAGATTAGCCAGGACAGACAGACAAACATTTTAAAAATCTTAATAACATGTTACAGACACTTTAATTTTATTATGTGTATAGATGTACGTTTATACGTGATAGCTCGCTGCAGCACGAGTGAGTCGGTAATTCGATCGGCTTTCTGCTATCGTGGCGATTACGGCAAATGCAAGATATTTTTTACGTGGATACGATTTTAAATTTGCTTCAATAGTGGGAGGCAATTCAGAAAACTGAGGATAATCAGGGGATTCAGCTTGGTGTTGCAGCTACATATCTATATATATATCATCTACATTCAAAATTTAATTACACCGCTCGATAGTTAAAGGATCAAAGACTTCGTTACGTAGAGTGAGGACTGTGGCGTATCGCGCGCGGTGAAGGGGGAGCGCCTCCATTTTGAGGTCGTTTCGTTACGTACACGTAACGAAACGTTCTCACACGTTACGTTCATTACGTTCACGTAAAACACACGGCCGCGTCCACGACACAGCCGCATCCCGATTTTTTTTTTGCCAACATTTTCCGTAATCTCCAAATTACGGCGAACTGTGGGAGGCTCATGTCCATCAGAGACCTGTTAAAATTTAATAAGTTTGTATATACAGCGTTATTTTGCAATAACCGGCCAAATTTACAGAGAAGGTTCAGAATAAGTAATATAGGCAAATGGTGAAGAAAAATTAATTAAAAAGAATCTCAAACATTCCTATCCTTTTATCTTTTAAATTCAAAATGCGTGGTAATGCATTATTTTAACTGATTTTTTCATTCAATTTGGGATAATTTCAAATAAAAGTAGAAGCCTTATCTACTCGTCTGCTATTTTACGCCGGTATTCTGTGAGAGCGTGGTCCTTCACCGGTCGAACCGACTTATTCATGCTACAACTATACTCGTACCAGTAATATAGCTGCAGCATGGCTCTACCACGTATAAAGTGTTTTTAAAAACTGCAATAACGGTATATCTCTAGTATCTTCAGTACTCTTTGAAAAATAACTCTGTATATATAAATTATTATAATATTATAAATTTAGGTGAGAAGGTAGCAGAAATCCCAGTACAAGCGGCTACTTTCACGGTAGCGTGGCATCCTTCGCGATACCTCGTGGCATTTGCGTGCGAAGACAAGGAGCCCCCGGAGAGAAAACGTGACGCCGGGAACCTCAAGCTGTGGGGACTCTCGCCCACGTGATCAGCACCCACCACCACCACTTCGTTGGCCCTACCAGTATATGTGGTTATGTGTGATGACCCAACTAATGGATTTAAGATGTTTCAATGTCTCAAGTAATAAGTTTTCAATTAAAGATTAATTAAGTATGCATGCCTTTTATTTGTGTATTGTTTAGTCCGATGAAACAATAAATTATTATGAGAGTATTGAACCTATATTGCGTACTAAATGAAACTACTTGAAATTTGTTAACTTTCTGAAGTTTACTTTCTACATTTGTTGATGTTAATAGAAAAAAAGTTAAAAGTTTTTTAAAGCGTTTATGATAGTAGAAAGGGTAACCCTCCTGTTGCCAATATGCCTGCCAAGCATGGCGATTATGTCAACGCATCTGCGTTTTGATTCTTAATTGAAGATGTCTGATGATGGGCCACAGCATCCACTTACCATCAGGTGGTCTGTGTGCTTGTTTGTCATTCTTTTTCTATAAAAAAAAGTACATTCGTCCCATGAGGCCCAGCTTCAGCAGGGGACTGTAACGGACTAATAAAGAATAAACGCGTTGTCCGCTATATTTATTTTAACATGATATGTGTGACGAGTAGTTTTGGACGTTACGGGCAGACATTGAGACATTTATACATATATACATATAATATACATACTAGACAAAAAATATCACTCCTTTTTTAATGCCGCTGTATCGGGGTAAAACATGGGGTATGTTTGAATAGTTTCAGACGCAGTCACAATAGAAACAGACAAAAAAAATTTACTTGATCCGTTGTATTAAGTGGTGTTTTCCATGTGGTAGAGCCACGCTGCAGCTATATTGATACAACCACGAATGGGTCGGTACGTTCGGGGCAGAACCACGCTCTCACAGAATACCAACGTAAAATAGCAGCTTAATGCTGCTGTGTTTCGTATAATGAGTGTAGAAAACCGGAGACATTTTTTACTGGGAACGAGGCATTCCATGTTAGTCCTCAGGGGTAGCAACGCATTTGCATTTCGATTCTTAATCGAGGATAGATGTAGATGTCGATAGGCCATAACTTGCCATCAATTGAACTGTGTTCGATTGTCACCCTTATTCTATAAAAATTGGTGTAAATCTGTTACTTCTTGCAACAATTTATTGCAAATTAAAACGATTTTAAAGCAAAGTTGCCAACAAAGAGTAGTTTACTACGAAAACGGTATTTTAATTCAAATGCAATGGATATTAACGCAAACGTGCCATAAATGTAGAAGTAAGGTGTGAGTGTGAGTTAAAAGAACAGGAAATAAATGAAATGTTATGTACTAAAGTAAACACGTAGGTGTTTTTTTTTACGTGGTAGAGCCATGCTTCAGCTATATTACTGGTATAGTTGTAACACGAATATTACTGGTATAGTTGTAGCACGAATGGGTCGGCTCGACCGGGGAAGGACCACGCTCTCACAGAATACCAGCGTAAAAGAGCAGCTTAACGCTGCTGTGTTTCGTATGGTGAGTGTAGAGAACCGGAGACCCTTTTTACTGGAAAAGAGGCATTCCATTTTAGTCCTCACGGGTGACAACGCATTTGCATTTTGATTCTTTATTGAAGATAGATGAAGATGTCTATGGGTCACAGCAACCACTTACCATCAGGTGGACTGTGTGCTCGTTTGTCACCCGATCCTATAAAAAAAAAAAACACAATTTAGTACATAACATTTTCTTTATTCATTTTAACAATAAATAATATATTTCCTAGTTAATTGTCTTGTAAATGTGTCAACACCATATCTGCATATAACAGATATACATAGACGTCTGGTACTTCGACCGTCAATCTGTGGGTATTAAGATAAATCCGCCCTACAATACGAGAGGGACATGTCCAACAGTGGGCTTTTACAGTTATTGGAGGGTTATATATTGAGCAAAATATTTATCTATTTTTTATTTATTTATTTATCAACAAGTTACAAATAACAGCATATAATAAATTAAAAACAAAAAAAAATTGAGCTATTTATTAGAAATAAATCACCAAGTTTCCAGTTGCAATTTGCCTGTTTTCTCCATTTTGCGTAACATTTCTCTGGAATCGTCGAGACTTAAACCTCCGGCTTTATTAAACACATCCTCGACGAACGCATCTCGCACGTTGTCCGGCATGTTTTTAGTGTTGCCAGATATAAATATTAAGGCGCCATCTTGCTTCACAAACTTCCATAACGCATGTCTATGTTCGCATATTTTGTGTTGCACGTATCTAAAATTAGTTATAATTAAAAAATAAAGATATAAATATACTACAAAACTACCATTTCATACAAAACACACACACATATACATACAAAGAATGAGAGTAAGTAAGAGTGAGTGTGTTTGAGAGAGATGGAAGCAGGAAGCACACATTCTTTTAAAAATAATAATATATATGACTAAACTACCGATCAAACGGATCGGAAAAAATAGATATAGGTTGAAATTTAATGTCTCAAATGTTTTTAATTTTTTTTTTATAGTAGAGGGACAAACACCTCATGTTAAGAGACTACCGCTGCCCATGAGCAACTGCAATTCTAAGGAAATTGCAGGTGCGTTGCCGGCCTTATAAAAAGCTGCTATTTTACGCTGGTATTCTGTGAGAGCGTGGTCCTTTCCCGGTCGAGCTGATCCATTCGTGCTTAACATAGCTTACTTAGCCAACCTTAACAGCTGCAGCGTGGCTCTAACATCGGATTCATTACATACAACAACATCAATGAAAGTCCTCCGTCAATCCGTCGCAATCGTTGTAAATATGTTGCTCTTAATGGTAGCAACATATTTAAACATTGCAAACATCTGTTATACTTACATTTTGTTCTCCTGGTCCCGAGAGAAGGCGCAATACAGCGTCAGTTTCCCATCATTTACCATCTCTTCCAATTCCTCCTTGCAATGGAAATCTCTGTCTTTGTATCGGCAACCGAAGAACAGGTGGAAGGTATTGCTTGACGCCTCATCTCGTGCTATTTTTTCCTGCAGGAGACTTCTGAATGGTGCCAACCCTGTACCAGGACCTATTAGGATATGGGGAATGTTCTGGAAAAAGGACACAGTTAAGTAGTTATAAGTTTACCGTGTAGAGGCGGTGTAAGAATATCCACTACCCCATATTATCCCGTGGTTGTCGTAGGAGACGACAGAGGGATACAAATGAGGATGGGCAGCAGCGTCTTCTTAATAACGACTAAAAATAAAAAACTGTCCTCTTGCCAAGCGTGGCAACTATGGCAAATATCCCCCTATGAGGCAATCTAAGGGAGAGGCCTATGTTCAGCAGTGGACTTTAATAGGCTGTAATGGTAAGTTTACGTAAAATTATAATAAGAAAGCAATGGCAGCTCAGTTCAATCATCAGCGGCACCAATGAAGTTGTCGATAGAATATAGAAGTGCTAATTTACCACATGCTCTGTGGTGAAGGACATCGTGAGGAAATTTGCATATCTGAAGAATATTCAAGGACATGTGTAGTCCGCCTACGCACGGGAGCAGCGTTAGTTCCTTTCAGAAATTACTAGGACTAAATTACAGTGGACTGTGTGCTCGTTTGTCACCCTATCCTATAAAGAAAAAAACAAAAAACAAATAGATTTAACCTCACCTTGTCATCCGGAAATATGAAAGTGCCATTTTTAATCCACCCGTAGACATTATTCCCAACATTTAAATCTTTGAGCCAATTTGACGCCAAGCCAAGCCGCGGCTTCTTAAGTTTTGTATTGTATTTCACAACAGCTACTAAAAGGTCGAGTGAGCGACCATCTGACGGTATGGCGCTGCTCGCGATGGAGAACGATCGCGGCTTTATGGTAGAGAATAGCTCGAATAAAATCTCTATGGTTAACTTTGAAGCAGTTTTGTGGAAATCGTGCAATACCTGAAATTTTAGTGTAATAAGTAATAATAACAATTGTTTATTTCGGACAACTTGTACATCCATATGGGTTAGTAAAGTGACTTAAAACTATGTTAGTAGTTAATTAAATAAGATACAAAAATTACATTTGCATGTACTAAGAGAGACCATCAGTAGAAAGGGTGATCGTTAAAGTTCCTAATGATGTTTGTGGGGTATTGCAATAAATGTTTCTTTCTTTCAAAAACGAGCGCATAATAATAATCTTCTCTAGACCGAATATCGGTCACGGCTGCCAGTCTCGACGGAGACTAACCATCTGCGCAGAACGCAGGACAGAATTATAGTGCCCTAGTGTATGCGCAAGCACAGGTGCACTCTCTATTCCCTCACACTCATAATCCGATGGGACGGTAAACCGACACGACCGGAGAGAGATCAGGCGCAGGACCAACGGCTTTACGTGCTTCCCAAGGCACGGGGGTGAAACACAGCCAATTTCCTGACTCCGGGCTGCTGCTGAGAACTACTTGACAGCAAAATCCAATAACTGATTATGGTCCGATCCGGGACCTCAAGATCAGCAATCGTGTTTACGATCACTAGACCACAACGAGCCCGTCAAAACGAGCGCATAGTCCACCTGACGGTGAGTGGGTGTAGCTCGATGATGAATCAAAATGGTCACGCGTTGTTACCCCTGAGAAGTAAAATATACACTGACCATACATATCAGTTGGCATATCTTAATAATCTTACTAGTGTTCTACGGGATACATTTAAGAGAGTGTACACAGGAATATGGCAAATATCCCCCCATTGAGGCAATCTATGGGGGAGGCCTATTTTCAGCAGTGGACTTTAATAGGTGCAGACTTTAACGGTAACGCAGGAATTGCATAACTTAATTCCTCCACCATCGGACAACCTGTCGGTTTGCTATGTCGTCCGTAATGCGTACAGCAGAGTGGAATAATTTGCCAGCATCTGTCTTTTTATCCGATTACAGTGTGGGTGTCTGCAAGGCAAGAGTGAATAGCTGTATTAACAGTTAACACTTACTATCAGGTGCAATAGTAGTCAAACAATGACTTATAATGAATAATAAATATTCAATTTTGATATATTCCTAAAAAACTATCCTACTAGTTTATCCTTAACTTACTTCTAAAATAGTCTTGTAATGCAGGTGCACATGCACATGGATTATCGAGTTCCGTCAGAACAGAAAGCAAACGGAGAAAAGTTCTTTGCAATGATTTGCAAAATTTATTAATGTTTCCTTTGCTAAGTAGCAGAGTAAGGCTCACTGCCTTCGTGAGATGAAACGTCTATCCTAATTTTATTCTCCACTTTTTTTCTCCCATTTAACTAAGCTTTAGGTAGGTCTCAAACCCTATTTGCTGACTTCACGTCTGTTTTTCGGTGAGCGCAATTGATAAAAATGATAAAAGAAAAACCTCTGTGGTAGACGGAAACTACGGGTTGTAGTTCATATTAGAATAATTAATTCATTACAAACTAACGAACGAACGAGTGAGCGAGATGTGTGACGTTATTATGAGAAACGGATATTAATACGATATATTTTGTGGCCCTGAAAAGGGCCTTTGAAAATTTAAATAATTTTTGATACACCTAAAATACACCAGCTTATTTGGAGCTGGTGTATTTGGTGACTGCCTTGGTGCCCTCGGAGACGGCGTGCTTGGCGAGTTCACCGGGCAACAGCAGTCTCACGGAGGTCTGCACTTCCCGTGAAGTAATAGTCGAACGCTTGTTGTAATGAGCCAAGCGCGAGGCCTCTGCGGCTATGCGTTCGAAGATGTCGTTAACGAACGAGTTCATTATGGACATCGCTTTACTGGATATACCAGTATCGGGATGCACCTGCTTGAGCACCTTGTAGATGTAGATGGCGTAACTCTCCTTCCTCTTGTGCTTCTTCTTCTTCTTATCGGACTTGGAGATGTTTTTCTGAGCCTTGCCAGACTTCTTGGCAGCTGGTAAAGCTGCTGACAACTTAATTGACAATTCCACTGCTGAACATAATCCTCCCCTAGGAATGCCACAGCACAGTCCTGACCCACCTGCATCCATCGTCTCCGTGCATATCTTACCAGGTCGTTATTCCATCTAGTGGGGGGCCAACTTGCGATACCTATTAGAATTTATATGTTCGTGAAGTTTAATTACAATCAGTTCAGCCATTCCGGAGATTAACCCGGGCAGACACATATAGACAGACCAACAGACCGAAAATGGTTATTCACGTTTTAATGCTATGAAAATTATCCCCCTCAGCTCAATATACCACAGTTATTTCGATATTGCAGACAGACACTTCAATCTTATTTATATGTATACATACAGATAAAGCGAATGCAACTGTATCTCCTAGTCTTCCGTGTATAGGTTTACTTAAGGTGACGCAGGCCTTCCCCCCCCATTTCTTCTTGATTAATATTATGCCTTTGCTGTGTTCGACACCGCCCCGTGTAGTGGCGGGTAAGAATACCCACTACCCCATATCTTCCCGTGGGTGTCGTAAGAGGCGACAGAGGGAAACTGAGGCAGAAGATGGGCAGCAGCATCTTTCTGATAACAGCATAACAACAATAAAAAAACTGCGGTTGCCAATCAGCTCGCCAAGCGTGGCAACTATGGCAATATACCCCCCCCCCCCATGATAGTTACGAAGAGACGGCCCCCAGTCCCCGGCGGCCCCGCTATTCCTGGCTACGGTGGCAACCATGGTAACGGCAGGGCAGGGGGTGCTAAGAATCTCCGGTGGAGGTTCGGTTGCCACCTAAGACGACTCGACCTGGCAACATATAACGCACGCACCCTGAGGACTGACGAGAAGATCCTGGAGCTGGAAGAAGAGATAGACAAGTTGCGCTGGCATATTATAGGATTATCCGAGGTCCGAAGAGAGGGGGAGGACACGGTAATCCTCGAATCCGGCAACTTGTTCTATCACCGGGAAAGCGATCATCTGTCGCAAGGAGGTGTCGGATTTATCGTCCACAAAGTCTCTCGTTAACAACGTTGTAAAGATTGAGTGTGTGTCGACGAGGGTTGCGTACCTTATACTCAGAATCACCAAACGGTATTCGCTGAAGGTCATACAGGTTTACGCACCAACCTTGGCACATCCCGATGAGAGGTGGTGGAGGAAATGTATGAGGATATATCTAGAGCCATGTATTCCTCCAAAACTCACTATACGGTGTTAATGGGAGACTTCAACGCAAAACTAGGCAGAAGACAGAACGTTGAGCTGAAGGTAGGGAAATTTGGAATAGGGCAACGGAACCCAAGGGGCCAGCAGCTGGCCGACTTCATGGAGAAAGAGGGACTCTTTATGATGAACTCTTTCTTCCAGAAGCGGCCCCACAGGAAGTGGACCTGGTCGCGCCCCGACGGTTCGACAAAAAATGAGATTGACTTCATTATGACGACCAGACAACTGTTCAGTGATGTCTCAGTGATCGCGAGGGTGAAAACCGGCAGCGATCACCGAATGGTGAGAGGCACACTGAACCTAAACGTTAAGTTGGAGAGGTCACGTCTAATGAAGTCACGCTCCGTCCCCCTCGTACTCTAATCCAAAGTCAGCTCGAGCTACAAAACCGTTTTCAGTGCCTAGAATATTGCAATGTAGTGGACGATATTAATGACAAGCTCGTGGAAACTGTCCATGCGGTCGGAGCTAAGTTTTGCAAGACCCGCCGCAGAAGAACACAAAAACTCTCCGATCACACTCTTAATCTCATGGCTGTTAGACGGGAAATGAAGCTACAGTCTTCAGTAGATTTGACAGCATACAGGCAACTGAACAGACAGATCTCCAAATGCATCGGCGGGACTTACGCAACTTTAATACTACTCGTATTGAAGAAGCGATCGAGCGGAACCAGGGCTCCAAAGTCTTTGCCAGAGATCTGTCTGCCAGAAAGAGCCAACTGTCGAAGCTGAAGACCGAGTGAGGCAACGTCGTTTCCGGGACACCTGAGATTTTGAGTGAGATGAGAGGTTCTATGGGCAGCTGTACACATCATCGTTGGAGCCACACGCAAGTGTGAGTAACGATCCAAGAGCAAGTCTTATCCGACACTATTCCGAAGATATCCCGGACGTCAGTCTGAGCGAGATTAGAATGGCTCTCCAGCACCTTAAAAACGGCAAGACCCCAGGCGAGGATGGAATTACAGCGGAGCTTCTGAAAGCGGGTGGAAAACCGGTACTTGAAGTCCTACTTGGTGGCACTACACCGGAGGCGTGGAGCAGAAGTGCGGTGGTCTTAAAGAAAGGCGACAACGCTCTCTTGAAGAACTACAGACCGATTTCCCGTCTGAGCCGCGTCTACATGCTGTTTTCGAGAGTCATTACGAATCGTCTCGCATGCAGACTCGACGACTTCCAGCCTCCCGAACAAGCCGGTTTCCGAAAAGGCTTTAGCTCAAAGGCTCTGGCCGTATGAGGACGCTCAAGGTCGCTCAGCGAGCTATGGAGAGGGCTATGCTCGGAGTTTCTTTGCGTGATAAACTTAGAAATGAGGATATCCGCAGTAGAACCAGAGTGACCGACAGTCCAACGGATTAGTTAGCTGAAGTGGCAATGGGCCGGCCATACAGCTCTAAGAACCGACAACCGATGGGGAAAAAAGGTTCTCGAGTGGCGGCCTCGTACCGGCGGACGAAGTGTAGAGCTTCCCCCACTGGATGGAGTGACGACCTGGTAAAACATGCAGGAAGTCGATGGATGCAGGTGGCTCAGCACCGTGCTTTATGGCATTCCTTGGTGGAGGCCTATGTTCAGCTTGATGATGATGGTGATGTGTTCGACACCTATTAGTTTGTAATCTCTATATATAAAAATCAATTGCTGTCCGTTAGTCTCGCTATAACTCGAAGCTAGTTTGACCGATTCTGATGAAATTTTTTGTGTTTGAGTGGGTCCGTGTATGGTTTAGATTCACAATTGGACCCGGTAGGTGGAGCTGTTGTCGAGATTCAGAAATCACCCGTGCGGAGCCAGGGCGGATCGCTAATCTTTAATAAATAAAAACAAGTATTCCATTTTACTGACTAAAAACAAGTGTTACAAATTGAAGTTTGGAAGTAAATAAAAGAGAAATTATAAAAATTAATTTATTCTTCCTCCTGCCATCCGTCTTCATCACTTAGAAATCTACGTTTCGCGGCTGTGTTCATGTAGGGGCGTAGCGCCCATTCAGTATCGGCCGCGTCCAGAGCTTCTAAAGTACCCAACTTTATTTCGTACAGTTTCATTTGGAAGCGCGGCCCTATTTCTGTCAGCTCAATGTCTTTACCCACCTGAAATTAGGAAATATACTAAATTATAATTGCAATTTGATTGTTACACATGAACAAGTATGAGCCACAGAAGAAATGTAGGTTCTTTTCTTTGCTTATTTAAAACTAGTGTCAATTTCCAAATAAAACAGCTGAGGAGATAATATAACAATGATCTCAATGGAGACCAGTCATCTGGACAGTTCAGGATTATTGTACACGAGTGGGCGCAACCACAGGTGCTATCTCTATTCCATCATATCTTATCCTTGTCCAATGTGACACAAACAGAGAGAGACAAGCGCATGACTAACGGCTTTAAGTGCTTTCCGGCGCTCAAAGACAAAACAGCGCCATTCTTTATCTCCGGGCTGCTACTGAGAATTACTTGGCAGAAAAGTCCATCAACTGATTTTTGGCCTGACCAGGGATTCGAACCTGAAACCTTGGTCATTGAATGAAGATATTAGTTGAGGTAGAGCCACACTGCAGCTGTATTATGGCTGCAGCACAAATGGGTCGCTCTGACTCAACGGCTATAAAACCGGTATTAAATAGCAGTACAATGCTGCTATGTCTCATATGATTTTGGAAAACTGAAGACTGTTTTCATAAATAACAAGGCATTCCATCTTACTCTGAAAACACATTGCATTTTGGTTCTTATTTGAGGACAGACATCTTTGGGTAACAGCATCCACTTACAATCACGTGGAATGCATGCTAGTTTAATTTTTTATCTAAATTTGTTTTATAACTTGGTTTATGAATAATGCTAGTTAGTCTGGACAACAGAAAACCAGCACCCCACCCCCGGAACTACACAGCCCTTAATAACTATCTATTGCTCTACAAACACAAACATTGATAACTAAGCAGAAGAAAGAATTTCATAGAAAAATACCTTTTTATATGTATGCTGTCTGAAGCAAATGTAGTCATCATTGTTGGCAAAGGTAATGACTCGCTTCGAGTCTGGCTTTGGTACTGGGAACAGGTATTTCAATATGCTCATAGTCCTCAAACCTGTGAAAAAATATTATTATTTTTAAAGCTGTGCAGCTTCTTCCTAATAACAACTAGCAAATAAAAAAAAGAACTGTGGCAGACAACCCGCCTGCCAAGCGTGGCAACTATGGCAAATTTCTCCCTTACGAGGCTATCTATGGTAGAAGCCTGTCTTTAGCAGTGGACATCTGATAGGCTGTAATACGAAAGTATAATATACCTAGCCTTACCTAAATCACTTTTGAAATTGTGGAAAATAAGATGTGGGTATTGTTCACTCATGGGTCCTATATCTGGTATATCATGCCGCATTACAACACCGGAGAGTGTAAAGGATGCTGTTGGACCATATGGGAGGTGGCATATTACCTGCAATACAAGGATATATTGTTTAAAAATATTTAAGTAATTAACTATAGGCGAATCATAGGCGAGATGTCTTCAATAGCATAGTGGTTCAGAACAAAAACAACTGTTATGAATTATGACAGTATTAAACGACAATCATAAATTATGTCAATATTCGATGTATAAATTGAGAAATTCTCTGCCTTCAAATTCTTAAAAAAAAAATCAAAATAGTAATATACTTACTAGACTGTCAGGCACACCCCTGTGTTCGTGAACAACAATAAAGTCTGTGACTTCATTGGCACGGCACGCATGAATAAGTTGTGACATCTCATAACCACCACGGTTCATACGTTGACTGTTCGGAAATATTAACCTGAAATATAAATAAAAAAATATGATGGTACAAGAAGACAATCTATCATCTTTCCTTGTTTCTCATTTTGTCTTTAAGAGGACATTTGGGCTACATGATATTTAAGAAATTTGTTTTTAACTTTTTTACAACCTATTTCTGTCATACTGTGCCCGAACAGCCAAGCTAGACAACAAAGAGAAACAGGATTGATTTTTTTTTAATTTAAGGAGAATTATATTCTATGTCTGTGTATATTTTTTTATGTTTGGGCAGATTTAGTTATTTTAGAAGATTCGTAGTTTTTAAAATAATTCATTTATGGACAAACACATAAAAAAATGGCAGTGGTAGATAATGTTTGTATTGTAAAAAATATTTGCTATGGCGTCATTATTCTGAGAAAACAGAGAATATGTTTGCATAGACCTCAGATCAACATAGGGGATAGACATAGCATTACATACATTGCAAATGGCTGTGAAAGTATGCTCGAGGCATCCACTCAGTCACACATCTTCCTTTTCTTTATTTAGCATTACCAGTATACAATGCTGGATGCACACATATGCATCTAAAACCCTGTTGTTGGATGCAAATCATTTTAGATATAAATGGATATGTGAGTGTGTGGTTTTACAATAAGTTAAGCATGGTGTCAGCTTGGTTTTTGAAACTTGAAACTTCTAATTAAGGTGATTAACAAAGTAGTTTTTTAACTTTATTTTAACATATATTGCATAGTAAGAAATGAAAGGAGAATTAAGGGTATATAGTTACAAAATTTACATTTTCTACTTAACAAATATTTCTCTTGTTCTATTTTAATATAACAAAAATAAATTATATTAATTTTAAATAGCTTAATAGTACGATGTGAAACTACTATAAAAACTTAAACAGTCAAAACTTTTCAATATTTTTTTACTGTATTCAAAACTTTGAGATTACCTAAAAATTTAAAAGCAATAATAAATAATATGAGTTTCCAAGATCTATTTAAATTGAAATCTTTTAATTAAACAAAGGAAACAACTAAAATTTAAAGAATAACAATTAAAGCCCGTAACCCACCTGAGTTCCTTCACAAACATCTTCAGTCTAGCACTAGGTTCCCTAGATGTGGTGATCATAATTTTTGGATCCTCAACACCAGCATATCTATACTCATCATCCTGGGAACTGAGAGTGTTTGCACCTCCACTAAAACCTCCAATGACTGCTGCTCTTTCTGGCCCTAATATTATATTATTTGTTATAAACTATAAATGTGTAAAAGTGTAAAGCAATTTATGATAATTGCAAATATTATAGGTTACAATTAGGAAATAATTTCATTCAATCATAAATTATTATTAAAAATCAATTCATAACTTGCCTTTATCCTCGAACTCAATTCTTTTTTGCAAAGCAAGGGCTTCTCTCCTCAAATCACCGTGTATAGGAATGTTTTCTTCTAAGCTACGTTTCAGTTGATCTTTTTTCGCTTGTATACTCTTCTGTTTGTCTTCAACTGATTTCCTATATAAGTACTCGCGGCGCAAACGCGCCTGTCGTCGCAACATTGTGTATTTTAATTATAATATAAACCAAATAATACTTATTTAGTTAGGAATTCATATTATCGATAAACAAACACGACCACCACGCAACGCACGTGTTAATTTGACATTTGACATTACACATACTTTGACACTGACAGTATTTATTTTTTTATTTTGGTCGCAACAATTTAGATAGGCATTGACATACAATCTATGCAGCCAAATACATTTTGAAAAACTGTCGCACTTTCGAAACAATTTGACTACCTATCAATCGAAATTCAGATCAACAATAGGACTCCTTCACTCCGACAATACACAATTTAAATAAATAACTTATTTATTTATTTAACCAAAAAACATTATAAATAATTAAACAATACACTGGTTTCTGCACTAAGCTCTAGGATTGTATCGCAGGAACCAAGAACATTGACTGACACCGTTTACACGGTTTACACCGTACAACTCTTTTCATTGATGATTTTTCTATTGATTTATTTATCGTTTTTTAACTTTGTGAAATTTTAATTCTAATTTCTCTTTTTCTGTACTTTCAAGGGTAGGTTTAAATAGTTGCTTTACAAAGTAAAATAGGACGGATTTTTTTTAGAGCTGCTTTTATGATTGCTGATGTAGAAAATACAATGATAAATACATTTTATATTGATTTTATTCAGTCTTATAATTTTCAACATTTTAATTGGAATTTTTTACAATTATTGATGTATGTGTTATGTAAGATGACTTGACTATTAGATAAAACTAGTTTTTACGGATTTTATCGCGTATATTAACTTATTTTATATTCCCGATGTTTCAAGCACTTTACAGCACCCATGGTCGGGGGTTAGGGTTTGACGTTTCAATGTCATCGTTCCATTGACTATTTGACTTGATAACACATAAAACAGGCCTCAGATGAGATTTTAATAGTATTATAAGACAGGCCTAAGATGAGACCTTTAAAGTATGTAAACAATAATTCAATTAACTTGTATGTGTTATAAAATTGTACATTTGCTAATTCAACTTACCATCATGACATTTCTCTACTAGCAGTCTGTAATAAGGTTTTAAATCAATATTATGGCTTTTAAAGATACCAAAAAGGTCATCAACATCTTCTTTGGAATTTCTTGGTCTTATGTTTAAAACATCACCTGGTTTGTAGTTTAATTTTGCATCTTCAATAGTTTTTAATGTTATTAACCGGACATCCTACAAGAAAACATTTTTTATAATTTAAAAAATAATATGCCTGTTTAGGGATTGTGTTTGCATAAAAGGCTTTTGAGTCCATGGGCTGCAATAGCCACTTACAATCAATTAGTGCATATTTGTTAAAAGAAAGAAAGAAAATCATTATTTTTGATGAAAATGATGATAATTTTATGATAACTTTACAGAATTTTAATACAGTCTATAAATATTTGCTAGTATGGTGAACTGCCCAAAGAGGGCTAGTTGTCATAAGCGAGACTCCTGATGCTGCTGATCCCAGGTTTGGATTCCATTTCCATTCCATACAGGCCACAATAAGTGATTGGGTTATTGTCAAGAAATTCTCAGTAGCAGCCAAATTTCAGGCAGTTGGTGGTGTTTTACCCTTCTGATCTCGTTCTGGTCATGTCGGATTTCTATCCCATCAGACTATCAGTGTGAGAGAATAGAGAGTGCACCTGTATTTGCACACACACTTGTCCACCATAATCCCATTCTGTGCAGATAGTTAGTTTCCATTGAGACTAGCCTCAATAACTACAATTTATTCTGTATAACATTATTAACATTATTTTTGTGCTCCAAAATACAATGCACATATTATTTATTTTAGATTATTTCATTAATGCATTGTGCATTAGAAAATAATTTACATAAAAAATTGAAAAACAAGTAGTACATATTGGAGATAAGTAATGATCCCTGCATAGCTAGCATGGGCTGGGGACAAAAAATTTATGCCCCGATTATATCCACTGACAAGAGATAAAATTATCTTGTCCTTATGCCAAAGCACGGCAACGGGGAGAAGTATATCCCCATTTGACATAACAAGTAGACATATATCCCCCGTCCGTAGTATGGAGCCAAATGAATTGATGAATTTTTGACATTTGAAAGGGACAATTTTATACTAGTAGGCATGCATCAGATATATCAAAACGAATCTAAAATCTGATTTCAAACACAAATCGAATCGTATCGATTTCTCAAACTAGAAAATCCAATTTCAAAAATCGACCAACTAAGCTACGATCTTACGATCTGTACCACCAAATGAATCCGATTCTACAATACCCAAATCCAAACACAAACTGATGCGTAGAAATCCGTTTTCTCAGTTTCTCTCTTTCTAACCAAACACGACATAGCGGAATGAAAAGGATGGCGTGAATTTTAGGATTTGGATTTCGGTTTGTCGGCTATGGAAATCTATTGCACATTGAAATATGCGCTCAATATTATCCTTACTTCTAAGTACTTAAAGTCTATATTTGCTTTGCGAGATTATGTGTTGATGAATTTTTGGTTGTTGAAGACTATATTTGCGAGATTGCTGGATGATTTACTTTAGTTTTTGGTTTAGTGTTTGTTTACTAGAAATAATCTTTTGTTTTCATGTTGCTTTTGTTTAGATGCAAATTTGACCTTGGTGACAAGTGCGTGCGTGCCGGTCAGTCATATCAGTGAATTACAGGATATGTTGTAATTACAAGTATGTTTATTGCCTGTTTGTTTAGCAGAGTTTAAAGTAAAAAAAAATAAGATAACTAAGTGAATTGTGTGAGAGTATATATATAAGTGATTAAGTTTATATAACATTTAAATATTTTTGATTTTGACTATCAAGTTTTTTAAATGAAACTAATTTTTACGGATTATATCGCGTTTAATTTTACTTTTTAATTCCCGACGTTTTGGGTGCTTTACAGCACCCATGGTCATGGGGGGGGGCCTGAGGTGTTTACTAATTTTTACGATATAATCCGTAAAAATTAGTTTCATTTAATGTGTAGTCTTCGCGTAAATATAAGAAAACATTATATCAAGTTTTTTGTTTAGACTTTTTAATTGATTAGACGAGAAATGTTTTGATTTTCAAAATATTGCGAATATCCAGTGAGGTTTGGACTCATTTTGACAAAAAAGAAAATGCTTCTGGAGTTGCAGTGTGTAAATATTGTAGTCAAAATATATCATATAAATCTACAATGTGTAGTCTAGAAACTCATTTAAAACAATCTCACGCTTCAATTTATTTGGCTAAAAGACAAGTACCGATTTAGGAAATAAAAAAATATATTAAAAAACATTGTAAAAATGCCGATTTTAAAATGCGCCGAATAAGTTTTAATTTCATACAAAACTTTTCTGCTAGTCCTAAGCCTAGATTGAAGCATAAAGGATAATTGCGCAAATCAGTTTCTGTATTACATTTGCATTTTCATTTCGTTAACTTATAAAACGAAATCTAAATACGCAAACAAATTGGCGTGGCTAAGTGCTATTGAAATCGGATTTTGAAATCTGAAATCGGATAAATATCCATTTGCGTTCAAACCCAAAAACGCCCATGACTATATCCTAGTTCATTGGACATGGGTTTAAGTTTATATTCATACAAAAAAATCTATCTAAGTCTAAGTCTATCTCCCATTTTATCTACTGTGGATATTATATCCACCGGTGTGCCCATGCTCGAAGGGTGGATAAAACTAAGTGAGGATAAACATTTTCTTCTTTCCCCGGGGATAAAATTGTCTCCTGCCCATGCTAGCCCTGCTGGGCATGTTCATATACGAAATTAAATTTTTACCTAGAGCCACCACTACCGCCTGTGACCTATTATTTAGATAAGATATAACTCTAATAGTAAGCTACTAGCTGGGGTAGGAGTGTGAGTATTTATCTATATATGTTTATTATAATATTATTGATAATTACCTGAAAGTGTGTTTCTTCTGTGGTTCTTATATTCTTGGTTACTTTTAACAAGTTAGCTTCCAAGTAATAACTTTTTTGTCCCCTAGCAAAATAAATGTCTTCATACTCACTATCAAATTCTATTTGTTTTTCTTTTTTTATTATGGAAACTTTCCACTTTGGAATAAAGGTATCATTCATATTATCAGTTTGTAAATTAGGAAAATAGCATTTCAGTTTTGTAAAAAGCTGATCAAGCCATGGTGTCAGCACAGCATCATGTCCTAAGTCATGTTGATAGTCACAGAGACCTAAAACAAAAATTAGAAATAGAACAAAATATTTCATCAACTTTATGTCATTGAACATATATTTTAAATGTTTACACTTCTTACCTATATCTAGCAATGGGGTTGCTCCCAATTGCTTTAAACGTTTATGAAGCTTTTTACCAGCAAAATTAAATTTTTCATATGAAGAATCACCTAAGCCTATCACGCCGAAGTGAAGTTTCATTAATGAGTTTGGGGGCAAGCTTTTTCTTAGCAAAAATTTCCAGAATTTCTTCATATTATCCGGTTCATCTCCTTGACCAGTGGTTGAACATACGAATATAACAAAATGTTCATGAATTAGGAGGGAAATAGGGTAATCATCCATTGCTTGTACAGGACCACGAAAGCCTAATGCGTTAGTTTTTCTCCAAACTCTTTCAGCTACTTCTTGGGCCGTGAATGTTTGACTACCATATAAAACTAGAATACGGTTTTGTTCTCTCATTTTAGTTGATTATATGTGATAGTTGAGGTTAGTTTTCTTTGATCACAGAATGATGTTTAATTTGTTATTTTAATACTGTACAAGTAAACTTGATTGAGTTATCATATTAATACTCATTAGGTTTATTTTAATAAATAAAATCTGAACAATAGAATAAAATAACACTAGTCATTAAGATTGCGAAAAACTACAATTATGCAGTCAATAAGTTTCAGTTATAATAAAACAAAAATAGACGTTGTTCCTATTTTCACATAAAATAATTCTATATTACTGAAACTTTTATTAACATTTGTACACATTAGTATCTATTTTCATTTAATAATTTATTATATTTAAAAATTAATAACAACTCAAAAATTGTCAAAATCTTGTTACTTGTTATCTTATCTTGCTTAGTGATGGGTCAACTCGAGTTACTAACTCGAGTCAACTCGAGTTGCGCTTAACTCGAGTTAACTCGAGTTGGATCTCCCTAATTCGAGTTTGGGGTTTGGGCTGGCAGTACATGAACGAATCAAGGGAGCCAGCTAAAGAGTAAGTGCGCGATTTGTTTGCTGTGTGCGCGCTTTGTGTTTCAAAGAGTATTAGCTACAACCAAAATAATTTGTTATTTAGAATTGTATAATAGCTAAGATATGTAATAAATTTTTTATAATTTTGATTAATTGTTTAATTATAACTAACAACTTTATCTCATGTAAGTTACAGACCTATTTTAATATTATTTTAATACCCGAAAAGGATAGTTAAGTTGTAAGATACATCATATTTTAAATAAACGCCAATGTTACTTTAATAAATATTTTAACTTACAATAAATATTTTGAATTTGACAAAATTTGAATTTATTTAAGAATATTATGACTGATAATTAAACTATTAATAACTTACAAATATTATGTCTGAAATCAAGAAATAATTATTATAATATAACTGTCATTTATATTTACTGATCTTTTTGTTGAAATTTGTAAGCCAGAATTGGCTTCTAAATAACAAAATAAAATAAGTTAAATATACGTAGCTTTTGACAGTTGAACATTTTTGAGTTCAAAATTAAACTAAGATTCAAATCAAAAATACATACATATGTTATACATACTAAATATACCTTTTTATTTCAATTCTACCTACTAATTTTGTAATGATAGTTGTCCCAACCCACCAAAATAAATAATTGTAACAAGTCATTTACTCTGTTTCGTCCTGCTAACTCGAGTTTCGAAACTCGAGTTTAATTCGAGTTGCGTGAATTTCGTTAGTTAACTTTAAACTTTGTTGAAGTTAACTAGTTTTCTTATTCGTTAACTTGTTTATTGTAAAAAGATATTAAATAAGAATCACTGTGGACGCAATTTGGTTTGGCGTCACTAATTCACTCTTAAGGTACTTAATTTTTTTTGTTGAGAAAGTACAGTATCGAATTTAATGAAGACTGAATCAGGTATTCGTCGTCCAATAAATAGTTTAATGTAATTGGAAAGACGAAACAAACTGCTGCCATAATCGCTAAATATATACTACGTAAATAAATATATTTAGCGATAAAATAAATATACTACACGTGCGGTTAAAGAATGGGATTGGAAATGGCGTCGCCTCTATTCACCTCTCGCTCTCACACTGTCGCTATCTATACTCACACCCGCCGGTAATGACTGCAAAAAAAATTTGTTCATATGCGTTTTTCGTACGTTCTATACTTAACTTCATTACAACTTGTTATTGGAATCAATGATAACAAAATGGCATAAACTACAAAAAAAATCAATCAGGTTTTGTTAATTTGTGAACTACGATGCGTTCTGAGAGTTTTCTTTATAATTATTGTTGCTTTTGTTTCTTAATATTTTTGTGTAAAATATTTACATGTCATTGAGACATGAGTAACCATTATTAAAAGTTTCGTCGTCTGTCTGTCGCAGCTAATCTTCGGAATGACTGAGCTGATTGTAAAACCAGGAGTGATCTAACTAAAAGAGACAATCATTTTTGGGCCTACTAGAAATTTTAACGTAATTTAATTTCATTACACATAAAAAAGATACCAATTTATTAAAGTAAACGGCCTAAAGATTTTATAAAAATGTAACCGGAATCATAAAATCTGAAAAATAAAGTTCTTTTGATATTCGTGAATGGCTAATGTAATATGAAAAAAAATGCGTATAAAGAAGAACGAACTACTAAAAAAATTTTCCATCAACCTTAAAGTGCCTATAAATGCTGTATGTACCTACAACTTTCTTTTATACTATTAATTATTGACCAGTGCACTATTTTAACTTATAATACCGGTGAAAACTACTAGACAATCGCTTTTAGTTTGTTTTTAGGTTATTGTGATATTCATATTTTAATTGTTAATTTCTTAGTATTCCCGTTAGATACGGTAAAACTATACTCAACCAAATCTAAGAAATACCTTTTGACAGCTGTCAGACTTATTGGCCTAGGCATGCCAACCAAAAAATCGATACGTACAATATTCGATTCTTTAGAAAAATCGATATCGATTCTTTAGAGTTGGTAATCATTTACAGTTTTGTTTCGATTAATAATATAATAAATTAGAAACGGATAATTTAAAAGACAAGATTTATCAGTTTCTTCGTATCTATTATTACTGCTTATTTCTAGAGGCAAAGTTGTATAAATTTAAAATTTGAAATTAGATTAAAAATAAATATTTTCAGTCACTTTCACTACAAAGTTGAGCTGTTTAATTATTATTGGATTTTCAATAATGTAGTCAAAATGAATGTCTCTTTCAAAGTCGTCCATAATAATCAATTCTTTGTTCTCCACCACTTTTGCCCAATTGTCCTTTGTGACATGGGTACATGCTTCATTCAGCAAACCTTCCATTTTCTTTACAAAGCATAAGATATTTTCATCTCGTGTGTGTTTAAGTAGAGTTAATAATATGTTTGCATTAAACGATATTAGAACTTGCCTTTGATTTGGGTTAAAATCAATTCAATAGCATTATAATGGCAGTGGTATTGTGGTAGTCTTGTGATATTAGCAGGAATATTTTGTAAAAAGGTTATAAACTACTCTTTTCTATCGATTTAAAAAAGGAAACGGTACTCAATTCAACTGTATGTTCTTTTTTTTAATCTGTGTTGCCTCATAACTTTTTTCTGGGTGAATCGATTTAGATGATTCTTTTCTATTTGAAAACCGGTGTTTCTCATGTAGTCCCATATAAATTTGATTAAGGTCTGACTAATAGTATTTGAGTTATTCCTAATAATTTATATGGAAGTCGGTTGTACAAAAATTTTAATTTTAAGTTATAATTATTCTGCATCCATTTTTTTTATAGGATAGGGTGACAAACGAGCACACAGTCCACGTGATGGTAAGTGGTTGCTGTGACCCATAGACATCTACATCTATCCTTAATAAAGAATCAAAATGCAGATGCGTTGTCACCC
Organism: Parnassius orleans; assembly: GCA_029286625.1. NCBI lineage: Eukaryota > Metazoa > Arthropoda > Insecta > Lepidoptera > Papilionidae > Parnassius > Parnassius orleans. The sequence goes on from JAGSMP010000089.1 coordinate 1,676,403, forward strand.
GTGAGGACTAAGATGGAATGCCTCTTTTCCAGTAAAAAGGGTCTCCGGTTGTCTACACTCACCATACGAAACACAGCAGCATTAAGCTGCTATTTTGCGCTGGTATTCTGTGAGAGCGTGGTCCTTCCCCGGTCGAGCCGACCCATTCGTGCTACAACTATACTACTAATATAGCTACAGCATGGCTCTACCACGTATATTTCCTCATCGTATTCTCTTGTATTCTTTGATTGGAAAGCTAATAAATAATTTTCCTAAATCTTCCTCCAGCGGATCCCGCATCACCTTTTCCCACGGGTACCTTCGAGCAAAATGCTGCAGTGTCATCGCTTCATCAACGAATATGACACTGTCCCAATTGGTTATATTTTTCATTTCTCTTAAAAATGTTATTTTTTGCAAGGCTTTGTCATGCCTATTTATTTTGCGTTTATCAATTTTTTTGTATCGGAAGCGCATGCGTTTTAAAATGGTTTTCAAAGACTACCATTGTATAAACCGCCATCTACTAAGCTTTCTTGCAACTAAGCCGCAGTGGGATATTCTTATTTAAATAATATCATAAATAATAATATGAGACATTATTGTTGATGATATTCCAATGTATATAACTTGTCAAGGTCAACGAATATAATAGAATCAGTCCAAAAAGTTATAGCCGAGTCACAAAATAAGACAAACACAAAATCACAAAAGTACGCACAGTAAGCTCCCAAAATGGCGGGAGATTGGAATTACGTAGTGTTTCTTTCAGCGCGGCTTTGGATATGAATTTCTTTGCCTACACAAATTTACAAAGTAGGAAATTATAAAATAAATAAACTTGTTTTATTCATGACTCATATAATTTAAGCAATTCTAAAAATAAAATTTAAATAAATAAATAATAAATTTTTACCGATTATTCGCATAACAATGAATTTTAATCATTCAAACACTACGGTAAGGTACATAGCGACATATCATTGAAACAACGTCAGGCAAAAAAGTTGACTCTGGTATTTTTTTTAATATTTTGCTTTTTCTGAAAGATTCTAACTTCAATTAGTGATAAAGAACTATACATGTTGTAATTAAATATAGATAACTTCATAATTCTTTGAATTTACGTAAAAGGTTATTTTAAATCTTATGAGTACGCTTGCACAAAGTTATTGCGGGATGATTAATGTGAAACGTCAAAGATTTAGTTGAGACTAATATTACTATTGTATTCTATATATTCGGTTATAAGGAATAAATCGACATGTGTTTCATTAAGTTACGCCTGATTACGGTGGTGGGCCCATTCTCAAAACAAAAAGAAATTGTCTCCTTTAATCCGACAAATTTATGGATTATATTAAAATTGAAATATTGATGAAATAAAATAAATGGTCTTTAATGATTATCTTAAATCGTCAATTATATCCCACTCAGGCGAATCCAGAGTGGGTCGATAGTTATTAATGTTATTTTAAAATTAATGTTCCTACTTACTTATACAATTCTTTTCAAATATTTTCCCATTAATAGAAAATTTCCAATTAACCGAATAATATAACGTTATAACGATATACAGTTATTTGCGGGTTTTCACTATTAGTACTGTATATGTTAACGGTACGGGCTCGATGAGCCGCCATTTATCCGTACGGACTGTACACAAACAATTACTAACTTACTACTAAGCAGCAAAGACCACTTCGTTGTAATAGTTACAGTTACAGTTACGGACTACGTAGAACTTGAATGTTGTTCTTTCATTTTTCATGGTCATGGTCATCGACATCGTCATCGTCATGGTCACCGTCATCGTCACCGTCATCGCTATCGTCATCGTCATCCTCATCATCATCGTAATCATCATCGTCATCGTAATAGTCATCGTCATCGTCATCGTTATCGTCATCGACATCATCATCGCCATCGACATCATCATCGCCATCGTCATCGTCATCGACATCGTCATCGCCATCGTCATGGTCATCGTCAACTTCAATACAGCTTGTATTGAAAAGCGAGGCTCCAAAGTCTTTGCCAGAGATCTGTCTGCCAGAAAGAGCCAACTGTCAAAGCTGAAGAGTGTGGCAGTATCGTTTCCGGGACACCTGAGATTTTGAGTGAGATTGAGAGGTTCTATGGGCAGCTGTACACGTCATCGTTGGACCCACACGCAAGTGTGAGTAACGATCCAAGAGCTAGTCATATCCGACACTATTCCGATGAAATCCCGGACATCAGTCTGAGCGAGATTAGAATGGCTCTCCAGCACCTTAAATACGGCAAGGCACCAGGTGAGGATGGAATTACAGCGGAGCTTCTGAAAGCGGGTGGAAAACCGGTACTTGAAGTCCTTCAGAAGCTCTTTAATTCCGTCCTCCATGGTGGGACTACCCCGGATGCGTGGAGCAGAAGTGCGGTGGTCTTGTTCCTCTAGAAAGGCGACAACGCTCTCTTGAAGAACTACAGACCGATTTCCCTAAGTAGCCGCGTCTACGTGCTGTTTTCGAGAGTCATTACGAATCGTCTTGCACGCAGACTCGACGACTTCCAGCCTCCCGAACAAGCCGGTTTCCGAAGAGGCTTTAGTACAATAGACCACATACACACCCTTCGGCAAATTGTACAGAAGACAGAAGAGTACAATCTGCCACTTTGCCTTGCGTATGTGGACTATGAGAAAGCCTTTGATTCCGTCGAAAATTGGGCGGTGCTACAATAACTTCAGCGGTGCCAAGTTGACTGTCGGTATATCGAAGTGCTGAAGTGATTGTACAGTAGGACTACGATGGCTATCCGAGTACATAATCAGAGTACGAAACCTATCCAACTGCAGAGAGGTGTAAAACTTTGTTACGTTATATCCCCGAAATTCTTCACCGCTGCATTGGAAGACGTTTTCAAGCTTTTTTTTAACGGTAGTAGAGCCACGGGGCAGCTTTTGCTGTTGCACGTATGGGCTGGCTCTAGCCGGGTTGGTACCACGACCACACAGAATACCGGCGTGAAGTGGAAGCTCTGCTTCTGCGTTTCGTCTGGTGAGTGCAGGTGACCGGAGGCCCAATTCTGCCCCCCCCCCCCCATCAACATGATAGCGGAATTAAATCAAAGACTACCCCAGGAGGGTACCAGCACCCCTGGAGAAACCGTCGCTGAGCATCCACGACCATGCTACTCCACTCCTGAGCGTGGGTGCTCAGACTGCCCCGCGTATTCGGTGGAGGGGGGGGGGGGAATTCCGCTCAAAACAATAACTGCTCGGGGCAAACTGAGCAACAAGACCAAGGTGACCCCTGCCACGCTATCCGTGAATTTCTGCAACATCAGGGGACTTCACTCGAACCTAAACGCCGTCCACTACCATCGCGAGACCGCGAAGCCGGCCTTGCTCTTTCTGACCGAGACACAGGTGTCCTCTCCGGCTGATACTTCGTATCTCTCCTACCCGGGGTACAAATTGGAACTCTCCTTTGTGCTTCGGGCTGGAGTTTGCGTATACGTCAGAGAGGATATCTGTTCTCGACGCCTCGGTAGTCTTGAAGGTTCGGACCTGTCCATCCTTTGGCTACGCGTAGACAGCGACGACCATCCGTGCGTCTATGGGTGCCTCTATAGATCCCATAGCGGTAATGCTGAAACAGACCGACTCATCGACCACGTCCAAATGGCTACAGATTCCTTGCTACAACAGGTCCCATCCGCAGAGATCGTGATGCTTGGCGATTTTAACGCCCACCACGCCGAATGGCTCGGTTCACTTTTAATCGATCATGCGGGGAGATCTGTTTATGACTTTGCCTTGGCATATGGTCTGACACAACTGGTTACTTCACCTACGCGGATTCCAGATGTGGAGGATCATACACCTTCCCTGTTGGACCTTCTGCTGACATCTCATACCAATAATATCAGGTTTCCGTCGATACCCCTCGCGGCTCTTCGGACCATTGTCTGATCCAGAGTGTGGTGCTACTCACGCTCCCCTCGCAGTTGCGTTCTGCAGGTTGCCGCCGTGTTTGGCATTACAGGTCGGCGGATTGGGACGGAATGCGGTCTTTCTTTACATCCTACCCATGGGGGCGGCTTTGCTTCTCGCCGGATGATCCCAGCGTTGTTGCTGACTCTGTCACTGATGTGGTGCTAGAGGGAATGGAACTATTTATTCCATCATCTGTGGTACCCATCGGAGGCAGATCTCAGCCTTGGTTTGGTCGCTCCTGTAAGACTGCATTACGCAGTAAGCATGAGTGTTATCAGGCCTGGGCTGAGGCTTCGGCGGCTTGGAATGTAAACACCAGCATGCTTAAAAATAAGTATAACTTCGCCTCCAGGTCCTTCAAAAGAGTTATTGCCAAGGCAAAGTCAGAGCACATAGGCAGAATTGGCGAGAAACTAGTTCTCCTTCCTTCGGGAACCCGTGCATTCTGGTCTCTCGCCGAGGCTGTCCAAGGGAATTTCTGTAAGCCATCACTACCATCTCTGCATAGGGAGGACGACTCACTGGCCCACGCCGCAAAAGAGAAAGCCGACCTTTTAGGCTCCCTTTTTGCGTCCAACTCGACTCTTGATGACGGGGGGAACACACCGTCGACCATCCCGCGGTGTGAGTGCTCCATGCCGGATGTGCGGTTCTCACAGCGCTCGGTTCGCAAAGCACTCCTCTCCCTGGACATCCACAAGTCGAGTGGGCCTGACGGAATCTCCCCAATTGTGCTAAGGACGTGTGCTCTGGAGGTGGCACCGGTTCTAACGTGTCTTTTCCGGTACTCCTACTCCCTAGGCGTAGTCCCGAAATCATGGAAGACAGCTTTTGTCTACCCGATCCCTAAAAAAGGCGACCGCTCAGACCCGTCCAACTACAGGCTTATCGCCATCACCTCCTTGTTCTCCAAAATAATGGAATCCATTAAAAACTGCCAGCTCATGCGGTACCTTGAGGATCACCAGCTGATTAGTGACCGCCAATACGGTTTTCGTCGGGGTCGATCATCTAGTGATCTTCTGGTCTACCTGGTCTACCTGGTGGAGGCAGTAGAGTCCAAGGCCGTTAGTTTGGACATTGCGAAGGCCCTCGATCGGGTTTGGCACAAAGCGCTTCTTTCGTAGCTCCCTTCCTATGGGCTTCCCGAGAAATTGTGCAATTGGATCACCAGCTTTCTTGCAGATCGGAGCATCAAGGTCCTTGTAGACGGTGCATGCTCAGTTTACAAGCCTATTAACGCTGGTGTTCCACAAGGCTGCGTGCTATCCAGTGGCGTAGTTATGTAACCAAGGGCCCCGGGGCAAAAATGAAATTGGGGCCCTATTTAAACTAAACTAAATACTTTAAAGGTGCAAAACTACTTCATCATCAGCTCCTTGTCGCCCACTGCAGGGCATAATAAAGCAAAGGTACTTACTACTAAGTATTATGTGTAACGCATAAACAATGACGAAGTAGATTACAGTTAAATAATATACGCAGACAACATAACAGTGGAAGAGCCACACGGCAGCTTTTGCTGTCGCACGGGTGAGCCAGACTAGATGGAGTGACGACCTGGTAAGACATGAAATGACGAGCTGTAATGAATGAATGTAATGAATGGGTGGACCGGCTCGAACCGATGAGACCCACGACCTTACAGATAACCAGCGTGAAGTAGAAGTTTACTTCGCCTGTTAAGTGCAGGTTGTCGGAGGCCTAACCCCTCTCCCCTTAACATGGTAGTGTAATTAAATAAGAAACCATACGAGGACCAGCATCCCTTGTAGCTGAGAACCCACGCCCAAGCACCCTACTCGTCCTTAGCGCGGGTGCTCAGGCTGCCTCGCGTATCCTGGGGGAGAGGCGGGGGGGTGAAATTCCGCTCAAGACTAATACTGCTCGTGGCAGGTAGAGCAATAAGACAAAGGCGACCCTTGCCACGCTATCCGTGAATTTCTGCAACATCAGGGGATATCATTCGAACGTTAACGAAGTCCACTAGGTACCACCTGAAGACGAACCAACCTTGTTCTTTCTAACCGAGACGCAGGTGTCCTTGCCGGTCATACTTCTCTCCTATCTGGGGTACAAATTATAACACCTTTGTACCTCGGGCTGGAGTTTGCGTATACGTCAGAGAGGACATCTGTTCTCGACGCCTCGGCAGTCTTGAAGGTTAGCGATAACCATCCTCGCGTCTACGGGTGCCTCGATAGGTAATGCCGACACAGACCAACTCATCAACCACGTCCAAATCGCTGCGGACTCCGTGCTACAACAGGTCCCATCTGCAGAGTTCGTGATTCTTGGTGATTTTAACGGCCACCACGCTGAATGGCTTGGTTCTCGTTTAACCGATCATGCGGGAAGATCTGTTTATGACTTTGCCTTGAAATATAGTCCGACACAAATGGTTACTTCACCTACGCGGATTCTAAATGTGGAGGATCGTGCACCTTCCCTGTAGGACCGTCTGCTGACCTCTCATTCGGACGGATATCAGGTCTCCGTCGACGCCCTTCTTGGCTCATTGGACCATTGTCTGATCCGGACTATGGTGCCACTCACACTCCCATCGCGATTGCGTTCTGTAGATCGCCGCCGTGTTTGGCACTATAGGTCGGCCGATTGGGACTGGGCTTCCCGAGGATTTGTGCTACTGGATTAGCAGTTTTCTGGCAGATTGGAGCAAAAAAGTCGTAGAAGAAGGTGCATGCTCCATTTACAAGCCTATTTATGCTGGTGTTGTACAAGCCTACGTGCTATCGCTACCTACGCTATTTCTTGTGCTTATCAATAATATGTAGCAAACCAATAACGTGCACAGGTGATGCTTTATACACCGGCTGTGCCTATATTGTTCGGGAAAACGTCGCCGAGTACTGGAACAAACTTGTGTCTGAAGTCGATTTTTTGCCGGATAAGGTCTCGGATTTGGGTGACAAAATCTAATTAAGTTCAATGCCCAGAAGACACAAGTTTGCGCGTTTACCACTAAAAAGAACTCCTTTGTCGTAACTCCTCAATTTCAGGACACTCCCCTTGTTACCTCAGCCAGTATCGGAATCTTCGGCGTTGACATATCGAATAACGTGCAGTTTCGTGGTTACTTGGAAGGGAAAGCTGAATTGGCCTCTAAAAAGCTTGGCGTGCTCAGCAGAGCGGGACAGTATTTTATGCCGGCACACTGCTTGCAATTTTACAAGGGGCAAGTTTGGCCTAATATGGAATACTGTTCTTATCCCTGGGCCGGGACTCCCTAGTACCAGCTCCTTCCACTTGACCGCATCCAGCGCAGAGCGGCTCGAATCGTCGACGACCGATGAAGACGAAAGACGAGACGAAGAGATGTTGCATCCCTTTGCATTTTCTATCGCATTTAACCCGGGGAGTGTTTAGAGGAATTGTTCGGATTAATTTCAGCCACTAAATTTCATCAACGCATTTCACAAATCCACAACATCGGGATGTTTGGCGATCCACTACTGTCGGACCGATACGACTTAGGGAGCTCCAAGAAACGAGCTTCCTCCTTTTTAAAAAGCCAGCAACGCGTCTGCAATTCCCCTAGTGTTGTATTTGTTTATAGGCAGTGGTTGACACTTGCCATCATGCTCGTTTGTCCCATTATTCTATATAAAAAAGACAATAAAACGAAGTAGACAATTATCTTTAACAATGTTGTATTTATGTTTTGGAAGTGGGAGTAATTTTTGTGATTTCAGTTCGAGCCGTTCGCGGTCAGGGGCCAAAAAATTAAAACTCGAAAATTCTTTATACAACTAAGATAGTACATAATTTTTCGAACGTCGTTCTTGGAGGCCGAGGCTCATTTCTAAGTTTATCACACATAGAAACCCCGAGCATAGTCCTCTCCATAGCTCGCTGAGCAACCTTGAGCGTCCTCATACGGCCAGCTGTGAACAACCATATCTCAGATCCATAAGTCATCACTGGCAACACGCACTGGTTGTAAAATCTCGTTTTCAGGGTTTGAGGTATACCGACGAGAAGATGTGTCGTAATTACTCGAACGCTGCCCAGCCGAGTTGAATCCATCGATTGACCTCCCGGTCGAAGTTGGACTTACCTAGTCGGGCTATTTGTCCCAAGTAAACATACTCGTCAACAACTTCGAGCTTAGTGCTCCCAACAACTACCGGCATAGGTGTGACATGGACATTACACATGCTCTTTGTTTTGTCCATGTTCATATTTAGACCTATCCGTTGGGAGACACTATTGAGGTCATTGAGCATAGTGATTAGGTCCTCCAGCGATTTTGCCATAAGGGCTATATCGTCTACAAATCGAATGTGAGTGATGTACTCCATTGATGTTAATACCGTATCCTTTCCAGTTCAGTAGCTTGAAAACGTCTTCCAATGCAACGGTGAAGAGTTTCGGGGATATAACGTCACCCTGTTTTACACCTCTCTGCAGTTGGGTAGGTTTCGTGCTCTGGTTCTGTACTCGGATAGCCATCGTAGTATGTTTGTACAGTAGTACAAACACTTCAGCACTTCGATCTGTTCCATTCAGCACATTTAGCGTTGGCTAGTTAAAAAAGCGGCACGGTTTAGACTAATCGATAGACACCTCATTGATTAAAATCCATCCAGCCATTGGGATACTTCGAGAGTATAAAGAATCCCACGTATGCACGGACCCAATTATGCGTGAAAAGTGTAACTGTGTCTGTGTCTTTGCCATCGCGTAGTCGGGTAGAAACAGTTATGATTCAGTTCCGTAGAGGCAATATTAGTCATAAATTTTTGAAGTTATAAAATGGCCTAAGTGGTGATCCACACTAGCAATAAAGTTTCACTTCGATGTTCACGCTGTTATGTAATTTTACTTTATTTTAAATCTTAGAATTTTCTATAAAAAAATCTTACAACCCTGTTTCATCCCCTAGTAATCGTTCAATACGAAATACGAATATGTATATCTCTATTGCACTAACGTTAGTAAATCTTTTGTTGTCTCGCTCATAAATGGCGCACGGCAGTCTCGTGAGTAGTCTAGGCGGGCTAAGTCGCTCGTTTCGAAATACGCGGGAAATTTGTGAAGTGTATTTTTTTTTAATTTACTAGTAGAACCTAATAAATATAAAAAATCATACAATGTAAGTAATTTTCTTGTGTGTTATCAAATTCTTAAAAGTTATAAGTATATATTTATTATAACTTTATCAGTTTATAAGTGTTATTCACCTTTGACATCTAGCTAAAATGATAATTATCTAATAAACGTGTAATTATAAAAATGTAAATTAATCGTTAATGTAGTAGAGATCAGTCAACTAAATATTTTATAATTAAATCAATTGATGGTTTTTCAGCGAAATTTCAAAACTCACACGATTTCAGAACCTAAATATTATTTCAGTAACTGTATGAAATAATATCAGAATATATCGAAACACAAGAAGTTTTTCCATACCATTTTATAGCAATCTATATTTACTAAAATCAAATTAAACAAGTAAATAATTACATCACAGAGTTTTTTTAACGGCGTGCTACATAATTATAATATCGCTTTTCAATAAATATTTTATATTCTGCGTATTTTTAGGTATAATATTATAATAACTATTTGATTTTTTATTATAATGTTGGGCTTAGGTTAAGTTAGAGTAAGTTAAGTGACGAACATACTTATATAAGAAAAATACATAAGTAAAATATATTATTAAATTTCTGTTACTATTGTAATAGTATTTCGTCAAATATTTAAATTTCTTAAGATGACTTATTTCTATTTACTAGATGCCGTTTGAAATGGATAGTTTAAGAGCTCTTGAAATTATTTAAGTTTTACCTTTTTAGGGCTTCTTCGATAAAATTTAAAATATGTTAAATATCTCTTACGATATTATATTAAGATTACATTTGTTTTATAAATACGTTTTCATCTCTCGACATTGCATCAGTTAAGATTGAAACACGTGGGCGCATCGATCGAATGTCCCCATCCCACCCTCTGTTGGGGTCAGAAACGTTTGGCGGATCGGTAGTCCGTAGTCAGTACTTTGCCCGCGAAATTTCTTATAATATCTGCCCTTGGGCAATTTTATTTTAATAAGACTTAAGATTGCCATAACTTTCTTATAGGCGTTGCATAAGAAAAACGGTGTGGGTTTGTTCTGCCCAAACTTCTTTCTGTTTAACTTCCTTTTTGGTGATTATTTGCAAGCTTTACATTTTTACGAATGTACATACAAACACACGCACACATACGCACACGCGCACTCTACCTCTCATCACCCAGACAAACCTATAGGTACACACACACACACACACACACACATAAAAGCCAACCCTTTTCAAAACAGTGAAAAGAACCCTACGGACCTTATAGCATGGAAATATGTTGCAATTTGGACTTCCAAAATCGGACCAATTGTAATACATTCCATGATAATAGCAGCTTAAAAGTATACAATTTTAAATAAATAAATAATTTCTATAAATCACGAATTAAGAACGATCACGAAACACCATCTCCGATTATGGACGCTTTCCACTTACAAAGGCATGTCTGGATGTTGGTGAACTTTACCCTCAGACTTCGCTTAATGACAGCAAAATAAATATTCCAGTGCATATTTAAACAGTTCGTAATAACGAGCGCCACACGGTGCGTAGATATTAGCACAGATTTTATTTAAATTCCGTTAGTTGTTTATGCTTGACAGGAGAATTACCAGGATTAAGAAAAGAATGCCTCGGTGGATTAGACACGTGGAAAGAATGAATGAGGAAAGAGGCAAATTTATCTTGCAGAAGAGAGTGGCAGAATTGTCAAGGGACGCCCTAGACGGAAGTTTATAGACCAAATTGGCGATATCTTGATGATGGGCCAAATTAAGAGTACTTTTAACCATCGAACATGTGAAACAATGTGGAAGTGAAGGAGGCGAGGGCAGTGTGTTAGGATCGTGCCAAATGGAAGTCCATAGTCTCTGCCTATCCCTCAGCGCGAAATGCGTGAGCGTGTATGTATGTAAGAACAATCACCCCAACACTATCTTACACTTATTCAATATCAGTACTTATATGATCACATATATTATTAGTACTTATATCTCACTTACATAATATTACATTGTACATTTCTTTTCATTACGTAAAGCTTTCAGGGTAAAACAAGAGCAAATAATGTCAAAGTTCACGACCTTGAAATACTATTTTCCGTTTGAAACTACACTTTTAAATACTCGAATATGCTTATGAAAAAGTGCTAACTCTATTTTATGCTAAAAGCGACTAGTCTAGATATAAGACTGACGAATTCTCTCAGACTGTGACGAGTAGATTAATACACTAAAAAATTTATGAATTTTGTCGAAACTATTGTTAATAAAAGTAAGGTATAGATAGTTACAGCCTATGTACGTCCCACTTTTGGGTAAAGGCCCTCTCTCACTTCTGAGAGGGTTTTAGGGCAAGGAAATGTCCGCCGCGATACCCCACCGCGTGTTGACAACTACTCATGTCTTCGAAATATTTTTTTTTCAGACATGTAGGTTTCCAATCGGTGTTTTCCTTCACCGATGAGCTTGAGGTAAATCAGCACTTTTAATTTTAATTAACTTTTGGTGCCGGCGGGGATCGAATCGAATTGCTCGAGTACTGTCAAATTTACAGCAAGCGTTTAGTCACTAAGCTACCACGGCTCTACTGTTGCTAATTCTATTATTTATTGTGTTATTGTTATATACGGCTTACTGACAACTAATATTTAAAAAAACTAAAAACTTAAATTATCACACAGTCCTACTCCCGGCGGTATAGTGCCAAGAACGCTGGCTGCGTTTCCTCGCTTAATGGCTATACTAGCCCTCTTATCACCAGTAAGCGACGACAAGTCATGGATGTGGTTCCTTTATTCTGATGCTTATTTGTATCATAAAGTTAGCATTAAAATTTTGATTGTTATAGAATTAAAATGCCGAATGAGAATATGTAGGTAATTTTTATCATACGCTCATAGATTTAGTTCCAAAAGTTTAGTTTTTATAGAATAAGGGTGACAAACGTGCACACAGTCCACCTGATGGTAAGTGGATGCTGTGGCCCATAGACATCTACATTTATCCTCGATTAAGGCTCAAAATGCAGATTCGTTGTCACCCCTGAGGACAAAGATGGAATGCCTCGTATCCAGTAAAAAGGGTCTCCGGTTCTCTACGAGGCATTGAGCGTGGTCCTTCCCCAGTCGAGCGGACCCAATTGTGCTATATCCATAAAATAGCTGTAGCGTAGCTCTACAACATTTAAGTGTCATATTTTATTTTATGACATTATATTATATTATTAAAGAATTAGTAGTATTTTAGTTATCAAATATTCATCGGATTGTTAGAGGGGATATATGCCATAGTTTGCCACGCTTGGCAATCGGGTTGGCAACGCCAAACGCCAAAACGCCAGTTTTAATATGCTGTTAACTGGAAGATGCTGCCGTTGATCTCCTGGTCCAGTTTCTCTTTGTCGTCTCTTACGACACTCATTAGATGGAGTGACGACCATATGGCTCAAGACCGTACTTAGTGGCAATTTCTGGGGGAGGCCTATGTTCAGCTGGGGACTTTAGTGATAAATATCCATCTATTAGATTATCGACATACTCTAAAGGACGTAGTAATTCCATATAAGGAGTGGAGAGGAGATATTATATGTGGTAGAGCCACGCTGCAGCTATATTATGCCGCACGAATGGATCGGCTCGACCGGGGTAAGACTACGCTCTCATAGAATACCAGCGTAAAGCAGAACAATAATGCTATGTTTCCTATGGTGAGTGTAGAGAACCGGATACCCTTTTTACTGGTAACGAGGCATTCCATCTTAGTCCTCTTCTGCATTTTTTAGATGTAGATGTCTATGTGCCACAAGATCTTCTTGCCATCAGGTGGACTGTGTGCTCGTTTGTCACCTAAATTCTATAAAAAAAAGATTCATGACAATGTTTTTAGAGCTTCTAATTAAAACTTTCAGTAGTCCCGGCAGTGGTTGATCCCAACAAAATCTTGATAAGCTATTTTGGTTCCTTTTTAAATAATTATTTGTCTTTATTGTGTAGTCTACGGACTACAAAAGTAGGTATATCAGCGCAATTCAAATATTCTAAGTACAAGTCATCTGTGTCATTAACCCTCTTTAGGAAGTAGAGGTTATCAATATATATATATTAACGTAAACAATACAATATCTACGATATTCGTATTTTTTTAATATAAAGTATATTCTTCCACAGTAGTACGATATAAACTTCGAACTAATGTTAACGTCGGTTTATAATATAATATCTATGCATATATAAATAATTGAAGTGTCTGTCTGTAATATTAAAAAAATTATACGTGGTAGAGCCATGCTGCAGCTATATTAGTAGTATAGTTGTAGTACGAATGGGTCGGCTCGACCGGGGAAGGACCACGCTCTCACAGAATACCAGCGTAAAATAGCAGCTTAACACTGCTGTGTTTCGTATGGTCAGTGTAGAGAACCGGAGACCCTTTTTACTGGAAAAGAGGCATTCCATCTTAGTCCTCACGGGTGACAACGCATCTGCATTTTGATTCTTTATTGAAGATAGATGTAGATGTCTATGGGCCACAGCAACCACTTAGCATCAGGTGGACTGTGTGCTCGCTTGTCACCCTTATACTATAAAAAAAAAAAATTGACTTCTCTTTAGCTCATGGATTTCTTTTGGATGCTATTAAGAGATAAACAACCATTTTTAAAATTTTTGTCTGTCTGTCTGTCATTCTGTCTGTCCTGGCTAATCTTCACATTTTTTTTTCAAAATTTTTAAAAAAAATTATAATTTGGTTTTGATTATCTTAAATCTAAATAATGCTACGTTAACAGATCATATCCAAGCGAACCGGGGCGAGTGCATAGTATTTAATATAATTTGTGACAGTGTAGTGGCGGTGTAAGAATATTCACTACTCCATATCATCCCGTGCGTGTCGTAAGGGGCGACAAAGGGAAACAAACGAGGGATGCGCAGCAGCGTCTTATTAATAATAACTATAAAAACTGCGGTTGTCAACCCGCCTGCCAAGCGTGGCAACTATGGTAAATATCACCCCCTATGAGGCAATCTATGGGGGAGGCCTATGTTCAGCAGTGGACTTTAATAGGCTGTTACAGTAAGAGTAATATAATTTATTTCAATATTTTTTTTATGGCTCACAGCTATTCTTTATAAATAAGTATTACGCAAAATCACATTTTATCTATACATATAAATAAAATTGAGGTGTCTGTTTGTATTATTAAAATAACTGGCTTCTATTAAGCTTAGAGAGTTATTTGCATGACGTTAATAACCATTTGGAAAAGTTTTGTGTCTGCCTGTCTGGGCTAATCTTCGGAATGGCTCAACCAATTGTAATGAAACTTTACGAACAGGTCAGAACAGGCCAGGAGTGATGTATATTTTATCCGTAAAACTATATTAAAAAAAAACTATAAAGTTTAGGTATAACATAAATGGCCTTTAATTATCTTAAATCTAAATTACGCCACATCCCACCCAGGCGAAGCCGGGGCTGGTCGCTAGTCGTATAATAATAACTGGCGATGCGAATGATGACGATCAATCTGAGCTGTAACGAGCAGCTCTTCTAAGGGTGCTAACACCCTTATTTAGGTCAAGGATATCCAGAGGAAACCATATTGAAATTCCTTGCGACGGATAGGTGCTCAATATCAAGGTATTTGCAAGTTCATAAACGAATTAATAAAAGTTATATCTAGGTATATCAAGGATCACATTTAGTTTGTATGATTTTCAATTTTACTCTAACAATGTTACAAAAAAATACACAATATTTCTTTAGTTGGCGATTTTGTTATTTTAGCATAAAATGCTAAATAACCACACAGATAGATTTTGATTAATTAGACTTCATTAAGCTTTTGTGTATTCTCTGGTTCCGAAAAGGAAGAAAGTTTTGCGTCCTTTGTACATATTAGAGAAATATTAAATTTGATATATAATATATAATCGTTCGTAAGGAGTAAACTCCAGTCGTGCGTGGGGAGCTGACACACACACTTTTTTATTATTTATTTCTTTTATGTTAGTGGTGTAAACCAGTTGGCTTTTACAGCTTCCTCGGAATCAGGACTCGCGCTGTTATAAAATTACATAAAATAAAAATATACAGAAAATAATTACTAAGACATAAGATAGCTAAAGAGAAGAGTTATTAAGGTATAACAGAATAAAAAGTTATTTACAGTGATAATTAGGTGATGATATATTAAGATTGACTATTGCGAATAACCGGCATCGTAATCCTATACACGCAGTCTTTCTCAAAGTGGGCGATAACGCCCCCTTGTGGGCGTTGGAGACCTAGAAGGGGGCGTTAAGGGCCCAGAAAAAAAGGGGGGCGTTGGCGTGGTTTAGGGAGGCGATGGTTGATTTGTAATTTCATTTAGATACTTTAACCCTAATAATTTATATTCATGTCGTCTGTACAATTTTTTTAATTTTACCACTTGTTGTGGTTATGATCCAAAAAGTACTATTTCAACTACTGACATTTTACCATATTACAAAATCAAGATCAAGTTTTATTAACAAAAATATTTAGATTAGTCTTATTTGACCTTTTACCGAAGTTCGAAGGTAAACAAAGATAGCTACTATCACTGACGTAAAAATAGAATGTGATTTAAAAAAAAAATAATGTAGGACAGTAGCTACAGATATTATGTATGTATAAACTCAATATTTATCTACTATTACTATCTATCGTGGAAGTGAAGATATAAGCTGTAATAAAGATCGGTATTTTAATATTTACCTCTCCGCTGTAATCTATCAGACATGTGATAAAGGCGGTCAAACGGTCAGAATTCTACGGAGAACGGAATAGAATCCCGATAGTCCCATCTTTATCGCAGAGTACCTTACACCGAAGGCATCGAGATTATTCTTTTGGCGAGAGACTTGAGAAGGTCCAAGAATTACAAATACTGTTGGACATCCTACGGTCGTGTATTCGTGAGGAAGGACGACAACTCTCCTATCATACATATTACGAATGAGGCAATGCTTCAAAACTGATGAACAATTGACTAGCTTTCTTATTACTTTTACTAAAATGTTTTTCCGTATTTGTAACCTAAAATGCTTGCTGTGTTTTTGGTTTATTTTATAACCTTACTCATACACTTTTAACTTGTTCTAAAATGTGTACGAACACTTACTCATTTTCAAACATTCTACACGACACTAAATTATATCTTAAACAATCCCTATCATCTGATTTTACACTCAGTCCCTAAATATATAAAATACAATTTTCACATTATTTATATATGATTATTACTGCTACAAATTTAATCACACATTAATTACAATATTACACCGTCTGTTTTAAATTTAAATATGAATCGAAACCCCATGTACGAAATTAAAAACGCAATACTATACCCATATTTCAACTACGATATCAACGGAAATAATTTTTCACTATTTTCAAACTTTTCACAAAGACTGCGGATAATATGTTTAATTATTCCGCTTATTTGTATCATAAAGTTAGCATTAAAATTTTGATTGTTATAGAATTAAAATGCCGAATGAGAATATGTAGGTAATTTTTATCATACGCTCATAGATTTAGTTCCAAAAGTATAGTTTTTATAGAATAAGGGTGACAAACGTGCACACAGTCCACCTGATGGTAAGTGGATGCTGTGGCCCATAGACATATCTACATTTATCCTCGATTAAGGCTCAAAATGCAGATTTGTTGTCACCCCTGAGGACAAAGATGGAATGCCTCGTATCCAGTAAAAAGGGTCTCCGGTTCTCTACGAGGCATTGAGCGTGGTCCTTCCCCAGTCGAGCGGACCCAATTGTGCTATATCCATAATATAGCTGTAGCGTAGCTCTACAACATTTAAAAGTGTCATATTTTATTTTATGACATTATATTATATTATTAAAGAATTAGTAGTATTTTAGTTATCAAATATTCATCGGATTGTTAGAGGGGATATATGCCATAGTTTGCCACGCTTGGCAATCGGGTTGGCAACGCCAAACGCCAAAACGCCAGTTTTAATATGCTGTTAACTGGAAGATGCTGCCGTTGATCTCCTGGTCCAGTTTCTCTTTGTCGTCTCTTACGACACTCATTAGATGGAGTGACGACCATATGGCTCAAGACCGTACTTAGTGGCAATTTCTGGGGGAGGCCTATGTTCAGCTGGGGACTTTAGTGATAAATATCCATCTATTAGATTATCGACATACTCTAAAGGACGTAGTAATTCCATATAAGGAGTGGAGGGGGAGATATTATATGTGGTAGAGCCACACTGCAGCTATAATATGCGGCACGAATGGATAGGCTCGACCGGGGTAAGACCACGCTCTCATAGAATACCAGCGTAAAGCAGAACAATAATGCTATGTTTCCTATGGTGAGTGTAGAGAACCGGAGACCCTTTTTACTGGTAACGAGGCATTCCATCTTAGTCCTCTTCTGCATTTTTTAGATGTAGATGTCTATGTGCCACAAGATCTTCTTGCCATCAGGTGGACTGTGTGCTCGTTTGTCACCTTAATTCTATAAAAAAAAAAAAGATTCATGACAATGTTTTTAGAGCTTCTAATTAAAACTTTCAGTAGTCCCGGCAGTGGTTTATCCCGACAAATCTTGATAAGCTATTTTGGTTCCTATTTAAATAATTATTTATTGTGTCTACGGACTACAAAAGAATATCAGCGCAATTCAAATATTCTAAGTACAAGTTATCTGTGTCATTAACCTCTTTAGGAAGCAGAGGTTATCAATATTTTTATATATATATATATATATATATATATATATATATATATATATATATATATATATATATATATATATATATAATGTAAACAATACAATATCTACGATATTCGTATTTTTTCAATATAAAGAATATTCTTCCCCAGCAGGGCTAGCATGGGCAGGAGACAATTTTATCCCCGGGGAAAGGGGAAAATGTTTATCCCCTCGCTTAGTTTTATCCACCCTTAGAGCATGGGCACACCGGTGGATATAATATCCACAGTAGATAAAATGGGAGATACTCTTATACTTAGATAGATTTTTTTGTATGAATATAAACTTCAACCCACGTCCAATGAACTAGGTTAAAATTGTCCCTTTCAAATGTCAAAAAAGCATAAATTTTTATCTTTCATTTGACTCCATGCTACGGACGGGGGATATATGTCTACTCGTTATGTCAAACGGGGATATACCTCTCCCCGTTTGACATAACAAAATAATTTTATCTCTTGTCAGTGGATATAATCGGGGGATAAAATTGTTGTCCCCCGCCCATGCTAGCCGGGCTGTAGTACGATATAAACTTCGAACTAATGTTAACGTCGGTTTATAATATAATATCTATGCATATATAAATAATTGAAGTGTCTGCCTGTAATATTAAAATAATTGGCTTCTCTTTAGCTCATGGATTTCTTTTGGATGCTATTAAGAGATAAACAACCATTTTTAAAATTTTCGTCTGTCTGTCTGTCATTCTATCTGTCCTGGCTAATCTTCACAATGCCAGTAGGGATGTAGGGTATATTTTTACGAAAAAATTTAACATTTTTTTTGGAAAATAACGTAAAATTTATAAATTGGTTTTGATTATCTTAAATCTAAATAATGCTACTTTAACAGATCATATCCAAGCGAACCGGGGCGAGTGCATAGTATTTAATATAATTTGTGACAGTGTAGTGGCGGTGTAAGAATATCTACTACTCCATATCATCCCGTGCGTGTCGTAAGGGGCGACAAAGGGAAACAAACCAGGGATGCGCAGCAGCGTCTTATTAATAATAACTATAAAAACTGCGGTTGTCAACCCGCTTGCCAAGCGTGGCAACTATGGCAAATATCACCCCCCCATGAGGCAATCGATGAGGGAGGCCTATGTTCAGCAGTGGACTTTAATAGTAATATAATTTATTTCAATATTTTTTTTATGGCCCACAGCTATTCTTTATAAATAAGTATTACGCAAAATCACATTTCATCTATACATATAAATAAAATTGTGGTGTCTGTTTGTATTATTAAAATAACTGGCTTCTATTCAGCTTAGAGAGTTATTTGCATGACGTTAATAACCATTTTGAAAAGTTTTGTGTCTGCCTGTCTGGGCTAATCTTCGGAATGGCTCAAACAATTGTGATGAAACTTTACGAACAGGTCAGAACAGGCCAGGAGTGATGTATATTTTATCCGTAAAACTATATTAAAAAAAAACTATAAAGTTTAGGTATAACATAAATGGCCTTTAATTATCTTAAATCTAAATTACGCCACATCCCACCCAGGCGAAGCCGGGGCTGGTCGCTAGTCGTATAATAATAACTGGCGATGCGAATGATGACGATCAATCTGAGCTGTAACGAGCAGCCCTCTTCTAAGGGTGCTAACACCCTTATTTAGGTCAAGGATATCCAGAGGAAACCATATTGAAATTCCTTGCGACGGATAGGTGCTCAATATCAAGGTATTTACAAGTTCATAAACGAATTAATAAAAGTTATATCTAGGTATATCAAGGATCACATTTAGTTTGTATGATTTTCGATATTTCTCTAACAATGTTACAAAAAAAAACATAATATTTCTTTACTTGGCGATTTTGTGATTTCAGCATAAAATGCTAAATAACCACACAGATAGATTTTGATTAATTAGACTTCATTAAGCTTTTGTGTATTCCCTGGTTCCGAAAAGGAAGAAAGTTTTGCGTCCTTTGTACATATTAGAGAAATATTAAATTTGATATATAATATATAATCGTTCGTAAGGAGTAAACTCCAGTCGTGCGTGGGAGCTGACACACACACTTTTTTATTATTTATTTCTTTTATGTTAGTGGTGTAAACCAGTTGGCTTTTACAGCTTCCTCGGAATCAGGACTCGCGCTGTTATAAAATTACATAAAATAAAAATATACAGAAAATAATTACTAAGACATAAGATAGCTAAAGAGAAGAGTTATTAAGGTATAACAGAATAAAAAGTTATTTACAGTGATAATTAGGTGATGATATATTAAGATTGACTATTGCGAATAACCGGCATCGTAATCCTATACACGCAGTCTTTCTCAAAGTGGGCGATAACGCCCCCTTGTGGGCGTTGGAGACCTAGAAGGGGGCGTTAAGGGCCCAGAAAAAAAGGGGGGCGTTGGCGTGGTTTAGGAGGCGATGGTTGATTTGTAATTTCATTTAGATACTTTAACCCTAATAATTTATATTCATGTCGTCTGTACAATTTTTTTAATTTTACCACTTGTTGTGGTTATGATCCAAAAAGTACTATTTCAACTACTGACATTTTACCATATTACAAAATCAAGATCAAGTTTTATTAACAAAAATATTTAGATTAGTCTTATTTGACCTTTTACCGAAGTTCGAAGGTAAACAAAGATAGCTACTATCACTG
The DNA here is from genome assembly GCA_029286625.1 of Parnassius orleans. NCBI lineage: Eukaryota > Metazoa > Arthropoda > Insecta > Lepidoptera > Papilionidae > Parnassius > Parnassius orleans. Next base: position 1,696,868 of record JAGSMP010000089.1, read on the forward strand.
ACGTAAAAATAGAATGTGATTTAAAAAAAAATAATGTAGGACAGTAGCTACAGATATTATGTATGTATAAACTCAATATTTATCTACTATTACTATCTATCGTGGAAGTGAAGATATAAGCTGTAATAAAGATCGGTATTTTAATATTTACTCTCTCCGCTGTAATCTATCAGACATGTGATAAAGGCGGTCAAACGGTCAGAATTCTACGGGAGAACGGAATATAATTTTTTTATTAAGATTTTTGGCTTGGATGCTTGTCCTTTAAGCCATGTCTTCATTTATGTTAGTATCAAGTGGTAATGATCCTTTATAGTACACTGCTTCACAATTTATGTTGTTGCGTTATATTGCGCAGCCCTTGGGAGATTTTGATGGCAACTTCAGCCAGCAGACAGTTGGCGATAGTAGACAGTAGACAGACACCTTATCTTGAGATTCACATCACCATTGGAGCACTTGTTTACCCGTTTCCACTAATAGTTCACATGCGCAGACATTTAATATACAAAATCGCACTACTTTTACATATCAAAATTCAAAAATTATTTAATACAGGAGCAGCAATCCGCCGCCGGTCAATTTCCGCCTAAACTCCTAACGAAATAGAATATTTCGGTTTATAATCGACGAAGATATCGCACAATTTATTACGTGGTAGAGCCACGCTGCAGCTGTGTTATGGTTGTAGCACGAATGGGCCGGCTCGACCGGGGCAGGACCATGCTCTCACAGAATACCAGCGTAAAGAACCTGAGACCCTTCTTACTGGAAACGAGGCATTCCATCTTAGTCCTCAGGGGTGACAACGTATCTGCATTTTGATTCTTAATCGAGGATAAGTGTAGATGTCTATGGGCCGCAGCATCCATTTACCATCAGGTGAAATGTGTGCTCGTCTGTCACCCTTATTCTATAAAAAAGAATAACATACAACAGGTGGTAAAATTAAAAATTTTGCATAACCGACTTCAATATATATTATTAACGATAACTGAAAACTACTGGTCAGATCTTGATCAAATTTATATGGAACCACATGAGAAGCATCAGCTTTTAAATAAAAAAAGAATCATCGAAATCGGTTCACCGAGAAAATAGTTATGAGGTAACACACATAAAAAATCATACAGTCGAATTGAGTACCTCCTCATTTTGAAGTCGGTTGAAAAACATACAGTTGAATTGTAAGTCTCCTACTTTTTGAAGTAGGTCAATTAGCACCCCATCTTTTTCTATGACAAGGAAAAAGGGAACGCCGTCTATTAATCTCATCTCTTCAATCAATGTTAACGAAGTATGGATACGCCATCTGTATGATTGGCGGTCCACCACTGTGCGATTTAGAAGATGTTTTCTTCCTCGCACAACTTCCTTGTGGAATAGTTTACCACCAGCGATTTTTCCGGACCGATACGACTTAGGGACCTTCAAGAAAAGAGCCTACTCCTTTTTAAAAGGCCGGCAACGCATCTGCAATTCCTCTGGTTCCCCTGGTGTTGCAGTTGTTCATGGGCGGCGGTAGTCACTTACCGTCAGGTGAGCCGCATGCTCGTTTGCCCCCTCTCCTATAAAAAAAAACACAAAAGGCAACTGCTTTCTCTATAATCTGACGCAAGGAAATCAAGATTGCATTAGAACAAGATCATTTTACGAAACATTCTTTGTATGTCAAGCGCATAATTGCAAAGCGTTGTCGCGAGTTTAAGGTCGGCGTTTCTTTTTGACCTGCTTTCAGAACAGTGAATTTGTTCTCGTGACTAGTTACCATGTTGCGATTCTTTTTTTACTTTTATTTTGCATTTAATAATAGATTTAATTAATTAAATAAATCGGCGGGTCTTCACCCCTATATTCGACGCATTAGAACCAAACGGTTTGCTTCATCTTTTGTAATGCGTACAGCAAAGGAGTGGAATAATATGCCAGCGTCTGTCTTTCCGTCTTAATTCAATCTGGGCGTCTTCAAGGCAAGAGTGAATAGGCTTTTGTTACGATAAGACAGTGCGATTTACCATCTAGTGCTTCATCACCACTTACCACCAGGTGGGATTGTGGTCAAGCACTGGCTTATAATAAGTTAAAAAAAGATAAATATTAAATTTAGGTCTGTGTAGTGGCGGTGTAAGAATATCCACTACCCCATATCGTCCCATCACAGATGAACTAATAGTAAAAGTCCCTTCAGTTTTTTAATAATCTGATCTAATGGCGGGGACGATCTTGAACATTTTACATCAGATTTGATAGACCACAAATCCTCGCAAAAGAACACCGATTCCTACCAAGGATGACACGTGAGGCTATTGAAATTAAAAAACATCCTAATTTCAATAGAGAAGATGGATGGGTGCTGTCATCTGCTTGGGATCCTATAATTAACAAAATTAAATCCAAACCCAAGCATACCACTGCAAAACTTCAAGATACTGTAAGCTCATTCTGCGTAGATCGAACCAAAAATTAATATTAAAAAACTGAAGGTAGCCGGGCTAACTATGACATCGGGACGTCAAACATCTCAGTCCCCCCTGTGACCATGGGTTGCTGTAAAGCACCCGAAATGTCGGGAATATATATAAATATAAATGTCGGAAAATAGTTTTATTCAATCTCCCATATGAGGTAATCTATGGGAGGCCTATGTTTAGCAGTGGAGTAAGTTGCAATGGATGAATGGATGAATTATTTATATAAAATACTGGTATGCAAAGATTTGTCTTATTATCATTTTTAACCGACTTCAAAAAAGGAGGAGGTACTCAATTCGACTGTATTTTTTATGTGTGTTACCTACAACTCATAACTTTTTTCTAGGTGAACCGATTTTGATGATTCTCATATAAATTTGATCATGATGTGATCAGTAGTTTTTGAGTTATCCTTGATAATGCGTATTTAATTGACTTCGACTACATTGATGATGTTCTCATTTTATTTATATCGAAGTCGGTTGTACAAAATTTTTAATTTTACCGGTTGTGTCGTTACAATAATAGCTCTTAAAATGTCAATTAAAGATGAAATCGGTCAGGTCTTCTCTGTCAGGTCAGGTATATGTCTTTCTAAGCAGCAATGTTATAATGTCAGCAGCAAATTTACTCTGAAGGGTAAAGAAAGTCAGTGTAAGTAATTCCACTGACAAAAAATAGGCTAAGACACACAACTCTATTACTCCTTACCGAGAGGGTCACAGAGGCCTCACAGGCATTTGATCTTAGTCCTTAGAGGTGACAATGAATCTGTACCCTCTTTTTTATAGTTTTTTTGCAGGTGTCCATGCCCTGCATTTGCCACTTACCATCAGATAGAGTTCAAGTGCAAGTTCGCTTGTAATTTCAGTTTTATAAAAAAGATCTATCTAATATTTTCATTTTCATGTAATATATAAAAATTATTTTTTGTTTGTTCGTACTATCTTATGCGTTGCCATACCGACCATCAGATTGCGCTAAAACTTTGTCAACTTATTGCTTGTACAATTAACTTACAGTAGGTGGCGCGCATATCGTACCGACAAATTTATTTGAAAGTAATTATAGTAAGTAGTAAACATTATTTGAAAGAGCCGTGGTAGCTCAGATGGTTAGCGCTCGCTGTAAGTTTCACAGTACGCGAGCAACCCGGGTTCGATCCCCGCCGGCAGCAATGAAATTGTTAATTGCAATTTTAAGTGCTGATTTACCACGTGCTCGGAGGTGAAGGAAAACATCGTGAGGAAACCTGCATGTCTGAGAAATCAAAATAAAAAAAAATATTTCGAAGACATGTGAAGTTCGCCAACACGCATTGGGGCAGCGCGGCGGACATTTCCTTGCCCTAAAACCCTCTCAGAAATGAGAAGAGGCCTGTGCCCAGCAGTGAGACGTATATAGGCTGTAACTTTACTTTACTAACATTCAACTTCTGAATGAATTGTTATCATTCCTGATTAAACAATATAAATCTTCAAAATATAAAACGATATTTCCACAATTGTTTCTTCTGTGACAGCAACGCGCCGCGCCGGGTACCAACTAATATTTAATAAAAAAAATTCAAAACCTCCGAAACAAAAAGAGCTCATGATCTTCAAATGGCTGAACAGATTTTTCTTGAAACATAGCTAAGAATACTCTCCATTAAGGCACCCTTCAAATAAAAAAAAAACTTAATCAAAATCGGTTCATCCGTTCAGGAGCTATGATGCCACAGACAGACACACAGATACACACTACAAACATATAACACTACTCTGTTTTGTCGGGTGTTAAAAAGCCCCACACTTGTATTTTCTCCTGTATCGTAGGGCTGTCTTACATACATACATTGCCCAATGACAAAAATCCGAATCAGCAACAATTATTTGTAGGCCATACAGACACTTAATTTGTGCGGGATTCAAACTCCAAATATGAATTAAAAAAAGATTGGATAATTTTCAAACTTCTAATCAAATAAACAATGGATTTCCACCGAAAGGCAATAATCGCAAGAACAAACATTTTTCACTCATTCCAAGACTCCAGGCTATGGTAGCAACCATGGTAACTCGTGGAAACTGTCCATGCGATTGGAGCTAAGTTTTGCAAGACCCGTTGCAAAAAATGCAAAAATTCTCCGGTCACACACTCTTACTCTTTACTCTATGACTTTTAAACGGGAAAATAAATGACGCTACAGTCTTCAAATTATCTATATACGAGGCGAGACTTACAATTTCAATACAGCTCGTATTGAAGTTGCGCAAGTTTCCTATTGAGCGGAAGCTATTGAGCGGAACGATGGCTCCAAAGCCTTTGCCTTCATATGCTGTAACTAACGTCAACTTTACAAAGTGGCAAAATTAAAAATTTTGTACAACCGACGTCAATATAAATTAAGTCAATTCATAAACATAAACAATAAAATGAGAACATCATAAATGTAGTCGAAGTCAATTAAATACGCATATAATTAAGGATAACCCAAAAACTACTAGTCAGATATTGATCAAATGTATATGGGACTACATGAGCACTAGCACCAGCTTTCAAATAAAAAAAAAAGAATTATCAAAATCGCTTCACCTAGAAATGAGTTCTGCAGTAACACATAAAAATACAGTCGAATTGAGAACCTCCTCCTATTTTAAATTCGGTTAAAAATGAAAAAAAAAATCATTCATTCATTTATTACAGCCTATCAAAAGCCAACTGCAAAAAATTTAAAAATAGGTTTTCCCCATAGATTGTTTCATGGGCCATTTGCTATAGTAGCCACGCATGGTAGACGGGTTGCCAACCGCAGTTTTTACCTATTTTTATTTGAGTTGTTATCAAGAAGATTCTGCTGCCCATCTGTCGCCTCTTACGACACCCACGGGATGATATGGTGTAGCGGATCCTTTTATGGCGTCACTACTCGAACACTTTAAATATCATCTTCATTACGAGATACAAACACACTTCTTTGTATTATAAGCTTATTGATTATTCTACTTTAGCAGACCTTGAGTTGCTTTTTATTTAAGCGGCTTATGGAGTAAAAATAGACTGGTTGTTTAGTTATTTACGATCACTACGCTTTTGTTTCGTAATTTTGGAGAGACGCAGTTCATTTCTTGTCATGATATTTATTGATAACTAGCTGCTAACCGGCGCGTTGCTGCCGCAGAAGAAATAATTGTAAAAAAGTGGTTTTAAATTTGGAAGAGTTATATTGTTTCCAAAGAGATTTAAATATATAGGTATACTACTACTACTTAAATGTCTTTGATTGTTTCATTATAAATGATAATCGATGATAATACATTCATTGAATATATAACTTTCAAATAAATTTGTCAGTACGACACGCGCCACCTACTGTAAATTAATTGTACTATGCCTATAACCTTCGCGGAAGTGCAATCAATAAGTTAATAAAGCTTTAGCGCAATCTGATGAACGGTATGGCAGCGCATAAAATACGAACAAACAAAAATTAATTTTTATATATTAGATGGAAATTATAATAAACACGCGCAACAGTATATACTTTTGCGGACATTTTTACCAGTTTGATTGACAAGTGCCCGCCATCCTTCAATAGATCAATGCCCGATTTTCTCTACCAAATATTACAACTATTGCGATAAAGTTTTATATGATTAATTGTGTATTGGGAAGGTACTGGTATCCTTAGATACTGGATTAATTCTAATTTAGGAGTCAGTGCGAGAACTTCTATATAACCTTTTATGTTTTAATACAGATTATATTTATTATCTATACATACATATAAATAAAATTGAAGTGTCCGTCTGTACTATAGAAATACTGCCTTTTATTGAGCTGAGGGGGTTAGACATGAATAACCATTTTTAAAATGTTTGTCTGTCTCTCTGCCTGTCTGTCTATCCGGGCTAATCTTCGGAATAGCTGAATCTTCACGAACAGATAAAGTAATTGCAATGCCAGGAGTGATCTACGCTATAATGTATTAGAAAAATTTGGAGATTTTTTTTGAGAAATTTTGAAAAATTGATAAAATAAATGATCTTCGATGATTATTTTAAATCTAAATAATGCCACATTAATACATCTGACCCAATCCGACCCATGCGAAGACGGGAGGATTGCCAGAATGTAATAATTTGAATCTACCAAACTTGTTAAACTTACGAAGCTGTATTATGAAGTCGAAGAGCCTACTACAAGAGACGTCTCACTGCTGAGCACAGGTCTCCTCTAGTTTCTGATAAGAAAGACAGGGTATAAGATTTTAGTAAAAGTTGTACATGAAAATATATTTTACGAGATAGTTTTATTTTTGCGAATCTGTGCAGGTTTCAACGTTCATGTTCTGACTTTGATATTGAATTTTTAACTGTTATTTAAGTTTTTTTTTAATAGGATAAGGGTGACAAACGAGCATACAGTCCACTTGATGGTAAGTGGTTGCTGTGGCCCATAGACAATTACATCTATCCTCAATTAAGAATCAAAATGCAGATGCGTTGTCACCTCTGAGGACTAAGATGGAATGCCTCGTTTCCAGTAAAAAAGGGTCTCCGGTTCTCTACACTCACCATACTCCGCTGTTTCGGACAACGCATCTGCATTTTGATTCTTTATTGAGGATACATGTAGATATCTATGGGTCACAGCAACCACTTACCATTAGGTGGACTGTGTGCTCGTTTGTCTCAAAAAATAATCATTTACATTGACATAAAAATATCGGAACGACTACTTCTATATGAAACCTATTTCTTAATTGTATCTATTAATAAGAATATTTACACTAGGTGGTAGGACTCCTTTTTGGTCTAAAAATCCGCATAGGTAGGTACCTACTACCCTCTTATTTATCTCTGCCGCCCAATAGCAGTGCTTGCACTGCTGTGTTCCGATCTGAAGGGTATAGAGAACCAGTATATCTACAGGCTGCGAGGCATTCCATCTTAGTCCTCAGAGGTGACAACGCATCTGTGGCCTTCTTTGTTAAATGGACTGCAAGTTCGTTTGTCACTTTAGTTTAATAAAAATAATATATTCAAAGGTTATGAAAGCGCTGATAGTAATGGCCTTGAACTTTATATCGGTAAACGTATAATTACGCCATAGTTTGTATTACTATTACAAACTGTAACGTAATAAACAATGGCATACCTACTGTTTAAAACTATGCTGTTTGCAGTTCCATCTTCATAATTGGAATCACTTTTCCTTTGATAAAAATTGGTAAAGAGATCACCATTACGTCCTCGTAATCTCATATATGTCCATATTTCTTAATCCTATGTCTAATAACCTTCAAACTCTAGGACAGCAGTTGGTTGAAAAAATAAATATGACGCATTAACTCATACGAACTCAGGCAGAAAAGCCCTACAATCTAGTAAAATGTAATGTATAGTACGTTCGCTTAGATACGGTCTCCTCTGTGGCGTGCCGCATTTTGTCAAAGGCGCCGCCGCGACATCAGAGGACGCCGCGTGCGGCGTACACCCGAAGGAGAATTTGGCATTTTAAAATGAAGCGACGTAGTGAAAGGTTCTTTGCTATCTAACTTGTTTTTATTATTTATATTCGTATTTTATTGCAATAACCATAACAATAAAATAGTATTCTATTTTATTCTTAGAATAGAAAAACATTTATTTAACAAACACAGTAAAATAATAATAAAATAAAAGCAAAATAATAAGTGCGCCTTCGAGTGTACCGACACTATCTTAGCGAACAGACTATAATATGATTAAAAATCATGTTCTTCTAAAAACGCGATGTGAAAAACACCATCACAATCCTTGTTCTCCATCTCGTCTTCGCCTCTATTTACAATAAACAAAGAAGACAAACGAGTACATTGATCTTTGTATAGACACAACACGATAATATAGGTCATAGATTATACCGATTCTGGTAGTTAGAAATCACGATTGTTCAATGTAGCCAGACCAATAGTGACGTAGCAAGGAGCGGTTCACTACATATGCAACTATAAGCACACACACACACACAAAAATTGGCGAGGTCTGGTTTTAGCGGTTCCGGACGGTAGAAAGCTATGTCAGTCTTAGATATGAAAATATTACCCATTTTTAACCGTGTATAGGCGGTGTAAGAATATTCACAACCCCATATCGTCCCGTGGGTGTCGTCAGAGGTGACGGAGGAAAACCAGAAGATGAGTAGCAGCGTCTTCCTAATAACAACTAGAATATAAAAAACTGCTGTTGTCAACCCGCCTGCCAAGCATGGCAACTATGAAGGACACCTTTTAAGGCAATCTGTGGGAAGTTTGAATTAATTAAATGAATAATGAAAACACAGCACTAACTCTAATTATGTTTTTTTTTAACAAAGAAAGCGTAAAGGCAGTAAGTCGAATGGACAACGTACATCTTATTCACTTGACTCACGCAGCCATGAACCTAGAACTGACATTTCGTAACGAAGGAGTAATTTCACAGCTACGAATGCCTTGCTAAGCGTAAGCGGAATAAAATTTCTCTCAGTTTCCTTTGTTTTTATTTTTAGTTATAAAATGTAATTTGTATACTTTGTTTGTGGCACTGATTAAATTACTTTCTTAATATATTTGAACAATTTCTATGCCGTTAAATCTAATATATAAAAAAATTTTTGTTTGTTCGTATTTTATGCACTGCTATGCTGTTGTTCATCAGATTGCGCTAAAACTTTGTAAACTTATTGCTTGCACTTGCGCGAAGGTTATAGGCATAGTAGAATTAACTTACAGTAGGTGGCGCGCGTGTCGTACCGACAAATTTATTTGAAAGTTATAAATCATTCAACTTCAATTAATGTATTGTAAGAAATTCCACTTCTGATGTTAGAAATTATCCTCAAAAGTATTTAAATAAAAGAACACTACTCGTTAACCAAACCTGCTTACTATCAGGACCCCAATTACACGATAACACCAAAGTATGCCAACCAACAGCATCACTAACCATCTCAATGTAACACAGGGCAGCCTCTCAGCAACACGACCTGCCTTGCCTACACTAGTAGAATACCCCCAGGGGCATAGTAACGACAAGGGGACTCTTAGAACAGACTGATCCTCTTCCTCTTAGTCGCCTGAGCGATACTTTATACTGCTAAAATAAATGGGTTACCATTCTACCTTCATTTGTTCATATTTCCTTTTATTTTTTTACCCTCATTCCCAACAGTATTATCATTCATAATTAAACAATATAACTCTTTCAAATTTAAAACGATATTTCCACAGTAACACGCCGGGTACCCGCTAGTAGGGTTATAAAATGAAATTTTATTAACCTACCTAATATATAGTATAGACCTAAAATATTTGGACGTCAAGAGTCAAAAACCTTATTTACATAATATAGTCAATCAGCATTTTCATCATCATCATTACAGCCCTAGGCCTTCCCCATAAATTAAACCCTGTATAAATTGATTTCCTGCATGTTTTATCAGGTTATCACTCCGTTTAGTGGGGGTCGCCCAACTATTCGCTTGCCAGTGTGAGGCTGTCACTCGAGAACCTTTCTTTCCCATCGGTTGTTGGTTATTCAATGCCACTTCAGCAATATTCTCAAGTCAATACTCGAATTTACTCGTGGTAGAGTCACACTGCAGCTATACTTTGGCTGTAGCACGAATGGGTCGGCTCGACCGGGGAAGGACCACGCTTTCACATAATACCAGCGTAAAATAGCAGCTTACTGCTGCTGTGTTTTGTATGTTGAGTGTACAGAACCGGAGACCCTTTTTACTAGAAACGAGGCATTCGAGGCATATGGGCCACAGCATCTATTTACCATCAGGTGGACGGTGTGCTCGTTTGTCACCCTTATTCTAAATAAAAAAGGTAACATTTATTTAATTATTTAGTTTTATGAACTCATTAGATTGTTATTTGTTATTATTCGATCTACGCGCCAGCAAATGTAAGACGCCATTTTACTACCAATCATGTTTGACCTTAGATAAACATAAGCAAGTTATTATGTATACTCTAAGTGTTTGACTGTAAAGGGCACACACTGAGGAGTTCCGCTTTGAGGAGTAAGATAAGAGAATCAGTATAATCACAATATATATCAGGCATTTCATTTTGGCCGTCAGTCCATTGCAGTAGTATCTTATTGAATGTACTATTTTATCACGCGAATATAAAATGCGCATCCGTTTCCTTCTTTGCGATAGTATCTCACTATCGAATGGACTGTTTTATCACATTCACTTTGATTCTGTCATTAATTTTTATTCATTATCAATTCTAAATAACTCGAGTCCTTTAAACAGGGATAAAAAATTTACGTTATACGAAATAGGTTTTTTTTATTTTATTTTTTTGTAGAACAGGTCTCCGGGTCCGGGTCTCCGGTTCTCTACACTCACCATACGAAACACAGGAGCATTAAGCTGATATGTACTCTGGTATTCTGTGAGACCGTGGTCCTACCCCGCCCGAGCCGACCCATTCGTGTTACAACCATAATATAGCTGCAGCGTGGCTCTACCACGTATTATTTGTAGGTCTAGAATATTTGATATTTGATACTTAAGAGTCAAGATGACGTCACGAATGCTATATCTATCTATAGGTATATAATTCCCGTATGAAATAATATAACCCACTATCCCATATCATCGCGTGCGTGTCGTAAAAGGCGAAAGAGAAACTGAAACAGAAAGTGGGCAGCAGCATCTTCCTGGTAACAGCTCAAAATAATAAATAACTTTAGTTGTTTTTCCGCCCCTCAAATGACAACTATGGCAAATACCTCGCATATGAGGCAGTCTATAGGGAGGCCTATTTTCAGCGGTGGACTTTTGGATAAAATAAATGGTGAAAATGATATTTTGAGGACGAAAAGCGATTTCTATTCTGCAAGTTTTGCCAATAAGTGGCTACAGGTTTTAAGCACGCACACCAAAAGACATACGAGTATATACCTAACTAGCTGTTCCCCGCGACTTCGCCCGCGTGGTATTTATTACGATTGGATTTCATGGCTTTTAATTTTTTTGCGCAAAACCCTAATTATTTTTCTAAAATAAAAGTAGACTAAGTTACTGCTTATAACATCAGTTATCTGCCGGTGAAAGTCCCGTCAAAATTGGTCCAGCCGTTCGGAGATTAGCCGGAACAAACAAACAGACAGACAGACAGACAAAAATTTTAAAATTGTTTTTTTGTTATAAGTACCATAAATAAAAGGTGGGGAAAAAGTTTCTTCGTATTTTATATACAAATTCAAAACATTAATTTTCTCTTAAGTACCGATTTTTCAGTTGGAATGCCTAGTCCAATAAATGTGACCATGTGACCGATGTTAAAAGGTATATCATAGATTTGGTGGAGAACAAAGATATTCTAATATATCTTTGGTGGAGAATAACCCTTTTTTTTACTAAGATTTATGGCTTGGATGCTTGTCCTTTAAGCCATTCCTTCATTTTATTCGGATCTTCGTTTTTATAGATTTGTTCTTCACATTATGCTAATGCGTCACATTGCAAAGTTTTTGGGAAATTTTGACGATATACTTTTTCCCCGACGATATATATATAAGGTTAAGGAAAAATTTCTTCGTATTTTATATACAAATTCAAAATATTTTTTTTCAAACTTTCATTACATTTAATTATATTATAATATATGTGCCATTTTGTTCGATACCTTGTTGCCATCTTGTAGGTAGTAACATAATCCCGTTGATGTAGAAATCTTGGAATCATTGACCAAAAAATACGACAAGTAGTTTTGACAGTCCTCTCTTGATGTTAACCTAACACTACCCAAATAATTCTGAAGAGACCTTTCCCAACCAAGCTTTCTCAATTTTTGCTGAGTGGCAAAAGATGTGTGTGGTCTGGCGATATCATGATGAAAGACCACTCCTTATGTGTTGATCAATTCCGGCCGTTTTTTCTCAATTTATCGCTTGGGTCTCGTTAGTTGTTGGTAGAGATCCGAATCGATGGCTTTGCCCGGCGGAAAAAGCTCATAATAAACGATGCGCTTCCAATCCCACCATACACACAGCATCACCTTATTGCGTAACAGCAGTAACGGCGGAAAATGTATGGACTGATGAAATGTTGTTGCGAGAAGACCCACGAATCACATATACGGACATCGAAAAGATTGTAGGCATTAGTTCGGGGAGCATTCATATCATCCTACATCAACATCTTGGAGTGAGGAAGCTTTGTTGTCGATGGATCCCTCGTTTGCTCTCCGAAAGCGAAAGACAGATGCGTCTACGTTTTGAAAACGGGGCATCTAGGCGTGTTTTAGAAATCGTTACTGATGAAGAGACATGGATCTATCAATATGATCCGGAAAATAAAAGGCAATCATCGGTATGGGTCTACTCAGAATGACAGTTACCGACAAAACTGCAAAGACCTCGCAACGTCAGCAAAAAAATGGTGGCTAGTTTTTTTCGCGGAGCGGACATTTGTCGACGTCAATGCTGGAAAATTGTAGGTCAGTCAACTCGGAATGGTATACTACAGTTGCATTACCCAAAGCTTTTCAAGCTGTGCGGGAGAGAAGACCAAAGACCGGGCTTCGGGGAATCATGCTGCATCACGATAACGCCTCTTCACATACCTCCCTTAGAACAAAAGGATATTTATTGAGGAATCTGGTGTTGAAACTCGAAGTCACCCACCCTACAGCCCTGACTTGGCTCCTTGTGATTTCTTTTTGTTCCCAAGAGTCAAAGAAAAAATAAAAGGCAAGTTTTTTTCAAGCGCCGAAGAAGCCGTGGCTGCCTACGACGAAGCGATTTCCGACCTGTCAGATCAAGACTGGCAAAAGTGTTTTCAGAGTTTTTTTTTTTTTTTTTTTTTATAGGAGAGGGGGCAAACGAGCATGCGGCTCACCTGATGGCAAGTGATTACCGCCGCCCATGAACAACTGCAACACCAGGGGGATTGCAGATGCGTTGCCGGCCTTTTAAGAAGGAGTAGGCTCTTTTCTTGAAGGTCCCTAAGTCGTATCGGTCCGGAAAAATCGCTGGTGGTAATCGATTCCACAAGGAAGTTGTGCGAGGAAGAAAACTTTCTAAACGGGTGGACCGCCAATCATCCAGATGGTATGGATGGTATCTCGAGTTCTGTCGCGATGTGCGATGGTGAAATTGAGCGGCTGGAATTAGTCCGAACAATTCCTCAGAGCACTCCCCGTGGTACATGCGATAAAATACGCAAAGAGATGCAACATCTCTTTCATTCTCATCATCAGAGTTGGTTTAGGCGAATGGAACTTTGTATAGAGCATGATGGAGAATATTTTGAAAATATGTAAAATAAATATTAACAGTATCTAGAATACTTTTTGTATATCTCAAAACTTATTGAGTGACCTACGTATGCTTTTAGATACTATGTCTTTTGATGTGCTTTTATAAAAATATTTTTATAAATTACTACTGACCCGCCCCGGCTTCGTCTAGATAGGATCTATTAATGTATTAAAGGCGTTATTTAGATTCAAGATAATCAAATATTTTTTTTATAAATATATATTGTTTAAAAAAAAATCTTTATATTTTTCGGATAAAATATAACTTTAATACCTCCTGGCATTGCTCTATATCTTTTCGTAAAGTTTCATCACAATCGGTTCAGCCATTTCGAAGATTAAATCAGACAGACAATTTTTTTGAAAATGGTTATTTATTTATGGAGCAAGGAAATAAGGCGTAATAAAAATCACATATTTCAATATTACAGACAGACACTTCAATAGATCACTAAATTATAAAATATTGATGAAGAATATTATATATCAAACATATAATATAAACAGGACATTGCGTATTGGGCGATATTACAATGATCCACCGCACACAATGGTACCTACCAGTTTCCTTACCATTCGTCTTTTGACAGGCAGAATAAAAGGCGTCTGGGAACGCACTACACAGCACGCTCTCATAAGGGCTCAGCAACCGATTTTAGTTCTTTTACAACAACAAAAACGAGGTTATAATTCTTAAGAGCATTTTAAATATGTCTTCTTTAGTATTCTGCTGAAAATATTAAAAAGAGGCATTATTATAAGCACAATTTAAAAACTACAATTCTATTGCTTTTAGAAGTGACTTTTATAAATAAAAAAAGTATTTGTATTGCATGCCATAAAAGTAGTTTTATTCATTTTTTTTAAAATCGATTAATTGCTATTTTTACATAAAAAAGTGGTTTTAGTGGCTTATGGTGTAGATTTATCAAGTTCGCATGTAGGGGTAAAAACGATAACTTTTGAAAATATCAATTGTTCAACTCAATCAATATTTTAATCTCTTCATATATCATATGGGAAGCCATGGAATGTAAATGGCAGTTTAAATTGGTTTGTTTAGTTATAATTAATATTTTTAGGCTGAGAAATCTCGAAATTTTCGGTGTTTTGAGCAGCCTTGTAATCATTTATTTTACTAAATACACTTTGCCTCATTCTCACTCCGGGCTCGGCTCGGCCGCCGTCGTGAGTGGATTCCGGTATCGTTTCTTTACAGCGGTTCGTGCTGAAAAATACCGATCGCTGTAGAAATACAAAATATTCCAAAACTAAATTTGATACATACTTGACCAAGGTTAAGATATTATTATCATTTTTTTTAATCACAGATTTTTTATTACAATATTTTGTTTCGCTAAAAGTACGTAGGATTTATATATAAATATACTTATACGTCTTGGACTTTATGGAGTGACCTGGTACTTTGGTGAATGCTACTGGAACTCCTCGACGAGGAGAACTAGATGTGCCGAGTTTGGGCTTGTTTTGTTAGTTATGAATAGACCTTACCTCCAGACTCGACGGAGTGATTTGAAGGTGTACTTTGGTGACTGCTACTAGAACTCTTTGACTTTTACATTTTATTTAATTTTTTCACGTTCATCATTTCCAAACTTTTTTTTAATTGAAGTTTGACATAAAATTATCGGAAAATTGTAAGTATAGTAATAAGGTTATTAGTGAAAACTTGTATATATTTAAACTACTTTAAAAATAGGTATAATGTTGTACGTAATTTTTTTAATGCGCTTAAGGCATGTACAATTGGATTTACCAATAGTTTTTTAAATTTATTATTATATTTATAATCACAGATATTTATTAGAATATTTTGTTTCGCTAAAAGTAAGTAGGATTTAGGTATATATACTTAAATACATCTTGGACTTTATGGAGTGACTTGAAGGTATACTTCGGTATCTGCTACTGGAACTCCTCAAAGAGTAGTAATAGTAATAGGTGTGCCGAGTTTGGTCTCATTTCGTTAGTTATGATGAGACTTTATCCCCGGACTTGACGAAGTGACCTGAAGGTGTACTTCGGTGAATGCTAGTGGAACTCCTCGAATAGTAGTAATAGGTGTGCCGAGTTCGGGCTCGTTTGGTTAGTTATGATGAGACCTTACCTCCGGACTGAAGGTGTACTTCGATGACTGCTGCCGGAACTCCTCGACGAGTAGAAATAGGTGTGCCCAATTTGGACTCGGTTTGTTAGTTATGATGACACCTTTCCTCCGGACATGAGAAGTGACCTGAAGGTGTACTTCGGTGAATGCAACTGGGACTCCTCGACGAGTAGAACTAGGTGTTCCGAATTTGAACTCGTATTGTTAGTTATGATAAGAACTTACCTCCGGACTTGAGAAGTGACCTAAGGGTGAACTTCGATGAATGCTACTGGAACTCCACGACGAGTAGAACTAGGTGTGCCGAGTTTTGACTCGTTTTGTTAGTTATGATGAGACCTTACCTCCGGACTTGATAGAGTGACCTGAAGTGTACTTCAGTGACTGCTACTGGAATTCTTTGACGAATAGAACTACAATTTATAATTTTTTTAAATATCTTTTCACGATCGTATGAGCGTTATGAGTCGTGCACTTTTGGATTTTCCAAACTTTTTTATTGACGTTTGACATAAAATTATCGGAAAATTGGAAGTACAGTAATAAGGTAATTAGTGAGAACTTGTGCGTATTTAAACTCATTTAAAAAAAATTACGTATAACATGAGTATTATATAATTATATAATTATATAATACTCATATAATACTCAATATATAATTTTTCAATTTTTTTTTCATTTAATATTTTTCTTATTGCGAATGTTGAAGACATTATAGAAGTAGAAGACATTCAAGTGTGATGTACAATGAATATGATGGTCGTGTTGTGGCGGCGTAAACATTCCACTACCCCATATCATTTCCTGGGTGTCGGTGAGAGGCAACAGTGGGAAATGAAACAGGAGTTAGGCGGCGGCGTTTTCCTGTTAACCACTCGAAATAATAAATAACGAAAAGGCCAAGTGTGAGTCGGACTCGCGCGTGAAGAGTTCCCTACAATCGTACAAGATTTAATACTATGTAGGTAAAAACACGTTTCTAGTAGGGGAGCCCCCTTTAATTTTTAATTAATTTTTATTTTTATTATTTGTTGTTATAGCGGCAACAGAAATACACACTCTGTGAAAATTTCAACTGTCTACCTATTACGGATCATGAGATACAGCCCGCTGACAGACAGACAAACGGACAGCGGAGGCTTAGTAATAGGGTCACGTTGGTTACCCCTTGGGTACGGAACCCTAAAAACTGCGGTTGCCAGTTCGCCTGTCAAGCGTGGCAACTATAGTAAATATTTATATTTTACTAGGTGTTAGAACTCTTGTTCTGTTTAGGAGTTTATCTAAGTAGGTACGACGCTCTTACCTTTTTTTGCCGCCAAATATCGTTTGTTTGTTCCGGCTAATCTCCGAAACGGCTGATTTTATAAGGAGTAACTTAAGCTACTTTTATTTTAGGAAAAGTATTAGGATTCCGCGTAAAAAAATTAAAACCCACGAAATCCAATCGTAATAAATTTCTCGCGGGCGAAGTCGCGGGGAACAGCTAGTATTATATTATAATTAAATGTAATTAAAATTTGAAAAATAATGTCTTTAATTTGTATATAAAATAGGAAGAAACTTTTTCCCCGTTTTTATATACGGTATTTATAACAAAAAAAAAAATTAATTTTTGTCTGTCTCTCTGTCTGTCTGTTTGTTCCGGCTAATCTGCGAAACGGCTGAACCAATTTTGACGGGACTTTCACTAGCAGACAACTGATGTTATAAGGAGTAACTGTTATATTTATATTTTACTAGGTGTTGGAAACTCTTGTTCTGTTTAGGAGTTTATCTAAGTAGGCACCACTCTCTACCTATTTCTGCCGCCAAATAGCAGTGGTTGCACTGCTGTGTTCTGATCTGAAGGATATAGAGAACCGGTATAATTACAGGCTGTGAGGCGTTCCATCTTAATCCTCAGAGGTGCCATCTGTTGTATTCTTTGTTTGAATTTGACTGCAGTGGTCACTTACCAAGTTGGAATGTAAGTTCAGTCACTTCAGTTTTATAAAAAAAAAACTACCTACGAGATACTCTGATGATTAAGTTCTTGTTACGTGTTATTAATAATTATATTAAGTTTCTTATACTTTACAATAAAACTCAACTCAACTGCATTGTTGCTTACCGCCTAAAATGGGTCAAGAGGTTTTCTTTTCCCAAAACGAACCCCTAAATAGAAATGACTATCTAGTAAACTATGTGTAAATATATAAATCTCTCTGTCAAAAGAGAATCCTACCTATTGTACTTTACTTATTAGTAAAGAGAATGTACCAGAATTTATTGAAAAATCCATTGACCCAATTAACACGTGGAAAATCAGCACTACAATTGAGATTTTATAGGGTTTTTTATCTGAAAAGGAAAAAATAACTGTTTTATGGTATTCTATATAGCATGGTGTTATTTTATGCATTTTTTTGATTGAGCCAAACTGGAATAAAATCATGGGGACTGAAAATTCGGAAACCCATGAGGACCTTAATTAGAGCTGTGTCTCGCCAGCAACGCAAAGTCAGGAATTTGCATTTAGAAAAACCCAAAATTAGGGGCCTTTTAGGTGCTAATTAGGTGCCAAGTTTAAAAATTAGGTGCTCTAAAATTTTCACCGCAACGAACTGTTGAAATTTGCGTTGCTAGCAAAACGTATCGCTAGCAACGCAGTGACGATAATAGATATACGATAAATATTAATAGCAAGGAATTAAGTGCTAATTAAGTGCTGAAAAATTATTGAGGTAGGATGTAGATGACGGTATTTTTCTGGGAATTATCGGGTCCAGGGCCACCATTACTTTACTTTAAGGTATGAAAGGCATTTTTTGTTCTTTATCAGTTATATATTATAGATTAGATAGGTCGAATCTGTACTAAAACCGAATCAGAATGCCCCGACTCCACGTAGTCGTGTCTGCCCTACCGCTAGAGTGTTTTTGTAAAGCGCGAAGGGAGAGCAGCCCCCGCACGCTGTAGCAAATGCAAGGGCAAAGGGGCTGCAATTCTCGCCGAGCCAAAGCCGTTGCAGAAGTAACTGTGGCAATATTCCTGTGTAAATAAGTGAGGTAATGATTTTACAAGAAAAATTATTACTCATAAACTGTACATTTCCGCAAGGGGGGAAGGGGAGGGGGGCTACCCCAGAAACCTCCCCCCCCCTTCCTTCCACCCCCTCCCACCACAGTACCCAAGTACCAGATGTCTATAGTTTTACCATTTTCAGAAGATTTTCAGAAGACCTGATTTTTGCATCTGCTTTGTTCTGAATAACGACTTCATTTTTATTAGGGGCGCCTTGTCATTGCCTATATTTGCACCACCTAATTAGCACTTAATTCCTTGCTATTAATATTTATCGTATATCTATTATCGTCACTGCGTTGCTAGCGATACGTTTTGCTAGCAACGCAAATTTCAACAGTTCGTTGCGGTGAAAATTTTAGAGCACCTAATTTTTAAACTTGGCACCTAATTAGCACCTAAAAGGCCCCTAATTTTGGGTTTTTCTAAATGCAAATTCCTGACTTTGCGTTGCTGGCGACACACAACTCTTAATTAGGAAAAAAGTTAGGGGATTTGCGTTTGATCTCATAACATTATGTGCCTTCACTATAACCAATGGCGTATGACAAAATCTTAGTTTCAGGTTTGTGAAATTGAGTATTGTTTGAGGTTTGTGTGTTTCATATTTATTCATTTATTCATTCATTACAGCCTGTCTAAGTCCACTGTTGAATACAGGCCTCCCCATATTACTCATATTTGCCGTAGTTGGCCACGCTTGGCAGGCGGGTTGGCAACCGCAGTTTTTTTTCTAGTTGGTATTAGAAAGACGCCCATGTCGGCTGTTTTGATTACATCTGAGTGTTAACACAAAAGAGAATAAAATACGTCACTAGACACGGAGACTTATTTGTAAAAACGTAATAGAACCGGTTCACGAAATATAGTATCCGCTCGCTTCGCTATGCGTAAATTAAATACATACTACATTCATGCATAAATTATCACGCCCGTCACCTAGACGTGTAGGCTGAGGTTACAGACTTCCATTTGGCACGATCTTGACACACCTCTGTCACTTCTTTCCATTAAATAAATTCAACTTCTATAATCTTTACATATAAAAATTACGTGTCACATTGTTTGTACGCGATGAACTCCTAAACTACTGAACTGATTTCAATGAAATTTTGCACACTGCATGCAGTTTCCAACTTGAGAGATAGGATAGTTTTATCCCGATAAGTGACCCTCAATATTTTTTCTTGCGAATTTAAGGATTTTTTTAAGGAATAGTCCGTCCAGTCATTAGTTGTCTAAGCATGGTAGATATCCAAACAAAAAATATATACCTATATAAAAAAAATAAAAACATGCGTGAGTGTCGTGGAACACTCGGTTGGAACGAAGTTCCTTTCGTAGTATATTATTATTGATAAACGTATTATATTATTGATTAACAAATACAAATAAATGAATTACTAGCGTCTATTAAAATGAAGCGTCATTTAAAATAAAATAATATTTCTTTTATGCCAAGATAAGAAAAAGTGCGAGGGAGATGGATATTATTCATCCCGGCTTCCTTACAGCCGCCAAGGCCGTCTACACTACGTCAGAAGGGGTCGTGACGGAAAAATCTTACACTTTTTGTCGCCTAGCCCCCATCGGCCAAATTCGTACCGTCCGATAAAGAACTTCCAAGAAGTGGTAGAGCCACGTTCCAGTGTATTATCATTAATATTCACGTTGGTATTCTGTGTGGGAATGGTCCTTCCCCGGTCGAGCCGACGCATAGTGCTGCAGCCATAATACAACTGCAGCGTTGTTCTACCACGTAATGCAACGTAATTGCTTGAAAGCTACTGAAAACCAACGGCCATGGTTCGCCACGGCAAATCTCAGTGTGACTGTGACCCTTTTGCCTCGTACATTATCATCATTACTAAAACCCTTCATAAGTCTACTGCTGAACATGGGCCTCCCCAAAGGAATGTCTTCTTTCACAATGCCTTCTTTCTATTTTTCATCCTTCATGTCTCGTTCTGCAACGTCTAATTAATACTACATTCAAGACTTTTTAGAATGTTTTCTTTCTTTCAAAGTGTGTGTACTTCCATGATATTAACGGGTGTTTATAGTTTTTTTTAAATAACCTCCTTAACTATCTATTTCGGATTTTTTAAGAAGTTCAATTGAGTATATTCCTGCTGAAAACATACCGTCCCATTTTAATCAATAACCTCATTCGACTGCGCCACGTGACCCTGTCTCAGCGCTTTGTCACACGGTATCTAGTAATGCAAAGTATTGGCTACTGAAATAAATTATAAACACTGATCAGTTAAAAATACTCTGCCATGTTTAGACTACCAGTGTAAGCGATAATTTTTTAATAATTGAGGGTGACAAACGAGCACATAGTCCACCTGATTAATTACAGTAGGAAATTAGATGCTGTGCCTTATCGATGAAATAAAAATTTTATATTTAAAATCGATGGACTATGCCCCGTTATCAGTTGAAAGGGTCCCCGCTTCTTGTTACTCACGTTGGGTTTGTTACACCTTGTTAATCAGGGGGGCTGAATGCACGCTTTTCAGCCTTTTCTATAAAAATTCATATAAAACTAATAAATATTTATCTATCAGGTCTCCGAAAAGCAAAGCTGGTGAAGAAGAATACGAGACGGAGGCCCTGAAGTCGGACCCTCCGGTCGAAGACTCCGAAAAGGATGTCGGTGCCTTGGAAGCGAAGATGTCCCTCCTCAACGGGATCACTGTTATCGTGGGCTCTATCATCGGCAGTGGAATTTTCGTGTCTCCGACTGGTGTGCTGAAGTACACGGGGTCTGTCAACGCAAGTCTACTTGTGTGGGTTGCATCGGGAATTTTTAGTATGGTTAGTATAATTTATTCTAATTTTATACGTGATAGAGCCACGCTGCGTCTATATTATGGTTGTAGCACGAATGGGTCGGCTCGACCGGGGTATATGTGCCATTTTAATCGATAACTTGTTGCCATCTTGTAGGTAGTGACATAATCCCGTTGCTGTAGAAATCTTGGGATTTTTGATCAAAAAATGCGACAAGTAGTTTTGACAGTCCTCTCTTGATGTTAACCTAACACTACCCAAAGAATTCTGAAGAGACCGAAACAGGTAAAAGTCAAAGGGTACAAGGTCAGAACTATATGGTGGATGCATTAACACTTCCCAACCAAGCTCTCTCATTTTTGCTGAGTGACCAAAGATGTGTGTGGTCTGGCATTATCATGATGAAAGACCACTCCACTTCAATTTCAGTTTTTTCTCAATTTCTTGCTTGATTCTTATCTCATCAGGTTTTATCCTGCGGTAAAAGCTCATAATAAATGATGCCCTTCCAATCCCACCATACACACAGCATCATCTTATTGCGTGTTAATCCGGCTTTCGTTACAGTCTGTGGAGTTTGACTACCCTTTGACCATGATCTTTTTCGT
The DNA here is from genome assembly GCA_029286625.1 of Parnassius orleans. Lineage (NCBI taxonomy): Eukaryota > Metazoa > Arthropoda > Insecta > Lepidoptera > Papilionidae > Parnassius > Parnassius orleans. Next base: position 1,719,236 of record JAGSMP010000089.1, read on the forward strand.
ACATTCTTGTCGTAAGTCATCCATTTTTTATCACCAGTGATCAATCTTTTTAAAAATGGTTCGGATTCATTACATTTTTTTAATATGAGAGGGGACAAATGAGCATACGGCTCACCTGATGGTATGTGACTACCACCGCCCATGAACAACTGCAGCACCAGGAGAATTGCAGATGCGTTGCCAGCCTTTTAAAAAAGAGTAGGCTCTTTTCTTGAAGGTTCCTAAGTCGTATCGGTCCGGAAAAATTGCTGGTGGTATTCGATTCCACAAGGAAGTTGTGCGAGGAAGAAAACTTCTAAATCGCACAGTAGTGAACCGCCAATCATCCAGTTGGCACGGATGGTATTTCGAGTTCTGTCGCGATGCGCGATGGTGAAATTGAGCGGCTGGAATTAGTGCGAACAATTCCTCTAAGCATTCCCCGTGGTAGATACGATAGAATACGCAAAGAGATGTAACATCTCTTCGCAGCGCCAGTGAATCAAGCCGATCAGAAAGAGCTCGGTCGCCGACGATTCGAACCGCTCTGCGCTGGATACGATGAAATGGAAGGAGCTGGCACTGGGGAACCCCGGCCCAGAGATGGGAACAGTATTCCATGTGGGGCTGAACCTGTGCCTTATAAAGTTGCAGGCGGTGTGCCGGCATGAAATACTGTCCGCTCTGCTGAGCACGTCAAGCTTTTTAGAGGCCAATTTGGCTTTCTCTTCTAAGTAACCACGAAACTGCACGTCATTCGATATGTCGACGCCGAAGATTCCGATACTGGCTGAGGCAACAAGGGGAGTGCCCTGAAACTGAGGAAATACGACAAAGGGGTTCTTTTAAGCGGTAAACGCGCAAACTTGTGTCATCTGGGGTTTAAACTGAACTAGATTTAAAAAAACTCGATTTCAGACACAAGTTTGTTCCGGTACTCGACGACGTATTTCCGAGAAATAATAGCACGGCTAGTGTATAAGGCATCGCCAGTGCTGTCGTCTACATAACAATGATTGTTGCTAGTATGCAACATATCATTGATATACAGAAGGAACAGTGTAGGAACGCAGCCTTGTGTAACACCGGCGTTAATAGGCTTGCAAGCCGAGCATGCACCGTCTACTACGACCTTGAAGCTCCGATCAGCCAGAAAACTGGTGATCCAATTGGATAATTTCTCGGGAAGCCTATAGGAAGGAAGCTTCGAAAGAACCGCTTTGTGCCAAACCCGATCGAAGCCTTCGATATGTCCAAACTAATCGCCAAAGCCTCCCCTTTGGACTCGATCGCCTGCGACCCCGACGGAAACCGTACTGGCGGTCACTAATCAGCTGGTTCTCCTCAAGGTACCGCATGAGCTGGCAGTTAATAATAATGACTCCATTATTTACGAGAACAACGAGGTGATCGCGATAGTCCTGTAGTTAGACGGATCAGAGCGGTTTTTAGGGATCGGGTGCACGAAAGCTGTCTTCCATAAATTCGGGACAACGGCTAGGGAGAACAAGTACGCGTTAGAACCGAGGTTGGGAGTAGGAGAACTGGTGCCAACTCTGGAGCGCACGTCCTCAGCACAATTGCCGGGATTCCATCAGGCCCACTCGACTTGTGGATATCCAGGGAGAGTAGTGCTTTGCGTACTGAGCACTGTGTGAATCGCACATTAGGCATAGAGCACTCACACTGCGGGATGGTCAGCGGTGTGTTCCCCCCGTCATCGAGAGTCGAGTTGGACGAAAAGGGAGCCTAAAAGGTCGGCTTTCTCTTTTGCGGCGTGGGCCAGTGAGTCGTCCTCCCTGTGCAGAGATGGTAGTGATGGCTTACAGAAATTCCCTTGGACAGCCTTGGCGAGAGACCAGAATGCGCGGGTTCCCGAAAGAAGGCGAACTAATTTCTCGCCAATTCTGCTAATGGGCTCATACTTAGCCTTGGCAATATCTCTTTTGAAGGACCTGAAGGCGAAGTTATACTTCCTTTTAAGCATGCTGGTGTTTAGATCCCGAGCTGCCGAAGTGTCAGCCATTTCAATACAGAATCGCAAATGAGTACACGATTAATTAAGTTGCTTTCAGTGAGCTCGTGTGGGACCCATATATCGAGCGTTTTTGTATAGCCAGACTTTTTCAAATGAGTCAAAACTTTTTTGTGGTCAATCCTCAATTCCTCGGCTATGTCGTAACTACTAATATGCCGAACTTGTTCCACTTTTTCAAAATGGCATCGACTTTAACCGTATGAGGGCGAACAGAGCGAAAATTGCCGGACTCAAAACGCTTGAACCAACTTTGTGTTACTTTTACTGACATTGCATTAGGTCCATAAACGTCACAAATTTTTTTCGCGGTATGAGTCGCATTTTTCCCTTTTTTGTAATAAAACTTCAGAATATATCGAATTTCTTCGTTAGATTCACTCATTTTGGCGGTCAGAAAAACAATTGAAAAATGGCGGAATTTTTTACTTTTTATTTTTCTTAATTATAACCAGCCAGATGCAAGCAGTACAACCAAAGAGGTTTTTCTTCAATTTTAGAGAAACAAAAGACGAAGATACTTTTTCCTTTGATAAATAAATAAATCGAAATCTTTAAATAAGGTAATTTTATTGAATGTTAGTTCCACTAGAATTTTCTTCTGTATCGTGGGGGCAGTTTACATACTTAAATTTCACAAAAACAAACGTCCAGACCCGGAACAAGTAAGTATTTGTAGGTAATAGTTGTTCGCACGGTATTGGAACCCGCGACCCTTAGCGCTGCAACTCATTGCTAACCACTGCGCCACGGGGCCTTCATTCATTATTTTACGTTTAACAATTATTCGTGATGAAAAAATATTATTACTTTATTTTATTATAATTTATAATTACAATTATAAATTACCTAATAAAGAACAAAGAATCGGCGTCATCAAGTAATTAAAAGTATATGTACTCGTAAATACACAGCCAGACGCGTATAATCAACGTTGTTTTAATGATTTAAACTAACTTGTAGGCATGTTATCGTCATCTAATGGTAAAATATTTGTAACAATCTTCAGTAAACCGTAGGTATAACATCATAGGCAATGTCTTATCACAGGCCTTATATATTATATTATGGTCGCCTTTGTGTCGCGTCGCCTTGGCACGTGCCGCATCTTGTCAAAGATATCGCCGCGATATCAAAGGTCGCCGCGTGCCGCGTACCGTACACCCACATGAGTTACTCATGTGGTACACCCACTGGAGGAATTGGTTTATATTCGTGTTTTATTACAATAACCATAAGAATAAAAGAGTATTATATTTTATTCTTAGAATAGAAAAACATTTAATAAACACAGTAAAAAATAATAAAATAAAAGAAAAATAATAAGTGCGCCTCCGGCTGTACCGGCACTATCTTAGCGAACAGACTACTTATATCCCTTCGCCATATTCAGGAAACATTCCGTTGTATATTACGATCAGCCATATTTACATGGTAATTATGGTGAGGATGATGTTAACGTATTACCGAATCATCCGAATGATACCTGGTAATACCAGGTTCCTAATTATATAAAAACGTTTCGTTTGCCCATACCTTCCGTTTTAACTTTTACAGGGCATGAAGAAACCATTAGCTAATAAAACTAAATACTGGTTTAGTAACTTGCGAACTGCTTTTATTTAGGTAGAAAACTAATTAATAGATTGTAATAAAAGCAGTTTTTCAACCGACTTCCAAAAAAGGAGGAGGTTCTCAATTCGATTGTATTTTTTATGTGTGCTACCTCAGAACTTTTTTATAGGTGAACCGATTTTGATGATTGATTTTTATTTGAAAGCTGGTGCTTCCCATGTGGTCCCATATAAATTTTATCAAGATCTGATCAGTAGTTTTTGAGTTATCTTTAATAATGCGTATTGAATTGACTTTGACTACATTGATGATGTTCTCATTTTATTTATATTGAAGTCGGTTGTACAAAATTTTTAATTTTACCACTTGTATAAATATGCACTTCGTGTATTAAATCAAAACTGATCCTAACTGAGAATGAAAAGTTTCTTAACTACAGTTAACGCTAGCAACGTTAAATATAACGAACTTATAACAAAATAACGATAATGAAAAGTTTTAAAGGGTTGTCTACGTGACTATATTTAGCGTTTTAATAATGATATTCTTATTATTGAGATTATACAGAGCGTTGTTAACATAATCGTTAATAATAATTAAAGTTAATTTATTACTTGTAATTATCTGTAAAGGGATTTATAGTTCAATTAACATGAAGCCAGTGCGAAATAATTAACTAAAGTAACTTTGTAATTTAAGTTAAGGTCAAACTGAAAATTGGAAAAGTTTGTGATTTATGACCTTTAGAAGACGAGAAATTAGAAGTGTTCTAACTAAAGATGTTATTGAAATCCTTAAAATATTTCATATTTGAACAAAATGACGGCGCAGTGGCTTAGCAATGAGTTACCGCGCTCAGGGCTGCGGGTTCGAATCCCGCACGGAACAAGTATTTGTCTGACCTACAAGTAATTGTTCCGGGTCTGGGTGTTTGTCTTTGTGCAATTTATGTTTGTTTACTGCCTCCACGATACTGGAGAAAAACCTAATGTAGAACACGTAAAAAAAAGAAAAAATTAAAAAATATAGTTTAAAAACGAAAGATAAAATATCGAAGCTTTTTAATTTTGTGTCATTTAGGTGAACAATAAAATGGTATCCTCAAGTCCTCTGAGACTGTGGAGCGTCATTTATAACGAAGATAAGTCTTGTAGATTTATTATAAGTTGGAAAAGCTTCTTTACTCTGACAGCTCTTTTCATTAAACGGCAATCCAGTTTTTAAGTCTCGAGAGTAACAACCAATCACATGAAAAATTTGTTGTTTTGATTTACGATTTTTTTTAAATAAAATCATCAATTTAACGTATGGTACGCAATAAAGTAATAAAGCGGATGGTTGCAGGGTTATCGAAAACTAAGTAATTTTATCTAAGCATTATCTATACAAATACATACAAATAAATAAAAATCAAGTGTCTCTTTGTAATGTCAAAATAACAGCTTTTTACTTCATGCATACAAAGGTATACAGTTAAAATTTTTGTTTGTCTGTCTCTCTGTTTGTTTGTTCCTGCTAATTTCCGAAATGATTGGACCGATTTTGACGGGACTTTCACTGGCAGATAGCTGATGTTATAAAGAGTAACTTAGGCTACTTTTATTTTAGAAAAAGAATTAGGGTTACGAGCAAAAAGAAAACCCTAATTTCACGCGGGCGAAGTCACGGGGAACTGCTAGTTAAAAATAAAAAAGTAAAGCCTATTTCAGAGAACTAAAACGAATAAAATAATTTCCAAATAAAAGCTTCAAAGTCGGACTTTTATTCCTCTGTACATTATGTGTTAGCATATCTTCGTTAATTGTGAACTGATATTGATTTTTCTTTTTAAGGGTTCCGTACCCAAAGGGTAACCATCATCATTACAGCCCTTCACAAGTCTACTGCTGAACATAGGCCTCCCCCAAGGAATGCCACAAAGCACGGTCACGAGCCACCTGCATCCATTGACTTCCTGCATGTCTTACTAGGTCATTATTCCATCTAGTGGGGGGACGCCCTACACTTCGCCTGCCGGTACGAGGCTGCCACTCGAGAACCTTTCTTCCTCATCATCGGTTGTCGGGTCTCCGAGCTATATGGCCGGCCCATTGCCACTTCAGCTTACTAGTCCGCTGGGCTATGTCAGTTACTCTGGTTATACTGCCTCATTAATCATTATTATTAATTAATATCCTCATTTCTAAGTTTTTCACGCAGACAAACCCCGAGCATAGCCCTCTCCATAGCTCGCTGAGCAACTTTGAGCTTCCTCATACGGCCAGCAGTGAAGGACCACGTCTCAGATCCATATGTCATCACTGGTAATACGCACTGGTTGTTAAACCGGAAATAGTTTTGTTTCATACAGAGAGTTAAGTTAAGAAGATCATTTGCTTCCCAGGATGTAGACGACGTTTATCAAAGAGATCTGCGAGTATACGCAAACAGTCAGGGATGGGACATTTGTGAAAAGACTATCAACGTCTAAAGATAACAATATGGATTTAGGAGGAATACGAATATCTTTAATTTTGGAAATGAGATCTAAGCTATTTTTAGGCTGTAGTGGGTTGAATCCAGATTTCTCTCGAAGGAGGAAGTTTAATTTTTAGCAAGGAAATAAGCTGGTGCACCTATATATGAGACAACTGGACGAATAGGAACATGTTCTTTATGTATTTTAGGTAACCCATATAAAATGGGTGCATGAGGATTCATTGAACAAGACTGCTCCGGGACAAGTTGTGAACAGGAAAAACATATGATGACTGTTGTATACATAGCTTAACATCCGAAGTAAACTTTTGGTTGGGTCAGACTCAATGGCTCAAAGTCATCACCTTGGATAACATCGTTAACCTTCCGGCTGTACCCGCTACTCTCCATAATGACAACAGTATTGCCCTTATCGGCTTTAGTAACAATAAGGTCGTTTCCTTTATTCTCTGCTTTAGTGACTTAAAACAGGGAACTCAGGATTGAAATGAGAAGACGTGGGCACAGCCTGAATTTCATTAGCTAACAAACTTTTAACAATGTTATCCTTCCTCCCGATCACAACGGCCATCTCCGCGTCAACGGCCATGGTCTCTAACGATTTTTGGGAGACCGAAGGTGTTAAATTATACTTTAGGCCTTTATGTAAAAGGGACAACTCATCCGTTGGAAACTGGACATCGGAAAGATTCTTAACTCGGAGATTAAATTGGTGATATTCTGTATGTATGTCGTTATTACGATTACGGGATGAAGAGGATACAAGTCGTTGTAACTTACGGGACTGAATTTGATATTTCTCGTAAACAGTCATTGAAGCAAGTTCTCTGGCTTTCCCATCCAAAATATCAAATTCAATATTATGTAATTTATATGAAAGTTCAGAATATAATACTTTAAGGTGGATTTTTAAATTATCTCTATTGGAAAACCAACGATGACACTCCTCATTAAGCCAAATATTCTGAGCTTTAGAAATAGCAACATTGGCCGCTCGACTATTTGTGCCGGAACGTATTTGAATATAATTGGGAATAACATGAAGTTGTTTGCACTGCTGATTGAACCAAACATTTTGGGCAGCAATACGATGGAGTTTTGTTAATTTGACATAGAGTATTGCCTGGTCAGCCGTGCTATCCTTTTTAAGATAATTTATAAAATCAGGCGTTACTTTGCAGAAATCCATTATATTAAAGTTGTAAATATTTACTTTGCAAACATCCGCTTAATAAAATAAAATGATGTCTTACCTAGTTTGAAGTGTAGTGGTGTTGGGAGTAGTGGTGCTGGGATTAGTGGTGACGGGGATAGTGCACGCAATTGAGGGAGGGCGGGAGGTGCTCTTCAAACTAGGTAAGACACATCATTTTATTTTATTAAGCGGATGTTTGCAAAGTAAATATTTACAACTTTAATATAATGGATTTCCGCAAAGTAACGCCTGATTCTATTAATTATCTTAATGATTTAAACTAACTTGTAGGCATGTTATCGGCATCTAATGGTAAAATATTTGTAATAATCTTTAGTAAACTGTAGGTATAACATCATAGGCAATGCCTTATATATTATATGGTCGCCTTTGTGTCGCGTCGCCTTGGCACGTGCCGCATCTTGTCAAAGATATCGCCGCGATATCAAAGGTCGCCGCGTGCCGCGTACCGTACACCCACATGAGTTACTCATGTGGTACACCCGCATTAGGATTTGGCATTTTACAACGAAGCGCCGAAGTAAAATTTCTCTTGCTACCTAACTTGTGTTTATTGTTTATATTCGTATTTTATTACAATAACCATAAGAATAAAATAGTATTATATTTTATTCTTAGAATAGAAAAACATTTAATAAACACAGTAAAAAATAATAAAATAAAAGCAAAATAATCTTAGCGAACAGACTACTTATATCCGTTCGCCATATTCAGGAAACGTTCCGTTGTATATTGCGATCAGCCATATTTACATGGTAATTATGGTGAGGATGATGTTAACGTATTACCGAATCATCCGAATGATACCTGGTAATACCAGGTTCCTAATTATATAAAAACGTTTCGTTTGCCCTTACTTTCCGTTTTAACTTTTACAGGGCATGAAAAATACCATTAGCTAATAAAACTAAATACTGGTTTAGTAACTTGCGAACTGCTTTTATTTAGGTATAAAACTAATAGATTGTAATAAAAGCAGTTTTTCAACCGACTTCCAAAAAAGGAGGAGGTTCTCAATTCGATTGTATTTTTTATGTGTGCTACCTCAGAACTTTTTTATAGGTGAACCGATTTTGATGATTGATTTTTATTTGAAAGCTGGTGCTTCCCATGTGGTTCCATATAAATTTTATCAAGATCTGATCAGTAGTTTTTGAGTTATCTTTAATAATGCGTATTGAATTGATTTTGACTACATTGATGATGTTCTCATTTTATTTATATTGAAGTCGGTTGTACAAAATTTTTAATTTTACCACTTGTATAAATATGCACTTCGTGTATTAAATCAAAACTGATCCTAACTGAGACTGAAAAGTTTCTTACAACGTTAAATATAACGAACTTATAACAAAATAACGATAATGAAAATTTTTAAAATGTTGTCTACGTGACTATATTTAGCGTTTTAATAATGATATTCTTATTACTGAGATTATACAGAGCGTTGTTAACATAATCGTTAATAATAATTAAAGTTAATTTATTACTTTTAATTATCTGTAAAGGGATTTATAGTTCAATTAACATGAAGCCAGTGCGAAATAATTAACTAAAGTAACTTTGTAATTTAAGTTAAGGTCAAACTGAAAATTGGAAAAGTTTGTGATTTATGACCTTTAGAAGACGAGAAATTAGAAGTGTTCTAACTAAAGATGTTATTGAAATCCTTAAAATATTTCATATTTGAACAAAATGACGGCGCAGTGGCTTAGCAATGAGTTACCGCGCTCAGGGCTGCGGGTTCGAATCCCGCACGGAACAAGTATTTGTCTGACCTACAAGTAATTGTTCCGGGTCTGGGTGTTTGTCTTTGTGCAAGTTATGTTTGTATACTGCCTCCACGATACTGGAGAAAAAACTAATGTAGAACACGTAAAAAAAAGAAAAAATTAAAAAATATAGTTTAAAAACGAAAGATAAAATATCGAAGCTTTTTAATTTTGTGTCATTTAGGTGAACAATAAAATGGCATCCTTAAGTCCTCTGAGACTGTGGAGCGTCATTTATAACGAAGATAAGTCTTGTAGATTTATTATAAGTTGGAAAAGCTTCTTTACTCTGACAGCTCTTTTCATTAAACGGTCCAGTTTTTAAGTCTCGAGAGTAACAACCAATCACATGAAAAATTTGTTATGTTTTGATTTACGATTTTTTTAAATAAAATTAATAATTTAACGTATGGTACGTAATAAAGTAATAAAGCGGATGATTTCAGGGTTATCGAAAACTAAGTAATTTTATCTAAGCATTATCTATACAAATACATACAAATAAATAAAAATCAAGTGTCTCTTTGTAATGTCAAAATAACAGCTTTTTACTTCATGCATATAAAGGTATACAGTTAAAATTTTTGTTTGTCTGTCTCTCTGTTTGTTTGTTCCTGCTAATTTCCGAAAGGACTGGACCGATTTTGACGAAAGGACTGGACCGATTTTTTTCTAAAATAAGAGTAACTTAGGCTACTTTTATTTTAGAAAAAGAATTAGGGTTACGCGCAAAAAAAACCCTAATTACACGCGGGCGAAGTCACGGGGAACTGCTAGTTAAAAATAAAAAAGTAAAGCCTATTTCAGAGAACTAAAACGAATAAAATAGTTTCCAAATAAAAGCTTCAAAGTCGGACTTTAATTCCTCTGTACATTATGAGTTAGCATATCTTCGTTCATTGTGAACTGATATTGATTTTTCTTTTTAAGGGTTCCGTACCCAAAGGGTAACCATCATCATTACAGCCCTTCACAAGTCCACTGCTGAACATAGCCCTCCCCCAAGGAATGCCACAAAGCACGGTCACGAGCCACCTGCATCCATTGACTTCCTGCATGTCTTACCAGGTCATCATTCCATCTAGTGGGGGGACGCCCTACACTTCGCCTGCCGGTACGAGGCTGACAGCCTAGGAGAACCTTTCTTCCTCATCATCGGTTGTCGGGTCTCCGAGCTATATGGCCGGCCCATTGCCACTTCAGCTTACTAGTCCGCTGGGCTATGTCAGTTACTCTGGTTATATTGCGGATATCCTCATTTCTAAGTTTATCACGCAGAGAAACCCCGAGCATAGCCCTCTCCATAGCAGTGAAAGACCACGTCTCAGATCCATAGGTTATCACTGGTAATACGCACTGGTTGTACAATCTAGTTTTGAGGTTTTGAGGTATGCCTGATGAGAAGATGTATCGTAATCTCCCGAACGCTGCCCAGCCGAGTTGAATCCGTCGATTGACCTCTCGGTCGAAGTTGGACTTACCTAGTCTAACTATTTGTCCCAGATAAATATACTCGTCAACAACTTCGAACTTAGTGCTCCCAACATAGGTGTGACATGGACGTTAAACCTGATTTTTGTTTTGTCCATGTTCATCTTAAGACCTATCCGTTGGGAGACACTATTGAGGTAATTGAGCATAGTGCATAGGTCCTCCAGCGATTCTTCCATAAGGACTATATCGTCGGCAATTCGAAGGTGAGTGATGTACTCGCCATTGACGCCTTCCAATGCAGCGGTGAAGAGTTTCGGGGATATTACGTCACCTTCTTACACCTCTCTGCAGTTGGATAGGTTTCATACTCTGGTTCTGTACTCGGATAGCCATTGTAACCCTACTGTACAAACACTTTAGCACTTCGGTATACCGACAGTCCACTTGGCACCGCTGAAGGGACTGCAGCACCGTCCAAATTTCGACGGAATCAAAGGCTTTCTCATAGTCCACATACGCAAGACAAAGTGGCAGATTGTACTCTTCGGTCTTCTGTACAATTTGCTGAAGGGTATGTATGGTGCTAAAGCCTTTTCGGAAACCGGCTTGTTCGTGAGGCTGAAAGTCGTTAAGCCTACGTGCGAGACGATTCGTAATACTTCTCGAAAATGGCACGTAGACACGGCTCAGAAGGGAAATCGGTCTGTAGTTCTTCAAGAGAGCGTTGTCGCCTTTCTTGAAGAACAAGACCACCGCACTTCTGCTCCACGCCTCCGGAGTAGTGTCACCATGGAGGACGGAATTAAAGAGCTTCTGAAGGACTTTAAGTCCAGATTCCACAAGCTTGTTATTCATATCGTCCATTTCATTGGAATCTTCTAGGCACTGAAAACGATTTTGTAACTTGAGCTGAAAGTTTCGGGGCTTTGGATTAGAGCACGAGGGGGACGGACCGTTGACTTCATTATACGTGACCTCTCCAACTTAACGTTTAGGTTTAGTGTGTCTCTCACCATTCGGTGATCGCTGCCAGTTTTCACCCTCGCGATCACTGAGACATCACTGAACAGTTGTCGTCTGGTCGTCATAATGAAGTCAATCTCATTTTTCGTCGAACCGTCGGAGTCGACTAGTCCAATTTCTGTCCACATCTGTATGTCAGCGGGCTGTATCTCATGAACCGTAATAGATAGACAGTTGAAATTTTCACAGAATGTGTATTTCTGTTGCCGCTATAACAACAAATAATAAAAATAAAAATAAATTAAAAATTAAAGGGCGCCCACCTACTAGAAACGTGTTTTACTATGGTGGTACCCTTCATGTGGGAGTCCGACTCACACTTGGCCGGCTTTTTATTTTAATTAAATAGTTTATACTTTAGTAGTGGTGCCATTTAATTTTGAATAAAATATTCCACCTAAGTACTAAGGGCAGCAAAATAGGGGATGAAGTTTTTAATATTACTATTTAGACGACATCGTGATATTTACGAGTAGTTAGTCCACTCAAAAGAGTAAAAAAAAATTTTTTAATAAAAAGTAAAATCAACTTATAAAACCTAAAAAGAATAAAATAATCTTGATATTTTGAAGACTTGATAAGAGTGTCTTAGCGCAGAGATTCCTAAAGTGGGTTCCGCGGAACCTAATGGTTCCGTGGAAAAGTCACCAGGGTTCCGCAAAATTATATATTTTTACTTGTTAAATAATTTCACACTTTGGTATAGTATACGGCAACTAAATTGGCAAGATTTTGGCGTAGTGAGGGAAAGTTCGCGCATGTACAACGGGACGTGGACACGTTGCGGGAGGCAAAGGTAGACAGCCAACCAATCGCGCGCTTGAAACGATGCTACCTCGTTCCCCGCGCCCCGCTTGATAACCAAAGAGATCTAAAAAACGACTTCTTTGCATCTATCGAATCTTGCCAAGTTAGACGCCGGCAACTATACAAATATTATTTTGAATTGGTGCAAAATATGTGATGAGAAGAACCCATTACTGTTATATAGGTTCGTAGGTATTTAGCGAGAATTATATTGTAATATTTCAATTGCACTGTCTATGATATGTAATCATTTGATGTGGTATGATATGTAATCATTGGATTTATTCCTTAAAATAAAAGGGATTTGGTGAGTGTTCCATTACCTCAAAAGTATGGGAACTCTTGTCTTAGCACCTTAGCATTACACTTCAGAATGTGTTTGCCGAAGATTAACCCGGGCCCGGACAGACAGACAAAAATTGTAAAAATCGTTCATTCATGTCTTAATCAGATGCAATTTTTATTATAGGATAAGGATAACAAACACACAGACTACCTGATGGTAAGTAGTTGCTGTGGCCCATAGACATCTACATCTATCCTCGACTACGAATCAAAATGCAGATGCGTTGTCACCCGTGAGGACTAAGATGGAATGCCTCGTTTCCAGTTAAAGGGGTCTCCGGTTCTCTACACTCAACATACGAAACACAGCAGCATTAAGCTGCTATTTTATAACCGAATTTAGAAACGACAATTGGGAAAACCTCTTAGAAGGAATAGAATCTTGTCAAGACGCCTTTTGGAAGCTGACTAGAGCTATAAAATTGGAGAAATCTCCTACCATGCCACCTCTCGTGAGGCTAGACCATCCCAATTTCGCCTTGGATGATCTCGAAAAAGCCGAATGCCTAGCCGACAGTCTAGAGAGCCAGTGTACCCCATCCAGCGTACCAACAGATCCCGATCACCTACTAGAGGTGGAAGCGGAAGTCGAACGTAGCTCTGCGTTACCACCAGCGGGCAAACCACTCGATCTCGTGACTTTTGACGAAGTCAAAGAAAGCAAAAACCTTAAGAATAGATCAGCCCCTGGGCCAGACGGCATCAGCAACAAGGTGATCAAATCTCTTCCGGCACCACTAATTTACCTTCTCGTAGGAATATTCAACACGCTTCTCTCAAGCTGCTCTGTCCCGGATATCTGGAAAGAGGCAGACGTAATAGGGATCCCAAAACCAGGGAAACCGTGAAATCACCAGCTACAGGCCCATCAGTCTACTCAACGCATTGGGTAAATTATACGAGCGCATCATTCACAAGTGCCTCCGAACCTTTACTGTAATTAACAGACATCTCCCCGACAAGCAGTTAGGCTTTAGAGCCGAACACTCGTGCACTCACCAAATTCATCGCCTAACAGAATATATTCTGTCTGGCTTTAATCACGAACCAACAAAGATAAGGTGTAGGATAGATAACACCGGAGCCCTCTTCTTTGATGTCGCAAAGGCATTTGATAAGGTCTGGCACGACGCTTGCTCTACAAGCTGTATAAACTTAACGTGTCCGATAGGCTCGTACACATCATCCGAGCCTTCCTTACAAATCGCTCCTTTCGCTATCCAGTAGAGGGAACCCGTTCCACGAAACGTTTTCTAAAGGCCGGGGTCCCACAAGGCTCCGTCCTGTCTCCACTCCTCTTCACACTCTTCACGATATCCCTAAGGACCCAGTGGTAAACACTGCCCTCTTCGCCGATGATACGGCACTCTTTGTATCAGATTATAATAGGAAAACTCAAAAAGCTACCAATCGCTTAGTCGAATGGTTCCGCCTGTGGAAAATCGAAGTGAATCCCGAAAAAGTGTAGCAATATGCTTTCAACGGAGTTCAACGCCAAAAAAGATTCGAGGGCCAAAATCTAAGCTAGATATTATCTCCTTATACGGCCGCCCCATCCCTTGGGAAAACTCGGCCAAATATCTGGGAGTCACAGGGCCACCGGAGCACGGTGGTATCAACGGAATTCAGATCTGCATAATGATTGATAAATTCCCACTATCTCTGAATACTCCACGGAGATGTCTCAGTGCTAATTTAATAGCGCTGAAAACCATCTAAACCAGCTAGTGGCAAACGCAGCCAACTACGTCCCGATACTAAACGTCGCGCGGACTCTCCGTAGACCGGGTAACGTACTTATAGAACAGCCACGCTTGCTCGACCCAGTCGACCCAAACGTTGCAGGTACATCCGACACTGACACTACATCCACACCAAATGGGACAAACACAAGTAGGATAACGGATGGGGTGTTCCAGCACACACCGCGTACACACCGTACACCCGTGTACCTGGGCGGTTCTCACCGCCCAGAACATCGACCGACACGAGCTAATCAGTCAGAGGCGGGGGTTCACATAGCCTCACTCGGACAGCGGCTAGATAGCTCGAAAAAACCTCAACAGAGAATATGATGATTGGTAACAATACAAAAACATAATCCAACATCATCCTCATCCCCGTCATTGCCTTTCCCTTTTTTAATATTAAATACTACTAATATAGCTGCAGCATTGCTGTACCTCGTATAAGCAAATAACCTTCTCAGCTCAATAAAAGACAGTTATTTCGATATTACAGACATACTTGATATATAAGATAACTTACATTGACGTATAATTCCGATAAAAATATAAAAGCGAATTGATTCATAATCTAAAAATTCTGTAAGCATAATAAAGTCAACGTCAGCTATCAGCGTCACATGGTCATCTGGTTGGAGGTATGTTCAATTAGTATGTTGATATCGACGAACTGCCCCCTGACCGATCGGCTTACGTAATATCCATTTGTTTGATCAGTGCCGCATTTATCAAACTCGTTTTAAAATAGCCAGTTTATGTGAATAATAAATTATTGGCTACAAGACTTTATGAATATATTAATTCACTTTATTATTGTTACTAGTAGTGCCTAGTGGTCAAAATTCGACCGTATCTCATTAAATTTAAAATTTGTTAATTTTAAAATTGTATATTAAGCAAGCTGTATTTCACTTTCAACTGCGCAGCAGTCATCTCTTAAACTATATATATAAAAATATAAAATAAACGGTCTTTTAGGAAAGAAAAGGTAGGAACGTTCGACTGTATTTTTTTATCTGTGTTACCTCAGAACTTTTTTCTAGGTGAACCGATTTTGATGATTCTTTTTTTATTTGAAAGCAGGTATTCCTTATGTGGTCCCATTTAAATTTGATCAAGATTTGACCTGCAGTTTTGAGTTATCCTTAATAATGCGTATCTAATTGACTTGTTTTTATAAAATTGAAGAAAAATCTCTTTAGTTGTACTGTTTGTATCTGGCTGGTTTTAATATAAATACAAATAAGACATAAAGAAAAAGAAAAATAAAAAGTAAAAAACACTCGATTAGAACGAAGTTCCTTTCCTAGTAGGTATATTATTATTGATAAACGTATTATATTATTGATTAACAAATACAAATAAATGAGTTACTAGCGTCTATAAAATAATGTTTCTTTCATGGCAAGATAAGAAAAAGTGCGAGGAGATGGTTATTATTCCATCTCGCTTCCTTATAGCCGCCAAGGCCGTCTACACTACGTCAGAAGGCGTCGTGACGGAAAAATCTTCCACTTTTTGTCGCCTAGCTCCCATCCGCTAAATCCTACCGTCCGATAAAGAACTTCGTTCCAAAACATTTTTCAATTGTTTTTCTGTCCGCCAAAATGAGCGAATCTAATGAAGAAATTCGATATATTCTGTTGTTTTATTACAAAAAAGGGGGAAAATGCGACACAAGCCGCGAATAAAATTTGTGACGTTTATGGACCTAATGCAATGTCAGTAAAAGTAGCACAAAGTTGGTTCAAGCGTTTTCAGTCCGGGAATTTTCGCTCCGGTCGCCCTCATACGGATAAAGTCGATGCCATTTTTGAAAAAGTGGAGCAAGATATATATTAGTAATTACGACATAGCCGAGCAATTGAGGCTTGACCACAAAACAGTTTTGACTCATTTGATAAAGTATGGCTATACAAAAAAGCTCAATATATGGGTACCAAAAGAGCTCACTGAAAGCAACCTAATGAATCGTGTACTCATTTGCGATTCTCTATTGAAACGCAATAAAACCGAACCATTTTTGAAAAGACTGATCACTGGTGATGAAAAGTAGATCACCTACCACAAGAACGTGCGAAAAAGATTATGGTCAAAAGGTATTCAAGCTCCACAGACTGTAGCGAAACCCGGATTGACACGCAATAAGGTGATGCTGTGTGTATGGTGGGATTGGAAGGGCATCGTTTATTATGAGCTTTTACCGCCGGGCAAAACCATCGATTCGGATCTCTACGGCTAACAACTAATGAGACTCAAGCAAGAAATTGTGAAAAAACGGCCGAAATTGATCAACAGAAAAGGAGTGGTCTTTCATCATGATAACGCCAGACCACACACATCTTTGGCCTCTCAGCAAAAATTGAGAGAGCTTAGTTGGGAAGTGTTAATGTATCCACCATATAGTTCTGACCTTGTATCCTTAGATTTTCACCTATTTCGGTCTCTTCAGAATTCTTTGGGTAGTGTTAGGTTAACATCAAGAGAGGACTGTCAAAACTACTTGTCGCATTTTTTTATCAAAAATCCCAAGATTTCTACAGCAACGGGATTATGTCACTACCTACAAAATGGCAACAAGTTATCGAACAAAATGGCACATATATATATTTATTATAATTAAATGTAATTAAACTTTGAAAAAAATGTCTTGAATTTGTATATAAAATACGAAGAAACTTTTTCCGCGACCTAATATTTATATTGAAATCGGTTGCACAAATTTTTTAATTTTACCACTTGTTGACTTTTCCACAGACTATTGAAAAGGGAACATTTGAAAACACAACATTAAGTAGTAATTATTACAATTGTTTGGTTACAATCTCTACTCTGAGCGACTGTTTGACCACAGACTATTATGTTTTTTTTATAGAATTAGGGTGACAAACGAGCACACAGTCCACCTGATGGTAAGTGGTTGCTGTGGCACATAGACATAGATGTCATCTTAGTGTGTATTCGTGATTCTTAGTGTGTAGATAGACGTAGACATCTATCTTCGTTTGCGAATTTAAATGCAGATGCGTTGTCAGCCGTGAGGACTAAGATAGAATACCTCTTTTCCAGTAAAAAGGGTCTCCGGTTCTCTACACTCACCATACGAAACACAACAGCGTTAAGCTGCTATTTTACGCTGGTATTCTGTGAGAGCGTGGTCCTTCCCCGGTCGAGCCGACCCATTCGTGCTACAACTATACTATTAATATAGCTGCAGCATGGCTCTACCACGTAAAGTTTGATATTGGCAGTGTGAACTTAAATAATGAATGTTTTATTTAATTTAATTTAATAATGATTAAATTGATATTTACACGAACACTACACATTACATAATATATTTGTATCACACATATTATGTATAAATTTTAGCTTTTTGCACTCCTTCTCCAAATAAACTTCAACTATGCCAAGTCACACACTACTCCGTGCGGGCAACGTGCTTGAAAAGGGGTACAAATAAGTTTTTTAAATTAAATAAAGGTAACAAACGAGCACACAGTCCACCTGATGGTAAGTGGATGCTGTGGCCCATAGACATCTAAGTACATTGTAACCCCTGCAGATGCGTTGTAGCTCCTGAGGACCCCGGTCGAGCCGACCCATTTATGCAACAACCATAATATAGCTGCAGCGTGGCGCTATTATATCTACCACGGTCTTCCCTTCACGTATTAATATCTAGATTTTTTAATGGAATAAGGCTGACAACACGAAGACACTGTCCACCTGAATTAAATGGATACCGTGGAACATAGACACCTACCTCGCTTAAGAATAAAAATGTAGATGCTTTATCACTCTTTAGGACTAAGATAGAATACCTTGTACTAGTAGAAAGGGTCTCCGGTTTTCGTCATTCACCATACAAAACACAGCAGCATTAAGCTCCTATTTTACGCTGGTACACTGTGGGAGCGTGGTCCTTCCCCTGTACAGCCGATCCATTCGTGCTACAATTATATTTAAGCTGCAACGTGGCTCTATCACAAATAAATTTATTATTATAACTAACTGTTCCTCGCGACTTCGCCCGCGTGGAGTTTATTACGATTTCATGGGTTTTAATTTGTCGCGCGGAACCCTAATTATTTTTCTAAATTAAAAGTAGCCTAACTAGCTTATGACATCAGCTATCTGCCAGTGAAAGTCCCGTCACAATCGGTCCAGCCATTTCGGAGATTAGTCGGAACAAACAGACAGACATACAAAATTTTAAAAATTGTTTTTTTGTTGTAAGTACTGTATATAATTTCATATGTAAAAAGCTGTTATTTTGACATTACAAACGGACACTTCAATTTTATTTATTTTTATAAATAATTAAAAAAAACTAAAACTAAATACTCGTTATACAAAATTTTAGTTTTTTATTATAATGGTAATAAATATTGTATATATTTGAATTTATAAATTAAATATTTGTATTAATTTGTATAAATCAAAACTTATGTTATTAAAGTTAATAAATTTGTGTAAATTAAATACTTATTATAACAAATAGTTATATTATTATAGTTTTACTCCCCGCGGTTTAGTGCAAAGAAAGTTTCTATGGTGAACTGGCTATCCTTAGTCTTTGGGCGAGAAAAGAACCAGCGCTCTTGCCACCAGACTTCTCCGTTACGATCCTTTTATAATATACGAAGTTCATATAATGACAGTTTCTTCAAAAGCTTTTGGCGGCAAACTTACCCCAAATTAAATAAGTTTATTTATCATCTATCACCATCACTATTTAGTGATCATCATCATCATCGTCATTACAGCCTATCAAGGTTCATTGATGTACATAGGCCCCCCTAATAGGACTACAGGACGAAATGAAATAGCAGATTCTCTTATCATATATCACAGCCACGGGGGTATCACCCCAGTGACTGTGATATTATTTTTGTCACTGTTTGCTTTTTTAACTTCCCGCATTGAAAATTAATAATTTTCAAAAGTAGGAAGTTATACATTTCGGTCCAATTTTGAGAATGCGAGTTTTCTTCAGATCCCCACGTTTTGAGGTCCTAGGAAGCCGTGCGTGCGTTCTTGCGTCCATGCGTCCGTGCGTCCGTGTGTGCGTGCGTGCGTGCGTGCGTGTGTGTGTGTGTGTGTGTAAATAAAATTTTGTCGTACGATTTCTTTAGAACAAAACGATCGAGATGAGCGACACGGCGTTCGAAAGTGTTCACTGACACTTCGAGCTGATGAGATTTTCAAGTCGATCGGTCGAGCCGTTTCAAAGATTTACAATAAATAAAAACCAAAAAAACAAAAATTAAATAGATTTTATAAGCGGGAAGTTCCAGGGATGGCATGCAGGGTCAACCGTTTTTCAGATTTTAAGTTACTATTGTTATTAGTGAATCCTATTTATGTTATGTTGCACACATTTCCAGTGGTAACATCAGTAATGAATGATATCTCAACAGATCGGCGCCTACTGTTACGCTGAGTTGGGGACAATGATCCGGCTGAGTGGAGCAGACTATGCTTACATCATGGAGACCTTTGGGCCTTTGCCGCATTCATCCGACTCTGGATCGAGTGCATGATAGTTCGACCGTGCTCCCAGGTGAGTACCTTAGATTCAAATCAACGAAACTATCGTGGTAAGATTTTTTATAGAATAAGGGTGACAAATGAACACGCAGTCCACCTGATGGTAAGTGGATGCTGTGGCCCATAGACATCTACATTTATCCTCGATTATTGAGGACTAAGATGGAATGCTTCGTTTCCAGTAAAAAGTGAATACGGTTCTCTACACTCACCATACGAAACACAGTAGCATTAAGCTGCTATTTTACGCTGGTATTCTGTGAGAGCGTGATCGCCGACCCATTCGCTCTACAGCCATAATATATCTGCAGCGTGGCTCTACCATGATTTTTTAATAACTGCAATTTTAGTAACTGCCACATCATATGCGAGCTCGTAGCTACGGCTAGCGCTGTATAACATCAACTAATGACGGCTCCGTGGCGCAGAAAAAAAAAAGATTTGGATTAGGCTATAGGATTCTCATTATATTATACAGTGTTATTTTGCAATAACCAAATTTGTAGAGAAGGTTCAGAATAAGTAATATAGAAAAATAATTAAAAAAAAATTAATTAAAAAAAATCTCAAACATTCTGTCCTTTTTATCTTTTAAATTCAAAATGCACTATTTAAACTGATTTTACTACGAACGCACACATTCGTTATATCTCCTCTACACTACTCTACTCACGAAGTAACTTTGACGAAGTGCTCGTCGAAGTCGATCGAAGTCCGAAGAACGTGACTACACACTCGTGCTACTTTGCAAATAGCTCAGTCGTCTTGTCTTGAGTCGCCCGCACCCTTAACATGAATAACGCTCAAGAGGCAGCTCCTATAGGTACCTAATTGTGTGAACAGTACGACGTCAATGCGTTAACCATAGATAAATAATTATGTAGAAAGCTACATATTTAATGTTTATATAAAAAAATAATATATAACTGGCGTACGCCGAGTAGTGTAGTGAGACGCTTCGTGTAACTTCGGCCCACTTCGCGAAGTCCTTTGACTCGGGCGCAAAAAACCGACAGCGATCGGAAGTCGTCCGAGGCGAAGCGAGGTTGCACGACGCGAATCGACACCTCTCTACACTATTCTCCTCGAGCAACTTCGATCTACTTCGCGAGTAGTGTAGAGGGGCCATAAGGGTCGATCGGTAGACAAAAACGTTGTGGCCCATAAATCACATTCAATTTGGGATAATTTCAAATAAAAGTAGAAACCTTATTTATTCGTATTTTCAAAAACTGTAATAACGGTATATTATCAAATCAAATCAAATAATTTATTTGCAATCCAAGTGTACATTCTCTGGGCCTTAAATTAAAAATGTGCTTATAACTTAGACGCCCTTTTCAGGCACTGCAAATTTGACGAGGACACTGCTTATACATATATGTAAAATATACTTAGAAGCTAGATAAATATAAAAATACATAATAGTGTTATTTTTTATCTAAATACTCCTCCACTGAGTAGAAGGGGTTTTGTTTTAAATATTTACTGAGTCTTGATTGAAATTTGGTTAATTCTGATATATTTTTTTATTTCCTGTGGTAATTTATTATATACTTTTATTGCCATATAGTAGGGGCTTGTATTTAACATTTTTGTTCGCGACTGTGGTAGGTGTAATTTATTTTTGTTACGTGTATTTATGTTATGCGTATCTTTAATCTTCTTGAAAATATTATTATTTTTGTGGACAAACAGGCATAGATCATAAATGTACATACAGGGTAAGGTAAGAATATTTAGTTGTTTGAAATACGGTCTACAGCTAGTAGTGTTATCTACCTGGGCTAGTATTCTAACGCACTTCTTCTGGGTACTAAATAGTTGCTGCACATCGACACTACTTCCCCACTACATAACTCCGTACTTAAGCCACGAATGAGCATAGGCATAGTAAGCTGACAATGCCGTGGCTGTGTCAGTGGTATATTTAATTTGAAATAAAGCATACGTAAATTTTGAAATTTTAGACTTTATATAATTAATGTGCGTTTTCCAATTGATGTTTGAATCTACTTTCAAACCTAAAAGATTAAAAGTATCAACTTCTTCTAGCTGTATATTATTAAAATTTATGTTTAAAGTTAAAGGACAGCTTTTATATGTTTTAAATTGCATAATTTTGGTCTTCTTAAAGTTAATTTCTAAGTTGTAATCTTCAAGCCAATTTGTTATAGTTTGTAGTGTTGTAGACAATATAGTTATAATTTGTGTTTTTATCGCAGTTCACTAACACTGACACATCGTCGGCAAAGAGTACGCTTAATGTGTTTTCGTTATTAATTATCTTAGGTAAATCGTTTATGTATATTAAGCACAATAGGCATCCTAAGACACTACCTTGAGGGATTGAACATGTGAGGTCCCGGACTTGTAACTGTACTACAATGATTTCCCGTTTTTCATCGTTGCGGTGTTCGATTTCAACTATCTGCTTCCTGTTTGTCAGATATGATTGGAACCATTTATAGGCCGTTCCACGAATTCCCGAACCTTTAATTTATTTAAAAGTATATTAAATTGAACTTTATCGTATGCTTGCGCCATATCCAAAAGGAGGCCTATGGTGGCTCTTTTATTATCAATATGTTGCACTGCCGTTTGGATATATTTATATACTGCCAGAGTTGTTGATCTACTTTTTCTAAAACCGTTCTGTGATTCGTCTAATATATTATATTTTTCTAAATAATGATAGAGTCGGTTACACATGGCTTTCTCAAATATTTTAGCATTATTATTTATATATTTGAACTTAAGTTTAAAATTTGGTTACTCTTTGAAAAATAACCCTGTATTGGATTCTTATTTTGGGAAGTGCTCACAGAAATTAAACAATTTAATTCTTTCATCCCCGATTCACCATCGAACAGCAAGATACACGACGGGTTCCAATTCTTTCGTTGTTGACATATCTAACATTCAATTTAAGTATTCTAGTTTTGCTTCTATATGGTACAGTAAAGGTTTAGTGTAATTTTCCTGCATCTTCGTCCGAACAATGTCGAGTCCACAAGAGAGAAGTGAATAGGTTCTTTGCTTAGCTAGTGAATTTTACCAACCAAAACTGCATCCGCACACACCGTGGTAATTGGCCACTGCGGTCCATAGTACACTTGTAATCAACATCAAACAAGGAAGGTTACAGATGCGTTGTCACCTCTGAGGACTAAGATGGAATGCCTCGTTCCCAGTAAAAAGTATAGCCGGTTCCCTACACTGACCGTACGAGACACAGTAGAATTATCTGCTATAACACGCTGGTATTTTGTGAGATGGTTCTACCCCGGTCGAGCCGACGAATTCGTGATGCAGCCATAATGTATCTTCAGCGTGGCTATACCATTTTTAATTAAGCTCAAACTCAGTTTTGTATCAAGTACTGTGATTATCTCTGGACTAGTGCTACTAACAGCCTTGGCTCACTAAAATGGCTCGCGAAAAGGCTTGAGTATAGTTGATGATAAACTTTTCGAAGCAGAACTTAACCTTGGACAGCGTTGCAGAGTTACTTTGTACTATAGACTACTCGACATTTGAAGTCTGTTAATATTCTATTGATTGCATTTCAGATTATAGTAGCACTGGACTGTTTCCTCCTTTCCACTTCCATCGGTGCGGTACGAACAAAGAGATTATCTTCTTTTGTTATTGAAGTTCAACGAACTCGAACAAAAACATTCGCAACTTTGTTTTAGTGCGCACAGCAAACGATTGCAATTCTTTGTCGTCTTTAGTTTTCCATAATCAAACTCTTAAACAGTAAGAAACTCTTTCAAGGTACAAAAAATAATATAATCATTTATATCGGTTGACGTGGTAAAGAGTTATTCGGACAATATCGTGCAGATGCCTTTACAAATTGAAGAGTTTGATGATTTTCTCATGGATCTCATCATCAGCTCTTGACCAAATTTATATTTGAGACCATCCCTCAGGTACCATGTAAAAATAATTATTAAAATCAAACTTCTTGATAAGGAATTATCGCTGAGCATACATAGTCTATAGCAAATAAAGTCAAATCTGGGAGAGGCCTATGTCCAACGGTAGACTTCATAGGCTGTAATGGATGGACGGATAGATGATACATAACAAAATATTCCGACTAAATGAAAACCTTCTGTTTTTTAAAGTCGGTTTAAGTAGAGTGATAAAGCTACTCCTAGGCGAGTGTCCACATCGAACCCAGTTGTGTTTGGACTACAGATGGATTTCAATATTTTGCATCAAAAAGGAAATAAAAAACTAATACTACGTTACTACGTAGTATTGGTTTTAAAGTTAAAGTTAAAGTTACAGCCTATATACGTCCCACTGCTGGGCACAGACCTCCCCTCATTTCTGAGAGGGTTTTAGGGTAAGGAAATGTCCGCCGCGCTGCCCCAATGCGTGTTGGCGAACTTCACATGTCTTCGAATTTTTTTTTCTTACTTCTCAGACATGCCGGTTTCCTCATGTTTTCCTTCACCGCCGAGCGCGTGGTAAAACAGCACTTAAAATTGCAATTAACAATTTCATTGGTGCCGGCGGGGATCGAACCCGGGTTGCTCGCGTACTGTGAAACTTACAGGAGCGCTAACCATCTGAGCTACCTGCTGACTATCAGAGTTAATATAGATTATATGGTTAACGTAGTCTTTTTGCAGATTGATTTCCGCATACTGAAGTATGGCGATAATTTCTCCCTGGAAGATAGAGGTGAATCTACCCATATTCATACTAAGTTTGAATTTGGGGCGTTCCCCATAAATTCCAAAGCCTACGTTGTGGCCCATTTTTGACCCATCGGTATACAATATAAGGATACCGACGTATAAAAGTATATAGTGGACGCATGATATCTGAGATCATGCATAAGACCGGTGTATATGTATTATCGGTATTGGTTTTATTATTACTTAATATATATTCTTTGCCAATACTTTCTACCTTAAGGATGCCGCCATTATTCGCTACCTGGTAATACCGGTATAGCAGTAACAGGCACTTGATACTATTTATTATTTCAAATGGATTCATGACACAGCCAGCTGATGCATGGCACAGCCAGCTGATGCATGACATCATGTAAAATATATTTTTATTCGAAAACGTTAATAGTAATCAAGAAAAAGTCTGCTAAAAACCTATCAGATATACGGTTGCCAGATCGGAAAGTCAGTATAACGGGGAAAAAATTATTTATTAATTTTTGGATCGTCACCATAGCAAACAAAGGTAACTTACAGAACATAAAGGTATAAAAACTAAGTGTTGCAATCCATCCATCTGTGGCGGCGCTGTCGTCGCGCCACAAGCGAAATACACCGAAGGTTTAAATCGCGCTATCAAAGTTCCGAAGCAAAAACAGTATATATAGAATAGCTCCGAACTACCACTCGGAGCGTTGGCCGCTCCCCGGGCAGAACACCTTGCCCGGTGGGAGATCTCCCCTTTTCCTTCCACCCGCCACACATCCATTACAGCCCTTTACAAGTCCCCTGCTAAAGCTTATACTTTGCTTACCAGCACGAGTGCAACTCGAGAAACTTTTTTCTCCATCGGTTGTAGGTGCTTCGAACTATATAGCCGGCCTTTGCATTGCCACTTCAGCTTACTAATTCGTAGGGTTATGTTGGTACTACTGCGGGTATCTTCATTACGATTACTATCACTCACAGAAACGTTTATACGTGATAGAGCCACGTTGCAGTTATATTATAGTTGTAGCACGAATGGGGACCGGGGTAGGACCACACTCACACAAAATACCAGCTTAAAATAGCAGCTTAATGCGGCTGTATTTCGTATGGTGAGTGTAGAGAACTGGAGACCTTTTTTACTAGAAACGAGGCATTCATTTTAGCCCTCAGGGATGACAACGCATTTACATTTTGATTCTTAATCGAGGATAAATGTCTATTGGCCACAGCATCCACTTACCATCAGGTCGACTGTGTGCTCGTTTGTCACCGTTATTCTATAAAAAAAAAACGCTCGTATCATAGCTCGCTGAGCGACCTTGAGTTTCCTCATATCGCCATAATCACAAAACCAATAACGTGAAAACTTTATATTTTATACTGTAACATAATATACAGTAAAATGTAAGGTTCACAGTTCACACTGCTTGATAAAAGTTATATTGTAGCTTTAGAAGTAATATCGCCAGTGATAAAATGTGATTTCCTTCATTGCTTAAATTATGTCTTGATACAGATAAAACCCTATTAGGTCTTTTATTGGATAAAAGGCTTTATTGACTGTTGAACGACGCGATATACAATTTGTCTTTACTGAATGTGAAAATAAACTACCGTATAGTCTGTCAAAACAATATAGCTTGTAAGGTTATTTTGTTTTTAAAGTAAAGTAAAGTAAAGTTACAGCCTATATACGTCCCACTGCTGGGCACAGGCCTCCTCTCATTTCTGAGAGGGTTTTAGGGCAAGGAAATGTCCGCCGCGCTGCCCCAATGCGGGTTGGCGAACTTCACGTCTTCGAAATATTTTTTTTTGATTTCTCAGACATTCAGGTTTCCTCACGATGTTTTCCTTCACCGCCGAGCACGTGGTTTAGTTTTTATTTTGTATAATATAAAGTATTTTTAACCGATTTCAAAAAAAGGAAGAGGTACTCAATTCGACTGTATTTTTTATGTGTACCTCAATTTTTCTAGGTGAATCGACCGATTTTTTTTAATTTTACCACTTGTTTACTAGAAGTCACAGACTAAGTAGTAGCCGTGTAGTGGCGGTGTAGGAATATCCACTACCCCATATCATCCCGTGAGTGTCGTAAGAGGCGACAGAGGGATACAAATCAGGAAATGGGCAGCGGCGTCTTCCTAATAACGACTAAAAATAAAAACTGCGGTCAACCAACGGGTTAAAAACGGTAATAAACGTATTAAGCTTGGCAAATATCCCCCATATGAGGCAATCTATGGGGGAGGACTATGTTCAGCAGAGGACTATCATAGGCTGTAACGGTAACGGTAAGTGGTAGGACTCTACCTATTTCAGCCGCTAAACCTTTTTTAAATAGCATTCAGCAGCATTAGTTTTCGTTTAACATTAAAAAAAAATACGGTTGACCCTGCAGGCCTACCCTGGATCTTCCCGCTATGTTCGATCTCAAAACGCTCGACAAATATTCCTTCACGAATGGATGGAATGAACGGATGGAACCATAAGAGCTCTTCGAGCTCGAAAACCTAGTGCTTTCATCCAAATTAGAGCAGAAATTTCAATGTTATTAAAAAAAAAACACTTTTTTTAATTTTGTTGACAACGATAACTTTCAATTTTTACCGATTTTGATGTAATTGGTGGCAATCGACGAGCTATTTTAAGAAAAATAATAAAATCTATTATAAAAAACGATTAGACTATAAATTCAATATATAATATGTGAAAAGAAAACACCTTTTTCGAAATTTTTCGTCATCGATTTCTCTACAACGTATTAACCGATTTTGAAGCGGTTCACAGCATTCGACGTCGTTTTCAATGTTTAAGAGCTGATTAGATTTTGGAATTGATCGTTACATCTGTTTAAAAGTTATTCCAAAAAAACCTTTTTTTGAAAATTTTATTTTTGAAATTTTCAAAATCTACCGGTCCAAATCGGTTGAAACAGTAAGTTTGGTGAAACCCTTTCGAACGCCACCAAGTTCGTTCAAATCTGTCTAGCCGTTCAAAAGTTATGAAAGGTTTACATACACACACACACACACACACACACACATTCACACGCATACGTACATACATACAGACATAGTGACATCCTCGTAGGATTAGTCAGAATAGCTTCCTAGGACCTCAAAACATCGAGATCTGATGAAACCTCGATTTTCGAAAACTGGGGTGAAACCAATAACTTCCCGATTTTTTGAAAATCATTGATTTTCATAGCGGGAAGTTAAAAATCTTTTAATTGTCCAGCAAGCAGCAGCAGACAAGGAATAAAAAAATTCAATATGCATGCCTGTTGCTATATACTTTGGAAAGCTATGTCACCTGCAACCTTTTCTTAAGGAGACCTGTGCATTGGGACGTTCAAAGGCTTGTTATTTTACTCTTAAGTTTAAGTAATTGTAATTTAAATGTTTTAAAAACATGAAGCTATATATTATGCACCTCTGCAGAGCATAGATCTCCTCTTATTTCTGAAAAGATGTTGGGAGCAGGATGTAGCTCACTGTGATGCAATATTGCGTGTTGGTGAACTTCACGTATTCTCGGTTTTTTAATTGAAGTGCATAAATAACAAATTTATTTGTATCTCACAGGCAATCGTTGCATTAACATTCAGCGTGTACGTCCTGAAGCCCATATTCCCTGAATGTGATCCGCCTGAAGACGCTACGAGATTGTTAGCAGCATGTTGTATACGTAAGTTATATTATATTAAATACTAGCGACCATAGTAGACCGTAGTAGTCATAGTTTAGAACTAAGATAATCATCAACGATCATTTATTTTAGCAATTTTTAATTTCCAAGATTTTCGGATGAAATATAGCCGAGGCATTTATTGCCTGCAGACATTGCTTTTATCTGTTCGTGATGTTCATTTTAGCAGCCATTCATTTATTTATTCAGCCATTGTGAAAATTTGCCTGGAAAGACAGACAGATAGACAGACAATAATTTCAAAAATTGTTATTCATGTCTTAATTGCATGCCAATAACCCTCTGAGCTTACAGAAGGCAGTTATTTTGATATTACAGACAGACACTTTAACTTTATTTTTATGTATAGATATTTAAAAATAAAGTTAAGGTTACTTTATAAGTTATTAGTCATTAGATAAAAGTTAAATTTACAGTCTATATACGTCCCACTGCTGGGCACAGGCCTCCTCTCATTTCTGAGAGGGTTTTAGGGCAAGGAAATGTCCGCCGCGCTGCCCCAATGCGTGTTGGCGAACTTCACATGTCTTCGAAATATTTTTTTTCATAATTCTTAGACACGCAGGTTTCCTCACGATGTTTTCCTTCACCGCCGAGCACGTGCTAAATCAGCACTTAAAATTGCAATTAACAATTTCATTGGTGCTGTGAAATTTACAGCGAGCGCTAACCATCTGAGCAACCACGGCTCTTCTATAGCTCTAGATATAGATAGTTTTTTTTTTTACACTAAACAAAAACAAGAACGAAAGAAAAAAATAATTTTCAATGACACAAAGAGCGGTCTCATCGCTAAAAGTGATTTCTTCTAGACAACCTTCGGATGAACAGGGTCGCAAAAAGTAGAAAAGTGTGGGTACATATCTATTAATTAATATCGAAAATTGTCGGACGTTTTCTTTGAATTTATTATCAAAGGAGAAGAAACTTACGTAATAAAGCATACCTATTATGTCTATATTGCCGTTAAGGCAGTAAAATAAAGTGAACATCTGAGTACTACTGTGACTCTGCCTTTCATTTCTGAAACATAAATACACTTTGTCATCTTTCCTCAGTCATTCTTTCTACATTATCAAACCATCGAAGCATTCCTTTCTTCCTGGTCACAATATTTTGCAAATCACACTTTTCTTTTATCATACTCCTTATCGCATTTCTACAGCATTTATTCTACTCCCGTGCTACTTCTGCCACACCCAACTCACTACCATACATTAAGGTAGGGAGTATCACACGGGATATTAGTTCTATTTAAACTAAGATCATTTCGAAAACGATTTTCTATTTGCTATTTGTTTAGGTACGTAATAATTGTGGGGAGAGGGTGGGTAGAAACGGCTTGGTTAGATTATTCCAAGTCTATAGGTTGGTTATAAGTTATAACGCTATTTACCGAAAGCCACGAGAATTTTCTGGCATTTCTCATAGTTGTCTCCTACAACACTCATGGGAAGAATTCGGGTGATGGGTTCTCTTCACGCTGCCACGCGGCAATTCTCAAATAAATTCTTAATTGTTTAGACATTTTTAGACTCCCTCAATTGCTTCCGAAGAAGTCTGAAGCAATTGAGGAGTCTAAAAATGTTTTCCGGTGAATGGATAGGTTCTTGATCATCTTAGATCTAAATAACGCCACGTTAAATAATATATCCTATCCAAGAGATAATTATAACATAATAATATGTATAGATAATAATAGATCATTACAATTTATTTCTTTTTAACTCACTTCAAAAAAAGGAGGGGGTACTCAATTCGACGGTATGATTTTTTATGTGTTACCTAGAAAGACTAGGTGAACCGATTTTGATGATTCTTTTTTATTTGAAAGCTGGTGCTTCTCATGTGATCCCATATAAAATTGATCAAGATCTGATCAGTAGTTTTTGACTTATTCTTAATAATGCTTATTTAATTGACTTCGACTACATTGATGATGTTTTTATTTTATTTATATTGAAGTCGGTTGTACAAAACTTTTAATTTTACCACTTGTTTTAATAATTAACAAATAATATTTTTGGTATCCGAAGATACAGTCAGTGTCTCTGTCATCACATAATGAAAAAAATATTCACATGGAGTTGCGTAATGCAGTTCGTAACTTGCAGTGTTGCTGACGTTCGTGAATTGCTGGTCGGTGCGCGCCGCCACGCGGGTGCAGGACTGGTTCACGTACGCCAAGCTGCTGGCGCTCTTCATCATCATCGCTGCCGGCATCTACCAGCTCTGTAGAGGTACAGTTTCTTAATCCTTCATTACTTTTATTTTTAAAAAGGTTGCTATTTAGTTACAAACATTTTTGTATTTTTTAAACAACTCTAGCAGCAGTCTTAAGTTAAATAGCGTCTTCATCCCCACTCAATATAGCGCCTTTATTGATTTGTAAAAGTTATTATTACAAAACCTTTAAATAATTTAATAATATATTTTAATATTGGTTCTTATAGTGAACGAAATACCCAATCGGTTTTGGAATATAAAAAATTGCATTGATATATCTTTCAGCATCAGCTTTTATTTTTCGAACACACTGCCGTGTGTCAGCCAAGTTTGCAAAGAAAAGAGCGACGCATAGGCAGTGTATATTTACACAAAACGTATCGAGTCACTTTGATACTTATTTGACCTACACTCTTAAAATTTTGCATGCCTGCCTTAACCTACATACTTTTTAAGACGTACTGTACTTTGATTTTCGGAAGGCTTTTGACAGGGTTGGCAACGATATATATCTAGAGAAGCCAATACCCAGAGTATTTGTATTGTTTGACACCAAACCTACTCAATTTTGACGCTAATTACCTTCACTAACAGTATATGTCTTAGGTAGCATCACAGTGCAAAGTCGCCCCCTATGACACACGTTCCGGAGTTACTCAAGGATTAATACTTGGTCCTCTTCTTTTTATTCCGATAGTAAATGATCTTTCTATGGTCACTAAACTCGATCAAAGTCTCTACGCTTTTGACGTGAAACATTTCCTTGAGAATCAAACAGAGAAGGACTCCCTAATGCCCCAACTTTACTTTCATCCTAAATTTCAATGGAGTGTGGACAATAAAATGAAATTTTATACTCCAAAATGTTTCGAGATCTTAGCTCGAGCGCTCGATGCACTCTTGGACGCTACATCACACTACGATCTGTTAGAAAATGAATTGGTCGGTTGGACGGAAATTTTGTTGGAATGCTTGCGGTACTGTGAGATGAGCACTTGAATGCTTAATATAATTTTGAGCCTTGTCTTTTAGCTGTTTTTGTTTTAATATTTGGTAAAATTTAAATAAATTTTGTCATTAATAATAATGTATTGTAATATTGTACTCAATTTAATTTAGTTGCGTACAAAATGTATTGATATAATTGGCGAAAAACGTATTAAAAATGTCATTAAGACCACAATTCCTAGGTTTTCAATTTATAACAAAAAAACTTCGTTAACGAATGTTCCGTGCAGACATTGTTCGGTAGCTTTGCCTTTACAAAGTGCGAGATAAATTAATTTGCAAGCAAATTGCCCCT
Source organism: Parnassius orleans (assembly GCA_029286625.1). Lineage (NCBI taxonomy): Eukaryota > Metazoa > Arthropoda > Insecta > Lepidoptera > Papilionidae > Parnassius > Parnassius orleans. Next base: position 1,751,126 of record JAGSMP010000089.1, read on the forward strand.
TTATACGCTGCCCGTGGAGTTGATCGACTTGTTAATAGAATCAGACTCTCCAACCATCGCCCGTCTCATCCTGTGGGTATCGGAATACTTTTTTTGTCTTTTCATGGAATATCTTTTGACTGCTGATAGATGGCGTAACTATTTCGTACTTACATTATACTAGCTGTTACCCACCCGATTCGCTGAACCTATATATTGTTGTCAGTGCTATTTTGGTGGGTTTAGGCTTAGGCTAGGTTTGGTGACGGAACTGAAGACGGTAAAGCGCACTAAGTTAGCTTAGCCAAAACCTACTCTCTCTTGCCTTGAAGACACTCATATTGTAATCGAATGGAAAAACAAATGCTTGCAATTTATGCCAATCCTTTGCTGTACGCATGATTAATGATTAATAAAACCGTTTGGTTCGAACGCGTGGTACATTGACAACGGAAGGGTGCAGACTGGTCGAGCGTCTAGTTGTCAGATGTTGCAAGACACTGTCATGTATCTTGTAAGACACAGAAAGGCTGGATTTGCGCCTGTGTTTGGGACATGTGAGATCGAATTGGTTGATTGGTAACCCCAACCCCCGAAGACGTTCACAATTAATAAAGAGTATCCTATCTCCTTTTTATGATAAAGTGTACTTCTTTGCCAAATTTTATTAAAATCCTTTCAACCGTGTGAGCGTCATTGAATAACAAACATACAAACAACAAAACATCATACAAAGTTTCTAATTTATCCTAAAAGTAGGAAATATGATAGTAGAATAGTAGGAGTAGTAAGATAGGATGCACGTAATATTGTAAAAAGACCGGCGACAGGAAGCGGCGGTAACAAGACTTGTAAAGAGCGCAATTATGGTGATTTCTTATATTTATACGAATGTCCTCCAGATCGAATTTCGGTCACAATGGCCTAGTCTCAACGCAGAATAGTCATCTGAGCAGGACAGGATTATAATGCACGAGTGTATGCACAAGCACACGTGCACTCTCTTTTCCCTCACTCTTATTGTCCGATGAGACGGCAAGCCGACACAACCGAAGAGGGATCAGGCGCAGGACCAACGGCTTCACGTGCTTTCCGAAGCACGGGGGTGAAACACCGCCAATTCCCTGACTTCGTACTAACTGACTCGTAATTTTTGACAGAAAAACTCAATAACTGATTTTTTGAGTCGAGCTCGGGAACTTTTTACGTGGTAGAGCCATAATAATAATAATAATAATAAGCCTTTTATTTCCTTAAGAAATCCATGTTTACATTTACAAAATGACAGATTTTATTAAATTTATTTATGTTGTTAAGGCCCCTTTTCGGGTATAGGCCTCCTCCAGTTTATGCCAGATTTTTTATTTTTGGCCTTGTTTAGCCAATTTTGCCCTGCAATTTTTTGTATTTCATCGGCCCAGCGTTCGACTGGGCGACCTCTTGGTCTTATTCCGGTCGGCCCTGACCATGCCGTAATTCTTTGTGTCCACCTATTATCTGATAAGCGTGCAACATGACCTGCCCATTTCCATTTCAAGTGCTGGGTATGTTCAAGGGCATCCACATTTGTTTTCTTACGAATGTTCTCATTTCTTTGCCTATCTTTCAACTGGATGCTTAAGATGCTTCTCTCCATTGCTCTTTGACTCGTTTGTATTTTGTTTCTTGTCTTTTTGTTGAATATCCAAGTTTGAGAACCATAGGTAGAGCCATACTGCAGCTATATTATAGTTGCAGCACTTATAAGTCGGCTCGACCGGGAAGGACCACGCTCTCACAGAATACCAGCGTATAATAGCAGCCTACTGCTGTGATTCGTATGGTGAGTGTAGAGAACTGGAGACCCTTTTTACTGGATACGAGGCATTCCATCTTAGTCCTTAGGGGTGACAACTCATCTGCATTTTGATTCTTAATCGAGGATAAATGTAGATGTCTACGAGCCACACATGACTTATGAGTACAGGTGGACTGTGTGCACATTTGTCATCCTTATTCTTTAAAAAAGACCTCATTTCGAGTCGAGTTTTCGATCACTAGACTGACGAAGCAGTCCATTTTATAGTATTTTTAAGGATTTTAATATTTAAAATTAATTTACATAATAATATGTACTTTCAAATTAGTAGATTCCCGACGTTTCGAGTGCTTTGTAGTATCTATGATCTCTCACATTAATACAATTCGTAAAAGGCTTTACTCAGCGCGGTTGTATAAAGAGGTGTAAACATTTTTCTACAAACTTCCAATAATCATAGTATAAAGCGATTCTTAAAAAAAATTAGACAAAAGAATGTGCAGTCTTCCACAGAAAGTACCAAGAACAGAAATAAAATGAACTGGTTTCCACTTAATTGGCAATATATTATTTTTGTTATATTTTTCAACAACAATACTACGTTTCATACTTGTTCATAGTTTCATATAATCTATACATCTATAAATATTAATAAGCATACATTTAAATAAAATTGAAATATCGAAAGAACTGTCTTCTATTAAGCTGTTAAGACATGAATAACCAGTTTTGTAATATTTGTCTGTCTGTCCGGGTGAAGATTAGCTTCATGATGGCTAAACGATTGTGATGAAACTTCACGAACAAATAGAGAGCAATACCTGAAGCGTACTATGTCATATTCTATGCGAAAAATGAAATCGAGAAACTGATAATATAAATGATTGTTCATGATTATCTCATAAAATGTAAGAGATATAAATAAGCAAGTAAGATTCGAACAAAACTTTTTTGTTTTGCCATTTTACACAAAAAACGTCTTCACACTTTCACCTCATTTTCAACCGACTTAAAAAGGGCGATGTTCTCAATTCTTCAGAATCTTTTTTTATGTATGTTTACCGATTCCTCGAAGATGTCTAAACCGATTTGCAAATTTTTTTTATTTGAAAGCTGGTGCTTCTCATGTGGTCCTATATAAATTTGATCAAGGTCTGACTGGTAGTTTTTGAGTTATCCTTAATAATTTATATTGAAGTCGGTTATACGAAAATTTTAATTTTACCACTTGTACATCTCAAGTTTAGATGCAAATAATAATTATTATTTTTGTTCCAATGAACGAAGTTCTTTATCGGACGGTACGGATTTGACGGATGGGGGCTAGGCGACAAAAAGTGTAAGATATTTCCGTCACGACCCCTTCTGACGTAGTGTAGACGGCCTTGGCAGCTATAAGGAAGCAAGATGGAATAATATCCATCTCCCTCGCACTTTTTCTTATCTTGCCATGAAAGAAATATTATTTTGTTTTAAATGACGCTTCATTTTAATAGACGCTAGTAATTCATTTATTTGTATTTGTTAATCTATAATATAATACGTTTATCAATAATAATATACTACGAAAGGAACTTCGTTCCAACCGAGTGTTCAACGACAGTCACGTATGTTTTTATTTACTTTGACACGGTTTTACAACAAAACAAAGTGTTAAATGATCAGATAATAAGACCTTTCGTACCGAAATTTATAGATACGTAATACATACCTTAACACTCACCCCGAGGGGTAGGAAGAGACTACGGACTTCCATTTGGCACGATCCTGACACACCTTTCTCGCCTCTTTTACATTCATATATCTATGCATACATGCTCGTCGGTTAAGGGTACTCTTAATCTGGCCCATCTTCAACATTATATCGCCAATTTGGTCGACAAACTTTCGCCTAGGGCGTCCCTTCCCGACTTTGCCGTTCCCTTCTGCGGCATAGATTTGCTTTGTCACTCTTTCCTCGTTCGTTCTTTCTACATGGCTATTATTTAAAAATTATAGATCTTGAATTTTTATTTAAAACGCTTTTCCCATATCGGTATTACCAAAAAACTGAGTTTAAAGGGGTTTTTCGATATTTGAACTACTTCCATAAAAACCAACTTTTACAGATCTGCAGGTTTTTTGTTTAAGTTCAACACGGAAGAAATCGCAGGTAATAGCTATTTTATAATACAATGTTATGTAATCTTTTGAGCCTTGACTTTACCTGTTTGCTTTTGCTCTATAACATTTGACATTTTCTAGTTTAATTGGATATTATTTTTAATTTAATAATTCTGATTTAATAAATTTTGTATATTTATGGATTTATTAAAATATGGTCCTCAATTTAATTTTGTTCTGTATGCACCTATTAAATTAATTAGTGGAATTTGCTTTATGCGTACAAAATTATAAAAATAAATAAAAATCAAGCTTGCAATAGTAGAGGTGACCATGATAAGGTTATTATTGCTTTAAGGTTATTATGCTCTAAGGTTATTATTTAGTGTACTTAATTAATTAATCCGTGTAATATAATTAAAATTAATAAATTATAAGATAACAATAGTCAAGGTAGCTATTCCGTGATACTTAAGAATAAGGCTTTCCGTGTGTGATGGGACTACCGCGATTCTGCAGAATCGGGAATGTTTGCGAAAGCTCACAAACATGCGAGTCCTTGCTGAGTGCGGTCCAGTTTCTATCACGTCTTGGCGATGATAGCTAGCATGGAATTCCTCCTACATTAACCACTACTATGAGATGCATATTCTATTCTACGCTGAACCGGAGTTATTTAGTTGAATAGTTCTGATTATAGAACAAATTAAAAAGTCACTTCGTTTTTTGAAGTTATACTTCTTTTAGGGCGTTGGCGGGAAAAATGATGAGGGTGAATTTTTAAGATGCGCGCGCACACCGACACCTAAAAAGGACACCATGAAGTTGTTACGATGCGCGCGCACACTGACACCTAAAAGCGACAACTTCAGTGTGTAATTGTCTCTCGATTTTTTTGTTTTGTTACGCTTAAGAAGTATAACTTTCTACGTGCGTACATAATTACACACATACACTTTTTTAAGGACTAAATTGGCAAACGAGCTTACAGTCCACCTGATGGTAATTAACTACTAAGAAACATTGCCACCTGCAGCCCGCTTCAAACAAAGAAGATTGCAGATGCGTTTGTCACTTCTGAGAACTAATATGGAGTGCCTCACAGACTCACGGCTTGGTTTCAATTATACTGGTTCTCTACACCCTTCAGACGAGAACACAGCAGAGCTATTTGGCAGTAGAAATAGAACTTTCACAGTATACGTACAGCGTAAAAAAGCAGCATGATGCTGCTGTTTCGTATGGTGGGCGTTTAGCTATTAAACTTGTTACTAGATGTCGTTGCACCAAAAGATTAAATAACTAAAACACGATGTTAAGATTATTTTTTTATAATATAAGGTGCAGCGATTTGTTAATAAATATGCTCCTGAGTCAATACATGGATATATCGTCATCACTTGCATTATAGGCTCAAAATTTTGATCACTGACGGGTGAACGACGACAGCACAAACATCATCACAAACCAGCTAAATTTGCTCATTTCTGTTGGCTACGTACTGGTTGTTTCAATTACGTACCTTTGTAATAAGTGGAAAGTTCGTAAGTAAACGAACAGTGGGTGAGAACCACAGAGCAAAATTTGCTCCGTGGTGAGAACTAAGAATCGTATGTCATTTTTAACTGATAATGGGACTTTCCAACTTTCCATTTTAAAGGGGTGACAAGAGCAAAACTAAATTTTAATTTTTAATCGAAGTTACAGAAGTTACATCCGTGTCCTACAAGTATTTCTGTCACTACATATTTAACCTTGACCACATCCACATAAATAGCTTCTAAAGTCGGTGCTAAGGCATAGTGTGTCTAAGAATTATATCCCCGTCTTCATAAACGATTATGATTAAATTATTTTGTTCTTTTTAGTTTTTGAAGCCGGTTTTTACTTTTTTTTTAAGTGTTTTTACTCGCTTGAGTGGATTTATAAAATAGAATATCACTAGTTCAAGGAGGAGGTTCAAGGTTCACCTAGAATGTCGTCCAAATAGTTCTATTAATAACTTAATACCTACCCCATTTTTCCACTTCTAGGATTAAAAAAAATCTTTAAACTTATATGGGACATAGATTGCTAGCCACGCTTGGCAAGCGGGTTGGCAACCGCAGTTTTTTTATTTTTGATCGTTTCTAGGAAGACGTTGCTGCCCATCTCCTTATGTTTCCCTCGGTCGCCTCTTACGACAACCATGGCATGATATGTGGTAGTAGATATTCTTATACCGCCCTACACGGTAGTTTATATGGGACCACCCTGAGTATAAGCCGCTTTAGGCCAGGTTGGACAAAAATACCGTGTTTTAGACATAATTTTAACGCTCGAGAATCTAAAAAATAGGCATATTCACGTAGAATGAAAAACTCAATAAAATTCTTCATCAAATGGATTATTAAAATATTTTCATGTTAATAAATATATTAAGATGAAAATATTATAATTTAATTGCCGGGGAAACACTTTGACGTTCGATATCTCGTTTTGTTAAGCTCATCGCTTAATTTATTATAATATTTTTCGATAATAGAAAAGGCATGTTATTGAATTAGATTCTTCATCGGCTACATTTTTATTTATATCCTTTATTTACTAATAATAAGCAAAATGTTTCAAATAAAGTAACTTTTTGTCAATCAAATGACGCATGCTTACTTCGTGCTGGAAAAATATGCTTGTAGCGGAGAGGGAAGCTATAATAATGTTCTCCAGACCGAATTTCGGTCACGGCGGCCAGACTCATCGAAGGATTATAGTGCCCTCTTATAGTCCGGTAGGACGGTATTCCGATATGATCGGAGAGTAATTAAGCGCAGGACGGCTTTACGTGCTTTCCGAGGCACGAGGGTGAGACACCGCCTTCCCGACTCCGGGCTGCTACTGAAAGTTTCTTGACAGAAAAACCTAATAACTGATTTTGGCCCTACCGAAGATTCGAACCTTGGACCTCATGATCAGCAACCGCGTTTACGACCACTTGAACAACGATGCAGTCAAAGTCAAAATCAAGTCTAAGTGAAGCTCTAAATGCCTTTTTACGTAGGAATACCTTAATAAAATAGAACCATTAAAATCAGTTCATTAACAAAGAAGTTATACCCGAACATACACATGAAAAAAGATAAACAGACAAATTGAGTGCACCCCCTTTTTTGGGGTCGGTTAAAGAAATGCCATTCTAATCGACTAACACAATGTTGAATCTAAAGTCTGTATTACTCGAGATTAAAAGTTAGTATTGCATGTGACCTCGCGTGCCACTCGCAAGACCGTGACCGAGGTGAAGGCGACACGAACGAATGAAAGTTCGATGTTTAGTCCATTCATTCATTAACATTAATTAATAAGTCGCCTTGTATCTTATCGCTGTAGCCTTTACAATCAACTGACTCTAGTATTTCTAGTGTATTATGATTACCGTTACCGTTACAGTCTATTAGGCCTCCCCCATAGATTGCCTCATAGGGAGGATATACGCTTGGCATGAGTGTTGGCAACCGTAGTTTTTCATTTTTTGTCGTTATTAGGAAGATGCTGCTGCCCATCTGATTTTTTTCTTTCTGTCGCCTCTTACAACACCCACGGGTTGATTTTTTTTTTTATAGAATAAGGGTGACAAACGAGCACACAGTCCACCTGATGGTAAGTGGTTGCAGTGGCCCATAGACATCTACATCTATCTTCGTTTGCGAATTTAAATGCAGATGCGTTGTCAGCCGTGAGGACTAAGATAGAATGCCTCTTTTCCAGTAAAAAGGGTCTCTGGTTCTCTACATTCACCATACGAAACACAGCAGCATTAAGCTGCTATTTTACGCTGGTATTCTGTGAGAGCGTGGTCCTTCCCGGTCGAGCCGACCCATTCGTGCTACAACTATACTATTAATATAGCTGCAGCATGGCTCTACCACGTAAAAATGATTTGGGGTAGTGGATATTCTTTCACCGCCACGACACGGTATATTATTTTTTCATATATATTCATATATGTTCACATTGATACTATTGTCATTTCATAAAGACGTTGCGTGGTTATATCGGTAGCTAAAAAATCCAATATCGTATTTAGTCTGTCAGTTTTGTGAGTGGTATGTCATAGGGTAATGGAAATCTTATTTTATTTTATAAAACTGAAGTGACAAACGAACTCACAGCCCACCTGATGGTAAGTGGCTATTGCAGTCCATGAACACTTGCAGCCAACTTCAAAATGCTTTTACATTAATTTTTTTAAAGGGCGATACCACACTTGCAATTCCCCTGGTGTTGCAGTTGTTCATGGGTTGTCAAGTCACTTACCATCAGGTCAGCTGCATGCTCGTTTGCCCCCTGTTTAAAAAAAAGATAAAACAAAGAATGCTATGGATGCGTTTGTCACCTTTGAGAACGAACTCTATACCCTTCCGGAGCACGAAGTACAAGCACTGCTATTTGGCGGCAGAAATAGGATAGGTAAGAGGGTGGTATACCTGGACCTATCCAGATGTATTCCTAAGTTCCTACCACCTTACACTTTTTTACGTGGTAGAGCCATGCTGCAGCTATATTCTAGTGTCTAAGATACAGGCTCGGCCTAGTTTAGACGCTAGTGCATAAAATTGTATAGATAAGTTATAACTCATATCATTTGTTCAAATGTCTTAACGATAAATAATGTAAACCTTACTTTGTGTCAATAAATTTATTATTATTATAATATTATAGTTGTAGCACGAATGGGTCGGCTCGACCGGGGTGGAACCACGCTCTCACAGAATACCAGCGTAAAATAGCAGCTTAATGCTGCTGTGCTTCGTATGGTGAGTGTAGAGAACCGGAGACCCTTTTTACTGGAAACGAGGCACTCCATCCTAGTCCTCAGGGGTGACAACGCATCTGCATTTTGATTCTTAATCGAGGATAAATGTAGATGTCTATGGGCCACAGCATCCACTTAGCATCAGGTGGACTGTGTGCTAGTTTGTCACCCTTATTCTATAAAAAAAACCTAGTGAAGGACTACCTCGTAGTTAATACCAGGAGGTTTATGAATATTTATCGCGACGAGTGTCTGATTTCACAGCCAATTTCCTGACTCCGGGCTGCTTTTGAGATTTTCTTGATAGGGAAATCTAATAATTTGACTTTAGCTCGACCCGGGAGTCAAACCCGGGTCCACATAATCAGCAGTCACGCTTACGACTATTAGACCAACGAGCACCATAATGCAGCTATGTTTAGTGTGGTAAGTGATGAAATCGAAGATTAAAGAGAATATAATCACTACGTCGAAGATTCTTTGTCTAATAGCGAGGCATTCCACCTTAGTCCTCAACCATTACACCGCGTCTGCAATTTAAATCCTAAGCGAGGGGATATAAGTATCCTCTTACGATAGGGTTTCTGTGTGCTTATATCACGCTCAGTCACCCTTACTTCTAAAATTGTTTACCATGTAGACCTTAAAATAAGTACAAGTACTAATGAATGTAATTACGAATCAGACATAATCAGAATGTCAATGAAACATGACATTATTGTTACAAAATTACTGTCATCGCGGCACTCAAAATAGCGTCAATTTGAGCTTCCTCGGACCGCTAGGAAGGCGTCGGCGGGCGAGCCGACAGAGCATTGCTTATTAGATGATTGCCCCAATCCGGTGCGCTCTGATTACGTTGCATTATTTAATTTTCTTGTGAAATGCTTTACAGACGTAATCGGATGATGCGATGCACGACTAGCTACTGCAAAAGACTATGCTTCCCGTCTGCGTATGCTCACAGATCTCCGATCATGTGTCGGCGAGTTTCTCATTATAATAATACTTTGTCTATTGATTTATTTTGATGTTAAAAAACTATAATAAAAGAAAAAACTAAAACTAATAACTTAATTATCGTACAGTCCTACTCCCCGTGGTATCGTGCCAAGAACGCTGGCTGCGTTTCCTCGCTATATGGCTATACTTAGCCTTTGAGCGAGAAAAGAACTAGCCCTCTTATCACCAGCAGCAACGACCAGTCGCGAAGTTCCTTTAGGAACTTCACCGCACGTGGACCCCACGGACCGATAGTCTCTACAGCAAATAGCACAAATACGAGGGTGGATTGAAAAGTACTCGGCCTAACACAGATCCATTCAATTCTAAAAATCAAATCTACCCACATTATTTAGTTCAGTTCAGACTAGTTCATTGTGTGAAGTTCGAAACGTGTGCGATAATTAGTTGTGATTTTATAAATTTATTAACAAAGTAATCGGACATAATTTCCGCGAATGGAGCAAATCGAGCAGCGTGCCGTCATTAAGTACCTCCATAAGAAGGGGCTATCATCAAAAGCCAGCCATGATGACATGGTCAGTACATTAGGCGATTGTGCTCTGTCATATTCATCCGTCAAAAAATGGATAGCAGAATTTAAGCGTGGTAGAGAGTGTGAAAGATGAACCCCGCTCTGGAAGGCCTTCGACGTCAACTACTGACGAAAATATTAAAAAGTACTTGATTTAATAATTGGAGACCGCAGATTAAAAATTAGAGATAGCCGAGATTATAGGCATCTCTTATGAACGAACTCAAAACATCATTGTCAACGAGTTGGGTTTCCACAAGGTGTCTGCGAGGTGGGTTCCGCGACTGCTTTCAGTTGAACAAAAAGGACGCGATTGACTATTTCACGCGACTGTTTGGAGTTATTTGAAGCCGATGCAGATGATTTTTGAATCGTTTTGTTACTATGGACGAAACATGGGTTCATTACTGTACACCGGAAACAAAACAACAATCAAAACAGTGGAGAAGACCTGGTTCACCACCCCTAAAAGGCTAAGTCGATTTTGTCGGCAAATAAGGTGATAACTTCAGTATTCTGGGACTCGAAAGGTGTGATTATGATTGATTATCTTGAAAGGGTCAGACTATAAACTCTGATTACTACTGCACCTTACTACGTCATTTACGAGAGGAAATAAAAGAAAACGTCGAGGAATGCTCAGAAGAAAAGTCCTGTTTCATCAAGATAACGCCCGTGTTCACACGTCAGTACAGTCAATGGCTGAAATTCACAACTGTGGCTTTGAACTGTTACCGCATCCGCCGTATTCACCTGATCTGGCACCATCAGACTTCTTTCTGTTCCCTAACCTAAAAAAGCACTTGGGAGGTCAAAGATTTTCGACAAACGACGAGGTCAAAGCAGCTGTAGACGCATATTTTGACTCTAAGGAAGAATCATTTTTTTTCAACGGTCTAAATGCTTGGAAGGAGGTGGCAAAGTGTATTGAACTTGATGGTGATTATGTAGAAAAATAAAAATATTACTGATTTAGTATGTGTTTATTTTCTTGGTTAGGCCGAGTACTTTTCAATCCACCCTCGTATGTAGTCATCTCTAAGAGACTATTGATTAGAATAAAATTGAACTATATTAAAGAATTTAATGATTTTATTTTAAACTTTCTTTGGTATGAAGGAAGTCGATAGATGCAGGGAGGGGGGGGGGGATGCGGGATCGTGGTTTGTGGCGTTCCTTAAGGGATGCCTATATTCAGTGGACTTGTTGTGGGCTGTATTAATGATTACGATGATGAATCTTTCTTTAAAATTTCTGAAAATCTGCGTTGTGGTTTCGCCATTACTTATAATTCTTCTTTATTTCCAGGTAAAGTGGAACACTTCACGTTTGATGGAACAACGAGTGACGTCACGTCTATCGCCCTCTCGTTCTACTCCGGACTTTTTGCGTACAATGGATGGTAAGCATGAAATTTGCGATGTTCCTGACGTCACACTGAGCTATTCTCCACGGCTAGTAGCGAACCTCAAACCGGTTCTGTAAGCACTTCGCCTATGGACGCGGGTTCGAATTCCGCACAGAACAAATATTTGTATGGCTCCTACAAATAGTGTTTCCGAGTCGGAATGTTTGTCTTTGTACAATTTATGTGTGTAAACTGCCTCCACGACACAGGAGAAAATCCTAGTGTAACGTTTAAAAAAAGAGAGAGAAAGAAATAGTGGATTTGTTAAAGGTTGTAATAATGACGATGATACAAAAATATTTTAATCTAACTACACTATTTGTTTAAGTGATGATGCTGCCCTATTTAGTAATTTACTTCTATTGCATACAACCATATGCATAAAGGTTCCTCTCTGACAGATTGTACGGCTCATACGACAAATTTGGAAAGTCCAGAAAGATATCATAGATTCCGATAGATAGCGGTATATAAATGAAAAATGTTTTATTAACAGAAACAATTATACAATAGGTAATATGTGTTGGTTTTCTCACTAGCAAGCCTGTATCGAGGAAACCTGAGACCAAAATTCAACGCCAGGCGTAAAGTTACCCTTACCGGCGACAGGCTGTGGTGGCGCTGTCGTCGCGCCACAAGCGAAACGCATCGAAGCCTAAATCACGCTATCAAAGTTCCGAAGCACTGCAGTATATATAGAACAGCTCTTTACAAGCACATGGAGTGTTGGCCGCTTCCCGGGCAGACGCAGGCCAGGCGTGGCGATAATGGCAAATCCTTAAAACGGGAAAGGTCTTCAATCCAGCAATGGACTAATGCGGGCTGACAAAGAAGTTTAAAATTGTAGCACGAATGGGTCGTCTCTACCGAACAAGCACCACACTCTCACAGAATTACCAGCGTAAAATAGCAGCTTAATGCTGTTGTGTTCTGTATGGTGAGTGTGGAGAACTGGAGACCCCATATACTGGAAACAAGGCATTCCATCTTATTCCTACAACGGCAATGCATCTGCAATTGGAATATAGATGTAGAAGTCTATGGGCCACAGCATCCACTTACCATCAGGCGGGGACTGATTGCAGTTATGTCACCCTAATTCAATTTAAAAAAAACAGCGACATCTGGTGAGCGTAATATCTAGCCCTCATTTTAGGTGCGTGGATGGCCTCTTAAAAAGAAGAAGGCTCTTTTCTTGAAAGTACCTTAAACTACACGCGGTTATACTGAATTTAATAAAATTCTACTAAGTAACGCCTGATTCTATTTTGTTTCCAGGAACTACCTGAACTTCATAATCGAGGAGTTAAAGGATCCCGTTAGGAACCTGCCGCGAGCTATCGCAATCTCGTGCACGTTGGTCACCATCGTATACACATTGACCAATGTTGCCTTCTATACTACGCTGTCGCCAACTGAGGTAACCCACTTTTTTCTTTCACTGGCAATACCATAGACTTAGGATATACTAGCGTAGTATATCCTAAGTCTATGGGCAATACTGATTCTTATATTCTTACTAACACTATTGCTTCATAGAAATAGAAATTAAAGATGTGGATTTGATAGCGCTTTTTTAATGTATTTTTAATTCTGTTTAACATCCGTGGCCCATCCCTCTCCCCCCCCAATATGAAAGCGGTGTTTAAAAAATCTACACCAGGAGGGTACCAGCATTGATAATCCTGGAGAATTCCTCACTGAGCATCCACGCCCAAACTATCTTCCTCTTCGGCGTGGATGCTCAGGCAGCCCCGCGTATTCTGGGGGGTTAGAGGGGGGGGGGCACAACTCCGCTCTACATATACTACACGAGGCAAACGACCAATCACTCACAATCTGCCTCGGGCCCGAGTTTGTGTGTACGTCAGATAGGATATCTGTTCTCGACGCCTCGGTAGTCTTGAAGGCAGGGACCTGTCCGTCCTGTGGCTACGTATAGATGGCGATGACCACCCCCGCGTTTATGGGTGTCTTTATAGGTCCCACAGTGGTAAAGCCGACAAACCGACTCAGATTCGGCTAGCTACAGATTCCGTGCTACAACAGATCCCATCCGCTGAGATCGTCTTCTTCGGCGATTTCAACGCCCACCACGCCGAAAGGCTCGGTTCTTGTACTACCGATGATGCGGGGAGATCTGTTTACGATTTTGCCTTGGCATATGTTCTGACACAGCTGGTCACTTCACCCACGCGGATTCCAGATGTGGAGGATCATACACCTTCCCTGTTGAACCTTCTGCTGACCTCTCATCCGGACGGCTACCAGGTTTTCGTCGATGCTCCTCTTGGCTCTTTGAATCACTGTCTTATTCGGAGTACGGTTCCCATCATATGCTTATTGCAGGCACGATTTGTAGGTTGCCGCCGTGTGTGGCACTATAGGTCAGCAAATTGGGATGAGATGCGCGCTTTTTTGCATCCTACCCATGATCCCAACATCACAAAGTCGTCATCGACAAAGTTGGAGCACATTGGGAGAATTGGCGAGAAACTAGTTCGCCTTCCTTTGGGAAAAAACCGATCTTTTAGTTTCTCTTTTTGCATCCAACTCGACTCTCGTCGAAGGGGGGAAACCACCGCCGACCATCCCGTGGTGTGAGTGCTTCATACAGGATGTGCTGTTTACACAGTTACACTCGGTGCGCAAAGCACTCCTGTCTCTGGACATCAACAAGTCCTGATGGAATCCTCCCGATTGTGCTGAAGACGTGTGCTCCAGAGTTGGCACCGGTTCTTAAGCGTCTTTTCCGATTCTCTTACTTCTTAGGCGTCGTATCAGGCTCATGGAAAACAGCCTTAGTGCACCGGATCCCTAAAAGGTGACCGCTCGGACCCGTCCAACTACAGGCCTATCGCCATCACCTCCTTGTTCTGCAAAATAATGGAATCCATTATTAACTGCCAGCTCATGCGGTATCTTGAAGAGCATCAGCTGATTAGTGACCGTCAATACGGTTTCCGTCGAGGTCTCTCAGCTGGTGATCTTCTTGTCTACCTGACTCACCGATGGGATGATGTTGAGATCAAGGGGGAGGTTCTGGCGGTTAGTTATGACATAGCGAAGGCCTTTGATCGGGTTTTGCACAAAGCGCTTCTTTCGAAGCTTCCCGCTTATAGGTTACCCGGGAAATTATGAAATTGGATCATCAGTTTTCTTACAGATCGGAGTATTAAGGTCGTAGTCGACCTTGCATGCTCCCACTCCAAGCCTGTGAATGCTGGTGTACAAGACTGCGTGCTATCGCCTACCCTGTTCCTTCTACATATCATTGATATGTTGCATACTAGTAACATTCATTGTTATGCAGACAGCAGCACTGGCGATGTGCCGGACACTGAACTTCTGTCTGAAGTCGAGTCTTTGTTAAACAAAGTCTCGGATTGGGGGCGACTAAATCTAGTCCAGCTTAACCCCCAAAAGACACAAGTTAGCGCGTTTACGCAAAAAATAACCCCTTTGTCGTATCTCCTCGATTTCAGGGCACTCCTCTCATTGCCTCAGCCAGCATTGGAATCCTCGGCGTCGACATTTCGAGAGACATACAGTTCAGCAGTCACTTGGAAGAGAAGGCTAAACTGCCATCAAAAAAGCTTGGTGTGCTCAGTAGATCGAGACGGTATTTCATGCCGGCCCACCGCTTGCAACTTTACAAAGCGCAGGTTCGGCCACATATGGAATACTGTTCTCACCTCTGGGCTGGGGCACCCCAGTATCAGCAAATTCCACTTGACCGTATTCAACGGAGAGCGGCCCAAATCGACGATCAAGTTCTTTCCGATCGGCTTGATCCACTGGCTTTGCGAAGAGACGTTGCATCTCAATTCCCCTGGTGTTGCAGATGTTCATGGGCGTTGGTGGTCACTTACCATCAGGTGTGCCGCATGCTCGTTTGCCTCCTCTTCCATTAAAAAAAAAACTGTTCTCCGCGACTTCGCCCGCGTGGAATTTATTACGATTAAATTTCATTGCTTTAATTTTTTTTGCGCGGAACCCAAATCAATTATTTTTCTTAAATAAAAGTGCCTAAAATACTCCTTATAACATCAACTATCTGCCAGTAAATATCCCGTCAAAATCGATCCAGCCATTTCGGAGATTAGCCGAAACAAACAGACGGACAAACAAAAATTAAAAAAAATGTTTTTGTTATAAGTACCGTATAAACTTTTATAATATCTATTTAGTAAAAAAGTTGTTATTTTGACATAACAAACAGACACTTCAATTTTATTTATTTGTATAGATTAGAAACGATTAAACAAATCTACGGATATTCCTAAACATGGAAAAATTAAAAAAAAAAGAGTTAAAAATGTGCAAAAAATTAAAGAGCAAACCACTGGGGCATTGTTTTGTGTATTAATATAATACTCTACAAACTGATAAACATTTATTTAAAACTAATTTCTCAATTATTTGGCATTGTGTGACAAAAAACTTTACCTCAGTCCCAACTAGCGACATCTGGTGAGCGGAAGATTATTAGTCTTCATTGGCTAGGCATAAAATTAGACAATATTTTAAAAATAAATGTATATAATATTATATTAATTTATATAGATGCACGATAGTGACGACCTGGTAAGACATGCAGGAAGTCAATGGATGCAGGTGGCTCGGGACCGTGCGTTGTGGCATTGCTTTGCGGAGGCCTATGTTCACTTGTGAAGGGCTGTAATGACGATGATGATGATATAGCTGCAACGTGTCTCTACCACGTACGCATACTGTTGCGTGCTGATGGTAATGGTGATGGTGACTTGTTGCAGGTGCTGGGATCCGCGGCGGTGGCGGTGACGTTCGCAGAGCGCCTGTTCGGTTGGTTCGCGCTCAGCATCCCGCTCTTCGTGGCCGCATCCACCTTCGGAGCTGTTAATGGCGTGCTGCTCACTTCTTCTAGGTCAGAAGCATGTTCATTATTTCATTCTTTCTTAGTTGCCTTTGATAGTACACTATTATACATTTATATTATATTACTTCATATATTATACTTTTTAATTTTTCAGTCAGCTTCTATAAAATTATTATTGTGGCTTCTTGTATTCATATTTATTTATTTTTCTTCACATCCGGTCTTGTGTCCATTCCGCTATAATATTTTTTTGTCAATCATTTCACTAATGTCTTCATTATTTAATTTAGTAATATTTATATTTTACTTCCCACGTGGTAGAGCCATGCTGCAGCTATATTAATTGTATAGTTGTAGCACGAATGGGTCGGCTCGACCAGAGAAGAACCACGCTCTCACAGAATACCAGCATGAAATAGCAGCTTAATGCTGCTGTGTTTCGTATGGTGAGTGTAGAGAACCGAAGACTCTTTTTACTGGAAAAGAGGCATTCCATCTTAGTCCTAAAGGCTGATAACGCATCATCATTTTGATTCGCAAACGAGGATATATGTAGATGTCTATGGGCCACAGCAACCACTTACCATCAGGTGGACTGTGTGCTCGCTTGTCACGCTTATCCTATAAAAAAAACCTTTTAACTATGAGCCAACACAGTAAAGAAATGGCCCCGAGTTCCCGGCGCCCCTTTAATGGGGCAGGGGTGCGAAGAATCTCCGGGAGTAAAACCGGCGACGAGGTTCGCCACCCGTCACGTTCTGTCTCCCGGAGGGGCGAAAAGTGGATTGCGGAGGCCCGTCTGGCTACGCTGAATGTATGTGGAGCAATGAATGATAAGATGGATGAAATATGCGAAATGATGAATGATAGAGGAATAGATGTGTTATGTGTAAATGAGACGAAACGAAAGGGAAAGGATGCCACTGCACATGGCATGTATACCGCTTACTGGTCTGGTGTAGACGAGACCGAGCGGGCATGCCAGGAGTCGGTGTCATCCTTTCAGAAAGAATGGGTCAATGTGTGAAAGAGTATGAATGTGTAAGCCCAAGGCTGCTGTGGATACGAATGAAAGTGGGCTTAAAAGTTGTTTGTGCTAGGGTGTACGCCCCAGACATGTCTAAGCCCACTTATATCCGAGAGCAGTTTTGGGACATGGTAAGGATGGTGTTGATGAAATGTAAGGAAATGAAAATATCATTATGTTAGGAGATTTTAATGGAAGGGTTGGGGTGAAGAGGTCTGGTTATGAAAGGATATTAGGAATGTTTGGCGATGAAAGTGTAAATGAGAATGGTGAAGACCTCCTCGCCGTATGTGAGGAAAATAATCTTTTTGTGACGAATACTTTCTTTCGCCATAAGAGGATTCACATGTATACATGGGAAAGAGGTAATGATAGAAGCATGATAGATTTCATAATTGTGGATGAAAGAATGCGGAGCGCAGTGGTAGATACAAGAGTTTACCAGGGATCCAACGTAGGACGGATCATTACTTGGTCTTATGCCGAATTAATGGTCTATTCAGGCGTTGGCGGCATCGGACATCTGTGTTTACCACTGCGTTACAGCGTATAAGAACAGAGAGGTTACAAGATGAAGGTGTGAAAGAAGTATAAATGTAGACTGAGGAGAATATAAATGGTTTGAATGAAATATGTATGAATGATTTAGACCTGAAGACTGTATGGAATAATGTTAAGAAAGTTTTGGTGGATGCAGCCACCGAAGTATGTGGTGTAAGTAAGAGAACGAATGAAAGGAAAAATAATACGTGGTGGTGGGTATTAAAATGTTCTGGAAACTCGTAAGAACTGCTAGGGGAAATTCAAAACAGCCTAGAATGAATGCTATACGAGACGAGAATGGCTGTATGCTGAATGATGAAGTTTCGAATTTAAAGAGATGGAAGGAATACTTTGAAAGCGTGTTTATGAGTGAAGGGTCGTCTGAATTAAGTGAAAAAGAAATTCCGAAAGAAGTGGAGAGAGGTAGGGAGATAAGTGTAGATGAAATAATAAAAGCAATGAAAGGCATGAAAGCAGGTAAGGCAGCCGGATATGATAGAGTATCACTCGAAATGCTAAGGGCTGGAGAGGGAGTGGTGGCAGGCCTGCTGTACACCTTGTTTAATTTATGTTGGGAACTGAAGCGGGTACCGGAAGACTGGTGCAAAGCCGTTATAGTCCCAATATATAAAGGAAAAGGGTCACAGCAGGACTGTAAAAACTACCGCGGTATCTGCTTGCTTAGCATTGTGGGTAAACTGTATGCTAAGGTGTTAATTGAAAGAGTTATGGAAGAAACTGATGGAAAAATTTGGGATGCAAGCTGGATTTAGAAAGGAATGGGGTGTACGGATCAAGTATTTTCCATGCGCATGATTGCGGAGAAGTTTTGGCCAAAACCAGAAAGTTTTTGTGCTTTCATGGACTTGGAAAAGGCTTATGACAGAGTGGACAGGAATGTGTTATGGCAAACACTTAACTCATTTGGTTTGAGCGCTGGCTTGATACAGGCATTGAAGTCTCTTTATAGGGACTCTAGTGCTTGTGTCAGG
This sequence comes from Parnassius orleans, assembly GCA_029286625.1. NCBI lineage: Eukaryota > Metazoa > Arthropoda > Insecta > Lepidoptera > Papilionidae > Parnassius > Parnassius orleans. Next base: position 1,770,163 of record JAGSMP010000089.1, read on the forward strand.
ATCAAGGTGTCAGACAGGGCTGTGTAGCTTCCCCCTGGCTGTTTAACCTATTTATAGACAGTTGTTTGCAAACTTTGAAAGTTGAAGAATGTGGGTTGAGAATGGGTGAGTTAACCGTCAAATGCCTTTTGTACGCCGATGATCAAGTCATATTTGCATCGTCGGCGGCCGAGTTGCAAATGATGGTTACTTTAATGAACCGATCATTAAAAGAAAAGGTATGAAAGTGAACGCAAGTAAGACGAAAGTGATGGTTTTGAAAGAGAAGAAAGTAAAACGTTATGTGAAATAAGAATAGAAGGGAGTTGATTGAGCAAGTGGATGAGTTTGTATATTTGGGATGTTTATTTAGTAGGGATGGTAGATATGATAAGGATATAGAACGACGAGTGAACGCAGGAAATAGAGTGAATGGGGCTCTACACGCTATTGTGAAGAGTCAGAATGTGTCAAAAAGGCACGTTTGGCAATTCACAATGCTGTGTTAGTCCCTACTTTAATGTATGGTAGTGAAAGTTGGGTCTGGCAGAAGAAGCATGAGAGTAGAATAAATGCTGTAGAAATGCGGTCATTAAGGTATGCTGGGCTGAATCTGAATGACAGGGTGAGAAATAGTGTGATAAGAGAAAAGTGTGGTTTGCAAGATGACGTTGTGACCAGGATTAAGAAAGGAATGCTTCGGTGGTTTGGTCATGTAGAAAGAATGAACGAAGAAAGAGTGACAAAGCAAATTTATGCTGCAGAAGTGAACGGCAGAGTCGGAAAGGGACGCCCTAGACGAAGGTTTATCGACCAAATTGGCGATATATTGAAAATGGGCCAGATTAGGAGTACCCTTAACCGACGAGCGTGTATGCGTAGATATATGGATGTAAAGGAGGCGAGAGAGGTGTGCCAGGATCGTGCCAAGTGGAAGTCCGTAGTCTCTGCCTACCCCTCTGGGTGACAGGCGTGAGTGTTTATGTATTATGTATGTATGTATATGCTTTTAACTAGGCCCGGCGCGGTGTGCGTTGTAGCCGCGCACCGCTTGTCAGGGTCGCCATGCAATGTTGCAAGGTGTTAAACGAAAGGAGACGTGTTGCTCAGTTTAAGACTTTAATTATAATGCTGTTTATTATAAACTTAACTCTAACTATACCTATTGTCTTGGGGGCTACACGTCACTACAACCAGTAAAGTAAAATAAAGTTACAGGGATAACTTAAAGTTACACCAGCAGTGGGACGTAACCTAATATAACAAATTTCGCAACAAACAAGTAGTCGCCAGATTAAGCGTTCATAAAATTTAACGCGAACCCCTTGGAGAGCTTCGCGTTAGATGCCACACAACCTCACTAATGCTCAGAAACAGGCCCGAGTGGAATGATATCGTGTTATGATTACTAAATTTCAAGCCTCGTCTAGGAATAACGCAATATTTTAAAATTGGTAAAATTATTGTGATATGAAAAACGTTCACGGTATTGTCCATCCGTGGTTGTTTTAGTTTTTAAGTATTGACATTGAATTTTTTTTACAAATTTACTAGCGATCCGCCCCGGCTACGCACGTGTGATTTTTGGTTCTCAACAACAGCGGCACCTACCGGGTCCAATTGTGAATCTAAACCATTCTCGAATCAACTTAATCACACACACAAAATTTCATCAAAATCGGTCCATTTTGATCTAGTTTTTCACTTTAATGGTATATCTTACGTCAATTGCTTTACGAAATCAAAGTAGCATCAATGCGAATGGTATATAACCAAATGCTTGCCAGAAGTATTAAAAATAGTAAAAGAAGTACTCTAAGCAACTAGCGACTAAAAACTGCTTCACCATGGCAATGTGCCCGTACTCTCCGTAAGCCGTAGAAGAGGTGTCTGAGGCGGACTGAAAAAAGTGTTTTGGAAATTGATTCACACGGGAGATTTTTTTTTGTAAATTATGGTGGAATTCTTTGAAAATATTGAGTACCTAGGTAATAAAAACTTTAACCAATTACCTGTCCAATTTAAGCGATTACAGTTTCCAATATAAAATTTTTTCGCTATCACCATCAACAAATCCCACGGCCAAACATACAAATATATTGGACTTCAAAAGGGAAGATTTTTTTTGCTCACGGACAATTATATATTGGTCTCTCTAGGTCAGGAAATGTGGAGAATCAATTTATATTAAAGCCGCAGAAAAATGGAACAAAAAATGTGTTATATAAAGAAGTTTTAAAATAAGTTATGTCTACTAAGCTAAATCTGAAATATATTATGCCTATATAGAGAATTGTTCAACCCGGGCAAAGCCGGGGCGGGTTGCTTTTTATAAAAGTAAATGTCATGTATGGCAAAAGAAGAATGAGTGTAGTAATTTTTTTTTATATAATAAGGGTGACAAGTGACACAGCCCACCTGATGGTAAGTGGATGCTGTGGCCCATAGACATCTATCCTCGATTAAGAATCAAAATGCAGATGCGTTGCCACCCCTAAGGACTAAGATGGTATGCTTCGTATTCAGTTAAAAGGGTCTCCGGTTCTCTATCCTCACCATACGAAACACAATAGCATTGAGCTGCTATTTTTCGCTGGTATTCTGTGAGAGCGTGGTCTTTCCCCAGTCTAGCCGACCCATTCGTGCTACAACCATAATATAGCTGCAGCATGGCTCTACCTCTATTCTCATGTACATATTATGTACAAACTCTTAACGTCTTTCCTTTCTATCTTTAACTTGTGTTGCCTCATGTTCTATTGTTAATATGTAAGGTTTTTTTTTATATACTTACATATCATAACGCAATATTGTGTAAGTGTAGTTAATAAATGTGTTTCCGCCAAAAACGGCCTCATTCAACAAAATTATATTTAGTGACACAATATTTTTAAGGTTATACAAATATTATTGAAAAATACTGAGTCTTTATTTTATCAGATTTTGGATATAATATTATGTCCAGAAATTGAAGAAGATAATTTAAGCATTATGATTGGCGGTGCTAGTTATGCGAGGGTGGCCTCTTATACAAAAAAAATTGACAACTTAAAGTGTTTCTTAACGATAATTTCGATTTCAAAAGTGTATCAAAGTTTTTGTCGAATTTCTCTAAGTTACTGATTTGATCTTTTTCAGTCAGTTATCGATCTATTCTACTACAATAGCTGTCTTTCTAGGTTTTCATCCAATTATTGTGCTTATTTTTTTATTTTAAGTATATCTGCAACTCTTTTATAAAACCATCAACGATTCACTTCACGAAAGAAACGTAAAATGACAAGCATCACAATTTCAGTGGAATCTCTAACCGAGCAATAGTTAAAGCTGGGTTACGAAAATAAAAACAACAAAATTTTAGGGGCGTCCCCGACCGACTGAGCCATAAAGCTACGAAAAAAAAGACAGACAGCGTGTATGTGTGTAAATTATTTTTGTAGCAATACTCTCTGGAATTTTTGTAAGTTTTGTTTTACGGTCAGGTCTCGCTCCCAAACTTTTGACCCCATCCCTTAACTACGCCACTGGTCGTCCCCTGCTGCAGGGCTAGCAAGGGCAGGAGACAATTTTATCCCCGGGGAAAGGAGAAAAAGAAAATCTTTATACCCTCGCTTAGTTTTATCCACCCTTCGAGCATGGGCACACCGGTGGATATAATATCCACAGTAGATAAAATGGGAGATAGACTTAGACTTAGATAGATTTTTTGTATGAATATTAACTTAAACCCACGGCCAATGAACTAGGATAAAATAGTCCCTTTCAAATGTCAAAAAAGCATAATTATTTTTCTTTAATTTGGCTCCATGTTACGGACGGGGTATATATGTCTACTCGTTATGTCAAACGGGGATATACATCTCCCCGTTGTCGTGCTTTGGCATAAGGACAAGATAATTTTATATAGGATATACGGGGGATAAATTTTTTGTCCCCAGCACATGCTAGCCGTGCTGAGAAGTATGATTTAAAGAATTGCTATTAGTAATAAGGGTTCTCTCTGTTTTCGTCGCTATCCACACGACAGCATTATTTTGCTATATATATAACACTGGTGTTCTGAGATCGGACACTCGCCTTAAGTTTCGTTCGCAATAAGCTCGATGTCAGTATTCGATTTTCACCCATGGTGTCGACACCATTGATATTGTAGATTGCATCTGTAGGTTTTGAATTATTACATTTCGGTGGCGCAAGGTTCATCCCCGATCAATTCGTGCCGCAGCCATAATATGTTACAGCGTGGCTTTATCACGATAAAATAGATAACTTCTTTCTCTAAACTAAAATTTGATATTTAAATAAAACTAGTTTTACGGATTTTATCGCGTATATTAACTTATTTTATATTCCCGACGTTTCGAGTACTTTACAGCACCCATGGTCACGGGGGCTGAGGTATTTGACGTCACGTTACCTCCAGATTAAAAATTATTAATTTTTGTTCCGATCTACGCAGTATGAACTTACAGTATCTTGAAGCCTTGCAGTTTAAATGTGTAGTGTTCGCGTAAATATAAGAAATCATTATAAAATTTGATATACCGTATGCACACAAAAACAAAAGATAGTTTATAATATTGGTCTCAGTCTCAGGTTTAAACTAGTCTGTTTGAAGAAAGAAGTCCCGTGGAAAATTATAAGCGACCTAAAATGTAAGTATAAAATTTGACAGCAAATGTCAAATTTAACACAGACTGCGGTGACTTTAAATCCTAAACGATTAATAAACCTCATTTTGTAATAATACATAATACCGAAGTAGAGTCAATAAAATTATTATATTATATATTTATTCCTATTATATACATTCTGTAAATACTAGGGTCTAAGTTACAACTTAGTAGTATTGTTAGTTTATTAATTATTTATTACCAGTACCATGAAGTCAGTATTTTATAAAATTGTAGTGACAAAAGAACATACAGTCCGCCTGATGATTAGTGGCTACTGGAGCCCAATGGCACCTGAAAAAAACTTCACATTAAGATGATTACATATGCTTTGTCACCACTAAGGACTAAGATGGAATACCTCAAGCCTGTAATTATACTGTCTCTAATCTCTATTCCCTTTAGACCGGAACACAGTAATGCAAACACTGCTATTTAGCGGCAGAAATATCGGGGTATGGGCCGGACTGAAAACCAGTGCTATAATTGAGACTGGTCTTTTTCGCATTTTCTTGTTGCAGCACAGTTTTTTTAATGTATATTTTCTTAAATTTATAGTGTCAGTAAATATTTCGTTTTATTTATCTTTTTGCATATAATTACTTTTTTACATGTTGTGCTGCATGCTTAAACTATATCTTTTAGTATACAATTTTGTACACAATTCATTTTTAGAGATATCCTTAGAATTGGATTTTATTCTGAACATCGTGAACTTACATTCATGTTTTATTACAGCCTATCAAAGTCAACTGTTGAACATAGGCCTCCCTCATAGATTGCTTCATAGAAGGGATATTTTCCATAGTGGCCACGCTTGGCAGGTTGATCGGCAACCGCAGCCTCGTACTATTTTTCGAGCTGTTATTAGGATGACGCTTCTGTCCCTCTCCTGTTTCCCCCTGTCTTCTTTTACGACACCCTCTGAAATATTATGTCAATTTTGTAAATAATCAAATGTTACATTATAAGTTGTAACTGTATAAATTTATTTTTATGCAATGTATATTATTTTGAAAGTCATAAGGCTAAATACAGAAGAGCTTAATATATACTGTATAATATTATAAAACACCCTTGTTAATACCATTATTCGTAAATAACGATTTGATTGATTGATTGATTTTATTTTTGTACAGTTACATGTATGGGTCATTGTTGCCTCAAATAAATAGATAATGTATGGAAGAAGTAATATTTAAAACCTGGTATCAAGATAGACAGCAGCGAGTTGTAAAACGTCTAGTACAGTGATTACCTGTCAAGCGTAGCGCCGCTTATTACTAAGCGTACAATTCGATAGACTAATGTTCAGTAGCAGTGTTCTTACGGACTGATGACGATAATAGTGATTAGACAAAAATATATTCGCAAAGAGAAACTCATATAGTCTTAAAGTATTAATAAACTTGCTAATAAACAGAGTAAGACATATGTGTACTAATGTTACTGACATATCAAAAGCCTTCGACTGTTTAGTCAGTAAAAAATTATAACATTTTAATATAAAATAAAGATATGATGTGACACCAAAGGCTTTGGACTTAATTCAAGTAACGTATTTCGATCTGTGACTGCGAATATCATAAAACAGATCATAATAGTACATAACATATACTACATATAAAATAAACCGAAAGTGTTGCATAAGGCATTGTGCTAGGTCCACTGCTTTTTCTTTAGTTAAAGTTTTATTTTTATGTTTAAATTGGATGTTTTCCTTTTTCAAACTTTATGAAATAATGACGTGTTTTTTAACATTATTTATTTATAATTCATCTTAGACTGTAATAGTTCAATATTCAGTTTCAAGTTAGTTATTTTTACCGATTGTGCAAACGTTATGAATTTAATGAAAGAAATATTAAATTCCAGTTTGCAGTATTGTGATTATAAATAAATCTTCAAAAGATATCCTTTTAACGCTCTTTTTTAACGTTTATATAGGCGTTATTACTACATTTCTGCCGAGGAGTACGTCTGAGTAAGTACCATGCCTCTTTTCTATTCCTGCCGCCAAGCAGCAGTGCATATGCTACTGTGTTCCGATGTGAAAGGTATAGAGAGTTAGTATTTCTGTGTACTGAGTTAGTATAACTACAACTGTGAGGCATTTCATCTCGGTTCTTAGAGATCCAGGGGTTGCAGTAACCACTTACCATCAGATGGGTTGTAAGTTTGTTTGTCATTTAACTTTTATAAAAATACATTGCTATGGCCTTTTAGTACATTCCTATGCAAAATATTCCTTCAATGTATAATTATAGAAAGATTATTTAAACAGCCGTATTAGCACAGGAGTTAAGCTTCGCTGTAAATTTCAGTGCGCAGGGAACACGGGTTTGACCACCAATGAAATACGTGACTGCGGTGGTTAAACCCGTGTCGTTATTACATGAATGAATAAATGAAGGATGCGTCTCGGCAGGTTGTTCTACGCTAAGAATGAATGAAGAATGCGTGTCAGTAGGTTGTTCTGGGCTAAGAATTAATGAAGGATGCGTGTCGGCAGGTAGTTCTACGCGAAGTATGAATAAATAATGCGTGTCGGCAGGCTGTTCTACGCTGGCGCGGCGAACGGGCAGCTGCCAGCCATGCTGACGATGGTGTCGGTGCGCGCCACGCCCGTGCCCGCCGTGCTGGCGGTCGCGCTGCTGTCGCTGCTCTACCTCACCGTGTCCGACATCTACGCACTCATTAACTACGTGGGCTTCGCCACCTGGGTCGGTACTAACGGTACTTTCTACTGCTCGCGGTCGCGCTGCTGTCGCTGCTCTACCTCACCGTGTCCGACATCTACGCACTCATTAACTACGTGGGCTTCGCCACCTGGGTCGGTACTAACGGTACTTTCTCTACTCGCTCGCGGTCGCGCTGCTATCGCTGCTCTACCTCACCGTGTCCGACATCTACGCACTCATTAACTACGTGGGCTTCGCCACCTGGGTCGGTACTAACGGTACTTTATACTCGCTCGCGGTCGCGCTGCTGTCGCTGCTCTACCTCAACGTGTCCGACATCTACGCACTCATTAACTACGGGCTTCGCCACCGGTCGGTACTAACGGTACTTTCTATACTGCTCGCGGTCGCTGCTGTCGCTGCCCACCTCACCGTGTCCGACATCTACGCACCATTAACTACGTGGGCTTCGCCACCTGGGTCGGTACTAACGGTACTTTCTACTGCTCGCGGTCGCGCTGCTGTCGCTGCCTACCTCACCGTGTCCGACATCTACGCACTCATTAACTACGTGGCTTCGCCACCTGGGTCGGTACTAACGGTACTTTCTCTACTCGCTCGCGGTCGCGCTGCTGTCGCTGCTCTACCTCACCGTGTCCGACATCTACGCACTCATTAACTACGGGCTTCGCCACCTGGGTCGGTACTAACGGTACTTTATACTCGCTCGCGGTCGCGCTGTCGCTGCTCTACCTCACCGTGTCCGACATCTACGCACTCATTAACTACGTGGGCTTCGCCACCTGGGTCGGTACTAACGGTACTTTCTCTACTCGCTCGCGGTCGCGCTGCTGTCGCTGCTCTACCTCACCGTGTCCGACATCTACGCACTCATTAACTACGTGGGCTTCGCCACCTGGGTCAGTACTAACGGTACTTTCTATCGCTCGCGGTCGCGCTGCTGTCGCTGCTCTCTACTCACCGTGTCCGACATCTACGCACTCATTAACTACGTGGGCTTCGCCACCTGGGTCGTACTAACGGTACTTTCTATACTCGCTCGCGGTCGCGCTGCTGTCGCTGCTCTACCTCACCGTGTCCGACATCTACGCACTCATTAACTACGTGGGCTTCCACCTGGGTCGGTACTAACGGTACTTTCTATACTCGCTCGCGGTCGCTGCTGTCGCTGCTCTACCTCAACGTGTCCGACATCTACGCACTCATTAACTACGTGGGCTTACCTGGGTCAGTACTAACGGTACTTTCTATATCGCTCGCGGTCGCGCTGCTGTCGCTGCTCTACCTCAACGTGTCCGACATCTACGCACTATTAACTACGTGGGCTTCGCCACCTGGGTCGTACTAACGGTACTTTCTCTCGCTCGCGGTCGCGCTGCTGTCGCTGCTCTACCTCACCGTGTCCGACATCTACGCGCTCATTAACTACGTGGGCTTCGCCACCTGGGTCGGTACTAACGGTACTTTCTCCTCGCTCGCGGTCGCTGCTGTCGCTGCTCTACCTCACCGTGTCCGACATCTACGCACTCATTAACTACGTGGGCTTCGCCACCTGGGTCGGTACTAACGGTACTTTCTATACTCGCTCGCGGTCGCGCTGCTGTCGCTGCTCTACCTCAACGTGTCCGACATCTACGCTCATTAACTACGTGGGCTTCGCCGCCACCTGGGTCGGTACTAACGGTACTTTCTCTACTCGCTCGCGGTCGCGCTGCTGTCGCTGCTCTCCTCACCGTGTCCGACATCTACGCACTCATTAACTACGTGGGCCGCCACCTGGGTCGGTACTAACGGTACTTTCTCTACTCGCTCGCGGTCGCGCTGCTGTCGCTGCTCTACCTCACCGTGTCCGACATCTACGCACTCATTAACTACGTGGGCTTCGCCACCTGGGTCGGTACTAACGGTACTTTCTCTACTCGCTCGCGGTCGCGCTGCTGTCGCTGCTCTACCTCACCGTGTCCGACATCTACGCACTCATTAACTACGTGGGCTTCGCCACCTGGGTCGGTACTAACGGTACTTTCTCTCGCTCGCGGTCGCGCTGCTGTCGCTGCTCTACCTCACCGTGTCCGACATCTACGCACTCATTAACTACGTGGGCTTCGCCACCTGGGTCGGTACTAACGGTACTTTCTCTACTCGCTCGCGGTCGCGCTGCTGTCGCTGCTCTACCTCACCGTGTCCGACATCTACGCACTCATTAACTACGTGGGCTTCGCCACCTGGGTCGGTACTAACGGTACTTTCTCTACTCGCTCGCGGTCGCGCTGCTGTCGCTGCTCTACCTCACCGTGTCCGACATCCGCACTCATTAACTACGTGGGCTTCGCCACCTGGGTCGGTACTAACGGTACTTTCTCTACTCGCTCGCGGTCGTGCTGTCGCTGCTCTACCTCACCGTGTCCGACATCTACGCACTCATTAACTACGTGGGCTTCGCCACCTGGGTCGGTACTAACGGTACTTTCTCTACTCGCTCGCGGTCGCGCTGCTGTCGCTGCTCTACCTCACCGTGTCCGACATCTACGCCTCATTAACTACGTGGGCTTCGCCACCTGGGTCAGTACTAACGGTACTTTCTATACTCGCTCGCGGTCGCGCTGCTGTCGCTGCTCTACCTCAACGTGTCCGACATCTACGCACTCATTAACTACGTGGGCTTCGCCACCTGGGTCGGTACTAACGGTACTTTCTATACTCGCTCGCGGTCGCTGCTGTCGCTGCTCTCACCTCACCGTGTCCGACATCTACGCACTCATTAACTACGTGGGCTTCGCCACCTGGGTCGTACTAACGGTACTTTCTATACTCGCTCGCGGTCGCGCTGCTGTCGCTGCTCTACCTCACCGTGTCCGACATCTACGCACTCATAACTACGTGGGCTTCGCCACCTGGGTCGGTACTAACGGTACTTTCTCTACTCGCTCGCGGTCGCGCTGCTGTCGCTGCTCTACCTCACCGTGTCCGACATCTACGCACTCATTAACTACGTGGGCTTCGCCACCTGGGTCGGTACTAACGGTACTTCTACTCGCTCGCGGTCGCGCTGCTGTCGCTGCTCTACCTCACCGTGTCCGACATCTACGCACTCATTAACTACGTGGGCTTCGCCACCTGGGTCGGTACTAACGGTACTTTCTCTACTCGCTCGCGGTCGCGCTGCTGTCGCTGCTCTACCTCACCGTGTCCGACATCTACGCACTCATTAACTACGTGGGCTTCGCCACCTGGGTCGGTACTAACGGTACTTTCTCTACTCGCTCGCGGTCGCGCTGCTGTCGCTGCTCTACCTCACCGTGTCCGACATCTACGCACTCATTAACTACGTGGGCTTCGCCACCTGGGTCGGTACTAACGGTACTTTCTACTCGCTCGCGGTCGCGCTGCTGTCGCTGCTCTACCTCACCGTGTCCGACATCTACGCACTCATTAACTACGTGGGCTTCGCCACCTGGGTCGGTACTAACGGTACTTTCTCTACTCGCTCGCGGTCGCGCCTGCTGTCGCTGCTCTACCTCACCGTGTCCGACATCTACGCACTCATTAACTACGTGGGCTTCGCCACCTGGGTCGGTACGGTACTTTCTATACTCGCTCGCGGTCGCGCTGCTGTCGCTGCTCTACCTCAACGTGTCCGACATCTACGCACTCATTAACTACGTGGGCTTCGCCACCTGGGTCGGTACTAACGGTACTTTCATACTCGCTCGCGGTTGCTGCTGTCGCTGCTCTACCTCACCGTGTCCAACATCTACGCACTCATAACTACGTGGGCTTCCGCCACCTGGGTCGGTACTAACGGTACTTTCTCTACTCGCTCGCGGTCGCGCTGCTGTCGCTGCTCTACCTCACCGTGTCCGACATCTACGCTCATTAACTACGTGGGCTTCGCCACCTGGGTCGGTACTAACGGTACTTTCTATACTCGCTCGCGGTCGCGCTGCTGTCGCTGCTCTACCTCACCGTGTCCGACATCTACGCACTCATTAACTACGTGGGATTCGCCACCTGGGTCGGTACTAACGGTACTTTCTACTCGCTCGCGGTCGCTGCTGTCGCTGCCTACCTCACCGTGTCCAACATCTACGCACTCATTAACTACGTGGGCTTCGCCACCTGGGTCGGTACTAACGGTACTTTCTACTCGCTCGCGATCGCGCTGCTGTCGCTGCTCACCTCACCGTGTCCGACATCTACGCACTCATTAACTACGGGCTTCGCCACCTGGGTCGGTACTAACGGTACTTTCTCTACTCGCTCGCGGTCGCTGCTGTCGCTGCTCTACCTCACCGTGTCCGACATCTACGCACTCATTAACTACGTGGGCTTCGCCACCTGGTCGGTACTAACGGTACTTTCTCTACTCGCTCGCGGTCGCGCTGCTGTCGCTGTTTCCACCACCGTGTCCGACATCTACGCACTCATTAACTACGTGGGCTTCGCCACCTGGGTCGGTACTAACGGTACTTTCTCTACTCGCTCGCGGTCGCGCTGCTCGCTGCTCTACCTCACCGTGTCCGACATCTACGCACCATTAACTACGTGGGCTTCGCCACCTGGTCGGTACTAACGGTACTTTCACTGCTCGCGGTCGCGCGCTGCTGTCGCTGCCCACCTCACCGTGTCCAACATCTACGCACTCATAACTACGTGGGCTTCGCCACCTGGGTCGGTACTAACGGTACTTTCTTTACTCGCTCGCGGTCGCGCTGCTGTCGCTGTCTACCTCACCGTGTCCAACATCTACGCACTCATTAACTACGTGGGCTTCGCCACCTGGGTCGGTACTAACGGTACTTATACTGCTCGCGGTCGCGCTGCTGTCGCTGCCCACCTCACCGTGTCCGACATCTACGCACCATTAACTACGTGGGCTTCGCCACCTGGTCGGTACTAACGGTACTTTCACTCGCTCGCGGTCGCGCTGCTGTCGCTGTTTCCACCTCACCGTGTCCGACATCTACGCACCATTAACTACGTGAGCTTCGCCACCTGGGTCGGTACTAACGGTACTTTCTCACTCGCTCGCAGTCGCGCTGTCGCTGCTTTCACTCACCGTGTCCGACATCTACGCACTCCTCACTTTGCCCTCATCAACAGCTATACCATAAAACCTAGTACCATAGGATGTAAGAGAGAAAAACTTGCATTTTCTTTAAGGTCAAACATCACATGCATACGTAGCCAGCTAATGATCGAGAGTGTGGTGACTGACTGGCAGAAATTCTTTCTGAATATACAGGTGGCGCAACAGAACGCATATTGCGTCTTTTTCGCAAAGTGTGCGGGCGGGGAGCCTAGCGTGGTTGGATAGTGACACTCGTGAAGTTTTAGTAACCATGAGTCACTTCGACGGGAAGCGTCGCGCTTTTGTGTTCGCACGTTTTACGAGAACGGTCGTTCATACATTTCACAAGGCGAATGTATTGTTCTGAATATGGATTAACACACACTAATGAAGCTCCGAGTGCTAATTTAATTAAAATATGGATAAAGCGTTTTGAAGAGACCGGTTCCACGTTTAAACCACCAGCAAAAGGTCGTCCAAGAACGTCTAGGACCACAGACAATATTGAGAGGTGAAGGAGTCAGTAGGAAAAATCCGCAAGTGTCTACTCGAAGCGATCGGCGGCTTTAAACTTGTCGCGACGAAGTTTACAGCGAATTTTGAAGTTGGATCTTAAACTGCATCCTTATAAGCTCCAGTTAACACAGGAATTAAAAGAGGCCGACTTCGAGCAAGGTTGGCATTTGCAGAAGAAATGCTTAGTCGATTTTCCTCTTTTGACAACATCCTTTTTCTGACGAGGCTCATTTTCATTTAAATGGGTTCGTAAACCGACAAAATTGTCGCTATTGGAACGACGAAATCCAAATGAAACATCAAAACCACTGCATAGTCCTAAAGTAACGGTATGGGCAGCAATCTCAAGCAAAGGAATTATTGGCCCTTTCTTCTTTGAAGATTCACGAGGACGAAACATCACCGTTAACACCGACCGCTATGTTGCGATGTTAGAGGAATATTTGACTCCAGAACTTGCGAGATCGAGAATAGCGAATACGAGGACTTGGTTCCAACAAGACGGAGCGACCTGTCACACATCAAATGACTCTATGGCGGTTGTGAGACAGATGTTTCCTGCAAGAATAATTTCCAAAGAGGTGATATCCCTTGGCCCCACGTAGCCCTGACTTGACGCCTCCTGACTTTTTTGTGGGGATACCTCAAACATAAAGTCTACATGAACAATCCGAGGAACATCAGTCAGCTAAAGGAAAAATCCGTGGGAAATGGCAGCTATCACCCCAGATTTATTGACAAGAGTTTTCACAAATCTGCGTTCGCGTTTAGAGTGCCTTCTTCAGAGGGCCGTCATTTAGATGATGTTATTTTTAAAAATAAACTACATTTAATTACCTCATCATCTTATATTTTATTTCAACTATACCTTTTGTATTTATTTTTTAGCCTATACTTAATAAATGCGTTCTGCGCACCCTGTACCAAGCCGAAATACATCAAATTGGTAATGAGGACCGGTATTAACATTGCGAGAGTATCAATTGTGCACTTACCTACGCGCCTGCCCAGTGTGGGTAGTATGGGCAAATCTTTCAGTTAATGCATGCCAGATGCCAACTGGCACTTAATTTTAACATACTACGTATTGACAGTAAAGACCTCTCCTATTTTTCACGATACTTCCCATCACCACTCTAGATCTGCATTGCGATTGTATAACTAATTATAGTTTGATTTCCTTCTGACGTTTGATGTTTGGTTTTATCGTATCAGTACTGATTACATACAGCCGATATCTTTTCTTATATATTAACATCCATCTTATTTTAAGTTACGAAATAACTAAATGAAAAAACGTAACACGGTTGTGAAATGGTTCCTGCCGGCAAACAATGCCCATCACAGATACATATTGTATATCGTATTGCAGGTCTAGAAATTTGCTAATTATTTCGCCATTCGGACATCGCAAAATCCTTTGGCCACCTTTGGCATTTTCCCTTAAATAGCTTTTACGACACCCATTAGACGAAAAGCTTGGATAATATTAAAGATGTTAAAATTAATTAGCTAAGATCCGCTTAAAAATAGAAATGCTGTGTCTTACCCAGTTTGAAGAACACCTCAATTGCATGCACCGCCGATCTCAATACTACAATACTAGGAATGACACACCACTGTTGATAATACGACGTAGGTATTTTTCGTCTAAATGAGACATCATCAGGAGAAATATACTCGGCGATGGCTGATTCTATATATTGCATGATTATCTTATACCACTACACAACACTCTTTTTAGCCTTTAAATTAAAGTGTTATTCTCTACCTATAAGGGTCATCATGAAACAGTTTTATAATATAAAAGCGAAATTAATTTTAATTTCAGTTAAGTATTGGCGCAGCTGTGCTCTGCCTACCGGTGCTACGTTACACGCAACCGAATCTGGAGAGACCGATTAAAGTCAACCTAATCTTCCCTGGTAAGTTCCCACTTAGATTAAGTTGTCTTCTAAGAACCTATGATCTTCATGGAAAATGCTCACGTTCAGAAGGTTTGCCGATACTCACTCTCCACTTCTGCTGACCGTATCCGATTGCAATGTTTCAATCGACTCGTGAAATCATGAACGCTATTTGCTAACCTTCAGTGGGTCGTACATCCTTAAATATTTTTAAGTATTGTTTTATGTGAAGAAAACCCTTTGCTTATAAATATCATTATAATAACATTGGTCGAACATTGGTCGAGCAGGTAGAAAACCAAAGCCCAATGGGCTTTGGGTTTTTCTACCTGCTCTGAACTATCATAAATGATCCTGCACGTGCAGCTTGCGCTTTAAGAGGTCGTGTTTGATAAAGTACAATTCTTAAACTATTTAATCTACAATTAAGATTTTAACGTTTATGTTAAGGAAATATCTTGCTCTATCTAATAAATGTACAAAATTGATAGGTAAATGACCTACTTTTTTCATTAAAGTCGAAAATGTGAAAAAATAACCGATTTTTTTACATTTTTTATTTTCTTAGTCTTTTTAGGATCTAAATACAATTTTGCAGTAAAAGTTTGCTTTTATTTTATTACGCGTATCTTTATCTACGTAATGAGACATCTTTTAAGAATGTAGGACTTTCTACATCGGTGAATATTGTAATTTTAATGCGCGGGGTCGAGGTGGTGACACTGAAAAATTTCAATGGCTGCCATTTAAATACAGCTAGGTCTAAATGAGATTTGAGACATGATTTGTCGATGAAATTGATTATAGTTTATAACATTAAAAGCTTCGACACTGGTAACCGGACACATTGTATTTGATCCGTTTCCGCTTCTTCTCTTCCCTTCTTCTGATATTTTATCATGATTGCCACGCTTGGTAGGCAGGTTAGCAATCGTAATTTTATTTTCTTAATTTGTAGTTGTTATTTTTTTAAACAAAACACTGCTGTCAATTTTCCCCTGTTACCTGTTACGTTTTACGACCCACACGGGGCAACATGTGGTAGTGCCATTACATATTGGGGTGTTCCCCTGGCGGGTTGCAGCGGTGTACATAGTGTGTACGGTGCTGGTGGTGGCGGTGCCAGCGGTGGCTTCGCCCGCGGAGACAGGCGTGGGCTGCCTAATGATCCTCACAGCCGTGCCCGTGTACCTGCTGCTGCTGGAGCCACACACTCGTCTGCGCAGCCTCGCCAACGTCACAGGTGCGCCACCACATCACCACATTCCCACACTACCACTCCACCACACCACCACACCTCTACATTCCACACTTCTACACTCCACACCTCCATGCCTCCACACTTCCACACCTAGACACTTTCACTCCTTAACACCTCAACACTTCAATATCTAAACACTTCATCACCAACCCACCTCCACACTTCCACATCTTCACACCTACACACCAACAAAACTCCACACCTACATACCTCCACACCTCCACACCGTCACACCCAAACACCTCCAAATCTACTCACCTACACACCTACATATCTACATACCTCAACACCTACACAGTTCCACATTTTCACATCTACACACCTACACACCTCCACACCTACATACCTCCACACCTCCACATCTACTCACCTACACACCTCCACACTACCACCCCACCACATCATCACACCTCCATACCTCTACACCTCCACATCTACACACCTCCACACTTCCACACCTAGACACTTCCACTCCTCAACACCTCAACACTTCAACATCTCAATACTTCATCACCAACACACCTCCACACCTCCACACCTCCACATCTACACACCCACACACCTCCACACCACCACTCCACCACACCACCACACTTTCACACTCCACACCTCCATGCCTCCAAACCTCCACATCTACTTACCTACATAGCTATACATCTACATACCTACATGTCTCCACACTCCAACACCTCCACAACTCCACACCTATACACCTACTTAACTCCACACCTACATACCTCCACACCTCCACACCTTCTCACGTCCATACCCCACACTTCCACACCCCAACACCTACACACCTCCACACCACCTCGCTTTACACCTTCCGTTTACATTTTAAACAACTCTTTTAATAAAAGAAGGATGATAGCGAACACACAGTCCACTCATAGACATCTACATTTATCCTCGATTAGAATCAAAATGTGGATGCGTTGTCCCTTAGGACTAAGACAGCATGCTTCATTACCAGTGAAAAGGGTCTCTGATTTTCTACACTCAACATATAAAACACAGCAACTTTATACTGTTTTCACGCTAGCATTCTGTGCGATCGAGGTCCTTCCTCGATCTAGATGACTACAATAATACCAACGTAATACCATGGCACGTAGAAATTTTGTAAATAGCTAAGTTTCATTTAAAAATCATCTTATTTTTTTTTTTCTTAAAAATCTTAGAATTTATGTGTTTAACGCTCAGATCAAAAAAAATACGAAACTCTTCGTACATTTCAAGTAACTATTTCAAGAAATCAAACCAAAATCATGCTCAACATATTGTAAGAATACGCACTCACGCACACACATATGCATCTCAAATAATTTTCAACCAACAACGTGGTTTAAGGTGCATGGGGTTACATCCAGCAGTGAACTTGTATGGGCTGGTTAAGATAGAAATAAGATGTGTTAATACATACCAAGAAATTGAGGACTTGAAATATATGCAGCGTTCTGTCTATGTTTTTATTTGGTTCGAGGTTTGATGATGACATAATTAATCAGCTAAAATCCGCGTACATAAAGAAAAAAATGCGTATTAGCTTTTATATATAAGAGGGGCAAAGAGCATACGGCTTACCTGATGATGGTAAGTGACTACCGCCGCCCATGAATAACTGCAACACCAGGGCAATTGCAGATGTTGTTGGCCTTCAAAAGAGTAGGCTCTTTTCTTGATAGTCTTAAGTCCGATCCGAATCGGTATATATATCTTATATATAGTCTTGATTACATATATATGTAACTTCTACTTCACGCTGGTATTCTGTGAGGTCGTGGTACCTCCTCAGTTCGAGCCAGCCCATCCATGCGACAGCAAAAGCTGCCGCATGACTCTATGTTGAATTTTATGGAAATGACAAATGAGCCATTCCATATAAGTCCACACGGATGACTTCCGTCCATTACAGCCTTAATAGTCGACTGTTGGACATAGGTCCCCGATAGATTGACTCATAGAGGTGATTTTGCCATAGTTGCCATGCTTAACAAGCGGGTAGGCAACCGCAGTTTTTATTTTGTGTTGTTATCAGGAAGATGCTGCTGCAGTTCCTGTTTCCGTTCCATCTCCTGTTTCCGTTTTCCTCTGTCGCCTCTTACGACACCAACGGAACGATATGAGGTCGTGGATATTCTTACACCACCACTATTTTTTTATTATGTACGAGCAGCTATGCAGGTCTAGAGAGACCAGTATCACTGCGACCTAAAAGATCTATTGTGATCGCTGCTATGTCTACAGTTCACTGCTAAGCCCTACGTCCTCAATGAATAGAAGGAGTTGCTTAGCTGTGAGTAATTTCACTTCTTCTGGGCGAAGTACATAGTTTCCCAGATGAGTGCTGCGTTTGCGCATTAAGGGTCCGCAATTCGTCAGGAGGTGTAAAGGCTTTTCCTCCTTGAGGCAGCAAAACCGGCACATCATTGAGTTGCTTAGGCCCAGGATGGACATGTGCTTTTTAAGACAACAGTGTCCAATCAGGGCTCTTACCAGAATGCGCAATTTATTTTTACCTAATCCCAGGGCTTCCGAAGCGAATTTTAGAATGTTTTAAGCCTGGTGTATCAGACCAGATCTTAAGTGATTTATTGTGGTAAAGAGTTTCCAGGTCCAATCGGGCGAGGCTTTTTGAGATTCCACAAAATGGCTCGGGTCCAAATTGTGTAATCTTTGAGCCCTCCCGTGCGAGCTTGTCGGCAATTTCATTGCCTACAATAACCGCGTGACCCGGAACCCATCTTAAAACGACCTTGTTGTTATCTCCCAGGGCGTTTAGACGGTTCACGCAGTCTCCAACTAGCTTCGAGTTCACCAAGTTTGATCTCAGCTAGTGCTGCTTGACTATCAGAGTTAATATAGATTATATGGTTAACGTAGTCTTTTGCAGATTGATATCCGCACACAGAAGTATGGCGAAAATTTCTCCTGGAAGATAGAAGTGAATCTACCCAAATTCATACTAAGTTTGAATTTGGGGCGTTCCCCATAAATTCCAAAGCCTACGTTGAGGCCCATTTTGACCCATCGGTATACAATATAAGGCTATCGACCTCATAGATGACCTGTCCATTCAGCCAGTCTTCTGTGGAGGTAGTTCCACTGTATACTTTTTGTTACCGGTGTTTCCTTGATTGAGTCGAGCATGGATCTCAATCTATAGGAAAGTAAGCTCAAACCACCCTGAGCGTTAATCCTATACAAACTAGTCTTCGCTTCCTTGTCTAAGTAAAGATCAAGGGGCGTTACGCCTTATACATTAAGAGCCGCTCCAGGCGATGATCACATCGCTCCAGTTGCTATTAAGCAGGCAGTACTTTGTAGACTATTTAGTCTGTCCGCAGTCGTCTTTTGGTTGGCCTTATTACACCAGACAGTGGAGGCGTAGGTAAGAATCGGCCTCACTATACTGCTGTATAGCCATTGGATCATACTGGGACGCAAGCCCCAGTTGTTCCCGACCATGCGACTGCACGTACCTAAAGCAATTTTAGCCTTATGACATACATTGCTAAGGTGAGAGTTCCACGTTAGTTTTTGGTCGATTGTTACGCCTAAGTACTTAACTTCAGTGGAGAATGGTACTTCTTTACCATTAATTTTTGGCGTGACTAATGTGTCCAACCGTCTCTTATTGGTAAAGCGTATAATAACAGTTTTATCAGCATTAACTGATAAACTGTTATCCCTATATATAATTGTTATTATATAATTGTTATTTATTGTGTTTAGGTTCTTTGAATGATTAATGATAAAGTACTTTGGCAAAAGCCCCTCGCAATGATCACAAGGTCATCTGCATAACCCAGTGTGTCAATGCGAAGGTCTGCCATCTTGTACAATAATTGGTCAACCGCAAGAGTCCAAAGGAGGGATGACAAAACACCTCCTTGTGGACAGCCTCTTGTAGTTGCCATCTCAATCGAAGTTTGAAACAGCTCTATTTTTGCATTTCTGTTTGAGAGCATCGACTTCACCCACCTGATGGCTGTGGGGTCAACATTTTTAGATGTCAGGCCCCCAACCAGCAGTGATGTAGGGCTACTGTCGAAGGTGCCCTCAGTATCTAGAAAACACCACCACTAACTCTGTGTGGTTTCAACCACAACCACAGAAATAATAATATATTTATTAATTATTTTAACTTTCAAAATAAAAAAAATTTAATGACAGATTATTATAATTGCTAGAGATGCTATTGTAATAAATGTTACCTATCCAAAAAAACTTCAAAATATTTTTGAAATCTGCTGCTTAAATAAGGCAATTATAAATTAAATATTGTTCTTCTGCTGCAGATTGAAAACAATAATAATTTAATAATAATACTTGATTTTTTCCACAGATGGGACCACTCGGTTAATACAAAAACTGACGTTATCGGTACGACCTAAAGTGAAGGTGAGTCATACATAATTTTAACCTCAATATGTTAAAAACTTTTAATATTCTTAAAATCATGATATTACATTATTATTTAGTTTAAAAAACTTTACGACTCCGTTGATAAGCGACCAAGCGTTGTGACTGAGGCACGTCCGAATCCCGCCCCAAAATAACAATTTTATCGCCCACTGATAATTGTTCCGGGTCTGAAGAAACGCATTAATGATAAGGGAGATTTTCCCTAAAGGAGAAGTAATTTTTTTAACACAAACAATACATACTTATTATTCTTAAATAGAGTAAAATTCTCCCGCAAAAATAATTAAAATGTAATATAGGTAAGGCTAGCAAAAAATATTTTAAAAAAAACATTCGCTGCTATGATATATATATTTTATAAAGCTGGAATATCATTTTGTAATATTATTTAAGCAAATATTAAACATATTAATACTTGTTGCAGTGAAACAATCCAATTTCGGAGATTCGAACATATCCGGCCCGGTTTTCCTGAATCATAAAAACAGTATTTAATAAAAATTATAATAATGTAGTTGCATTAAGCCAAATTATGATATTCGTATTTAAAATTGATATTAACAATATTATCTCATTCGTTTAACCGTATTCGATAAAAATCATAAAAATAAAATCAATATAAAGACAAATTTAATAAACGGAAAAACAAAAATATTGTGTTATGTCATACAGGTTGCCATATTTCTTTAACTTGAAAAATACGAGTAAATTCGCTAAAAGCCTTAGGTGATTGTATCTATTTGAATTTAGTTTATTTTAATAATATTAAGGCTTCATATATGTTCAAAATGTGGAGGTCATCAATCAGGATTTTACTTTTATAAATCCAAATTGAAGATACGTAGCCACGCTACATACATAATAATATATTAGATTTTAGGAACGAACTCGAGTATATTGTGTGTGATTATGATGTTACCATTTGCATAATGTAACCGCATTTAATGGATTGTTGATTGTTGTAATTTAGGATAGGTAAGAAATGTATTATCTACATATATTTTGATTAAGTTAAGAACTTCTATGTTCGCGTGATCCTACTAATTTTTCTACCTTTCCTTACTTTTTTACTTTATGCTTACATTATTCAAAAGCTTTTACGGAAACGCTTGAAATTATGATCGTCAAAAACTACAAGGACTTCTTTCAATTTCAACTTTAAGAAGGACCATGTCTAGTAGATTGTTAACACGTTGATAGAATTGAGAGTTATAAAGTGATAGTATAATTTTATATGTAGATTGCGCTTTTAAATATATAATCCTTTTTATAATATATAACATTTTTACAAGTAGAAAAATTAGAAGGAATAAAAATAAAGATCGCATTTTTATTTTTAAACTTTTAGGTACGAAAAACTGCCGATAGTCTAAAATAGATCTAACATAGATCTGCTATTATTATTGTAATTTTTTGTAGTAATAAATCTGTACAATAAAATATTAAATAAATATCTAATTTTCTACAAATATAAAATTTTATAAATATTGTCGCCTCATGATGAGGCCCTCATCATATCGCAACCATCTGAAAATTCTTGACTATAAGTTTTTCATAGATTTTCTGCATGGATTAATAAATATGAGTACCTATATATCACTGACATATATATAGAGGTCAGTGCTATATATACTTTCATCGCTCATATTAAAAGGGAACATTCCATAGACTCTTATAGCAAGAAAAAGTAAGTATATAATATTATGCAACTATTGTTATTGTGCTGTTAATAAAATCTGTATTTTACTACGGCAAGGAATAAAAACTATTATAGGTATTTATTGATTTGTTTCTAAGAACTTAGTTTGTATTAAATTTTTTCATAATTATTATTGTATAATTTATTTTTAAAATATTGTCTCGTTTTGGATCTAGCCAGTGGGCACCATGTTTTTAATGGCAGCACCATAAAAATGCAACGAAATGCACATGTTTAAGAACTAAGCTGTTTAGTATCAAAATTAAAATAATTATTTGGAGTTTTCTTTTACAAAATTCTTTTTGGATTGTTCGAGAGCAATAATTATTTAAATATATAAAATCAGAATAATTTAGACCTCTTTTTCTTTCTTAAGTTTAATAAATCGAATTCAAAGGAAAACATCTTACTTCATAACGATTTCTTTTGTTTACGCGAATATTACACATTAATAGTATGGATTTTATCGCTTTTAATTTTACTCTTTTATTGGCGACTTCGCGGGCGTGATTGCGGATGCTGTAAAGCGTCGGAAACATCGGAAATCAAAAATTAAAACGAAACGCGATAAAATCCGTAAAATTAGTTTTATGCAATCTTATATAATTTTCAGTTTTGTTAGAATACGTGTTTTATAACTTAAGAATTATGCTTCTTATAACAAAAGGACAATACATTAGAACTATAGAGCTGTAACATTATACACCTATAGGTACAACCATAGAGCAACACGGTCGGAAGGGAGTAGCCATACTAGGCTTGCGTAAAACATATCGATATATCGAAATATCGATATTTTCACATAAAAATATCGATATTTTTGTTCGCGATATATCGATATTCGATATTTAGAGTATCGAATTCGTATCAATTTTGATATATTTTAAAATTTTGTATTAATCACAAAATTATATAAGGCAACGCGGTCCTAACTAGTTGCAGCCGCACTGCTTACTAGACTAAATCTAGTATCGCGGCTGAATCAATGCCCTACAAAAATGCCGTATCGTTTAGGTTTTGCTGCAAAAAGAGATCTACTACGTCAAATTTACAAAAAGATGGCGTTACCTTTCATATATAAGTAATTTTAAAATCACATTATAGCTATTTCCTTCTTTTAAACTTTAAAATTACTATAATATCGGATCTGACTGATCTGAGTCTGTACCCAAGCTGTCGCTGTCACCGAGCGATAGTATTATAATGTATCTATGTCTGTGTGAATTTGTTAGTTTGTTGTATTAATTGTTATGTGTGAGTTTCTTGGTGATAGACGATTGTTTTAGTAAGCGCATATTTCCCCTGCAAAAATGACAGAAAATTCTGCATCAAGCAAAAACGCTATAGATACTCCCGGTGCGGTCTGCCGGTAGCCCGTGTTGCTCTATGAGTACAGCGTACGAGTATAATAATTTTTATTATTTGATCTATACAAATAATATGCATTAAAAAGGCTTGTTTGTTCATTGACAACTTTGAAATTTATGGGAATGTTTTGGATGAAGTAAAACCAAATGCAACTTTTTTTTTATCTGCCTGTTTGTCAGCGTGCGCTTCATATAGTTTATAGTCTCAAAACATAGGTCTTATTTCAATCATTTGAGTATACTCAAGGTTTACAGCTTGAACTCTCAATAATACTTATTTTATTATGTATAAAATATATTTATAAAAATTATAATCTGGTTGTTAGAAATACAATAATACAATTCTTAAGTAAAATAAATATTACGTGAAGTCACAGATATTCACTAGTTTCAGTGGCGTATCAAAAATGCTGCCCCCCGGCCCCACCCCCATATTTTCGCAAGTATCTTAAAATATAAAATCGGAAAAATGTGTTATTATTATCTATGCATACATATATATTATTATTTAAAAATGAATAGAACAATTTAATGTATTCTTGTACTTATCTCTAACTTTCAGGACTTTTAAATATTACTAACTTACTAAAAGTTATTTTTCAGATTTTTGAGTTTCTCATTCCTTACTTTCTAATTATTTCTTTCCCAAAATGCCGCTCTCTAAAATCTGCCTCCCAGTGCCATCGCTCCCTACGCTATCCAATTCTATCGTCCTTGCTACGCCAAGGATTTATTAAAAAAATAGTATTAAACTTTTCTCTTTTGACGACTTTATTTTATTATTTCATCAAAACTATTTATCACTATGACTATAAATTAAGACGAATTATTATATATTAATTAGTTTCGGTGGGTAATCCTTTCAAGTATCTCAAGCAATTTCTTTATAAATTTTAATAATTTAATTATAATAGTAAAAATTAAACAAATTATAGGTTTAGAAATGAATATAAATCGAACAAATGTAAATGTTTCTTCATGTAATAATGGCTGTGTTTTTGTAATAATTTTTTCGCCAGTAGCCCAAAGATTTGTTCCAATTTGTGTCTAGTTTTAAGCGTTTACATATAAGTTACAGTTTTTAAACGCCTTTTTATAATTTTTATATTTTTGTAAATATAAAGTGACATACGGAAACATTCCAATTTTAACTTTTTGGTTGTAATCATTAAAATTAGTATAGATGAAAAAGTAGTACATGTTTTGCTACTTTTAAGTATGGTATTTTCTTATACCAACAAAATATGGTAATAATTATGACATTTCTAGTTTTTTTTATTCATAATATAATACTACAGAATTGCTATAATAATTTTGTAAAAATATTTGACGACTAACGATATTTTTTTTTACTGAATAAGTAATATTCATTTGCTCATTTTAGTGCTATAATTTGTTTCGATCTGATTGTAATAGCTATTGTGAACAGCTATTGTGAAAATGTGTTAGTAATAGTCATATTGTTGTTTCTGTTACTCGTTCGGCGACGCCTTGCAGACACAATGCGACAATAATAAAATAGTGAAACATGAACTTAGTCGTTTTTTTTAAATTTGTTTATTCTTCTTTAACCCTTTTTAAAAAACAGGTATAAGTTCAATTATTTTTTTCTTTAATTGCATTGCGCAACCTTCACCTCTAAATATCATCATCACACCAATGTTAAAAAGCCATTTTAACAATTTAATCAGCGATATCGTTGAATCTACTGTGAGATCATGTACATTTTGATCTCAGCTTCAATTTTTCACCGATTTGAAATGCGCTGTCTGACCTGTCCTTATGAAGTAATATAAATCAATGGATGATAAAATAATTTTATAAGTATACAGCAGGAAGAGAGTTTCAGAGAGAACAGATCCCTGAAAACCCTCAGAGATCGCTATCATTTCCTCTCTCCTGGTTGCAAAATGGCACGGTGTAGTCATTTCTCGAGTTTTTACTAGTTTGTGGTACAGCCTTTTCGGGTCAGCTAATTGATGAATAGGACCCCTTAACTAAGACCATTACATGTGGTTAGCTAGCGAAGCTCCGTGGATTTGCCGGAATATGATTCACTTAGAAAGAGAGTTGCATATGCCAACAGTAAGTACATGAATGCTAAATATTTTGTCTTCAAACCCCAAAGCCTCTTAGGAGATGGTGAAATAACCTTGTAAAACCCCGAAAGCCATTACCAGTTTAGGTCTCTTTTTTTATAAAAATGACTGCCTCGTTGGTCTAGTGGTTGTAGTAGTGCTACTACTGATCAATCGAATCGAATCCCGGGTCGGGCAAAAAAAATCAGTTATTGATGGAAACCATCAAGAAATTCTCAGTAGCTGCCCGGAGTCAGGAAGTTGGCGGTGTCTCACCCCCGTGCCTCGGAAAGCACGTAAAGCTGTTGGTCCTGCGCCTGATCTCTCTCCGGTCGTGTCGGTTTACCGTCCCATCGGTCTATGAGAGTGAGGGAATAGAAAGTGCACCTGTGCTTGCGCATACACTATAATCCTGTCCGGCGCCGATGGCTAGTAAATTCGGTCTGGAGGACATTATTATTATTATTTATAAAACTAAGGTAACAAGCTAACTTCTAGTCCACCTACAGTTCACCTACAGTACAAGCGGTAACTACAGTTCATTGTCACACGCAGCCACTTCAAACAACGAAAGCTACAGATGCGTTGTTACCTCTGAAGACTAATATGGAATGCCTCACAGTCTCTTAATATACAGTCTCTTTCTATACCCTTTTTAACCGTCTCTACGCAAGGCTAGTGGATTAAGCCAATGGGAAAAGTTGGTCGGTGACGATTCATTTTTCATTGAATGCATTCAAAAGGATTCTAGGATGTGCCGACGGCTGTGTAGTTGTTGTTTTTTTTTTATTTTTAGCGATTTCTAGCGACATTTGAACCTAGCTACTCATCATGTTATAATGGTTTGAATTGGATTTTGCTATGTAAAAATATTGGGAATTTGTGTATTAAATGTTTGTGCATGTAAACTATTAGCGGAAACGATGTTATTGTAGTGTTTCGATGGTAATGTAAATCTTAACAGTTTTTATCCACTTGGGCGGCTTGAGATATTATCGTCACCAACTGTCCAGTAGGTTAATGTGTCGTCAAATCTCCTATGAACATCGCAACTTAACGCACCAGCATATTGTGAAGAATTGAGTGACTAAAATATACATCCAACTAGGCTGTATGGTCATAGATTTATGCCTGTCAGAATTGACAAATCCGAGTAAGAAAAATATCCATGGCACCGAGAGTTTTGGTTTCGACCTCTTGGTAGAGAGTAATTGTGTTCTGTGGTTCTGTGGTTTCGACGAGTTATAATAGGCCGCCAGCGGATAGCTGTTGCGTTTGAAATTTGATTAATGGTATCTGCATTGTGTAATTAATATCCACCCCGCAACAGTTAGCTGTTTAAATGCACAATGGATTGCTTAGGATATACATGTAACAAAAACTCTGTGGTTCCCGTTAAGTGCGTTATATGAATTAGTATTTAAAGGTATAGAAATAACTTTATTTCAGAAAACTTGGCCATAAACAAAATTACCTATATTAAATATGAATATTTTTGAAGTGAAAACTTATGCACAAACTAATAAGAAGTCTTATGACGTCACCGATGACATCGACATGCTCGTGACGTATTCGTGACGTATTCGTCTACGAGATTTTTTTTAGAGAATATGGGTGACAAACGAGCACACAGTTCACCTGATGGTAAGTTGATACTGTGGCCCATAGATATCTACATTTATCCTTGATTAAGAATCAAAATGGATATGCGTTGTCACTCCTGAGGACTAAGATGGAAAGCCTCATTTCGAGTAAAAAGGGTATCCGGTTCTGTACACTCACTATACGAAACACAGCAGCATTAAGCTGCTATTTTACGCTGTCAGCAAAATGCAAGATAGAAAAGGATACCAAATCTCATGACTCTGTAACCGATTTTGAATGACAGGTCGGCACAAGTCGGCACGCAAGAGATAAGCTCCTAGATATTTTGTAATTTTTAGAGTGTAATAGTGGTTATTTTTAGTAAGTAACCTTTTTCCAAAATGAATACTGGTTCTGTGAGTGACTGTGGTGTCAATAATAGAAATAATCCTGATAATTGCACATTTCACAGGTAAATTCTCAAGACGTCGTCAATGATATTTTTGGTTAAAATTTATGTTATATACTGTTTAAAATATAGAATGTTTTCAATAATTTTGTTAATTTTGATATTTTGCAAAGAAAAAGTCGCGTAGTTGATAATTTGCATGAATTTGGTAAATACATTTTTAAACAAAATATTTTAAATGTACACTAGGGATTGACTCAACTATATCAAAATTAATGTCGATATTAATCTTGAATGTTTATATTGAATCGATAGACTTGCCCACACAACAAGAAAATAAATCCTCGGTTTGCGTTCTATAAATGTAATTTTATTTTGACGTTTGTCAAACAGATACCCTCCGGATTCTATAATTAGCAAAAATGGTTAAGGTTAATTGGACGGGTTGGTTGGAATCTAAAGAAAAACTCAATAATTTGCAGCAAACATTTACTTGAGAAGTATAAAAGAAAAAGTAGAATAAAAACAATTTTATTAAAAGGAACCATTTCCGAAAAAGGACAAGAACTGAATTGTTTCGTAATGCTGTCCCAACACTTTATACAAAAAAGGTTTGTATGCTTAAATATGGTCGTATTTTAAATCTTCTGTCTTTTTTTATGTAGTAGATGGTTAACTAAAATGTGTAAGTATAATATGATGGACTATGATAGGATAAAAGGGAATTTAAAAGACATCATCTCGTTTACACTGAATATATAGAAGAAAATTGATAAATGTAACACAACCTGAGCCTGATGATTTAGTGATGGAACAACCAAATACGGTGCGCCTTTAATTTTCATTGCCTTGCTAACTAAACACTAGTACTAGTGATAAGAATTAATATAAAAGTTATAGTTATCATGTAATGACATGCTGTTATATTTTTTTATTGTATGCTAGATAATATTGAAATTATGTGATATTCTTCCAGGGGACGTTAAAATTACTAAAATGGGCATTAGATTGATGGTGTAGTTATGGAACTACCAAGCACATTTGCGGTAGGTTTTAAGTTTTAAAAGATTGTGCTGTGCCGCTTACGAAAACTGGTGGTACCTAACTGTCATACAAGGGCTAAGTGATTAAACACTAAAACCAGAGACTGAACAGTAGCGTATGTTATCTTTACCTTTAAATTTGTATATGTAAAAGAAGCTGAACTACTCACCGACTGATTAGCTGACATTACGCACAGCATTATTTGTCGTTGTTTTTAAGAGCCATTGGTTTCCTTGTTTACATTTTGTATTTTGCTTTGCTGAATATGGTATAGATGACATGTTACATTATGAACACAATTGAACATCTCTTCTTTTTGAGCTAATATGTTTAATGGATTAAAACATTTTAACTTTCTGTTTCAGGCACTGGGTACGTCAAGAAGTCTTACCAAGAGATTGAAACAGCAGCAAAATCAGTCGGAGAAGAGGTTGAGAATGGTACACGCTCTTCGTCAGAAAACAAGGCGTCTAAAAATAAAAGTGGCAAATCTGGAACAAATTCTTGAAGAGTTTAAGGCCAAAGCTCTTGTGAACGAAAAGGATAGCAATCTACTTAACTCGATAAACTTCAATAAATATTTCCTTATATTGACAATCACAGAACGCTTCTCATTAAAGCTGTAGCTTTAAGATATTTTGAAATAAGAATACATCATGAAACCTAAATTAGTTTTATTTCAAGGATAATTATAATTAAATTGGAATTACCAATACCTATAAGTGTAATTATTATGATTTTCTTAACAAATAAATATGTTTTAATATTTGTTATTAATATTACCTATTTGATTCATTTGCTTTAATTATTCTATCCTAATAACATGTGAATAAAATGGCCTAGAATTACTGACGTACGAGTTCCATTTTCAAAATTTGAACTTATTTTTTTATTATATCGTTTCAAAGTGGCCAGTTCTAAAAACTTTCAGTGTCGCCCTCGTATGATTCTTAGAACACAGCAGGCCTCGAGACATGCCCTATTGCCCGGAATCTCCTCGCGGTACACAACTATGTACCGGTTGTGGGAGCCGTCTCGGCATTGTAAGTATAGGCAGCAGTCTGGGTTTCGATTCCCCGGTTGCTGCAAATTGGTGTTAAAAAGTTCTAAGTTGGTTTATCTTTGACATTGTAGGTTTTACTCGACTCTCTAATCTCTATAGAGAGCAGTTCTCTTGGTAGAGATCGCCCGTCCGGGGGGCGGGCATGTAGAGGTGCCAAGTTGTTGAGGTGGGGGGTGTGGCCCGTTGTCTGCGCGGTCGAACATACCGCGCGCCAGCCGGACCACAAACTCCTGAATTGTCTCCATTTTCAGGTTGGCCGCAATGACGTCATTCCGTACGTAGTGACCTGCACCGACGATGGTTCGTCGAGGATAAGTTCTGCTGGGCGTGCAGTTGCCACCACTGTCAATTGCTCAAGAGTGCGTACCAGGCCGGAGCAGTATATGTCAGTCTTGGTCTTATGTAGAACTTGTAGAGTTTCAGCTTTGTCTTAAACTGTAGCTTGGATGCCAGGACGTGACGGAGCATCGTCCGCACACCTCTGGCTTTGCGGACGACGAGATCGACGTGCGTGGTCATGCGGAGCATCCTGTCGATTCGGCATCCAAGATAGGTCACGGTCTTCTTGTACGCGATCTCTTGACCCCTGAGCGTCGGTGGAGGTGGTATATTTCTGAGAAGGCGGGTGAGCAGAGCGGTCGTCTTACCAACGTTGAAGGCCATCCTCCACTCGTCCAGCCATGGTGGCAACAGGTCCAGCAGACGCTGCATCGTGGTAGTGGCTACGTGAGCTCTTCTGGACGATGTGAAGTAGGCGCTATCGTCCGTGTATAAGGCTAGCTTAACATCGTCCTCCCATTCGCGCAGATGTCCTGCCAGGGTTGGGATGTCGTTGGTGTAAGCCGCGTACAGAATCGGCGACAGACAGCTGCCCTGTGGTACGCCGGCTCTTATGGGCTTCGCTGCGGACTCGGTGTTCTCTACACAGACGTAGAACTTTCTATCTGCAAGGAATGACGCCACTAGCCGCAACATAGCAGGAGGGATACTTGTTTGCGCTTCCAATTTATAGAGTAATCCAGAGTGCCACACCCTGTCGAACGCTTTCTCTATATTAAAAAAGACGCCCAACGATATGCGGCCGCAAGATAGTGCAGCACCCTGGTCAGCTGTGTTGCTGATGAGTGGTCCCTCCTAAATCCATGTTGATCCGCCCGAAGTTGTACGGGCGGCACGGGCGGATGCTTCTTAACATTAATCTTTCAAGCAGTTTAGCTATGCACGATAGCAGTGTAATCGGCCTGTGGCTGCTCTACGCCTGTCCTTCCCGGGTTTCGGCAGCACGATCACTTTGCCGATTTTCCAGTCCTCCGGCAAGTGGGATGTTTTTTATAGGAGAGGGGCAAACGAGCATGCGGCTCACCTGATGGTATGTGACTACCGCCGCCCATGAACAACCCCAACACCAGGGGATTGCAGATGCGTTGCCGGCCTTTTAGAAAGGAGTAGGCTCTTTTCTTGAAGGTCCCTAAGTCGTATCGGTCCGGAAAATCGCTGGTGGTAATCGATCCCACAAGGAAGCTGTGCGAGGAAGAAAACTTCTTCTAAATCGCACAGTGGTGGACCGCCAATAATCTAGGTGGTATGGATGGTATCGCGAGTTTTGTCGCAATGTGCGATGGTGAAATTGAGCGGCTAGAATTAGTCCGAACAATTTCTCAGAGCACTCCCCGTGGTACATGCGATAGAATACGCAAAGAGATGCAACATCTCTACGCAGTGGCAGTGAGTGAAGCCGATCGGAAAGAACTCGGTCGTCGACGATTCGAACCGCTCTGCGCTGGATGCGGTCAAGTGGAAGGAGCTGGCACTGGGGAGCCCCTGCTCAGAGATGGGAACAGTATTCCATGGGGCCGAACCTGCGCCTTGTAAAGTTGCAAGGCAAGCGGTGTACCGGCATGAAATACTGTCCCGCTCTGCTGAGCACGCTAAGCTTCCTAGAGGCCAATTTGGCCTTCTCTTCCAAATGACCACGAAACTGCACATCACTCGATATGTCGACACCAAGGATTCCAATACTGGCTGAAGCAACAAGGGGAGTGCCTTGAAACTGAGGAGATACGACAAAGGGGTTCTTTTAGCGGTAAAAGCGCAAACTTGTGTCTTCTGGGGATTGAACTGGACTAGATTTAGTAGCCCCAATCTGAGACTTTGTTCAGCAAAGACTCGACTTCAGACACAAGTTTGTCCCGGTACTCGGCGACATTTTCCCGAGAAATATTTGCACGGCCGGTATATAAGGCATCACTAGTGCTGTCGTCTGCATAGCAACGAATGTTACCAGTTTGCAACGTATCATTGATATGCAGGAGAAACAGCGTTGGCGATAGCACGCAGCCTTGTGGATCACCAGCGTTGATAGGCTTGTAATCAGAGCATGCACCGTCTACTACGACCTTGATGCTCCGATCAGCAAGGAAACTGGTGATCCAATTGCACAATTTCTCGGGAAGCCCATAGGAAGGGAGCTTCGAAAGAAGCGCTTTGTGCCAGACCCGATCGAAGGCCTTCGCTATGTCCAAACTAACGGCCAATGCCTCCCTCTTGGACTCTACTGCCTCCGCCCATCTATGAGTCAGGTAGACCAGAAGATCACCAGCTGATCGACCACGACGAAAACCGTATTGGTGGTCACTAATCAGCTGGTGATCCTCAAGGTACCTCATGAGCTGGCAGTTTATAATAGACTCCATTATTTTGGAGAACAAGGAGGTGATGGCGATAGGCCTGTAGTTGGACGGGTCTGAGCGGTCGCCTTTTTATTCGCACAGCTTGAGCACCTGAGTCTGGAGCAATTAAACCAACTCTATGCAATCGACGAACTCTCTACATGAGAGGAGTAGTCATAGAAGCCTGGCAAAGAAAAACGGGACAGGCACACGAGTTGTTAGATGGCTAAATGCAAACCACACTGAGGTTTGCGTTTAGCCATCAGTGGAGTATGCGCTAGCACTTCTTATTAGTTTGTGGTGGAGTATAATATTTTTTTTATTAAGATTTTTTTTTTGAAGATTTTGACGATATCCTTTTGTATACATTTTTTTTTAATAAGGCTTACCAACTAATTACATAAAAGGAACTTATGATATCACGAAGTTTGTAAAAATACATTATACATATTCATTTAAATTAAAGGTATGCACAACATTGTTTAATGATAAAGGACGTTGTTTTACATAATACATATTAAAATTTTAAAATTAGTACAGAGAAAAAAAATGAAAGAATTAGAAACTAAAAATGGCTCTTGCAACAATCCAAAATCATTTTTTTAAAAGCAGCTATCTTTTCACAAAAGATATCTAAATTACAATTTTGATATAAAAGGTTATATTTTTTTACCATTGTACAAATAGGAGAGGAACTACCATATTTCCTTCTTCTTAAGGACATTGAGAGTGGTCCATAATTATGAGAACGTGCCGTAACTCTAGGAACTAATATATTAATTTGTGATAGGAGAGAGGGACAATCCACTTCATGGTTTAATAATTTATACAAAAAAATCATGGACAGCTGTTCCTTGCGTTGCCTTAATGATAGCATATTAAATTGGTTTAACCTTTCAGAATAACTATTAACGCTGCGGTAACTACCATTGATAAAAGAGATTCTGTTCACAAACTTTTTTTAAATCTTTTCGATACGCTGAATATTATTCTGATAAAATCGATACCAAACAGAACTACAATAGTCCACATGGCTACGCACTAAGGCGAAGTACAAAACTTTCATTGCCTGAACAGATTTGAATTCTTTCGAATTTCTAAAGACAAACGCTAACATTCTGAAACATTTTGTTAACCGTGTTATTAATATGATTTGTTAATCTCATTTCAGAATCCTACCCAAATCTCTAACCTGATCGACTCTGTTTAAGACCGTTCCGTTTATGTTGTAAGAGCTTGGAAATTTGTTAAATTTTCGGGAAAATTTTATGTGACAGCATTTATTAGTGTTCAAAGTTATACCGTTTAGTCGACACCATTCCGTAACCCTGTCTATGTCCGCTTGAATTTTATCTGATCGACACTGTTCTTAACTGTTTTGGATAGCTTTAAATCATCTGCATAAAGTTCAAATTCAGAGTTAAGAATACAATGTTTTATATCGTCAATAAACATAACAAACAGAATCGGTCCGAGGTGCGAGCCCTGTGGAACTCCGGAGGCAGGGTGAATATCCCTAGATGTAAAACCATTCACTACTACTCGCTGTATACTACTACTTAAGTAAGATGAGAACCAGTTCAAAAGTGGCCCATGTATGCCAAAAGTGTTGTTAAGTTTACATATATATATTTAAGGTTGGGGAAAAAGTTTCTTCGTATTTTATATACAAATACAAGACATTTTTTGAGAGGACTGTCAAAACTACTTATACCTAACACTACCCAAAGAATTCTGAAGAGACCAAAACAGGTGAAAATCTGAGGGTGCAAAGTCAGTAAGTACTATATGGTGGATGCATTAACACTTCCCAACCAAGCTCTCTCAATTTTTGCTGAGTGGCCAAAGATGTGTGTGGTCTGACGTTATCATGATGAAAGCTCCACTCCTTTTCTATTGATCAATTCCGGCCGTTTTTTCTCAATTTCTTGCTTAAGTCTCATTTGTTGTTGGCAGTAAAGATCCGAATTCACTGTCATTTCAAGTTATATACCAAGCACTGCCAGTGCCTTCATAAAATCGGCGAGACGATAAGCGAGCAATAGATACTAAAACTGAAGCAACCACAGTTACTAGGTAAGTTTGATAATTGATTGCGAGATTTTATGGTACATACTTAAGAGTATTTATTTCATCTCATATTATAAATTCGACGAGTGTGAAGTGCCAAAGTTTTTTTTGTGTAGATAGGTATCATAGAAATTATTACTATTTATATATATTATAATTATTTTTCTCGCATCGTTTTACATTCACACGATTGTTTACCTTTTCTTTAAGGAACAAAATGTCGGAGGAACCCATAAAGGAAAAACACCAAAATTTCAGCAAACACTAAAATTCAGCCGGTATATTTCCGCCAAATTATTCTTAGACTTATTATGAGTTTCACAGGGAATAATAACTGTGTTTGTTTAATCGACACTGGGTTTGCTTCACGGAACGTACACAGGGAGCACCGCTATGATAGTACAATAACAGCGGCACGACCGCGGTCTGCCTTCTCTTTTGTCGCTATCGCTACTCGCTAGATCACAACTACTAATAAATCAATTACGAACGTATTTACCCGTTTTCCTCTCTAGTCCCTCAAGATATTATCCATCATTAATATATTATCAAATGAACTTCTCCAAGTGAAGCTCGATCAGTATTATATGAATCGCTTCATTCGGAGATATAATATTAACAACGTAGTTTCCTTATTCTACAAGGCTAAGTCGCACCTTTAAAGATTTTTACTCTACCCCCATCAAAGTAATTGCCCCTTCCCACTAACGTCGCTCGCCGTCCGAGCGTACTGCCTCATTCTAGAGATATTATTCTAAGCAAAACTTTTTGTGGGTTATTGGTGGGCGGGAAATTATATCTTCGAATGAATGAATCGATTCATATAATACTGATCGAACTTCACTTGGAGAAGTTCGTTTGATCATTTATTATATTTCATCGCTTCATTCTTCAGATATAATATTAACAACGTAGATGTTTAGAGCTTAAAGTTTTGCTTATTGGGTTACTTATGTGTTTGAACATCAAAAAAAATATCATAAAAATCAAATATCATTTATTAGTTCGATCGTCACAAAATAACGTACAATTATGCACTTGTCTAACTATCTTATTTAATAAATCAAATAGTTTTAATTTAATTATTTAAAAGGATAGTACTCGCAAACTTATTTTCGTCAATTATTTGGCGATGATACAATTTTGTAATGGTCTCCGATGCTGACGGCTGTTTTTCTGAACCGCTGGTGCCTCTCTAGACACGATCTGATTTTTCTGATCGTGTCTAGAGAAACACCAGCGGACCTATCAGCCGAGGTGACAGCATGGGGCGTGCTGTGTACACTAAACACAGTCACGTCCACGCCGCTCTCCGCTAACACGTTCTTAATCCACCTACTGATAGATTGAGCAGTGGCCGCCTTTATGTTAGCAATGAGTTCCGACAATCTGCGTGTCTGATTTTATTTATAATCTCTAAATAATCTTTATTGCCGTGGCTGGACAAATATTTTTATTTTCTATAAAATAAGGTAAGTTAGAAGGGGTTGCTGATGACCCGCTGCAGACGTTTTAATTATATCAATGATGCCGATTCAAACGTCTGAATAACATATCTTAATATTGTGTATTTTTATTAAAGATAATGTTTGAGCTCAGTGTGCTGTGCATAATGCCATTAATACTGCAAATTTTTTTGTATTTGAAAATTGAAAGTGTTTCATTGGGAACCCCATCTCCTATATGATTTAAGACAATTGTTGGGTCCCACAAGTACCAGTTTTTTTTTATAGAATAAGAGTGACAAACGAGCACACCGTCCACCTGATGGTAAGTGATTGCTGTGACCCATAGAAATCTACATTTATCTTCGTTTGTGAATTAAAATGCAGATGCGTTATCAGCCGTGAGGACTAAGAATGCCTCTTTTCCAGTAAAAAGGGTCTCCGGTTCTCTACACTCACCATGCGAAATACAGCAGCATTAAGCTGCCATTTTACGCTGGTATTCTGTGAAAGCGTGGTCCTTCCCCAGCCGAGCCGACCCATTCGTGCTACGACTATGCTATTAATATAGCTGCAGCATGGCTCTACCACGTTCAAACACAGTATATTTTGGAAGGACCGGTCTTAACTTTCATGCGCCCTTTAAGAATCTTTTTATTTGCTCTTTAGAATCTACATAGTCTCCTAGAAGTAATGATAAAGCCGACCTGTGGTTATTAAGCGAACCGTAAGCGGCCCCATTATTAAATTGCTCCGATAAAAATAACAAAATTGACGGTTTAGAACTTGCGTGGGGATTTAAACTATTTTTATGACTAAATTGCCACCACAGCTTATACGAGACGCTATACTGAAGTATAGTATTCTTTGAAAGCGATGCCATCACCACGTTAAGAGCGGATGATGGTGTACCACTTCCTATAAATGCGACCCTGAGAGCCTCGCTGTACCCAGGGTAAGTTATTTGTGCAGGTGATGAGGAGTTCTGGAAGAAGACCGTAAGAGATCTTTGTGAGGTTTAAAAAACAGTATATCTGATCTGAGTAAGTTATCAGCCAAGCCAAGTTATATACCAAGCCTGGGATGGCCAATAAGGAAAGACCAAAATACCTTCGGCTTTATCGTTTATGATCTTTTCCAGACATTTGATTATTAAAGAAAAAGGTGGAAACGCATAGAAATATTTGTTTTTCCAATTAATAGTGAAAGCATCTACTAATAAGGCATCTGGATCCAGTCTCCAAGACACATAGATCCTGCACTTAGCATTGGCACGAAAAGCGAAAAGATCTATTTCTGGTTCCCCAATTTTTGTATGATCTCTTTATAAGCGTTATCACTTAGTTACCATTCTGAATCTAGGTTTAGTTTCCTTGATTCTTGGTCTGCTTCTACATTTTCTTTACTATTTATGTAAGATGCGTGTAGCCAAATGTTTCGCTTCTCGCACCATTGCCACATTGATCGAGATAAGTCGTTCAAATGGGGGAATTGAATTCCTCCCATTCGATTGATATAACTTATAGCTGTTGTATTATCTACGCGCAACAAAATATTACAATCCGACAAATCCCTAACAAAACATTATGGCTAGTAATTCTAGGTAATTGACTAATTTCTAGGTAATTGAATAATTGACTAGAGGAATGTCGAATTCATTGTATTTACCATCCTCCACCAACACGAATATTATTAAAACAAGCACCCCAACCTGTCAAGCACGCGTCTGTAAATATCTCATGATTAAATTTAGTTATTCTAAACGAATTTTTGGTTAAAAATACATTTTTTTCCACCATTGCAAATCTGGTAAGATATCTTTTGAAAGTTGATTTTTCTTATTATACGTCTTATATTTTAGAAGCGCAAGGTATTTTTGTCTTTCTAGTCATTTAGTGTACAACCAGCCATATTTTACTGCAGGACAGGCGGCCGTGAGGACACCTATCAAATGATCGAAATCTCTAATCGAACAACTAGTTAAGAAAGAGAACCTTTGTTTTAAATAGGCTATATGGTTTTGTTTATCTATGGGTAGAGTTATAAAAAGTTCCGTGGAATCAAAAATAAATCCCAAATATTTGCAAGATATATGCGGGCCTAAACAGGACTTAGTATAATTAATAACAAAACCTAAGGATTGTAGAAGACGTATAGTCTCGTTAACGTTATCTAAACATTCGTTGTAGTCTTTACCTATACAAAGAATGTCGTCAAGATATATGACAGACTTATATCCCCTGCTTCTTAAGTTGGTTATTACCTCTTCCATTATCTTACTAAATGTTCTAGGAGCAACGGACAGGTCATACGGCATGGAATCAAATTCAAATCTTACAAATTTGCGATGACTCGACTTAATAGACACTAGTAAGTAAGCCTCCCGTGGGTCAACGGTAGCCATGTAAGCATTACGCGGTATTAACTTTGAGGCCGTTCTGTAATCCTCCATTTTAAAGTGAGATTTTGCAATGAACATATTAAGGGACTATAAATTCAGAATAAATCTTTTGTCTCAGTTAGGTTCAGGCGCTAAGAAAACTGAGGATATAAACTGGTTCCTCGATGGATGACACTTTGATATTGCTCCTAGGTCTAATAAATTACTAATAGCTACAGAAATGTATTGTTTATCTTTTGATGACAAAGTTGAATGAGGTAATCCAAATTGAGTATTTGTCTATTAAATGGTATTGTAAAACCATCCCAGATCCATCTTAAAATAATTTTATTTTTTGTTAATTTAAGCCAACCATCATAGAAATATTGTAATCTTCCCGCATGTATCTGTTTTACTACTGAACTAGAACACGGTAAGATTTATTATTGCTCCAAGACTCCGTTTGTGATTACACCGGAGAGGGTTGATCTCTGCGGGTCCCCGATGACAACTTCCTTGGCCCTCCCCGCCCCCTCTTGTTCTGTGAGCGAGAAGGGCAGTTTCCCTGGTAACGATTGTCTATTGAAGACGAACTTGTTGCTATCTGTGATGTGGAAGGTTTTGGGTCTGTTTTCTTAATCTGAAGACTTTGTTTTTCGATGGCTTTTAGCGCCTTAATCTTTTCAGGAAGCTTATTGCCAAAAAGAGTTTCATCTCTTTCACTCTTATGAAGTCATGAATAACTTTAAGAAAACACTTGTATAATCCGGGTGTCACCAATTTTATTCTGATCTGGGTCTCAGAGTGATGGAGATCGGATAATATACGGCAAGCATCAGATAATTTTTTTATCGCTTGAACTTTATTGTCTCCGATGAGAAGTAAAGACATAGCTCTATTAACGGCAGTAATACCTAAGCCCAGTTTTTGCTGATCGATCTCTATTTTCTTGTTCCTATTTCGGGCTGCATCGGTAAGTGCCGCTGCAATCTCGAGATTCAGCGTAGGTGCTCTCAAAAGCATGCAATTTTCGGGAATTAAGTACTCATTTAACAAGTATTGTCTTGTTTCCTTAGTGAATATTTTCACCGTATATTTGCTCATCACTATCCGTCTCACCCAAAGGTGACAATAGTTCAGGGTCTAATGTAGGAATTGTTTCTTCCGCTTTATCTTCAATTGTCAACTGAGGATGCTCCTCGGAAGGAATGGATGTTACCATGGTGGCATAATTTACGACCTTATTACTAACCTCAGCTTCGATATCTACAACAAAAAATAAATTGTATATTTCGGAGGTAGATAACAAAAATTTGTTATGAAAATAATATAAATTATCACTTAACTTAAAAACTGGCACTTTAATATTAGCCCCCCGGTTAGGATACCTT
Organism: Parnassius orleans; assembly: GCA_029286625.1. Lineage (NCBI taxonomy): Eukaryota > Metazoa > Arthropoda > Insecta > Lepidoptera > Papilionidae > Parnassius > Parnassius orleans. The sequence goes on from JAGSMP010000089.1 coordinate 1,809,899, forward strand.
CGTACTGACTCGCGGCTAGGCCCCAGGTAAATTTGCCTTCGTTCACGATCAACGCTAAGGTTTTTAGTCTTACTTTATATTTTAAATGATCACTCAGGCACTAGAAATGAATTACGTAACGGTAACACTTACCAAAATTTTCTTCGGCATCAGAAAAATCGGAGTAAACAACAAAACGAGTCACGTTTATGTCGTTTTCGTTCCTGTTCTTCTAGTTTTTTGATTTTCTTTTGGTAATAACCAATTTTGTCTACAGCACTGCGTTTCGACATTTTACTGTTTTAAGATAATTAAATAAGGTGCGCACTCTGCCTCGCACGAAAGAGGAATGAGGCAGTACGCTCTGATGGCAAGAGACGTTAGTGAGAAGGGGCAATTACTTTGATGGGGGTAGAGTAAAAATCTTTAAAGGTGTAAGTCGCACCTTGTAGAATAAGGAAATTACGTTGTTAATATTATGTCTGAAGAATGAAGCGATGAAATATAATTCATTGATTACATCTTATCAAAAGTCCACGGCTGAACGTAGTCCCCTCTCTTAGCAAGTGATTTGGCACCCGAAATTTTTATTATCTTGAGTTGTTTTCAGGAAGATACTGTTGCCTATCTCCTGTTTCATTTCCCTATGTCGTCTTTTATGATACTTGCGGGATGTTATGGAGTCTTAGAGCTTCTAAGTAATTATATATATTATTTGGCCCCGTGTAGTGGCGGGTAAGAATACCCACTACTCCATATCTTCCCGTGGGTGTCGTAAGAGGCGACAGAGGGAAACTGAGGCAGAAGATGGGCAGCAGCATCTTTATGATAACAGCAAAACAACAATAAAAAAACTGCGGTTGCTAACCTGCTCGCCAAGCGTGGCAACTATGGCAATATACCCCCCATGATTAAAGTTACGAAGAGACGGCCCCCAGTCCCCGGCGGCCCCGCTATTCCTGGCTACGGTGGGACCATGGTAACGGCGGGGCAGGGGGTGCTAAGAATATCCGGTGGAGGTTCGGTTGCCACCTAAGACGACTCGACCTGGCAACTTATAACGCACGCACCCTGAGGACTGACGAGAAGATCCTGGAGCTGGAAGAAGAGATAGACAAGTTGCGCTGGAATATTATAGGATTATCTGAGATCCGAAGAGAGGGGGAAGACATGGTAATCCCCGAATCCGGCAACTTGTTCTATCACCGGGAGGGCGACCATCTGTCCCAAGGAGGTGTCGGATTTATCGTCCACAAGTCTCTCGTTAACAACGTTGTAAAGATCGAGAAAGTTTGTCGACGAGGGTTGCGTACCTTATACTCAGAATCACCAAACGGTATTTGCTGAAGGTCATATAGGTTTACGCACCAACCTCGGCACATCCCGATGAGGAGGTGGAGGAAATGTATGAGGATATCTCTAGAGCCATGCATTCCTCCAAAACCCACTATACGGTGTTAATGGGAGACTTCAATGCAAAACTAGGCACAAGAGAGCGGTGAGCTGAAAGTAGAAAATTCGGAATAGGGCAACGCAACCCAAGGGGCCAGCAGCTGGCCGACTTCATGGAGAAAGAGGACTCTTTATGATGAACTCTTTCTTCCAGAAGCGGTCCCACAGAAAGTGGACCTGGTCGAGCCCCGACGGTTCGACAAAAATGAGATTAACTTCATTATGACGACCAGACGACAACTGTTCAGTGATGTCTCAGTGATCGCGAGGGTGAAAACCGACAGCGATCACCGAATGATGTTAAGTTGGAGGTCGTCTAATGAAGTTACGCTCCGTCCCCTCGTGCTCTAATCCAAAGTCAGCTCGAGCTACAAAACCGTTTTCAGTGCCTGAAGATTGCAATGCAGTGGACGATATGAATGACAAGCTCGTGAAACTGTCCATGCGGTCGGAGCTAAGTTTTGCAAGACCCGCCGTAGAAGAACACAAAACTCTCCGATCACACTCTTAATCTCATGGCTATTAGACGGGAAATGAAGCTGCAGTCTTCAGTAGATTTGAAGTCCTTCAGAAGCTCTTTAATTCCGTCCTCCATGGTGGCACTACACCGGAGGCGTGAAGCAGAAGTGCGGTGGTCTTGTTCTTCAAAAAGGCGACAACGCTCTCTTGAAGAACTACAGACCGATTCCTTCTGAGCCGCGACTACGTGCTGTTTTCGAGAGTCATTACAAATCGTCTCGCATGCAGACTCGACGACTTCCAGCCTCCCGAACAAGCCGGTTTCCGAAAGGCTTTAGCACCATAGCGAGTACATCACTCACCTTCAATTTGCCGACAATATAGTCCTTATGGCAGAATCGCTGGAGGACCTAAGCGCTATGCTCAATGACCTCAATAGTGTCTCCCAACGGATAGGTCTTAAGATGAACATGGACAAAACAAAGATTATGTTTAATGTCCATGTCACACCTATGCCGGTAGTTGTTGGGAGCACTAAGCTCGGAAGTTGTTGACGAGTATGTTTACCTGGGACAAATAGTCCGACTAGGTAAGTCCAACTTCGACCGAGAGGCCAATCGACGGATTCAACTCGGTTGGGCAGCGTTTGGGAAATTACGGCACATCTTCTCGTCAGGTATACCTCAAAACTTGAAAACGAGACTGTGCAACCAGTGCGTGTTGCCAGTGATGACCTATGGAACTGAGACGTGATCCTTCACTGCTGGCCGGATGAGGAAGCTCAAGGTCGCTCAGCGAGCTATGGAGAAGGCTATGCTCGGAGTTTCTCTGCGTGATAAACTTAGAAATGAGGATATCCGCAGTAGAACCAGAGTGACCGACATAGCACAACGGATTAGTAAGTTGAAGTGGCAATGGGCCGGCCAAATAGCTCGAAGAACCGACAACCGATGGGGAAAAAGTTTCTCGAGTGGCGACCTCGTACCGGCGGAGGAAGTGTAGGGCGTCCCCCCACTAGATGGAGTGACGACCTGGTAAGGCATGCAGGAAGTCGATGGATGCAGGTGGCTCAGGACCGTGCTTTGTGGCATTCCTTGGGGGAGGCCTATGTTCAGCAGTGGACTTGTGAAGGACTGTAATGATGATGATGATTTGGTAAGAGGTAGTGGTTTCTTTTACGCCGCCGCTTCACGGCATTATCAAGATCCTGTCTTAACTTCATGATTACGATATATTTTCATCCAAACAGATAAAGCTTTGTTAAATATAGTCGATGGTTTTCGGCTAAGCAAGTGGTATATCTATATAAATTAAATTCAATTGCAGCCTGTATGAAAGATCATGACTTGAGAACTGTTGGACCGATTTTGATGAACACTCATACTCAAAATTGGACCCGGTTAGTAGCGCTGTTGTCGAGATCTAGAAAACAGTCGTGCGAAGACGGGGCGGATCGTTAGTCAACATATAAAATTTGGATTTCAAATGCGATCCACACAGACTATTAAGATGCTTACGCATGCGATCCAACTCGCTTATGTACCGTGTGTCTGTCAAGACTTAGTCTTCAAACCTCCCTAACTATTAATTTTTAAAGTTTGCGAAACGAATATTTGCAATGTAATATATCCCTACTTCGTTCTCTACCAATGAGGGCTAATAATCTTCCGCTCACCAGATATCGCTAGTTGACACTGAGGTAAAGTTTTTTGTTACACAATGCCAATTAATTGAGAAGTAAGTTTTAAATAAAAGTTTATCAGTTTCTAGCTTTCTAGAGTATTATATTGATACACAAAACAATGCCTCAGTGAAATGCTCTTTGTATGTTAATAATTATAATTTATAAATCTTTTTTAATTTTTCCACTTTTAGGAATATCTGTGATTTGGTTTATTTATTTTTAATATAATATATAATAATATAATATAAGAAATAGTATAAAAAGAAACATTAACCTTTACATTTTTCGAACAAATTAACTTCCCCGCTATGAAATCTGTCAAATATTAAGCCACACAAACACAAAATTTTGACAACTTTTATGTTTCCAACTATTTGCAACTCAACAAAAGTTACCAACATTTTTTTCCGTTGTTTCCGCACCGAATTGGAACAAGTCGCCAACAATTTGAGAAACATTTTAGTTGACAACTTGCTGTCTCCACCAAAGTTTTGTTGGCAACAATATGTCTTCAAGCGACGGTATTATACAGGCAGCTGCAGTATTTATAATTTTTATTAAACAAAGTATTATGAACATTAGTAACTAGGTTTAAACTCGGTAGTTTGCTATGATAGAGTGATTCTTCTGTTCTTGTACTATTATTTGTTCTGTCTTAACAGCGAGTATTCGCGGCATCTCTATTCATATCATATATCATATATTATACCCAATTTATAAACATGATAAGCGCAGTTGGTATCAAACAATAAGGTCAATTTCATAATTTTAATCTGTACACATCACTGGGTATAAGTACCTCCTTTTTTCGATTGTCGGTTAAGAAACCGTGTTTCATTTATTCCCTTTTACACACATAACCTGGGTTCATTTCTGTTGGTTAAAAAAGAAGCTGTTGGTATGCAAACCACCTCGGAGTATAAGAAGCCGCAGCTCCAGATTTATTTTCATCTTTAATTTTTTTCTTCTCCCTCAAAAACTGTCCCTTCAAATTTTTTATTTTCCTTTGAATGTCTAGTTCGTTTAGCACCATAGCATCACTTATATTTTTCCATGCATCCTTTTTTATTTTTATCTTTATAATTTTCATTACACACATCCCATAATGTTTTGTAAACGATATAAATTAATTAATGTATCGAATAACTCGTTCTTCCACGTGACAGACATGTTGCCAACTAACGTTTCCAACAAGCGTCTCCACAGAGGGAACAAATGTTTGCAACAAGCGTATTCCTTTGATGTTACCGCCAAAAATGGAAATACGGTTCCCGACATTGTTTACAATTTTTGTTGCCAACACTAGGTAATTACAGAAACATTTGTCACCAACACGTGTTGACAACACAAAAGTTGCTAACTTTTCTTTGGTGGAGACGCGGCATTAGACCTCATTTTTAAAAGTTGTGGATGCCCTCATTCTCTACGTCTATAACGGGAGCTGGATTTTAATGTAGGCAGAACTGGTGACGTCCACCACAGACACAGAGTACTTTTTTATAACGTCCATGCTCCATGGGTGTGCGCATGGTGTGCGAACAAGGGAGTTTTGGCGGGAACTTGACCGGCGGTGGTTTGCTGCTCCTGTATTATTGTTTAAATAATGGTTTGAAGTGAATTTTGATACGTAATAGTAGTGGGATTTTGTGTATATAAAAATATATAAGTGTCTGCGCATGTGAACTATTATTGGAAACGATGAAACAAGTGCTCTGATGGTGATGTGATTCTCAAGATAAGGTGTCTGTCTGCTTAGGCGCCTTGAGATACCATCACCAACTGTCAGCTGTCTGCTGGCTCAAGTTGCCGTCAAAATCTTCCAAGGGCTGCACAATGTGACGCATCAACATATTGTGAAGCAGTGTACTATGAAGGATAATTATACATTGTAACTTCAGGCTCAGAAGGGCTAGAACCCAGAGCCGTAAAGCCAGTTATAAAAAAAAAATTGCGAAACAACAGACACGTGCAAGACACGTGTTTATTAAAATAAATATTTAACCACAAACACAAACTAATAGGTAAGATAGAAGATTAAGAAGTGCTAGCGCAATATTTAACTGTGCTGTGTACCTATGTATTAGTTAGTATTTATTATTTATTTTCCTGTGTATTAAACCATATAAATCCATACAATTAATTATTTACTGTGTAGTATGTTTATATGTGCAGTGTGCACCAACTGCTGTTAGTAATAAGAAGTGTTAAGTGTGGTACAAACAATATTTAAAATGGTAAAGTTTGGCAAAAATAAATTTAAAGCATTAAACAAACTTACGAAAAACCGAAATGTCGCCTCTAATAATGTTACGAACAAGATATTAAAAAAGAAATTGAATGTAGAGAAGAAGGTAACATTCCAAAAAGAAGTATTACTAAAAGAAACTGTAAAAAACGACACCTTAGTACAGAACATTAAAAAGACAGAGCTAATTTTGAATAATCTATCAAAAAAGAGAGATGAAAAGAAAGTAACGATTCAGGAACCTGTTAGTAAAGCAAAAAAACTAAAACCTGTGGAAAAGCATAAGAAGCGGCAACAGACACAGTTGAATGATACTAAACTACTCCTCAAGTTGATGAAAAAGAAGTAAGCAACTGAAAATAATATGACTAATGTCAATATTTTGTTTTTTGTATTAATTTGTTAATGTTTATAAAATGTACTAATAAGCTAATTTATTAAAATTATACATTATTTTTAAACAAACTTAATAATACCTATTTCACACTATGGTAATTCTTATTCTATTCTTTTAATTTAGCACAACTGGATTGCCACTGTGTATACCATAAGGTTATGATAATAATAGTCACCCGAAGTTGAGACTTGAAGACACCTATTATTGCTTAAAGAATGTTCCAGGAACCATCACAGTCTTGATCAATAAAATGAACAAAAATGTGTAATATAGATGGATATCTACCTACCTACACATTCTCCCTAAGACATTATTAATAACTGCTCAAATGGTATATTAATTAGTTGGTTATGATTAAACATACTAAGTATAGGACTGACAAGTTAAAAATAACAAGTCAAAATAGAATTAAAAAGATATGTTAAAACCAAGTTTGGTCTCTTTCAGTATCTTTTGCAAATGTCAAACATAATATCAACTTAGCATGCAAATACAGGGGTCTAGGCTCCGAATATGTTTTTGTCCCATTCGGTGTCGAGACCCTTGGTCCGTGGGGTCCTAGCGCTATAAGGCTTTTTAAGGAAATAGCAAAAAGGTTAGTCGACGTCACAGGAGACCGAAGAGCTGGCAGCTACCTCGGACAAAGAATTAGTCTAGCTATTCAAAGGGGGAATGCTGCCAGTATCTTCGGAACCTTGCCTAAAAAATACTTATTTTGATACTGCACTGCTGAGCATTATCAAAATTAGCATTTAAGAGCTGTCATAGCTCAGGGGCTAAGGACTCACCATAAATACTACATATATGTATACAAGTAACTTGGCTTTGGTCCCAATGGCACAAATAAAATTTGTGATTGTGCTTGCTCATGAAGGAAACTATCCGAGAAATAAAATATTTGGAGTCCATGTAAAATATGCAAACAGAAGCGTAGTGGCAGACTAATTGCTTCATAAGCCTTTTAGTAACTCTATTAGAGATGGGCCGAATATTCGTTCTATATTCGGTATTCGGCATATTCGGCAGCTTTACCCAATATTCGTATTCGGCCGATTATTCGGCTAAATCACCGAACATTTGTTAAAGTGGTACTCAAAGTGTCTACTGTATTGAAATGTATGAACATGTATGTCCACATGTCAGATGCAGTTGATAAATATTTGGAATTAGATAGCTCACATTGAATAATGCTTTTCAATTTTTCATACAGTTGTGGAATCTTGTTGGAATTATTAAGGATAACTCAAAACTATTGATCAGGCGTTGATCAAATTTATATGGGACCATGAGAAGCACCAGCTTTCAAATAAAAAGAATCATCGAAATCGGTTCACCTACAAAAGTTATGAAGTAACACACATAAAAAGAACATACATTCGAATTGAGTACCTCCTCCTTTTGAAGTCGGTAGATAAATTATTTTTATAGAAAGTATTTTTCATAAATCGTACATTTCACTTTACTTTGGTCGTCAGTTTCTCTGAAATAGGTCCAAATAGTAGATCTCCTCCTGCCACTCATTTTATCATATAATTATCAATTTTCACTAAGAATAACAACGAAACACTTTTTCTCACAAAAACAGTCAAAACATAAGCACGTGCCGGCAATTAGCTCAGTACTAGATGATGCAATAACATGTCAGATGTGGCGGGGGAGCGAGGTGCAGGGTCCGGTGCTAATCCCGCGCGCTTTACGTAAACAAGTTTCGACATGAATTGGTCAGGTACCGAGGTGATCCTGCCGAATAATGTTCGGCCGAATATTCGTATTCGGTGAAATCCATATTCGGCCCATCTCTAAACTCTATGCAAAACCTAACTGTTAATATAATAAAAAAAATGCTATATTATCTATACATATAATAAATCTGTAGAAAAGTCGTGTCTGTAATTCTAATATATTCTTGAAAAAACAAGTCCAGGGGACTAATTAAAGGGTTCGGAAGCCAAATTAGTGGTTTTTAGAATTTTTTTCTGTCTGTCTTTCCGTCTGCTGTCTGTGTATGTAGGTAGTTAGTATCCCGGGGCAACTTATAGGCTACTTTTTATCCGATTACGGAACTTCGAAAAAAGAAGGTTAAGTATTTTCCTTACATTAGATGTTAATTTTCTATTATATCTTAGTTATAGGCGGTATGACTGGTGTTTTTCAAATAAATACCATATTTATAAATAAAGATTAAAATATAGTTATAGCCTTGGTAAAATAATTTGAAACTACACTGATTTATTATCAAAACAGCGCCATCTGTCATCAAATGGAAAAAGTAGTATATTTTGCCTTCAGTTACATAGTTATAAAGTAAATAATATAAATAACTTACAAAATTTAAATAATTAGATTTTTAAAATTATTTAAAAATTCTAACGTCTAGTTTTTTAGTATTTTTGTTATTTTATTTTAAAAGTGTAATAATTTCAATAGATAAAAACGACGTATATCAATCTAAAATATCATAATTGATAAGGTTTTTCTTAGAGTATTTATAATAGCTTCCTTATTCATCACACACTAAGAGATTTTTATATTGTTCGCTTCTATCGCTGATATTACTAGATAGCATAGTTTTGGCTTTCATTATTTCATCTAACAATAGCGCCATCTACTTGCATCTAACTAAACTAAAATGGTTAGTCATGATAAAATTAAATAATAGAATGCTACTGAATATACGATGTAAATAATTGAAAATTCGTTCGTGGCATCGTTGGATGTGTAATTACTAGGTAGGTAGATGTGGTCAACAATCATGCAAAAGCTTAGTTTCAGTTTTATGTGTAGTTCGCCGTGAGATTTCATCATGGCACGGGAGCAAAACGTGTACGATTCGACGAATCTGTTGATTGATGTAACATGTATGTATGTAAGCTGCTGCTTTTTTACTTTTCATGGGGCAATATATGCAGTTTATATTTCATTCATATTTTCGGGTATGTTCTTTTTTGTTTTTGCTCTACCGTAAATATTAAGGGTTGCAAGGATGAGTATAACTCATTATCATCAGCCTATCAAAAGTCCACTAAAATTAACATAGGCAAGTGGCTGGATATTTGCTATAGTTGCCACGCTTGGTAGGCGGGTTGGCCACCGCAGCTATTATTATCTTGATCTGTTGTCAGGAAGATATTATGCTGCCCATCTCCTGTTTATTTTCCTATGTCGCCTCTTACGATGAGACGGTATGAGGTGGCAGATTCTCTTTCACCGCCACAACAAGGCGAACATTTTTCTACTCCCGTTCATGAGTTTAATGCTTCTCTCTTGTGAATAAAATTTATAAGGAATAAAACAAATTTTAAGGATTTTTGCGTTTAATTTTAACCTTTTTAATTTCCGATGTTTTGGGCACTTTGTGTTTGACCACCTGATGTCATAGTAAGAAAAGAATATAATAGAATAGATGCAGTAGTATTGAAGTTGAAAATTATTGCAGTAGTATGCTTGGGTTTGAATTTAATTTTATTAATTATGGGGTCCTTAGCAGATGGTAGCACTCAGCCATCTTCCTATTTAAATTAGGATGTTTTTGAATTTCAATAGCCTCATGAATCTCATTGGTAGGAATCAGTGTTCTAATGGAAAGATTTGTTGTCTATCAGATCCGATATAATGGTTGGGACGATACTAAACATATCACTGACATGACATACTTTAACACGTTAAACGCCATGGGGGGCACCGGTGACCTCATGTATGTTGCTTTATTGCGCCATGGGGGACACCGGTGACCACATGCGAGATCTAAATTTAAAGTGCTTTTTTGCGCCACCGGTCACGCGTGTCGTTTATTTCGCCTATGTGAGTGACCGGCGCGGCGCTTGAGAGCAATCCTTTGCAGTGGGACACACCTGCCTAGTAAAATTTAGAAAATAGGTACTAAATTATGAGAAGTAGGGAAAAATACGCAAAAAAAATGTTTCATATAAAATTTGGTTTTAAATATCGTAGTTTTAAGATTCAAAAGATACAAAAATCTTTTACAGTATTAATGTTTTAATAACATAATAATATATCAATCACAAAGAAATATCAATATTTTACACGTGGTCATAGAAAGGCTCACAAAACAATTTAGATAGTAATTTAAAAGTTATTATATTGAAAATATTACAAACAAAATTATTGTCAAATTACGTTCGATGCTCTCTATTAAAACATGGCAGGCAATAATGTGGCTGACCATCACACTGCAAACAATAGGTAGGCACTTTCAGGGTCTTATTTTTTGCGTCTTTTCTCGACATCTTTTCTACATTGTTCTTGTAACAGCCGACACAAAATCGTCTCATTTTGCGTACAGGTCCCTCTTTTTTGACAAGTTCATGTTTTCGTCGTTTTGGACGTAATTCAAGTGCCAAGTTACCTGTTTCTGGACGTCCTGATTTAGTGAGATATTGAACGAGATTTTTTCTATAATCTACTACTGAAATATTTTTCTTAGTGGTTTCCTTATACATTATCAACGCATTTACCACAGCTGTATTCAAGAGCAATTCTATGGCCAATTTTCTATACCATTTGACAGTTTTTCTCAGTGGAGTTGAATAAGCTGTCATCTGATCACTCATGTCGACTGAAGCTTTACATTTGTTATAATCAATAACCATTGCTGGTTTTTGCACCGCCTTGCCTCTGACATTTAATCGAGTAAATTTGTCCGTGTGCTTTGTAGACAGCATTAAAACATCTCTTTTATCTTTCCATTTTAATACTGTGATGCCACAATCGTTTTCTTGTGCTACGAATTCACCTCGTTTTAAATTAGTTTCTACTACTTTCCTAGGCAAGTACTTTCTGTTCTTTCTCACTGTCCCCAGGAAATGTGTATCGTTTTTTAGTAATTCGTACGCCAGTTCCAAGCTGGTGTACCAGTTATCAGTGGCAATGGTGTGGCCTTTATTCAAGAGTTCATCGCACAGGGATAATACTATTTTTGTAGGGGTATTATTCTCAATATCAATATTTTTTCCACTGTATACCTGTATTTTTAAAGTATAACCAGGATTTGTACAAACTTTAAACAATTTTATACCGTATTTGTGCCTTTTAGATTTGTTATATTGTCGAAAAGTGACTCGACCTCTAAAAGAATCATACTTTCAGGTGGCAATATAGTTGCCACTGCCTTGTGTGTGGTGCATGAGTTGGTGATGGAGTTGGATGTGTTTTTTTCTTTTACAGGTTATAATGTCGCGTTTTTTGAACGACGACAGAATTGAAGAAGAATTACAGCTTTTATTTGGTCTTCCTGATGATCCAGAGGTTTCCGAAGACGAATATGAAACGGAACCAGAAACTGTTACTGATTTAGGTATCAGTAATATATTGAATGGTATTGATGACCCTATGCTTCGTTCTGAAGTCGATGCGCAGCGTCAGAATTATGACTCCGTTCCGTTGAACAACCTGAATACTGAAGAGCCTTCGACAAGTTCAGCTGGAGATCAGCCATTACCATCAGTCTTCACTTAGACAGTAATACTGAGTCTTCCTCTCCTATAGTACTACCGCTTCGCCACGACAGTGTCTTGATGTCTTCACCAACACCTCCAGTAGCTAATGCAGCCACAATGTCTGATACCGATGAGTCTGACACTGAAGAACAGGAATGGAAGAAGGTTCTTTATCCACAGCTTCCCGACATAGACTATTTTGATAGTGTACATTTAGAGCACACAAATTTTATTCCAAGTAGGACCAGACCTGTTACCTATTTCACACATTTTTTTGATACCGATGTAATTGATCTCCTTGTAGAACAAACCAATATTTACGCAGAACAGAGTCGCAGCCATGGCTGGTCACCGGTTGACATCCCTGAAATGAAGGCTTTTCTAGGAATGATAATTTTGATGGGGCTCCATCCGCTACCAACAATTGATTTATATTGGTCAAGTGACCCATTTTTTCGTGTTGCTGAGATAGCATCGGTAATGACGTGCAAAGATTCAAGAAAGTTTTGGAAAACCTACATTTGAACGACAACTCTAAGATGCCTCCGAGAGGAGCGCCTCAGTTCGACAAATTATATAAAGTTCGTCCGCTTCTCGAGCTGCTCAACACGGCCTGCCAACGTTCTGCAAAAACTACAACATCTCAATCAATAGATGAGTCGATGATTCAGTTCAAAGGTATCTCATCACTCAAACAATATATGCCCTAAAACCGGTGAAAAGAGGCTACAAAGTGTGGATTAGAGCTGACAGCAAGACAGGCTATGTTTTCAATTCCAAATTTATACAGGAAACGGGACGATCAGTCTACAGAATTCAGGTTAGGAGCTAACGTTGTAAAATCCCTTACACAGAAGCTGGTAGATGAAGGATACCGTGGACACGTAACCTTCGATAATTTTTTCGCATCGTATGACATACTACAATATTTATACAATAATGGTATATATGCCACAGCAACAGTCAATAGTAACAGAGCAGATCTACCTCTCGTTGTAAAACATGCCAAAAAGAAGAATATACCAAGGAGCCAAAAAATAAACTTAGCAAGAGGCGAATTCCGATGGCGCACTAAAAACAACGTGGCGTTTGTAATGTGGCAGGACACTAAACTCGTCACACTTTTGACTACTGCCTTCCACCCAAAAGTAAATAAGACTTTTTGCGATCGAACACAGAAAGATGGTTTGAAACGGGCTTTTCTGTGTCCATCAACTGTACTTCAATACACAGAGCGCATGGGCGGTGTAGACCGTTTTGACCAGAAGCGGACCACCTACGAAGTTGGCAGGCGAAGCAAGAGGTGGTGGCTTCGTATTTTCTATTTTTGCGTAGATTTAGCCATCACAAACTCCTTTTTACTATATTCTAGCAACACAAGAGTACACAACCCACTTTCACAATTACACTTTCGGTTGTGCCTGGCTCGTGGTCTCATCAGCAATTATTCATCAAGGAAAAGAAGTCTGGACAGACAGCCACAATAATCCGCAAAACGGCCAAGCTCTCCACAAACAGACAAAAAGTGAGGTGGTTGATGAGATACGTTTGAGTAACGTGGGTATTCATCAGCATGAGCAACTGAACTCCTGGCGACGCTGTCGTATGTAGCACGAAACTCAATAAGCGATCAAAGATTCAGTGTTTTACATGTAAAGTGCACTTTGTGTAGTTCCCTGTTTTGATTTATTTCACAGCCAGCAGTATAAATATAATATGCGTTTGATGAAATCAAAACGAAATAACTAGATGAATCAACATTTTTGTTGCATGTTGTTTATTTTTAATAAACTGAGTACAAGTCGCTTTATTGACAGGCGGTGGCAACTATATTGCCGCATTTTTATAATTTTCCATAAATTTTCATAAATTTTTTTATCGTTAGGGTCATCCTAATGGTAATACTATTCACTATCCATTTGATATACATTGCTGTCATCTTTATTTTTCTCTGCCTTATAAAGGGTTAAGAGTATACATACACAACTTATATGGTTACTACAATAATTAAATAAGAAAGACATTGCACTTATTAAGAGAACGAGGTGATAACTTCTGAACTGAAAATCATTGGATTAGTCGGTGTAAACCTTGAATAAAGTTGGGATTCGTACCTAGAACTAGAACTACGACGTAACAGGCAGGTAGTTTGACCATTGAGACGCGCGCACGATATAGTAATCACAAATTGAGTGCATTTTATTGTATGTGAAAGTCAAAATATTATTATTCAAAATTGGCTTTTACAAAACATTTTCTTAATGTCAATAGCTAATAAGTCCCTACTGCGAGACCTGTACTAGTGTTCTAATTTAATTTTCAACAACAAATGTAATTTTTTAAGAAGTTTTTATGTGAAATATGTACTTCAATGCAAAAATTTCTCAAATTAAAACAAAATGAGTAATTTATGTAGGTACTTCTAATTTAGGTAAATTATTATTTTAATAAACAAATATGATAAAGCCACAATTTCGGTCAAAGAAATCATCAAACGCCTGATACTTTCATTATTTAATAATTTATGAAAAATCAAATAAAAAATAATAACACTTCATATTTTAGAAATGTAACTTTTTAGACATGTGAACACTTTCAATTAAGCTGGCAACAGTTGTTTTTCTCCATTGTTTATAGCTTGGTCGTTAGGACATGGCGCGGCAGCAATATGTAGCTACGTTAAAAACTTATTCCTCAATGTGTTTTAGCCCATATTTCCTCTTAATAACAACTATTAAATAATTATACAAATACCATTTCAAAGCACTTTTCTAAAATTTCCATCTTTTCTTTAAAAAATATTCAATATAATAACTTAAGTAATTTATTTCAATAATTGATGATGTATGAGTACGACATAGAAATGTAAACCAAATTCACTCATAATCCTACACATTATATCAATATTTACTCCAGAATATAAACAATGTTCCATATTATAATGAACATCCTTACAAAATACAATTAAATTGCATGTACTGTGTTTATTTAACTATAGAGGATTTTGAAATCATGTAATTTCTGACCCCATACTCTAAGTAATGTAGGGATCAAACTATGCTATGGCTATTAAAACGTGTTTCGACTTTGCTAAGGAAGACGACATTTATACCAATATAAGAGTTATGTATATCCTTACAATTTGTAAATAACATAACATTTGAATCCACTGCTATGTGGTTTGAAATGTATTCAAAGTAAAAGTAGGATTTCCTCTCCCCTTATTTAAATACAATATTATGCGACATTCAATACATCACTATTAAAAAGTAACAAAATATTAAATTTTTATCAAAAACAGCTACGTTTTCTATTACTATACTAATAACTACAAGTTCTAAGACTAATTAAGATATACATATTTAAAATACACCTCCTACCATGCGTCTAAGAAATCAAAGATTTTAAAATGTAAATAATTAATTGACGAAAGATAGAATACAGATAATTTGTAGTAGTTAATAAATCAATATTATATGCCTATATGGAGGCAATTACTAATTATGTTTATTCTATAATTTAGTGATTATAGATATGCACTAAAATTTCTTATTTTAAAAACTGTTATTTCTAAAATGACAAATATAACTAACAAGTGGGCATTCCCTACTCGTCATCACCGATTTCGCTCAAATTATTAGGATATGCAGGGCTTTTGGCTAGAAATGAAAGTCGCCGAAGTGGAAACTCCAGATGACCAAGCGTATAGAAAATAAAAATGTTTCACACCGTACATTATGTGTGTACGGTGTGACGTGGATGGATAACCATTTACGTTAGTCCTCATGCCAAGCATGAGTTGGCGTAGTGGTAAGAGCTCGTACTAGAAATTCGATGGTCGTGGGTTCAACTCTGTGTGTAGATTTTTTTTCTCTTTTTCTCAATTTTTATATTATTCATTTTCCAATTAAGTAAAGAGGTGAATAATTTATTTTATTTATTTATTTATATGCAAAAGGCATATAGGACGTCATTTTTTATTTTCTATACGCTTGGCCATCTAGAGTTTCCACTTCAGGTACTTTCATTTCTAGCCAAGCCCTGCATATCCTATAAATTTGAGCAAAATCGGTGATGACGAGTAGGGAATGCCCTCTTGTAAGACAGTAAGGCCTATATTACTATCTAACTATAACTTATTAACTGTGGTAGTTCACGAGCTAAGCGCATGCTGTATATTTCAGAGTACGTAAATTTTGATCTCGGCTGGCACCAATAAAATAGTGAACAGCAATTTTAAGTGCTGTTTTACCACATGCTCAGTGGTGAAGAAAAACATTGTGAGGAAAATTCAACAAAGAAATTTTAACTTAACTGACATAAACCCAAATATAAAGTACCTTTCACTAATTTTTGTTGTACATTGAAATGACAAATGCGATGAAAGCCCACCTGATGGTAAGGCTACTGCAATTAATGAACACCTGTAACAAATATCAAACTAAGATGATGGAATCACTCACAGCATAATGTATTAGCTCTACACACCCTCCAAACAGGAACACAATGGATGAACTATTATTTTGTATCAGGAAAAACCTAGGTAGAAAGGGAGCCCTAACATCTAGCGATTATTAATAATTATACAATTTTCCAAATAGTACAGTGATAACAGTTTATTTTTCAGGTATATTAATAAGGTGTAATTTTAAAAAGAAATTTCTATGTATTATATAGAATTAAAACTAAAATGTTAAACTTCGGTTTTGATATAAGTAGTTTCTAAAGTTAATAACGACGTCTGCCACGCCCCCTTCCCCGTGGGGAAGGCTTCGGTTTTTCAGCAGTAGCCAGAGTAGGCGGAGGTGACTTTTCTTTAGCTGGCGTTTGTTTTTCGTCCCCTTTTGGAGTAGCTTCTTCTTTTGATTCAGAATTTTCTTCAGACTTCTCTTCTGTATCATCTACTAAAGTTTAAAGTCACACATTAAAAATTGTTAGACTCTGAAAACAGGTTGATGGAGAAGGTATCTTTCTTTTTACATTTCAGAGTGTAAATACATTCCAAAATGGCTTTTGGTGGGGTTAAGTTGAGATGAGAGTGTTAAGAAGTATGATAGGAGTTAAATTGAGTGACAGGATAAGAAATAGTGAGATAAGGAAACGTTGTCGTCTGAAAGAAGATGTAGTGACAAAAATTGAGAAAGGTATGCTGAGATGGTTTGGCCATATCGAGAGAATGAATGAAGAACGATGAACGAAAAAAGTGTATAAGGCGAGTGTGAATGAAAGTGTTGGAAGGGGTAGACCTAGGCAGACGTTTCTAGACCAAATCAGGGACGTCTTGAAAAAAGGCCAGGTCAAGAGTACCCTAAACCGAAGAACATGTATGAAGGGAATAATGAAAGTGGACGAAGCAAAACAAGTATGTAAGGATCGTAGCAAGTGGAAAGAAGTGGTCTCTGCCTACCCCTACGGGAAAGAGGCGTGATTGTATGTATGTATGTATGTATGTATAATAATATGATGTATTTTCAGAATATATTGATTTTGTAAATTAATTGCTTAATATCCTAAATTAAATAATTTAAATCAGATTTTACAATTCATACAATGTTAAAAAATGTAATAAGCAACATTATTCTTCACCAATTTAATTTTAATTGCTGTCAATTTCGTCCCTGAAATTTAAAGGTTTGTACTAGTTTGTTGTTTGTACGACAGTTACAGTCAGACCATAGAATCAAGAATTTGTGTTCTCAAACAAATATTGTCTCCAGCTGGGATTGAAACACAGGTCTCGTGTTCGTTATTATGACCATAAGATCTTTTTCACAAGCCCCATGAAGTCCACTACTGTACATGGGCCTCTACCATTGTCTGGAGGGTTTGTCTTAATCATCACATTTGTCAGGCGGATTGACGATTGTAATACCAAAGGTTTCGCACCTTTGGCGCTTGCTTCCGGTCGCCGGCATAGGTTTTTACATCTAACGTTAATGAAATATTTATACCGTGCCATCTATCCATTACTGTTACAGTCTAATAAAGTGCGCCATCATAGGGGTAATATTTGCCACACTTAGCAAGCGGGTCGCTAACAGTGGTATTTTTTATCCCATCTCCTGATTTCTTTCCTTCTGTTGCCTCTTACAACAACCATGGGATGATATGGGGTAATGGATATTCTTACACTGCCACTACACGTTAATGTAGTGGCGGTGTAAGAATTATCCACTATTGGAAACCATAAAATATTAACTGTAAAATTCTCTTACATCTCCACCACACTAACACCATTAGATCAAACAGTTTAGACAAAAAATTGTAACTTACGAGTGGCAGAGTCATTCGTTCTATTCAGTATTTCATCATTCAATATTTCATCAACAGATTGCTCCCAATCCTCAAGCTCGTCATCTACAGTATTTTCTGCATTACCTTCTTCAGGTTTTTCATTGTCGCCTTTTTCTTCAGTGTCCTCTGAACAAAAAAAAAGAGATATAATCGTAAAAACTGACAGTGTCCTCTGAACAAAAAAAAAGAGATATAATCGTAAAAACTGAAAATACAAGACAATTACAATGTATATACATGGATATGGAGTTCATTTTTTTGCTAGATTATATACACATACTTATTTTGAAAGAATTATTTGGTTTTTCTAAATTACTAATAATTGTGTAAGATTATCCACTACCCCATATGTCGAAAAAAAATCAGGTGATGGGCAGCAGTGTCTTCCTAATTACAACTAAAAATAATAACCGGCCAAGTATGAGTCGGACTCGCGCATGAAGGGCTCCATAAAATCGTAATACACGTTTTTATTCAGGAAGCCCCTTTTAATTTTTATTATTTGTTGTTATAGCGGCAACAGAAATACACTTTCTGTGTAAATTGCAACTGTCTACTTCTTACGGATCATGAGATACAGCTCGCTGACAGCCAAACGGACGGTTGGACGAACAGCGGAGGCTTAGTAATAGGGTCCCGTTGGTTACCCTTTGGGTACGGAAACCTGAAATCTTGCAGTTGACCCACCTGTCAAGCGTGGCAACTATGGCAAATATTACCTCTATGGGGGAGGTCTATATTCAGCAGTGGACTTTTGATAGGCTGCAATGGTAATGGATATTTGGTTTTTTGGGTACCAAACCAAGTAAACAGTATAAACTTTGTTTAGCCTAATAAGCTAAACAAAGTTTACACTGCAATACCTTGATATCTTAATAATAAAACTTCTCATACGAGGGTGACACTGAAAGTTCTTAGAAAATCAAAAACTGAACAAACTAGCAAGTTATTAGTTTTATTATATCTTTCCAAAATAATGTCCATTTACATCAATACATCGCTGCATCCGATGGAAACACTGAGAAAAGCACTTGGCCCACTCGTCCTTAGGGGTCTCTTCGGCGGTATTTTGAAACGCAGCCACTGCTTCCTCGGCGTCCATAAAACGTTTTCCTCGAAGTTTTTCTTTTATTTTCGGAAATAAATAAAAATCGCAAGGTCGGGGCTATAGGGCGGGTGACCCAGTAATTCCACGTCTGACGTCGCCAAGTAGTCGATTGTTTGCTTGGCGGTGTGCGACGAGGCGTTGTCGTGGTGAAGGGGGATCCTACTGCGAAGTCATTTCTCCCGAACTTTTCAAAGACAAGTGGCAAACAATTGTTAGTGCCACTCTGCAGTAACTGTTTTCGATCCTCTAAAAAAATTGTTGCGTAATGACCTGTCCTTCCGAAGAACGAGGCCACCATCTTTTTTCCCACGCTTCGACCTCTCTTCACTTTAGTTGGCAACTCCTTGGAAGGAAACACCCAGACAGCAAACTGTCTCTTAGTTTCAGGATCATAACAATAAATCCAGCTTTCGTCACCCGTTAAGTATGTCGAACACAGCATTTGAGTCACCTCCGTTAAATCTTTGAACCATTTCACGATACCAATCAACACGACGGAGTTTTTGGGCCTCTGTCAAATTATGGCACAAAGCTTTCTGACCGCTAAATGACATCGAAAGTCATAAAAAATCATTGTACGAAAATTTTCTCGCGTTAAATTCATGCTGACGTGACACAGACAATTTTCAATTTGCCGCCAAATCGTAAACAAATGACAAATTAATAAAATAGATACACAATAATATTGGCAAAAAGTTCCATTTTCAAAATTTGAACTTATTCTTTTATTATATCGTTTACAAGTGGCCAGTTCTAAAAACGTTCAGTGTCGCCGCCCTCGTAAAATATCAAAATTTGCACATAATTTACAACCTTTCTTTCAGCTTAGTCTGCAACCGTTTTGATACTAGTTCCCAAATACCTAGTGCAAAAATAGTGGGAGCTTCATAGGCAGTTGCTTTACCTTTTACATTAGTATATGAATAAAATACCTTTCATAGAAACATCCTGATTGTCCCCATTTTGTTGATCATGTTCGCTCTGCTCAGTCTCCTGTTCATTGTCATTATCATCCTCCGTTTCATTACCGTCACGAGAGGTCTTACGACGCTTCCAGTTACCAGACTCCTCGCTGTTCATTGGCCGCTTGGTAGTTTCTTGGGTCTACAAATACAACAAAAAATAATAGTAGTCATTCTCTGATTTCATAGAGCTGGAGAAACCTATGCTCAGCATGATCTGAGCAAATTGCATGTTTATTTAAAATTAACTGATAGTAACAAATCTATACGAAAATTATTTTGAAATACAAGGTACAGAACCAATGTTCCAAATTAGGTAGAATAGAATAGAATATTTTTTATTCAATATAGATCACATGTAATTCTTAGTCATTTTACTTTACCACTGGTTGAAAAACCTCTGTCCTGGGAAGAACCAACGAGAAACCAGTATTTTTTTTTAACATGAATGGTAGTACAAACTAGAATAGTTGTAGAGTTAACAACTGCTGTATGATGTCATAAAATAATAGAAAGTAATGATATTAATAATATATTCGATGATTCTGCCAACATACTTAAGAAAACAAATAAAATGAATTCACAATTAATAAAAAAATTGATGAAAAATATTTTTGTCGTCCATTATGTTTCCTACTTGAATACTTAACAGATTTTTATGTTTAAAAACAAAATAAACAGGTTTGTGGCTTTGTTTCTGTATGTTTGAAGTTAGGTTCATTAAATTTGTTAGCGTGATGCCTTATAACAGCAGTATAACTGGATAGTTCTGGTAATTTTAGAAGGTTCCTTTTAAAATAATAATAATTTATTAGACTCTCAGTTTGACAAATTGCACACTCAACCAAACCAATGAGACCAACAGTCATAACTACCTGGGTATTATTAGACTTTGTGATCAGTCTGAGGAATAGCTGATGATGTCTCCAAGTCTTAAGATGCACTTCAGCAGTTTCCTCGCTATCTAGCAATTTGCGACACAGACGACATTGCACACAACGGAACTCCGTGAGGAATGAACGACCCACTCCCCTTTCAGTACTGGAATAAATTTTAAATTGAATTGATTTAATATTTTATTAGCATAAATTTGATTTATTAATACAGTATGATTTACCATAAGAACTATGCAATCTGATGAAAATGTTGTAAAATATCAGTGCAAAATTGTTCTAACCTATATGCAGGAATCTTGTCTGGAGTAACATTAGACAAATCATCACCCTCCTTGAAGTCTAGAATAGTGTTTTCATTGTCGATGCTGTTACCTTCCTTCTTCACTTCAGCGTCTTCTTGCTTCCCTTCTCCTTCCTCATCATTCTCCTTCTTTACTTCTATCCCATCCTGTAAATAATTTATAATGTAATTTTCTCTTCTACAACAATCTTAAAATTGACTGACACAGAATTTTGTGTTTATATCTTGGGTTAATATTAATGTAATCAATACTGCCTCGTTGGTGGTTGTAAACGCAATGCTGATCATGAGGTCCCATGTTCGAATGCCGGGGTCGGGCTAAAATCAGTTATTGGGTTTATCTGTCAAGAAATTTTCAGTGGCAGCTTGGAATCAGGAAGTTGGCGGTGTTTCATCCCAATGCCTCAGAAAGCATGTTAAGCCGTTGGTCCCGCGCCTGATGATCTCTCTCCGGTCTTGCCAGATTACCGCTCCACCGGACTATTAGAGTGAGGGAATAGAGAATGCACCTGTGCTTGCACATACACAAGCACTATAATCCCTATCCTTTCTCAGTTGAGACTGGCCGCAATGACCAGTTGGTAAGTCGTTATATTTTAAGTTGTAATAAAGATTAAATTTTTGACTGGAACATCTCTGATAAAATACTACTTGTGTATAATAATAAATAACAAAATCTAAACAGAGTTGTGCATAAAAAAAAAAGCTTGTACTTCTATTTATTTGAATTTACCTCATTATCCTTTTTATCATCTTTGGCTTCATCTTTTTCTGCATCCCCAGATTCCTTCTCTTTCTCCTGCTTTTCAGGAC
Organism: Parnassius orleans; assembly: GCA_029286625.1. Lineage (NCBI taxonomy): Eukaryota > Metazoa > Arthropoda > Insecta > Lepidoptera > Papilionidae > Parnassius > Parnassius orleans. Next base: position 1,831,945 of record JAGSMP010000089.1, read on the forward strand.
GGCGCCAACGTTCGCGATCGTCACGCAAATACGACTGCTCCATTGATAGTGTTGATATCACCATCACTGTGTGAAATATAGTATACCAATCAGTAAAACAAGATATACAGACACTAAACTATTAACTATTTAGAACAAGTTTATAACACTAACGTTTTCGTATCATCATTGCCTAATAAATATAATAAGGAAATATCAAAACCCCTGGTGGTCGTAAATGGAACTATGTTTTCTTATACCGGGTGTTTGTGAAACGCTCCCGAAAACGAAGACAGACGATAGGAATAAGGATACCTATGATGATGGGTCACAAAGAAATTCGATCCCGAGGGAAAAAAAATCATCTTTTCACAACATTTTATTAACTTTATTCACGCTCCATCATGTTAGTACAGCTAAATGAAACGATAATTTCTTAAAAATAATCATGAAAATACTTAAACATAAAATCAGCTGACTAAGGTAACTAAGGTAACCGCGCGGACGCCGAACTCTTATCTAGCTCGGTACGAAACAATGCATTAAGTATACTACTCACTCTACCCTTACGTGTCGCCTCGCGCTGTGGAATTTACACATACCAGCGTTGCCAACATGTGGGGAATTCCCCAAATTGCGGGGAATTTAAAGTTGGTTGGGAATTTTATGAAGATTGGTATTATGCGGGAAAAAGGCGGGGATTTTGAAAAACGATAAACAGAGCCAAGTCTGAACCTTTTTTCAAGAAATCTAAATACTTATCTTAACATTTTGTTAGGTTACTTATGAATATCGAATGACTCCCTTTTTTTAATTATCTTCATTGCACCACATTTAATTTTCGCATTTATTTCGGCAACTTTTGTGTATCATTTAATGCTTTTCATTTCTTTATTTTTTAATTTTAAAGAAAAAAAATGTTAGTTTCAAAGTAAATCTTATAAAATTAGTTGAAAATTGATTCATTTTTAAAATAAAATTGAGGGGAATTTGTGGGGAATCTGTTGAAGTTTTGTCCTTAAATTAGGGAATTTGACAAATTAGTGTTGGCAACGCTGCCATGTTGCACCGAAATTTAGTTTGCCGGCGACATAAGAATTAGGAAGGCAATCACTATAAAACTTGCAAGTAATTTTTAATAATTTTAACGTACCTCTTTTTAAATTCAAAGTATTGGTCGGATTAAATACGAAGTCAATTAAAATAAAGTAAAAGTATTATTTTTTACATTAATTCTGATAGATTAATTAACTGTCGTCGATCATAATTGCAATTGATTTTAACTATTAAATTACTCAGTATCATTTCATTTCTATTTTCTTATACAAAATCAAAGATAACGATGAAATAGTGTTTATAATTGTGTGAGTACTGAGTACCCAATTAGGTACGTTTATTAATTTCAATATAATTTTTGTAGTAAAGAACTGCTTGTTGCGTCAGGGTTTGATTGTGTAATTGTATTAAAAATGACAACCATTACTTCTAAATTCCATATGAAGACTAGTCGTAGAGAGATAACTAAACTTATAAATAAAATAAACGTTGGCAATGTCGTAACCGTTTAACAGTCTGTGGAAGTGCTCATGGCTCAGTGCTTCAAGGACTTTACGAATGCCTCGTGCGCATTTGTTTTGGCGGGATTGATTATTAATTTTAGTTTTTGAGACAGTTCCGTGTTGACTGTTGACTATCACGTGCGCGTGGGCGACAGTTCAATCGTTTTGTTTATTACATTCTTGTTGTTATTACTTGTTGTTACGTTTTGTTTTTCTTGTTTTGTTTTAATAATGCCTAACGCTCAGGTACGTTTATAGTGCTCGTGAATACGGCAACATGTTAATGTGCCTTGGAGAATCTCATAAGGCCACTTAGGATTTAGATCGGTAATTTGTTTCATACCTAATTTTTTTTAAATAACTTAGTACTGAACTGATCTGAATAGGTACATTTTTTTTTAATTTTATAGAATAAGGGTGACAAACGAGCACACAGTCCACCTGATGGTAAGTGGTACATAACTGAATACATCAGAATAATAAACATACCTACACGATGGATAAAAAAGCATGACTCTAACCTTGTTAACATTTCATTTAAGTATTTTTTTCATTAGCGGGGAATCAAACCAGATATTTGGTTTATTTAACATGTGAATTCGAATTAAATTGGTTAGGTGGAGACAAGCACAGTGGCAAAATAGTAGGTTAACTATATAAGTTAGGTATTTAGACAAGTGTTGTAAATTATTAGGTATTGTGGTACCATCTGCGCCATAACATCCACAGGTACCAGCTGCGGGCCGCGCGAATTCGGCGTCCGCGCGTTCATTAACCCCCTCAGCTGATTGTAATTCCACTGCTGGTTTTATGTTTAAGTATTTTCATGATTTTTTTTTGAAATTATCCTTTCATTTAGCTGTACTAACATGAGGGAGCGTGAATAAAGCTAATAAAACGTTGTGGATAGATAATTTTTTTTTCCTCGGGATCGAATTTCTTTATGACCCATCATCAAAGGTATCCTTAGTACTATCGTCTGTCTTCGTTTTCGGGAGCGTTTCACAAACACCCGTATAGTCACGAAATGGTGATATAAAATCAGGGGCATATCTAACATGCATTATTAAAATTTGAAAAATGCAAGATTTGTTGTCCCTAAGCTCTATTAGACCATAAACCATATGTATGCCGTAATCATCATGCTTAACTAGTTGAATTGGCGACCGCAGTACCAGCAGACTCGTACCTAACGCTGTTTCCAATACTGTCGGGCCTCTGTGATCAGGCTAAACAATGAGATTGAGTCAAGAATTTCTGTTACACTGCTGCGACACGGCGGAACCTAAACAAGCATTAATTTTATGCACATATCGGTAAAATTAGACAACCGGTACATGCGTAAGGGGGTGGAAAGGGTGAAGTGGAAGCCTCCCCCTACCCTTTCCCGCTTGGGGAAAAGTATAGTTTATGAGTCATGATTTTTTTGTAAAATCCTAACCTCACTTTTTTACACAGGAATATTTACCCAAAGTTAATTCTGCAACGGCTTAGGCGCTGCGGGAAGTGCAGCCCCTTCGCCCTTGCGTAGCAAATCGCAGGAACCCACGTTCACCTATGCAGCTTTGGCTTACTGGTTACCTTCGGCGACCAGCCTCAGCCGCTACGGTTCGCACTGTTGCCTGCGATTTGCTACGGCGGGTGGGGCTGCTCTCCCTCCGCGCCTACGGCTTTACAAAAACACTCTAGGGGTAGGGCAGACAAGACTATGTGGAGTCGGGGCGTGCTAATTTCATTTTAGTGCAGATTCGACCTATTAAGACAGGTTGCCGTCTGCTATGGCAGTGGTAAATGAAAGAATGTAATTTTTTGTTTTAATTATTTAACTTATTGTTTAAACACGCTTTATTAGTATTCTTTTTATATTTTTCAACATTTCGCCTCCACATACTCTACTATCGTCAGCAAAATTTTGTGAATTGTTATAATTTTGTTTTCTGAAAAAGCTCTTGACTGCTCTCCACTAAGACTCAATTTGTTGTGTATGAGTCTCATCTTCAGCCACTAATGGATTATCTGGGTGTAAAAAAATTTTGACATATTTGCGTTTCGTTATAATTTATGCTATTTTTAGTGAATTTTTCTTATGGTAATTATTAATTCAAAACCCATTTCCGAAAACCAAAAACAGTGTAAAAGATTCAAGCTTAACCCTAACAAGCCTCCTAAACTGGAAACATAATTAAAATCAAGTACCAGACGTCTATAGCCAACCCTGCGTGACCACTAGAGAAATGGAATGACAATTGAAATTTGACATTGACCGACGCCCACAAAATGACCGTCAACAACATTCCGTCTCACACTTTTTACACTGGTTTTTGACATCTAACCTCATAATACTAGATCAAATTGACATATTTGCGTTTCTTTATACGCAATTATTAGTGAAATTTATTTTAATCGTAATTAATTCAAAACGCATTTTCGACATCCAAAAACAATGTAAAAGTTTGAAGCTTAACCCTGACAAGCCTCCTAAACCGAAAATATAATTACCATCAAGTACCGGACGTCTTTAGCCAACCCCACATAACAATATACAAAGATTATCTCACCTTCGGGTTTGGGCTTTGTTACAATCTCCTGCTTATCCTGCATATTCCTCAGATGTTCAGCGGTAAGACGATGCTCGTCCAATTCAATCCTGGTCGGCATCTCTTTATGGCAGGATGTACATGTTGGGTGTAAATACTTCTTCAACTTGCGGTGGCCTACAGTTGTCCTGTGGATGGCGCCGTCTGCAGCGTACATATCGCACATGGCGCAATAGAAATCACGAGGTGGTTGTTGGCCGGTTTTCCTTGTACGCTTCATTTCACGTATCTGTAAATGGATGTTACAGATATTAGGGTTCTCTTGAACATTTGCACATCAGGTCAATATTTAATGATCCATAAGTCATAATATCAGTCTAGAAAAAGTGCTGTGGAGAGTAGTGTTGGTATTGAAATGAGTACAGTATTCCATGTGTGGTTGAACTTGTTGTTGCAAAGGTGGGCTAGCATGAAAAACTGCTCGAATAAATATACCAAGCTTATGACTGAGAGGCTAATTAGGCCTTACCTTCCAGGTGACTAAGGTGGCTCTGTTAACAGAGAATATAATGTGCAGTTCTTTTTTTCTCTAATAACAGAGCCAAGTAATAATATTTAACAATATTACAATTAAACAGCGATGTTTTTAGCAGAGATGATAGATATGATAAGGTTATATAAGGGCGAGTGAACGCAGGAAATAAAGTATATGGATTTAAAGGAGGCAAGAGATGATGGATCGTTTAAAATGGAAGTCTCTGCCCACCCCTCGGGTGACAGGAGTGAGTGTTTATGTTTTATATATTTATACGATAAAACGAAAGCATGTATTTTTACCTTGAATTCTTGTCTCATGGTATCTGCAGTAAGAGCATAACTTTCGGCAGTCTTCTGCATCATAATGGAATGAGCTCTTCCACTCAGATGGTTTTCAAATGACCTTCCATCCCACATACTCTTGTTACAGATGTGACATTTCAGCAATTGGGGATTGATATCATCATAACGAGTCTTGGGCGCATCTTTTTTCTGCTCATCTTTGTTTTCTGACTTCTCAGTAGACTGTTCTGTTTCAACTTGATCTTGATCACTACAGCAGACTTGGTAGGTTAATTTATAATGAAACTAGTAAAGCACAATAATGTATGGGACTCAAACTACATTTTGATAATAATCAACAAGATTCTTTGTTACTAGGAACTTGTGTGAGAATTCTTGAAAAAAATTATGCATGTTGATTGAAAAGCTAAAGTATCTTTTATGGACAGACAACATATTTCTAGTGAAATATAAAATCCACATTTGGATAGAGATCATGGAAATAAATCCTACACATTTAAATCCAACATTGATTTCAAAATATACAAAAATTTGTTAGTTATATCAATAATTATTGTTTCCTTGGCAGAAAATTCAAGATTAAATAATTATGTGCGACATAGACAGTGTTCTGCCGATGGTGAAGATCAAATATTTCTCTTACTTTGTTGTGTAGATTTTTAATTCAAGCCCCCACATGATAGAGGCAGAAAAGTAGCATGCCAATCGGCCAAAGTTTTAAGAGGCCGGTGAACGTATACGGAAAAAATACGACGCTTTAAAGGAAACTAGTGTGAAAGGGTCACCACCGAAATGGCATCAGAAAATCGGTGTGGGCACCGGAAGGAAATGGTCATTGTTCCTTACCTCTCCTTTACAGGCTTAGCCTTTGAATCGGCCTCCTTTTTCGGGGAACTCTTGTTTTGTTGCCTTTGCCCTTCATTGGGCCTGAACGGCTTACGATTCGTGTTGATACGCTCACCAGCGCGATTGTAATTTCCCGTACGCCGGAAATTACCTTGATTGCCCATCTAAAGGGATAATTGATTATTGTTAGTATGGAAGTAGTGAGGCTTAGGAGCCTTACGAAGTTTTGCTGAAATTTGAACATTATAAGATAAAAACAGGTTACATTGAAGTTGCAACCAATGAAGAGCAGTGTAATCTGTTTAAGAATTAAAACATAATGGGACAACAGCTCCTGAAAGAAACAGTTAAAGATATAAGTTGTTATATTAAACATTTTGTCACATTAAAGAACTTAGGATCAAACATCATATTTTCATAACATAAAGACAACAGCCTTATTAAAAATACACAAACAGCGGTACATTCTGAAATATATTTCTGCCTAGTACTATAGTATTAGGCTGATGTACTGCATGTATGCAGTTAATATGTTTAACTGCATACAGTTGTGACTTCCATTGCATGCGGTTTCTTGCAGTTGTGTGGTGTTGACGCATGTATTTCATTTCTGCCCGCACAGTTAGTGTGAAATTAACAAAAATTAGTTAAGTAGCAGGGCCCTTTTGACAATTCTTTGTGAAGTTATTTTCTTGACAAAGGCAGAGAATTATCTGCAAAACAATGCAGCAATTTTGTTTTAAAATGGGTGTTTTTTACCTAATTAAAATAAGGAATTTTTATATTGATGTTTATTCTTTAAAAAAGTAACTGTCATTTTGATTTTGCTGACTGCATTTGGAATCACAAAGTTCAGAATATAGTGACATGATAATGAGACACTGATTCTATGAAAATATTATTTCATTTAACAAAAGAAGTAGGTAGGTAGGTTGACATTCAGTCTAAATTTTTATAGCAACACAGCTTTAATTTTACCACTAGTATCATAACAATAAGATAAATAACATCTGTGATAGTATGTACCTAGGATTTTTTCCAGGGAAGGTGAGAGGGCAGGGGGATATATGATATAAATTACGGAATATAAAAAACAAGAGGAAACCCAAAGTGGGCAAGGCAGGCGTGTCACAATTAGTGACAGTAGAGCGTAATTGACTGTCAGTCGCAGGCTCAAATTGTTGCGAGCTGACGGATCGCTGCTTAAGTGATATATGCGAAAATATGCCCTTTTTTACAATATTAGAGTGTACAAACAGTAAAAAGAAAAATATTTTGAATGGAGGTGTTTCGTACCAAAGGCATGTGTAATTTTTTCCTTTTTTGGATATAAATTTAACTAATCATGTACAAAATGTCAAATTGCCTTTATTACAAGTAATATTCAACCTTATTTCGTTAAACTAAGGTTCATCTGTAAATACACTTTGATTAAAAATAGCTGCTATAGTATTGTGACTACGCCGATATTAAAGTTTTTGATAAAATTTTATCACAGTCCTGTTCATTCACTAACATATTAATGAAAATTTGCAAATAATGTCTATGAAAATATACGAAATTATAGGGTGAATGAACATTTGTTAGGGTTGCTAAGCCAGAGAAGTAATTAGTTTAGTAGTACTCATGACTTTTGAAAAGAAGCTGAAATAAAAGTGATCTTAACCGGTTTCCTCACGATGTTTTCCTTCACCGCCGAAAGAATGAATGAGGAAAGAAAAAAAAGGCGACCCCCCTTTTTTTTCTTTACTGGATGGTGTGAAAGTCCTCCATCTCGACCCCGCCATCCCCTTCTAACCTAACCTACTTTTTCTCGCCTAGCCCCCCTGCCTATCTCCTGCTTCTTGAAGAACGTGGTCCTTCCCCGGTCGGTTGGTAGCGATCACCTCATTTGACTTTGCCTTGGCAATAACTCTTTTGAAGGACCTGGAGGTGGGATTATACGTCTTTCGAAGGAGCCCTGGTTCCGCGGGCCCTTCTCATGGCCCCGTGACTTTCGATTTTTAAAATAGTGCATAAGTTAATTGAATAGACCGTAGTAGACAAGTGAAAGTAAAGAAATAAAAAAATTAGATGTGGAGGAGGCGAGAGAGTTAAATTTTTGTCTGATCCACCTGGTGGTACTGGTAAATTCTAAAGTTTTATTACAATAAAGGGAACTTAATATCATGATCTACATTAGTATCCGAATTCATTATCATCTAAAATTTAATATTAAAGTGTGAAAACAATAATTTTTAACAAATACGTGTTATTTCAATGACAATAAGCAATTGCAAAATTACTAATTTTTATTATTTTTCTTGTTTCCATTTCATAAATGATAATTTAGCTAACTGTCAATAAATTTCCATTAAAGGCATTTTTTTTTTTCAATTCAGTTTCTTCAGTCAATTCAATGATAATAATAATATACTGAATATCGATATAAGCCAGATCATGTTCAGGGAGAGTAACTACCTCACTAACATCATTCACATAGCAGTACAGGTTAGGTAGGGCAATGTCAACATTATATCTATTAGCATTGTGTCTATAATAGTGTGAATGTATCACTGCGACTTCTAACATTAAGAAGCTAAATTTGCTTATTAATTCTAGAAACTTCGTTGATGAAAAGTAATATGATCTCTATTTTTAAGGATTTATGGTTCATACTCAAGTGAATTGTGAGTATCTTAATGCCTCTCTTTTATTTTTTAATAGCCAATCACACGAAAATTATTGAAATGGTACACAATTGTCGCTACACATTTCTTTCTTGCATATGTGTGAGTTTGGCGAGAGTGGTTCTGCTACAAATGATGAGTTTTGTTACTTCCTCTTGTTTTTTATATTCCATTATATAAATAATATTATCCAGTATGAACCGAGAAGCAAAAGTTCATATATTGATTAGATTGAAAAATTTCTGTGTAAGTCTCTTGGTCTGTTATGGTGTATAGCACAAATAGTTATTTTCTTTAGCATTATTATATTCTCAATATCAACTCCCAATCCTTACAATATTAATCCATAGGACATCAAACTATGAAAAAAGCTAAAATAAACTAATCTTGCTGTATCTAAATTAAGAAAACTATAGAATCTACAAATACCTACTTGACAGTTACAAGTAAATATAAGTAATACCTTGCTTTAATTTTGGTGAAGTTTAAGACATATTTTTTAACAATCAGGAGCTAGATAATTTTTGTAAACCAATGTAATATATTGAACTACAGCATCATTTCTATATATAAAATCAAATGCTGTCCATAAGTCTCATAAAAGTCGAAAATAGCTGGACCAATTTATATATGACTAGATGATCTAAACAATTCACAATTGGACCCGGTAAGTGGCGCTGTTGTCGAGATCCAGAAATCTTAACAATGAAAACTTGTTACGATTCACAAGTAATGCCCAAATATCTTACAGTTGAATATTTGGTGTTCGAACCTAGAGCCTTGCAGGTCATTCCATATCCGGCGAAATCACTATCCTTTTCATTTCTTAATATAAACTTAAAAATAGTGACAAAAACATATCAAATATTATATTTATGATAATACTATTATGATAAAATCTAACCTACTTATTACTTTACACAAATATCAAATAGCTACTTAATTTATATTAATTATAATACCTTTATGATCAACTAATCTACTTGAGCCTTAAAAAATGTAACTGAAACTGAAATTTATACATACCCTATTGGGCCCATAACCACGGTCATACCGACCCATATTTGGACCAAAATCCCGCCTTATGGGCATATCTAGTAGAGATGGAACACTGTTCTGACGTGGTTGGAGCAAGTTGATAAGGTTGCTAGCGAGAGCTAGAGTGGCTTCAGTAGAACCGCTGGCAAGAGGCAGAAGATTGGGAATGCCAGCGCCAGGACCAGCACCTTGCCACGGTGACACCCCGCTGCGACCAAAATTCTTAGGACGATCGTTGCGCCCGAAGTCCATCCGGCGACCGCTATTTTGAGGTCTTCTGTTCGCCATTGCAGTTTTCTAAACACAAATTGATTTGTACAACATGGCGGCACTCAAATCAAATTAACAAATAATATACATAAATTTGTTTCATGCGCATTTATCTTAAAAATATTGATTGTGAAACTAAAGTTAAATTAACTGGAATGTAAAAATTTGAGCAAATTTGAGACTAAAATGGCTGAACCGGTATGTAGTTCTATAACATAATATAGTCATAATTATTAATTTCTTCATAACGTCATAAACTTAAATGCTAAAAAAATGACATATGAAATACTTACCAATTAAAAAGATGGCTAAACTGATGTAAAATAATGTATTTCGCTGACAATTTACACTAATTTGTAGGAGACGCCACACTACAACTGAAGCCGAAGCGAAGCGCAATTGACAACTGCTCAAAATGGCCGGCCGGGCTTCCGGTTCGTTATTGTTGTTGTTTTTATTTGAAGGCAAAGGAATCTATGTCCATATAGCCTAGTCTGACAATGATCTACTTCGTTCACAATACATACGGTAACCGATAAAACAATATTTCAAGTCCCACAACAGATTTCAAGTATTGACTTCGATAATTTACAGGAGATACCACCAATGTCTCGTATGCATTCGACAATTAACAAATTTGGTTTTAAATAAAACTAGTTTTTACGGTATTTGTCGTGTATATTAACTTATTTTATATGCCCCACGTTTCGAGCACTTTATAGCACCCATAGCCACGGGGGGACTGAGACTGAGGTGTTTGACGTCCCAATGTCATAGTTAACCACGGCTACTTCCAGATTAAAATTATTATTTTTGTTCCGATCTATGCTGTAAAATGCTCGAAACGTCGGGAATATAAAATAACTTATTTTACGTATAATATACGCGATAAAATCCATAAACACTAGTTTTATTTAAATGTGTAGTGTTCGTGTATATATAACAAATCCTTAAATTTGGTTTTATTAAATTCTTGCACTTGATATTGCATTTTTTAGTCATTTTTGCTTTTATGGTGTTTTGGGGTATGATTATTAATCTGTGACACATTTTAAAACAAAGTTTACACTGCAATACCTTGATATCTTAATAATAAAACTTCTCACATGAGGTGACACTGAAAGTTCTTAGAAAATCAAAAACTGAACAAACTAGCAAGTTATTTTATTATATCTTTCCAAAATAATGTCCATTTACATCAATACATCGCTGCATCCGATGGAAACACTGAGAAAAGCACTTGGCCCACTCGTCCTTAGGGTCTTCGGCGGTATTTTGAAACGCAGCCACTGCTTCCTCGGCGTCCATAAACGTTTTCTCGAAGTTTTCTTTTATTTTCGGAATAAATAAAAATCGCAAGGTCGGGGCTATAGGGCGGTGACCCAGTAATTCCACGTCTGACGTCGCCAAGTAGTCGATTGTTTGCTTGGCGGTGCGACGAGGCGTTGTCGTGGTGAAGGGGATCCTACTGCGGTCATTTCTCCCGAACTTTTCAAAGACAAGTGGCAAACAATTGTTAGTGTACCACTCTGCAGTAACTGTTTTCGATCCTCTAAAAAATTGTTGCATAATGACCTGTCCTTCCAAGAACGAGGCCACCATTTTTTCCCACGCTTCGACCTCTTCACTTTAGTTGGCAACTCCTTGAAGGAAACACCCAGACAGCAAACTGTCTCTTAGTTTCAGGATCATAACAATACAAATCCAGCTGTCACCCGTTAAGTATGTCGAACACAGCATTTGAGTCACCTTAAATCTTTGAACCATTTCACGATACCAATCAACACGACGGAGTTTTGGGCCTCTGTCAAATTATGGCACAAAGCTTTACCGCTAAATGACATCGAAAGTCATAAAAATCATTGTACGAAAATCGCGTTAAATTCATGCTGACGTGACAGACAATTTTCAATTTGCCGCCAAATCGTAAACAAATGACAAATTAATAAAATAGATACACAATAATATTGGCAAAATTCCATTTTCAAAATTTGAACTTATTCTTTTATTATATCGTTTACAAGTGGCCAGTTCTAAAACGTTCAGTGTCGCGCCCTCGTAAAATATCAAAATTTGCACATAATTTACAACCTTTCTTTCAGCTTAGTCTGCAAACTGCTTTTGATACTAGTTCCCAAATACCTAGTGCAAAAATAGTGGGAGCTTCATAGGCAGTTGCTTTACCTTTACATTAGTATATGAATAAAATACCTTTCATAGAAACATCCTGATTGTCCCCATTTTGTTGATCATGTTCGCTCTGCTCAGTCTCCTGTTCATTGTCATTATCATCCTCCGCTTCATTACCGTCACGAGAGGTCTTACGACGCCCAGTTACCAGACTCGCTGTTCATTGGCCGCTTGGTAGTTTCTTGGGTCTACAAATACAACAAAAAATAATAGTAGTCATTCTCTGATTTCATAGAGCTGGAGAAACCTATGCTCAGCATGATCTGAGCAAATTGCATGTTTATTTAAAATTAACTGATAGTAACAAATCTATACGAAAATTATTTTGAAATACAAGGTACAGAACCAATGTTCCAAATTAGGTAGAATAGAATAGAATATTTTTTATTCAATATAGATCACATGTGTAATTCTTATCGAGTCATTTTTTACTTTACCACTGGTTCGAAAAAAAAACCTCTGTCCTGGGAAGAACCAACGAGAAACCCAGTGGGATTTTTTTTTTAAGTAAATTTTACATGAATGGTAGTACAAACTAGAATAGTTGTAGAGTTAACAACTGCTGTATGATGTCATAAAATAATAGAAAGTAATGATATTAATAATATATTCGATGATTCTGCCAACATACTTAAGAAAACAAATAAAATGAATTCACAATTAATAAAAAAATTGATGAAAAATATTTTTGTCGTCCATTATGTTTCCTACTTGAATACTTAACAGATTTTTATGTTTAAAAACAAAATAAACAGGTTTGTGGCTTTGTTTCTGTATGTTTGAAGTTAGGTTCATTAAATTTGTTAGCGTGATGCCTTATAACAGCAGTATAACTGGATAGTTCTGGTAATTTTAGAAGGTTCCTTTTAAAATAATAATAATTTATTAGACTCTCAGTTTGACAAATTGCACACTCAACCAAACCAATGAGACCAACAGTCATAACTACCTGGGTATTATTAGACTTTTGATCAGTCTGAGGAATATGATGATGTTCCAAGTCTTAAGATGCACTTCAGCAGTCCTCGCATTCAGCAATTTGCGACAGACGACATATTGCATTACAACGGAACTCCGTGAGGAATGAACGACCCACTTTTCAGTACTGGAATAAATTTTAAATTGAATTGATTTAATATTTTATTAGCATAAATTTGATTTATTAATACAGTATGATTTACCATAAGAACTATGCAATCTGATGAAAATGTTGTAAAATATCAGTGCAAAATTGTTCTAACCTATATGCAGGAATCTTGTCTGAGTAACATTAGACAAATCATCACCTCCTTGAAGTCTAGAATAGTGTTTTCATTGTCGATGCTGTTACCTTCCTTCACTTCAGCTCTTCTTGCTTCCTTCTCCTCTCATCATTCTCCTTACTTCTATCCCATCCTGTAAATAATTTATAATGTAATTTTCTTCTACAACAATCTTAAAATTGACTGACACAGAATTTTGTGTTTATATCTTGGGAATATTAATGTAATCAATACTGCCTGTTGGTGGTAAACGCAATGCTGATCATGAGGTCCCATGTTCGAATGCTGGGTCTGGCTAAAATCAGTTATTGGGTTTATCTGTCGAAAATTTTCAGTGGCAGCTTGGAATCAGGAAGTTGGCGGTGTTTCATCCCAATGCCTCAGAAAGCATGTTGCCGTTGGTCCCGCGCCTGATGATCTCTCTCCGGTCTTGCCAGATTACCGCTCCACCGGACTATTAGAGTGAGGAATAGAGAATGCACCTGTGCTTGCACACACAAGCACTATAATCCCTATCCTTTTCAGTTGAGACTCCGCAATGACCAGTTGGTAAGTCGTTATATTTTAAGTTGTAATAAAGATTAAATTTTTGACTGAACATCTCTGATAAAATACTACTTGTGTATATAATAAATAACAAAATCTAAACAGAGTTGTGCAAGCTTGTACTTCTATTTATTTGAATTTACCTCATTATCCTTTTTATCATCTTTTTCATCTTTTTTCTGCATCCCCAGACTTTCTCCTGCTTTTGGACGGCGCCAACGTTCGCGATCGTCACGCAAATACGACTGCTCCATTGATAGTGTTGATATCACCATCACTGTGTGAAATATAGTATACCAATCAGTAAAACAAGACAGACACAAACTTAACTATTTAGAACAAGTTTATAACACTAACGTTTTCGTATCATCATTGCCTAATAAATATAATAAGGAAATATCAAAACCTGGTGGTCGTAAATGGAACTATGTTTTCTTATACCGGTGTTTGTGAAACGCTCCCGAAAACGAAGACAGACGATAGGAATAAGGATACCTATGATGATGGGTCACAAAGAAATTGATCCCGAGGAAAAAAATCATCTTTTCACAACATTTTATTAACTTTATTCACGCTCCATCATGTTAGTACAGCTAAATGAAACGATAATTTCTTAAAATAATCATGAAAATACTTAAACATAAAATCAGCTGACTAAGGTAACTAAGGTAACCGCGCGGACGCCGAACTCTTATCTAGCTCGGTACGAAACAATGCATTAAGTATACTACTCACTCTACCCTTACGTGTCGCCTCGCGCTGTGGAATTTACACATACCAGCGTTGCTAACATGTGGGAATTTCCATTGTGGGAATTTAAAGTTGGTTGGGAATTTTATGAAGATTGGTATTATGGGAAAGCGGGGATTTTGAAAACGATAAACAGAGCCAAGTCTGAACCTTTTTCAAGAAATCTAAATACTTATCTTAACATTTTGTTAGGTTACTTATGAATATCGAATGACCTTTTTAATTATCTTCATTGCACCACATTTAATTTTCGCATTTATTTCGGCAACTTTTGTGTATCATTTAATGCTTTTCATTTCTTTATTTTTAATTTTAAAGAAAAAATGTTAGTTTTAAAGTAATCTTATAAAATTAGTTGAAAATTGATTCATTTTAAAATAAAATTGAGGGGAATTTGTGGGGAATCTGTTGAAGTTTGTCCTTAAATTAGGAATTTGACAAATTAGTGTTGGCAACGCTGCCATGTTGCAACTGAAATTTAGTTTGCTGGCGACATAAGAATTAGGAAGGCAATCATATAAAACTTGCAAGTAATTTTAATAATTTTAACGTACTCTTTTAAATTCAAAGTATTGGTCGGATTAAATACGAAGTCAATTAAAATAAAGTAAAAGTATTATTTTTACATTAATTTGATAGATTAATTAACTGTCGTCGATCATAATTGCAATTGATTTTAACTATTAAATTACTCAGTATCATTTCATTTCTATTTTCTATTTAAAAATCAAAGATAACGATGAAATAGTGTTTATAATTGTGTGAGTACTGAGTACCCAATTAGGTACGTTTATTAATTTCAATATAATTTTTGTAGTAAAGAACTGCTTGTTGCGTCAGGGTTTGATTGTGTAATTGTATTAAAAATGACAACCATTACTTCTAAATTCCATATGAAGACTAGTCGTAGAGAGATAACTAAACTTATAAATAAAATAAACGTTGGCAATGTCGTAACC
Source organism: Parnassius orleans (assembly GCA_029286625.1). Lineage (NCBI taxonomy): Eukaryota > Metazoa > Arthropoda > Insecta > Lepidoptera > Papilionidae > Parnassius > Parnassius orleans. Next base: position 1,847,390 of record JAGSMP010000089.1, read on the forward strand.
GTTTAACAGTCTGTGGAAGTGCTCATGGCTCAGTGCTTCAAGGACTTTACGAATGCCTCGTGCGCATTTGTTTTGGCGGGATTGATTATTAATTTTAGTTTTTGAGACAGTTCCGTGTTGACTGTTGACTATCACGTGCGCGTGGGCGACAGTTCAATCGTTTTGTTTATTACATTCTTGTTGTTATTACTTGTTGTTACGTTTTGTTTTTCTTGTTTTGTTTTAATAATGCCTAACGCTCAGGTACGTTTATAGTGCTCGTGAATACGGCAACATGTTAATGTGCCTTGGAGAATCTCATAAGGCCACTTAGGATTTAGATCGGTAATTTGTTTCATACCTAATTTTTTTTAAATAACTTAGTACTGAACTGATCTGAATAGGTACATTTTTTTTTATTTTTATAGAATAAGGGTGACAAACGAGCACACAGTCCACCTGATGGTAAGTGGTACATAACTGAATACATCAGAATAATAAACATACCTACACGATGGATAAAAAAGCATGACTCTAACCTTGTTAACATTTCATTTAAGTATTTTTTTCATTAGCGGGGAATCAAACCAGATATTTGGTTTATTTAACATGTGAATTCGAATTAAATTGGTTAGGTGGAGACAAGCACAGTGGCAAAATAGTAGGTTAACTATATAAGTTAGGTATTTAGACAAGTGTTGTAAATTATTAGGTATTGTGGTACCATCTGCGCCATAACATCCCGCAGGTACCAGCTGCGGGCCGCGCGAATTCGGCGTCCGCGCGTTCATTAACCCCCTCAGCTGATTGTAATTCCACTGCTGGTTTTATGTTTAAGTATTTTCATGATTTTTTTTTGAAATTATCCTTTCATTTAGCTGTACTAACATGATGGAGCGTGAATAAAGCTAATAAAACGTTGTGGATAGATGATTTTTTTTTCCTCGGGATCGAATTTCTTTATGACCCATCATCAAAGGTATCCTTAGTACTATCGTCTGTCTTCGTTTTCGGGAGCGTTTCACAAACACCCGTATAGTCACGAAATGGTGATATAAAATCAGGGGCATATCTAACATGCATTATTAAAATTTGAAAAATGCAAGATTTGTTGTCCCTAAGCTCTATTAGACCATAAACCATATGTATGCCGTAATCATCATGCTTAACTAGTTGAATTGGCGACCGCAGTACCAGCAGACTCGTACCTAACGCCTCTAATACTGTCGGGCCTCTGTGATCAGGCTAAACAATGAGATTGAGTCAAGTTCTGTTACACTGCTGCGACACGGCGGAACCTAAACAAGCATTATTTTATGCATATCAAAATTAGACAACCGGTACATGTGTAAGGGGGTGAAAAGTGTAAGGAAGCCTCCCCCACCCTTTCCTGCTTGGGAAAAGTATAGTTTATGAGTCATGATTTTTGTAAAACCTAACCTCACTTTTTACACAGGAATATTTACCCAAAGTTAATTTGAACGGCTTAGGCGCTGGAAGTGCAGCCCTTTCCTCAGGTAGCAAATCGCAGGAACCCACGTTCACCCATGCAGCTTGGCTTACTGGTTACTTCGGCGACCAGCCAGCCACATGGTTCGCACTGTTGCCGCGATTTGATGGCGTGTGGGCCTCCCTCCGCGCCTACGGCTTTACAAAACACTCTGTAGGGTGACAAGACTATGTGAGTCGGGGGTGCTAATTTATTTAGTGCAGATTCGACCTTAAGACAGGTCGTCTCCTGCTATGGCAGTGGTAAATGAAAGAATGTAATTTTTGTTTTAATTATTTAACTTATTGTTTAAACACGCTTATTAGTATTCTTTTTATATTTTTCAACATTTCGCCACATACTCTACTATCGTCAGCAAAATTTTGTGAATTGTTATAATTTTGTTTTTGAAAAGTTTGACTGGCCCACTAAGACTCAATTTGTTGTATGAGTCTCATCTTCAGCCACTAATGGATTATCTGGGTAAAAAATTTGACATATTTGCGTTTCGTTATAATTTATGCTATTTTAGTGAATTTTTCATGGTAATTATTAATTCAAAACCCATTTCCGAAAACCAAAACAGTGTAAAAGATTCAAGCTTAACCTAACAAGCCCCTAAACTGGAAACATAATTAAAATCAAGTACCAGACGCCTATAGCCAACCCTGCGTGACCACTAGAGAAATGAATGACAATTGAAATTTGATTGACTGACGCCCACAAAATGACCGTCAACAACATTCCGTCTCACACTTTTACACTGGTTTTGACATCTAACCTCATAATACTAGATCAAATTGACATATTTGTGTTTTTATACGCAATTATTAGTGAAATTTATTTTAATCGTAATTAATCAAAACGCATTGACATCCAAAACAATGTAAAAGTTTGAAGCTTAACTGACAAGTGCCTAAACCGAAAATATAATTACCACAAGTACCGGACGTCTTTAGCCAACCCATAACAATATACAAAGATTATCTCACCTTCGGTTTGGGCTTTGTTACAATCTCCTGCTTATCCTGCATATTCTCAGATGTTCAGCGGTAAGACGATGCTCGTCCAATTCAATCCTGGTCGGCATCTCGCGCAGGATGTACATGTTGGTGTAAATACTTCAACTTATGGTGGCCTACAGTTGTCCTGTGGATGGCGCCGTCTGCAGCGTACATATCGCACATGGCGCAGAAATCACGAGGTGGTTGTTGGCCGGTTTTCCTTGTACGCTTCATTTCACGATCGTAAATGGATGTTACAGATATTAGGTTCTCTTGAACATTTGCACATCAGGTCAATATTTAATGATCCATAAGTCATAATATCAGTCTAGAAAAGTGCTGTGGAGAGTAGTGTTGGTATTGAAATGAGTACAGTATTCCATGTGTGGTTGAACTTGTTGTTGCAAAGGTGGGCTAGCATGAAAAACTGCTCGAATAAATATACCAAGCTTATGACTGAGAGGCTAATTAGGCCTTACCTTCCAGGTGACTAAGGTGGCTCTGTTAACAGAGAATATAATGTGCAGTTCTTTTTTTCTCTAATAACAGAGCCAAGTAATAATATTTAACAATATTACAATTAAACAGCGATGTTTTTAGCAGAGATGATAGATATGATAAGGTTATATAAGGGCGAGTGAACGCAGGAAATAAAGTATATGGATTTAAAGGAAGAGATGATGGATCGCTTAAAATGGAAGTTCTCACCCCTCGGGGACAGGAGGAGTGTTTATGTTTTATATTTATACGATAAAACGAAAGCATGTATTTTACCTTGAATTTTGTCTCATGGTATCAGTAAGAGCATAACTGGCAGTCTTCTGCATCATAATGGAATGAGCTCTTCCACTCAGATGGTTTTCAAATGACCTTCCATCCCACATACTTTGTTACAGATGTGACATTTCAGCAATTGGGGATTGATATCATCATAACGAGTCTTGGGCGATCTTTTTCTGCTCATCTTTGTTTTCTGACTCAGCAGACTGTTCTGTTTCAACTTGATCTTGATCACTACAGCAGGTAGGTTAATTTATAATGAAACTAGTAAAGCACAATGTATGGGACTCAAACTACATTTTGATAATAATCAACAAGATTCTTTGTTACTAGGAACTTGTGTGAGAATTTGAAAAAATTATGCATGTTGATTGAAAAGCTAAAGTATCTTTTATGGACAGACAACATATTTCTAGTGAAATATAAAATCCACATTTGGATAGAGATCATGGAAATAAATCCTACACATTTAAATCCAACATTGATTTCAAAATATACAAAAATTTGTTAGTTATATCAATAATTATTGTTTCCTTGGCAGAAAATTCAAGATTAAATAATTATGTGCGACATAGACAGTGTTCTGCCGATGGTGAAGATCAAATATTTCTCTTACTTTGTTGTGTAGATTTTTAATTCAAGCCCCCACATGATAGAGGCAGAAAAGTAGCATGCCAATCGGCCAAAGTTTTAAGAGGCCGGTGAACGATACGGAAATATGACGCTTTAAAGGAAACTAGTGAAAGGGTCACCACCAAATGGCATCAGAAAATCGGGCACGGAAGGAAATGGTCATTGTTCCTTACCTCTCCTTTACAGGCTTAGCCTTTGAACCGGCCTGGGGAACTTTGTTTTGCCTTTCTTCATCTGAACGCTTACGATTCGTGTTGATACGCTCACTAGCGCGATTGTAATTACGCCGGAAATTACCTTGATTGCCCATCTAAAGGGATAATTGATTATTGTTAGTATGGAAGTAGTGAGGCTTAGGAGCCTTACGAAGTTTTGCTTGAAATTTGAACATTATAAGATAAAACAGGTTACATTGAAGTTGCAACCAATGAAGAGCAGTGTAATCTGTTTAAGAATTAAAACATAATGGGACAACAGCCCTGAAAGAAACAGTTAAAGATAAGTTGTTATATTAAACATTTTGTCACATTAAAGAACTTAGGATCAAACATCATATTTTCATAACATAAAGACAACAGCTTATTAAAAAAATACACAAACAGCGGTACATTCTGAAATATATTTCTGCCTAGTACTATAGTATTAGGCTGATGTACTGTATGTGCAGTTAATATGTTTAACTGCACAGTTGTGACTTCCATTGCATGCTTGCAGTTGTGTGGTGTTGACGGCGTATTTCATTTCTGCCCGCACAGTTAGTGTGAAATTAACAAAAATAGTTAGCAGCAGCCCTTTGACAATTTTTGTAGTTATTTTCTTGACAAAGGCAGAGAATTATCTGCAAAACAATGCAGCAATTTTGTTTTAAAATGGGTGTTTTTTACCTAATTAAAATAAGGAATTTTTATATTGATGTTTATTCTTTAAAAAAGTAACTGTCATTTTGATTTTGCTGACTGCATTTGGAATCACAAAGTTCAGAATATAGTGACATGATAATGAGACACTGATTCTATGAAAATATTATTTCATTTAACAAAAGAAGTAGGTAGGTAGGTTGACATTCAGTCTAAATTTTTATAGCAACACAGCTTTAATTTTACCACTAGTATCATAACAATAAGATAAATAACATCTGTGATAGTATGTACCTAGGATTTTTTCCAGGGAAGGTGAGAGGGCAGGGGGATATATGATATAAATTACGGAATATAAAAAACAAGAGGAAACCCAAAGTGGGCAAGGCAGGCACACAATTAGTGACAGAGCGTAATTGACTGTCAGTCGAGGCTCAAATTGTTGCGAGCTGACGGATCGCTGCTTAAGTGATATATGAAAATATGCCCTTTTTACAATATTAGAGTGTACAAACAGTAAAAGAAAAATATTTTGAATGGAGGTGTTTGCACAAAGGCATGTAATTTTTTCCTTGGATATAAATTTAACTAATCATGTACAAAATGTCAAATTGCCTTTATTATAAGTAATATTCAACCTTATTTCGTTAAACTAAGGTTCATCTGTAAATACACTTTGATTAAAAATAGCTGCTATAGTGACTACGCCGATATTAAAGTTTTTGATAAAATTTTATCACAGTCCTGTTCATTCACTAACATATTAATGAAAATTTGCAAATAATGTCTATGAAAATATACGAAATTATAGGGTGAATGAACATTTGTTAGGGCTAAGCCAGAAGTAATTAGTTTAGTAGTACTCATGACTTTTGAAAAGAAGCTGAAATAAAAGTGATCTTAACCGTTTCCTCACGATGTTTTCCTTCACCACCGAAAGAATGAATGAGGAAAGAAAAAATCTCCTTTTTTCTTTACTGGATGTGTGAAAGTCCTCCATCTCGACCCCATCCCCTTCTAACCTAACCTACTTTTTCTAGCCCCTGCCTATCTCCTGCTTTGAAGAACGTGGTCCTTCCCGGTCGGTTGGTAGCGATCACCTCATTTGACTTTGCCTTGGCAATAACTTTTGAAGGACCTGGAGGTGGGATTATACGTCTTCAAGGAGCCCTGGTTCCGCCGGGCCTTCTCATGGCCCCTGACTTTCGATTTTTAAAATAGTGTTAATTGAATAGACCGTAGTAGACAAGTGAAAGTAAAGAAATAAAAAAATTAGATGTGGAGGAGGCGAGAGAGTTAAATTTTTGTCTGATCCACCTGGTGGTACTGGTAAATTCTAAAGTTTTATTACAATAAAGGGAACTTAATATCATGATCTACATTAGTATCCGAATTCATTATCATCTAAAATTTAATATTAAAGTGTGAAAACAATAATTTTTAACAAATATGTGTTATTTCAATGACACAATTGCAAAATTACTAATTTTTATTATTTTTCTTGTTTCCATTTCATAAATGATAATTTAGCTAACTGTCAATAAATTTCCATTAAAGGCATTTTTTTTTTTCAATTCAGTTTCTTCAGTCAATTCAATGATAATAATAATATACTGAATATCGATATAAGCCAGATCATGTTCAGGAGAGTAACTACTCACCAACATCATTCACATAGCAGTACAGGTTAGGTAGGGCAATGTCAACATTATATCTATTAGCATTGTGTCTATAATAGTGTGAATGTATCATCATGCTTCTAACATTAAGAAGCTAAATTTGCTTATTAATTCTAGAAACTTGTTGATGAAAAGTAATATGATCTATTTTTTATGATTTATGGTTCATACTCAAGTGAATTGTGAGTATCTTAATGCCTCTTTATTTTTAATAGCCAATCACACGAAAATTATTGAAATGGTACACAATTGTCGCTACACATTTTCTTTTGCATATGTGAGTTTGGCAGAGTGGTTCTATACAAATGATGAGTTTTGTTACTTCTCTTGTTTTTATATTCCATTATATAAATAATATTATCCAGTATGAACCGAGAAGCAAAAGTTCATATATTGATTAGATTGAAAAATGTGTAAGTCTTGGTCTGTTATGGTGTATAGCACAAATAGTTATTTTCTTTAGCATTATTATATTCTCAATATCAACTCCCAATCCTTACAATATTAATCCATAGGACATCAAACTATGAAAAAAGCTAAAATAAACTAATCTTGCTGTATCTAAATTAAGAAAACTATAGAATCTACAAATACCTACTTGACAGTTACAAGTAAATATAAGTAATACCTTGCTTTAATTTTGGTGAAGTTTAAGACATATTTTTTAACAATCAGGAGCTAGATAATTTTTGTAAACCAATGTAATATATTGAACTACAGCATCATTTCTATATATAAAATCAAATGCTGTCCATAAGTCTCATAAAAGTCGAAAATAGCTGGACCAATTTATATATGACTAGATGATCTAAACAATTCACAATTGGACCCGTAAGTGGCGCTGTTGTCGAGATCCAGAAATTAACAATGAAAACTTGTTATGATTCACAAGTAATGCCCAAATATCTTACAGTTGAATATTTGGTGTTCGAACCTAGAGCCTTGCAGGTCATTCCATATCCGGAAATCACTATCCTTTTCATTTCTTAATATAAACTTAAAAATAGTGACAAAACATATCAAATATTATATTTATGATAATACTATTATGATAAAATCTAACCTACTTATTACTTTACACAAATATCAAATAGCTACTTAATTTATATTAATTATAATACCTTTATGATCAACTAATCTACTTGAGCCTTAAAAAATGTAACTGAAACTGAAATTTATACATACCCTATTGGGCCCATAACCACGGTCATACCGACCCATATTTGGACCAAAATCCCGCCTTATGGGCATATCTAGTAGAGATGGAACACTGTTCTGACGTGGTTGGAGCAAGTTGATAAGGTTGCTAGCGAGAGCTAGAGTGGCTTCAGTAGAACCGCTGGCAAGAGGCAGAAGATTGGGAATGCCAGCGCCAGGACCAGCACCTTGCCACGGTGACACCCCGCTGCGACCAAAATTCTTAGGACGATCGTTGCGCCCGAAGTCCATCCGGCGACCGCTATTTTGAGGTCTTCTGTTCGCCATTGCAGTTTTCTAAACACAAATTGATTTGTACAACATGGCGGCACTCAAATCAAATTAACAAATAATATACATAAATTTGTTTCATGCGCATTTATCTTAAAAATATTGATTGTGAAACTAAAGTTAAATTAACTGGAATGTAAAAATTTGAGCAAATTTGAGACTAAAATGGCTGAACCGGTATGTAGTTCTATAACATAATATAGTCATAATTATTAATTTCTTCATAACGTCATAAACTTAAAAAAAATGACATATGAAATACTTACCAATTAAAAAGATGGCTAAACTGATGTAAAATAATGTATTTCGCTGACAATTTACACTAATTTGTAGGAGACGCCACACTACAACTGAAGCCGAAGCGAAGCGCAATTGACAACTGCTCAAAATGGCCGGCCGGGCTTCCGGTTCGTTATTGTTGTTGTTTTTATTTGAAGGCAAAGGAATCTATGTCCATATAGCCTAGTCTGACAATGATCTACTTCGTTCACACACATGGTAAACCGATAAAACATTTCAAGTCCCACAACAGATTTCAAGTATTGACTTGATAATTTACAGGAGATACCACCAATGTCCATGCGTATTCGACAATTAATAAATTTGGTTTTAAATAAAACTAGTTTTTACGGTATTTGTCGTGTATATTAACTTATTTTATATGCCCCACGTTTCGAGCACTTTATAGCACCCATAGCCACGGGGGGACTGAGACTGAGGTGTTTGACGTCCCAATGTCATAGTTAACCACGGCTACTTCCAGATTAAAATTATTATTTTTGTTCCGATCTATGCTGTAAAATGCTCGAAACGTCGGGAATATAAAATAACTTATTTTACGTATAATATACGCGATAAAATCCATAAACACTAGTTTTATTTAAATGTGTAGTGTTCGTGTATATATAACAAATCCTTAAATTTGGTTTTATTAAATTCTTGCACTTGATATTGCATTTTTTAGTCATTTTTGCTTTTATGGTGTTTTGGGGTATGATTATTAATCTGCCGACACATTTTAAAACAAAGTTTACACACTGATATTTAACACTATTTACATTACTAAACTTAAATCAATAAATACATATTATATAAACAAAGTTCCAACATCACACTTGTCTGTTTGTGATAAATATAATGATATGTCTGTAATAAACACAGTGATATAATACATTGTTTTTTTTTTAAATCTAAACACAACCAGTTCAAAACATTAACTTGATATTTATTTATTAGTATTTAACATCATAAATGGGTATGTTATTACCCAATAATTTTGGCTTTAATGTTATTTATGGTGTGTCCTGACACCGCGCATGTCTGTCGGTCTATGTACAATAGAGTAATATCTTAACAGTACTGTTAAGATACTACTTTGGAAATGGTAACTTACAATAATAAATGCAGTGGCATTTTACTTTGTGTTTTTTATCCTTATACAACCAGTTAAAAACATTTTTCTTACTACATAGCGTGTAAAAGTAATATTATAAATCGACATATTATCCCTTATTCATCTTGGCTTTAATCATATTTATTTAATTACTGTACCTATATACTAAATATTGATTGGTGAATATACATCCCAAACACAATGTTTGGGATGTATATTCACTAATCAATCAATCAATACATGTAAAAAAATAGTCTCCACACCACGTTTGTTTGTTTGTGCTCTATGTTTTGCCGGAACTACTAAAAGGATTTCCATCAATCTTAACACATACACTGCCGTCAGTCATCCTTTAAATGCAGTACTCCGTGCAAAGTGACTGACACGGCAGCATAAGGGTTAATGCATAGAATTATTACGTATAGAATACTAGTACGCGCACCGAAAGTGAAGCAACTAAAACTAACGCGAAACCGCGTAAGTTCACTCAGCGACGCGTCAGTGCGCAACGTCACGTCTCACGGAGAAGAGCTCGCGAAAAATTGTAAAAATTACCGTTTGTGTTGTAAAATATTGACACAACAGTGATGATAAACATAAAAAAGTGATGGTATTACATTTCACAGGTAAGTTTATATATTTAATTCATTATTAGTACGTAAAACTAAAAATACTTACCTAAGCTATCATAATAAATGTTGCTAGTTGGGAAAAAATCACAATTTTTTTTAAATATTTATTTTCTATTTGTGTTTAAAACGTTTAATCGCAACGCTCTGTAAGACTCAAATGTTTATATGTAGATACCTACTTCTCTAAGTATTAACATAATATTAACAATGGGTGCCTATTTAAAACTAATACGGAGTGATCAGCTGATCGCGATCCGTCGACGCCATTTTAACGCAACTATTATAGCAACTAAATTTATTTTTATTGCAATGTTCATTGACCAAGTCGACGTTTTAGAGTATAGAATAAAAACTTTTTTAATTTACTACATCAAGAGATTATTAATATGAACGCCTTTACTAAGCAGATGTCACTTTACACCCAAACATAGTCTATTTTAACCGACTCCCAAAAAGGAGAGGTTAATTATGTATGCGCTGATTTCTAAGACGATTCTAGATCAATTCGTATACGTGCTGTAATTTTAGTGGTTGTTTTCCCGCATTCCTGACTCAATGCAAATTATAATTTTAAAATGTTTAGGTATATAATGACAATATTGATAATTATTTCAAATTAAAAATAATCTTAATAATTATTAAAATAATCTTTAAATCATAAAAGCATTCAATTTTTAACCAATTATACAAATATTTGTTATATAATCTTTCGCTTAATAATTTAAATTCTTTAGGTATTTTATTAAATATTTTTACACATACTCGTATTAAGACAATTTTGTTATATTTAACGAGCCTAGGAATGATATCTAGGACAAGTTGGTCAGGGTCATGTCGATTTCGAGGATGTATATCACTTGCTTTAACAAATAATGACTTATTTTTATAAATATTCAGAGCTAAATAAATTCTTACGTAGTAATACGGCATAAGCTAGCCTGCACGTCCAACCTACTCGCGAGATATTGCTATTGGTTAGAGGTCGCATTTGAGTTTTGTTTTCTCTATTGTAAATCTGCCATTTTGCATCCTAATAATTTTTATATTAATAAATCTATTGTAATACCAAGACAAAATCATTTGACTTCGGGAAAACAACCATTAAAATTTCAGCGTGTATGGGATCAATCTGTGTATATCCTTTCAAATAAAAAATCTAAATCGGTTTAGAAATAACAGAATTTGAGGTAAAACATTAAAAAATACACCGAACTGAGAACCTTCTCCTTTTTTGAAGTCGGTTAAAATTAAACATTACACGATGTGCTTATTGTATTCGAGCAAATTAATTGTGTTTAATAATATTCTTAAATTTTATTACGTCTGCATTTTTGTACCATTAAAATATGTATAATAAAGTTATACTAGTACCATCATTATCGTGTTTATTCTATTCCATTTATTATTCTCATAAAATATATCTTCGTACGCAATACGTAATCTTTATTATATCGATTATTTAAAATTAATCAATAAAATAGTGATTTGCACAATTTGATTGCAAACGCCAGAAACTGGTATCACTGAATGGCGTGTATGTGTGCGTGTGACGAGCGTAGGCACATTCGACTCGCGCCCACTAACATAATGACCTTGCTTCACTTTAACGCTCGTGTTTTGTACTAGACTGCTCTTCTATACGTAATAATTCTATGGGTTAATGTACCTATAATGCTGAATGTACCTACAACTTTGTTTTATAGTATTAATTAGTAAGCTATTCTATTCTATATACACTATTCTAACTAATAATATCGGTGAAAACTACTAGAAAATCGCTTTTAGTTTGTTTTTAGGTTATTGTGATATTAATATTTAAATTTTTAATTTCTCAGTATTCCCGTTAGATTCGGTAATACTAATATTAGTTTTGTAATCTATAGATTATAAGGAATAAATTGACAAGTATTTCATTAAGTTAGGCCACAATGTTTGGTGGGCCCATTCTACATACAAAAAGAAATTCTCTTCTTTACAATACCTAATGTAAAATATTCGAATACCAATGTGCGCTTATATGGGGAGTAGTTGAGTCTTGTGGATACCACTATTTCTTAGAATTAATGTTCACGCGAAGCTCGGCCTGTCGTGAGGGTTCTAAACCCAATGATGGTGACCTATTAGGAAGCCAGCCGGGACTTTTGCGAGGCGGACACAATTATTTTGGCGCCGCACTGGCAGTTTTCCGTATTATTGGCGCCAAGCTTCCTACGGCTGGACATGCTACTAGACAAAATAGCTACATCATCGGCAGAGTCTGGATGACGTTTGTTGGGACAAATGTCAATTTGACCCAGCCGGATATAACGCAAAAACTAATGGAGCGCATAGATGACCTGAACCATAGAATCGCTGCTTGGGAAAAGCGGATTCGGCGATATACCTAGAGGTCATCATGGTTCAACCAGAATCGTCTCTTCCAGAGTGATCGGAAGAGGCTCTATAAATCATTGGAGTGACCAATGCTGCGTGGAACGAGCCCAGCACCGAGTCAGGCTGATACTGTCATATTCTGGTGCTGCCTGTGGTCAGAGCCCGTAAACCAAAGCGAGGGCCCTTGGACGGAAGTTGTGTGCGAGTCAGTGACGACGTAGATAAGGCAGTAGATAAAGCAGGCCCTGAACTGGAAAAGTACGAAACTCGACGGGCTGCACCACTACTGGCTGAAGGGGTTCATAGTGTATCACACTGTGCTTGCTCTTGACCAGAAGTCGCTCTTGAGCCTCTTCACCACTGGGATCACTTTTTTGGTTCCTGAGGATCAGGATACCACAGAGCTGAGCAAATACCGCCCCATCACGTGTCTACCTACCATATATAAGATACTAGCATCCATTTTTAGCGCGAGAATAACTCGTCACCTGAACTCAAAATAGGTGATGTCGCGCGTTAGAAATGGATGTCTGGATAGATTATAGGAAAGCATTCGATTCGATGTCTCATATATGGCTGAAGAGTGTCCTCGAATAAGAGACTTCCTCGCAGTGTATTGTTATCTGTCGATCCTTTGTCATCTAGGTGAGTGGATGACAGACGCCAAAAAACCGAATAAGGACACGTAGGCGCATCTTCCAGAGTGAATTTTTAGGTCTCATCTGGTTTTCCCTCTCCCAGAACCCTCTTTGTACTTTACTAGAAGATTCCAGGAGGGGATATCAGCTTCGGAAAGGCTTTACAAAAGTGACCCACCATTTTTATATGGATGATCTCAAATTATTCCCCTCCAGTCACTTGCGTCTTATGGAATTGCTCCTCCATGTTGAAAGAGGTAGAGTTCCTAACTCTGGGAGCATAGACTTATCTATACCCATCATCATAAGGACCCTTTCCGAGGCTGAAACATACCGATAAATGGGTATGTCAGAGAATATAGGTATCGATGAGGCGGACATGAAACAATCAGTTTGCGATCTGTTTTTTGCGCGCTTGAAAAAAGTACTTAACAGCCTCTTGTCATATGTGAAAAAGGAAGGTGCATATAACTGCTGGGTCATGCCCGTTCTCATGTATAGCTTTGGCGTACTCAGGTGGACTCAGATAGAACTTAACGCCCTGGATATAAAAGTCCGCACTTTTATGACGTCCCACAGGATGCATCACCCGAGGTCGTCAGTAATAAGACTATACTTGCAGTGGAAACATGGTGGGCGCAGCATTTTAAGCACTCTGACCATGTATAATCGCAAAGTGTGCATCCTCCGTAATTACTTTCTGGCGAGATCGGATGATCAATTCTACACGAACGACATTTCGCTTACCCCTCTATCCTTAGCCAACGAGCAATGGCAAGACCGACCGGGAGACCGTATGCAAGGAGAAGGAGCTCCATGGGAGGTTCTACAAGGCTCTATACGAGCCATTCGTAGATACAGTTGCTTCTTATTAGTTTGTGTACGGTTGCTTCCTTCCACTGGCTACGTTTTGGTAACCTCTTCGGGGAAGCCGAGGGTTTTGTCTGTTCAATACAAAATCGGGTTATTAAAACCAACAACTATCAGAAAAAAAAAATATATCAAAATGTCAATGCATTTGTTGGAAAAGATAAAATCCTTGCCACTTTAAACACAGCGCTGATGCTGGAAGAATCATTTCTCCAGCTCGTCTCGTTTTCTTTAAAAAACAATTTCTTTATAAAAATAAATAATAATTCTCATCGCGCATTTTAAAATCACCAATCAATATTTTGACTAAAATAATATAACTTAATGTCCGTTTTTCTTTTATTAATCACTAAATCTTACATATTATTCGTGTTAGAAACAATTTAAAGTGAATAAAATATTAAGTTTTTATCTATGAAATTGCCGTTTTTTATGAAATAAGTTAACGTAATTTTTTTTTCTATATCTTTTATTTCTTTTAATAAATAATAGTTAAAAAAATAATAAAAAAACACGCTTTTGTAGATAACTGAACTAAAAAGTAGAAAATAATTTTCAATAAGTTTAAAATAAGAAAATAGTGATTAATATAAAAAATGGTTTTATTGTAAAAAAAAGCGTGGGGTGCTTGATGTCATTTTTTGTTCTAAATATTTTTGTGGATATTTGTAAAATTAGCATCATCATAAAAATATCTTAAAAAGCACCCCACGTTTTTGAAGTTATACTTTTTTTGGGGCGTTTGGGAAAAATTATGAGATTCAATTTTTACTATGCGCGCGCACACCGACACCTAAAAACGACACCATGAAGTTGTTACGATACGCGCGCACACTGACACCTAAAAGCGACAACTTCAGTGGGTAATTGTCTCTCAAGTTTTTTTTGTTTTGTTATGCTAAAGAAGTAATCACTATTTTCTTATTTTAAACTTATTGAAAATTATTTTCTACTTTTTAGCTCAGTTATCTACAAAAGCATGTTTTTTTTAGTTTTTTTTTAAACTGTTATTTATTTTCTATTTTTTAGTGCGGCTAACTACAAAAGCGTGTTTTTTTGGAACGAAGTTCTTTTACGCGGCTTATAGTAGATTGAACTGGAAATCATAGTTGTTTTATGAATTATTCGCAAATCCTGAGGATCCTGGCAAGGATAAGGGGACAAACTATTCAAATTATTGCATTGTCATCGGTCCTTGATAAGTGTGCGAAGTTTCAAATCAATCCGACGTTTTGAAGTGGATGAGTCATTCGAAAATTCCGTTACATAGATACATACCTAACTAATAAAATCGTGTTAATAAAAGTAATCACCCATGCAATCGATGTATCTTTGCCAACGCAGTGGCAGTTTATATATAAATTAATGCCCTTCTTGAAGAAATCAGCTGTACGGGAGGCAACAAATTCTTCAAAGGCATTTTGTACTGCCTCTCGGGTATGGAATTTTTTTCCCACCAAAAAGTTATCTAAATTCTGGGAAAAGTAGAAGTCTGTAGAGGCAAGGTATGGTGAGTACGGTAGATGACGCAGAGCTTCCAACCCCAGCTCTTGTAACTTGGAGAGCGTCTGTTGTGCAGTAAGAGGTCGCACGTTGTCGTGCAGGAACATCGGCGACGAGCGATTGACCAAAGCTGGTTGGAGACGTGCGAGCTTCTCCATAATTGTGTTCAGTTCTTCACAGTACACATCTGCCGTAACGCTCATCCCGTTTGGTAAGAAGATGTGATGAATCACACCGGCGCTGGACCACCAAACAGTGACCATCACTCTTCTAGGGGTAAGTTTTCGTTTAGGGCATTGTTTAGGTGCTGAACCAGGATTCAACCAACATGCTGAGCGCTTGCAATTGTCAAACAGAATTCATTTTTCGTCACAGGTTGTGGTTCAAAATTCCTTCGATTGTGCGTACTTGGTGCTGGCGATCATTCGTGAGGCACTGGAGTTTTTGGGGCACCCATTTGTCAAGTTTTTAACCTTGCTAATTTGACGCAAATGGACCAATATTTTTTTAATGCTAACATCGAAAGCTGCTGCTAATTCAGCCGTAGATTGAGTATCATCAGCTTCCACAATCACCTTTAATTCGTCATGGTCGATCAAAGTTTTCGGACGACCACGGGGTTCATTTTTCAGGTCGAAATTGCCAGAACGGAAGCGGGCAAACCAATAACAGGTTATGCGTTCGTTTGTAGTATTCGCTCCGTAAATGTCGTTGATTTTGTTACTACTGTACTGGGTATAAGTACTTGCCGGAAGCAGTGCTCATCATCTGAGGGGACTGGGACTCCGTCACGGATTGCTCCGAGCTAACATGCAGAAGGTGGTGCTCCTCGATACCGCTCATATCGTTCACCGGCTTATTTCCCTTTCTTTCTAATCCTCGGCCGTTTGACTTTCATTTGGTTGGGTTTTTATGTATTTATGTATTATTTATTTATTTTACTATATTTAATGTATTGTTACGAGCTTGGGGTTCGAGACAATTAAAAACTGCCGATTGAATTACCAAAATTGACACTTTAATTATACAACACTAATTACAACTTTAAACCACACTAATAACAAAATACAATTTTACTACAGATCGCTTAAGTTCGTAGTTGTATCGCTCGAAGTCCTCGCTTGTATCGCCAATTCAATACTGACTCGGTCGTGGTCTATACCGGCCTTATATAGCGCCTCCGATACTTTCCAGAACCTTCTACTGTGGAAACATCTAGAATGTTCGAGTACATATCGGTCCCGAAATTTCTAGAAAGATCTTGACTCTCCTAGTTCTGCTACTCGATACTAGAGGGCGCTAGTGGCTAGTGTTGCCATGTAAAGACATTAATAGTGGCGCACAACACTGCCCTCCTAAGACATGCTCGTCCCGAGCATTATTGCCCCATAATAACGCGCCAGTCGATCCACATGGACGATCTTAGGAGTACCTCTTGCACCTTTCTGTATCCGGTAGGTTACGTCATTGATCCTTGTCACAATCCGGTACGGTCCGTCCCATTTAGCTTGAAGCTTAGGAGATTTCCTTTGCTGCGAACTGGATTGTGTAACCACACTAGTGAACCTTCGTCAAACCCTTTGTTGTTCATTTTGCGGTCATACCGTGTTTTCATCTTTTCAGACGTTTGCTGTCGATTGTCTGACGTGCTCATAAATGTCATTCATTTTGTTCCGCAAGTCATTTGCATAATCGGTTATACTGCGTGGGGCATCAGGTGGTATTCCGGTGATCAGGTCTGCAGGCAGCCGCAATTCTCTCCCAAAATTTGCTAAAGCTGGTGTCACTGATGTACTTTCGTGAACAGCGCTTCGATATGACAACAAAACGGTTGTATGTGCCTGTCCCAGTCTCGTTGCCGTTTTTCCACAACTTTTGCTAGGTACCTCTCAATGTCTGATTAAATCGTTCTACCATTCCATCAGATTGTGGGTGGTAAGAAGTTGTTCTTGTTTTATGAGTACCCATAACTCAGCAAGTTTCCTGGAATATTTGAGACTCAAAATTCCTTCCTTGATCGCTGTGAATCTCTAAAGGTACTCCAAAACGACAGAAGACTTCATGAACTAGTTTATCTGCAACTGTTGAAGCTTCTTGATTTGGAATGGCGAAGACTTCTGGCCATAGTGAAGTAATCCATCAGAGCCATGAAATACTTGTTACCACTTTCACTTTCCGGAAACGGCCCGCAACGTCAATGGCTATCTCTCCCATGGTGCACCAACATTGTACAATTTCAATACCTCTACTACGAGTTTGAGGTCCTTTACAGCCGCACAACTTGTACATTTGCGACACCAGTCCTCGACATCGTCACGACAGTGGACCCAGTAAAACCGTTCTCGGATCTTCAGTAGAGTTCGTTTAACTCCCAGGTGGCCTCCTGAACAACCATTATGGTACAGCTGTAGAACATCCGATACTTTAGCTTTAGGGACAACCATTTGCAAATGACTACTGTCTCCCCGACCATTTTCCCATTTACGGCACAGGACTCCATCCTGAATCAGCAAGCTGTCCCATTGGGACCAATAGCTTTCGTGGTCGAACTCATCGCTGAAACGTCGCTCCACTTGGGCTTAGGAGCACTGGCCTTCATCAATTCCAGAATCGGCTGGATGTCCGAATCTTCCTGCTGTGCATGTTGTAGGCTGTCCTTCCACTCATTGCTGAGCTGGTCTGTCCTAAGCATCCTCACAAATACCACTTCCTTACCCTCTTGCCTAGTACAATGCTTGCAATCTTCAGGGCAAGGACTTCTTGACAATACATCTGCGTTGCCATGAGATTTCCCGCTGCGATGATCGATCACAAAGTCGTATTTCTGCAGTAGTTCAATCCATCTCGCAACTTGTCCTTCTGGATTTTTAAACTGCAATAGCCATTTCAGTGCAGCGTGGTCAGTTCGTAAGTGAAATTTCCGCCTCAGAAGATATTTGCTAAAATGCTGCAACGACTTTACCACAGCAAGCAATTCTCGCCTTGTGACACAATAGTTCCTTTCCGGCTTTGACAACGACTTGCTGAAGTATGCTATCACAACCTCTTGATCACCATTCTTTGAGACAACACACCGCCAAGTCCTATATCACTTGCGTCTGTGTCAACTATAAATTCCTTGCCCGCATCAGGGTACCCTAAAATAGGTGTTTTGCACAGACGGTCCTTGAGCTCCTGAATGCGATATCGCAACTTTCATCCCAGCAGAAATGTCGCTTCTCCTCGGTTAGCTTGTGCAGAGGTTTGGCTATATCTGCAAAGTTCTTCACAAATCGCCGATTATAGGAGCACAATCCCAAAATGCTCTAACCTGCGTCTTGTCTTTTGGGACCGGCCAATCCTTGACAGCGGCAATTTTCTCCGGATCCGTGCGGATACCTTCTTCCGACACTACATACCCCAAAAGCTAACTTGCCGTTTGAATAGTGAACATTTCT
The DNA here is from genome assembly GCA_029286625.1 of Parnassius orleans. Lineage (NCBI taxonomy): Eukaryota > Metazoa > Arthropoda > Insecta > Lepidoptera > Papilionidae > Parnassius > Parnassius orleans. Next base: position 1,866,145 of record JAGSMP010000089.1, read on the forward strand.
TCGGACTCAACTTGAGGTTGGCACTCTGAATCTTCATGAGCACGCGTTCCAGGTTTTGAAGGTGTTCCTCAAACGTACGGCCTACGATGATGATGTCATCCAAGTAGACCAGACAGGCATCGCCAATTAACCCGGTAGTACAAGCTCCATCAACCTTTCAAACGTTGCTGGAGCATTGCACAATCCAAACGGCATAACTTTAAATTGCCACAGACCCTTTCCTGTCGAGAATGCAGTTTTCTCCCTGTCCTTAGGGTCAATTTCAACCTGCCAGTAGCCACTTTTCAGGTCCAGTGTGCTAAACCACTTTACGCCTGTAAGCATGTCCAGCGTGTCATCAATTCTTGGCAAGGGATAGCTGTCCTTCTTTGTAACGTCGTTCAGACGGCGGTAGTCAACACAAAACCGCATGCTGCCATCCTTCTTCTTTACCAGCACCAAAGGTGAACACCATGGACTAGATGAAGGTTCAATAACACCATCCTTCACCATTCCTCAATCATGGTTTCCACTTCCTTTTCACGTGCTACCGGCAATCTTCTTGGGCGCTGACGGATAGGCAATTCTTCTCCTGTGTTTATTTTGTGTTGAACTAAGCCAGTCTTTCCTATGTCACCATCGTTTGACGAGAAAACATCGGCGTACTTGAGTAACAACTTTCGCCTTGACCACTTCATTCGGGAGAGAACGCTGCGACAGTCTTCTAAGTGTGGTCACCCTCGTTTGTGCATCCTTGCTGGGGTCCCAGTCGATGGATATTGGCACCTACGCAACCAATCCACTTCCTCACAAGTACCAACCAGTGTGCCTTTTTCCATAATCTGTTCCTGATCACAAGGTTCAGCACGTACTCTTGAGATGTCGGTGGTTCTGACCAAGGTTCGAGCCACTTTCCACGGAAGGTCATTGTCCACCCTTTCCACGAGTACACAACGATGAGCTTGCCCAGGATTCCGAGGAAGACTAACCGGCACAATCGTTTCCGATCTCGGCGGCAGAACAATCTTCTTAAGGCTGTACACATTCCCCGGTATCGCCCTTCCACGAAAAGTTCTTTATGTCCACATTTCAAAACACCTTGCTTAACATCGATCTCACAACAATTCTTCCTCATGAAGTCTAGGCCCAGGATGCAGTCGTCCATTATATCAGCCACGATGACATTATGCTGGTAGATCATGTTGCCTAGCTTTAACTCCATCTCCTTCTCCACGGACGGGTATGCGCTGACCGGTGGCTGTTACCAAATTAATGCGCTCTCGGTTGTATGCGGAGTCCCCAAGGAACTGACTTATAAGTTGGGAACTGACAACCGTGCGAGAGGCTCCAGTGTCTATGGTCAGTTTACACGGCGTTCCGTTGACCTCGCCTTTGATGATTAGGCTGTTCCCATCATGGGTTTGTGAGATCGAAATCCTTGGGGCTCTTTTAACATCAGCCAGCACCCGCCCCACAGTCCTGGCTTTACTCGTTTCTGCTGCTGCTGGGCGGTGCTGTTAGCCGCACTACCCTCTCGAGATCGATCACCTCCCCTTTCTACAGTTCGCTTAGGGCAGCTGGATCGAAGATGGCCCCTTTCCCCACAGCCGTAGCACCTAGGGCTGTATCCTTTATTGCAGTCGCGAACTGCAGCTGCTGCAACCTCCCTGACGCGATGGAATCGATGATCCTGCCGTACGGCTTCCACCTCCAGTGCATGGGCTAACGCGTCCTTAAGCGTCTCGTGGTGCCCGAGCCTCACAGCAGCTCTGACTTCAAGGTCGCGGATGCCGTCGATGAATGTCTGCACCAGGTTCCCTACAATGAGCGCAGGTACAGACTGGTATGCTTTTCGAACCAGCTTTTCCACCTCAAGGGCCCACTGCTGCAGGTTTTCGTTGCTGCGTTGCACGCGATCTTTGAGCTGCGCACGAAAGACGTGTTCCAGGTGAGCGTCGCCATATCTCGCCTCCAACGCCTCAAGGAGCTGCTCGTAAGTCACTTCCTTACCGAGAGCTTCCAGAACAGTTAAGGCCTGGTCGCGCAAGCCTAGGGTGAGAGCAGTCATGGCCTGACTTTATTCCAGCCGTTCGCCTTCATGACAGCCTCGAACTGGATTCTGTACGCCGACCAGGAAGAAGTCCCGTCGAACGGCGGCACTTTGAATCCACGTAGCGAAGGTATTGAAGCTACCACGGGGGCTGTAACTCCATCCCCAAGTTTGAGGTCGTCCAGCGTTTTCTTCACGTCAGCAATCACGTTGTCAACCCGATTGTTCACTTGGTCGATTCGGGTTTCAGCTTCCGACAGACGGTTGTCATGTTGAGCAACCCTATCCTTCACCTCCTTTATCTCTTTCCCGAAGGTAGCGTGAAGGTCCTTCATGAGGAGCATCTGCTCTTCCTGTTGGCGGCCTGTTCCTCCTGTCGACGCTGCAGCTGCTCTTCCAACCGACGGGCCTGTTCTCCTGTCGGCGGGCCTGTTCCTCCTGTCGGCGGGCCTGTTCCTCCTGTCGGCGGGCCTGTTCTCCTGTCGGCGAGCCTGCTCCTGCAGCATCATCATCAGAGCACCTAAGTCAGGTGCTGCAGATGCAGGAGCTGCTGACGGCTGGCCTCCGTGGTCGGCAGCTGGCCCCGACGTTTGCGGCGTTGCATTACCAAATCGTCTCTGGTCCGTCTCTTGCTGGCGTTGACTTCGGGTACGGATACCCTCCGTGTCGTCCTTTGGTAAAATCGGCATGATCTGATCCCTTCGGCACCAATTGTTACGAGCTTGGGGTTCGAGACAATTAAAACTGCCGATTGAATTACCAAAATTGACACTTTATGCCAACACTAATTACAACTTTAAACCACACTAATAACAAAATACCATTTTACTACAGATCGCTTAAGTTCGTAGTTGTATCTTCAGAGTCCTCCTTGTATCGCCAATTTAATACTGACTCGGTCGTGGTCTATACCGGCCTTATATAGCCTCTCGATACTTTCCAGAACCTTCTACTGTGGAAACATCTAGAATGTTCAGTACATATCGGTCCCGAAATTTCTAGAAAGATCTTGACTCTCTAGTTCTGCTACTCGATACTAGAGGGCGCTGAGTAGCTAGTGTTGCCATGTAAAAGACATTAATAGTGGCGCGCAACAGTATATTTATCATTATCTTATACAGCCCAATCAGGGGAGAATATTATATAAACAGAACATAATAATAATCGTTATTATTAATAATTATTATTATAAACGATTGTTTACATCATGGAACAGAACAGAACAGAACAGAAACTTTTTTATTCAATATAGATTATAAATAATACTTATTGAATGTCACTCTTTGTTTAATTACCACTGGTTCGAAAAAAACCTCTGTCCTGGGAAGAACCAGCAAGAAACCCAGCAGGACTTTTTAAATAAACATGTGTATGTTGTTACAATTAACCACACAAAACAAATTAGAAATAGCTTGGCAGAACACCTCATTCCCAGGGGTTATTATAATCCATAAATTCCTTAATATTATAAAACCCTTTTTATACAAACTATGTTTAATAAAGTTTTTGAATTTTGAGCAGGTCGAATTTTGTATAGGGATTTTGTTGTAAAAGCGTATACATCGCCCCAAATGAATTACTGACTCAGTGGACTCGAGTTACTGGTACTACTAGCTTGTGTTTGTTCCTAGTATTTACAGAATGAATATCACTTATGTTTTTATAACTACTTTTATTTTGTGTACGTATGCATTTTCATAAATGTGTTGAGAGGCTAAAGTTAATATATTAATTTCCTTAAAGTTTTGTCATGGCGACTCTTGAGGTTTTAAATCATAGATTATTCTTATGGCCCTCTTCTGTAAAACAAATATAATTTCAGTGTCAGTCGCGTGTCCCCATAACAAAATACCATACGACATTATGCTATGAAATAGCTAAAGTAAACAAGTCTAGCTGTTTCCACACTAGTAAATTTCTAATCTTTTACAGCATATGCTGCAGAACTAAGTCTGCTTGCTAACTTTGATATATGTGGGCTCCATTGAAGCTTCGTCTAGTGTTATTCAAGAAAAATGGTGGTATCGACAAGATTCAGTTCCTCATTTAAAATTACATTAGTATTTAATTGTCTGACATTTGGAGTCATGAACTTCATACATTTCGTTTTAGTGCTATTTAAATGCAAGTTATTAACATTAAACCTATTTACTAATTTAGATATAGCATTATTTACTTCGTCATATTTTAATAATTGTCATTTTAATTTGAAAATTAATGAAGTGTCATCAGCAAATAATACTATATTATGGTTATCCCATACTATGTAAGGTAAGTCATTAATATATACAAGAAACAGAAAGGGGCCGTGAGTTGAGCCTTGAGGCACGCCCATTTGTACTATCGACCCGGAAGAGCTCATACTATTATAGACAACTTTTTGCGTTCTGTTACTTAAATATGAAACAATTAATTTAAGAGCATTACTTCTTACACCGTAGTGTTGTAGTTTCCTGATTAATGTTTCATGGTGAACACAATCGAAGGCTTTGGATAGGTCACAGAATATACCCAAAGCATCCTGTGAATTCTCCCATGCATTGAAAATATATTTAATCAGCTCAACACCAGCATCAGTTGTCAGGCCCTTGTGAAACCGAATTGATTTTTATGAAGTAAATTATTAACATTAAAAAAATTTAACATTTGATCAAGAATAATTTTTTCAAAAATTTTACTTAGTGTTGGCAGTACAGAAATGGGTCTAAAATTGGCGGGGTCTTAATGTAATACCAGATTTAAATAAAGGTATTACTTTACTATGCTTCATCAAATCAGGAAACACACCATATTCAGGAGGTTAGACAGAAGGAGAACGATCTCTGTAGAAAATAGTGTCTCAGAAATATGGACAAAATAAGTGAGGCGCTGCGATCGCTAACTTGTCTCAATAAAAGCTGGCTGTTGTGCGCTAGTTTGGAATGATCTATCAACGTTTAATATACGTGTATATAATATCATTCAAAGAAAAAAAAAAGAAAATAATGAAATTATTATTTATTACAAATAAATTATGTTTTTTACAATATTAATTATTTTAAATGTTATAGATTATGAGAATACAAATATAAATCATTAGTTATTATTGATTTATTATATATTTTTGGTAAGATAAATAATCAATTTATTGTATTCAAAATAGAGACATTTTCATGTGATGTACATTTTTTGCTTATATATATATGGCTGATGAGTAGACAAGATGTTTTTAACTCGTATTATCTACAATTTTTTATATAAAAATACATTATTGTCTCTCATCAATTATGAACAATATTATGCATATTTTGATATGACTACTTGTACTCATAAACAGCTAACTTCGCAGACACCACTTAACGCCGGCAGCGCCGCTATAAATTCTACAAATTTTGAGGAACAGGCGAGCTATGCTTTAGTACGTAGCGATCATTCTCCTTCTCTCTAACCTCCATGGTTTACATCTGGCAGTTTCATTGCGCTTTTTTTACGGCTGGCAGCACTCGCTGATTGTCAATAACTCGCCAGAGAGTAGTATGTTCCTTGGTCAATAATGCTGGGGCCACACTAACGAGAAATGCCGTTAATTATCGCGTTGATGGACGTTGAATGTAGGTGTGACCACCACTTAACACGATAATTTTACAACGGCATTAACAATGCCGTTTGCCGTTGGGCGATAACTCGAGTGGCGGTACATCAAAGAGATTAACGCACGAATTAACGCGTTGAAGCGGCCACACTACGTTTGTCTCATTGTGCACGGTGAGCGCAAAGGGGTGGAATAATGAAAATGTTATTACGTTTCTTGAGATGCTGCAAACAGAGACATGCTTAGGCAATGATAAAATATATTCATATAATAAAAATTTACACTCATCAAAAATAGAGTAGCAGCGTCAACGTTCATCTTGCTTGAAATTCAAGGAATATTAACGTAAAGTGACCACACGTCCCGTTTTTGACGGGACTGTCCTTCCTCGGTCACCCGTCCCGTTGTCCCCAAACAAAGCTCCGGGACGCAAAATAGTCCCATTTTCCTGAACCGCGCGAAAGTTTTAAACCATGAAGTTCGTCAGACACGGTCGGTGCGAGAGCGGGACCGACCAAAAAATAACCGAATGGGATAATTTAAAAGTTTTCGCAGAAACTCGTTGGGTGGAAGTATCCAAACACTTTCGCACCAACAGTCTTCAACATAAATTCTTTTGTATTTTAATCGAATATATTTTATGTCTACCTGGTACAAATGCTCCAGTAGAAAAAGTATTTTTCTATCATGAATAAATTGTGGATGTCTGAAAAAAATCACTTACAGGTTCCAGTTCTAAAGGTGATGTTGATAACAAAGGTCAATGTAAAAAAAATTGCCCAGGATTTTATTCTTATTTAAAATCATCACCAACTTTATTAAAGCAAATTTGTTCCACTGACAAATATAAATATAATTAAAAAATATGTTGCATTTAATAATTACTGTCTGAGGAACTTTGCTTTAATAAATCTGGTGAACTGGTGATAAATTTTTATTTTTCACAATTTGTTATAATAAAAATAATTATAATTAATATGATTATAATTGTAGTGAACACTAATTGTATAAAGTTTCAATTTTTAAATAAATAACATAATATTTTTTTATTGTTAACATGCTAACTGGGGAGTATAAATAAACCCGTTTTGAGTTAAAAAATGAATGGTCAGTTTACATTAACGCCAACTTTAACGCCGTTCAACGGCATTGAAATTGAAATGACGTTGACCGTTCAAGTGTAGCCACTCACTTTATCGAGTTAAAATTAAAGCAATAATTGTTGCGTTTATGGGCATTTACGTTTCTCGTTACTGTGGCCTGTATATTGTTACCATAGACTTAGAATACCAGTATATTCTAAGTCTATGCTTGCTACATATCTATTTATCTATGGTCAATAACAATTTGTCATCTGCATCGTAGTTTATTTTCAGTTCAATAAATACAAAATAAATGAGTTACAACTTGTAGTTTCTATAAGTTGTGAAATTTAGCATTTTACTGCTTACAATAATTAATAAGATGGAGGACTGTGAAAATGAAAACGAACAAAAGAGGAACAAGGTTGGTAACCTATACATTGATTATTTTTATCCTAGTATTTTCTTTGAAATACTACCTAGATATTATTCTGGAGCGATGATAAATGTTCGGAATGTTAACGCTTTGACGCTGTGCTATCATCATTATGTTTTTTTTTGTACAAATAGTATATTTATAAATCACAATATTAATTCAGGATCGAAGTCCATCACCGGGCATCAAATCAACAGCTGTGGTGAAGTACACAGCATTCCAGAGTCCAGTAGGATATGCTCGGTTGCAGTGCAATACGGACCTCAATCTGCCCCCCTCAAACTGGGGGGCAGCCATTGACTCGTATGGGTTAAAACAAATATTGACTAGAGGAACTGGCTTATCAAGGTAAATTTTGATTTAGTTTTATGCTTATCAAAATTCTTTTTGCCTCATTTTAAATGGGACTGAAAAGAAAAGTAACAAATAAATAAATTGCAGGTATCCCCTCTTGTTTTTAATGTTCAAGTCAGGTACTCTATCAACTGGGCCATACTATATAGTCTTTTTATGAATACATATTTAATAATAAATATGTATGCTTCTACAGCTTCAGAATGGCGCATATGTTTCCTGACTGTGTTGGAGAAGTGGATGTGATATCTGATGCAGAGTGCATTAAGAAATTACTGAAATTACCCTATCAGCCTAATGGCACAGTAAGTACCTATATATTAATATGTGAAAGGAAAACTTTGTACACCTCTTTCAGCATATTGTCCGCTTGGAAGAGTGAGATTTTTGGCAAAGTTAAAGTTTATATGGATTTTTTTTATAGAATAAGGTTGGCAAAAGAGCACACAGTCCACCTGATGGTAAGTGGATGCTGTGGCCCATAGACAGCAACCACAATACAGCTGCAGCATGGCTTTACCACGTAAAATATGTGTTACAAATACATAATATAAAATAAAATAAAACATTAATTGTTTGATAGCTTCATTAGTTGATTGTGTTATGTTTATCTTTGATTGTAGGTGAGCATGATGGTTCACAGAGTGGAGAATACATTATTACTAGACGACTTTGATGTCTATGACTACTTGATGAAATCTGAGTGGTCCTGGCTAAAAGACTTCTTCTATGAAAACATAGTGAAAACCATGTCTGAACAGGTAAGAATTTTGTATTCTATCTATATTATAATCTATATAAATAAAATGATACAGGTTTGCAGTTGTGTACGCATCACGGAAAAACTACTGTGTGGATTTCAACTAGGTTTTCTATGTTTTATTTCTTAGACACTTGGCCATTATCAAAAAAAAAATTACGATATCTTCATTTAATATAAAGTTATTAAAGTTTTAAGAAACATCAATTTTTATACGGGGTTTTTCACATGGTCAACTGTATGTTGCTTGCTCTCACGTTACTAACCCAGATAATTTATATATTTTAGCTACAATTGGAGCAATGAATAACATTGTTAATAAAGAAAATTTGTATGCAATATTTTTGATGTTTTTTCCTAAGCACATACAAAAACTTTCTTAATATATTAAGCAACGCGGATGAAGTCACACGTATCAGCTAGTATATAATATTTTGAATTCCTGTGCAAAATAGCAGCTTAATGATGCTGTGTTTTGTATGGTAAGTGTAAAGAATCAGGAACACTTTTAGTGGAAACATTTGAAAAGTAGAGAAGAGTGAAAAATTGACAATTTTGGATGGTTTTTACACCACCAATCATTTTCCAAAGCTTCGTTCATAAGCCTGCAGGATTACAATCAGTGAGGCACCATGTGCAGAGAAGGTAGACATTTGGATAAAAATTATTGGTTTATAATTTTATTAAATAGGGTGAAATATTCAACTGAAAATACTCTATGGGGAATACTAACCATTATTCTCTTATGCCGCTGCATTACAGCAGGGAGTACAAAACAGATAAGCAATGTTTTTATTTTCTATAGAATAAGTGTGACAAACTAGCACATAGTCCACCTGATGTTAAGTGGATGCTGTAGCCCATGGACATCTACATCTATCCTCGAATAAGAATCGAAATGCACATGTGTTGTCATCCCTGAGGACTAAGATGGAATGTTTTGTTTCCAGTAAAAGGGTCTAGGGGCTTAGCATCCACTTAATATCAAGGTGTAGTATCGGTTGGTGGCAGAAATGTGTGAGAGGGTGGTACTTACGCAGTCGGACTCCGGGAATATAAACATGCGCGGGTTGCAGGAACGCATGTCGCTGACGGCGCTGCGCGTGGGCGGTGGCGCGGCGGGGCGAGCTCTGCAGCTCACGCAGCAGTTCCTGTCGCACAGCGTGCTACAGCGCCCGCCACAGACGCTGCAGCCGCTGCAGCCCGACTGCACTCACACCACACCTGTGTGCCTCGCAGGTCAGTCAATACCTAATGCACCAGCGATCCGGTTACTAGAGGACCAAAATCATTTTGCTATATATACACGGTGGTGCCAGGTAAAATACAATCAATATTTCGACTAAATCAACATACAACGTTTTTTACCACAGGATTTTTTTTCTCTTGAAAACGTTACTCCCATATTCGGAGTTTCTAATGTATTGTGGAAGCAGTTTTCATAAATTATACAAGAACAAACAAACTGACCCACATTTGTTTCGTACGAGAATCGTAGCCCTCGGCAACGCACCTCTCAATGGTAAGCTAATGCTCCATAAAGCCGCATTTTTATAAATTAATTTTTACATATGATGTCGTGTAGATGAATATCTATTCATTAGGTGAAAATCATTATGGTCAATAAACTGTGGCTACATAGTAAGGAAAGCACTGTTGCAAAGTTTACAATACTGTAATCATTTTATTGGGTTAATAGGTCTTTACCTATGAAATTGCCGTTCTGCAGTACTGGCCATTTCCAATGAAAATAAATTTTGTTTGGTTAAGAATTCTCATTTCAAATTAATTTTATTTTAAGAACATGGAATTCTTTTTTCAAAATTAGTCATTTGTTTATTGATTAGTGTTATGTTTTCATCGCAATTGAATGTTTTTCGTCATCATGGATACGTTAAAAATTCGAGTAATTATAGAATATGAGTACCGTCGTGACAGCAACGCGGCACAAGCGGCACGCAACGTCAACGACGTTTACGGAGTGAATGCTACAGTTTAGACTATTTCACAGCGTGAAACATTATTTCACAGTGACATTAGCATCTGTCAGGCAGCTTCGTTTAATTAAAAATACGACTTTAGTAATAGAGTCCCGTTGGTTACCCTTTGGGTACGGAACCCTAAAAAGCTTGACAAATGAGTGCCCCACGAACTCAATGTACTCAATGGGTGGTTACTATGATTAATGGAAATAAAAAATATAGAAAAAAAATTATGTTCACTTATTTCATAAAAAACGGCAATTTCATAGGTGAAGACCTAATATTTACATTTTTAATTTTGATATAAAAACTAAATTAACTTTTTTGTAATACATTATTTACATAATATAATATATGTGTAAAATTCCCATGACTAAATTACTATATTTGAAGTTTTGATTGGTTTTGTACAAGATACTGTAGAAAAGCTGTATAGTTAGTTGTATATTAGATCGGGGAAAAAGTTTCGACGTATTTTATATACAAATTCAAGACATTCTTTTTTCAAAGTTTAATTACATTTAATTATAATACAGAGTATTTTGAAACGCTCCCGAAAACGAAGACAGACGACAGTACTAACTATATCTTTGATGATGGGTGAAATATAAAATCGATCCTGATGAAAAAAAATCATCTTTTCACAACGTTTTATTAGCTTTCTTTCGCTCCATCGTGTTAGTATAGTTAAATAAAATGTTAATTTCATTTAAAAAAATCATGAAATACTTAAAAATAAAACCAGCAGTGGAATTACTGAATTACAATCAGCTGACTAGGGGTCAATGTACGCGCGAACGCCGAATTCGCGCGGCCCGCAACTAGCGATGGTACCACAATACCTAATAATTTACAACACTTGTCTAAATACCTAACTTATCTACTTAACCTTTTGCCACTGTGCTTGTCTCTACGTAGCCACTTTAATTCAATTCACAGCAAATAAACCAAATAACTGGTTCGATTCCCCGCTAATGAAAAAATACTTAAATAAAATGTTAACAAGGTTAGAATCATGCTTTTATCCATTGTGTAGGTATGTTTATTATTCTGATGTATTCAGTTATGTATCTTTTCAGATCAGTTCAGTACTAAGTTATTTAAAAAAATTAGGTATGAAACAGCTTACCGATCCTCCGTGGCCTTATGAGATTCTCCAAGGCACATTAGCATGTTGCCGTATTCACGAGCACTATAAACGTACCTACGCGTTAGGCATTATTAAAACAAAACAAAAACACAAAATGTAACAACAAGAACAATATCATTAAGTAATAAATTACAAGTAATAACAATAATTTAATAAACAAAACAACTGAACTTGAACTGTCGCTCGTGATAGTCAACATGGAACTGTCTCAAAACTAAAATTATAGCCAAAACAAATGCGCACGGAGGTAACGTCCTTGAAGCATGTGTAAATTCCACAGCGCGAGGCGACACGAGGCAGCGTGTGTGTGAAAGGAAGGTAGAGTGAGTAGTATACCTAATGCATTGTTTCGTACCGATCTAGATAACGAGTTCGGCGCCCGCGAGGATATTGACCCTATTGTCAGCTGATTTTCTTTTTAAGTTTCACTGCTGGTTTTATGTTTAAGTATTTTCATGATTATTCGGGATCGAATTTCTTTGTGACCCATCATCATAGGTATCCATAGTACTATCATCTGTCTTCGTTTTCGGGAGCGTTTCACAAACACCGGTATATATATAAGAAAACATAGTTCCATTTATGACGACCAGGGGTTTTGATATTTCCTTATTTCGATAATTTGTTGCCATCTTGTAGGTAGTGACATAATCCCGTTGCTGTAGAAATCTTGGGATTTTTGATCAAAAAATGCGACAAGTAGTTTTGACAGTCCTCTCTAGATGTTAACTTAACACTACCCAAAAATTCTTAAGAGACCGAAACAGGTGAAAATCTGAAGGTGCAAGGTCAGGACTATGGTGGTACCCATCCAAGTATGGTACTTCCCAACCAAGCTCTCTCAATTTTTGCTGAGTGGCCAAACATGTGTGTGGTCTGGCGTTATCATGATGAAAGACCACTTCTTTTCTGTTGATCAATTCCGGCCGTTTTTTCTCAATTTCTTGCTTGAGTCTCAACAACTAAGTTGGCAGTCGAGATCCGAACCGATGGTTTTGCTCGGCAAAATCTCATAATAAACTATGCCCTTCCAAATCCACCATACACACAGCATCACCTTATTGCGTGCGTGTTAATCCGGGTTTCACTATCCTTTCACCATGATCTTTATCGCACGTTCTTGTCGTAGGTGATCCACTTTTCATCACCAGTTATCAATCTTTTCAAAAATGGTTCGGTTTCATTACGTTTTATTAGAGAATCGCAAATGAGTACACGATTCATTTGGTTTCTTTCAGTGCACTCGTGTGGGACCCAAATTTCGAGCTTTTTGTATAGCCAGACGTTTTCAAATAGGTCTAAATTTTTTTTTGGTCAACCCTCAATTCCTCGGCTATGTCGTAACTACTAATATGCCTTACTCGCTCCACTTTTTCAAAAATGGCATCGGCTTTACCCGTATGAAGGCGACCAGAGCGAGCTCTATCTTTGACATCAAAATTCTCGGACTGAAAACGCTTGAACCAACTTTGTGCTACTCTTACTGACACTGCATTAGCTCCATAAATTCCATAAACGTCACAAATTTTTTTCGCGTCTTGAGTCGCATTTTTCCATTTTTTGTGATAAAACTTCAGAATGTATCGAATTTCTTCGTTAGATTGACTCATTCTGGCGGACAGAAAAACAATTGAAAAAGGGCGGGAAAGTATTTTTTATTTTTTATTTTTATTTTTCTTAATGCCCTTTAAGTATTGATATTTAAACCAGCCAGATACAAACAGTACAACAATTTTTTTGTTTGTATAAAATTGAAGAAAAGAGATTTTTCTTCAATTTTATACAAACAAAATACGAAGAAACTTTTTCCCCGATCTATTATTTATTGTATAGATACCGACGCCATCCAGTATAAAATTAGAAGTTTATGTTTTTATTATAGATATTACTTATATGCAATAAACATACATTCACACGAAAAACATCCTTCTGGCACAGTCGGGTAAAAATATACAAATAATATATTTTGACTTCAAGAAACTATTACGTCATTTACAGCTTTCTCATACAATTTCTATAGAAAGGTTTCATTTTGAGGGCTAGAAAAAGTATTTCGATTGACATTAATGTCTATTGCACTATTCTTTATTGGAGTTTAATCTTTTTGTCGTACGTTGAAACTATTTCAATCTCAGATCTGGCAACATAGATTGACAATAATTACGTCGTTCCTGTTACAGTCTGTCAAAAGTCTACTGTTGAACATAGGCGGCATAGGGGGAGGGCGGGGAGTATTTGCCATAGTTGCTACGCTTGGCAGACAGGTTCGCAACCGCAGTTTTTTCAATTTTTTAGTTGTTATTAGAAAGACGTTGCTGCCCATCTACTGATTTGTTTACATCTGTCGCCTTCTACGACATCCACGACACGATATGGGGTAGTGGATATTCTTACACAGCCTCTACACGGTGACAATGATTATGATAAATAAAAACGAACAAAATCTAGGGCTTCATCATCACTTACCACCAGGTGGGTTTGTAGTTCACTTAGAATAAGCAAAAAAAAACTATTGTTATAGATATGTTTTTTTATATCCAGGACCATTTCTACCGGAACCCGAAACAAAAATGGAAGGCCCGCCCAATGAACACCTCTACAATAGAAACGTTCTCTGGACCTTTGAAGATATCCACATGTTGGTGGGTAGCGATCTCCCTATATTTGGCGATAAGGACAGGCCTTGCGTCAGCCTTCGCTTAAGGGATGCGAGGGAACCCATCAATGTCCTCACCGGGATAGACTACTGGCTTGATAACTTAATGTGCAACGTTCCCGAAGTACTTATGTGCTACCATCTCGATGGCATTGTCCAGAAATATGAACCTATGAAGACCGAAGATCTACCCAATATGGAAAACTCTAGATTTTCCCCTAAAGTCATAAGAAACGTCGCTCAGAATATTCTCTCCTTTCTCAAATCCAACGTTACCAAAGCTGGGCACACTTATTGGCTGTTCAAAGGACCACATGATGACGTGGTCAAGTTGTACGACTTGACGTCTCTGTGCCCTGACAGTATGGACAATCCGTTCACAACGCCCGTAGCAATGTTGCTATATCGCGTCGCGAGGAATATGCGATTGACGAACAGGTCTAAACACGTCAAGAACTTGTTGGAGCATGTTGTGAAGTTGCTCAAAGTGGAGAGGTATCCTCAAATAGTGGCGTCGTCTCATTACATGCTCGCCGATCTGTACGTTCCTGCGACAACTAATCCGGCATGTCCGGATTTTAAAGGTGAGGAAGTGGTTTTTTTAGTTTTATTTTACTAATTTTTATTTTCACAGATTAAAGATAGTAATGATGACCAAAAAACAAAAAAAATGTATTACAAATACTGCATTCTGCTAGATCATGATATCTCTTGTTTACGGGCTGACGCAGCCCTTGAGCTTTGAGCTTTCATTTCACCATAATTACAGACCCTCTCAAGTACACTGCTGATCAGCATACTGATCCATTGTGCTATGTCGGTTACTCTGGCTTTACTGAGGATATAACCCCTTTCATAGCTCGCTGCGCGACCTTATCTACAAATCGACTGGGCAGCGTTCGGAAGATTCATCTTCACGTCACGTATTTTTATTTTTTAATATGGGTTTGCATACACATATAATGGACTTACTTCTTTTTTGTTAGTTTGTTAATTAGTCACTTTTTTTGCCGAGCATAGCCCTCTCCATAGCTCGCTGAGCGACTTTGAGCTTCCTCATACGGCCAGCAGTGAAGGGTGGTCCTTCACTGCTGGCCGTATGAGGAAGTTGGACTTACCTAGTTGGACTATTTGTCCCAGGTAAACATACTCGTCAACAACTTTGAGCTTAGTGCTCCCAACTACTAACGGCATAGGTGTGACATGGACATTACACATGATCTTTGTTTTGTCCAGGTTCATCTTAAGACCTATCCGTTGGGAGACACTATTGAGGTCATTGAGCAAAGTGCTTAGGTCCTCCAGCGATTCTGCCATAAGGACTATATCGTCGGCAAATCAAAGGTGAGTGATGTACTCTCCATTGATGCTAATACCGTATCCTTTCCAGTCCAGTAGTTTGAAAACGTCTTCCAATGCAGCGGTGAAGAGTTTCGGGTATATAACGTCACCCAGTCTTACACCTCTCTGTAGTTGGATAGGTTTCTTGCTCTGGTTCTGTACTCGAATAGCCATCGTAGCCCTACTGTACAAACACTTCAGCACTTCGATATACCGACAGTCAGCTTGGCACCGCTGAAGGGACTGTAGCACCGCCCAAATTTCGACGGAATCAAAGGCTTTCTCATAGTCCACATACGCAAGGCAAAGTGGTAGATTGTACTCTTCGGTCTTCTGTACAATTTGCCGAAGGGTATGTATGTGGTCTATGGTGCTAAAGCCTTTTCGGAAACCGGCTTGTTCGGGAGGCTGGCGTCGAGTCTACGTGCGAGACGATTCGTAATGACTCGAAAACAGCACGTAGACGCGACCCAGAAGGGAAATCGGTCTGTAGTTCTTCAAGAGAGCGTTGTCGCCTTTTTTGAAGAACAAGACCACCGCACTTCTGCTCCACGCCTCCGGAGTAGTGCTACCATGGAGGACGGAATTAAAGAGCTTCTGAAGGACTTCAAGTACCGGTTTTCCATCCGCTTTCAGAAGATCCGCTGTAATTCCATCCTCGCCCGGGGACTTGCCGTTTTTAAGGTGCTGGAAAGCCATTCTAATCTCGCTCAGACTGACGTCCGGGATATCATCGGAATAGTGTCGGATAAGATTCGCTCTTGGATCGTTACTCACACTTGCGTGTGGCTCCAACGATGACGTGTACGGCTGCCCATAGAACCTCTCAATCTCACTCAAAATCTCAGGTGTCCCGGAAACGATGCTGCCACATTCGGTCTTCAGCTTCGACAGTTGGCTCTTTCTGGCATACAGATCTCTGGCAAAGACTTTGGGGCCCTGGTTCCGCTCGATCGCTTCTTCAATACGAGCAGTATTAAAGTTGCGTAAGTCCCGCCGCATGCATTTGGAGATCTGTCTGTTCAGTTGCCTGTATGCTATCAAATCTACTGAAGACAGCACCTTCATTTCCCGTCTACAGCCATGAGATTAAGAGTGTGATCGGAGAGTTTTTGTGTTCTTCTGCGGCGGGTCTTGCAAAACTTAGCTCCGACCGCATGGACAGTTTCCACGAGCTTGTCATTCATATCGTCCACTGCATCGCAATCTTCTAGGCACTGAAAACGGTTTTGTAACTCGAGCTGAAAGGTTTCAGAACTTGATTAGAGCACGAGGGGGACGGAGCGTTGACTTCATTAGACGACACCTCTTCAACTTAACGTTAGGTTCAGTGTGCTTCTAACCATTCGGTGATCGCTACCAGTTTTCACCCTCGTGATCACTGAGACATCACTGAACAGTTGCCGTCTAGTCGTCATAATGAAGTCAATCTGATTTCTTGTCGAACCGTCAGGATCTTCTCGTCAGTCCTAAGGGTGCGTGCGTTATAAGTTGCCATGTCGAGTCGTCGTAGGTGGCATACGAACCTCCACCGGAGATTCTTAGCACCCACTGCGACGCATGGTCGCCACCGTAGCCAGGAATAGCGGGGCCGCCGGGGACTGGGGGCCATTTATTAGTGTCATTGCTCATGGGGGGTATATTGCCATAGTTGCCACGCTTGGCGAGCGGGTTGACAACCGCAGTTTTTTTATTGCTTTTTGCTTTTATCAGAAAGATGCTGCTGCCCATCTTCTGCCTCAGTTTCCCTCTGTCGCCTCTTACGACACCCACGGGAAGATATGGGGTAGTGGGTATTCTTACCTGCCACTACACGGGATAATATTATGCATAATGGATTAATTTTAATTATCCCCAGACGAAAGCTCCGATTCGGAAGACGAAGAAGAATTCGGGAACTACGCGGAGTTTGCAAAAGACGGCGCTAGTGATACCGATCACGCGAGCGACAGAGACAACACGTGCACCGTGTGCGACGGAGACGACGCCGGCAGTGTGAGCGAGCGAGACAACACCAGCGACAAGGAAGCCTGCGACAGAGTCGAAATTACGAGTGATCATTCCGATAAGGTGTGGTTTTTTATATTTATACCGAAGTATTTTTTATTTTTGTTTTTTTTTTTGCTATAAACGTACAATAACTAATTTTAGTTTATATATCACTAACCATAAAGTTTAAAATGTGCTTTTATTTTAGAAAATTATTGCTGACGTAAAAAAAAATTCTTTTGTGTAATTTTCTTAAAAGGAATTTATTTGGAGCCTATGCTAGTAACTTATTTATTTATTAAACTGTGTATTTTATTATCACTTGATAGTCAGTTATAATAATTTAAAAGTCAACAACAGACATATCATTTTAAACAAATGTTATTGTAGTATTATTAGTAATACATATATAATTATAATCATATGTTAGACATCAATTTAAATTATAATTGTTACTTTGTATATTTTGTTAATATATAATTATATACCGGGTGTTAGTGAA
Source organism: Parnassius orleans (assembly GCA_029286625.1). NCBI lineage: Eukaryota > Metazoa > Arthropoda > Insecta > Lepidoptera > Papilionidae > Parnassius > Parnassius orleans. Next base: position 1,883,997 of record JAGSMP010000089.1, read on the forward strand.
ACGATCGCGAAAACGAAGAAAGACGATAGTACTAACGATACCTTTGATGATGGCTCAGAAAGAAAATCGATCCCGAGGAAAAAAAAGTCATCTTTTCACAACGATTTATTAGCTTTATTCACGCTCCATCATGTTAGTACAGCTAAATGAAACGATAATTTCATAAAAAAAAAATCATGAGAATACTTAAACATAAAACCAGCAGTGAAACTTAAAATAAAATCAGCTGACAATAGGGTCAATATTCTCGCGGACGCCGAACTCTTATCTAGCTCTGTACGAAACTGCATTAGGTATTACTACACACTCTACCCTTTCCTTTGACAAACGCGCTGCCGCTGCCCGGCCGACTCGTGTCGCCTCGCTCTGTGGAATTTACACATGTCAGCGTTGCCAACATGTGGGGAATTCCCCAAATTGCGGGGAATTCAAAGTTGGTTGGGGATTTTATGGAGATTGGTTTTATGCGGGGATTTTGAAAATCGATAGCCAGGGCCAAGTCAGAACCTGTTTACTTATCTTAAACATTTTGTTAGGTTACTTATAAATATCGAATGACTCCCTTTTTTAATTATCTTCATTGCACCACGTTTAATTTTCGGATTTATTTCGGCAACTTTTGTGTATCATTTAATGCTTTTCATTTCTTAATTTTTTAGGGTGCGTACAGATTAAGTAACATGTTGTGTAACTTGTGTTTTATAACACGTCCACATTATGTTACATTGTTTTTCAACATTGCAACATATAACAATACTGTACACATTAGAATAACAATGCAATATAACAATGTTATATGACATTGTTATATTGCATTGTGTGTTGTGAATTTGTTTTTATGATATTTTTATTATGAAGCTTGTAATAATAAAAATATCATAAAAACAAATTCTTTTACCTCTGGAATACCTGTCTCTTTTGTAGAGCGAACCTTATTTTTATCCTTTAAAAAGTACACGTGTACGTATAAGTTATATAACATTTGTGTCACGTTAAATAACACGTTTTATAACATTCAGTCTCCACATTACTGAAACATGTACTGAGGCATTTGTTTTGGCGGGATTGATTATTAATTTTAGTTTTTGAGACTGTTCCGTGTTGACTATCACGTGCGCGTGAGCGACAGTTCAATCGTTTTGTTTATTAAATTCTTGTTGTTATTACTTGTTGTTATTACTCTTGTTGTTACGTTTTGTGTTTCTTGTTTTGTTTTAATAAATCCTAACGCGTAGGTACGTTTATAGTGCTCGTGAATACGGCAACATGTTAATGTGCCTTGGAGAATCTCATAAGGCCACGGAGGATTTAGATCGGTAAGCTGTTTCATACCTATTTTTTTTAATAACTTAGTACTGAACTGATTTGAATAGGTACATAACTGAATACATCAGAATAATAAACATACCTACACGATGGATAAAAAAGTATGACTCTATCCTTGTTAACATTTCATTTAAGTAATTTTTTCATTAGCGGGGATTCGAACCAGATATTTGGTTTATTTAACCTGTGAATTCGAATTAAAGTGGTTAGGTGGAGACAAGCACAGTGGCAAAATAGTAGGTTAAGTAGATAAGTTAGGTATTTAGACAAGTGTTGTAAATTATTAGGTATTGTGGTACGATAGCTAGCTGCGGGCCGCGCGAATTCGGCATCCGCGCGTATATTGACCCTATTGTCAGCTGATTGTAATTCCACTGCTGGTTTTATGTTTAAGTATTTTCATGATTTTTTTTAATGAAATTATCGTTTTATTTAGCTGTACTAACATGATGGAGCGTAAATAAAGCTAATAAAATGTTGTGAAAAGATGACTTTTTTTTCCTCGGGATCGATTTTCTTTCTGACCCATCATCAAAGGTATCGTTAGTACTATCGTCTGTGTTCGTTTTCGGCAGCGTTTAACAAACACCCTGTATAATTTGTTGACATATAAATGTTAGACATCAATTTAAATTTTAATTGTTACTTTGTATATTTTGTTGTAATTGACTATTCATAAGCGCATGTAAGATGTTCATCCATCCATTGATTACGGTCTATAAAAGCGGCTGAACATAGGCCTCCCCTCATAGATTGCCTCATAGGGAAGATTTTACCATAGTTGCTATGCTTGGCAGACGGTTGGCAAACGCAGTTATTTAAAACATTGAGTTGTTATCGGAAAGACACTGCTGCCTATCTCCTGTTTTTTTTCCCTTTGTCGCCTCTTCCGACACACACAATTACATAATTCTGCGGCGCTGACGAGAGCAGCGTGTTGGCGGATTTCAAATGACGTAGAAATATTTTATGTGTTACACGTGCAAGTTTCGTCGCGATATTTTCCTTCTCCGCCTAGCATCTGGGAGATCTGCACTTAAAATTGTAGTTAAACATAGGGCAGGGTTCGGTTTCGGATTGATCGCATGCTTTAAAATTTACGGCAAGCCCCAGAGCTAACTCGACCCTGCTATAATGAAGCAATGTAATTAAAAATCGAAAAACTATTATTTTATCCATAAAAAAGTTATTAGTGGATGTTTGTTAGTTTTTTATCTATAAATAAACTGATAAAAACTGTAACTATTACAAAAATATCCTTATAGTTTAAATAAAGAGATTTTTATATATGTATTGGTCAGATGACATCATTAGAATTAATAATAATGATTTCATATAGATAAGCCTAGATCGAACCAAAAAAAAAAAATGTTCAAAAACTGAAGGTAGCCGGGCTAACATCGGGACGTCAAACACCTCAGTCGCCCCCGTGACCATGGGTGATGTAAAGCACCCGAAACTTCGGGAATTAAAAAGTTAAATTAAACGCGATAGAATCCGTAAAAATTAGTTCCATTTAAGAATTAATAATGTAATTCATGACATTACAGTCGACCATTTCGTGAAATGGTGGCATTGCATAAAAATTTAACAATGTTTGGAATGATATGGGATAGTGGACATTCTTACACCGCCACTACACGACCTAATTGAATAAAAATAAATAAAGAGAAATAAAATTAAAATAAATACAAAAAACTATTTGACACCTACTGTCAAAATCCATAGTTTATGCTTGCTGCATAGAGATATACCTATGGAGGCGGCATATTCTACTATAGAAATAATAGTTATACAAATATCTATAATATCGACACACACTTGTCAAAAACAGTTTTGTCTTTTTTTTAACAAAGCAGTAGCTGCAATAGAAAAGAGAGACAACTACACTTTGTCAAGTGCTTATTTTCGTAACACTTTCGTGTGACGTCATTAGCTCATCCATGCGTGACTGCGCCGCCATGTTAAGCGCCAAGTTTTGTCTGTCAAAAAGCAGTGACAAAGTGTTGTACTAGAAATTATTTTAATAGATTAATTTTGTTCAGAAATGAATAAATAATATTAATAGTTTATAATTCCCGGATATCATGTTTCATGATCATGCCAGATTTTCGAATTTCAAATAAACGAAATTAATGTACCTACCTGCGAAAAATAATATTTTTTATTTAAAATCTGAATATACATATATATATATTTTATATTAAAAATACTATAATATGGGATCAGGGATCTCCATCCCAGTAATATTGTACAGTAAACAAATTTGGTATACAAGCAAAAAATCTTCTCAAGAATCTTCCCACTACTCTGTCAATATTCATTTTTATTGTGTGCGTTATAAACTTTTTAACTTTGTTCACAATTATATAAATGATGTAAAAACTTGAGTAAGTACTTAGCACACTCAGAACATTGTTTAAAACAAGTTGCAAGTTAGCTGCCTGCATACTTAACTCTTTGTTTGACTGTACCTTATACAAGAAATCTGTAGCAGAGTATGCACTGCGTAAGTGTACGTATGCGGTGAAGCCTGGTGAAGCAGCTCAAGCGAAACTTAAGGAATAGCAATCCAAATCTAATTTGACAACCCAACAATATCCATTGCTTCATGTGATTGAAAAATTCGTTTGCTCGACAACAAAAACAACGCAATGGATATTGTTAAACTGTCAAATTGGTATGGTTTGTCATTTTGGTGTGTTACACAATTAGGCTACGGATTTAATTTCTATCTACACAAAAGCCATAAAACTGCCTAACACATTATTTATTCCTAAGATACGAGGGTGGATTGAAAAGTACTCGGCCTAACCAAGAAAATAAACACATACTAAATCAGTAATATTTTTATTTTTCTACATAATCACCATCAAGTTCAATACACTTTTGCCACCTCCTTCCAAGCATTTAGACCGTTGAAAAAATGATTCTTCCTTAGAGTCAAAATATGCGTCTACAGCTGCTTTGACCTCGTCGTTTGTCGAAAATCTTTGACCTCCCAAGTGCTTTTTTAGGTTAGGGAACAGAAAGAAGTGTGATGGTGTCAGATCAGGTGAATACGGCGGATGCGGTAACAGTTCAAAGCCACAGTTGTGAATTTCAGCCATTGACTGTACTGACGTGTGAACACGGGCGTTATCTTGATGAAACAGGACTTTTCTTCTGAGCATTCCTCGACGTTTTTCTTTTATTTCCTCTCGTAAACGACATAGTAAGGTGCAGTAGTAATCAGAGTTTATAGTCTGACCCTTTCAAGATAATCAATCATAATCACACCTTTCGAGTCCCAGAATACTGAAGCCATCACCTTATTTGCCGACAAAATCGACTTAGCCTTTTTAGGGTGGTGAACCAGGTCTTCCACTGTTTTGATTGTTGTTTTGTTTCCGGTGTACAGTAATGAACCCATGTTTCGTCCATAGTAACAAAACGATTCAAAAATCATCTGCATCGGCTTCAAATAACTCCAAACAGTCGCGTGAAATAGTCAATCGCGTCCATTTTTGTTCAACTGAAAGCAGTCGCGGAACCCACCTCGCAGACACCTTGTGGAAACCCAACTCGTTGACAATGATGTTTTAGTTCGTTCATAAGAGATGCCTATAATCTCGGCTATCTCTAATTTTAATCTGCGGTCTCCCATTATTAAATCAAGTACTTTTAATATTTTCGTCAGTAGTTGACGTCGAAGGCCTTCCAGAGCGGGGTTCATCTTTCACAGTCTCTCTACCACGCTTAAATTCTGCTATCCATTTTGACGGATGAATATGACAGAGCACAATCACCCAATGCACTGACCATGTCATCATGGATGGCTTTTGATGATAGCCCTTTTATACAAACTTAGTTTAATAACGTTTTTGAACTTTGAATAGGCCAAATTTTGTATATTTTCTGGGATTTTGTTGTAAAAGCGTATACATTGTCCCAAGAATGAATTACTGACTCGGTGGAGTCGAGTAACTTTTTTTTTTATAGAAGAGGGGGCAAACGGGCATGCGGCTCACCTGATGGGAAGTGACTACCGCCGCCCATGAACAACCGCAACACCAGGGGAATTGCAGGTACGTTGCCGGCCTTTTAGAAAGGAGTAAGCTCTTTTCTTGAAGGTCCCTAAGTCGTGTCGGTCCGGAAAAATCTCCGGTGTTAAACAATTCCACAGAGAAGTTGTACGAGTAAGAAAACTCCTAGTAAAAAGCACAGTGGTGGACCGCCAAGCATCCAGATGATGAGGATGGTATCGTGAATTTTGACGCGATGTGCGTTCGTGAAATTTGGCGGTTGGAATTAATCCGAACAATTCCTTAGAGCACTCCCCGTGGTAGATTCGTGAAAATGCAAAGGGATGCAACATCCCTACGCAGCGCCAGTGAATTGAGCCGATCAGAAAGAACTCACGTCGTCGACGATTCGAACCGCTCTGTGCTGGATGCGGTCAAGTGGAAGGAGCTGGCACTGGGGTGCCCCGGCCCAGAGATGAGAACAGTATTCCATGTGAGGTCGAATTTGCGCTTTGTAAAGTTGAAGGCGATGTGCCGGCATGAAATACTGTCTCGCTCTGCTGAGCATGCTAAGCTTTTAGAGGCCAATTTGGCCTTCCTTCAAGCCCACGCTGCACGCTATTCGATATGTCGACGCCGAGAATTCCGATGCTAGCTGAGGCAGCGAGGTGCCTTGAAACTGAGGAGATACGACAAAGGAGTTCCTTTTAGCGGTAAACGTGCAAACTTGTGTCTTCTGGGATTGAACTGGACTAAATTTAGTCGCCCCAATCCGAGACTTTGTTCAGCAAAGACTCGACTTCGAACTTTCTAGTTGTCCGGTACTGTTTTAGAAATATTGGCACGGCCGGTATATAGGCGTCACCAGTGCTGTCGTCTGCATAGCAATGAACGTTACCAGCTTGCAACATATCATTGATATGCAGGAGAAACAGCATTGGTGATATCACGCAGCCTTGTGGAACACCAGCGTTGATAGGCTTGTAATCAGAGCATGCACCGTCAACTACGACCTTGATGCTCCGATCAGCAAGGAAACTGGTGATCCATTTGCACATTTTCTCGGGAAGCCCATAGGAAGGGAACTTCGAAAGAAGCGCTTTGTGCCAGACCCGATCGAAGGCCTTCGCTATGTCTAAACTAACGACCAATGCCTCCTCCTTGGACTATACTGCCTCCGCGCATCTATGAGTCAGGTAGACCAGAAGATCACCAGCCGATCGACGCTGACGAAAACCGTACAGGTGGTCACTAATCAGCTGGTGATCCTCAAGGTACCTCATGAGCTGGCAGTTTATAATGGATTCCATTATTTTTGAGAACAAGCAGGTGATGGCGATAGGCCTGTAGTTAGACGGGTCTGAGCGGACGCCTTTTTTAGGGATCGGGTGGACCAAAGCTGTCTTCCATGAATTCGGGATTACGCCTTGGGAGTAGGAGTACCGGAAAAGACGCGTTAAAACCGGTGCCAACTCCGGAGCACACGTCTTCAGTACAATGGGAGGGACTTCGTCAGGCCCACTCGACTTGCTGTCGTCCAGGGTAAGGAGTGCTTTGCGAACCGAGCGCTTTGTAAACCGCACATCCGGCATGGATCACTCACACCGCGGGATGGTCGGCGGTGTGTTCCCCCCATCATCGAGAGTCGAGTTGGACGCAAAGAGAAAGCCTAACAGCTCGGCTTTCTCCTTTGCGGCATAGGCCAGTGAGTCGTCCTCTCTCTGTGCAGAGATGGAAGAGATGGCTGACAGAAGTTCCCCTTGGACAGCCTTGGCGAGAGACCCGAATGCACGGGTTCCCGAAGGAAGGCGAACTAGCTTCTCGCCAATTCTGTCGATGTGCTCAGACCTTGCCTTGGCAATGACTCTTTTGAAGGACCTGGAGACGGAATTATACTTCTTTTTAAGAGCGCTGGTGTTTACATCCCGAGAAGTTGGTGCGTCAGCCCAGGCCCGGTAGCACTCCTGCTTATAACGTGATGCTATTTTACAAGGGCGACCAAACCATGGCTGGGATCTGCCTCCGATGGGCACTACAGAGGATGGAATAGAAAGTTCCATACCCTGAAGTACCACATCAGCGACAGAATCAGCAACAACGCTGGGATCGTCCGGCGAGAAGCAAATCCGCCCCCAAGGGTAGAATGCAAAAAAAGACCGCATCCTATCCCAAACAGCCGACCTATAGTGCCAAACACGGCGGCAGCCTGCAGAATGCAACCGCAACGTTAGAGTGAATAGCACTACACTCAGGACAAGACAATGGTCTGACGAGCCTAGAGGGGCGTCGACGGAAACCTGATATCCGTCCGGATGAGAGGTCAGCAGAAGGTCCAACAGGGAATGTGCATGATCCTCCACATCTGGAATCCGCGTAGGCGAAGTAACCAGCTGTGTAAGACCATATGCCAAGGCAAAGTCATAAACAGATCTCCCCGCATGATCGGTTAAACGTGAACCGAGCCATTCGGCGTGGTGGGCGTTAAAATCGCCAAGGATCACGATCTCTGCGGATGGGATCTGCTGTAGCAAGGAATCTGTAGCCATTTGGGTGTGGTCGATGAGTCGGTCTGTTTCGGCATTACCGCTATGGGACCTATAGAAGCACCCGTAGACCCGGGGATGGTCGTCGCTGTCTACGCGCAGCCATAGGATGGACAGGTCCGTACCTTCAAGTCTGAAAACAAATGTCCTCTCTGACGTATAGGCAAACTCCAGTTGAGTCTTGGTTAAAAAGAGCAAGGCCGGCTTCGCCGTCTCCAGATGGTAGTGAACAGCGTTAAGGATGGAATGAAGTCCCCTGATGTTGCAAAAGTTCACGGATAGCGTGACAGGGGTCGCCTTGGTGTTATTGCTCCGCTTGCCCCGAGCAGGTTTAGTCGCGAGCGCAATATCGCCCCCCCTCCCCCCAGAATACGCGGGGCAGCCTGAGCACCCACGCTCAGGAGTGGAGTCGCTTGGTCGTGGATGCTCAGCGAGGGATTCTCCAGGGGTGCTGGTACCCTCCTGGGGTAGTCTGCTTACATTTAATTCCGCTACCATGTTGATGGGGAGGGGGGGGGGGGGGAATTGGGCCTCCGGCCACCTGTACTCACCATGCGAAACGCAGAGGTAAACCTCTACTTCACGCTGGTATTCTATGAGGTCGTGGTACCACCCCGGTTTGAGCCGGCCCATCCGTGCGACAGCAAAAGCTACCGCTTGGCTCTACTACTGTTACTACTAACTTGTGTCTGCTCCTAGTATTTACAGAATGAATATCCCTAATTTTTGTAAAACTACTTTTATTTTTGTGTACACGTACATTACGTACATGTAGTATTACATTTTCATAAATGTATTGAGAGGTCAAAGTTAATATATTAATTTCCTTAAATTATTGTCGGAGCGACTGTTTAGGTTTTAAATCATAGATTGCTGTTATGATCCTCTTCTGTAAAACAAATATAATTTCAGTGTTAGTTGTGTGTGTTCATAGCAAAATACCATACGACATTATGCTATGCAAATAGCTAAAGTAAACTAGTCTAGTACAGCATATGCTGCAGAACTAAGTCTGCTTTCTAGTTTTGATATATGTGGGCGCCATTGAAGCAAAAATGGTGGTATCGACAAGACTCAAATTCTCCCCATTTAAAATTACATTAGTATTTAAATGTTTGTCATTTGCAGTCATGAATTTCATACATTTCGTCTTAGTGTAATTTAAATGCAAATTATTAACATTAAACTAATTTAATAAGTTAGATATAGCATTATTTAGTTCGCCATATTTTTGTAATTGTCGTTTAAATTGTTTAATTTATTTAGAATATCCAGTATCCTATATCGTCTCGTGGGTGTCGTAAAAGGCGATAGATGGAAACTGAAACAGGAGGTGAACAGCAGTATCCTCCTGAAAACAAATCAAAATTATAAGAAAACTATGGCAAAATCTCTCCTATGTAGCAATCTATGGGGAAGGCCTTTGTTACGCAGTAGACTTTTAGATGCTGAAATGGGCGGATTTATAATCTTTTTATTTTAGCATAATATGAAAGAAAAAAACATTAAACAGTTTGTTGTATGTTGCGCAGGACGAGAAGGCGAAGTCGAGTGCGGATATGGGTGAGGGTGGGGGTGGTGGTGCGGGGGCGGGGCGGGGGCGGGCTTGGGCGCGGGCGCGGGCGCGGGCGCGGGCGCGGGCGTGCCGGTGCGCTGCGGCCGCGCGCTCGCACACGCACTGCGCGGGATCGCCGCGCTGCACCACGTCATCATACAGAAGGACAAGGTGATCATGTCTGCACAGCCAATGTCTCTAACTATTGATTTGTTCATTTAATCTTTATTGAACCTTACAAACAGTACGGATCAAGAGGCGGACTTGTGAAATGCTAAAAGCATTCTCTGCCAGTCAACAATGGACACTAGCCATCTGCGCACCACATAATTGTAGTCTGCGCATCACAGGATTGTAGTCTGCGCACCACAGGTTGTAGTCTGCGCACCACAGGGTTGTAGTCTGCGCACCACCGGGTTGTACTTGTCGTCTGCGCACCACAGGATTGTAGTCTGCGCAGCACTAGGTTGTAGTCTGCGCACCACAGGATTTTAGTCTGTGCATCACCATACTTGTTTCGGGTACATTTTTTATAGGAGAGGGACGAGCAGGCATGCGGCTCACCTGATGGTAAGTGACTACCGCCGCCATGAACAACTGCAACACCAGGGAATTGCAGTTGCGTTGCCGACCTTTAAAAAGAATAGGCTCTTTCTTGAAGGTCCCTAAGTCGTATCGCTCCGGAAAAATCGCTAGTGGTAATCGATTCCACAAGGAAGTTGTGCGAGGAAGAAAACTTCTTCTAAATCGCACAGTGGTGGACCGCCAATCATCCAGATGGTATAGATGGTATCGCGAGTTTTGTCGCGATGTACAATGGTGAAATTGAGCGGCTGGAATTGGTCCGAACAATTCCTCAGAGCACTCCCCGTGATAGATGCGATAGAACACGCAAAGAGATGCAACATCTCTACGCAGTGCCAGTGAGTCCAGCCGATCGGAAAGAACTCGGTCGTCGACGATTCGAGCCGCTCTGCGCTGGATGCGGTCAAGTGGAAGGAGCTGGCACTGGGGAGCCCTGCCCAGAGATGGGAACAATATTCCATGTGAGGCCGAACCTGCGCCTTGTAAAGTTGCAAGCGGTGTGCCGGCTCTGCTGAGCACGCCAAGCTTTTTAGAGGCCAATTTGACCTTCTATTCCAAGTGACCACGAAACTGCATCACTCGATATGTCGACACCGAGGATTCCGATACTGGCTGAGGCAACAAAGTGCCAGAAACTGAGGAGATACGACAAAGGGTTCTTTTGGTAAAAGCGCAAACTTGTGTCTTCTGGGTTGAACTGGACTAGATTTAGTCGCCCCCAGTCTGAGACTTTGTTCAACAAAGTCTCGACTCCAGACACAAGTTTGTTCGGTACTCGGCGACGTTTTCCGAGAAATATTGGCACGGCCGGTGTGCAAAAGCATCACCAATGCTGTTGTCTGCATAACAATGAATGTTACCGGTTTGCAAAATATCATTGATATGCAGAAGAAACAGCGTTGGTGATAGCACACAACCTTGGAACACCAGCGTTAATGGGCTTGTAATCGGAGCATGCACCGTCTACTACGACCTAATGCTCGATCTGTAAGAAAGCTGGTGATCCAATTGCACAATATCTCGGGAAGCCCATAGGAAGGGAGCTTCGAAAGAAGCGCTTGCCAAACCCGATCGAAGGCCTTCGCTATGTCAAACTAACGGCCAACGCCTCCCTTGGACTCTACCTCCGCCCATCTATGAGTTAGGTAACCTAGAGATCACCAGCTGAGCGACCTCGACGAAAACCATACTGGCGGTCACTAATCAGCTGGTGATCCTCAAGGTACCGCATGAGCTGGCAGTTAATAATAGTTTCCATTACTGGAGAACAAGGAGGTGATAGCGATAGGCCTGTAGTTGGACGGATCTGAGCGGTCGCCTTTTTAGGGATCAGGTGCCACAAGCTGTTTTCCATGAGTTCGGGACTACGCCTAGGAGTAGAAGGTCAGGTCCGTACCTTCAAGACTGCCGAGGCGTCAGTGATATCCTCTCTGACGTACACAAACTCAGCCCGGGGCACAATGGGTGTTCTAATTTGTACCCCAGGTAGAGATATGAAGTATCAGCCGCAGGGACACCGTCTCGGTTAGAAAGAAACAAAGCCGGCTTTGCCGTCTCCAGATGGTAGTGGACGGTGTTAAGGTTTGAATGAAGTCCTGATATTGCAGAAATTCACAGAAAGCGTATGGCGCGCGGTGTAGTAGGGTCAAAGCCTGCGGTGTGGCCCTCCATTGTACCATTAACTATAAATAACGATCGGTTAGTTAATGCGGGGTGACTATAGGAGAAAGACGACGTTGTCCATAACATGAAAACTTTGTGAGATTAGCGCCCCAACGTTGTCCATGACGTGGAGACTTTATGAAATAAGCGCAACGACATTGCCCATGACGTTGGGACTTTGTGAGATTAGCGCCGCGACATTGTCTGACGCGAGACTTTGTGAAGTAAGCGCAACGACTTGTCCATGACGTGGGGATTTTGTGAGATTAGCGCTGCAACATTGTCCATGATGTGGGACTTTGTGAAATTAGCGCCGCGACATTGTCCGTGACGTGGGGACTTTTGAGATTAGGCTGCAACGTTGTCCATTACGTGGAGACTTTGTGAGATTAGCGCCGCGACTTTGTCCATGACTTGGGGACTTTAGAGATTAGCGCCCCAACGTTGTCCATGACGTGGAGACTTTATGAAATAAGCGCAACGACATTGCCCATGACGTGGGGACTTTGTGAGATTAGCGCCGCAACATTATCTATGACGCGGGGACTTTGTGAAGTAAGCGCAACGACCTTGTCCATGACGTGGGGATTTTGTGAGATTAGCGCTGCGACATTGTCCATGATGTGGGGACTTTATGAAATTAGCGCCGCGACATTGTCCATGACGTGGGGACTTTGTGAGATTAGCGCCGCAACGTTGTCCATGACGTGGGGACTTTATGAGATTAGCGCCGCGACATTGTCCATGACGTGGGGACTTTGTGAGATAAGCGCCGCAACGTTGCCCATGACGTGGAGACTTTGTGAGATTAGCGCCGCGACTTTGTCAATGACGTGGGGACTTTTTGAATACCAGCGTAAAATAGCAGCTTAACACTGCTGTGTTTCGTATGGTGAGTGTAGAGAACCGGAGACCCTTTTTACTGGAAACGAGACATTCCATCTTAGTCCTCACGGGTGACAACGCATCTGCATTTTGATTCTTTATTGAAGATAGATGTAGATGTCTATGGGTCACAGCAACCGCTTACCATCAGGTGGACTGTGTGCTCGTTTGTCACCCTATCATATAAAAAAAAAAAGCGCAATGACATTGTTCATGACGTGGAGATTTTGATGATTTTGTGAGGTTAGAAAATTTTCCGTTTCTTACCCATACATATTTGTAATTTTTCCCTTTCGCACAGATTCTCGTTGCAGCATGCAGTGATTTATTAGCTTTAGTGAGATGTTCACTAATGATCACCAAAGCTTAAAAGTTGGGTGTTCAATTTTGTTTTAGGGTGAGTCTTGTTATATTTGTATACAGCTGCAAGTAAGTTGTCGCGTTTTAATTTACTAACAAATCCGTATATAACTCTTTTTGGCACTTTTGAGGCTGGGTATTTTTTTTTGAACTCGACTACGCCTGTAGTCGAGTGTCAATGTCAGTTTCTGTAAGAGGAAAACTAACTACTTTACTGATTTGCATAAGTGTTAACCAAGTTCTCTTCATAATCATAACCATAAATCGTTATTTGCAAGAATCACGGTATAAGAAGATGTTACAGTTTATCTAGTGCACTCGTGTTTCGCTAACAATGGTACATAGCATGCAAATACACAATCAACAATATTAATTAAGAGCCGTGGTAGCTCAGATGGTTAGCGCTCGCTGTAAGTTTCACAGTACGCGAGCAAAACCCGGGTTCGATCCCCGCCGGCACCAATGAAATTGTTAATTGCAATTTTAAGTGCTGATTTACCACGTGCTCGGCGGTGAAGGAAAACATCGTGAGGATATCTGCATGTCTGAGAAATAAGAAAAAAAATATATTTCGGAGACATGTGATGTTCGCCAACACGCATTGGGGCAGCGCGGCGGACACTTCCTTGCCCTAAAAACCCTCTCACAAATGAGAGGAGGCCTGTGCCCAGCAGTGGGACGTATATAGGCTGTAACTTTAACTTTTAATATTAATTAATTACTATCTAAAAAATCTTTTACGTCATAAAAGCATTCGATTTTTAACCAATTAAATAAATGTTTCTTATATAATCTTTCGCTTAAGAGACCGGTCCTTAAGAAACGCGCAAATAGGCAGTTACGGTTTTAAAAATATTGAAGAACTGACTTCGTTGAATGACACCACAAAAAATCTCAATTAGTTAATAGATGAGTCTTCACTTTCACTGCGTGATATTTATAAAAAAAATCTTTGTTTTCGAGAAAAAAAATCGTCAACAATGGTAAAAACACTTAAAACGGCCTTTTCTATTTTAAATCTCTAGGGTATTTCGTTATTATTTTAGAAAATATTTTTGGTTAAAACGTGACATAAAAGTATAGATAACACATTCACCATTCATTATTTTTACTAATTCAAACCAAAAAGCAATAATCTAAGCCTAAATATCATCAATTTTTTAGCAGAAATCGTTCCCCGTTTTTCATACGTTTTAGTATGAAGCGGTTAGGTTTCCGTAATTCGCTTTATATGAGACCACGCGTGAAAAAATTCAGTGCCGCCTCAATTTTGGAGGTGATTGCACGTCCGTTCGTAGCCCGATTTGATGAGTCGAGTCGATACAACTATTGTTTGACATAGCATAAGGGTGGGTCGCGAGTGTCGGACACGACTGCTAAAATTATTTGTATTCTTCGAGTAAGTAGACTAACTAGGTATGTGAGTTTTATTATGTATTGTTTTTTGTAATTATCAGACATTAATGTACTTAATAAAATAGTAATTTATTTTAATATCCATTTCAGGTAGATAATATGGGAAAACGCAAAGAAAGTTATTAGAATAAAAAAATCAAATTAATAATGTAAGCATATGAACCACTCGGAAACTCGCTAAGTATACAGTCTTGTTTTAGGACTCGACTCAACCGGTACAGTGGGGATCTATGATCTGGACCTTGAGTGAAATGTTGATCAGTGGGTTACCCTCTGTGGGGTGGGCCTTTGTGATATCAATTCAGACCTTCTAGAATAGTCCTGTCCTGATTGACTCGTCGGGTTCTTTGTTGAGGTTACCATCCGATTACGATGACGTTTAGGTTATTTTAGTAATATCTTATGCCGAGGTTATTATTGCAGTAGTTAAATTTAGATTGATAACTAATATTTATAATATAGAAGTTATCTAGTCCATGAACAACTGCAACAGCAGGGGAATTGCAGATGCGTTGCCGGCCTTTTAAAAAGGAGTACGCTCTTTTCTTGAAGGCCCCTAAGTCGTATCGGTTCGGAAAAATCTCTGGGACAGAATTCTCCAATAACACGTATATCACGCGTATACAATGTATGTGTAAAAAACATAGCAACACTGGACATTGGTTGTGACGGGCTCACACTTTTTATGAATAAATGTACAGACTGTTTAGAAAATTATTTAGACAATAACTTAATGCTAAACTTAACTTTTATTTATGTTACAAAACCTATTGTCTATCTTTTGTTCGTTAAACTTATTTTTGTTCCAACTACCATTATAATAGGCAAATTTTAAACATTGCTATTGTTTTAGAATGATGTGTTCTCCTATAATTGGTAGTACATAGTAATTTGTAGATGTAAGGCATGTGTTAGAAGTAATTTAATATGTACAACTGTTGGAGATCCATACAAATAAATAAATAAATACTGGTTTATAGGATTCCTCTGGCGACATCTCGCACATTGCACGAATACATTGTTTTTGGGCAACGAATGCCCTATTTCGGTCAGTACCATTAACCCATATTATATATAATTCCATAGCGTAGACTCTACATATGCGCGCCTCTTCGTGTATGTCTTGCCATTGCTCTGGTAGACAATGGATTTCTATATTATTTTACCTTGATTCCAAACCATTGACTTTGCGCTGCAATAAGTTGTCCTCTAGCTGGATTTTTTTATTCAGTTCCACACAGGCCTCAACATTATTTTTCATTTCTTCAAAGGGGAATGCCCACCGTTCATAGACACTTCGGCCATGGGTGCACACATATAAAAGCATATGGAAATGATAACATACAATTAAAATAATGAAATGGTTAAGGAATTGGTTTAAAAAAAAGTCCGGAATTTTAAGATATAAAGGTTTTTATTTTCACAAATACAGTTTTTTAGCAATAATTTTACTGTAATACATATATACATAATCAAGTTTTGATAAGATCTGTAAGGTATTTTATGGTCTTATATATCATTTGTATCATACACAATCAGTACATAATCCAGAGATTGAGTAGGAGGCAAAAGTCTGATGCCGTGCGCAACCCAAATACCATATAACTGTCATAACATGCGCATAGCATCCTACCGTTCGACGGCCGACAATACAATAATTGCAACAATTATTTTAAATTGCACTTCTACCAGAATCATTGCCACTAATTATAATATATATAAAATATAGTTTACGACTGATGTGTCAACTTTCGATTCACATGACAGGGGCCTAGCTTCCTGTATAGGACAGTTACTATACTCTTTGGGCCTAGCTGTCAGATACGATGTTGCCACTTAACAGATATAAAATCGATAAAACGATATCGATTTATAATTTCATAAAAAAGAATAATCTTTGAGGCGCTTTAAGTTCTGCACGCCTTTTAAAATATGTTTTCTTATATTTATTTAAATTCTATTTTAAATGTATTTTTAAGAACAGATAAGAATAACAGTTAAATGGTACATTAGCGTTTTTGTTATGCTCTAAAGAATTAATGGTAAATCTTCTAGCAATTCGCTTGTTTAATTTTTTTTTTTTTATAGAATTAGGGTGACAAACGAGCGCACAGTCCACCTGATGGTAAGTGGTTGCTGTGGCCCATAGACATCTACATCTATCTTCGTTTGCGAATTAAAATGCAGATGCGTTGTCAGCCGTGAGGACTAAGATAGTGTTACGAGCTTGAGGTTCGAGACAATTAAAACTGCCGAGTGAATTACCAAAATTGACACTTTAATTACAGAACACTAATTACAACTAAAACCACACTAATAACAAAATACAATTGTACTACAGATCACTTTAATTCGCAGTTGTATCGCTTCGAAGCATTCGCTTGTATCGCCAATTCAATACTGACTCGGTCGCGGTCTATACCGGCCTTATATAGGGCCTCAGATAGTTTCCAGAACCTTCTACTTTAGAAACATCTAGAATGTTCGAGTACATATCGGTCCCGAAATTTCTAGAAGAATCTTGACTCTCCTAGTTCTGCTACTCGATACTAGAGGGCGCTAGTGGTAACTAGTGTTGCCATGTATAAACCATTAATAGTGGCGCGCAACACTGCCCCCTCCTAAGACATGCTCGTCCCGAGCATTATTGGCCCCATAATAACGCGCCAGTCGATCCACATGGACGATCTTAGGAGTACCTCTTGCACCTTTCTGTATCCGGTAGGTTACGTCATTGATCCTTGTCACAATCCGGTACGGTCCGTCCCATTTAGCTTGAAGCTTAGGAGATTTCCCTTTGCTGCGAACTGGATTGTGTAACCACACTAGCGAACCTTCGTCAAACCCTTTGTTTGTGCATCCTTGCTGGGGGTCCCAGTCGATGGGTATTGGCACCTACGCAACCAATCCACTTCCTCACAAGTACCAACCAGTGTGCCTTTTTCCATAATCTGTTCCTGATCACAAAGGTTCAGCACACGTACTCCTGAGATGTCGGTGGTTCTGACCAAAGTTCGAGCCACTTTCCACGGAAGGTCATTGTCCACCCTTTCCACGAGTACACAACGATGAGCTTGCCCAGGATTCCGAGGAAGACTAACCGGCACAATCGTTTCCGATCTCGGCGGCAGAACAATCTTCTTAAGGCTGTACACATTCCCCGGTATCGCTCCTTCCACGAAAAGTTCCTCATGTCCACATTTCAAAACACCTTGCTTAACGTCGATCTCACAACAATTCTTCCTCATGAAGTCTAGGCCCAGGATGCAGTCGTCCATTATATCAGCCACGATGACACTATGCAGGTAGATCATGTTGCCTAGCTCAACTCCATCTCCTTCTCCACGGACGGGTATGCGCTGACCGGTGGCTGTTACCAAATTAATGCGCTCTCGGTTGTATGCGGAGTCCCAAGGAACTGACTTATAAGTTGGGAACTGACAACCGTGCGAGAGGCTCCAGTGTCTATGGTCAGTTTACACGGCGTTCCGTTGACCTCGCCTTTGATGATTAGGCTGTTCCCATCATGGGTTTGTGAGATCGAAATCCTTGGGCTCTTTTAACATCAGCCAGCACCCGCCCCGCAGTCCTGGCTTTTACTCGTTTCCTGCTGCTGCTGGGCGGTGCTGTTAGCCGCACTACCTCTCGAGATCGATCACCTCCCTTTCTACAGTTCGCTTAGGCAGCTGGATCGAAGATGGCCCCTTTCCCCACAGCCGTAGCACCTAGGGCTGTATCCTTTATTGTAGTCGCGAACTGCAGCTGCTGCAACCTCCTGACGCGATGGGATCGATGATCCTTCCGTACGGCTTCCACCTCCAGTGCATGGGCTAACGCGTCCTTAAGCGTCTCGTGGTGCCCGAGCCTCACAGCAGCTCTGACTTCAAGGTCGCGGATGCCGTCGATGAATGTCTGCACCAGGTTCCCTACAATGAGCGCAGGTACAGACTGGTATGCTTTTCGAACCAGCTTTTCCACCTCAAGAGCCCACTGCTGCAGGTTTTCGTTGCTACGTTGCACGCGATCTTTGAGCTGCGCACGAAAGACGTGTTCCAGGTGAGCGTCGCCATATCTTGCCTCCAATGCCTCAAGGAGCTGCTCGTAAGTCACTTCCTTACCGAGAGCTTCCAGAACAGTTAAGGCCTGGTCGCGCAGGCCTAGGGTGAGAGCAGTCATGGCCTGACTTTTATTCCAGCCGTTCGCCTTCATGACAGCCTCGAACTGGATTTTGTAGGCCGACCAGGAAGAAGTCCCGTCGAACGGCGGTACTTTGAATCCACGTAGCGAAGGTGTTGTAGCTACCACGGGAGCTGTAATTCCATCCCCAATTTTTAGTTCGTCCAGCGTTTTCTTCACGTCAGCCATCACGTTGTTAACCCGATTGTTCACTTGATTGATTCGGGTTTCAGCTTCCGACAGGCGGTTGTCATGTTGAGCAACCCTATCCTTCACCTCCCTTATCTCTTTCCTGAAGGTAGCGTGAAGGTCCTTCATGAGAAGCATCTGCTCCTCCTGTCCCCGCTGCAGCCGCTCTTCCAACCGACGGGCCTGTTCTTCCTGTCGGCGGGCCTGTTCCTCCTGTCGGCGGGCCTGCTCCTGCAGCATCATCATCAGAGCACCTAAGTCAGGTGCTGCAAATGCAGGAGCTGCTGACGGGCCGACCTCCGTGGTCGGCAGCTGGCCCTCCGACGCTTGCGATGTTGTACCACCAAATCGTCTCTGGTCCGTCTCCTGTTGGCGTTGACTTCGGGTACGGATACCCTCCGTGTCATCTTTAGGTAAAATCGGCATGATCTGATCCCACTTCTGACACCAATTGTTACGAGCTTGGGGTTCGAGACAATTAAAAACTGCCGAGTAAATTACCAAAATTGACACTTTAATTACAGAACACTAATTACAACTAAAAAACCACACTAATAACAAAATACAATTGTACTACAGATCACTTTAATTCGCAGTTGTATCGCTTCGAAGCATTCGCTTGTATCGCCAATTCAATACTGACTCGGTCGCGGTCTATACCGGCCTTATATAGGGCCTCAGATAGTTTCCAGAACCTTCTACTTTAGAAACATCTAGAATGTTCGAGTACATATCGGTCCCGAAATTTCTAGAAGAATCTTGACCTCCTAGTTCTGCTACTCGATACTAGAGGGCGCTAGTGGTAACTAGTGTTGCCATGTATAAACCATTAATAGTGGCGCGCAACAATAGAATGCCTCTTTTCCAGTAAAAGGGTCTCCGGTTCTCTACACCACCATACGAAACACAGCAGCATTAGGCTGCTATTTTACGCTGGTATTCTGTGAGAGCGTGGTCCTTCCCCGGTCGAGCCGACCCATTCGTGCTACAACTTTACTATTAATATAGCTGCAGCATGGCTCTACCACGTATAAGATTATCATAACATCATAATAATTATCGAAAAATAATATTAATATTATAATAATGACACCATAAAAAATCGAACGAAAAAAAGAGAATCGATTTTTTTAACGAGATTTGTAATTGGCAACACTTTTTATTTTATCCACAAACTAATGAATTACGGATTTACCTAATTTCAGTTTTATCTTTTCGGTACTTTTTTTTGTACAAAAATGTTGCGATCTTGTTTGGATAAATGAATACCGCGATAAATAACCATAAAAAATATGTATTTTTTTACAAATGCAATTTGTTGGGCGCTTCATGGCCAAAATTGGGCATTTCCATTTATTATTGAAGTAGCTCAACGAATCTTTACAGCTGCGTAATTCCTTTCTTAATATGGAAAACGCGTCGCTTATTGCTGCTCGTACAATATCTCTTATTTCTTTATGCAAAATATTTCTGATAGCGGACCGCAGATTAACAGTTTTTTCAACGAAGTTATTATTTAAAGTATTTCCTTGAGTAATGGTTACATTTTGACGTTCGTCGAGAGATTCATTGATAGCATTAGACGAGGAGTTCTTACCAGGAGTATAATTTTTGATTTTATTACGCTGAATTGATGACATATCTTGAATGCACTCAGAGCACTTCCAGTTAGTCGGCTTTTTAGCACTTGTCAGTTGAACACAAAAGTAATGAAATTGTTTTTGCAGTTAGTTTGAAAGCAGAAAATCTTTTCATTAGCCTTCAGAGGTTTGTTGCAACCGCCATTACAAGCATTCATTTTTAATAGTAAAAAATAATGGCTTTACAACTCGACCGACTGAATATAGCGCAGCGACGTTCAAGTAGCGACTAAACGCAGCACGGCGACACGCGAAGCGGGCTCGATGCGAGTTGTGGTCAGCGTCAAAGTTCGTTACATAAAAATTTGAAATATTTTCGCTTATATCTTACAATTCAAAGATTTTTAATTAAGAAAATATTAATTATAATAATATTATTCCCCCTTTCTAAATAGGATCTGTGTAACAGGAACAAGTGTGTTATGTTACGATAAGGCTGACATATCCTTGTAGGATAAAAGCCTTTTTAAATAAAGATAGATAATTTAAAAAAAAACACGTCTTATTCATTCGGGTGCTGGCGCGACTTTTTTTTAATAATATAGGTACTATAATATAATAATATAATTATGACGGCCGTGACGCAATGATTCAGCTTTGAGTTGTGGCGCTGAAGGCCGCGGGTTCGAATCCCGCACGAAAAAGAATTCGTATAATATAAATATGACCGGTGCTTGCGCCATTGCATGTGCGGCGGCGCAGGTGTTGCTAGACAGAATTCTTGTAAACAACACGTGCACCGCACACCTGCGCTATTGTACCTGCGGTGGCGCCCGTGTCTAGCTACTTGTTTTGCTTGTATAAAACGGACGGAGCGGCCGCCGTGAAGGCACCTCCCTCCCCCGCTTCCGGAAGGTGTCCTTGCATTGGGCGCAAAAAAAAAGCCGTGAAGGCAGTCTTGGCTCTGGCGTGGAACGGTGCGCTTGTCGTATTCCGTTACTAGCTTATCCTTGACTCGTTGGATAATTATTATTAATCTTAACAACAAAATTAGTATCGGTACAATTTATAGTTTGTATTAAATAATCTATTGTAAGTTAACCTTATTTAAAAGAAAAGTCAGGCTAGGTTTCTTGCTGGTTCTCCCCAGGACAGAGGTTTTATCCGAACCAGTGGTAGTAGTGCTATATTGAATAAAAGTGATTCTATTCTATTCTAAAAGCCTTTTCATGTGACTCTATACATCATAATATCATCCTTCATCAGAAGTGGGAATAAAGCTTTCCATTTAAATTCTCTATATTATAATGACCTTTCTACAAATATATAAAAATCATTTATTTCTTATATAGAGCTACAGAGCTGAACACAAAGCACAATAACTCGCATATTAAGTTATATTAAATTTTAATTATACGTGCCTGTATCTTCGGGCCAAAATTAAAAGAATGCAAAAAAGTATGACCGATAATTTTTCCGGGATTTTCCATGTCCATGTTTGTCCTTGAGCAATTGATGTAATATGTCAACTGCCTCCACTGTACGTAGACAATCCTAGTGTGGGGGTAACATCTCCTCAAAATATTGGTTGTAATAAATAGGTGTTTATTTTTGCTGACAGGTGGAGGAACGAGAACGGCTGAAACAGCAAATAATAATAGAAGAACAACATCCGAAAATGGCCAACCCGCACGAGCCGATCAAAATGAATTACGAACCATTGAACAAAAAGAATCAAGATCCAAAGGAGCACGTATCGAGAAGCAGACGCCGGAAACGCGAAAGAAAATCCACAGAAAAGTCCGGCAACTTCTTAATAGAGACGAACTCGAACATTGACAAGAATGCCATTTTGATTCGCAAAGAGAACAAGATGGCGTCGTGGCACGAACCGAGCCGTGACGACAATTTCGCGTGGAAATTGCATTTAAAGACATTGTTATACGAAAAAATTTGTCTCGCGTACGCAACGTTGGCCGAATACAGTTACTCGCATGAGCAATATGGTTTTTCATTAAAATATATTGACATGGCTAGTAAGTGTCAAACGTTGTTGAGCAATATGATCATCAAGAGCCGGGTTGTAGATGCGAGCTGCTTGATAGGTCGCGTTGGTGATAATTTCTTTCAGTTGAGCAAAAATTGGAACAGATTGGAGCAGTTTAGGAAACAATTTGAGACTGATCACGAAATAGACAGTAATATTAAGATGGAGATAGAAAATGACATGTATGAGGAAATAGAGGGTGATGTTACGGATGAGTTTGATCTAGGTAAGTTGGACGAGATGGTTGTTAAGTAATGTCCTCCAGACCGAATTTCGGTCACGGCGACCAGATTAAACGGAGACTAGCCAACTGTACAGGACAGGATTATAGTGCAAACGCAGGTGCACTCTATTCCCTCACTCTCATATTCCGATGTGTCGGTAATCCGACACGATTGGACAGAGTTCAGGCGCAGAACCAACGGCTGTACGTGCTTTTCAAGGCACGGGGGTTAAAACACCACCAAATTCCAGACACCGGGCTTCTACTGAGAATTTCTTGAAAGAAAAACCCAATAACTGATTTTGACCTGAACCTGGTTTCGAACCCGGGATCTCATGATCAGCAGTCAGAAAACGGATAAGCCGGTAACCGGCTGTTAAGTAATATTATAACATTCTAGTTGTTACACAAAAATAATCCAACATACAAGCGATTTTAATATTTAAGCGTCACAATTCAGTTTTATTATAGCTGCAGCACGAAGGTTCTCAGGGAATATCATACCAGTTTAAAATGGCATATCTTATTGCTGATGTCTTTCGTGACGAAAACCGGAGACCCGGTTTACTGTAAAAGAGGCATTTCATAATAGTCCTTAAGGGTGGTAAAGGTCCAAAGGAGATAATCGTTTTTAGGCCCACTAGAAATTTTAACGTAACTTAATTTTATTACACAT
The DNA here is from genome assembly GCA_029286625.1 of Parnassius orleans. NCBI lineage: Eukaryota > Metazoa > Arthropoda > Insecta > Lepidoptera > Papilionidae > Parnassius > Parnassius orleans. The sequence goes on from JAGSMP010000089.1 coordinate 1,907,224, forward strand.
AAAAAAAAGATACCAATTTATTATAGTTAACGGCCCAAAGATTTTATGAAAATTTGACCGGAATCATGAAAACTGAAAAAAAAAAGAGTTGTTTTGATGTTCTGGCTAATGTAATATGAAAAAAATGCGTGTAACGAACAGGGGTATAAAAGTCCTCAATAGCTTGCTTTTACGTTAATACTAGCGCCATCTCAGAGGTACCAAGATTACTACACAGTCTTTACACATTTTGTTCAGGAGATGGCGCCACTACCGCCATTTATATCATTTATTATTTATTTCAATAAATAAAAAAATCAATATTTTATTGTAAATACTATAATATTTTGAACATTAAGTATAGCCAGGGGTATAAAAGTCCTCAGTAGCTGACTTTTACGTTGATAATAGCGCCATCTCACAGTCATTAAGAGCACTATTTTCCCCAATATTTTTACACATTTTATTAAAAAGATGGCGTTTATTTTTTATACCGAAGCCAAAATCATATTTTAGTTGTTAATTTCTCATTATTCCCATTAGATACGGTAAAACTAATATTGCTTTTGTAATCTATAGGTTATAAGGAATAAATCGACATGTATTTCATTAAGTTACGCCACAATTTGTGGTGGGTCCATTCTCCATACAAAAAGAAATTGTCTGCTTTGCATTTTGATTGTTAATCGAGGATAGATGAAGCTGGTTATGGGCCACAACACCTACGTACGAGTACCACAAGATGGACTTTGTTTTCCCTTACTTATTTAAAAAAGTTAACGTGATATATTTACGTTTGAAATTTTGATCAAGACGAAGGCTTGCTTTAACTTGTAACTTCTATCGGAAGTCATAAGATATTCCCACCATCTATTAGGCTAATCAAAAAAAATTGCAATAAATAAAAAAATACGAAGGAAATAATTAAAAACTTATAATTTAAAATAAAAAATTTTGTACAACCGACTTCGATATAAATTATTAAGAATAACTCAAAAACTATTGGTCAGACTTTAATCAAATTTATATGGGACCACATGAGAAGCTTTCAAATAAAAAAAGAATCATCGAAATCGGTTCACCCAGAAAAAAGTTATGGGGTAACACACAAAAAAAACACATTCGAATTGAGTAATTCCTCCGTTTTGAAGTCGGTAGAAAATAGGACATTATACTGTTAGAGTTAAGCCGCGTATCGATTACGCGCTCCTGGCGCGCGTGCCATGAATGACCGCGCCGACCAGTGCGTTCCGCGGAACGCGCTCCAAATGTTCCAAGTGTATCAACTGAGCGCGCCCGGTGCGCGCGGCAGCCACTCCAGTGTTTGACCGTTCAACATGGATGTCGGTCGCGTACGAGCAGCTGCTGCTTTCATAGTTCCATGCATCTTCTCTGAGCGCTTTATTAAGATAAAAACGACTTTTGCTATTCCACAGCAGATCTTTTAAACTATATAATTGTATTAATTTACGGCAACTTTGGTTATCCATAGCTCGGAACGCAACGAACACACGAATAATGAAAACAATCGTCCCAACTGGCTCGCGCGCCAAAACTTAAACTACTTTGATACGTGGTAAAAAACCGACACCAGATGGAGCGGCCCGCTCCACGTTTGTGCGTTCCAACGAACAATTTGGCGCGCGTTCCAAGGCGGTATCCATTTCGCGCGACTGGAGCGCACGCCAATGTTCGACCTCTTGGAGCGCATAATCGATACGCGGCTTTACAGGCTATCAAAAGTCCACTGATGAACATGGACCTCCCCATAGATTGCCTCATGGAGGAATATATACATTAGTTGCCATGCTTGGCGGGCGGGTTTGCAACCGCAGTTTATTTTTAGTTGTTATTAGGAAGACGTTGCTGCCTATCTCCTGGTTTGTTTCCCTCTGTTGCCTCTTACGACATCTACGGATATAGGGTAATGGATATTCTTATACCGTCACTAAACGGTCAAAGACATTTTAGTAAGCAATTTATTACTGCAATTGAATGAAAAGGACTGAAGGACTTTGCTTACCTAACAAATATACGTTTTTTTCTTTATTCTATTGGTTTTTAACGCTACCCTCCTCACAAGGAACGTTTCCTGTATTGTGGACACGTTTTACATACATAAATTGCACTTGGAGAAATACTCAGACCCGGTACAAATTGCGTGTGGGACTCGAACTTGCAGCCTGCGCGTATCGTACCTTCCGAGGTACCATGCCGTTATCCATCTTTTTCGGTCTCTTTTGTAACTTTTTTTATATTGATTACAACTTGCAGACATATCACTGCCATCAAGCGACACGGAAGCAATGTTGCGCTCGTGCGACTACTATCGGAGAGCCGGCCGTGTGGCCGGGGCAAAACGCGCAGAGTTGCTTCGAAGATTGGCGTCGGTTTGCAACGAGCTCGCCGTGCGGTTCATGAATGATGCACAACGTAAGTTACACTAGTATAACAGAATACATACATAAATAAACACTCACGCCTGTCACCCAGAGGGGTAGGCATATTCTATCGGTAACATATTGACGTGATGATAACGAAATCAGAGGATACAGTTTGGTGTTACAGTTGCAGCTACATATATATCATCTACATCCAAAATTTAATTACACCACTGGATAGCTAAAGGATCAAAGAATGCGTAACGTTGAATGAGGCCTGTGACACAACTCGCGCAGCGGAGAGGGGTTGGGGAGAGCCGCCATCTTGCGGTCGTTTGGTTACGTACACGTACGTTTCGCCACACCCCGAATATTTTCCATATTTTCTAGCCGGAGTCTATCAGAGACGTTTAAATTTTTTTTTACGTGTTTTACAGTCAAGTCTGGCAACTTTATCAATGGAAGTTAACTTTGCCATCAGGGTTGTACTGGTACATAATTACGATTAACACGGGAAACGTAACGTTTTTCGAGATATTTTATTGGATGAAAATACAACAACTAATTGACAGCATTTTTCGATATGGCAACATGAGAGTTAATTTTGACATTTTTTGTAACGCGAAATTGTACCGGCGAACTTTAATTGATTTTGATTTAAATACTGACTGTAGGTATCTATACATTTGTATTAATATAATATTAATGGTTATCAAATGTAATATATCGTTTTTAACATGTTGGTCTTAACATATATCTATAAAACTAACTTGGCAAAGTCACCATACTAGTGATGCCACGATGTGACGGTTACTTTGCCATGTTTTGCTACAACCAAGGGTTGTCACTTTCAACCTATATTTTTAACCTATTACGACTATTTAAAGAAAGGGTTCTGTATTTGACATTATATGTATGTATGTTTGTATCGATGTTTCCGATTTTACCAAATGAATCGTCAATCAATTCATCCTTATCAAAAGTGAAGGAAAAGAAAAGAGAAATCTATACTATTTTTACTGCGTTGTCGGCGATTAATAATATTATTACTACTGAGTATTTTTCATAATTTCAACTTAGTGTATATACATTAATTTGCACCCTAAAAACAGTGGCATTTTTAATGATTATGAATGTTTTGCTATTATGGGGAAACAATATTTAGATACAATAAGTTTTTTTTACCTGACCGGTCGTAATAAAATGATGATGATGACGAATGAAAAACGAATACTTGTTAAAATTATTGTGACAAGCTTTTTTTATCTATACTATAATTGATTTAAGCTTATTATTGCACCAATTTGATTTTTAATTTTAGACGAGAGTTTTGTTTTATATGTTTAAGTTTTGCTAAGAAATTATTTATTGTGACAATATTTAAATAAAAAAATTGTTAGTACGTAATCAAGTATTTTGACAACCTGTACACATATTTTCAAGTTTGTATGAAATATTGAAAAATGCTTTGCCACAAGCGTAAACTTTGCTATTTGCAATACAATTAAAGTAGCAAATCATAACTCTTGAGTGTTGTGTATTATATTATGAGGTAAACTTACCTTCAACCTTGAAGTGAAATCCTATTATTTTCATTATAAACCCTGATGGTAAAGTTGCCACAAAGTGATGTTAACTTTGCCATTTTCTATTTTTGAGTAATTTGTCTATTTAATGTTCGTATTTGTTTAAATCACTAATAAATACCAAATCTATGAAGAATATAATGTCACATTTAACATTGACGCCCCGTATGACAGTACATTTTTTTGTTGGAAAATTGGTCCTAAACTTTTAAGTCTTTCCAAAAATGGCAAAGTTGCCAGGTTTCACGGTAAATCTTTTGTTTATTTACTGATTAAGAACATCAACAGCAGTTATATAATATGCGATATTATATGTGTTTTAATTATCATCATCATTATACCCCTCACAAGTCCTGCTGAACTAGGCCTCTCGCAAGGAAAGCCAAAAAGTACGGTCTTGAGCAACCCGCATGCGTCAAATTACTGTCTTGTGTTATAATAGAAAATATTTCGATGATATGTGAAGCTAGCACGCATTGGTAAACCCTTTTCTGCCGCAAAACCCTCCTGAAATTGAGAGGAAACTTCTTTATTTATGTTTTGTTCTGTTTCTGGTGTACACAACATCGGTAAAAAGGCACATTATTCAAGAACTTATTAGTTTGTATTTTATAATTAAAATTTGCTATCGTGGTGTTATTTTTGTAGAAGTAATAAGTTTATTTGATAAATATTGTTAAAAGAATGTAGCTATATAAAGCATTTGCCTTCTTTAGTTGGATTTTGAAGAAATGATTACTTGAGACTTTTAGTTTAATAATTTAATGAATAAGAATATGCTATACTACTAACATGAAATGTAGCAAACAAATAGGTATATAGAAAACAAATATTTAAATATTTTTTTTTCATTATACCTTATCGTCTCGTATTGGAAATAAATGCAAACACGGAGTCTGATTAAATATTTAATATATTTGCAGGTCTACAGTTTTGAAATATAAAATATGTTAGAGCGATGTTCGTTAGAAGATGAGTGATTTGTGTGTTGACGTAGGGGGAACAAAAAATGACACTAGACGTAAATGCCATAAACAATACAACTATATGGAATAGCAGGCCGATGTATTGCTCGATAAAAGCGTTAGGCGCAGACACTTATATATTTATTTTATATAATACTAGCTTTTGCCCGCGACTTCGTCCGCGTAGATATTATACTTTAAACCATAGGTGATCCATCAATAATCGCAGTTTCATAGTAAATTCCGTCACCCTCTTTAGGGATGATTTCCGTGATCAAAGCTATCCTATTTCCTTCCCCGGGACTTAAACTATCTCGAGGTTCAACGGTTTAAGCGTGAAGAGGTACATTGACTCACGGGGCGATGAGCGATTTTTTACCCGACCTCGCCCGCAGTACGCCCGACCGCCCTGCGCGCGCCGTACCGCACAATTTTATATCGTCGTTGCTTTTAAAATATTTCACTAAATTACGTAGTTTAAGAGATAAAGTGTATCTAATTTGAACATCAGAAGCGACTAAAGTGTATATTTTGATAAAATCCATTTGTTACTGCAAAATGTGCAATGCAAATAAAGTATCATAATTTTATTTTATTTATCATTCACTATTTTGGTAATAATGGCTTACACATAAAAGATAGATATATACTGTCGCGGACTTTTTTGTAGAACTATTTAGGAGAAACAATTCCACCATAATTATATTTGTGTAACTCTTACAGTTTTTGCACCGCACGCCAAAATAGCTCGCAGATGACAGATTTTTTCCGACTTACTTAAAACTTATAGTTATATTTTGACCAATTTACACAATATCTTTATTAATATATGTATATAATAGCCTATGTGTTATTCTGATGTATGAGCTATATTATTCTAAAGTTTCATTAAAATACATTCAATAGTTTTTGCGAGGAAGAGTAACAAACACAAACAAACTTTCACGTTTATAATATTAGTAGGATAGTAGGATGTTGGGGAATGTTTAATATTTCATTTTAAATGCTGTTATTATTGATCTTTATTATGTCTTCCTTATATACTTTAACTAATTTTCCCAAATAATTTACAACAATTGTTATTTCCATACAGTCATTCATTCATACACTACCTTATTCATTCAAATTTACATTCACACATTTAATAACTTTACTGCTTGATCATTATCTACAATTTGTAATTTATACTTGCAATTGTTGTCACTTGGTGAAACTTCATCTTCATTTTTGTGATTTGGTTAAGCACTTGTATTTGTTTCACAATATTGTTTTAATTTATATATTTATTGACTATAAAAACCGACCGGTTTCGCCTCACGGCATCATCAGGTTATTTCTATACCTATAATATATGTGGCGGCGCTGTCGTCGCACCACAAGCGAAATACATCGAAGCCTAAATCGCGCTATCAAAGTTCCGAATTAAAAACAGTATATATACAATAGCTCCGAACTACCACTCGGAGCGTTGGCCGCTCCCCGGGCAGAACACCTTGCTCGGCGGGAGATCTCCCCTTTTTCTTCCACCCGGCGCAATATAAATACATATAAATTAGTTAGGTCGTCTAACATGACACTTTATATTTCAGAGATCTACGTAAAATACATGGAGGAACCGGACCAAAACGACTCGAAAGCCAAGATCTTACTGAAACAGTTCACGTCATTGTCTCGCCGCTCCGCCGAGTGTCTTGACGAGGCGACGAGCATTTTCGAGCAAGTAAACGACGTGCCCAACCTTGCATTGCTGTACTGCAACAAGGGGAGATACATGAGGTTTAAAGCGCATTGCGATCAGGGTGGCTTTGGGTGAGTATTCTCATTATTATATCATTAGTATACAAATAAATATCATTAACATTCAAGGGGATAAGAGTGAATGACATTCAAACCCTTATGTCAATTGAAACACTATGAGGTGGCAAAATGAAACTTTTTATAGGAATTGTATGAAAATATCAGGATTTTACGTCGTAGTTTCTAATAGTAAACTAGAGAAATGTTTTCTTTAGGCGTTTTTTGGAGAAGATGTAGTCATAGATATTGTTGCCTATCAGAAATGACATTAGGAATTTGGAATTTCAGAAAGCCAGCAACAAAATAGAAACAAAAATTCGACGGGACCACGGCCCTATGTAATAAATTTTACAATTTGTAATTACAATTTACATTTCACATTTCTACATATTGCTATACTTTTTTATAATAAAAGTTAAAAATCACAAAATATATAATATTTCCAGCTTTGGATATTTAATTAATAAAAAAAACCACTTACCAATACTCGAAACTATGTAAAGTAATCCTTAATCCTAACTATCTTATCTAATAACAATCCTTATATACTAACTTACCTAAAATTTATACTACGTCGCGGCTGTGTCGGTATAGAAGTGCCGGTAGGTGATTTTGTAATGAGCTCTGGAAGATGTTGTTTTTTATTAGGAGTAAAAAAATCACTCTCTGCCGCCACCTCAGCCACGCCATCTTCATCATCTTCACGCATCTGTTCTATATAGGAGCCGGCGGAAAGATGTCTGAAGATTTCTGCGAGTGTCCACAGCTTGTCGATAGGACCTAATTTCCTCATTTTGACTTTTATTAAAAAAAATGTCAACTACAACCCGTTATATTTAATGGTGTCCCTGTTCCTTATAATGACTTTGTAAAAAATTTAGGTATCCTTTTGGATTCCAGCCTTTCTTGGACTCCACAAATTAATGCAGTGAGCCGTAAAATGTTTGCGGCATATGCTTCATTCCCGAGCCTTAACTACTTTTTACCTATTTCCACCAAAATTACGCTGGCACAATCTTTACTAATCCCTATCCTCGACTATGCTGACATTTGTTACCTTGATATAACCGAGGAGCAACTTAACAAAGTTAATAAAAAAAATAATAAAAATAAAATAAAAAAAAAAACTTAATAAAACCAAAATTTCTGTATACGGTTCATATTTGGGCTTCGTAAATATGACCAAGTCTCAGAATACCGCACTAAGCTCAAGTGGCTCCCAATCCGTCTTCGTCGGAATACTCATATACTTTCTGCTCTCTACTGCGTCTTATTTAATATATCTAGTCCTCCCTATCTAAAAGAACGTTTTAAATTGCCCAGCTCCTATCATAATTTTTCCTTACGGTCCAAAGAAAATTTTTCCCTCCTATATATCATTTTCTGTTCTTGGAGTAAGACTTTGGAACTTCTTACCCCAGTCAATTAAAAGTGCTCAATCCTTAAATGTGTTCCAGAAACAGGTTAAGGAACACAGTTTGTCTTACTAACCCCGCTGTCTTCCTCCTCTTATTTATGGTCATTGATCTACTTAAAAATGTTGCCTTTTGAGTGCATAAGTTGGTAACTTTTCTTTTTAGTGCAACCTACCCGTCGTTCTTTTTCTTATTTTTTATTTAATTCTTCTTCTGGGTTGTCTGGAAGAGATTGATATGTAGCAATAAGGCCGCCTTTTGTTTTCCCTTAATATTTGTTATTTTTTTTGTTATTTTTATCTTTTCTTGGTGTGCAATACAGAATATTGTATTGTATTGTATTAATTTGCTTAGTGCTCATTGGATAGAATAATGAATTTCTAGTCCCAAGTCTTAACTCCCCAAGTATTGATATAATACTCTATAGAAACTGGAAACCATTATTTAAAATTAATTTCTTAATTAACTGAAATTGTGTAACAAAAAACTTTACCTCAGTCACAACTAGCGACATCTGGTGGGTGCAAGATTATTAGCCCTCATTCATCGAATTCGTTCTGATTGTAAGCTTGCGAGAGATCAATTTAACTAAAATAAGAATAAGCCACGCTGCAGCTATATTATGGTTGTAGCACGAATGGGTCTGCTCGACCGGGGAAGGACCACGCTCTTACAGAATACCAGCGTAAAATAGCAGCTTAATGTTGCTGTGTTTCGTATGGTGAGTGTAGTGAACCGGAGAGCCTTTTTACTGCTTAATCCTCGGGGGTGACAACGCATCTGCATTTTGATCCTTTATCAAGCCTAAATGAAGATGTCTATGGGCCACAGCATCCACTTACCATTTGGTGGACTGTGTGCTCATAAGTAATCTAACGACCAAGTCTCGGCGTTTCTTTTAGTACGTAGTACATGTTACTTCAATGACCGCTGCTATATGCGCTGCGTAAGCGCGTTGACGCAGAGCTCGACGCGAAGATAAGCGTTGGTATTCGAGCCCGTCTGGTATTTATAATAAAGAAGAAATTATACATATGGTTGACACTTATAACTGTTTCGATGAGCGGCACACGTGTTGGTAAGAGTAAGGACCAAGTACCGTAGGGGAAGTTCCTAACAACGTCGAAAATCCATACCTATTCTGATAGGGTTGTCACCCAATGCATGTATAAATTTTAAGGAAAAAATAGAAATATTATATAGTAATCAACATTTAATTATTTATTTACACTTTTTTTAAATATAGAATAAGGGTGACAAACGAGCACACAGTCCACCTGATGATAAGTGGTTGCTGTGGGCCCATAGACATCTACATCTATCTTCGTTTATGAATTTAAATGCAGATGCGTTGTCAGCCGTGAGGACTAAGATGGAATGCCTCTTTTCCAGTAAAAAGGGTCTCCGGTTCTCTACACTCACCATACGAAACACAGCAGTGTTAAGCTGCTATTTTACGCTGGTATTCTGTGAGAGCGTGGTCCTTCCCCGGTCGAGCCGACCCATTCTTGCTACAACTATACTATTAATATAGCTACAGCATGGCTCTACCACGTAAAAATTATAATTACTTTATTGTACACCTTAATAAAAGGATTACAAAGGGCAGACTTAATGCCTTTGGCATTCTCTCCCAATCAACCCGGGACATGTGGAAAATAATGTGATAGGTGCCAAATATAAAATTAACATATTTATAAATTAAAAATAGACATATTATATATATTGACGTAAGTACAATAAACTTACTATATTATATATGACATACATATATACATATTTTAAATACAAATAGATATATAAGATAAACCTATAAATAAAATAACAACAAAGGTAACCAAATTGACCATACTAACTACCATCTGCTATCTTCATAATGTATTTACGTACCAATCTTTTAAATGCAGTCTTGTTGGATATTTTTCTAACGTCTTCGAGCAAGGAGTTCCAGAGCAGTACAGATTGAATGGTGAAGGATTTACCAATAAAAATGGTCAAATGTAGGAACGCAGAGTTCTATAATGCGTTGATGAAATATACTTAAATTTGTCCTTGAGATAAGAAGAAGTGGATGGATCATTTAAGATAGAGAAGAGAACAAGCAAAATTCTAGAGTCACGCCTCTGTTTAATAGTGAGCCATTTAAGGCGAGAGTGATAGAAAGATATATGATCATATTTACGAAGACTAAAAATGTATCTGATGCTATTGTTGAGAAGGCGCTCTAGCTTGTTAAGAAAATTTTGGTTTAAATCCGGGTAACACACGCAAAAAAAAAATCGGTAGTATAAGTGACTGTACAAGCATAATTTTAGTCTTAAAGGGAAGACAATTTTTTAAGAGATTAAGAGATCGTAAAGTAGCAGATACTTTACGAAATGTTTGAGATATATGAACCCTCCCAGCTCAGAGTATTATCAATATGGAGACCAAGATTTTTAACTGAAGAAGAGAACGGTATCAAGCGATCATTATAATAGACGGAAGGTAGCCTCGCGGTATTAATTCTTGCAAGCATAATCATGGACTGACTTGAGATTGGAATTCAATTTGTCAATCGCATTACGAATGTCACAGATGTCAGACTACGTAAATTTGTAGGTCATCAGCATGCAGATGGTACGAACAATCAATATTGGATGTGATGGAATTAATAAAAACAGAGAAGATTAACGGGGAAAGTATACCGCCTTGCGGTAAGCCAGAAATCAGGTCAACCCACTGTGAAGTCATTTGCTCCAAGTGGACAGACTGCTGACGTCTGCGAATATAAGATGAGAACCACTCCAGGACTGACGGTGCAAACTTCAAATAGGAAAGGATAGCAAGAAGGATATCATGGTCAACTGTGTTAAAAGCATTAGAAAAGTCTATGAGCACCACAACTGTAACTTTCTTGTTTTCCATATCCTCTCTAATATCGTCAGTTATTTTAAGTAACGTAGTTGTGGTGCTGTGACCAGGACGGAATCCGGACTGAAAGGTACTCAGCAGGTTGTCTATATATGAAATTGGAAATTTGTGCTGTGTGCTGCCGAATTACTGGCAAGACTAATTAGACGCGTGCACGACACCTATGATTCACGCTATCATATTAGTGAGATGTACGCGTTCACAGACTCAATGGTCACACTTTTTTGGTTAAAATCTTCTCCGCACCGCTGGCAAACCTTTGTCGCCAACCGCGTCGTCAAGATTATTGACAATTTACCAGCCGCTAATTTTCATCACGTCGCGGGAATAGATAACCCAGCTGATTGTTTATCGAGAGGTCTTACACCCGAAAAGCTAATATCTCATCCATTATGGTCACAAGGTCCGCCCTGGCTCACGCAAGACCTCTCGCTGTGGCCTATCATCAATACAGACCATAATAGTATAGCGCTAGACAACGTACCGGAAGAGATAATAACCGCACACCCCATTACTACGTTAGATCCAGAAATGTCTCTAGTTCGGGATCTTAATAAACGCATCTCCTCATGGAGTAGGCTCACGCGTATCCTTGTTTATGTCTGCAGATTTATAAATAAACTACCTCGTTCCGGTTCGATAGCAGTTACCGCGTTCGATATATGCGCCGCCGTTCATATGATAATAGGCGATATTCAAAAAAGACATTTTGCATTCGACATTCGACAGCTAGGAGCCGGTAATAATTGCTCTCCTGCGCTAATGACGCTTAAATCATTTTTATGTGATGGCCTTATCTACGTTGGTGGCCGCCTTACCAACTCCGTTGAAAGTTCAGAATACAAATATCTGATCATTTTACCGCATCACGACGCTCTTGTAGAGTCGTTGATCGATCATTATCATAAAAAATATTTACATGCCGGCCCTGAGCTGCTCATGTCTTTGTTAAGGCAACTATTTTGGATCTTGTCTGCTAGACGAATTATTCGGTCTAGAATTGATAAGTGTAACGTTTGCTATAAATTAAAACCGCTCCCGCAATTTCCTTTAATGGCTGCTCTACCGGGACATAGAGTCACGCAAGCAGAGAAAGCTTTCGCTCATACTGGCTGTGATTATTGCGGCCCTATATCGTATACGCCCATACGAGCTCGCGGTGTTAAAACTCGCAAGGCTTACTTATGTATATTTACTTGCCTTACCACGCGCGCACTCCACATCGAAGTAGCCACGGATCTTACCTCTGTGATTTTTATCGCAGCTTTAAAGCGCTCCTATCCTATCGCGACGGGGTCCCGTGAAATGCCTCTACTCTGATCGTGGAACAAATTTTGTAGGCACGCGATCTTATCTACAAGACTTAAATAATTTTATCACAAAGAAATACCGCCCGCGTTTAGAAGAAGAATTGGCCGAAAGTCGCATTGAATTCAAGTTCATAGCGCCTGCCGCCCCACATTTCGGTAGTTGTTGGGAGAGTATGATAAAATGTGTAAAGAACCATCTTTTTAAGGTTATTGGACAGCAGATCCTTGCGTTTGAGGAGTTAATCACAGTCCTTGCTCAAATAGAATGTTGTAAACATTCTATTTGAGCAAGGACTGTGATATGTTTTATGTTGGTTTTATATTGGTTTATGTTATGTTTTAACGGGTGACAACGCATCTGCATTTTGATTTGTAATCGAGGATAGATGTAGATGTCTATGGGCCGCAGCAACCACTTACCATCATTGCTCGTTTGTCACCCTTATCCTATAAAAAAAAATACTAAACTCTCGTCCTCTCACTATGTTTAGCTCTGATCCAGCTGAATCGACAGCTTTTACGCCCGCACATTTTTTGAATACGTTACCATTACACTCTCTACCTGCACCTGATGTGGAATCTTCCCCAATTAATTTGCTTCAACGACACGCACTCTTAGATAAATTGGTCCAATCCTTTTGGCGTCGTTGGAGAACTGAATATCTGCATCAACCGCAGGCGCGGCAGAAATGGACTCAATCCTCAGTCCCCGTAAAGGTGGGCACAGTTGTCATAATTATAAATGATAATTCACCGACCCTCTCCTGGCCTTTGGGAGTGATCGTAAAGGTTCATCCGTCTAAGGACGGTATAGTTCGTGTCGCTATAGTAAAAACGGCAAGGGGTACACTCGTGCGACCAGTGGTGCGCTTGTGTGCGTTGCCTACGCAATAATAAACTCTACATCTTATATCTTTTCTTTACATCTATGTATTATAATATATATTTATATTCGCTTAGCTTTAGATAGTATTAATTGTATTTATCGCATCACATTATTATTATCCTTTTAAAGGCGACCCTTTAAGGGCGGGGGAAATGTTACCGCCACTTCTCAAATTGAAATATTTCGCGTTTTTTTTGGTCAATCTTATTGACGAATCAGATTCCTCTATAATACCTTTCATTCATTCCATTCGTTCCTTCTTGCGACCGACAACCGGGTAGAAGAGGAGTCTAAGTAAAAACACGCCCGCACGCGGAAGCATATCGTGTCACGCTAGCTATATCTATTTAATTATCATATACTTAAAATCACGGCCGTGAATTGTGTCTAATAAGTGTAAATCGCGCAAGAAAACTAGGAGTGTATCACGCGAGTGTCAACCTCAAGTACGAAGAGAAGCTGCTGGCGTTCTCCAGGTTACCTTCAGTTTTATGTGTCTGTTGCAAATTTCAACGAAATACAATTCCAACTACCTATTACAGTCCACTTTATACCAATTTTAAACCACGCATTACCACTTATAATTATAATATATACCATATATAATTATATGTTCGATAACTCGTTGCTATCTTGTAGTTAGTGACGTAATCCCGTTGCTGTAGAAATCTTGGGATTTTTGATCAAAAAATGCGACCAGTAGTTTTGACAGTCCTCTATTGATGTTAACCTAACACTACCCAAATAATTCTTAAGAGACCGAAACAAGTAAAAATCTGAGGGTGCAAGGTTAGGACTATATGGTAGATGCATTAACACTTCCCTAACAAGCTCTCTTAATTTTTGCTGAGTGGCCAAAGATGTGTGTGGTCTGGCGTTATCATGATGAAATTCCACTCTTATTCTGTTGATCAATTCCAGCCGTTTTTTCTCAATTTCTTGCTTGAGTCTTATTAGATGTTGGCAGTAGAGATCCGAATCGATAGTTTTGCCCGGCGGTAAAAGCTCATAGTAAACGATGCCCTTCCAATCCCACCATACACACAGACTCACCTTATTGCGTGTTAATCCGGGTTTCGCTACAGTCTGTAGATCTTGACTACCCTGTGACCATGATTTTTTTCGCACGTTCCTGTCGTAGATGATCCACTTTTCATCACCAGTGATCAATCTTTTCAAAAATGGTTTGGTTTCATTACGTTTCAATAGAGAATCGCAAATGAGTACACGATTAATTATATTTCTTTCAATGAGCTCGTGTGGTACCCAAATATCGAGTTTTTTTGTATAGCCAGACTTTTTAACATGGGTAAAAAAAGGCTATGTTGTAACTACTAATCAAAGTCAAAGTCAAAGTCAAATTTATTTATTTGTGAATACAGGAGATAGAATAGATCTTTAAAAAAATGATATTCGCTGCATTCAACCCTTAGATATACAAATATTATAAAAGTTAAAGCTATAGCCTATATACGTCCCACTGCTAGGCACAGGCCTCCCCTAATTTTTGAGAGGGTTTTAGGGCAAGGAAATGTACGCTGCGCTGCCCTAATGCGTGTTGGCCAACTTCACATGTCCTCGAAAAATTTTTTTTCTTAATTCTCAGACATGTAGGTTTCCTCACGATGTTTTCCTTCACCGCCGAGCACGTGGTAAATCAGCGCTTAAAATTGCAATTAACAATTTCATTGTTAACCATCAGAGCTACCACGGCTCCTTACAAATATTATAGTTACAATTAAATCTACTACATTTCTACAATTATATTATTTCATTATATTATTTATATTGCAATTATATTAGTATGCTTAACAATTATGTAATTTAATTATCTAATATATAAAAATAAATTTGTGTTTGTTCGTATTTTATGCAATGCCATACCGTTCATCAGATTACAGCAAAACTTTGTCAACTTATTCATTGCACTTGTGCGAAGGTTATAGGCATAGTACAATTAACTTACACGAGGTGGCGCGGGTATCGTACCGACAAACTTATTTGAAAGTCATATATCATTTATAAGAATGTTTTATCATTCCTAATTAAACAATATAACTCTTCCAAATTTAAAACGATATTTCCACTATTATTTCTTCTGCGGCAACATCGTGCCGGGTCATTATCATTACAGCCCTTTACATGCTGAACATAGGCCTCCCCCAAGGAATGCCACAAAGCACGGTCTTGAGCCACCTGCATGCATCGACTTCCTGCATGTCTTACCAGGTCGTCACTCCATCTAGTGGGGGGTCACCCTACCCTTCGCCTACCGATACGAGGCTGCCACTCGAGAACTTCGACAGCGACACGAGCCGGGTACCAGCTAGTGTATTAATAAAAATAGGATATTTACAATACATATATAGTAGTCTAATCGAATGTTAAAAATGATATATTATGCAATGTCATTATACTCGTAATATGCCTACTGATGCGTCGCTTAAATATTCATTAATTGAGTAGTAGCATTTCTCAATTAGAATTTTTTTAAATTTATGAATATTTTCCATTTCCTGAAACATAGAAACTTTATTGTAGATTTTAGTTAGTATACCGAAAACGCTTTTTCTAAATAACACTGTCTTTGATGAAATTTTATGAATTTTATTTTTTCGTCGATTGTTTATTATTAAGTAATCATTAAATATTTCTGGATTAGTTTTTACAAATGTCACAACTTTATATATATACAGCGCGGAAAATGTCAACAATTTAAATATTTTATATTGTGGTTTACAGCTCTTTGTACTTGGTATATTTGCAATAGCATGTACATACTTTTTTTGCGCTTTAAAAATATCTTCGCGCCTTGTATCTTTGCCCCAAAAATTACACCGTAGCTCACGGTAGAAGATACGAAACCGTGATATACGCAAACCACGTATAGCATCTTCATTTACTACTTTGGATAATACATGTAGAGCGTAAGAAAATTGATTAAACTTTTTGCAAATATATTTTGTATGAGTTTCCCACTTTAAGTTATTATCAATGTAAAGACCTAAGAACTTTGTTACTTTGGTTTCATTAACGGTATCACCATCGTAATTAATGTTAAGCAAATCAAGGGGCCATTTTCGTTGATAAAAATACATTATTTGAGTCTTTTTTTAAGTTTATTATTAAATTATTTGACTTAAGCCAATTATATTCTTTAGGTTGTTATTAATTTCATTTTCATAATTATTTATGGCTGTACATGTAAACACTATAGAGCTATCATCTGCAAATAGAGTCATAGAAAAGTTTACGCTGTTAGGTAAGTCGTTAATATATACTAAAAATAATAAGGGACCAAGTACACTTCCTTGAGGAACACCAAAATTTGAGGATCGAGGACAAGACCAATAAATATATTTATTTGTTGTCCCTTAGGCAAATCCTTAATACTTGAGTAATTTGAATCCTGTTTGTCAAGTAGGATTTTATAAGATGAAGTGTCTTGCCTCTTATACCGCATTTATTTAATTTTATAATTAACAAGTCATGCCTAACAAAATCGGAAGCCTTCGAAATGTTCATATATAGGGCTGTCACTGGTACTTTTCTGTCAACCTTTGTAAATACTGGGTATAAAAATTCATAAATTGCTACATTAATAGATTTGTTTCTACGAAAACCTTTTTGTTCTTTTGCAAAAATATTGAATTTTTCAAAGTAATTATATAGATTCTTATAAATTACTTTTTCTATAATTTTGAAAATATAGAAGTCATAGTAATTAGACTTTAACAGTATAAAATCTCTCTGTTATCTTTTTTAAATAGTGGTTTAATAGTACATGTTCATATGCCGATAATATGCCTAATATGCCGATCTTGCTCCACTTTTTCAAAAATGGCATCGACTTTATCCGTATGAGGGCGACCAGAGCGAGCTACATCTTTGATATCGAAATTCCCATACTGATAACGCTTGAACCAACTTTCTGCTACTCTTGCTGACACTGCATAAGGTCCATAAATGTCATAAGTTTTTTCGCAGCTGTTTGAGTCGCATTTTCCCCTTTTTTGTAATAAAACTTCTGAATGTATCGAATTTCTTTGTTAGATTTACTAATTTTGGCGGACAGAAAAACAATTGAAAAATGACGAGAAAGTGTTTTTACTTTTACTTTTATTTTTATTTTCTTAATGTCTTATATGTATTGATATTAAAACCAGTCAGATACAAACAGTACAAACAAGATTTTTCTTCAATTCTATACAAACAAAATACGAAGAAACTTTTTCTCCGACCTATTACACAATCTCTAATAAAAAAACTTAATAAATTAGTTGATCCATAAAATCACGAAATATTGTTCGTCTACTTATTTGAACGCAAACGACTCATAGCCCTTTCGTTCATACCCTGATTGTGCCGGCGCAAAACGGTTTGTAATCCCGACGGTGCGTCGGTGAACCTGTCGGTGAGAGCTCACGCACACATCGTTGCGTTATCAATGGGTGTACAGTCCTCGCGGCGTAAGCTGAGCTTTGCATTTGTGTGAGTGATCGCCAAAAGTACAGTTAGTAAAAAATCAATGTTTTATTAAAAGTTAATGCTGATATTTTGATTATCCTAAATTATAGTAATAACAGTAATAAACTACATAACAATATTATAACTCTTCTTCTCCGCTCATTGCATCTTCATCTCCACTCTCGTCTGATGACTCATCAGAGCCTGTGTTAATAATGAATCGCTCCGATAAACCGTCGATAGCGGCGTCTCGACCATCAAATGCTTTTTATTCTTTAACTGCACGGTCACAAACATTTTTCCACTCTTGTACAGTGATCGCGTCAACTTTTTCCTTTGTTAATCTCATTATAGTGTCCATATTCATTGACACGTTTTTTTTAGCTACGTATCCTTTTACCATTGCCCATATATTTTCAATAGGATTGAAATCAGGGTGGTAGGGTGGTAGACGTAGAACGCTGTGACCATGTTCTTGGAGCAAATTATCAATTTTATATTCAACAAATCTTGCTTTGTTTTGTAGTATCAACTGATAAAGTTGTGGTTTAAGCATCGATCCAGAGTGATCGATATTTCGATATTTGAGCCAATCAATCATAGCTTGTTTACGATGGTTTGAATTGGGCGCGGGATTTTGATACGAATTGTGGTATGATGCATTGTCAACCACCACAACACTATTCGGTTTTAAATTTGGAATTAGCTGCGTTTGCAACCATTTTGTGTAATTCTCGGTGTTCATATTATAATGATAATCACCACTTTTTTGGTTTGCCTTGAACATGAGTAGGGCATTGGGTATGAAACCGTCCTCTCCGCCGGCATGAACTATTATTAACCGATTTCCCTTAGAAATTGGTTTCTTTAAACCAGAGGTGCTTCCATCTGAATAAGATTTCGACGAAGTGTGAGACGTGTCTATATATGTTTCGTCAGTATAAACGATTGGGCGGCCCTGAGCGCGATATTCGGCAATTTTAATGAGAAACATTATTCGAAGATATCGTATTTCATGTTTCTCCATAAGGATTCTGCGATTATTTTCTGTCCTTTTCCACTTGAATCCTAATAGAGAGATACTTCTTTTCTTAATGACGTAATTGCACCTGGATAATTTATTTCTGCCTTTAACTTTTCGTGTAATATTTTCATAGTGGGAACCTGTTTGTCGGTGATGTGAAAGTTACGAAGTATTCTCCGAATTAACGCTTTATCAAAATCATCGATCACAATGATATTTTTCCTGCATCTTGTTTTTTTCGGAGATTTAAATTTGCTTCCATCTTCCAAAGCACATTTACCTTCTAATAAAACCTTTTTTACAGTTGACAGCGGAATTCCCGTCGATGTCGCTACCAATTGGGCCGACGTAACGACACTTGACATATCCTTGTCGTTTAAATCTTTGAAATTTGTATAAAATTTCTTTTGTTTGGCTGCTTAATGGTCGTTTAGTCAATTTACTTACAGTAGGAGCCATTTCACAAAAAATTCGAACACAACCACAAAAAATTACACGTCTATCTGCTAGCGGTACCAGAGGTGAAGTGGGGAATGTGCGCGGCAGGGAAGCGACGCGTGGAGGATGCGCCGCGCCTCAGGCCGCGTTTTAAAAACCAGTATAAACTGGTTTAAACCATGCGCGGGACGCGCTGCGCCTCAAGCCGTATCCCACTGTACACTATCTGTGTGCACTCACACAAAAGCAAAGTTCAGCTTACGCCGCGAGGACTGTACTCGTAGCGAGCCGTTTGTATGTAAAGTACGGCCAACGAGAAGCGATACCAAATATAAACAAAACCAATGCAAGGTTATTAGGAATAGCAGGGGTGCCTAACTTTTTGATAGTTAGATTATATATTTAAGTAGACAATATAGTTTTAAAAAATGTCTAGCAAACCTAAAAAATAGACTTTTTATAAATTTTGTTATAATTTGAATTATTGTATAATGTAGATTTAAATTAAATAACGAGAATAATAATAATGTTTCTGAATATCGCTTGCCTAACAACTGTGTGCCCGGTGTATGGTAACAGGCTTGCCCCCTGTTACATAGGGACTTAAATATATCAGGCAAAATGTGGGTGTTAATATCTCTGCCTACTCCTTATATATACAGGACTGATGATATATATAAAATACTAGCTGCTTTCTGCGCCATCTCTTTTCTGTATTTTTTTAACATATTTTCTTTAACATATTTGTAGGTATTAATAACCATATTTTTTTCATTCACAGTAAAACTAGTCACCTAAAATTAAAAATTAAATTAAAATGATATACATACTTTACTTACATGCATCTTTAATAAATTAAGAAAAGTTTTATTATGACAGTTGCTGTTTTTTAAATAACTTTAAGATAACTTTAAAGTACACTCCGAACAAAGAAGTTTCAATTAAAACTACTAAACAACAACAACTCCCGAATGTTGGCGAACCCGTCTTGACCCTGACATGTTTTTGCCAGGAAAACGAGACATTACGACAAATACACAAGTTGGAAAGAGATAGATAATAGATTATCAACTCCACAGTCATTTTTAAGGTAAATGACGTTTCGTATCGCTGCTAGTTGACCGTACTTTAGCTACCCTCTGGTCGGTTTCTTTACTCATGTGGCTAAGCTTTGCAAAAACAATGGCCATTTTGGACTAGGAAAATACATAAATTGTTGCCGACATAGACATAGACTCAAATTATTAAATATGTTATTATTGAATGTATCCGTAATTATTTACGTTTTTAAACAAAGAGTATATAATTACGTTTTACTAGAGAAGTCCATACCATACCAAAGAGTATATAATCTAATAAAAAGTAACATTGTGATATAATTACTACGTTTTATCTATACTTTTTCTAAAGTCTAAATCGATTTTTTTAATCGAAATTAAATTCTAGACAATGGAACCGTATCAACTTATGTTAATAATTGAAATAAGAAAAACCTTTCATTTTAAAATGCTACACATTAATAATATACCACATAACCTCAAAAACATATTGCGTTGATAATTCCTAGATTCTCCGTATTTTTAAAAATATACCTAATACTGTATTTTATTATATTTAAATAGACAAATGAAATGACATATTATGTTTCATCAAGTTACGTTATATTCTAATTTACTAGTCCAAGCATATTAGGACAGTGGCCATTGTTCTTTTAAAGTAAGTGGGCTAGGCCGCTCAAACTTTGAACTTTGATGTGCGTTGAACGACAGATACTGGATAACAAAGTGCAAATGTGTGTTCAAACTTTGCGCACATACGCAAATGCCCTTGCCACACTTAGCGACTTTAAAGCAATTTCGAGGTAAGTCTGGAGCAGGCGTGTGACATTGGAATATCGTTTTTGGTGCAGCGTGGAAAAGCGGAGGCTGTACGGCGAGGCGGAGCAGCTGTACCGGCGCGCGCTGAAGATGCTGGGCCCGCGCGAGACGTGCGGCGCCGCGTCCGTGTGGGAGCTGGTGTCGTGGGAGCTGTCCTGCCACCTGTACACGCGCGCCGTGCTCATGCAGGACTGCCCGCAGCTATACGACAACGTAACCCTTCACTGTACACTGTACACTATACAATAAGTATGACTAACCGTCCGTGTGGGAGCTGGTGTCATGGGAGCTGTCCTGCCACCTGTACACGCGCGCCGTGCTCATGCAGGACGCCCGCAGCTATACGACAACGTAACCCTTCACTGTACACTGTACACTATACAACAAGTATGACTAACCGTCCGTGTGGAGCTGGTGTCGGGAGCTGTCCCCACCTGTACACGCGCGCCGTGCTCATGCAGGACTGCCCGCAGCTATACGACAACGTAACCCTTCACTGTACACTGTACACTATACAATAAGTATGACCAACCGTCCGTGTGGAGCTGGTGTCGGGAGCTGTCCTGCCACCTGTACACGCGCGCCGTGCTCGCAGGACTGCCCGCAGCCATACGACAACGTAACCCTTCACTGTACACTGTACACTATACAATAAGTATGACTAACCGTCCGTGTGGGAGCTGGTGTCGTGGGAGCTGTCCTGCCACCTGTACACGCGCGCCGTGCTCATGCAGGACTGCCCGCAGCTATACGACAACGTAACCCTTCACTGTACACTGTACACTATACAATAAGTATGACTAACCGTCCGTGTGGGAGCTGGTGTCGTGGGAGCTGTCCTGCCACCTGTACACGCGCGCCGGGCTCATGCAGGACTGCCCGCAGCTATACGACAACGTAACCCTTCACTGTACACTGTACACTATACAATAAGTATGACTAACCGTCCGTGTGGGAGCTGGTGTCGTGGGAGCTGTCCTGCCACCTGTACACGCGCGCCGTGCTCATGCAGGACTGCCCGCAGCTATACGACAACGTAACCCTTCACTGTACACTGTACACTATACAATAAGTATGACTAACCGTCCGTGTGGGAGCTGGTGTCGTGGGAGCTGTCCTGCCACCTGTACACGCGCGCCGTGCTCATGCAGGACTGCCCGCAGCTATACGACAACGTAACCCTTCACTGTACACTGTACACTATACAATAAGTGTGACTACCCGTCCGTGTGGGAGCTGGTGTCGTGGGAGCTGTCCTGCCACCTGTACACGCGCGCCGTGCTCATGCAGGACTGCCCGCAGCTATACGACAACGTACACCGTACACTGTACAATAAGTGTGACTAACCGTCCGTGTAGTAGCTGTCAAAGATCTATAAATATATCGTGCTGAGGTGTTGAAAGAGGCAACAGAGTAAAAATTCCAGGAAATGGGCAGCAGTTTCTTTCTAATAATATTTAGAAAGCAAAAAAACTGTGGTTCGCAATCCGCCTGACAAGGTGACTGGCCCAATGGCGACTGTGACAATTACCTGCTTATGCGTCAACTATGAGGAGGTTTATATTCAGCAGTAGACTTTGATAGGCTGTAAAGATCATGAAGAAGTATGACAAACGAGCACGCACTCCACCTGATGGTAAGTGAATGCTGTATACATGCCTCCATCCATCCTCGATTAAGAATCAAAATGCAGAAGTATCGTTACCCCTGAAGACAAAAAGAATGCGTTACCAGTATAAAGGGTCTCCGGTTCTCTACACTCATCACACGAAATACAACAGCATTAAGCTGTGGGTGGTTATCATATTGGTAAAAACTAACCCGCATAATTAAATGGAAAGAAACATAAGTAACACAACTAATCAATAAAACTACTTCAAATAGATAGCGCTTGATTGACGATCACTGTATTAGACGTTGGCTTTATTAACGCTGCTGCCTGTCGCTAGTCTGGATATTTTACGTCGCTTGTAAATTATATGGTTATACCGCCATCTATCGGAAATTAGAAGACTTTTTCCCATAGTCTCATTTTACGTCACCCACGGGACTAAATGGAGTGATGAATTCTCTCACACTGCAGTCAATTACATAAACACTACCCACTAAAGTTTGATAAGAGATTATGATCAATTATGCAATAACTTAAAAATGTGTTTTTTAATTTTTTTGATTTTTTAGATACCCTTATAAACTGTGTAGTGGCGGTATAAGATCCGCTACTCCATATTATCTCGTGGGTGTCGTAAGAGGTGACAGAGGGAAACAGGTTAGGAGATGAGTAACAGCGTCTCCCTAATAACGGCTAAAAATTAAAAACTGCGGTTGTCTACCCGCTTGCAACTGCAATTTTATTTTTAGCCTCAACTTTGGCAAATATCCCCCCTATGAGGTAATCTGTAGGGGAAGCCTATGTTCAGTTGTGGACATTAATAGGCGGTAACGGTAAGACGATGACTGAATGATGTGTGACTGACTGATTGATGATTGGATTCTTTTCAACCCCATCAAAAGACTGCTTTTTAAGATTTCTAAATTTTTATTATATCTTTAATAGGAAGTGACTGAGGTTGCCGAAGCGTTTAAACACGCTCTCAAGTACTGCCTCCTGAGTCCAGGGCCTAGGCAGTATCTCTATCAGTTCCGAGCGGCTATGATATACCACCGGCTGGGTTCTTTATACCATTCACAGTTCAGGTAAGTCCTTATTATTTTTTATTTTGGTATCATATTTTTTTCAATTTTCGTAATAAATATGCGTCAAAATTACGAGACGTCTGTTACTGCGATCGAATATCCTACACCTACCTACGGTAGCGAAGCCTCCATAGAAGCCGAGAAGCCGGGCTTGCCCTATCAAACTGCTCAATCAATAATATCAACTAATAAAATAACTCGTAAACTGTTTCAAACTATTTCAAATTTCCCGCGCGCTTCTCTGTCGCTGTCGCTGACCTGTTCTACACAGGCCATAGATTACTGTATATACACAGGCCTTATAACGTCAACACGCGGCAAAACTGCGCGATTAGGTTGTCATAAAAATTAGTCGTCTCTCTCGCACGCGTGGGCTTTTACCGGGCTTTCGAGAAGACGATCGCTCCCTTTCTAACCTGTGGTAAAATGTTCTATAATGAAATATAACTACGATTGTTTATATAGCAATTTGTACGTAGCGAAAAGCCCGGCTTTTAGTGTGAAGTTAGTCATTAGTCAAGCGCGGGCGATACCTTTGCAAGTTCACTTCACATTTCAATGTTTACTCTAAGTGTTTACTTGAGCGAATAAATATTGCAAGTTGAAAATTTATGTTTTTTTATAGATTTTTAGTGAAAATGGAGGATAATAGTGTTCTTTGTGATAAATTGAAGTGTGTTAAAGTGCTAATCGGCGAGGAAAAGATAAAATCGAAAAAGAGAAAAGGTAAATTTTTATAAAACTGCTAAAAACAACAAAACCATATCTTGGGCTTGCCCTAGTTTGGAGCCCTAGCTTCGCCACTGCCTACCTAGTGTGATGATGAGGGGAAATACTCGGCACAATGGTAGGGACATATGTCCATCGGTGAACTTTAGCGCGCTGATAATGAAGAAGAAAAAGAACAACACTTCAAGTGTTCATCTTCATGATCATAATATTTTTAATGATCCTAATTTATACACATTTGTGATTTATGAACTGTAAATTTTATCAATTTCACATTGATGTCTATATTTGAAAGTCAAAATGCAGATGCTTTGTCAGAATGAAACTTCAATTCTCTACATTCATTATACGAAACACAACAGTATTAAGTTGCTATTTCACGCTCGTATTCTTTCCCTAGGTCTAACCGACGCATTCATGCTACAACTATTATATCTGCAGCATGGCTCTACTACGTGTAAAAATACTTGTAGCGTTTGTTTTAGAAATACGCCTTAGAGGCTGACGGTAAGGCTTGCTTCAGAATAACGCAGGAGGACGGGCCGAAGCGGCGCACGCTGCTGAACGCGACGCGCACCAACTACGAGGCGGCGGCGAACCTGTTCGCGGGGCTCGAGGACGCCGCCATGTTCCTCACCGTGCGCCTCGAGCACGTCGCCGCGCTGGAGGCGCATGCCGCAGGTAGCACTGCGCACTGAACACCACACACCTTCACACTTCCATACCACACTTCTACATCACACCTCCATACTTCCACATCACGCTTCTACGACACTTCTAAACCACACCTTCACACCACACCACCACACCACACCTCTACACTTCCACACTTCCACACCTCCCCATACTTCTACACCACACCTCCACACCACACTTCCACACCACACTTCCACACCACACTTCCACACCACACCTCCACACCACACCTCTACACCACACCTCGACACTTCCACGCTTCCACACCTCCACACCTTCTCATCTCCATAAGTCCACACCAAACTTCCACACCACACCTCCACACTACACTTCTATACCACACCTCCACACCATACTTCCACACTTCCACACCTCCACACCTCGTCTCCATACGTCCACACCAAACTTCACCACCACACATCTACTACACACCTCCACACCTACACACCTCCATACCTTCACACCTATACATCTTCACACCTCCACACCTCATCACTTCCACACCTACACATCTCCGCAAATCCACACCACACCTCCACACTACACTTCCGCACCTCAACACCTCCACACCACACCACACCTGCACACCTCCACGCAACCACACTACACTTCACAGCACGCCTCCATGCTTCCACACCATGCCACCATACTTCTACACCACACCTTTACACCATCACACCCACACACTACACCTCCACACCGACGTTTCCGACGGCAACGCGTGTGGAGTGCGAATACACGAAGCTGTCTCTTGTTGTAACTAACTTCACACAAAGACCGCAGATAATTATTGCAGGATTTTTTTAGAACGTTATTTATATGAAAGAACCGCGTTCTAAGTTTCATGCTAAAGAAGGATCTTGAATAATCCACCAAACTCCTTAAAGCGCTCTGGTATTTTTTCATATAATTAGGGGTGATACTCCTGTATCACCCCTAATTATATGAAAAACTGCACACAGTTCACATCATGGTAATTTGATACTGTCACCAATAGACACATCTGTCTCTCTGGTGATTAATATGGATGCCTTGATTACCAGCATACGAAACAGAATTATGCTGCTATTTCACGCTAGTGTTTGTGCAAGCGTAGTCCTGCCCCGGTCTGCTAACCCATTCGTGTCATAACATGGTATCGTAGTTGCGCGTAGTAATGTGCCAATCGTTAGTTTCTAATGACCCGTTCGTCCATGAATCGAAATATGTCATACGAACCGGTATCTATCATTCAAATGAATCATTTCGGGTTTTCAGTACTCTGTGATGACCAGACAAGAGAATACCAGACTGAGATCCAGGAAGAATCGGCGCATGAGTACCGAAAACTATTCCTCCTCAAATTGTCCTACTGAAGATATAAATGCATGTTGCCATGGGGCAACTCGGTGCCATATTGTTTAAACCCATTTTTTTTCCATTGCAAGGAATTGTTATTTTCAAACGAGACATTTTTTTAAATTCTTTGATGAAATACGAATAAAAAAGGTCCTATGACTTTTTACGATAAAGTTAATATTTTCGGAGTTATGAAGGTTTGAAAAATCCCAAATTCTGATACTTTTGACCCGTTAAAACTACATAAAGAAAAAAAATGTAAAAGATTTTTTTTTATATTGGCCCATCAATCATCTTTCTTTTCAATAAATTTTCTTCAAATCATAGAACCACACTTGTCTTATCACACAATTTCTCACCATATCATTAATAAAGAGGTGATTTAACGTACATTACGGTACATTAAGGTGCCTTATTCTGACTTCCCATATATCACTATTGTGAGAAGTCAGGACCTAAAAGTCCCTATTTACTCTTTGTTCTATGTTCTTGTCATGTATACCATCCCTGCTGAATACACAAATTCATCTACTTGCTTAACCAACACCCCATCAATTCTTATTTCACATATCTTTTTACTTTTTTCTGCAGTCAAAAGCCATCAATTTCGTCCCTCATGCGTTCACTTTCATCCCCCCTTCTTTTAATGGCACGTTAATTAAAGTAACCATCATTTGCAATTCCTCCGCCGACGACGCAAATGTGACTTGATAGTCGGCGTCCAAGAGGCATTTGACGGATAGCTCACCCATTCTTAATCCACAAACTTCGACTTTCAGTTTCTAAATAACATGAACAGGTCATAAACAGATTGAATAGCCACGGAGAAGCTACAGAACTCTGTCTGACACCTTTATGGATGCCAATGTAGTCCGTGTCGGCCCCGTTGATCCTGACACAAGCACTAGAGTTCCTATAAAGAGATTTTTCTGTACATTTTTAGAGTTCAAAAAGCTGCTAGAGATTTAGATGATACAATCATATGATCACCTAGCGTTGGAATCGGTAGAGAGACGTGCTAAGAGGCTAACCTTGATTTGGTTGAAACCAATCTTTTCAGCCTTACACACTACAAAGGCGCAAATTAGCCTCTAGGTATTTACGAGTATAGGATACATTTCGGAGAATGTGAGCTGGAATTACGTGCCTTAATTCCTCTCTCCTCTTTCCACTATCGGACCACAACGTGATCGGCGGGTCTATACCCCTTTGTTGTTGATATTTGTTGATACTACACATTCGAACCAAACGGTTTGATTCGTCTTCCGTATTGCGTAAGCAAAGGAGTGGAATAAACTGGCGTCTGTTTTTCCGTCCAACTACAATCTGGGCGTTTTAAAGGAAGGAATGAATAGGCTTTTGTTACGCTTTTGGCGGTACATCACTGTACGTTTCACTAGGAGTTTCCTTCCGCGTACGACCTCTCTGTGGAATAGTTTACCACCGGCGATTTTTCCGGACCGATACGACTTAGGGACATTCAAGAAAAGAGCTTACTCCTTTCTAAAAGGCCGGCAACACACCTGTAACTCCCCTGGTTTCGCAGTTGTTCATTGGCAGCGGTAATCGCTTACCATCATGTGAGCCGTGTGCTCGTTTGCCCCCTGTTATAAAAAAAAAGAAATATGAAGCGATGAAGGGGAAATAGTTTGCATATTTACACCTCAAACAGTAATTATTTTTCAAAACGTGAAAATAGTTTACATGTATATCTTTAATTTCGAGTCACCGTTAACATGTAGTCTTTTTATAGAATAAGGGTGACAAACTAGCACACCATAGACATCTACATTTATCCTCGATTAAGAATCAAAATGCAGATGCGTTGTCACCCGTGAGGACTAAGATGCAATGCCTCGTTTCCATTAAAAAGGTTATCCGGTTCTCTCTACACTCACCATACGAAACACAGCAGCGTTAAGCTGCTATGTTACGCTGGTATTCTGTGAGCGCGTGGTCCTACCCCGGTCGAGCCGACCCTAATACGAGTTAATTTGTAAATGTGTTAATACCACGTCGACACCTCAAAAGTTTATTGCTCAAGTAAAATATTACGTTGCCTATTCGTTTCAGACATTAAATAAATAACGTCTGTACAGGGCTTTGTCATAATCTTTATTTGTGAACAATTGTTTGCGATAGTAAAAATTTCTTAGCAAAATAAAATAAAGCTCCTGTTTTTATTGCTATTTTTCTTTTACGTCTAAAATTATAATTAATATATTGTAAACTAATAGGGAATGAAAAGTCACACTAGCTTATTGAAGGGTTCATTTGTCTCTTGCAGTGTCACCAAACCTCAAACTCAAGTCGCTACAAACGGCAGTCCAGCTGCTCCGTCAGTGCCATTCGATCATGAAGCTCCTGAAAAACAGAGACCCGGAAGAACACAAAGAGACGCCGAGACCGGAGGACGGAGACGAAAAGACCACGAAGAATGAACACAGCCTCCTATGCCTGTACGAAAACCGCCTACATCACATACTGAAGAGCATCATACAGTACTGCAGGTCGAAGTCGAATAAAGATTACGATAAAATGACTGATATGTATAAAAAGCTGTATTGTGCCAGTTTGAAAATTAAGAAGGATGAAGATATCAGGTGTTATGCGGCCAGTATATGCGACGTGCTCGAAACAATGGACGAGATCTCAAAGGAGTTCGAATAGTGCCTTTATTTATTTTGTGTTTTTGTTTCATCTTTGTTTATTAAGCGAAAAGAGAAATCAATATATTATGAATAAATGATATTTGAGAAGTAGAATTGTCTTTGATTGTTATTTCCCACAGTTTCTCCTGGAGGGAGGACTGGACAAAAGTAAAAAAAATTTGTTTTTTATAGACAGGGTGACTAAGGAGCACACAGTCCACCTGATGTTAAGTAGATGCTGAGGACCATAGACATCTACATCCATCTTTGATAAACTAAAAAATCAAAATGCAGACGCATTGTCACCTTTGAGAACTAAGATTGAAAAAAGGGTCTCCGGTTCTCTACACTCAACATACGAAACTCAGCATTAAGCTGCTATTTTACGCTGGTATTCTGTGAGAGCGTGGTCTTTCCCCGGTCGAGCCGACCCATTCATGCTACAACCATAATATTTTAGCTGCAGCATGGCTCTATCACGTAATAAAACATACAAACATATATTACTCAATCTCTCAGAATGAAAATTCTTGTACACTCCATCAGCCTGTAACAGTCTAACAGTTCACTGCTGAAAGTGGAAGGCTTATGTTTGGTGTATTGTCATTTGATGCTGCTCTCGCTCCACTACACTGATCCAGATATTTTGCAATGAGAAGAGTTCTGTATCTGTTTTACATCTATAGACACCCGCAACCAGCTTTAAACAAGGCCACAAAATATTGTCACCCCTAAGGACTAAGATGGTATGATTCAGAGCCTGCAATCATACTGGCACTCTTACTCTTAGCTTTTTAATCCAGGAATAAGTTCTCAGACCAACAAAGAAAGATATAAGGTACAGCGCTTCAAAAAATTTTTTTAATTTCTCAGACATGCAGGTTTCCTCACGATGTTTTCCTTCACCGCAGAGCACGTAGTAAATCGGAACTTAAAATTGCATTTAACAATTTTATTGATGCCGGTCGGGATCGAACCAATGAAATTGTTGCCCGCGTTCTGACAGCGTATCAAACGTAATCCGTATTGTCATGTAACTACGAGTGACTGCCTCGTTGGTTCACTAGTTGTAAATGCGGTTGCTGATCATGAGGTCCTGGGTTCGAATCCCGAGTCGGACCAAAATCAGTAATTGTTTATTTTTGTCAAGAAATTCACAGTAGCAGCCCGGAGTCGGAAAGTAGGCGCTGTTTTAACCCCGTGCCTCGGACAGCACGTAAAGTCGTAGGTCCTGTCGTGTCGAATTACCGCCCCATTGGACTATGAGAGTGAGGGAATAGAGAGTGCACCTGTGCTTGCGCATACACTAGGGCACTATAATCCTGTCCTGCGCAGATGGCTAGTCTCCGTTGAGATTGGCAACTGTGACCGAAATTCGGTCTGGAGGACATTATTATATGTACATACTCTTAATTATTATGTGTGATAAGTATTTTTGTCAAATATAAATTCGTAATTAATGTATGGTAGTGAAAGTTGGGTCTGGCAGAAGAAGCATGAGAGTAGAATAAATGCTGTAGAAATGCGGTCATTAAGGAGTATGCTAGGGCTGAATCTGAATGACAGGGTGAGAAATAGTGTGATAAGAGAAAAGTGTGGTTTGCAAGATGACGTTGTGACCAGGATTAAGAAAGGAATGCTTCGGTGGTTTGGTCATGTAGAAAGAATGAACGAAGAAAGAGTGACAAAGCAAATTTATGCTGCAGAAGTGAACGGCAAAGTCGGAAAGGACGCCCTAGACAAAGGTGTATCGACCAAATTGGCGATATATTGAAATGGGCCAGATTAGGAGTACCCTTAACCAACGAGCGTGTATGCGTAGATATATGTATGTAAAGGAGGCGAGAGGTGTGCCAGGATCGTGCCAAGTGGAAGTCCGTAGTCTCTGCCTACCCTCTGGGTGACAGGCGTGAGTGTTTATGTATGTATGTATGTATAAAATCGTCTTTTATTAAAGTTTTTAATTTTGTTTGATTAATTTTGGTAGTTATCTACCACATCCTATCATTATATTAACTCTGTAAACAGCCTTGTATTGACATTTCTTTTAATTGTTTACGGTATTTTATTGTTCTTGCTATAGCTTAGCATAAATAAGCTTCTTTATTTCAGTTAATAATGTCGTGTACACTTTTAGATATTTTTATCGTGAATTTATTATCTATGATTAAGTACCTGCAATGCAGGCACTTAATCGCGTTAAAAATATCAAATGTCACGTTTGGTTATTAACATACGTGGTAGAGCCACGCTCGACCGGGGTAGGGCCACGCTCCCACTGATTACCAGCGTAAAATAGCAGCTTAACTCGGCTGTGTTTCGTATGGTGAGTGTAGAAAACCGGAGACCCTTTTTACTGGAAAAGAGGTATTCCATCTCAGAGAGATCAGAGGTATTCATCCTCACGGGTGACAACGCATCTGCATTTTGATTCTTAATTGAGGATAAATGTAGATGTCTATGGGCCACATCATCCACTTACCATCAGGTGGACTGTGTGCTCGTTTGTCACCCTATTCTATAAAAAAAAACAATCATTTCATAGATGTAGTGAAAGTCGACTAAGAAATCGTATATTTTAATGTATAATGTAAATAATAAAAGGCGAAATAACCATCTTAGAAGACAATTTTTCTTAATCATCATTAACACGTAAATATCTACCGCTAGATGTGGGTTTCTCCCGTTGTAGAGAGCGTTTGCCTTAATCGTCATATCGGCAGGTGGATCGACGCTCTTTGTACCAAACGTTGTTCCAACGAGCTTACTCCCTTTTTAAAAGGCCGGCAACGCACCTGCAATTATCCTGGTGTTGCAGTTGTTCATAGGCGGCGATCGACGCTAATAGTTATTCTATTTCACGATGAAGGTTTGACTTTGGTTGTTGTTAGCCGTGCACATACACATTGTGTTAGTGTGCGTAGGCCTCGGGAGCGCTCAGTCACGATCGCGAGTCGAATGAATCGCAGTTACACACACAAACGCGCCTGTCGGTACACGTCACTACTACAATCAAGGCGAAACCTTCATCGTGAAATAGAATAACTATACCATCAGGTGAGCCGTATGCTCGTTTGCCCACTCTTCTATAAAAAAAACGTCTCGTACCTTTGACGCTATTGTCCGCTACCCACTCTAACTATGTCTAATACTACGTCTGTGCTGCCACCGGTCTACAAAATACATCGGGCGTAAACAAGATGGTACAGCGCCATCCATCAGAAGCAATAAGATTTTTCTATCAGTTCTCATAGTCCCCTCTAATGACACTCTAGTATTTTTTGCTATGAGGACACCCATTGAACGAAATGGGGTTGATGCACCAGCCTCCAAAACATGGTAAAAATCTGAGAAAAGGACTTGGGAGGGGCTTAAATTATGTCAAGCGAACTTTCATCATCATCATCATTACAGCCCATCACAAGTCCACTGCTGAACAAGGAATGACACAAAGCAAGGTCTTAAGCGCCTCATACGTGATAGAGCCATGCTGCAGCTATATTAGTAGTATAGTTGTAGCACGAATGGGTCGGCTCGATCGGGGAAGGACTACGCTCTCACAGAATACCAGCGTAAAATAGCAGCTTAACGCTGCTGTGTTTCGTATGGTGAGTGTAGAGTACCGGAGACGCCTTTTACTGGAAACGAGGCATCCATCTTAGTCCGGGTGGCAATGCATCAGCATTTGATTCGTAGTCGAGTATAGATGTAGATATCTATGGGCTACGGCAACTAATTACCATCAGGTGAACTGTGTGCTCGTATGTCACCCTTATGCTATAAAAAAAAACATCCAGGAGGACTGAATAAAAGTAGACGGAATTAATGAGCTTCTGAAGGACTCAAGTACCGGTTTCCACCAGCTTTCAGACGCTCCGATATAATTTCATCCTTATCCGGGTCCTTGCCGTTTTTAAGCCAATAGGAATTAAATCGAATATCAAGAAGACGTAATGATGAGGAATTACTCGTATATACAATAATATTAATGTACTCGTTAAAATGAAATTGACGTTAGAATGAAATTATGCATGCAGATCTGGTTATACCTGGATTATATTTTACTGCCAATGCCAAACATAATGTGTAGGTACTGTTGTTAAGTTTTTAAATTATGTATTTGTTAATATCTCTATGTTTATTTTTGTAAGGTTTTCTATCTTCTGATAGTAAATTACAAATCATATCATTTTTTACCAGTTTTAACAGTCAACTCCTGAGTGTGGGTCTCTCCTAATATCGTACGATTTTAACACACGAGAATTGATACTTCTTGATACCTATGTAATACATATTAAACACTGAATTAAGTTATACCTACATGCATAATTGTGGACGAGACTACGTTTTCCGAGTGTACAAGTAAAAGACAGGTCTAAAAATAAAACATTTATTTATAAACAATTATATCAATAGCTTATATTTATTATGTACAAAAACATAACAATATAAATTCATTTATATTATATTATCACAAGAAATTACTGTTCAAACGGTAGCACCTAGCGTCTAACTTTGTACTTTGGTACTGGTCTTAAATAACAATAAATAATAAATATGGCCGTTCGATGAAACATAATACATACCTATTATACCTACCTAACCTGTTTTAGTTCTTTTTCGACTACAAAATTCACAACTTAATTTCTTTACAGAGTAAGATGATTAATTCTAAAGGATATAGCTTTCTTTTTGCAATATTTCACTCACTGGCTTACTGGAATACTTATTGAAACTGAACTGTTGATTGAAATTAGGAAAATTGTTTATTTCTTTAATAAGATCATACATTATATAGGTATGGGAGTAAGTGGGACATTCTTTTAAGTAAATATATGTATGTATACTTGTGGCAGGATGCCCCGCTCTTCTATAGCAAGAATTAAAAAAATACAAAATAAATTTAAAAAAAAAATACAAGAAACTAGAGCATTTAGAACATGAAAAATTTTTACGCGCCAAAATACCAAAATAAAATTTTATGATGGCGCTTGAAAATTACGATTTATTAAATTTGTAATATGTATTTTAATTACGAAGTTTTATTGTATCGATCGAACTGTCAGATAGTTGTTTAAGGCTCTATAAAAGTTAAAAAGTTACAGCCTACATACGTCCCACTGCTGGGCACAGGCCTTCTCTCATTTCTGAGAGGGTCATAAATTACCTACTAATATATACTAGTGAATTATAAAACACACGGCACAAAACACTTCATATGGCAAAAATGTAGTAGAACTATATCTTATTTAAAAAAAATTGGTAAATGATAAATATTATTTATAATCTCGATAAATATATGCGTTCACATCGTAAAAATAATCGTGCATTTTTGCTATATAAAGTTAAATCATAGTCACAGACAATGAATAACATTTAAACAACATACTTAATACAAATGTTTCCAGCGATTGTTTTACTTTAAAAAATTCTCTAAAATTCGTTTCATTGGTCGATACTTATGCCTTCCCTGGTTTGGATTTCCTGTAACAAAGTATAAATGTTTTAGAAACAAACATATTATCATCATAATAATGTATTTTCTGGAGATGAACATGATTTCAGAATATAATGGAATCATTTTTATTTAATATAGGTTACAAGAATAGTTATTGAAAGTTATTTAAGCTTTACCACTGGAAAGAACCAGCAAGAAACCCAGCGCAGCGGGACGTTTTTAAACCGTTTAGTAACAGCATGTACTCTAGTAGTATAATAATCCTTACTAAACAACATTGAGTTATATGTACTACGAACTAGAGAAGCTATTCCAAACTAAAAATGTGCGCTACTCTATGTCTTCGCGCATGCGCGGTAGATAGTAAAATATTACGATATTATTACCTATTTATTCACTTGAACAACAAAAAATTTTACTTACTTG
This sequence comes from Parnassius orleans, assembly GCA_029286625.1. NCBI lineage: Eukaryota > Metazoa > Arthropoda > Insecta > Lepidoptera > Papilionidae > Parnassius > Parnassius orleans. The sequence goes on from JAGSMP010000089.1 coordinate 1,942,258, forward strand.
ACTACTGAATTGTTATTTACGTAAGTTTTAAACTTTAATTTGAAATCTCGTATTATTATCGCCGCTCCACACTGCATGAATATTGAAGTCACAGTAAATAACACTAAAGTAAGGTGTACGGATTGCAGTACAGTTTAGTTGAACATAGTGAATGTTCGGAATGCGAAATCTAGTGCGTAGTACATATAATATATCGATGCTAAACAATTTTTGTTTAATAAAAAAAATTTACTTTTTGATAGATAAGGCCTGCATATTCTGGGAGTTTTTGTAAAAGCATATAAATTGCCCCATAAAATAATTACTCACTGTTTGGAGTAGTTTTGGACTTAAAATGTGGATAACAACCCACCTGCCGGCCAGCATGTCCTGTATCTCCTGCAGACTCTTGCCCTTGGTCTCGGGCACGAGGAACAGCGTGAAGAAGAACCCGGCGACACAGCACACTCCAAACAACCAGAACGCCACGTACATCCCCACCGCGTTTGCGATTGGCTCGAAGTACCTGTGCAGTAAAAATAATGTACATCCCATAAAGCCACTGCTGGGGACAGTACAAGAACAATTGTTACAACAACTAAAATTATTTTTCTATTCGTGATGTCAAAGCTTTAGAACTTGTTACCGTTGTTAATGTGTGTAATAACATGTTCAAATGTTAGATTTCCCTATCCTTTTAAGAACTGTCATTTTAAATAATATCTTTACCTCTACCTCTACTATCTACTCTTCCACTTATATATAGAAATGGGGGGTTTTGGTGAGGGTTTTGAGGGTGATTCATTATAAACAATAAAAAAAAACATAAACACTCACGCCTGTCACCCAGAGGGGTAGGCAGAGACTACGGACTTCCATTTGGCACGATCCTGACACACCTCTCTCGCCTCCTTTACATCCATATATCTACGCATACACGCTCGTCGGTTAAGGGTACTCCTAATCTGGCCCATTTTCAATATATTATCGCCAATTCGGTCGATAAACCTTAATAAAATATATAAACCTTACTCTGTATTTAAAATATGTATTGTACTTTAGTAGGGTTTATTATATATTTTCTATATAATAAACCCTACTCATAAATTTTGTTCCCTTTTGATTTCTTTTTGTGGGTTAACTGGAAGAAACTATTGTGTAACAATAAGACTCTCATATAGCGAAACCTTATATTACTTGTATATATATTATATCTAATATATAAAAAATAATATTTGTTTCTTCGTATTTTATGCGCTGCCATACCGTTCATCAGGTTGCGGTAAAACTTTGTCGACTTATTGCTTGCACTTGCGCGAAAGTTATAGGCATAGTACAATTAACTTACAGTCATTAGTACAGTCATTCAATGAATGTAACAAAATGTAACGCACCGGGTACCAGCTAGGTATTTTATAAAAATTATATATTTCTTTTATTTCAAAGAAAATCTAAAATAACTTACCGAGTCACCAAGAACGACAGAGTCCAGCAGAACGCTGTAGCTATTGGCGATGCGACGGCTTTGACCTCGATGGGGAACAACTCGCCCATCACTGCCCACGGAAGGGGTCCCAGACCCCAGCAATACGTCACTATGAACAGTACTAGCGACAAAATCGGCAGGAAACCGATGCTGGATACGACTGGGCTTTTCTGATCGTTTAAGAGGAAGTACATGCCTAGAAGACCCTGGAAATTTTATAAACTGTTGTTTTATCTATATTACATATTACGCTTTTGCTCTTTACCTATGAAGTTGCGAGTTTGTTGAACTGGCCACTTTGAATTGTTGACATAGACTACCTAGCATTCAGAACCTTCAACTCCGAAGAAACTGTAAAGAACGCTTTTAAAAGATTCATCGTTTTCGTGCAGCAGACTTCTGTAGTTAGGGCACCAATAAAGTGCCCGTAAAATGGCAAGAATGTGTTGATAGTTTAGGCAAATATTTTGATTGATAATTGAAATATTTTACGATAAAAAATGGGAAGTTTATAGGTAAAAAAAAAACACAAAACTAAAGCCCAAGATCAGCTGTTGAGAGAGAACACAAAAGTATAAAATGAAATGGAATATGTAAATTCACTCACCAGCCCAATAGCAGTGCCGCAAGTGGACACTAATAACAGGATACGTCTTCCAAGCCTGTCCACCACCAGCGGGGTTATCATTGAAGCGACCACCTACAAGAAATAAAAATAAAACTATTGGTAAATGCAATTGTGCATGGCCTAAGCGCATTAAAAGAATTACGTATAACATGTTTATACGTAAATTTTTTAAAGTAGTTTAAATACACACAAGTTTTCACTAATAACCTTATTATTATACTTCCAATTTTCCAATAATTTTATGTCAAACTTCAATTTATAAAAAAGTTTGGAAAATCCAAAAGTGCACGACTCATAATGCTCATATGATCATCATATCATCATTCAGGTCACTAAATAAAGTCCCAGACGTATTTAAGTATAAATATACTTAAATATATACATCCTACTTACTTTTAGTACGTAGTACTATTATTTATTCTGTGCTTTTAAAATACTGTAATAAAAATCTCTGATTATTATAATAATCAAGTATGAATGAAATTTGGTTTTTCGAATATTTTGTATTTGTACAGCGATCTTTTTGAGCCGCTGCGAACAACCGATTCAGTACCCACTCAGGACGACGGTTGATGCTCTATAGTATATTATCTATGGCGGTTGACGCCGAAGTGAGTGAGTGAGGCAGTCTATTTAGTAAAATAAATTATTACAAGGCTGTTAAAACACCGCGAATTTCCGGATTTTTACGCCGAAAAAAATTAATTATAACTAAACAAAAGAAAATTAAACTGCCATTTACATTCCATGGCTTCCCACAAGATAGATGAAGAGATTAAAAAATAGATTGAGTTAAACAATTGACATTTTCAAAAGTTATCGTGTTTACCACTCCATGCGGACTTGACAAATCTAGACCATAAGCCACTAAAACCACTTTTTTTATGTAAAAATAGTAATTAATCGATTTAAAAAAAATACTAATAAGTTCAACAATCATTTATCTTTCTGAAAATTTACTTTTTATATCATTTATATGTTCAATATGATTCTTAGATACGATTTTATACGACAAAACGTTGGAATCTTGATTTTTATGCGCTAGTAGAACATTCCTACGCGCTTTGCGCTTAAGACATGCAATATTCATTGCATTCCATTTAAGCCTATCATAAGTCTGTGCTGAACATAGAACTCGCCCATAGAGTGCCTCCTAGAAGATTGCAAGATTTATAGATTTTCTTTTAAAGAACGTTACCTCCACACTAGGATTTTCTCCTGTATCATGGAGGCAGTTTACAAACATAAATTGCACAAGGACAAACATCCAGACCCGGAACTATTATTTGTAGGCCCAACAAATACTTTTCCGTGCGGGATTCGAACCCGCGGCCCCCAGCGCTGCAACTCATTGCTAAGTTACTGCGCTACGAAGCCGTCGAATATTTTTAGTTGGATGGATGAATAATGGACGAAAGTCTAATTACCGCTGATTCGAAAAAATCCTATACGACATAGGTACTTCATTATTATTGTGAAGATGCTACTGTGCATCTCCTGTTTCATTTCCCTGTGTTGCTTCTTATGACACTCACAGGATAATATGGGGTAGTAGATTCTGTTACGCCGCCACCACGCGGCATTCTTTTTTTTTTATAGGATAAGAGTGATAAGCGAGCACACAGTCCATGGTCCATGGTAAGTGGTTGCTGTGGCCCATAGACATCAACATCTATCCTCGACTACGAATCAAAATACAGATGCGTTGTAACCTGTGAGGACTAAGATGGAATGCCTCGTTTACAGTAAAAGGGTATCGGGTTCTCTACACTCACCATACAAAACGCAGCAGCTTTAAGCTGCTGTTTTATGCTGGTATTCTGTGAGAGCGTGGTCTTTCCCCGGTCGAGGCGACCCATTCGTTCTACAACTATACAATTAATATAGCTGCAGCATGGCTGTACCACGTGAAATTTTAAATGTTTCTGACGGGAATTATTTCAAACACTGTTTTGTTTAAAGGTACAACACTCAGCTCTATCTATCTGGACCTGCGACAGGAAGCTGCGTCGAAGGGCGAAAAAATATATGAATTTAACTTATAATATGAAGGGTCTTTCAACTTACTTGTACTGCACCAATGATAATTGTAGCGATAGACGGGTCCAGATCGGAACCAGCCGCGCTGAAGATGGTGTTCATGTAGAAGAGCACAGCGTTGATCCCACTGAACTGCTGGAAGAACACTAACGCACAGGAGATGTAGAAGGCCTTAAAATTGCTGCCACGGAAAACGTCTGCCAGCTGTGGACAGAAGTTAAATTTGAAACACAGCAGCTCAACGCTGATGTGTTTCATATGGTGAATGTAGAGAACCGGAGATCCTTTTTACTGGAAACAGGACATATCATCTTAGTCCTCAGGGTTGGCAACGCATCTGTATTTTGATTTTTAATCGAGAATACAGATAGGTAGCCTACTTTGTTTGAAGTTGGTTGCAGGTGTCCATTAACTGCAGTAGCCACTTACCATCAGGTGCACTGTAAGTTCGTACTGTATTTCTACTACTAAACAGCAAAGCATTCACTGCTAGGTTTCGGCTTGATAGACCTTGGTCTTCAAAGGATTTATACTTATATTTAATCACAATGCTTGACTAAAATCACACCTAGTAGCAAGCGCTGATGAACCCAAGTTTATGTTTTTACAAAACGGAAGTGAGAAACGATCTTACAGTCTACCTACTGCAGTCCATGGACGCTTGTCAGCAACTTCAAACAAAAAAGAAGGTTAATGCGTTGCCATGTTCAAGGACTAAGATAGGAATCTAACAGCCTATATTATGACTGTCTGTATATATCTACCCTTAAGACCGGAATAGCAATGTACGCACAGCCGCTTGGCGGCAGAAGTAAGTAAAACAGTGGACTCCTAGGCAGGCTTTCTGAAGGTTGAAAGTCCAAGTCCATTGCCGATCATAAGCCCCCTGTGGCGGCGCTGTCGTCGCGCCACAAGCGAAAATACATCGAAGCCTAAATCGCGCTATCAAAGTTCCGAAGCAAAAACAGTATATATAGAATAGCTCCGAACTAACCATTCGGAGCGTTGGCCGCTCCCCGGGCAGAACACCTTGCCCGGCGGGAGATCTTCCCTTTTCCTTTCACCGCCACACCCCCCAAATAGTTAGTAAATAGCAGTCTTATAGGGGGGATATTTGCCATAGTTGTTGTAGTAGCTTGGCAGGCGTGTTGGCAACCGAAGTTTCTTATCATATATATTAGTTGTTACCAGAAAGAGGCTCCTGTTCAATTACTGTTTCAGTTTCGCTTTGTCGCATCGTACGACACCCACGGGACGATATGGTTTAGTGGTTTTTTCTACACTATCATTACATGGCGAGTTATCACGTTCACGCAATGTTACAAAAGTACATGAGGAGAGCCAGATCTTCCAAATAACATAACCATTGTAAGAACTTCTTAACTTTGATAAGATCAGTAGGTCAAGATTAGGTCTTTTCTCAATTCAGACAACCAAAGAATATAAGACTAACACTGACCGTCGCGGTTTTCTCCATGGAAGCGCTGATATCAGCAGCCATTTGGTTGAGTTCAGATTCGACTCCCGCGCGGGATCGTCCACGTATACACATCAAGCATTCTGCTGCTGACTCTCGGTCATCTGGTTAAAATATATATTTATTACATGAAAAATTACAGCGTAAAACTGTTTGTACAGTTATAGTCTCATTACTTCCCTCCACCAGCTCAAAATTAGTGCACTGCTCAATGTTTTTTTATAGGATAAGGGTGACAAACGAGCACACAGTAGACCTGATGGTAAGTGGATGCTGTGGCCCATAGACATCTACATCTATCCTCGATTACGAATCAACTCTGTGCTGCTGTGTGCTCTGACTGTGTTCGTTTCTCACATTTATTCTATAAAAAAAATCGACGGCTACCGGCAAGATGGAAATGGATGCATATAGATTTCTTAATTCACCACTGCACGTATTACTTTAAAATACATGTATAAATAAAAATACAAACAATACTTACTCTTAATAAGGTGATACATGGGTGATTCTGGCATAAAATAGAAGCAGATAGCGAACACTGCCACAAATGCCACGCCGACGTACGCCACTGCGCTGTACGAGATGAAGGGACCGATGCCGTACACTAACAAGAATCCGAGGGTGATGAAAGCCTGCAGGAAGGATCCGAGTGCACCTCGCACGTCATCCTGGAGGATAAGAATAATACTGCAACTTTTTAGGGTCCCGCTTTCAAATGAGGACCCATTATAATTTCGCTCCTTCCGTCTACGCTAGTGATTCAAAACTTATATAGTTTTAAAGCCCACTGCTGGATACGGATCTCTCACACTGTAAGGAAGGATATGCCTTAATCGTCACGTAAGGCAGGCAATTGACGATCGCAGTATCAGACGTCTCTCAACTTTGACGCTGCTGTTAAGAGGAAATGCGGGCCGAGAGACTTTTGAAAATTAAGTATTTGAAGAAACTATCGCTGTCGCTCTGCGAGCGCTCGGCGTCCGATAAGCACAACTGCAGATCCGACTGAATAGCCTAAGTAAAAGCGGCACAATTCAAGGTTTGGCTCTCTACCATTTCCTCCTACAATATTAGACCAATTTAAATGATATCATAAACTTAATAAGAAGGATATACACTGTGTCCCTATGTTTTTCTTTTTTCAGTATTAGTTTGAAATTATTAGTTTGAACACCAGGCCTCTGTTGACAGCGGTCTAAATAGGCAATTTTGAGCATTTTGTAAGTGTTCTAGTGCTTATAAAGATAATCTATCACCAAAAAAGAAAACATAGGGATATAGAAGAGGTTGATATTTATTTTAATGTAAAAACTCATTGCTATAAGGTCGTAAACCAGAAAGAAAACAGACGAGAGCGTTTGTATGGAGAAAAGATCACCCGCATATCCTCTTAACGACGGTCTGGGTATTTTGTCTGGTGTTAGATAGTAATACCACCAATTTATGTCTAGTGTAAGATGTCTGGTGCGATAGTAATACCACCATCTATCGAAAGCTATATGATTTTTCCGGCATTTCCAATAGTCGCTTCTTACGACACCCACGGGACGAAATGAGGTGATATATAGAGATAGAATAACTGTGTTTCAGGAGGCAGTTCCTCCCCTTAAAGTAAATCTAGTCAAAAGGTCATTCTCCTTAAAATAATAAAAAAGACATTTAGTTAAATAAAATTAAATAAAATTACTTTTTACGGATTTTATCGCGTATATTAACTTAGTTTATTTTCCCAATGTTTCAAGTACTTTACAGCACCCGTGGTCACGGGGAGACTGAGGTGTTCGACGTCTCAATGTCACAGTTAACCACGGCTACCTTCAGATTAAAATCAATCATCGAATAAAACGTCTGGAATCTAATATATAAAAAATAATTTTTGTTTGTTCGTTTTTTATGCGCTGTTATATTGTTCATCAGATTGCTGTAAAATTTTGTCAACTTATTGCTTACAACTTACTTACTAAACTACACTTGCGCGAGTTATAGGCACAGTAGGTACAATTAATATACACTAGGTGGCGCGCGTATCGTACTGACAAATTTATTTGAAAATTATATATCATTCAACTTCAATGAATGTTTTATGATTCCCAATTTAACAATATAACCATTCGAAATTTAAAACGATACGTTCGCAATTATTTCTTCTGCGACAGCAACGCGCCGGGTACCATCTAGTATAAAATAACGCGATAAAATCCGTAAAAATTAGTTTTATTTAAAAGTCATTTAGTTAGTTAAACCGGTACAGAAATATAAATATGACATATATAAAAATAAAATTGTTTATTAACAATCAACTATTTTCGAATACCTTGACTAATGCCCCCTGAGCTAGGAATTGCATAGAATGAACACATTGTCATGTAAATAGGTCAGTAACCGTCAGATCGGTCGGGTTATCATTCGCATACGCCTAAATATACAACCGAGTCATTGTAATGTAACAAACGAGTTCGAAAGTAAATAATGAGGGTACTGCTTTGAAGTAGATAATATGTACAATGCACTAGAAGAGACGTATACTTACCGTAGCGATTTCGGCACAGTACATTGGCGACACGGTGAACAGCATCCCGACGGCGATACCCCAGAATATTCTGCCGCCGTAAAGGAATCCCACGTTGGTAGCAGCTGCCACCAGGATCCACCCCACAAACAGTGGGATGGCGGAACTGAGGAGACCCCATTTGCGTCCAATTTTCGAAGCCGCTAAACCCCCGATGAAAGGACCTATTGGGATCGGAAAACATATGATTTAGATATTGATTTAATAAAGCTAATAATTAATTTCATTTAATTTAAAAAAGTTAATGGATTTTAAACGTTTTAAGCGGTTTAATTTTTTTATGCTTAATATTAGATACGTTGCACTCTTTTCTACTTTTAGGCATCTGTGTCTCTAAAGAAAAAAAAAAACGGAACTCTTAGTTGAAAGAAGTAATCGTAACTTTGTAATCCGTCCATGCGGCCGTTTGTTCGTCTGTCCGTCCTGTTATCCGTCTGTTAAGACAGTTTTTCTCAGAATTTAATATCAAATCTCTTCTATACATAGCATAAAAAAAACTCGCTTCCCGCCGTCTGTACGCTTAGATCATTTTGATGCGTTTTTCATCAATAGACAATTATTCAAGAGGAAGGTTTAATATGTATCATACATGCATATTATAGTAGAGAAAAGAAAAATCAATTGCTGTCCGTCTCGCTAAAACTCAAAAACGACGACCGATTTTGATGAAATGTTGTGTGTCTTTGAATGGGTCACTAGATGGTTTAGATTCACATTTGGACTCAGTAGGTGGCGCTGTTGTCGAGATCCAGAAATCACCCGTGCGAAGCCGGACCGGGTTACTAGTACTAAATAATCTACGGTCCTTTACAGGTGTTAAAAATCAAGCTTCAAGTCAACGCATTGAAAAGATAGGGCCATTTACGTCACATAATTTGATACTCGCAAACTCCCACATTAAAACCTATTGAATAGTTCCCATTGACCTAGGATCATGAAATTTGGCATAAAGTAAGGTGTCACAGCACAAAAACAGGCCAAGGAAATAGAAAGCCGACAAAGTGCGTGTCGGGCCACGCACAATGTAGGGGTCTGTAGTAGTCCGTCACAATATGTGAACTTAGAAGGGGGGCCTCCTTGATACTATGACCATATTAAGTGTAACTAAAAATGAACTAAAAATGGGTCCAAATATGTAGGGAAGGGGATAAGGGGAGTATAGTAATAGCACCTGCTAAGACAGGTAAAGATAATAATAAAAGTAAAGCAGTAATTCCTACTGCTCATACGAAAAGGGGTATTTGATCAAATGATATATGATTAATTCGTATATTAATAATAGTTGTAATAAAATTAATAGCTCCTAAAATAGATGAAATTCCAGCTAAATGTAAAGAAAAGATAGCTAAATCAACTGATCTTCCACCATGGGCAATATTAGAGGATAAAGGGGGATAAACTGTTCATCCAGTTCCTGCTCCATTTTCTACGATTCTTCTGGAAATTAATAAGGTTAATGAGGGGTAGTAGTCAAAATCTTATATTATTTATTTGGGGGAGGGGCTAGACTATTGTATAAAATACCACTTTTAAGCTAAATATCTATTTCGTAAACGAACCCTGAACCGAAAATATGTTGTTACATACCTCTATGTTTTTGAAAGACCTATAAAACCACACCTCACACGATGGAATAGTCGGGTAAAAAAATAAGTTTTTCAAGATTTTGTTTCACAACTTTGTAGGTGTTATTAATATTTAAAGTACAGCTTTGTAGTACCTAGGGTGTCTGAGTAAAACCACGGACGAACGGACGGACTTAGCGAAACTATAAGGGTACTTTGTTGTTTAACTACGGAACCCTAGGAATCCGTTCATCTATATATATAAAAGGCAAACCTGACTGACTCATCTATCAACGCACAGCCGAAACTACTGAATGGATTTCGCTGAAATTTGGCATACAGACAGTTGTAATGACGTAGGCATTCGCTAAGAAAGGATTTTTGAAAATTCGCCCCCTAAGGGGGTAAAAATGGGGTTAAAAGTTTGTATAGAAGTCCCTAATTTTTAGAGCTAGAAGCTTGAAAGTTTGTTTTTAGGTTAACGATTAGAAATAATCAATTACATGTCCTAGGCTTTTTGAAAATTAACCCCTAATGGGGTGAAAAAGGAGTTGAAAGTTTGTATGGGGAAACAAGATTAGTTAATCTATCTATATATATAAAAGGCAAACATGACTGACTCTTCTATCAACGCACAGCCGAAACTACGAACGAATTTCGCTGAAATTTGGCATACAGACAGTTGTAATGACGTAGGCATCCGCTAAGAAAGGATTTTTGAAACTTCACCCCCTAAGGGGGTGAAGAGGGTTTAAAAGTTTGTATGGAAATCCAAAATTTTTAGAGCTAGAAGAATGAAACTTTGTTTTTAGGTTAACGATTAGAAATAAACAATTACGTGTCCTAGGGTTTTTGAAAATTCAACCCCTAAGGGGGTGAAAAAGAGGTTGAAAGTTTGTATGGGGAAACAAGATTAGTTAAAACTATTTTATTCGAAACTTCACAGGAGTACTCCTATCAATAAATGAGTGAACAAGTGTTTCAGGCTATTTCAGAATTCAACCCCTAAAATGTGGAAAAGGGGTGACAATTCTGAAAATCAACATGGGTATCGTTTTTATTGTTTATTGGGTCGCTGATTACGAAAACAACAACTATTTCAAAATCCAACGTAGCAGACGGGAAATACCTACCATCATCCCCTGTGGGGGTGCGATGTGGTTGAAATGTCAATATGGGTGTCGTTGTATGGTTTTTTGGGACGTTAATTACGAAAATGGCATCGATTATGGTTTGAAACCAACATGGATGGAAAGATGGATGGGTTGGGTGACTTGGGTGTCATTTTTAAGGTTTTTGGGTCGTAAATAACGAAAATGATATTGATAAATATTTTAAACTTAATTTATTAGAATAGAATAGAATATTCTTTTATTGCACAAAAACAAAACAAAATTGACAAGAAGATTGGTACAAAAAATTTACACAAAATTACACCTGAACAAAAAAATACTCATCTAAAAATTAAAAAACAATGAAAATAAACAACCAAACCAAATATATATTTTTTACAAAATTAATAAAATGGCAAAACCAAAAGAAATACTGAGATATTTGACTAGACTTCGACTTTGTTTGCTTGTTTACGGTTTAAGATTTGCTTCGTGTTTCGGATTAGTTGCTTGATTTTGTCTTTCTTACAACCCATTGAGTTATATGTACTACGTACTAGAGAAGCTGTTCCAAACAAAAAATGTGCACTACTCTGTTTTCGCGCATGCGCAGTTGATATAAGCGCGTTGCGCCTGCGCGGTCAGTTTTTGTCATAATAGATTAGGTAGGTATTTAAATGAAGAAATTTATTTTTTCTATTGTAATATTATTACCTATTTATTCATTTGACTATTGAATTATTATTTACGTTCAGGTTTAATTAAACTTTAATTTGAAATCTCGTATTATTAGCGCAGCTCCACACTCTATGAATATTGAAGCCACACTATGCGTAAGCATCATATTAGTCTGTGGCCACACTAAATGACACTAAAGGTGTACGGATTGCAGTACAGTTCATTTGAACATAGTAAATGTTCGGAATGCCAAATCTAGTGCGTAGTACATATATATCGATGTTACAACCACTGTTCAAACTTGGAATTCGATTTGCTTTGTGATTAGGTATTGTTGATAGAAGTATTTTTTCTCACTGAAAAATTACATCTATTACCTTCAAATATATTTTGTAGGTGAAGATGATCGAGAAGCAAAGATTCGATGTTCTAAATTTCCTAACTTAAAGCCAAATTTAATCAAACAATTGCAGAATATGCTGCATCAAGTGAACCCGTATATAAAGAGAGTCAGAGAGTTCAGAGTCATACAAAGTTGTCATACATGCTGATAAAAAACCACCAGAAAAACATAGAGGTAGGTAATATGCACCAACTACAAATGAAATGGCTTTAGTGTTAGTGGATCAACAATTTGATCGAAGGGACATCATCCTCGAGAGCCGAAGTAATTCACTTCAGCGTATTAGTGAGATACATCGAGCATATGTTGCGCTACAGTATTCCATCATACACCATGTATGAAAGATAACATGTGCAGTAAACGATACCCCAGGGCTCTCATAAGGGAAACTCAAACTGGTGAAGACGGTTATCCGCAGTAGAAGAGACGTTTACTAGATGACGATGGGTTCTCTGTTGATATCAAAGGCACTACCTAAATTTAACAACAGCTGATACTCCCATTTGTAATATATCGAAACAAAGTAATTTTGCTGAAGTATTAAAACATACGAAAATGATAGTGGGATGAAATAACCATGGCTCATAAGTGTGGCGTAGAGGCTTTAAACAGAACTCTACAAGATATAAGAGGAAATGTAGTTAATGGTATAACGGTTTTGCTGGCTGGAGATTTTAGACAGACTCTAGCAGTAGTGCCAAAAGGAACTAGAACAGATGAAGTTATATGTGTCTTAAGAGATCCACTTTATGGCCTCTAATTAAAATCCTCAAGCTCTCGAAAAATATGTGGGTACACTTAGGAGAAAAGAGTCTGCTGGTGGATTTGCGAATTTACTTGAAATCGGCAACGGTGATTACCCGATTAATGACGGAATGATAACCATCCCTGATAATTTGTGCACAGTTGTATTTACGTTACAGGAGTTAACATCCAAAATTTACCCAGATATATTGCTCATATCCACGATAAGCCAATGGAATGGTTGTGTGAACGTGTCATACTAACCTCGAAAAACGACCAAGCAGCGGCAATTTAGGATATACTGTTAATGTCTTTTGAGAGGGAAGAAATGGTGTACACGTCAATAGACTCTGTGGTCAACACAGATGACGCAATTAACTACCCTGTCGAATTTCTTAATTCACTGAAACCATCGGGTATTCCACATCATAAGCTTATTCTGCGCGTGGGCACTCCTGTTATGTTGTTGCGAAATTTAAAACCTCTTCAACTGTGCAACGGAACCAGACTAAAAGTAAAAGCGTTACATCGCAATGTAGTGGAAGCCACAATTATAACTGGATGCGCAAGGAAACTGTATTTGTACCAAGAATTCCCTTGATCCCGAATGATCTTCCTTTGAATTCAAACGAATACAGTTTCCTCAAAGTCTGCTTTGCAATGACCATAAACAAATCACAAGGGCAGACATTAAATTTCAGGGTATAGACTTGAGAGAAAATTGTTTTCTCTCGGGCAATTTATGTTTTGCTCACGCGTAAGCTCGCCCAGTAGTCTGATAATTTTGGCACACAGTAATGATTAGCAAAAAATGTGGTGTATAAAGGAGTTTTGTAGTTTACTAGCTTTTGCCCGCGACATCCAGTTATAATTGTGGCTTGTACCAGCAGACTCTTTTTCACACATGGGCGCGATATAACCGAACTCCACGCGGAAGAAGTCGCGGGCAAAAGCTAGTCATAATATAAAATATACTTTTTTGCGATTAGCAACTTGCATATGCGTTTGTATGGGACCCACCTGATATATAAAAGCTACAGCCTGTATACTTCCCAAAGCTAGCCACAGGTATACTCTCATTTTTGAGAGATTTATGGAGAGATTAGTTCGCTGCGCTGCTCCTATACGCGTTGCCCGATTTCATATGTTCTCAAAGAAATTAATATAAGTTCGTTTTATATAAGAGGAGGCAAGTGAGTCGTATCACCTGATGGTAAGCGACTATCGCCGCCTATGAACAACTGCAACACCAGGGGAATTGCAGGTGCGTTGCCGGCCTTTTAGAAAATAGTAGGCTCTTTTCTTGAAGGTCCCTAAATTGTATACACCTAGTTGGCGTATATACAAAGAACTCGAGTTGCTTATCAAAAGAAGAATTTATATATTTACCAAAAATAGCTCCTACGGGCAGGAGGGAGCCCACCCAGGCAGACTCTTCTGTGCCCAATGGCGCTGGCAGGGGGGAGTCCGTCAGGTTTGTGTCTTGCAGCTTGATGTTAATTGGTGAGGTCCATCCCATAGAATAACCAGTGGAGGCGATCGCGATGTTCGCTGGAAGAGAAAACGTAGGTAAGTAAAAAAGCGGGAAAACGTTCCGTAATAGTAGTCGATGAAGCAATAAAAACAATTTTAATTTGATGTGTTGAGGTTTCGGCGACTTTCGGAAGTTTTCTTTACTTACATAAAATGAACAAAAACATTGTTGTGAAACGTGATTAATTTGATTACAGCATTACCTACCACGTAGTGACGGTGTAAGAATATCCACTATCCTATATCGTCCTGTAGGTGTCGTAAGAGGCGACAGAGAGAAACAAACCCGGAGATAGGCAGCAGCATCTTTTTAATAACAACTAGAAAATAAATAACTGCTGTTGCAAACCCGCCAACCAAGTGTGGCAACTATGCCAAACATTACGAGATAGTAATGGGAGGCCTATATACAGCAGTGAACTTTAATAGGTCATAATAAATGAATGGATGGATGGATTATTAATTAATTTAACCAACTTTTTAGTAATGCTAATTTGGGGTTGGTATACCAATATACTGGGGTGGGCACCAGATAACTCTGGTGTGCGTAGTGCGCGCCGAACCCCTGGCGCGCCCTCTATAAACGTCAATGCACGAGACCATGAACGTAACGTTAGTAACGTTTGCTGCCGTCGTAAGTAAAAAAAAGGGGTGTATGTAGGGTTAGAAGATACAAAATTGCAAAGTCCTGACAAATAACCAAATTTCCATAGAAAAATCCTAATATGATCTCTTTCTTTTAAAAAAAAAACGTTACTCCCACACTAGGATGTTTTCCTGTATCGTAGAGGCAGTTTATAAACATAAACCGCACAAGGACAAACATCCAGACTCGGAAAAATCATTTGTAGGCCGGCCATACAAATACTTGTTCCGTGCGGGATTCGAACCCGCGGCCCCTAAGTGCTGCAACTCATTGCTAAGCCACTGTGCCACGGAGCCGTCGAAAACGTAACGTTCGCTGAAAACGTAATTAACAAGTGTGAATAGAAACGAAATTAGCTTATTTTGTGCACTCTCAACCCACGTCGCAGAAACCAGTAGGTTATTACTGGTTTCTGCGACTAGTAGGTATTTATTGAAAAATCGAAAAAGCCTGACATTTCCAAAATCCGACCGCATTCCTGACAAGAGCCAAGAGCCCAAAAGTCCTGATACAGGACAAATCCTGACATATTATGGTATCTCTAGGTGTATGCGTGTCAAAAAGAAAACAGTAGGTACACACAAACTTGATGCAATATTGCGATAATATTAAAACAAACATAGAATATCAATATTTATGATCTTGTATCTGGTATTGGGATGCAAAGAGTTGATAAGAACTTATAGCGTAAATATGACGACCTACGTATGTAATGTACATACGTCGTTTACGCAGTGATGCTTGTCAATCAAGAGAATTCTAACTCGGAGATTATATTGTATGAATAGCACTTACATGTGCGTAAATACTCGTATATGCACCATACAAATAAAATACGTGGGTAGACACTTTGGCGACCTCTCAGCGGTATCCCGTTTAGAGACGGGGTGGCAGAGGTGGCTGCACTATAAATGGCGCAAATATGAGTCTCTGAAATATGACTACACACGTAGACGTGCGGTGAATTAAATGGTCTAAGGGTGAAGTTCCTAAAGAAACTGTAAACTGTAATCTGCGACTTATCGTTCGTCTTCGTCGCAGTTGGTGACAAGACGGGCTGGTTCTTTTCTCGCTCATAAACTTAGGACTTCATACATAGCCATTCAGCGAGGAAACACAGTCAGAGTTTTTAGCATACACCGTGGGGAGTATTCCATGCAAAATTTAGGTTTTAGTTTATTTTTTTTTATTACTATAAATATTATATATTTTAATATTATGTCAATAAAAAAAATAATTACATATTATGTGATTTTAATATTTTTGATTTAATTTTAGAAGTGTTGGTGAAAATTACATGGTAGACTACTAGATACTGATTCTGGGTTTAGTTTCTTTTACAATAGGAGAGACGGTAAAAAATACTGGTCTCAACATAAAGTTCCATTTTTACACCCACGACAATCTACAAGTTGCCATGTTTACCCCCAATCATAAATTAGTACCACGTCGCTCATGATAATATTTTGCTGTACTTTTCTAGCACGGGTGCGGCTACGGGAACATGTTTCATATTTTTTTTTTAAGTGAAACTACTTTATTCACGTAGTGGAGAAATTTAGTACGGTATTAAAAAAAATAAAAAAACGTCACGTTTTCTTCTAACTTTTCACCGCCGGGGCTGCATGAGTAATAAAATAAAAGATATTCTTTACGACATAATACATATTATGTCGTAAAGAAGTTTCAGTTCGTACGTGTGTACACATTTACACGCACAAGTTTTTTATTTACAAGAACACGAAATCGTCAAATAAGTCAATAGCGTGTCGGGGGCCGCGTAAGTTTGGGTTTCTCTATGCAGGTCTTAGTTCTTCTTTGGCTCTTCAAAGTTCACTGCTGGATATAGGCTTCTCGTGCAGGAAGGATTTGCCTTACTCGTCACGCTTAGCATACGCATTAATAGAATAGAATAGAATAGAATATTTTTTATTCAATATAGATTACATGTAATACTTATTGAAAGTTATTTTTTACTTTTACCACTGGTTCGGAAAAAAACCTCTGTCCTGGGAAAAGATCTAAAGATCACAGTGCCAGAGTTCACGTATACCTATAACGTTGCCACCCATCACTGGTCTGGTATCTGGACGTTTTACTTGGATTCTTATTTGGAAATTTCTCTTATCTATCGGAAGCCGTAAGATTATTCTGGCGTTTCCCATAATGGTAACAAACGAGCACAGTCCACCTGACGGTAAGTGGTTGCTGTGGTTTATAGACATCTACATCTATCTTCGTTTACGAATTTAAATGCAGATGCGTTGTCAGCCGAGGACTAAGATAGAATGCCTCTTTTCCAGTAAAACGGTCTCCGGTTAGAGAACCGGAGTGTAGAGACACTCACCATACGAAACACAGCAGCATTAAGCTGCTATTTTACGCTGGTATTCTGTGAGAGCGTGGTCCTTCCCCGGTCGAGCCGACCCATTCGTGCTACAGCTATACTATTAATATAGCTGCAGCATGGCTCTACCACGTATAAAATATATGTATTCATTTGTATTACAATATTCTTTTTTTTATAGTATTTGTGGTTTTTGTCGTACCTTGATATATGTGTGTACTCGTATAAAATTGTAGGGCCTAGGGTGCTTCACACATTTTGAATTAACATTACGTCCGTATTTTTCAACTTCCGTACATACAACATAAAAAGTGGTTACGAAAACCTAATTATTTCAGAAGACTCATTGAGATAGGTTGTATTGAATGGGATATCATAATACGATGCGCAGGATGCCATAACATAAAGAATGTAGAAGAAGTTAATGTATGAAACAATTACTTTTTGATGCCGAAAAAAATAGGGTGAAGAATAGTCTGTCGTTATTACACAGAATATAATAATTGCTTATAAAGGAATATATAGTCGAAATTTCCAGAACGAAAACTTTGAAACCAAAAACGTACGGTGCTTTCTTTTGCGACACCAGTGTCGTACACATCATTAATCCTTCGAGCTGTTTCTGCAGCACTGGTGCCACGGTAGAACTCGTACTATAAATATACCGATATTTCATGTTTTCCATTGTGCTGTAATAAGCGAAGCCAAAGAATAAAATAATGAGGAAAAAACAAATGAATGACTGTTTTCAAAACTCCAATGTACCAGCTAAATGAATTTATACATTTGAATTTGGAATTCTTAACCAGAGAGGAGATATTTCAGATCAAAGTGTTTAGTACGACAAAACGCTAATTTCATATGTAAGGACCTAATAGGTATATATGTTTTATAATGCTAATGAATATCTACTTTCATTTGCCATGTGTTTTATGTCACAATATCGGTAGTAATGTTTACAGGCGACATGAGACTATTGTGAGATCGTCGTAAGTCGGTAGGTGGGGCAGCTAAAAATAGTCGTCCATAAAAATAGGAGCGCTATTACCAATTCATATGGCAGGAGCTAACATCGGTTATTGTAAAGAAAAGGCGTGATGAAACAGATAACAAAAAATAAAAATCTTAAATGACACATGTGGCTCCATACTCTTTAAAAAAAAGGCTGCAGGTCGATGACCGCCATGAATTTTTTTTTAGTAGAATTAACCTGAGAAAATATAACATTGATAGAATGTTTTAAAAAAATAAGAATATACTGTCGTTTAATATCAGACACGTGTGAAAACACTTTTAAAATGCTTAAATAACTTATGTTAAATAAAAATTAAAAGAATTGCATAAGAATTCTAGAAATTAAACACGAGTATAATATTAAGAAAAACCTCATAAAGAAAACTAGCATCAAATCATTTTCAGGCCTTTATTATTTTTGTAAATTACTTTTATTTTATAGCTTGCAGCTAAATATGTCGCCAGAGA
Organism: Parnassius orleans; assembly: GCA_029286625.1. Classification (NCBI taxonomy): domain Eukaryota; kingdom Metazoa; phylum Arthropoda; class Insecta; order Lepidoptera; family Papilionidae; genus Parnassius; species Parnassius orleans. The sequence goes on from JAGSMP010000089.1 coordinate 1,960,950, forward strand.
CATATATACAATGTATTAAGGAATAAATGTACATCTATAAGTATTTGGTGCCGACTCGAGAGGGAAAGGACCACACTTACTCAAAATATCAGTTATTAGGAGAACCTTTTACTCGTAACGAAGCATTCCATCTTAGACCTCAGGGTGACAACACATTTGCATTAGGTGCGCGCATTATGTTACAAAAATTTAAGACGTTAAAGTTAACTGCAACCTAGCACGTGTTGTAATGTTTTATTTTATTATCTAATCTAATCTTTCTTCCCTGTTTTGTTTTACCGCCGAACACGTGGTAAAAAAATTGCAATTAAAAATTTCACTAGTGCCCACAGGGATCGAACCGAGGTTGATCGCGTACTCTAAAATTATCAGCCAGCGTAACCCATCAGCTAAAACGGATCTCGATGTAATATTTTACGCCAGAGAAAGGTAACCTCTATCGCGCGTGCATAGTTAAAAAGCAGTTATTTTTAATCACAAACAAATGCATAAATAACAGGAAACGTTTATAAAATACCTATTCGTTATAACACAGCAGGCTAAACGAGAAAATGGGAAAATAAACGTCCACTTCCAGTAATCAGTTGGCATTGAACTTGTCTAGGATGGTGCGTCTTCGTTGAATAAATTTCCGTAGTGGTTCACATTTATATTGTTATTGTACGTAGTACTATTATTTATTCTGTGGTTATAGGTCTTTCATATACGACGTCCACTCACCACTCAAGCTACACATCCGTTACCGTTATATACAACATAGGCCTCCTCCATAGATTGCCTCATAGGGATCCCCCTAAGAGGCAATCTATGGGGGAGGCCTTTTGCCAGTTTTTTTATTTTTAGTCGTTATTAGAAAGACGCTGCTGCCCATCTCCTGGTTTGTTCACAACGGACTTCACATGTCTTCTAAATACTGTTTTCCTATTTCCCAGACATGTAGGTTTCCTCACGATTTTTCCTTCACTGTCGAGCACGTGTGCCAGTGGGAATCGAACCCGGGTTGCTTGCGTACTGTGAAATTTACAGCGAGCGCTTAGCCCCTGATCTACCAAAGCTCTCCTGAGTTACCACTAACTCTAACCTAGCTCTAACGAGACGGTTATACGAGTACCACCATATATAGGAAGCCATAAGACTTTTCTGGCATTTCCCATTGTTGCCTTGCACGACATCCACGAGACGAAATATGGCGAAAAGTTCTCTTAAGCCACACCACACGGCAATTGAATGCCAAATGTTCCAAACGGGAGTGATCCATGTCCAGCAGTAGACTCTTGCAGGGTGAAGATAATGATGTTATTTAGATGGATTTTCCCACATCAGTCTAACAGCGTTCGTTAATTAGCAGGGTGCGGCGCATGCAGATGGTAGAGGTGGTACACTCTCCTTCCACCCGTATGTTTTTTTTTAGCTTTAATGTTCCCCCTCAAAAAAGTTTATTTAAAATGAATTTCGGAGCACATAATTTTCATTTAGTTTTAAAATAGTCGCATTTCCCAACGCCTTCTTGGCCGCTAATTTATCCTGGTCGAAAGCAGGGTTATTTTGTTCGGGGGTCTCTTTGCTATATTTTTTTATTCAAAACTAGCTGGTACCCGGCGCTCTGCTGTCACAGAGGAAATAATTGTGGAAATATTGTTTTAAATTTGGAAGAGTTATATTGTTTAATTAGGAATGATAATGCGTTCATTGAAACTTTCAAATAAATTTGTCGGTACGATACCCGCGCCACGTACTGTGAGTTAATTGTACTATGCCTATAAACATCGCCCAAGTGCAAGCATTAAGTTGACAAAGTTTTAGCGCAATCTGATGAACGGTATGACAGTGCATAAAATACGAACAAACAAACATAATTTTTAAATATTAGATGTTACCACCACATTACGAGTAAATATTTATAATAAACATGTGAATGAAAATGTTTTAATGAAACGATGTTGTTGATGTGTTATTTGTAATAATAATAATAATAATAATAACAATAATGTCCTCCAGACCGAATTTCGGTCACGGCGGCCAGTCTCAACGGAGACTAGCCATCGGCGCAGGACAGGATTATAGTGCCCGAGTGTATGCGCAAGCACAGGTGCACTCTCTATTCCCTCACTCTCATAGTCCGATGGGACGGTAAACCGACACGACCGGAGAGAGATCATACGCAGGACCAACGGCTCTACGTGCTTTTCGAGGCACAGGGGTGAGACACCGCCAATTTCCTGACTCCGGGCAGCTGCTGAGAATTTCTTGATGGAAAAACTCGATAACTGATTTTTGACCCGACCCGGGATTTGAACCCGGGACCTCATGATCAGCAGTCGTGCTACTACAACCACTAAACCAACGAGGCAGTATAATAATTAATATGATTGACGCAAATCTATCGGGACGTACTCGTATGTATATATAGGAATCTCTAGGAGAATTTGGCTTTTTGTCAATACATACATAACAGAACTGTAAACAAAAGGTCGTGCGCTGATACTAAGTTTTATCTGATATTGATATCTATTTTATTTATTTATTTATATAGTTTGCATGTCACAAGAAATACATCATACATCAAGTGACGCCCCTTAGGGGCATTGCAATTTATAAGAGGGTATTTTTTTTTTAATACTAAATATTAACTACTGCATACTAAATACCATCTAACTTATTTCTTATCATTTACTAGTCTAACATATTATTTTTTTTATAATTATTACACATACATTTACTATTTATTCGCATCTATAAAAAATTCAATTAAATTATAATAACTTTTATCAGTTAAGAATGACTTTAATTTTTTTTTAAATGACTTAGTGTTGTCTATATTTTGAGGTTATTTGGAACATTATTATATATTTTAATTACCATCGTATGGGGACCTGTTGTAAATAATTTCAATTTTGAGAATTGAATATTCAATTTATTTTGAGTTCGATTATTTACTAGCTGATAGGTTTTCTTTTCTACAGTGCAGTGCTTGCATTCCTAATTTCGCTTTGATGAGTATTGAGAGCTAGTATAGAGGCTGTGAGACGTTCCGTATTAGTTTTCAGGAGTGACCACGTAACTGTAACCTTCTTTGTTTGCTGCAGGTGTCCTTGGATTGCATTAGCCATTTACTATCAGGTGGACTGTAAGTTCGTTTGTCACTACAGTTTAAAAAAATATATTTTGGACTAATTAATACAGCTGTGGTTGCATAGGGCAAAGCGTTCGGAGTAAATTTCGCGGTACGCAAGCAAGTGGAGTTCGTTTCCCGTCAACACCAATAAATTTGTTATTAATCGTAATTTTAAGTAACACTTACTAACTACCACCTAATATACCTTACTACCTAATCCCGTGGGTGTCGTGAGAGGCGACAAAGGGAAACAAATCAGGAGATGGGCAGCAGCGTCTTCCTAATAACGACTAAAAATAAAAACTCATATTATTAGTTTAACAATGGAATGTTCAACATTTGGCCTATTAAACGTATATTTTACCGGATGTCATTTTTTACCGAAAGGAAATAATAGGGTGTATTAAATGAACGAAGTAGAACCCTATAGTAGCGATATTTTTAAATTTATATTTTTTTAAAGTTAACTTTAAACAATTTAAAAAAGTAAATAGTGAATAAAAATAAAATTCAAATCATGTGCACCCTACTTTACGCGTGGCAAGTATCAATGAATTTTTAACGCGCTTGTCCTTGAACCGACAGTATGGTTAAAATAAAATTTACTTCAAATTAGTAGTATTTACTTATTAATTAATATAATCAAATGTCAATAAAAAAACAGAGGCAGCCATAAGGACTGCCGACTGAAGTGAAAACTGAATGATATATGTGTACATGTACACGGGCCGCTATACTACGCTATAGGCCGCTATACTACGCGTCGCGTGGCAGACGAGTCGAGGTCATCCCCCTACCAAAAATCGCTCAACGCGGCTAACTTCAAAAAAACAATAAATTTGAAAAATACCTTAGTCACAGATTTTTAATTTATTCGTCTATCATACCATATTTAATACTTTTGGTAGAAATGTCATCCGATATATCGATTTGTAAGAGTATAATGAATTTGTTAAAAGTTTTCTAAGTTTCAGCATGAGTTGCACAACCACAAGCTTTATACGTGGTAGAGCCATGCTACAACTATATTGTGGTTGTAACACGAATGGTTCGACCGGGGAAGGACCACACTCTCACGAAATAATAGCGTAAAATAGCAGCATAATGCTGTTGTGTTTCGTGTAGTAGTGTAGAGAACCGGAGACCCTTTTTACTGGAAACGAGGCATTTTATCTTTGTCCTCAGGGGTAATAACGCATTTGCATTTTGATTCGTAATCAAGGATCCACAGCCCCAGGAGGCCACAGCATCCACTTACCACCAGGTGAACTGTGTGATCGTTTGTCACTCTTATTCTATATAAAAAAACTGTTGTCATCTTATGTAATGACTGTGTTACTATTAGATTCACAACGGCAGAAACAGAAGCCAAAATGTCCTGGTCACTCTTGATTAAGCCATATCAAAGTACTGGACTGCTTTCAGTCAACCAATATGTTATTCACAAGCATTATTGAAATCTATCAATAGTTTAGGCTAGGTATAACTAACCGACTAGCTCTTTGATTAGCTATTTGAATGATCCATTGTCTCACGACAATACATAAGGTTTATATAGAAAAACTGTCTACAAAAATATATTATTTGCGAAGGCAGCCATAACAGTAGGTACTGTAAGAAAAACAATATATCATTATCGTTCAGGATGTTCCAAATATAGATTAAGTATATATAATATATATTAGTATAACTACGTTAAGTACTAACTTTATTTGAGGACAATTTAATTCTACAATGGAGCAATAAAACTGCGTTTGTACAACATCTACAATCATTTTAATATCACGTAACGTTTATCGCGATTATAACACAATGATTATTTCAAAATTATGTCGTTATTCGTTAACACATTACTTAATATACCATTATAGATCAGCGTTAGAGATAAAAGGTATAATATTTTTATCTGCGGAAAAAGTACCTAACACAAATAAAAACATTGTTGATTTATTGAATGAAAAAAAAACAAATATTTTTGAGTAGCAGCAGAAGCGTAGTGTAGGGATTTTTCCCACAGAATGAAGTGATAGGACGGGCGATGGAGTGACGATATATGCAGGTTGCTTACTGCCACGTTTTGTGGTAGTATTAATTCTGAATACTAGCACAGACACAACCTAGTAGCTAGGATCATCATCAGCCATCCAGAATTATCGACCGGGAGCTCGCTCTGAAGTACGGCCTTGTGGATCGGACACTTCCTTACTATACGCCAGGCTCTAATGGAATTGGAACCGAGCCGTCATATATATATATATATATGAACTTGATATTATATTGATTGACCGGGAACAATTAAGAACCTGGCGAAAGCCGAAACATGTTTTTATTCGTGTTACCTCCGAACTTTCTTCTAGGTGAACCGAGTTTTGACGATTCTTTTTTTATTTGAAAGCTGGTGCTTCTCATGTGGTCCCATATAAATTTGATCAAGATCTGACCAGTAGTTTTTGAGTTATCCTTAATAATGCGTATTTAATTGACTTCGACTACATTGATGATGTTCTCATTTTATTTATATTGAAGTCGGGTTTTCGATTACTAAACGCAGTTTTGGCGAATGTCAATAATTTGATTTATGCGACATACGAGCAAAAGCAAAACAGATAAGTGTTGTTTTTTCGGTCTGTAGCGAACTATCGGTGGTAGCAAGTGCAAGCGGCATGATAAGATAAATTCATACGTTGACAAGTTTTAATTTTTGACGAGAATTAGTGTGTATTATAACAAAATAAAGAGTTACACACCACGTATGTAGGCGGCGCTGTCGTCGCGCCACAAGCGAAAATACATCGAAGCCTAAATCGCGCTATTAAAGTTCCGAAGTAAAAGCAGTGAGTAGCAGAATAGCCCCGAACTACTACTAGGAGCGTTGGCCGCTCCCCGGGCAGAACACCTTGCCCGGTGGAGATCTCCCCTTTTCCTTTCACGGCCACAGTGGTGACCCCGACGTGATATGAACACGCAACCAACAACCTTCGGAAACTACAACTTCAAACCTTCGTCATCGTCCTCAAGTACCCCATTCACTTTTCCCCTTTTCCTTCCACGGCCAAAGTAGTATGAACTTATTTTGATACTGTATCACGATACGACCGATACGCCACGTACTAACTCTTTTCCGTTTTTCTTCTATCATCCAAGGGGAACGAAACACGATTTTGAAAGTTTGGACGCGGAAAAGATAAGACGATCGGAAGATTATTTGTAGCGTCCACACACAAAGAACGTTATGGCCATATCCTGACATGATACGATATGGTTAGGTAGGAACGCGTTTTGCGTTCATACCTAATATACATATGGTCGAAATGGGTGAACATACTTAAGATACTACTCGATACGATACGTCTGATCAAGATACGTTAAGATGATCAAATGTGTACCTGACCTTCGACCTTTCTATTTTACAGTAACGGGTATGGGAACTGCCGACTGTCTTGTTAGACTTGTGGTCGTAAACACGGTTGCTTATCATGAGGTCCTGGATTCAAATCCCGGGTCTTGACAAAATCAGTTATTGGGTTTTCCTGCCAAGAAATTATCAGTAGCAGCCTCCCCGTGCCTCGAAAAGCACGTAAAGCCGTAGATCCTGCACCTCTTTCCGGTTGTGTTGGATTACCGTCCCGTCGGACTATGAGAGTGGGGGAATTGAGAGTGCACATGTTATGCTTGCGCATACACTTGGGCACTTTAATCCTGTCCTGCGCAAATGGCTAGTCTCCGTTGAGACTGGCCGCCGTGACCGAAATTCGTTCAGGAGGACATTATGATTATAACTACCTTTTTTGACACCCACGGGATGAAATGGAATGATGGATATCTTACACCGCAGTCTATGGATTCAGTGGTGAAGGCTTAGAGAATTCATTTGATCATAATCAATCAGTACTTGAAATTACAACAACAAAAATAAATGTCAAATGTTACGGGGTGGAGCCACGCTGCAGCTATAATATGGCACGTAGCACGAATAGTTCGGCTCGACCGGTGTAGGACCACGCTCTCACAGAATACGAGCGTGAAATAGCAGCTTAATAAGTGTAGAGAACCGGAAATCCTTTTTACTGGAAACGAGGCATTCCATCGTAGTCCTCAGCGCGCCTGCATTTTGATTTTTAATCGAAGATAAATGTAGATGTCTGTTCGCCGCTGCGTCCGCTTGCCATCGGGTTGACTGTGTGCTCGTTTATCATCCCCATTCTATAAAAAAAATATACTCGCATACTATTACATAATAGTACAGGTGTTTGATATATAAGAAATTCATAGTATGGGTTATCTTCATTTAAGAAAAAAGTCCAGATTTTGCGTCAATGATATTGAGCGTGCTTTTTGGCATAACTAGGCCTGTGGAATGTCTAATAGACATGATTATTGGATGAAGAAGTAGCATTATTTTCTAATAGATTTTTTCTTAGTTAGTCAATTGTAATTATAGTTGGCGACGGGAGAGGATGGTAGAATATATTATTGATCATTCTACAGAATATTGATTTCTTTCTACAATAAAAGATTGAGTTGAAATATTAATTACGTTAGCGGCTAAGGTTACGTTAATGGTTGGCAATCAGAATCAAGATTACTTTCGCCGTGTTCACTGCTTGTACGTATCAGCCGGTGATACCAAGTTTATGAGTCGAAGATTAGGTCCGGTTGATAACGCGCCTCCACTAGGTATTTATTCACGGTTCATATTTGAATTATGATGTAACAGTGAATGATAGGGGGTATCAATATAATTGTACATCTATTTGATATCGATAATAATTTTGTCATCCTTTTCTAAGCGTACCTTTTACTTTTTTGTTGATTCGTGTGCAGACATTAAACTTTTTTTTATAGATAACGACTTTATATGTGGTTATGGGGTGAAGCTACGCCGCAGCTGTTTAATGGTGGCAGCTTGTTCGCTCTCGACCCAGGAAAGTCTAAGCCTTTACAAAATATCAGGATGAAATAGACCGGGTAAAATCAACCGGGTACCTTTTGTTGTTGTAGTTGCAACTTTTCATCAGCGACTTTTCCTTTTTTTTTAATAATAGTTATATTTAAAAAGACCAAGTCTTATCCGACACCATTCCGATATCCCGGACGTCAGCCTGAGCGAGATTAGAATAGCTCTCCATCACCTTAAAACGAGCCCCGGCGAGGATGAAATTACAGCGGAGCTTCTGAAAGCGGGTGGAAAACCAATACTTGACGTCTTTCAGAAGCTCTTTAATTTCGTCCTCCATGGCACCACTCCGGAGGCGTGAAACAGAAGTGCGGTGGTCTTGTTCTTCAAGAAAGGCGACAACGCTCTCTTGAAGAACTACAGACCGATTTTCTACCTGAGCCGCGTCTACGTGCTGTTTTCGAGAGTCCTACAATGTTATAAAAATGGAGAAAAAGTAACATATTTTACAACACGTGTAAATTTAATAAAATTAGTATAATTTGCAGTCAAAGTAAAAAAATCAGTCACCGCGTGGAACTGGACTGATAGTGACGGAATATTTCTGCCCTAAATGCATTATTAATATTTGAACAAAATGTCATTTAATATTTGCCCTTCCTATGCGTTCATTAACAATGTAGGTAGGTATTTGTTCAATGATTAAATAATAGAATAATTTAATTTGCACTACTTAGTAAAGGTATATCCTTTTGTTTTTATTTGACCTAATTAATAATTTATCGTATATATTTATTGCAATCTTTTCCCGCCAAAAGATATTCTTTACAGACATCACAGGTCTCTACTTTACAACAAAAAGTCCAAGTGAATAGTTTAATAACTTCCCGGAGTCCCCGCAACCGCCATCATTATTAAACTTTTGTTTTACTAATCTCGTTAGAAAAATTACCCGTTGACCCAGGAGCAGCAGGAGGGAGGCCCAGGGAGCAGCCAACGCTCCGTTTATTAGTGCTAAGCTGTTCTATATATAGCACAGTAACTTCAGAACTTTAGTAGCGCGATTTAGGCTTCGATGCGTTTCGCTTGTGGCGCAACAACAGCGCCGCCACAACCCGTTGATACCCCTTAGCAATAATTAGACATTATAAAATTTTCTCCTGCAAGCATTTTTTAAAAAGTCAGATTTCAATTATCAAATTCTAATTTCAATTTTTGAAAATTCCTTCCGTTGTAAGTACTTGTAGAATTTGAATTAATCGTCACGCTTGGCATGTGCATTAACGCTCGAAGTTCCAGACGCTTGACCAGACGATTTACTGATCGAAATAATTCATTCCGTGCGTGAAATAGAATAGAATAGAATTTTTTTTTCAATATAAATTATAAATAATTTTAATTGTAAGTCATTTTTTACTTTGACCACTGGTTCGGAAAAATACCCGTGTAACCTGTGTTCTGGTAAGAACCAGCAAGCAACCCAGCGGGACTTTTTCCATAGTAACATTTTACAATATAAAATAGGGTGTACAATTATTTACAACATTCATATAATAAGTAAGTCCCTGGTTTATTATCAACCATGTTATCATTCAGGTTACGTGGTAGAGCCATGCTGCAGCTATATTATGGTTGTAGCACGAATGGGTCGGCTCGACCGGGGAAGGACCACACTTTCACAGAATACCATCGTAAAATAGCGGCTTAGTGCTGCTGTTTCGTATGGTGAGTGTAGGGAACCGGAGACCCTTTTTACTGGAAAAGAGGCACTCCATCTTAGTCCTCACGGCTGACAACGCATCTGCATTTTGATTCGCAAACGAGGATAGATGAAGATATCTATGGGCCACAGCAATCACTTACCACCAGGTGGACTATGTGCTCGCTTGTCACCCTTATCCTATAAAAAAAAAAACAAGCAAAAGTCGAGTGAGTAATAATTTTTTTTTATAAAACTGACGTGTCAAACGTACCTACGGTTTACTTGATGATAAGTATTAACTACTGCAGTCCACGGACACCAGCAGCCAACTTCAAACAATTAAGGTTACAGATGCGTTGACAGTTCTGAGGACCAGATGCAATGCCTCAAAGCCTGTAATGATAGCGGCTCTACAGACTCTCACTACGCAGAAATAGGTAGCAGTGTAGTACAAACCCAGTCCTAAGCACCTTGTAAGCAAATTTGCGATGTTCCAGATAATATAGTGGGTTACGAAATGAGTTCTGGGCTTTGTTCAAATACACAAACATAACTTGATTTGTAGTATTTTTTATTTATTTTTTTAAATTTTTATATTATTTTTGGTAACTAATTAGCAACAAATTATCCCGTTTTATCCGCTACGGCGGGGTTGATTAAAAGTTTCTGTATTCTGTATTTGCTGTAGTTGCCACGCTTTGCAAGCGGGTTGGCAACCGCAGTTTTTTATTTTTAGTCGTTATTAGGAAGACGCTGCTGCCCATCTCCAGATCTGTTTCCCTCTGTCGCCTTTCACGACATCCACGGGATGATATGGGGAAGTGGATATTCTTACACCGCCACTACTCGGTAATAGACATTAAATGAAACTTAATTTAACCGTAAAAATGCAGTTAAAATCAGTTAAAGTAAGTTATGAGTTAAGAACACTTTAACTCTATAAACTTTTAAAATAAAATTCACAGTGGAGTTAGAGGCAAATAACTCTTTAACTTTCCTCGGTACTTTAGACATCTGAAATCCTGATTTTTTTTTCATGGAATAAGGGTGAAAAACGAGCAGACAGTCCACCTGATGCCCTGTGGATGATGTGGCCCATAGACATCTACATTTATCCTCAATTAAGAATCAAATGGCAGATGCGTGATGGGTTATATGTCGCCGCACCACACAGCCAGATATCACAATTTAATGTACGGATTACATGACATGTTAAAATTATCATTTGTAATACCTTAATCCTTAATTATACGACAGTTCGATAAGTTTTATCGTGAAGCGTTTGGAAAGCTACTTTATGTTTTACGTAAGTTATAAACAGTAGATAGAACATTTAATTTAAAAAAAAACTTAGTACTTTTTTTTATAGAATAAAGGTGACAAACAGGCACACGACATTTTGAATTCCGCCAATACGCAAAAGAGCAATGAGAAATGTAGACTTTCATTGGTTGTTGGTTAAATAATTATTTACCATTTATAGAATAACATAAAGACATTATGTGCAATTTATACTGGAGGAACGAATATGTTTCTTTGGATTCAGTACAGAGTTGATTCAAATAAAGTCACGGCTATTTTCCGTACTTATAAGTTGATAAAAGCGCGGTAAAATCTGGCGAATGTTTGCGTTTGCTTGCCTGAGTTAGCGTCCAATGATACTCAATGAATTAGTTAAAACATCAACCCATTTCATTCCGTTGGTGTCGTAACAGACCACAATGGTCAAAACAAACCCAGAAAGGTGTCATGGCTTTATTGATGACGGTATTTTGTGGGCTGCTGAAGAAGTTGACACTACACGTACCTACAGTACAAAGTTTACGGCTTCGTGGAATGATACATTAATAACTCTCTACTTTCTCTTAAAAAAAACGTTACATCCACACTAGAATTTTCTGCTGTATCGTGGAGGCAGTTTACAAACATAAATTTCACTAAGACAAACATCCAGACCCGGAACAACTATTTTGTAGGCCAAACAAATACTTGTTCCGTGCTGGATTCGAACCCGCAGCCCTTAGCGACGCAACTCAATGCTAAGCATGCGCTATGGAGCCGTCAAACTACTTCCTCTTCGCTTCAAACCGAGGATTCCCGTATTACTTCTGAGTCACCCAAGTGAACTCCTAGATAAAATGGAAGACTTAGAAATAGCTTCCGGATGAATTAATGCGAGGTGATTGTTACTAACAAAATGGTCTTATAAGATTTAAGGCCTTCGTGACATTATTACATCTATTGTATTCCTTTCAGCCTCTGGTATTTTCCATAATTTATATCTCCGAGTTTATATTTGCTAATATAATATGTTCCGATGCTGCTGACATCTGTATTAGTTAATATATTATGTATCTTTATTTCCTTTTAACGTACGAAAGAACTTTTTTGACAAACTTTATGTTGTTTATGCTGCAGTTATAGTATGGCTGCAGCACGAATACGTCGGCTTCACTGCGAAAGGAACACGCTCTCACAGAATTGCAGCGTGAAATAGCAACTTAATGCTCCTGTGCTTTGTATGGTGAGTACAAAGAACCGGAGACCCTTTTTATTGGTTACGGAGCATACCATCTTGATCCTCAAGGGTGACAATGCATTTGATACTTAAACGATGATAAATATAGGTGTGTTACTACAACGAGTATATTTTGACGAGTATCATGGAGTAATGGCGTAAGAATATTTACTATCCCATACCATCCCTAGGTGTCGTAACAGGTGACAGAGTAAAACAAACCAGGAGACGGGCAGCAACGCTTTGCTAATGACACCCAGAAAATAAAAACCCGCCTGTCAAGCGCAACTGCGGCAAATATCCACCCTATGATCAATTTGGGGAGGCCTATGTTCAGCGGTGGACTTTAATAGCCTGTAATGAATGAAACAATTTGACGAAGATCCTTTTTACCGGTATGCCTCGTATTTCATCTTAGCATTTTAATTTTAAACCCAAAATAACTTAAATTAAAAACGAACAGCTTAGAACATTCTCGATTAAGACACCTTTCAAACGAAGAAAAACTTAATCAAAATCGGTTCTTCCCTTCAGGAGCTATGATGCAACATACAGACTCACAGATAGTACACATTACAAACCTATAACACCCATCTGTTTTCGTCGGGGTAAACTTCAATGCATCAATTTTCTATCAGATATGTCTGTGTAATTATAAATAAAAATATTAAGTTACTCACTTTCTTGATTATTGGTTTGTTTTGTTTCGATTAGCGCTTTAAAGCGTTGTTTTTAACCGACTTCAAAAAGGAGGAGGTACTCAATTCGACTGTATGTTTCCTTATGTGTGTTACCTAATAACTTTTCTTTAACTTCTGGGTGAACCGATTTTGATGATTCTTTTTTTTATTTGAAAGCTGGTGCATCTCATGTGGTCACTTATAAATTTGATCAAGGTCTGACCAGTAGTTTTTGAGTTATCCTTAATAGTTTATATTGAAGTCGGTTGTACAAAATTTTTAATTTTACCACTTGTTTAGTATAAGATAATATTGTGAAAAATGAGTATCGTGATTAGACTCTATACATACATGCGATTATACCAGTTGATGTTGTAGTCTGTACATACCTTTATCTATCTTTGTTTAAATATCTTATATATTACAGTATTCACAAACATTACTTTCTTAATTGCAGGACTTTGTAGGACTTAATTGTTGTTGTGTTTCGTAAATATAGGAGCAACGCTATGATGTTTCTGAGTTGTCACCGGTAGACCTGCCATGTAAATTTCTTTACTCTCTACAAAGTCGTAAGTAAAGACTAAAGATTCATTCATGTACAAGGGTTCGTCAAACTATTTCTCAAAATAACATTATAATTGTTATATACAAGCGAGCCGCCCTGGCTTCGCACGGGTGAATTCTGCATCGCGACAACAACAATTTTGAATTTAAACCATCCATCTCAAACATACACAAAAAATTGATTTTTATATATAAAAATATCTGTTTGTTACCCCGATAAATAAATAAATAAATAAAGAATACTTCAAATTTTTTTTAATTTCAATATTGACTTTAACGTAGTGATTATATACTCTTTGATTGACTTAATATTCACATTCCAATATTCAATTAATAGACACTACAATATTGAAATTATTTATTTGTCGTTTAAAAGCTGACATATAAGTACTATTTTTCTAACATTTTTATGAGAATAAGGGTGACAGACAAGCCCACAGTCCACCCATAGGCACCTCATCCATATTCGATTAAGAATCCAAATTTAGATGTGTTTTTACCTCTGGCCTCCTGGCCGATTCTTTACACTCACCATACGAAACACAGCAGTATTATGTTGTTATTTTACACTGGTATTAAGTGTGAGCACTGAGCACGGTTTCCCCGTTCGGGGCATATCATTCGTGTCGCAACCACAACATAGCTACAGCGTGGCTCCACGTCTAAAATCGTCTTTTTTTAATGCCGCGAGTTATTTCTGCTTTTAGATTGAAAGTTCAATGGGAATATTTAATTTACACACAATGTGAAATAAACTGAAATGTTCATTTATCTACATTATTTTTAATTGGGTGACAAATTAACGTGCTTACCGTCACGTGGACGCTCATGGACAACTACAACTAACTTCAAACAATGTAGGACACATATGTCTCGTTACCCCTAAAAACTAAGACACCTCTCTTGTCCTCCATACCGGAATACAGTAGTGGGAAATCTGCGGTAGAAACAGGCAAGCCCAGATGGAGTCATAGGCAGAAAAGGTTTATATGTGGTAGAGCCATGCTTCAGCTATATTATGGTTGTAGCACGAATGGGTCGGCTCGATGGGGAAGGACCACGCTCCCACAGAATACCAGCGTATAATAGCAGCTTAATACTGCTGTGTTCCGTATGATGAGTGTAAAGAACAGGAGAATCGTTTTACTGGATACGAGGCAATCGATCTTAGTCCTCAGGGGTGAAAAATCTGCATTTTGATTTTTGATCTACGGTAGATGTAGATGTCTAAGGGCCATGCAATCCATTAATCATCAGGTGGGCTGTGTGTTCGCTTGTCACCTTTATTCTATAAAAAAAAGCTCTACCGTTTCATAAAGCTTCTATAATTCTATAATTATTAACTTCATTCTTTGCGTATCTTTTTCATGTGTGAATATTTTGAATCAAGATTTATTTGAGTCATATTTATCAATTGCAATAAAACCGAAACAAAGAACGTGGGATTTCAGCTTTTTAAATTTATTTTTTCATATTTTTCTTTTTATTGAAAATGACTGGCTGGAAATAAAATAAAGAAACAATTACATGGTACTACTATTAATACAGTTAATTAATTATCTGTAGCATAAACGTAACAGAGAGTTCAAGATTATGACCGGACTCTACTTAGGTATTTACATATTTCTCATTGATATACTTTCTTTCGTAATCATTGACGTCTCATTGTTTTAGAAAGAATTCTATTTTGATTGTAAATTCATAGCTAATCACGATATGCAGCTATATAAAACTTATATCTATAGGTACGTAATATCTAGATTAGCTATTGTACAGGTATTTAGAAAGATTATCTTGTTTTAACTAATAATAATTAAATTACTAATAATTAAATAATCGTAGCTGGCTAATAACTAAAAAGTGGTGTTTTACGAAAAGATAAAATTTTACACAAATTATTATATATTTATACGCACTATGTTGAAAATTAATTATGACATGAAATAGTTATGTTTAGTTAAGTCAAAAATAATCGTAAATTGGACTAAACACCTAAAATTATACTTACGTTTTTATAAGACATTTATTATTTCTGTATGTAGGTATCTTTGACATTGTATTTTACTTTTATTGTTTTTAAAATCCAGAACATGAATTTCTACGTCTACATAAGCGTGGATATCGTTATAAACCAGTTTATCGTTTATTTTTGGTATATCACAGAACTGAAAAGTAACTTTACCAGTACTTAGTTCTATATGCATTAATTTATCTCCCATATTTTCTTAACATTATTTCCGCGCTAATAAATTTAATTCAATAAAAAGAATTAATAAATTAAAAAAATAATTAAATAATTAAATAAAATTAATTCTCAATCAGTATCTTAGATACGGATAGGTAATAAGAACGTTTTAAAAATTTATGGCATAATTATAAATAATGTATTAGTTACAGAATTTCCTAATTAAAAAAGTTACTCCAGTCTTTCTCGCGTCGCCGAATTTTCACAAGCAATACATAAATTACGATAACACTTCCAGTTTATGTTATTAATGATAGTTTTTAATCAACACGTGTTTGAAAATATGTTTTGATCAAACGTCATTATTTTTTATTTACTAGCATTTAAATTAATAATGTTATTTACCGATTCAAACAAAACTTTTAAACGAAAAATCCGCAAATTCTTCTAATTTTTAACCGATATTCTTAATAAGTTGTCGATCACAGATATTCCAAAATCACTCCTAAACTCAAATAATTTGAAAATCACACGTTAAAATTCACAGTGACATACCGATGCCGGCGATCACATACTGCCGCCACAACTGCCCCGCCTCCATCCTGTACGATTGTTGGTTGACTGGCGCTCCGGTCCCAACCGGGTCGTAAGCGTAGTTCCTATCGGCCATACGTCACTCGACGTCACACTGTGATGCGCTGCAATGGGGGTGAGGAACTTGGCACGCTTACAGCTGTCGCTTCCAAATCTGTAATAGATATATTATTATTATAATTAGAATGATCGGCATCTCTTGTCAGCTGATTAAGTAGGTATTAATGAGTGGTCTCGTGTTCAAACCGCACGATTTCTAGAGACAGATTTACGTTTGAATAGATGTGGAAATCATACTATATAAATATATACTTATAGAATAAGGGTGACAAACGAGTACACAGTACACCAGATGTTAAGTGGATGCTGTGGCCGATGGACGTCTTCATCTATTCTCGATTAAGAATCAAGATGCTGGTGCATTGTCACCCCTGAGGACTAAGGTGAAATGAATCGTTTCCAGTAAAAGGGTCTCCAGTTCTCTACACTCACCGTACGAAACACAGCAACATTAAGCTGCTATTTTAGGTTGGTATTCTGCGAGAGCGTGGTCCCTCTCCGGTCGCACCGACCCATTCGTGCCACAACTATACTATAACTGCAGCCTGGCTCTGCCACGTTCGAATTATATTCCAAAAATTAACAATATTTTCGAAAATTTCAACATCGTCATATTTCAGTACATCACAAGTCTACTACTGGATATTGTACTTCCCCAAAGACTCATCACAGTCCTGAGCTATCAGCATCCATCGATTCCCTTAACGTCTAATCAAGTCTTCACTTCATGTAGTGAGTAGCCGCACTATGTAGAGCCTGCCTTACTCTAGAACCTATTACCCAGTAGATTTTCTATACTTCGATCCAAATGATCAGCCCATTGCCACGTCAGTGTCATCCTACTTTGTATTATGTCAGTTACTCTGGCGTCCTCTGTCTTGCAAAGAAACTTCGTTGGTCTCTCCATAGCTCGCCGAGCATATGTTTTCGCAAACTGCCAGTAACGAATAATGAAGAAGTTTCAAAACATACATTCTTTAATTTAAACAAGTGGTCAAATGAAAAATTTTGTACAACCAACTTCAATATAAATTAAATGAGAACATCATCAATGTAGTCGAAGTCAATTAAATACGCATTATTAAGGATAACTCAAAAACTGCTGGTCAGTTCTTGATCAAATTTATATGGGACTACATGAGAAGCACCAGCTTTCAAATAAAAAATCATCAAAATTTGATCACCGAGAAAAAAGTTCTGAGGTAACACACACATAAAAAACCAGTCGAATTGAGTTCCTCCTCCTTTTTTGAAGTCGGTTAAAATAATCATAAAATATATAAATAGTTTTATTATGAGTTATTTGTATGATTACATGTTATTATCGTTATCTATGTACGTAAATATCAGTTACTTTTAATATCGAAAGAAGATATTTAAAAGTATTAGTTGTCACGTTTCGTATTTCAAGGTAGATAAAGTCTATATAAAAACAAAATTTAATTTGTGTTGCTAGAGCCAGCATCCGAATCCATCATCAGATGAGCTCCGTGGTATTATATTATTGCATTGCTATCGAAGTTTTTTTTTTATAGGATAAGGGTGACAAGCACAACAAGACACAGTTCACCTGATGGTAAGTTGTTGCTGTGGCCCATAGACATCTACGTTTTAGTAGTTTACGAATCAAAATGCAGATACGTTGTCAGCCGTGAGAACTAAGATGGAATGCCTCTTTTCCAGTAAAAAAGGGTCCCCGGTTCTCTACACTCACCATACGAAACAAA
The DNA here is from genome assembly GCA_029286625.1 of Parnassius orleans. Lineage (NCBI taxonomy): Eukaryota > Metazoa > Arthropoda > Insecta > Lepidoptera > Papilionidae > Parnassius > Parnassius orleans. Next base: position 1,978,995 of record JAGSMP010000089.1, read on the forward strand.
GCAGCATTAAGCATAAGCATTTTACGCAGGCATGTGACTGTGAGAGCGTGTTCCTTCCCCGTTCGAGCCGACCCATTCGTGCTAAAACTATACAATTACTATAGCTGCAGCATGGTTCTACCACGTTAAAAGCTCAATCAGATATCAGCAGTAAAAATTATATGAAATTATTTTGTTGATTTGCTTATATGTAATATAAGTACCAATGTACTAATAATGAATATAGCAAATAGACTAAAACAATCAATGGAGGCAGTAGTTGGCCCCTTCGTTTATGGTAATAAAGCAAAGGATAAAGAAAAGTGGATGCCGTGAAAGTAATTGCTATATCTGACAGAAAATTTAAGCAATAGAAATCTCTTATGCGATAAGAAGAAAAACGGAAGTCGAAAGACCAAAAAGAAGCGGAGAAACAAAATAGTAGGTATCTTTATGAAAATTACTAATAATTCTTAAGTCTGCCCTTCCGTAAGGGATTTTCCTACGCGTTTCCCGCCATTTCCGTGAATTGATAATCATTTCTCCACAATAGAAATTTCTCCTATATCATTTTGAAGTTGTGAAGCTGAATCACTAACTGCGCTAACGAGTATGTAATAGCTTAATTTTATAATTTTATATTCCTCATTTTTATGAAAGTGAAAATAAATATTATCTAGAAGCTAAAGTGGTCGTCTCACATTGAAGGGAAACAGTTTTACAGTAAGTTTACCACTTTGGCATGACAAAATAGTCTGTGGTTTCCCAATTGTTGGACAGAATTTAAATATACAAATATTATTTAATCGGGGAAAAAGTTTCTTCGTATTTTGTTTGCATAAAATTGAAAAAAGTCTCTTTGGTTGTACTGTTTGTATCTGGCTCGTTTTGATAACAATACACATAGGACATTAAGAAAAAGAAAAATAAAAGTAAAAACACTTTCCCGCCATTTTTCAATTGTTTTTCTTCCGCCAAAATGAGTGAATTTACCGAAGAAATTCGACACATTCTGAAGTTTTATTACAAAAAAGAGAAAAATGCGACTCAAGCCGCGAAAACAATTTGTGACGTTTATGGAGCTAATGCAAAGTTGGTACAAGCGTTTTCAGTCCGGGACAAAGATGTTTGGAATTTTGATGTCAAAGATGCAGCTCGCTCTGGTCACCCTATACGGAAGTCGATGCCATTTTTGAAAATGTGGAGCAAAATCGGCTGGAGGGATTGCGGATTGACCACAAAACAGTTTTGACCAGATTCGGACAAGCTTAGGCATCGGTATGAGGCATGTGCACAAAATCCTCCATGAACATTTAGCGGTCAGGAAGCTTTGTGCCCGGTGGATACCTCATAATTTGATAGAGGCCCAAAAACTCCGTCGTGTTGATTGGTGTCTGAGGTGACTCAAATGCTGTGTTCGACATACTTACGGGTGACGAAAGTTGGATTTATTGTTATGATCCTGAAACTAAGAGACAATCTGCTGTCTGGGTGTTTCCTTCCAAGGAGTTGCCAACTAAAGTGAAGAGAGGTCGAAGCGTGGGAAAAAGATGGTGGCTTCGTTCTTCGGAAGGTCAGGTCATTACGCAACAATTGTTTTAGAGGATCGAAAACAGTTACTGCAGAGTGGTATACTAGCAATTGTTTGCCACTTGTCTTGGAAAAGTTCAGGAGAAACGACCTCGCAGTAAGATCCTCCTTTACCACGACAACGCCTCGTCGCACACCGCCAAGCAAATAATCGACTACTTGGCGACGTCAGACGTGGAATTACTGGGTCACCGTCCTATAGCCCCGACCTCGCACCTTGCGATTTTTATTTATTTCCGATAATAAAATAAAACTTCGAGGAAAACGTTTTATGGACCCCGAGGAAGAGTGTCTGCGTTTCAAAATACCGTCGAAGAGACCCTAAGGACGAGTGGGTAAAGTGCTTTTCTCAGTGGTTCCATCAGATGCAGCGATGTATTGATGTAAATGGACACTATTTTTAAAAGATATAATAAAACTAATAACTTGCTAGTTTGTTCAGTTTTTGATTTTCTAAGAACTTTCAGTGTCACCCTCGTATCCATTCGCGCCCTACCATGTATAAAAAGTGAATAGATAATATTAAACACCTTAATATCCTCCCACACATAGAATACTCTATGCTCCCACGTGTATTTGTACAACGGAGTCATACGGACGAGTTGATTTTGAAACTAGATAAGTTTACGATGGACTTAGAATTTTTAAGTACGTAACTAACATACAACTTACACACTTAATACATAAATATATAAAAAAAAACTTACAAATTTACAAATTTATTTATACGTGGAAAAGCCACGCTGCACCTATATTATGGTTGTAGCACGAATGGGTCGGCTTGACCAGTGTTTTGTACGGTGAGTATAGAGAACTGGAGACCCTTTTTTAATAGAAACGACGCATTCTTTCCAAGTCCTCAGGGGTGACAACGCATCTATATTTTTATTACAGAGGATAGATGTAGATGTCTATAGGCCACAACATCCACTAACCATCAGGTGGACGGTGTGCTCGTTATCAACCTTATACTAAAAAAATATATTATAAAATCATAAACATAAACTCTCACGGCTGTCACCCAGAGGGATAGGCAGAGACTAGGGGCTTCCAGTTAGCACGATTCTGACACACCTCTTTCGCTTCTTCCACATCCATTTAACTACGCATACGAGTATATGCTCGTCGGTTAAGAGTTCTCTTCAACGAATTCTTAATTTGTTCTATGTTCAAATAATTACTAATTTGGTCGATAAACTTAAATATGTCTAAATTATTAATGTCTTTGAATACATATAATAACTTCATTTAAATAATAAACAATTTTTTATTTGATATTCTGCGTTCGTGGATATCCATCCTTCGGATATCAGGAAGTTGAAAACCTTTTCCTTATCACACTCGATCATTGCATCCTAACGCATTTGGTACATGCAACATAAACTCTCAATTTATAACATGTGTCATTTACCTTATCTATTAATAATTTCATTTTATTGAATTGAAGCTTGCTACCATCTGCTTAGGATGAATAAAATTAAATCCAAACCCAAGCATACCACTGCAAAACTTAAAGATACTGTAAGTTCGTTCTGCGTAGATAAAATAAAGAAATGTATATATATATATATATTCAAAAATTGATGGCAGCCCAGGCTAGCTACAACATCGTCAAACACCTGTTTCTCGTGACAATGGGTGCTGTAAAACCCCCTAATTGTCGAGAATTAAAATAAGTGAAAACAAATTAAATTAAAATGTATTAAAACCCGTAAAATAAGTTTTATCCCAAAAATTAATTCAGCAAATGAATACATAAATATAATATTAAACTTCATTTTTAAGGGAACACATTTGGGTATAATCGTCACATCAATTATTGTGACGATTATATTATCATTGTTATTAGAGTTCAGTTCATAACCGTGAACTGTACCGTGTAATGTAAATATAGATTAAAAAAATCGTAAATAAAACAAATTTCAAAGTTAAAGGCTCTTCACAGTGTAACTAAAAAATGTACTATTGAATAATCTGTTGTATGTATCTTCATTCCGTGGGGGAGGCCTATGTTCAGCAGTGGACTTGTGAAGGGCTATAATGATGATGATGATGATGATGTATCTCTATTTTTTATAGAATTTATGGGGAAAAACAACACACAAATCACCTAATCGTAAGCAGATGTTAAGACCCATAGGCACATTTATCCTCGTTTATGAATCTAAAATGTAGATGCGTTGTCACTCCTGATGATTAAGATAAAAGGGCTTGTTCCGTACGGAAATGTAACTTGCTAACCTCAATCACAGACAATAAACAAGGTCAATCAATCACCAAGTCTATTTTTTAATGAACAAAGCACGGGAACAAAAATTTTACAAAAGGGGTAACTCCTAGGAATGAGCTGTTTCTAAAATGATTTTTTTAATTGCACAAACTATATGGTTCACTGTAAAATGTTACTTTAAAAAGTTGCTAGTCTTCCAGGGCAGAGGTTTTCTTTTCCAAACCAGTGGTATAAGAAAGAAATGACGCTCAATAATGTAATCATCACTAATAATTGATAATCTATATTGAAAAAAGAGATTCGAAAATATGTGAAGGCCGCCAACACGAATTGGGGCATGGTAGACTATTTCCTCCTCATAACCTAACCATAAAAGGTGGCCTGTGTCCGTTAGTGGGATGTATACGAGGGCGAAACTGAAAGTTTTTAGAACTGGCCACTTGTAAACGATATAAAAAAAAAATAAGTTAAAATTTTGAAAATGGAACTCTTTGCCAATATTATTGTGTACCTATGTATTTTAATAATTTGTCATTTGTTTACGATTTGGCGGCAAATTAAAAATTGTCTGTGTCATGTCAGCATGAATTTAACGCGAGAAAATTTTCGTACAATGATTTTTTATGACTTTCGATGTCATTTAAGTCAACAAGAAAGTTATGATAGACTTCGATTGACCTTTCACGATGAAACCCCATCTCGTGCCACTATTTACAACTGGTTTAATGAGTATAAACGTGGTCGCACTAATCTCACCGATGATCTGCGTAAGGGACGGCCTTCTACGGCGACGACTGAAGATAACATCAGTGTTGTGCGGCGTATGATAGAGACTGACAAAAGAGTGGCTTATCAGCAGATTCTGACAAGTTTAGGCATCAGTATTAGACAAGTGCACAAAATCCTCCATGATCATTTAGCGGTCAGGAAGCTTTGTGCCCGGTGGATACCTCATAATTTGACAGAGGCCCAAAACTCCGTCGTGTTGATTGGTGTCGTGAAATGGTTCAAAGATTTAACGGAGGTGACTCAAATGCTGTGTTCGACATACTTACGGGTGACAAAAGCTGTATTTATTGTTATGATCCTGAAACTAAGAGACAGGGTGTTTCCTTCGAGGAATTGCCAACTAAAGTGAAGAGAGGTCAAAGCGTGGGAAAAAGATGGTGGCCTCGTTCTTCGGAAGGACAGGTCATTACACAACAATTGTTTTAGAGGATCGAAAACAGTTACTGCAGAGTGGTACACTAGCAATTGTTTGCCACTTGTCTTGGAAAAAGTTCAGGAGAAACGACCTCACAGTAAGATCCTTTACCACGACAACGCCTCGTCGCACACCGCCGAGCAAACAATCGACTACTTGGCGACGTCAGACGTGGAATTACTGGGTCACCCGCCCTATAGCCACGACCCCGCACCTTGCGATTTTTATTTATTTCCGAAAATAAAAGAATAACTTCGAGGAAAACGTTTTATGGACGCCGAGGAAGCAGTGGCTGCGTTTCAAAATGCCGTCGAAGAGACCCCTAAGGACGAGTGGGCAAAGTGCTTTTCTCAGTGGTTTCATCGGATGCAGCGATGTATTGATGTAAATGGACACTATTTTGAAAAGATATAATAAAACTAATAACTTGCTAGTTTGTTCAGTTTTTGATTTTCTAAGTTCTTTCAGTGTAACCCTCGTATAGGCTTGTTTGATCTCTCTACGGTTGTGTCGGATAACCGTCCTATCGGACTATGAGAGTGAGGAAATAGGACACTATAATTCTGTCCCGTGTAGATGGCTGCCGTGACCGAAATTTGGACTGGATGACATCATAGACATTAATTTATTTTTATTCTTAGCCATGGTAGCTCAGGGGCTAAGCGCTCGTCGTAAATATCACAGTACGCGAGCAAATCGGGTTTGAATCCCGCCGACATTAATGAAATTGTTAAATGCAATTTTAAGTGCTGATTTACCACGTGCTCGGCGGTGAAGTAAACGTCGTGATTGAATCTGCATTACTGAGGAATAAAAATATTTCGAAGACATGTGAAGACCGCCAACGCGCACTGAAGCAGCCCGGTACGTAATTACCCTGTAACCCTCTCAGAAATAAGAGGACTGCTCAGAAGTGAAGTATATATATATATAGGCAGTAATTTTCATATTTTTATACGACCTGATCGAGATTTATCCACTACCCCACATCACCCTGGGTGTCGTAAGAGGTGACAGAGAGAAGCTGAACCACGGACCACGTCAGCAGCATCTTTTTGATAACAGCTGAATAAAAATAAAAAGCTATGTTTGCCAACCCATTTGCGAAGTGTGGCAACTATGGCAAATCGGCAAATATCCCTAAGATAGAAAATCTATAAGGGAGGCCTAGGTTCAGCAGTGGACTTTTGATTACCTGTAATGGCAATACGACAAGCAGGAAAGGAACATAACGACGAAGACAGCTGTTTTTGGTTTTTGATATAACTACAAAAGGTTATTATTACAATTACAATTACATATTATAAAAAAAAACAATGACATGAATTATAGACAACATAAATTTGTTCTTTATAATAATTGTATAGTGTGTGCACTTCTTTATCGTTCATTTTACGACTTTATTTTTAAGAAAAAAAATTATCTCATTTAAAGCTATCGTCACTAAAACAACCAGATAGCAGCGGTACAACTTTATTTTTCTACCGACTTCAAAAAGGAGGAGGTACTCAATTCGACTGTAGGTTTTTTTTTCTATGTGTGTTAGGTACCTCGTAACTTTTTCCTGGGTGAACCGATTTTCATGATTCTTGTTTTATTTGAAAGCTGGTGCTTCTCATGTGGTCTCATACAAATTGATCAAGGTTTGACCAATAGTTTTTGAGTTATTCTTAATAATTTATATTGAAGTCGGTTGTACAAAAATTTTAATTTTAATTATTAACTTGTCTGTTTGTATTTCATTAAAATATCAATGGATAAGAAGACTTAATTTTTAGGGATCCTTTACTGCCTAAAAATTAAGAGGTTAAACACGAGTAAATTAGTCATAGAAAAATAAAAAATTGTGTTCTTATTATTGCTTTCATAACTCTATCGAGACAAACTTTTGGTAACAAATTTATGAATTCTCAAACGAAAGAAATCTTATAAACGTTGTGTAATCAGGCAAAGTAATAATTAAAATTATTGTAAATACTCGTGAGGACCGATCGTAACCACTAGCGCCGTTACGATCGGTACAAATTATTTAAATAAAAAAAATTGGTTTTTGACCATTATCAGAAAACCTAAACGTGGTAACCACGAATGGGTCGGATCGACTGGGGTAGAACCACGCTCTCACAGAACACCAGCGTAAAATAGCAGCTTAATACTGTTGTGTTTAGTATGGTGAGAGTAGAGAACCGGAGACCCTTTTTACTGGAAAAGAGGCATCTTAGTCCTCACGGCTGACAACGCATGTGCGTTTTGATTCGCAAATGAGGACAGATGTAGATATCTATGGGACACAGCATCCACTTACCATCAGGTGGACTGTGTGCTCGCTAGTCACCCTTATTATATAAAAAACTAATATCTGTCATGTTTTCTTATATTTACGCGAAGACTACATATTAATGAATTACTAGCGTCTATTAAAATGAAGCGTCATTTAAAATAATACTTCTTTCATGGCAAGATGAGAAAAAGTGCGAAGGAGATGGATATTATTTCATCTCGCTCGCACTATAGAAAGGGGTCGTGACCATAGACTTAGAATATATACGCCAGTATATTCTAAGTCTATGGTCATGTTTCAGAAATCCATAGACTTAGAATATACTGACGTAGTATATTCTAAGTCTATGGATTTTTCCGTCTATGGAAAAATCTTACACTTTTTCTCGCCTAGCCCCCATCCGTCAAATTCGTACCGTGCGATAAGGAACTTCATTTCAAAAATTCACATGATAGCTGAAATGTTTAGCATAATCTTTTAAACCTTTTGAGTAGGAATATATTAAGTTAATAACTACTAAGTAGAGTGTCGTCTAAACAGTTACAATAAAAAGTTATTTCTTTTATTGTTTTACCCATAGGGGTGGATTTTTTCTCCATACTAATATGGGACCACCTCCGAAGTACAACCTATTTAATAAACAAATAATACATTCGATTTGGGAACCTCTTGGGAAGTGTGTGCTTTACTTGCACAATTATTATAGTCTTCCGTGCCTTTGTTCCGTCACCGTTACCGCTACAGCATATTAAAGTCCACTGCTGAACATAGGTCTCCCCCATAGTGGCTCAGTGGGGATATTACCACGCCTGGCAGGCCGGTTGGCAACCGGCAGTTTTTTTATTTTTGTGGCTTTGTTCAGCTTAAATTATTTTTGGTAGATACTAGAAAATTATTCAATAGCTCCATACTGGAAAAAATAACACTATTCTGATAGTTTTTCCTTGGATTTCATATATTCATGCTTTTTTTAGATTACTTCAGCCATACTTTCGCAGTTAGATACGTTACGTTACCCCACACAAAGATTTTTGCCTGTATCATGCAGCCAGTTTACATAAATGAATACCACGAGATCAAACATTCAGACACGGAACAATTATTTGTAGACCATGCAAACACTTGTTCCGTGCGGGATGCGAGCCCGCGGCCCTCAGCGCTGCAACTCAGTCACTGCGCCAAGGTACCGTCAAACCATATTTTAATGACTATGCCCATTACAAGCAAATAAGTACGCGATAAGAGACGACTTAAAATAAAAAAACCTGGAGTTGTTAACCCGCTTGCCAAGTGTGGCAACCATGGCAAATATCCCTCTTATGAGGCAATCTATGGGGGAGGCCATTGTTCAGCGGTGGACTTTAATAGGCTGTAGTGGTAAATACGCGAAAAAGTCTCTGAGTAACAGTTTGTGACAGAGTGACGTTGACAGACAACGCTTTGGCTAAGTATTTGCACAAGTCATCGATATATATGTACTACGTACTAGATTTGGCATTCCGAACATTCACTATGTTCAAATGAACTGTACTGCAATCCGTACACCTTTAGTGTCATTTAGTGAGGCTTCAATATTCATAGAGTGTGGAGCTGCGCTAATAATACGAGATTTCAAATTAAAGTTTAAACCTGAACGTAATTAATAATTCAGTAGTCAAATAAGTAAAATTATTTGTTGTTCAAGTCAATAAATAGGTAATAATATTACAATAGAAAAATAAATTTCTTCATTTATATGCCACGCTATCTACAATCATAGACTAAAATCTACTATCTCCCGCGCATGCGCGAAAACAGAGTAGTGCACATTTTTTGTTTGGAATAGCTTCTCTAGTACGTAGTACATAGAACTCAATGGCACAAGTATTTGTCTTTTTTTAAATTTATTTAAGGCAACAAACAGTCATGTATAAAGATAGTAACATGGATAAATATTAATATAACTAAAGACCTATAGTGCCTTTAACTAAACTTTTACAATATTTTAAACTTATTGAGCCACTTTTAGGACTAAAGGACATTATAAATTTATTTATTTATTAATACACATTGTCTACGGTTATAGAATAGAATAGAATAGAATAATTCTTATTCAATATAGATTATTACATAATACTTATTGAAAGTCATTTTTTATTACCACTGGTTCGGAAAATACCTCTGTCCTGGGAAGAACCAGAAAAAAAAACTTTATTTTAAACATATTTCACTTTACAATAATTTTATTTGCACAATTTTTAAATGAATTTCAATAGAACCAGCATGGTGGTTAAGATCACCGCATTCCAGGGTTCTTTTCATTTAATGTATTCTTTGATATTATAATAACCTTTTTTGTACAATTTTTCTTTAATAAAACATTTAAACTTATTTTTTTTTGTTGTAGTAAGGAATAAGAATTGGTAATTCATACGCCAGTAATTCATACAGCAGAGTTATAGAAAGAGAGAGTGAGAGAGTAGAGTGGAGTCCAAAGAGCAGCGAGCTACTCGGTTAAAATTGGTGATAGACGCTTAGCCCATCGCCAACACAATCACAGAGCTCAATCCCATTTGGAATAAAACAAATTTTACGGGTTTTATCGCGTTAAATTTGTAAAGCATTCATTTGTGTCGGAAAGTGCCCGAAACGTCCGGCATTAAAAAGTCAAAATTGAACGCGATAAAATCCGTAAAATTCGCTTTTACGACATGCTAGGCAAGTGACACAGTGGGCACATTCCTTTCAACCGACTTCAAAAGGAGGAGGTTCTCAATTCGTCGGAATCTTTTTTTATGTATGTTCACCGATTACTCGAAAACGCCTGAACTGATTTGGAAAATTCTTTTTTTGTTTCAAAGGGTATACTTTCCAGGTAGTCCCATTTAAATTTTATCGAAATCGCTCGAGCGGTTTTAAAAAAATCAACAATAAATTATTTACATTGAAATCAGTTGTACAAAATTTTTCAATTTTACCACTTGTTCGTTTTAATTCTCCCATAAACATGGATCCCTATGAGTCCCAGGCCAACATGCGAAACCAACAATTGGACAAATTTTCCCGGGTTTGCGCGTTAATCTATTTACGATTTATGAATATATCCACGATACAGAACAACTTCCTTGTGAAAAATAATAGCTAAGGATGCCAGCTCACATTGTAATGTTCTTTAACCGGTCATGAATGAAGCTAAGAGTTCAAATTCAATCTACGCACGTCATTATGTTATCAATGCAACAACTCGCTGACACAAATCGAACAATAAAATATAAAATTCCGGAAGATCAGTAGTAACACGCGTCGCATACCTACATCTTTGTGTCGGAACTAAAACAAAGAGCCCAATCGACTTCCTGCTTTACTCTGTTTGTCACGTGCTCTGCGTACATCGAACCGTTTTCCTATGAGGAAAGAAGACACTGAGCAATGACCTGCATGCGTTAATTTAGGTCGAAAACAAGTTTATCAGAAATTCGAAAATGGAGGAAATGTTTAACTAGTAGTGTGTGCAACTTTTTTCTACTAATTTACATTATATGGCGATTCTCTTCAAATTATCCTACTGAAGATATAAATGCATGTTGCCATGGGGCAACTCGGTGCATTATTGTTTAAACCGATTTTTTTCAATTGCAAGGAATTGTTATTTTCAAACGGGACCAATTTTTTTCTTATATTTTTTGAGAAAATACGAATAAAAAAGGTCCTATGACTTTTTCCGATAAAGTTAATATTTTCGGAGTTATGACTTTTTAAAGGTTTGAAAAATCCCAAATTCGGATACTTTTGACCCATTAAAATATATAAAGAAAAAGAAAAAAATTTAAAAGATATTTTTTATATTCTTTGATGAAATACGAATAAAAAAAGGTTTTATTTTTTATTTACATATGAAATTTTAATTTCTACCGTCGGAAAAATAAAGATATTTTTTATTTATTTTAAAATAATGACGGCTCTGTGGCGTAGTGATAACAATGAGTGCCAGCGTTCAGTGCCGCGGGATCGAATCCCGCACGGAACAAGTAATGGTATGGCCTACAAATAATTGTTCCGGGTCTGGATGTTTGTCATTGTGAAATTTATGTAAGTAAACTGCCCCCACGATACATGAGAAAAACCTAGTGTGGAGGAGGAGTATATTATTTTTAAAGAAAAAAAAAAGGAAAATTTTTAATTTTAATTTAGCTCTTGGCACAACTTACGCAGTAAATTTACCTATTGTAGCTTGTGGTAAATAAAAAAATGACTTTCAATAAGTATTACGTAATAATCTATATCGAATAAAAACTATTCTATTCTATTCTATTGCTATTGGCGGCAGCGTCTGCAGGCTCTAACGGCATAAGGGGGTTGTTTTTTTCACTCCACATATTATTTTAAGTGTATAAGAAATGCAGTGTAATGGATGTTTTTCACAAACACATCCTTACCTTGCTTCTTTTTTTATTTATTATATAAGTATTCATTGTTATGTTAAAGAGTTTTTAATGGTTAAAAGTTGGCTTGGTGACTGATTGTTCGGCTGCTGCTCTGCGAGCCGCGGATTCGAATTCCTTACGGAACAAAAGACAGAAGAATAAGAGACAGAAACTACTAAATGTTCCGGATTTAAGTGTTTGTCCATATGTTACTTATGTATATGTAAAACGCCTCCACGATTTAGAAGAAGCTTCTAGTGTAATAAAATGTATTTTAAAAAAATTACAAAGAAAAAATAACGCTGGCTACAAGGAATATTAATAAAATGAAAAAAAAAAAAATTATAATTGAAATAACGATAAAAACCAGCAAAATAATTTTAATTCAAATGTATATCTTAACCGTGTAGTAGCGACGTAAGAATTTCCACTACCCCATATCGTCCCGTGGGTGTCGTAAGAGGCGACAAAGGTAAACAAACCAGGAGATGGGTAACAAATCTTCCTGATAAAAACTTAAAATTATGAAAGACCAAGCAACTCGTCTGCCAAGCGTGGCATCTATGAAAAAATACTCCCTATGATCTATGGGGAGGCCTATGTTCAGCAGTGGACTTACATAGACTTTAATGCATGGATGGATGGATATATTTATATGAGAATCATATGTTTAAATTTATTTGAATTTATGAATTATATAATTATTTAAAATGATGAATTTAAGTTAATTATTTTAAAAAGTGCCTGCACTAAAACGCCTACATATTTTTATATAGCAATTTCGAGTATTATGGAAAGTGGAAATATGATATAAGAAAATTAATATTATTATTTTTATTGTATTTGCTTGTTAATTTTATATTGGTTGATTATTACGAATACTTTTTTATTCTTACCTATTATATAATAAGTAAGGTTTTATAACTGTAGATGTTTTACAGTCACCATTGACGTGCTCTGAGGATCACTTTTCTCATTTCGATTGATAAGGTAGTAGATTGAGGAACTCTTTTAAAACAAATTACATATCTGATTACATTACAGAAGCGAACTTCGAAGTAAAGTTATTGTTTATGGCTATGTGATCACAGACATATCGGCACTCAAGTTTACAATATCCGTGTAGTGGCGATATAAAAATATCTACTACCCACCCATATCATCCTGTGGGTGACAAAGCGAAACAAACCAGGAGATGGGCAGCAGCTTCTTCCTAACAAAACTAGAAAATAAAAAGCTGTGGTTTCCAACTAACCTGCCAAGCGAGGCAACTATGGCAAATGTCCCTATGAATGTAATGAATCCCTATGAATAATGCAAATATTGGAAATGGGAAATGTCGGAACATCGTTTTATTATTAACTTATAAATAGGTACCACACTACCACAAATAATGTCGGTATAAAATATCTAAACTGACAAAGGGGCGTAGCTGGTAGTTAGTTAGACTGTGGTAGCGCTAAGAATGTGACCAGACTATACCTACCTAGCAAAATCCTTTGCCTTAGAAGTGTATAGTTGACGTATAAATAATTATTATCCTAAAGCCGCGTATCGATTACGCGCTCCTGGCGCGCGCGCCATGAATGACCGCGCCGACCAGTGCGTTCCGCGGAACGCGCTCCAAATATTCGAAGTGTATCAACCAAGCGCGCCCGGTGCGCGCGGCGGCCGTTCCAGTGTTTGACCGTTCAACATGGATGTCGGTCGTGTACGAGCAGCCGCCGCTTTCATAGTTCCATGCATCTTCTCTGGGCGCTTTATTAAGATAAAAAGGACTTTTGCTATTCCACAGCAGATCTTTTAAACTATATAATTGTATTAGTTTACGGCAACTTTGGTTATCCATAGCTCGGAACGCAACGAACACACGAATAATGAAAACAATCGTCCCAACTGGCGCGCGCGCCAAAACTTAAACTACTTTGATACGCGGTAAAAAACCGACACCAGATGGAGCGGCCCGCTCCACGTTTGAGCGTTCCAACGAACAATTTGGCGCGCGTTCTAAGGCGGTATCCATTTCGCGCGGCTGGAGCGCGCGCCAATGTTCGACCTCTTGGAGCGCATAATCGATACACGGCTTAAGAAACATTAAAAATGAATTAAAACAATTTATACCTCATAAACGGCAAAAGAACAAATAAAAAGGTCTCGATCCAGGACCCTACAATATTAGTATCAATGGGCATGCAAGGTATACATGCACTAAGGAAGTAGAATCCAGGAATGCAATTGCCGATCTGCCTATTATAAAAAATTGTTAAAAGCTGCTTCGTTGCTGATTCTACTTTTCTACCGACTTCAAAAAGGAGGAGGTTCTCAATTCGTCGGAATCTTTTTTTTATGTATGTTCACCGATTACTCGAAGATGCTTGAACCGATTTCGATGATACTTTTTTATTTGAAAGCTGGTGCTTTTCATGCGGTTTCATATAAATTTCATCAAGGTCTGACCAGTAGTTTTTGAATTATATTGAAGTCGGTTGTACAAATTTTATAATTTTACCCATTGTGTCAGTCATCATCAACATAAAGTAATTTGCAGTATGAAGAAGTTAAAAAAATATAGTTACTCTGTATTTTTCGTACCATTTTTACTTACGTAGTTACAATAAATAGAAAGGCACTTAATATCTCATCTGTAGTGATATTATAAAAATATCCAATACCTACCCCATATCGTAACGTGGGTGTCATATAAGGGGGGAACAGAGGGAAACAAAACATTGAAATGAACAGCAGCGTCTTCCTATTAACACCTAGAATATTTAAAAAAAACTGCCAAGCGTGGCTGCTACGGCATATGTTTTATACGTGGTAGAGCCATGCTGCAGCTATATTAATAGTATAGTTGTAGTACGAATGGGTCGGCTCGACCGGGGATGAACCACGCTATCACAGAATACCAGCGTAAAATAGCAGCTTAATACTGCTGTGTTTCGTATGGTGAGTGTAGAGAACCGGAGACCCTTTTTACTGGAAAAGAGGCATTCCATCTTAGTCCTCACGGCTGACGACGCATCTGCATTTTGATTCGTAAACGAGGATAGATGTAGATGTCTATGGGCCACAGCAACCACTTACCATCAGGTGGACTGTGTGCTCGTTTGTCACCCTTATACTAAATAAAAAAGAAAAGAAAAAAAAACGTGTGTGTGTGTGTACTTATGTACGCACGTAGGAAGTTATACTTCTTTAGCGTAACAAAACAAAAATAACTAAAAAAAGTGTGTGTACTTATGTACGCACGTAGGAAGTTAAAGAAGTATAACTTCCTACGTGCGCAACAAAACAAAAAATGTTGAGAGACAATTACCCACTGAAGTTGTCGCTTTTAGGTTTCAGTGTGCGCGCGCATCGTAACAACTTCATGGTGTCGATTTTAGCTGTCGGTGTGCGCCCGCATCATAAAAAATTCACTCTCATCATTTTTCCCAAACGTCCCAAAAGAAATATAACTTCAATAACTACCTTAAATATAGTTATCAGTTCCCACGAAAACTTGAGAGACAGTTACCCAATGAAATTGTCGCTTTGAGGTGTCAGTGTGTGCGCGCATCGTAACAACTTCATGGTTTCGTTTTTAGCTGCCGGTGTGCGCGCGCATCGTAAAAAATTCACTCTCATAATTTTTCCCAAACGCCCCAAAAGAAGTATAACTTCATAAATGTTCCCTTTGTGGAGCAATATGTGGGGAGACCTATATTAAGCTGGAAACTTTGATAAGTCGCAATGAAAAAATTAATGAAATGTTAGTTGATTTTTTATACAAATAAAGGTGAAAAACGAGCACACAGTCCACCTGATGGTAATTGGAGAGCTGAGAGCTGTTGCCTATAGATGCCTACATCTTCCTTTTTTGATTAAGTGAAATGTAGATGCGCTAAAATCCATGAGGAATAAGATGGGATGTCTTGTTACTAATAGAGGAGTCCCGGTACTCGTCACTTACCATACGAAACACAGCAACATTTTGCCGCTATTTTTAGAATAACGGTGACAAACGAGCACACATTCCACATGATGGTAAGTTGATGCTGTAGCTCATAGAAATCTACATCTATCCTCGATTAAGAATCAAAGTGCAGATGCGTTGTCACCCCTGAGGAGTAACATGGAATGTCTCGTTTCCAGTAAAAACCGGTTCTCTACACTCATCTTATGAAACACATCAGCACTAATTTTACAATTATGTCCATTCAGAGGTTGTCTAGAATAACCTTTTAACATTTTGTATTTTATTCGCTTATTTTGTGTTTTGGTGTGTGCTACAAAAAATATCTATCTATCTAATCTGCTGTACAGAACACCAGCGTAAAAGCGTTGGAGTTTTGTGCGGGCTTAGTTTCCCCGGTGGAGCCGACCCATTCGTACTACGCTGTAAGATTGCTCTATCACGTTTAAATAAATAATTGTCGTTAGTCATGGTAATTAACAATGATTTAACGAACTTAGTAACATTAAGTTGATGGAAGAAGATATGAAATGGTTGGTTAAATATTTTGTCGGTTCGGGCATCGTTTTCTCCTGTGTCGTGGAGGCAGTTTACATACATAAATTTCACAAGGACAAACATGCAGACCCGGAACAAATTTTTGTAGGCCATACAAAGATTCGTTCCGTGCGGGATTCGAACCCGCGGCCCTTAGCGCTGCAAATCATTGCTAAGCCACTGCGCCACGGAGCAGTTAATTTATACTTAGAATATATATTTTTTAACTTTCCTGCACTATGAATACATTTTTTCCAATCCATATATGCTAACAGCATATTCCATCCATTAGGTATGGTTTAAAAAGTATTAAATAAGTCAATGCCATTATCACTATCTGATACAATTTATCTAAACAGATTGCAAATCGAGTGCATCCTGAGTATCGGTGCTGAAGAGGCGATGGTTTAACAATATAATAGTCAAGGGCGACACTCTTTGTAAGTGTTTGCTTAATTGTATTTGTACTATATTATGAAATATTTACAACTTTAATATCATCAATAACGATTTAATGGAGTTGATTTAATTTAAACTTTTAACATTAAATATATCTACATTTACATAAAATTAAAGTCAATTGTGTAATATTGTAATAACTGGCTTGTATTAAGCTCAGTCGATTATTTGCATGCTGTTAAGACATAAACACCCATTTTAAAAATTTCTGTCTGTCTGGGCATTATTTCTGTAAGCTCGTTCTGCGTAGATCGGACCAATAATTTATATTCCAAAACTGAAGGTAGTCGGGCTAACTGTGACATCGGGACATCAAAGACCCCTGTCCCCCCCTCCCTCTGACCATGGGTGCTGTAAAGCAGCCGAAACGTCGGGAATTAAAAAGTTATAATACGCGCGATAAAATCCGTGAACTTAGTTTCATTTACTAACAGCTCACTTACATCTCACTGATAGAGCCATGCTGCAGCTATATTAGTAATATAGTTGTAGCGCGAATGGGTCGGCTCGACCGCGGAAGGACCACGCTCTCACAGAATACCAGCGTAAAATAGCAGCTCAACGCTGCTGTGTTTCGTATGGTGAGTGTAGAGAACCGAAGATTATCGGGAATCCTGCAGACATGCAGGATTCCTGATAATCTTTTCCTTTACTGCAAAACACGATACGTGGTAGAGCCACGCTGCAGCTATATAATGGTTGCAGCTAGAATGGGTCGGCTCGACCGGGGTAGGATACCGCTCTCTTATAATACTAGCGTAAAATAGCAGCTTAATGCTGCCGTGTATCGTATGGTGAGTGTAAAGGACCGGAGACTCTTTGAACAGAATAGAATAGAATCATTTTTATTCAATATAGTTAATACATAGTACAGTACATAATACTTATTGAAAGTAATTTTTATACTTTTACCACTGGTTCGCAAAAAAACCTGTCCTGGGAAGAACCAGCAAGAAACCCAGCGGAACTTTAAAAAAAAAACACAATTTACAATATAATATTTTATACAATTGTTAAGAAAACATTTAGAAACAGAATGGTAGCGATCACCTCATTCCCAGGGGTTATTATCAGTCATGTACTCTTTAGTAGTATAATAACCCTTACTAGACAATTTTTGCTTAATAAATATTTTAAACCTTTTGATAGAAAAGTTCTGCATATTTTCTGGTACTTTGTTGTAAAAGCGTATGAACTCGTATATTGCCCCGTGAAGGGATTACTGACTCTTTGTAGTCGAGTAACTGGTATAACTAACTTGTGTTTGTTCCTAGTATTTACAGAATGTACATCACTATTTTTAATAAAACAATTTTTGTTTTTGTGTACATATATTAAATTCCCGCAAATATATTGAGAGGCCATCGATCGTGATCGAAGTGGGAGGCCAAAGTTAATATATTTATTTCTTTAAATTTTTTTCTAAGGGTTTCCTTCGAACCTAGGTTATAAATTGCTCTTATGGCACTCTTTTTACTGGAAACGAGGCATTCCATCTCAGTCCTCAGGGGTAACAACGCATCTGCATTTTGATTCTTAGACTAAGATAGGTGTAGATGTCTATGGGCCACAGTATCCATTTACCATCAGATGGACTGAATGCTCATTTGTCACCCTTATTTTATAAAAAGACATAATTTCTTCGGAATTGCTGAACCGATTGTGATGAAACTTTACTGAAAGATAAGAGAACAAAGCCAGGAATCTAGGTTATATTTTATACGAAAAACTTGGAAATTTAAAAATAATAAGATCTAAAAATTTATGAAATAAATGGTTTTTGATTATTTTAAATCTACCTAATATAACGACAAATTTATAGATCCTATCCAGGATTTATTAATGAAATGTTTTTTTTTTAAATTAGATTTAGGGTCGCCACAATCTTACGAAAATGTGCAGAAAGGGAAAATGCCGTTGCTACACGGCTATGTGTATAATAGCGTATATAGTTATTTCATTAGTGAAATATATAATCTGCCTTTATTTATCCTCTAGCTCTTTTGCCTCTAGAGGCAAAGTGCTGGTCGTAAATTAAAATGTATACAGTACACAAGCAGGGTTGCAAGCACATGCAAGCCTGAAAAATAATATATTTTGAGGACATCGAAGTCTGCCATAACTGAAGGAATGCGTCGGTCTAAATGTTACATACTCGTAACTCCCAGAAATTAGATAGACGAAGCTTGTCGAAGCCAAGCTTTGCAACGTGTATAGGTCTATACTACTGGTTCACTGCCGAACGTAGGCCTCCCTCACAGATTGCCCCAAGCAATGGTGAAATATTTATCATAGTTGCCAAGCTCGACAGGCGGGTTGGCAACTATAGTTTTATTTTGAGATGCTGCCTATCTCCTGTTTCAGTTTTCTTCTGTCGCTATTTACGACATCCATCGAATCGGATGATATGGGATAGTGGTTACTCTTACGCCTCCGTATAGTGCCAGATTCTACTTTATATACCGTTTTACTGAAAACTACCACCAGGTGGCAAATGGAAGTCAAATATATTCCTTGCTCGCAAAGAGAATCGAAGAGAGGGGCGGAAAGCTAAGTGGTAGACATGAAAGTCAATAAAAACGATTCACTAATCTTTTAGTAGTTAATTCTTTATCTATAGACTAGCTGTTACCGCGGCTTCGCCCGCATGGTCACTGGAAATGAACTATCCATTGCTTTTTGAATTGAAAGATAACTGAGTTTTATAGATTTGTCAGAAATGCAGCCATTAAAAGGAAACTGAGCAAAATTGATTCGTCAGCCTATTTAAATGTTTTGAAACGCAGCGTGTAGGAAAGCATGAAAATAGCCTGTTTATTCAAATGGAAATGGGATATTTTTTAATTAAAGTAAACTGATCATAATTATCCGTCAGGGATGCAGACTTTGAAAAGAAACTGAGCTAAATTGATTCGTCAGAGATGCAGTTTTCTGAATTGAAAGGAAACTGAGCCAAATAAGATCCGTCAGAGATGCAGCCTTTTGAGTTGAAAGGAAACTGAGCTTAATAGGTCCGTCAGAGGTGCAGCATTTGGAATTGAAAATAAACTGAGCTAAATAGGAAATTTTGAATTGAAAGGGAAGATCTGTGGAATTTGATTAATTGATTGTGGGAATTTTGGAAAAAACTAACTGAACACTATTTTAAGACGCTACTGTACACAATGTTATATGTTTTCCATTCGGGGAAAGAATGTGGAGATTCTGGGCATTTGACACACGCGAACATGCTACATACAGCTGACCATGAGAGAAGCACGGTTTTCTAAGTTGACCCCGCTACCTGTAACGTTTGCCCTTGCGCTTTATTAATTGTCATTGCAAAACTGAGCTTAATAGGAACTGCAACCTTTTGAATTGAAAAGGAAGATCTGTAGAATTATAGGGATCCGTGGTATAATAACATTTTCACCTTTTCCTACGCCTGTCAAAATTGTAGCAACGATTATGTTCCGTCCAAGATGTGTCACACGCAGCCTTGTCCCGTTACATAACCGAGGAGCATCTAAATTTCGCATTAGCATGACTGGGACGCCTAATTTTAATTGAAGCTTATGTGAGGGCACACCTGACAACTCTAGAGAATTTAGAAACTCAAGGAGTATGAAGTGCTCTGTTCTGTGTCCATAACTGTGTCTACTGACAAATACTCTGTTATCTCTCTTTATTTTGTTAACGCTCTCATTTTTTGGTGCAAGAATCGCCCTTTCACATAACCATTTGTCTTCATGCATGTTGTTCGTTAAATCTGAATAAACGCTCGCAATTAATTCGGAATCACTCTGTACTAAATTACAAAAATCTCTCGTCAATTTAACGCAACCTCAGCATCCGTTTCCAACCGCCCATCGCCAATTTTTAATAGTGTGTCAGCATAGTTTCCAGCATTGATATCATTATACAAATGCACTCTCATATTCGTAGTTAAACTGAATTTTGTCACCTTGTTCCATAAAATAGACGACTTGAGGCATGCTTTAATTTCATCTGCAGGTGTGCCTTTTGAATGACAGGTAAAGTTTGGCGAAAGTCACCAGCCAGTAAAACCACCATTCCTCCCATTACATCGGTATTGCTGCAAATCCTGGAGCGTTCGATTTAGTGCTTCTACAGCTTTTTATGCGACATTGTACTTTCCTCCCACACTAAAAGTTTGCATTGTCGTAGCATTATACCTCGTGCACTATTTTTGCTAAGGTTGCAGATCGGCGATTCTTCCTGGGCTAGATTTAGAGGAGTTTTAAAACAGAATGTGCAGTGCGGCCCCGATTAGCAGCGTGGCGGCTATACCGGAGGAAGCTACGGCCACAGCAATGGTTTTATCTTTCCGTACTTGCGCTAATAATAAATTTAACAAAATGTCTTCCCAGTTCCTCCAGGGGCATCTAAAAGAAAAGTGCACCATTTCCAGATTCAATTTGTCCTAATACTTTGTCAAAACTCGTTTTGTTCGGGAAGCAAGCAGGGTACAAATTCGGCTACTTGCTTCTGCAAAGCTGGTATATCGTAGTTTGTTTCACGTATAATTTCATCACTTAGTTCATTTTCGGTTGTTCGCTGAGAGCTTATCATTCCAAAGTCGCTTAATTTTGCCTACCATTGCCATTACTTTATCTTCAATTTTTCCAAGTGCTTCATTATAAATGTTCATTGTATGTCATGTTCGCGTGTGTCTGCTGTAACCTTCGCAAAATATCTTCCGCCATGTACTCTTTATATTTGTCCCACAATTTATGTGCATTAGATAGCCCGCAAGATGATATGAGAGTTGCATAAAGATCCCTAATTTTGGCTGGTGACTGGCACTGCACAGCTTCCTCCATGTTTTCATCCCAGTGATTATCGTTTTCTAAAAGATGCAGAGCTTCACATGCTTCTCTATAAGTTGCGCATTCCTGACCGTTGACAGTTTTAAGGTCTTTATATCCTGTAGGACCCCGAACATGGTGCAGCAGCAATCGTAAACAGAAACATTCAAAATTAGTTACATGGACGGTATACACACGACCAAGGGCATCTGATGACTTTACACCGGGCCAATTTGCAACAGGCGGGCCTTGAATACGGCGTTTCCACTCCTTCCTAGATGTGTTCCAAGTATAATAGCGGGGGACTTCAGAATATAACAACGTTTTTGCAAAGGGCTCGGTTTGACAAAGTTGAAAAAAGGCTGTTAGTGTAGTTTTGGCGGTGATGCAATTCTTTCTTGGAAATTTCTTCGGTGAAATATACACGTTCTCCATTTTCTAAGTGCACAGCAAGTTGAGTAACTGTTGGGCGCCTTTCGTAAAGGAAGCCAAGGAGACGCGACGCTGCCTCGTTACTGCTGACATAACGCCCTGCTTGAAAGGTCTGTACTTCATTAACGGATTTGCCTCACCTTCACTCCTGAGATTAAATATTGCTTGGTCGCTTCCTTTATATATGTACTTACAGATATACTTGATTGCGCGGACAGAGCTACATGCTTCTACATTAATGTGGGCATTAAACATTTTACATAGAATGGGCGAATACAGGACAATCCAGCTCTTATCTAAGGTTTCGAACGCTCCAGAGCGAGATTTGATTGTAACTTTCCTGCCACCATCTTCGGGAGCTCTGCGTCTGTATAAAGGTAGCCATTGTCATTGTGCACTGTTTCTTTTAATAGCTGTTTAGGGAATTTCTTTGTACATTTTCCTTCTTTCATACATTGCGATATTGAATTTCGTGCTCCACATGGACCGTGAATCATATTTCGGACGATGGTATCATACAATTCTTTATCTTGCTCAGGATCCGGAATCTCGGCGCTTATTATGTCGTCTATTTGGCTGGGCCGCAACTTCTCTTTAAGCCATATTAGAATGTGGGCATGCGGTAATCCTCTTTTTTGCCATTCAATTGAATACATGAAGCACTGCACCTCTCCGAAAATTTTCCCTTTGTTAATTACATACATTAATTTTTGTACTTTTAATCTAAATACTCTAGCAACTAAATCGTGTCTGTCAGTACTTTTTGGCCCGGCATTAGCTCCAATGATGAGGCAGTCTTACCATTTTACCTAAATCTCTGGGGTTTACATTGGCGTCGCTAGAAACTGCATCTTGTAAATGTATATAATTCTCAACGCGCAGCTTTTTTGATTTAAAGATATATAACGGAGACGTTCACTTTCTACCTTCACATACATGTCTACCAAAATTGATGAAATAATTCTTATAATTTTGCACAATTTTTCTTATTGTAATACCGATTCCTTCATAACCACATATAAGAACTGTATTCATTTCCGTTCAATAAATATTACTAAGGCTTATTAATAAGGCACTAAGAACTGTTTCTACCATTGTTAAGTTATAGTTAAGGGAGAAAGCGTGACAGGTGGTGATAGTATTTCTGATCCATACTTATAATCAAGCCTGTAACCCTTGCGGGGTAGGCAGAGCATCAACGGATTACTTAATATCGTCTGCGAGGTTATCGCCTATTCTGTAATTACGATGCACCAAAACGTTTGAAGAAAATCAGCTGGTGAATTTTATGTTTTTATCGCTCTCTTCCCGGTCCTGCGTGGAAAAATACAGATCCATACATTTTTATCTTAATTTTGGTAAAAAGACATAATAATCAGATATTCTGACCTTCTGTGTTCGTCCATCCTACCGTCGTCCGTCTTGTAGAATCACGGTGGTGCCACCTAGCTGAATTAAATTTTGCAACATATTCGATTTTCCCACGGAATGAGATGTTTTCCGCGGAAAAAGTAGCCTATGTCACTCTACAGCCACCGAACTATCCCCTACAAATAATCATGCCATGTCGACGCTCTGTTTCGACGTGAAAGAAGGACAAACTTGTGCAACATACGAGTATTCGATTTTCCCACGGGAATGATATGTTTTCCGCTGAAAAAAGTAGCCTATGTCACTCTACAGCCACCGAACTATCCTATACAAAAATCATGCCATGCCGACGCTCTGTTGCGACGTGAAAGAAGGACAAACTTGTGCAACATACGAGTATTCGATTTTCCACGGGAATGAGATGTTTTCCGCGGAAAAAGTAGCCTATGTCACTCCACAGCCACCGAACTATCCTATACAAAAATCATGCCATGCCGACGCTCTGTTGCGACGTGAAAGAAGGACAAACAAACAAACAAACACACTTTCGCATTTATAATATTAAGTATGGACATAGATAATATTCTAACAACAAAAATATTTTTAATGTTAATTGATAGGTTCTCCTATAAACAAAATATCATTGGTTTTAGGATTACTTTTATATGTTTTATTATGTAATTTATTATTGTACTGTATGTTTCCTTAAAAAGCAAATAAATAAATAAATAAAATAAATAAATAAAACGCTTAATTATTGAAAAAATACACAATTATATAATTATCTAACTTTCTTTTTGTAACTGATTTAGATTTGAATAATTTGTGAAAATATAAATTAAATGGGAAATACTTGGCGTTCTCTACATGTTGATTTACATTAACTTACAATGTTTACTGTGCTTTTCCCTGTTTAGGGGTTTTAACTTTTTCGTTTCGTTCCTTCTGCTACCAAACAACAGTGCACGAACACTATTTTCTAGTATCATGGTTAACAGAGCCAATATAATTAAATATAACGACTGCCTCGTTGGTCTTGTGGTCATAAACGCGATTGCTGATCATGAAATCTCGGATTTGAATACCTGGTTGGGCCAAAAGCAGTTATTGGGTTTTTCTGTCGAGATATTATCTGTAGCAACCTATTGTCAGCAAGTTGGCGGTATTTCACATGATCTTGCGGGTTTGTCCGGTCCTGTCGGATTACCGTCCCATTAGACTATGAGAGTGAGGGAATAGATAGTGCGCCTGTTCTTGCGCATACTCTCGGGCACTATAATCCTGTCCTATACGGCTAGTCTCTATTGAGACTGGCTGGCTTGACTGATTCTCGGTGTGGAGGACATTATTATAATTAGAGACTGTGAGGCATTCCATCTTAGTCCTCAAAGGTGAGTTAACAGGCTAGAAGACATTTCATATTGGTTCTCTGGGATGACGGTGTATCTATAGCCTTCTTTATTGTTTGAAGTTACTTTTTTATAGCATAGGTTGACAAACGAATACACAGTCCACCTGATGGTAAGTGGATACTGTGGTCCATAGACATCTACATTAATCCTAAATTAAGAATCAAAATGCAGATGCGTTGTCACCCCTGATGATTAAGATGGAACGGCTCGTTTCCAGTGAAAAGGGTCTCCGGTTCTCTATACTCACCAAACGAAACACAGCAGCATTAAACTGCTATTTTACGCTGGTGTTCTGTGAGAGCGTGGTCCTATCCCGGTCGAGCCGCCCCATTCGTGCTACAACCATAATATAGCTGCAGCGCGGCTCTACCACGTATGTTAGGTAGTTTGTCACTCATATATTATAAAAAATAAAGAAAGTTCCAACTATGATCAGATAAATGTCGTTGATTAGATAAATTAGTTTCATTATTGTTGTTGATCAAATCTGTATTTTGATGGAAACTATGATGGAAATCGCCCTCTAAATGCATTGCTTTTCATTTTCACACTTTGTAACAAAAATAGATAAAAATATAATATAGATCGGTTAATAATCGATAATGATACATTTACACTATACACTACTACGCCCACTTTTCCTACATCGTACTACCAGATGGTCAGCGTGTCTCCACCCCTTTGTTGTAGATATTCCAAACATTCGAACCAAACGATTTGCTTCGTCTTTCGTAATGTCATAATTCGTAATTTCTTATGTAGCAAGGGAGTGGAATACATTTTCGGCGTCTGTCTTTCTATCCGATTATAAGACAGTGGGATTTACCAACGGTTGCCACCAGGGATTGTAATAAATTACTGGCTGATAATAAGTAAAAAAATATAACAAAACCAAACGGCAAGTGTCTGAACGGAACCAACAACTATTTTCACTAGAATTACAAAATCGCCCTGATGATGTGTTTAACTCATACAGATCACTCACTTAGCAGAGAGACTTTAAGGTAATGAATCATCGGGAATTAAAAAGGGGCGTCAGCGACGTAGCACTAATTTACGTGTAAGTACTAAATATTGGTTGATAAGTACGGGATCCTGACTGTCACTCTTTAATAAGGGTAACGCTAGAAACCAATAGATGGCGCTGTAGTCTAGTTATTAACAAATTATGTATACTGTAAAAAGACAGGAGTAAATTCGGAGTGAAACTCATAACACCATCAATTGTAAAGGACAGAACACCACACATCTGCCTAGCCGACTGGTACATTATATAACTACCGTGATGCATAGAGTGGTACTCTATATCCTAGTCCCTGTATTGAGTTCTTCTATGGAAGTAATCACGAGGAAATACTAACACTATAATGAGAATGAGATATTTGCGATAAAATCGCTCGTCCATCATTTTGATAATCTAAATCGTCGATAGCAAAAATTACTCGGCCATTACTATCAGAAACATTGTTCGATACAGATAACTTGAACTCTGATTGAGTAACAATAAAATGATTATTGTAGGCAATAAATTATTTTGCTGCAATCATTACAATTAGTTTAGTATCAATAATGTGGAATGTAAAATTGGAATGACGAGCCGGTAAGAGATGCATATAGTTCAAGATAATACGCCAGTATATTCTAAGTCTATGGTTCAGGACCGAGCTTTGGGGCATTCCTTAGGGCAGGCCTATTTAGCAGAGGACTTGTGAAGGGATTTTATTATTATTATGATGATGAAGCTACAATTTTAAGTTCCGCAAAGTAACTTATTCAGTGACGGGCAACGGTTTAGGAGGCGGTTTAGGAATACTAAGATTTTTTATAAGATAAGGGTGACAAACGAGCACGCAGTCCACCTGATGTTAAGTGGTTGCTGTGGACCATAGACATCTACATCTATCCTCGATGACGAATCAAAATGCATATGCGTTGTCACCCGTGAGGACTAAGATGGAATGCCTCGTTTCCATCTTAGTCCTCAGGGGTCTCCACACTCACCATACGAAACACAACAGCATTAAGCTGCTATTTTATGCTGGTATTTTGTATTATACAAAGTTTTGAAAAAGCCTATCTTGTGGTGTGTGTGTGTGTGTGTGTGAGCGTGTGTGTGTGTGTGTGTGTGTGTGTGTATTATAATTGTATATATCAGTAGTTCCATACATCACCGTCTAAAATTGTGTTTAGAAATCTACCATGGTTCTATAAAATAAAATATTAGTGAACATAATATTAAAATGTTATGGCTGTCCCGTATAAAATATTTATAATATCTCTAAATAGATATTACGCATGAAGTTAATGGATAAACACATGTTTATGAGAAACGTCTAATGTTAATGAGAAGTACATATAACATCTGTTTAATGGATATGATGGTGATGACAACCAGATGGATCGTGAATGACTTACATATAATTTACGAATATTTATTAGGGACGAATCAATCCCTTGCCCTATAATAGTATATTATTATCTATACAGTCCATTTTTAAACCCCGACGAAAACAGAGGGGTGTTATAAGTTTGTATTATGTATATGTGTATCTATGTGTTTGTCTGTGGCATCATAGCTCGTGAACGAATGAACCGATTTTGATTAAGTTGTTTTCATATGAAAGATGTTTTAATCAAGTGTTCTTAGCTATGTTTCAAGAAAACCTGTATCGCCGTTTGGAGATCGTCAGCTCTTTTTGTTTTGGGTTTTTTTTTAATTTTAAT
This sequence comes from Parnassius orleans, assembly GCA_029286625.1. Lineage (NCBI taxonomy): Eukaryota > Metazoa > Arthropoda > Insecta > Lepidoptera > Papilionidae > Parnassius > Parnassius orleans. Next base: position 2,006,383 of record JAGSMP010000089.1, read on the forward strand.
TTAAGTTATAGTCCAAAGAGGAGGCAACAATCTGCATTTTGATCCTTAAATCAAGTATAGGTAAATGTCCTAACCTTACGCATTTTTATACAAACAAACCACACACGCATCCATTTACCATCATGTGGACTGTATGCTCGTTTGGTTTTCATTTTTCTATTAAAAAGTTGATGAGCTATATAACACACTCTAATATTCGTCTGCCCACTGTGAGCCAATAAAAACAAGTAATATGATAAAGAATTATAAGTAAATGTAATGTGGCATTACGCATTGCTAATACCTTACGCAACGATTATTGACCAATATAATGGCACAGGAAACGGCGCGAGTACTTAACATACCTATTTATTTACGATTTTTATTACAAATTGTATGGGAATCATGTATAAATAAATAAAATTGATTTCTCAAGACATCCTGTCGTTGATGTATGGAATTTTCTGCCTCGTGTTTTTCTTGTAATCTAAACATATTCTTTATAAGTTTTATACAGATTTTTTTATTTCAACGTTAATATTATAATTATTAAGTTGTTTGTTTTCCAAACAAAATAAAAAATAATAGTAAAAAATATAACAGTTCAGCATATTATCGAAGTTTTATAAATAAATGTAAGTTAGAATCGATTAAAAAAAAAAGTTTTATATACAAAATAAGATTAACAAGCGAGCACACAGCCCACCTCCCGTAAGTGAATGTTATGCCGTACCTATAAGGTCCTTTCTATCATGTCGGTCCTGTGTAATACCTCTTAGGTACCTGTCCTCGACTAAGAATCAAAATTTAAAAAAAAACATGCGATGACAGATCTGGCATCGCATTCTTCTTCAATCATCAAGTCTTTAATATTAAGATTTCATATAAAGGCACTCATCTGCGCAGTGGCTTAGCATTTAGCCGTGGTGTAACGCAGCAGACCACAAGTTTGATTCCCGCACGAAGCAAATAATTGTGTATTTGCCTTTTTCAGCCTGAAAAAATTGTTCCCGGTCTGTATTTGTCCATATTCAATCAAGTATATAAAAATTCCTTCATTCTTGGTGTATTAAAAGGAGATTACAGTTAAGTAATTTATGTTAGGTTCAGAAATTCAGTTGAGAAAAGGCTAGTACAATAACGCGACTTGTTTTGCGTGTTTATTTTCCGTCAAATCTTATGATTGTTGCTGCAAATCGCTTGGATAAATATAAAATTAAGAGTACGTTTAAAAATAACACTCTTTATCCCCTTGAATATATGAAGTGTATTTGTGTACATTTACTTTATATGTTTATGATACGTTTTGATATATATTACGCATTTAATTATAATAATATTTTTTTAATACCTTAGTGTTTTTGTAAAATAAAAAAATGTAAGTTTTAATAAACATAACACAGCACAGTCAAAAGTAAACATTCATTCGACAAACTGGCACATATAAATTTCTTTTTAATATTCTGAAATAAAATTTATTATCTGTGTTCTCACTGGTCAAAAGTAATAAAGGCACACTCACGGTCACGACTTTTGTCCTGAAGTAGATCGCACAAGCACGGGCGGCGTTGAAATGATAATATTATCACCGGACACGTATCGCTTATATATTATAATACAATACAATATTAAACTGTTAACAGGACCTATGATAAATATTTTTTTATATTTTTCTCTGTTTTAATACAGATAGGATTGCAGTAGGGCGTTTGTTTACCTTGTTATTAATACCTTAGTCATTATTAATGTGGATGCAAATGACAACATTGTTATTTTTATTTAAATTTATTATAAAATTGATATCATTCGATAATTATTATTATTTATGTGTTCATATAGATTAATTTCATTTTAATGATAAAGTAATTCTCTAACAGTATTAATTTAACAGTCCACCTGATTATAAGTGGCTTCTGTAGTCCATGGACACCTACAGCCAATTTGACTGTTTTTCAACAGACTTCAAAAAAAGGAGGAGGTTCTCAATTCGATTGTTTTTTTTATGTGTGTTACCTCAGAACTTTTTTCTAGGTGAACCGATTTTGATGACTCTTTTATTAAAAGCTTTTTATTTAAAAGCTGGTGATTGTCATGTGGTCCCATATAAATTTGATCAAGATCTGACCAGTACTTTTTGAGGTATTCTTAATAATGCGTATTTAATTAACTTCGACTACATTGATGATGTTGTAGGTATATTGAAGTCGGTTGTACAAAATTTTTAATTATACCACTTTTGTTTAAAATAAAAAGGGTTCAGGTGCTTTGTCACCTCTCATTTGAAAAATATACTACAGTACATAAAAAGCAGGAATGTAGAGCTGAAAAAGATCGTCCAACGCGTAAGTATAGCTGTTCGACTTGCACGAGAATTAATGTGCGTAAAAAGAGATGTAGATGGAAACGAAGACGCCGAATAGCTAAATTAAGATGACATTAATAATCCAACCAATTTAACGAATTTTAGCCTGAATCGCGAAGCTGAGTTAACGTTTGGTAATGATGTAGAAACATGGATACGGAGCCCGTGGACAATAAATGATTCCTAATCTTGTAATTTTATTAAAACACTAATAATTTAATTTAAAAAATAATTGAGTCTTTTAAATTTTAACTTTAATATTTAATAAAAGTTATGAAAAAATTCTTACGTCATAACATTTGGGGGTAGGGGGAGTTCGCAAATTTCTTATTTTTGCTTTAACAGGGGGTCGGGGTCTAAAATGATAGAAAGTTTGCTTACGTAATACTTGAGGGCCCCCCCCGCACCACCTAATAATATATAACCTCTATCTTTAAAATATTCAATTTCTAATCCTTTGTTTGAAATATGCGAACCCTGTTCGGACGGCCGTTAGGCGCCACCCCATGTTCGGATGGCCGTTAGATAGATAACTCATCTATGTTATGTTAATGTGATCACAGAACTGAACACAATATTATCTCCCCCCCAAGATTATCGATTTTAGTGCAACGTCGCGTCCGCAACGTTGTACTAAAATAAATAATCTCCCTTTTAATAGCTCTGAGTTCGATGAAGCTGTAAGAGCCGCATGGGCTAATAGAAACAGAAACATAAACTTTTTTATTTAATATAAATTATAAATAATACTTATTGAAAGTAACTCTTTTGTTTAATTACCACCGGTTCGAAAAAAAACCAGCAAGAAATCCAGCGGGACTTTTTAAAAAAAAATAACAGCTTACAATCATGTATGTTACACAATTAACCACACAAAACAAATTAGAAATAGCTTGGTAGCGATCACCTCATTAACATCACAGAAACTAGACTATACTTGATATCATTATTATAATTTTAGTTTTATCATTATCATCATCGTCACAGCCATGACCTACTCCAAACATTTCCGCAAACACGCAAGTTTCTCTTAGGTACAATAAATATAGTCTGACAGAATTAATAACTAATTTTTACAATAGTAAGTATATTAATACTGTGGTAATGCGCTACAAAAAAAATATACACCGTAAACCTGAGCACGACAACACAAAATATACATACATATATATAAGCACTACGTAGCGACAGCCACAGCTTTTTTTTTATAGAATAAGAGTGACAAACGAGCACACCTGATGGTAAGTGGTTGCAGTGGCCCATAGTCATCTACAGCTATCTTCGTTTGCGAATTTAAATGCAGATGCGTTGACAGCCGTGAGGACTAAGATAGAATGCCTCTTTTCAGTAAAAGGGTCTCGGTTCTCTACACTCACCATACGAAACACAGCAGCATTAAGCTGCTATTTTACGCTGGTATTCTGTGAGAGCGTGGTCCTTCCCCGGTCAAGCCGACCCATTCGTGCTACAACTATACTATTAATATAGCTGCAGCATGGCTCTACCACGTAAGAAAGCTTAACTTATATGTAACTGGTGGTCATTGTGTATATGATTTTTCATGGTAATATTTTGTAATCTAATACATTTATGCGCTGCTATACCGTTCATCAAACTGCTGGTAAAACTTTGTCAACTGTTTGCTTGCACTTGCGCGAAGGTCATACACATAGTACAATTAACTTACACTAGATGGCGCACGTATCGTATCGACAAATTTATTTGAAAGTTAAAGACTGATTTACACAGGGCCTGTAACAGGCGCCAGTGCTGGCGCCGAGGACTGACTCACACTGTTTACATGCAGTCAGTAGTCGTGGTAACTTCTTGAGGGTGTACGCACGTTATTGAAGTCAGTGGGCTAAAATTAATCCATGGAAACGGCAGAATTTACAACGATTGAAATATTTGTAGAGAAAATGTACCTATCTACTATTGAAAGAGTTGAAGGAAATGTTAGAAGAAGAGATATTTAAAAAGAAACGACTTGGATAAGAAAATGGATAGACGATAGAAAAGGAACTGGAGGTTATGCTTTGTTGTTGACGCGACGTCACCCTACCCTACAATGCAGCGGCAGCGACTGACCAAGTACCGACTTGGTCGTTTAGACAAGGTCAATACCGTTGGTGCAGGTGGCGGGGGGAGTGGACTGACTTCAAAATATTCAAGCAGGAATATTGAAGTCAGCACTGGCACGACAGCGCTGTACTGACTCCAAATCAATTTACATTAGGGTCAGCACTGACTTGCCTGGAATTTGGAGTCAGTTACTGACCCTGTGTAAATCAGCCATTATGTATTATCATTCAACTTCAATGAATGTAATATCATTCTTAATTAAACAATATAACGATATTTCCACAATTATTTTTTCTACGGCAGCAACGCGCCGGGTACTAGTTTATAATAAGCAAAAGCCGATATCGACTTTTAATCGATATTGATATATTTACTTAATACAATGAAACCGGAGAATGAATAATTTTTTGATTACAGTGTTTGATAAAATTATTTGTTCAGTATAATTTATCGCGACAAAAAGTTACTTTATTTGAAACTTTTTTGCTTAATACCAGGAAATAAAGATTCTAAATAACAATGATTAAGAATCTAACTCAATAACATGTCTTACATATTATATGATTATCGCCTAAATCGCGTTTTTTCTCGGCGATTCATCATCATCTTTATTACAGCCCTTCACAAGTCCATTGCTGGACAAAGAACTCCCCCAAGAAATGCCAAAAAGAACGGCCCTGGCCACCTGCATCTATCGACTTCAATCCGTCTAGTGGGGGGCCGCTACTCAATTTTAAGAACTGCACACCATTTGAAACGCTGGGTATTGAAAATAGGTTATATTACAGACGATAAAATAAAACATGTAAAACTTAGTTTTATTCAATTTGAATTTCCACCAAAACATGAGAAGCCACCAAAACCAAACTGTGTAGTTGTGTAAGAATATTCACTACCCCATATCGTCTTGTGGATGTCGTAAGAAGGGACAGAGGGGAAGAAATCAAAAGATGGGTGGCAGCGTCTTTTTATTAACAATTATTTTAGGAATATACGTGGTAGAGTCACGCTGCAGCTATATTATGGTTGTAGCACGAATAGGTCGACTCGACCAGGGCCACGCTCTCACAGAATACGAGCGTAATTTTTTTTTTATAGGATAGTGTGACAAACGAGCACATAGTCCACCTGATGGTAAGTGGTTGCTGTGACCCATAGACATCTACATCTATCTTCAATAAAGAATCAAAATGCAGATGCGTTGTCACCCGTGAGAACTAAGATGGAGTGCCTCTTTCCATTAAAAGGGTCTCCGGTTCTCACACTCACCATACGAAACACAGCAGCGTTAAGCTGCTATTTTACGCTGGTATTCTGTGAGAGCGTGGTCCTTCCCCGGTCGAGCCGACCCATTCGTATTACAACTATACTACTAATATAGGTGCAACATGGCCTCTACCACGTAAAAAAAATAGCAGCTTAACGCTGATTTGTTTCGTATGGTGAGTGTAGAGAACCGGAGAGCCTTTTTACTTGAAACAAGGCATTCTATCTAGTCTTCAGAGGTGATAACGCATCTGCATTTCGATTCTTAATTGAATATAAACGTAGATGTCTATGAGCCACTGCATTCACTTACCATCAGGTGGACTGTGTGTTCGTTTTTCACCCTTTTTCTAAAAAAAATCGAAGTAGGTTTCGCTGTGATGTATTAACTTTTAGTTCCATTGTATTGTGTAATTGTATCAATATCGATTATAAGCTGGTTGTTTTCTTTATATTAATATCTTATCTTAGGCCCAGTCTTAGGTCACGAAGCCTTATCATAATTTAAAAAAAAAACATAACGCAATAGCTTAGCGATTCCTGTCGGCAACGCTTCCCACCAGAGTTATGCAACCCACGCTATCAATTTTCTACGTGGTAGAGCCACGTTGCAGCTATAACGTGTTTGTATCACGAATGAGTCCGCGCTCCACAGAATACCAGAGTAAAATAGCTGCTTAATGCTGCTGTGTTTCGTATGGTGAGTGTAGAGAACCGGAGACTCTTATTACTGGATGTGAGGCATTCCATCGTAGTTCTCAAGGCTACCAACACATCTGCATTTTGATTTTTAAATTGAAGATAGATGCAGGTGCTATGGACCACAAGCATCCACTTACAATCAGGTGGACTATGTGCTCGTTTGTCACCCTTATTCTATATGAAAAATAATACTCGCACAAGTTTATAGTTATTCTATTTCACGATGGAGTTTTGACGTAGGCCACCGGAGCGCCCCCGAGGCCTACGCACACTAACACAATGTGTATGTGCACGGCTAACAACAACCAAAGTCAAAACTTCATCGTGAAATAGATTAACTATACTATAATACGTATAATTACAGTCTGTGAGGCATTACATAATTACATAGTACAGTCTGTGAGACCTTCCAGGTGGCAATGCATCTGTATCCTTCTTTGTAATAATAATATTAATGTCCCACAAATCGAATTTCGACCCCAGCGGCCAGCCTCAACTAATACCCAAACGTCTGCACAGGACAGGGTAATAGCGCACGCGTGTGCGCAAGAACAAGTGCACTCTCTATTCCCTCACTCTGATAGCCCGATGGAACAGTAATCCGACACGATCGGAGATACTATAAGCTCACTATGCAGAATGAGCTTATAGTATCTTGAAGTCTTTCAGTTGTATGCTTGGGTTGGGTTGGTTAATTTTATTAATCATAGGAACACAAGCAAGTGATGCACCCAGCCATCTTTTCTATTGAAATTAGGATGTTTTTTAATTTCAATAGCCTTCCAAATCATCGGTGATCATGGGTGCTGTAACAGACACTTCAATTTTATTTATGTAGTTGTAAAGATTAGGATAGAAAAGTTCAGAAAAAAATATTTTTGCAGTTATGACCTCCGTGAGATTATTTTTCCATTAGCGGAAAAAATATTGGTCTGGACAATGATTTGCTAAAACATGTCTTACATTTGTCCCATATTTTTACGTACTACAATAAACACATGCAATTCTTTACTATGAGGAATCTGATCTGGAACGAATTTAATTCAACCCACTGATACATACAATTATATTCTCATACAAGGTTGTCACAATTTCTCTATGATGCCCACGAGCGCGTGACTGATGTTAACAGTATGAATGTGAACATTTCTAAAGAAAAATCCTTTGCCTTGCTAACAAAAGGATGTCTCTTTTGAATTTCTCGCACGGTTTCATGCGTAATTGGTTTTAATTTAAACGGTTTATTTCGTCTTTCGGAATGCGTACAGCATGGGAGTGGAATAATTTTCCAGCATCTGTCTTTCCGTCCGATTGCAATGTGTCTTCATAGAAGAGTGAATAGGTAGGCTTTTGTTACGCAAAAAAAAAGTGTCAGATTGTAAATCTAGGGCTTCATCACCACTTACAACCAAGACTTTTAACGAGGCATTCTATCTAAGTCCTCAAGGGTGACAAATCTACATTTTGGTTTATAATAGAGGATAGACAGTGGTGGGTTATGCTAAAGTCAAACTAGGCACGTGTCTAGGGGCGCAAGGTTAACAAGGGGCGCACACAGAAGTTTTAAAACGAAAAAAAAAACGTCATTTGATTACTCCTACATCGCTCCACTCTCTTGTCACATATTTCATTCACGCCCATCTGTTAAGGGTACTCGTTTCCTAATTATTTTGTAACTATTAACTTTATTATAAATTGCAATATAGTTTATTTGCAAAATGGGTAGTTATAATTTATAATATGACGGCTCCGTGACGCAGTGGCTTAGCAATGAATTCCGCACGGAACAAGTATTTGTATGGCCTACAAATAATTGTTCCGGGCTGGATGTTTGTCCTTGTGAAATTTATGTATGTAAACTGCCCCCACGATACAGGAGAAACTCCTATTGTGGAGGTAACGTTTTTTTTAAGGAATAAAAGAAAAGAATTTATTTTATGTGGCCGCTAAAGGAGCGCCAATGAGGTGCTAGCCTAGCGCTGCCGATATTTAATCTGCCTTTGAGGATAGATTCCGATCAAGTCGACAGTGTGCTCGTTAGTCAGCTCGTCACCCTTATTCTATAACTGTATAAAGACTTCAGCACTTAGATAAGCCAACCGAACCAAAGGCTTTCTCAAAGTCTACGTACGCAATAAAGTGATTATGTATGTATTATGTATGGGGTCTATGGCACTAAAGACTTTTCGGAAATGGGCTTATTCGGAAGGTTGGAAGTTGTCTCTGATTATGATTATAGATATATATATATATATATATATATAGGATTTAGCGTGCGAAAGAATGAGAAAGAATACAGTATACAGTGTTTCCTATTATGTATTGAAACTTTGGAGTCTGTAGAACAAAATGTAAAATATTTTTTAAACTTGGTAACAATATTGTAATAAATTAACCCTACAATTATCTTACTCTTGATACTCTGAATTCATCTCATTCTCTCGAAGTTTATTTTTCTGAAGGTTTTACTTCTACCGCATGTGAACTGCACACATATTTTTGAAGTTATACTTCTTTTGGGGCGTTCGGGGAAAATGATGAGAGTGAATTTTTACGACGCGCGCGCACACCAACACCTAAAAACAACACCGTGAAGCTGACACCTCATAGCGACAACTTCAGTGGGTAACTGTCTCTCAAGTTTTTTTATTTTATTACGCAAAAGAAGTATAACTAACTTACTTCGTGCGTACATAAGTACACACACACACTTTTTTTTATAAAGCATTGTCGCCTTTCTTGAATAAAAATACCACCGCATTTTTGCTCCACGTCTCCGGAGTAGCGCGGAGTACGGAATGGAAGAGCTGATGAGTCATCAAGTAACAGTTTGCCACTCCCTTTCAGAGGCTGAAATTCCATCCTCATCGCATATCGCCTTTCCGTTTATGAGATGCTGAATAGCCATTCTAATATCGCTCAGACTGACGTCTAGCATATCACCGGAATAGTGTGGGATAAGCTTTGCTCTTGGATTACACTCGGGAGTGAATATATATCACTCAAAAATTCAGGTCACCCGGAAATTACGCTGCCGCATTCGATGTTTAACTTAAACAGTTTTGTGAAAGTGTTGTCTTCGTATAGCTTGTAGAATCTTGGATTTAAGGGAGAAGTAAGTGGGGCTTTCTCCTCAAAGTCTTCCATGTATATATCGGCGACAATGGGAAATAAAGGTGAGCCCATCGCCACAACATCTACTTGCTTGTAGAATTTCACAATTCTACCTTTAGATAAAGTAACTGCATTTTTAGACCATCTTAACTCCATAAATTCTAAAATTCAGTTCACAATGGAGTTAGAGGCAAACAACTCTTTAGCTTTTCTAGATGTGTTAGTAAATCGGCTACCTGATAACACCTTGAGCCACACTGTGTATAGAAAAAAGACCCATACATCCTTCCTTCCTTCACAGTTAGCTACCGTGTGTAAATCTTTGTTTCAGAGAGCACGAGGGATCTGTGACAGTAAACACCTGGCCGCCGAGCTCCAACACGTCAAGCAAGTTTTGCACGACAATAAGCTTCGGGTCCCGCGCCTACGTCACAGTGAACGAGTGAAACCGGCCACAGTCGAGCGAGTGCCTGCTGTACTGCCATATGTCAGAGGTGTCACTGACAAGATTGGCTACATCCTGAAGCGTGCTTCCATTAAAACATACTTCAAGCCGCCGAAGAAGATTAGTCAGTTTTTGCCATAAGTCAAGTGTAATTTCCCTCTGCAAGATGCAGGAGTGTACAAGCTTGATTGTGAATGTGGTCTCTCTTATATAGGACAAACTAAAAGATCAATAAAAACCCGCGTTAAAGAACACATAGCTGATGTGAAGAATCGACGCTCCGGGAAGTCTGCAGTCTGTGAACATATACAGGATCGCCCCCGTCACTACATTAGATTTGATAGACCACAAATCCTCGCTAAAGAACACCGATTCCTTCCAAGGATGATTCGCGAGGCTATTGAAATCAAAAAACATCCTAATTTCAATAGAGAAGATGGCTGGGTGCTACCATCTGCTTGGAATCCTATAATTAATAAAATTAAATCCCAACCCAAGCATACAACTTCAAGATACTGTAAGTTCATACTGCGTAGATCGGAATAAAAATTAATAATTTTTAATCTGGAGGTAACCGTGGTTAACTATGACATTAGGACGTCAAATACCTCAGTCCCCCCGTGACGATGGGTGTTATAAAGTACTCGAAACGTCGGGAATATAAAATAAGTTAATATACGCGATAAAATCCGTAAAACTAGTTTTATTTAAATGTGTAGTGTTCGCGTAAATATAAGAAATCACTGTGTCTTTTAAGTTTTAGTTACATTATTTATTAGGAACCAGTCTGTTGTCATATCTGTTGAAGATTGCAGTTTGATTTCCCGTCTAACAGCCATGATATTAAAAGTGTGATCAGAGAGTTTTTCGGTCCTTTTGCGGATTTGCAAAAACTGTCATTATAATTGCTATATTATAATATTAAAAACTTGTTAAGTGCCTCTCGTGATTCCTTATTAAAAAAAAGGTTTAAGTTAAAAGTAATATAGTAACATTACTTACAATTGAAAAACATTAATGTCTTAATCTAGCCACGCAGTTTGCTTGTGTGTCCGCAATGGCTGTGTTTGGTTCTGGCGCTGTATTGCCGCAACTTTGAATCCCGTACAGAAAAAAAATAGCCTACAAATATTTGTCTGTGTTGGTCTGGATTTTCAATTCACAGACCATCAATTTATGTTTATAAAACATCTTCACGATACAGGAGAAAATCATAGCAAGAGTAAATTTAAACACTAGCTGTTCCCCGCGACTTAAAATATGAAATGATGAAACCTATGAAATCCAATCGTAAAATTTATTACGATTGGATTTCATAGGTTTTAATTTTTTTGCGCGGAACCCTAATTCTTTTTCTAAAATAATAGTAGCCTAAGTTACTCCTTATAAAATCAGCTATCTGTTAGTGAAAGTCCCGTTTAAATCGGCCTAGCCGTTTCGGAGATTAGCCAGAACAAACAGACAGACAGACAGATAGACAGACAGACAGACAAAAATTATAATAATTGTTTTTTTTTGTTATTAGTACCGTTTATACTTTCATATACATTTAGTAAAAAGCTGTTATTTTGACATTACAAACAGACACTTCAATTTTATTTATTTGTATAGATTAATATAAGTAGATTGGTAATGGTACGAATTTCATACATTTATAAAGGCAGCCTCGCACTGGCTGGTATACAACATATTCAAATAAATTCGATAGTAATAAAAAATAAAATACTCACAAATAAGTATGTAGTAAATCTTTTGTTCTTGGCACAATGTAGTAAATATAGAGTTACGAAAAGATTTTTTTTAAATAAACTAAAAATAAACAACTATAAAATGCTTGGTTCACACATTCACACCTGTCAAGACGCTCCTGCCTGCTACTGTCAAGGCAAGTAAGTCGACTACTGTAAAACTGAACAATCTTGCATTAACAACTTGTTAATGATAATAATACAATTGTTATCATATAGTCCATACTTAAAGAGCACTATTTATGTCCACTTAAAATAGTAACCTCTGTTTGTTTGTCTGCATACGCCTTCCTTGCTTTTGTTTTTTCTTCTTTTATACAACTTACTTCTCGGCAGGTTTCTCGGCGTAGTAGAGCCATGCGGCTCTATTATGGTTGTTGGTTGTAGCACGAATGGGTCGGCTCGATCGGAGAAAGACCAAGCTCTCACAGAGCAAGAGTGTTTCGTATGGTGAGTGTAGAGAACCGGAGACCCTTTTTGCTGGAAACGTGACATTCCATTTTAGTCTTCCGTGGCGACAACACATCTGCATTTTTATTATTTATCGAGAAAGATGTAAGGTACGTGAGGGTAATATGGTCACCTTAAGCTTTGCCCGCCCTATAAAACCAAAACTAGGAAGAGGACAGAGACAAAAACACAAAATCGTATACTATGACTAATATATTAAGAAAAAAATAGCAAACAAGCTTTGGCAATAATAAGGAATACTTCGAAAAATCAACTTTAAAAAAAAACTAACTACACTATACAATACTAAAATGAACTAAAAATGTTTACTATAATATCAACTGTCGAAATGGCGTCGATAAAGCAGCGCCCTTTTGACGCTTTATTATTTGATCGACTGATGAAGAGCTATCGTATCACAGGGCCTTCTATACAAACAAGGCTGTAGTTTTTGAGTTATAAGAAAGTTACCATATTAACCGGAGGACTATATTACCCTCATGTACTATAGATGTTTAAGGGCCATAGCGTCGACTATGTGCTCGTTTGTCACTCTTATTTTATAAAAAAAAATACAAATTACGGTGTAAATAAGATAGATAGATATTATGAGAGCCTCTACAAGAAGGTTAACTATGTATGTGTACATTCACCCATTGCGTTTATTTTTATCATCGTCTTCATCATATTAACGGCCTTTTTCACAAGTCCATCGCTGTGAATGAGACTCCACCGAATGTTTTTTTTAAATAAAACTGAAGTGATAAACGAACTCATAGTCCAGGTAATGGTAAAGTGGCTTCTGTATTCCACAGCTCAGCCCACTTCTAGCAAATGAGGCTACAAGTGCGTTGTGACCTTTGAGGACTTTGATGGAATGCTTCACAGCCTGTCCAACATAACTGTGCACGCACTGAAATTCGGCGGAAGAAATTATTAAGAAAGTGATACATATCCATTCCGAATATCCATCTAGTGTTGCAAGCTCCTGAGTCCCACCCGCATCTATTAACTCTGTCTGTTAACTTTTTGCGTGCCTAGCGTTGGTCACCCTACATTGTGCTTTAGAGTACAAGGTTCTCGAGAACGTTTTGTCTTTGTAGAGCCATGCTGCAGCTAGCATGAATGGGTCGGCTCAACCGGTGTAGGACTAGGGATCTTTACTCATGTGGTAGGACCACGCTCTTACAGAATACCAGCTTGAAAGGGCAGCTTAATCTTGCTATGTTTTGTATGGCGAGTATGGGGAACCGTAGAAAACCGAGACCCTTTTTGCTGGAAACGTGGCATTCCATCTTAGGACTCAAGGGTGACAACCATCTGCTTCGATTCTTTATTATCTTATATATAAAAATCAATTGCTGCCCGTTAGTCTCGCTAAAGCTCGAAAACGGTTCGACTGATTTTCATGATTTTTTTTGTGTGTGTTTGAGTGGGTCTTTGGGTGGTTTATATCCACAATTGGACCCGGTAGGTGGCGTTGTTATCAAGATCCAGAAAACCGGGGCGGATCGCTAGTTGAGAATAAAAGTAATTCTACTGGAGTTTTTTCTCGGGACCCCCCTACGTAAGGGAGTTCCCGAGCGCTGTTATCTCAATCGCTATATGACGTCTTGGTAAGACCTATTTTTAATAATTTTATTTAGTAACATTGGCCTCGGAATTTCCTCCTCGGAAGGATTTACCTTAATCTTAGCGCTTAGCAGGTGGATTGGTTTGAGATAGATGTCTGTAACTAATCGTACAAACATCTCGCACCTTCGATGTTGCTGCTCGTTGCCGATCTGAATATTTTACGTTCGGTGTAAACGAGACCACCATCAATAGTTAGGCATACAATTTCTCTGGTACTTCTCATTATCGATTCTTACGACACCCACGGAATGATATGGGGTAGTGGATATTCTTACACCGCCACTACACGGTACACTTTTGGCGAAAACGAAAAATGTGGTCATTTGCTGAAATAAAGTCATATACATTTTTTTTTTCAAAATCATTGCTCATTATATTGGACGTAAATGATTTTAAATACCAAATACTATAATATATTTGTTTGTAGTACAATGCTGTGAATCTCTCTCCTTTCCTCCAACAATAATATTTAATGAGTCTTTAAGGAATGGCGTATTTCCCACGATCTGGAAGGAGGCGAGAACAGTTCCAGTTTTTGAATCGGGTGATTCGGCATCCGTGAAGAACTATAAGCCCATTTCGATACTCTCAGTCTTTGGAAAGGCATTTGAATCCTTGGTTTGCCCGGTTTTGTCCTATCACGTAAAGCATTTAATTTCACCTCACCAATCTGGTTTATTGGCATCTCGTTCAACGGTAACTAATTTGATCCCTTTTGTGGAATTCGTTTCTAATTCCCTTGATTCCCGCGTTCCTGTGGACACCATATACACCGACTTTAGTAATGCTTTCGATTCGGTTAATCACAAAATTTTACTAGGTAAACTTTCTCGTTTGGGTGTATACGGTAGCCTTCTGGAATGGTTTGAATCCTATCTTGATCAGCGGAGGTCGCACGTTGTAGTTAATGGCTACTCCTCGCATTCCTTTCAGCCAACTTCCGGCGTTCCACAAGGATCGCATCTGGGTCCTCTCTAATATATTTAATCCTCTTTAATATATTTATTATTGATATAGTGGGTATCTTTGATCATGCAGCTTGTTTCCTTTACGCTGATGATATGAAACTGTCTATGCAAATCAGAGGTATTAGTGATTCATTGTTATTACAGGAGGATCTGGATCGACTTGCTGGATGGTATAAGGAGAACAGGTTATATTTAAATACTGAACAATGTAAATTTATTAGATTTTCGAGATTCAAAACGAATTTGTCACCGTCCTACAATATTGCCGATCAAAAATTGCAAGAGGTGGACTCTCTTTTCGCGATTTGGGCGTCATTATGGATAAAAAACTACGCTTTCATAAGCACATAGACCAAATCGCAACAAAAGGTTTCCAAATGCTAGGGTTTGTGCTGCGGAATGCGAAGGAGTTCAAAAAGCCCTCAACAAAAATTCTCCTGTATTTGGCATTGGTTCGTTCGGGTTTGGAATATTGTAGTCAGGTCTGGTGCCCACATTATGAGGTCCATATTAAGCGAATCTAGCGAATACAGAAGAGATTTCTCTGGCACATATCCTACCAATCCAACAAAGCCAAACTGCTGCCCTCATATAAGGAACGTCTGGCCTATTTTAAGTTGAATAGCCTACGAGAGCGAAGATTGTTTTTGGATCAATTGCTCTTTTATAAGATTATCAATGGCCTCATTGACTGCCCTGCGTTATTGCGATCTGTCAATTTTAATATCCAATACAAGTTGCCGCGTCACGTACGTTACGTTCCCTTCTCACCAAAAGGTGCCAAAAGTAGCTTAGGTCACCACGCCACCATGAATCGCTTACAGAGACAACTTAATATCTAACTCTTACAACATCGACATCTTTTCTGACAAGCCGATGAAATTTAAACGAAAGCTCGGTCAATTTCTCGAGTCAATATTGACTGTTTGATTCAAGTATTTATACCTATTGTTTGACTTTTTTAACATAAAAAAATAAGGATTAAAATGTTTAAGTTTTCATTAATTTGCTTAGTATTAACTAACCTATTTAAGTTTTATTTGCATAGTCCACATTTGCATGCCGTGGCAACCTATAATTAGATGACATTTAGTTTTAGTTTGATATTCATGTTACTCTAAATTCCATGTATTAGTGTTCGTCTTGTTGGTTGTCCTTTTAAATAAATAAAAACAATACAAACTTTGATCAAAGCATAGACGCGTGAAATTGCTAGTCTCTTGAAAAAAATCAGAATCGACACTTGAAATATAGATAACAACATTATATCGAATCATGGAAGTTAACAAATGATTAAGCAAAGATTTCCATGTTAAATACCAGCTTGGTGATTTCACATGTTACTCGCATTGACTGAATCATATTGAAGAAGATACTAACTTAAGAACCTGATAAGTTAAAACTTTGTACTTATTGTTTTTTTTCAAATGAATTTTATTGGAAGAATAATATTAAGTTTTAATAAAAAGTAATTAATTGACATTCTGTAAGGAGGTAGTTTCATTTTTGACGTGATCGAATCTAGATATTCCAATTGCAAGCTGACTTGCGCATGCATACCTTGAAACAATTTTTTCGCTATATTTTATATATTATACCTAACTAAACTTGATACTTGCTCAGACCAACAAAGGAAGAAAGACGGAGCGCTGCGTACATTTTAAGTGAAGCTAAAACCATGCTCAATATCTTGACACGCACTCTCGCACACATCTTTTTTCTTTTTTTTTATATCAGGCCGTAAAAGTTTACTAATGGATGCAAAACCATGTTAATGGTTGCAAATGATTTTAGATGCATACCTGTATGTGAGTGCGTGTTCTTACACTAAGGTGAGCATGGTTTTGACTTGGTTTTTGCATCCCTTGAAATATACGCAGCGCTCAGTTTTTCTTTCTTTGTTGGTATGAGGATACTTGAAGTATCATTTTGTCGACTTAGCATCGACTTTACAATGTAAAATTATTATATTCTTTTTAGTTTCTTGAAGTCGGCTTTAACTTTTTATAACTATTTTTACCCCTATACTTCCATCTTAGGTGTAATTTTTTTCTCCAAATTTATATAGGTCTCCTGAAGAATAACCTGTTTAATAAAAGTAGAATCAACAAAATTGACGTAGATATCACGTATTATCTTAGATCATTTATTGAATGGTCTAAGCGTAATATACATTCAAAAAACATACAGTCAAAGAAAAGAAAACCTCCCCCTCTTTATCAAGACGGCTAAAAGTGCAAGTTATACATATTGCTTATGGTTCAAGAACCAGCTAATAATAAAATAACCAATATTAATAACTAAATTGGAGCCGTGGTAGCTCAGATGGTTAGCACTCAGTGTAAATTTCACAATACGCGAGCAATCCAGGCTCGATCCCCTCCGGCACCAATGAAATTGTTGCAATTTTAAGTGCTGATTTACCAAGTGCTCGGCGGTGAAGGAAAACATCGTGAGGAAATAAGAAAAAAAATATTTCGAAGGCATGTGAAGTTCGCCAACACGCAATGTGGCAGCACGGCGGGCACTTCCTTGTCCTAAAACCCTCTCAGAAATGAGAGGAGGCAGGCAGCAGTGGGACGTATATAGGTGTAACTTTAACTTTTTAACTTAACTAAATTGGGGTATATTACATAGTTTGAGGAGCACTATAATATAAATTTTCCTTATTCATCGGCCCATAACAGTTCACTGTTTGACATGGGCTTTTCTCTAGTAGAAAGAATTTGCCTTAATCCCCACCCTTGGCGCCAGATTGGCGATTGTAGTACCATATATCGCACCTGACGTTGACGTTACTCCTTATCGCCAGTCTGTTAATATTTTACATCTGGCTATACCGCTGTTTATTGGAGGCAATTAAATATTTTTGTAATTTCGTCTTCGTCTTTTTCGTACACAAGTGGTAAAATTAGAAATTTTGTACAACCGACTTCAATATAAATTATTAAGGATAACTCAAAAACTATTGGTCAGACCTTGATCAAATTTATATGGGACCACATGAAAAGCACCAGCTTTCAAATAAAAAAGAATCATCGAAATCAGTTCAACGAGAAAAAAGTTATGAGGTAACACACATAAAAAAAACATACAGTCGAATATAGTACCTCCTCCTTTTTGAAGTCGGTAGAAAATGGGTACAATTCTATTAACTTCTTGTGTGCCTAGCGGTGGTCACCCTACATTGTGCTTTAAGTACAAGGTTCTCGAGAACGTTTTGTCTTTGTAGAGCCATGCTGCAGCTATATTATAATTGTAGCACGAATGGGTCGGCTTCAACTAGGTAGGACTCAGGATCTTTACTCATATGGTAGGACCACGCTCTCACAGAATACCAGCGTGAAATGGCAGCTTAATCTTGCTGTTTTGTATGGCGAGTATGAGGAATGAAAACCGGAGACCCTCTTTGCTGGAAACGTGGCATTCCATCTTAGGACTCAGGGTGACAACCATCTGCTTCGATTCTTTATTATCTTATATATAAAAATCAATTGCTGCCGTTAGTCTCGCTAAAGCTCGAAAACGGTTCGACTGATTTTCATGATTTTATTGTGTGTGTTTGAGTGGGTCCCTGGGTGGTTTATATCCACAATGGACCCGGTAGGTGGCGTTGTTATCAAGATCCAGAAAACCGGGGCGGATCGCTAGTTGAGGATAAAAGTAATTCTACTGGACTTTTTCTCAGGACCCACCTACGTAAGGGAGTTCCCGAGCACTTGGTAAACCTATATGACGTCTTGGTAAGACCTATTTTATAAAATTTTATTAAGTAACATTGGCCTCGGAATTTCCTCCGCTGAAGGATTTACCTTAATCTTAGCGCTTATCAGATGGATTGGTGTGAGATGTCTGTAACTGATCGTACAAACATCTCGCACCTTCGATGTTGCGGCTAGTTGCCGATCTGAATATTTTACGTTCGGTGTAAACGAGACCACCATCAATAGTTAGGCATACAATTTCTATGGCACTTCTCATTATCGCCTCTTACGACACCCACGGGATGATATGGGGTGGTGGATATTCTTACCGCCAGTACACGGTACACTTTTGGCGAAAACGAAAAATGTGGTCATTTACTCAAATAAAGTCATATACATTTTTTTTTTCAAAATCATTGCTCAATGTATTGGACGTAAATGACTTTGAATACCAAATAGTATAATATATTTGTTTGTAGTTCAATGTATTTTCCTCGATCTGGAAGGAGGCGAGAACAGTTCCAGTTTTTATACTCGGTTGATTCGTCACCATGAAGAACTATAGCCCATTTCGATACTCTCAGTCTTTGGAAAGGCATTTGAATCCTTGGTTTGCCCGGTCTTGTCTTATCACATAAAGCATTTAATTTCACCTCACCAATCTGGTTTTTGGCATCTCGTTCAACGGTAACTAATTTGATCCCTTTGTGGAATTCGTTTCTACTTCCCTGTTCGTTCGTTCATTCGTTCCTGTGGACACCATATACATACCGACTTTAGTAATGCTTTCGATTCGGTTAATCACAAAATTTTACTGGGTAAACTTTCTCGTTTGGGTGTATACGGTAGCCTACTGGAATGGTTTGAATCTATCTTGATCAGCGGAGATCGCACGTTGTAGTTAATGGCTACCTCGCATTCCTTTCAGCCAACTTCCGGCGTTCCACAAGGATCGCATCTGGGTCCTCTCTAATATATTTAATCCTCTTTAATATATTTATTATTGATATAGTGGGTATCTTTGATCATGCAGCTTGTTTCCTTTACGCTGATGATATGAAACTGTCTATGCAAATCAGAGGTATTAGTGATTCATTGTTATTACAGGAGGATCTGGATCGACTTGCTGGATGGTATAAGGAGAACAGGTTATATTTAAATACTGAACAATGTAAATTTATTAGATTTTCGAGATTCAAAACGAATTTGTCACCGTCCTACAATATTGCCGATCAAAAATTGCAAGAGGTGGACTCTCTTTTCGCGATTTGGGCGTCATTATGGATAAAAAACTACGCTTTCATAAGCACATAGACCAAATCGCAACAAAAGGTTTCCAAATGCTAGGGTTTGTGCTGCGGAATGCGAAGGAGTTCAAAAAGCCCTCAACAAAAATTCTCCTGTATTTGGCATTGGTTCGTTCGGGTTTGGAATATTGTAGTCAGGTCTGGTGCCCACATTATGAGGTCCATATTAAGCGAATCTAGCGAATACAGAAGAGATTTCTCTGGCACATATCCTACCAATCCAACAAAGCCAAACTGCTGCCCTCATATAAGGAACGTCTGGCCTATTTTAAGCTGAATAGCCTACGAGAGCGAAGATTGTTTTGGATCAATTGCTTTTATAAGATTATCAATGGCCTCATTGACTGCCCTGTTATTGCGATCTGTCAATTTTAATATCCAATACAAGTTGCCGCGTCACGTACGTTACGTTCCCTTCTCACCAAAAGGTGCCAAAAGTAGCTTAGGTCATCACGCCACCATGAATCGCTTACAGAGACAGTACAACTTAATATCTAACTCTTACAACATTGACATCTTTTCTGACAAGCCGATGAAATTTAAACGAAAGCTCGGTCAATTTCTCGAGTCAATGTTGACTGTTTGATTCAAGTATTTATACCTATTGTTTGACTTTTTTAACATAAAAAATAAGGATTAAAATGTTTAAGTTTTCATTAATTAGTATTAACTAACATATTTAAGTTTTATTTGCATAGTCCACATTTGCATGCCGTGGCAGCCTATAATTAGATGACATTTAGCTTTAGTTTGATATTCATGTTACTTTAAATTCCATGTATTAGTGTTCGTCTTGTTGGTTGTCCTTTTAAATAAATAAAAAAAAAATACAAACTTTGATCAAAGCATAGACGCGTGAAATTGCTAGTCTCTTGAAAAAAAAATCAGAATCGACACTTGAAATATAGATAACAACATTATATCGAATCATGGAAAGTTAACAAATGATTAAGCAAAGATTTCTATGTTAAATGCCAGCTTGGTGATTTCACATGTTACTCGAATTGACTGAATCATATTGAAGAAGATACTAACTTAAGAACCTGATAAGTTAAAACTTTGTACTTGTTGATTTTTTCAAATGAATTTTATTGGAAGAATAATATTAACTTTTAATAAAAAGTAATTAATTGACATTCTGTAAGGAGGTAGTTTCATTTTTGACGTGATCGAATCTAGATAATCCAATTGCAAGCTGACTTACGCATGCATACTTTGAAACAATTTTTTCGCTATATTTTATATATTATACCTAACTAAACTTGATACTTGCTCAGACCAACAAAGGAAGGAAGACGGAGCGCTGCGTACATTTAAGTGAAGCTGAAACCATGCTTAATATCTTGACACGCACTCTCGCACACATCTTTTTTCTTTTTTTCTTTATCAGGTCGTAAAAGTTTACTAATGGATGCAAAACCATGTTAATGGTTACTAATGATTTTAGATGCATACCTGTATGTGAGTGCGTGTTCTTACACTAAGGTGAGCATGGTTTTGGCTTGGTTTTTGCATCCCTTGAAATATACGCAGCGTTCCGTTTTTCTTTCTTTGTTGGTATGAGGATACTTGAAGTATTATTTTGTCAACTTAGCATCGACTTTACAATGTAAAATTATTATATTCTTTTTAGTTTCTTGAAGTCGGCTTTAACTTTTTATAACTATTTTTACACCTATACTTCCATCTTAGGTGTAATTTTTTTCTCCAAATATATATAGGTCTCCCGAAGAATAACCTGTTTAATAAAAGTAGAATCATCAAAATTGACGAAGATATCACGTAATATCTTAGATCATTTATTGAATGGTCTAAGCGTAATATACATTCAAAAAACATACAGTCGAAGAAAAGAAAACCTCCCCCTCTTTATCAAGACGGCTAAAAGTGTAAGTTATACATATTGCTTATGGTTCAAGAACCAAGGAATAATAAAATTAATATTAATAACTAAATTGGAGCCGTGGTAGCTCAGATGGTTAGCGTTCGCTGTAAATTTCACAGTACGCGAGCAATCCGGGTTCGATCCCCTCCGACACCAATGAAATTGTTGCAATTTTAAGTGCTGATTTACCACGTGCTCGGCGGTGAAGGAAAACATCGTGAGGAAATAAGAAAAAAATTATTTCGAAGGCATGTGAAGTTCGCCAACACGCAATGTGGCAGCACGGCGGGCACTTCCTTGTCCTAAAACCCTCTCAGAAATGAGAGGAGGCAGGCAGCAGTGGGACGTATATAGGTGTAACTTTAATTTTTTAACTTAACTAAATTAGGGTATATTACATAGTTTGAGGAGCACTATAATATAAATTTTCCTTATTCATCGGCCCATAACAGTTCACTGTTTGACATGGGCTTTTCTCTAGTAAAAAGAATTTGCCTTAATCCCCACCCTTGGCGCCAGATTGGCGATTGCAGTACCAGATATCGCACCTGACGTTGACGTTACTCCTTATCGCCAGTCTGTTAATATTTTATATCTGGCTATGCCGCTGTTTATTGGAGGCAATTAAATATTTTTGTAATTTCGTCTTCGTCTTTTTCGTACACAAGTGGTAAAATTAGAAATTTTGTACAACCGACTTCAATATAAATTATTAAGGATAACTCAAAAACTATTGGTCAAACCTTGATCAAATTTATATGGGACCACATGAAAAGCACCAGCTTTTAAATAAAAAAGAATCATCGAAATCAGTTCAACGAGAAAAAAGTTATGAGGTAACACACATAAAAAAAACATACAGTCGAATATAGTACCTCCTCCTTTTTGAAGTCGGTAGAAAATGGGTACAATTCTATTAAGCTGCTTTTCTAGAATGTGGTTAAAATAGTAACAGACTAGAATATCTATCGCCTTATTTTAGACTAGCGATACGCTCCGGATCTCTCTGGGTAGGATTTTTTTTATAGACTACGGGTGACAAACGAGCACACTATCCTCCTGATGGTAAGTGGATGCTGTGGCCCATAGACATCTATATTTTCCCCGATTAAGAATCGAAATGCAGATGCGTTGTCACCTCTGAGGACTGAGATGGATTGCCTCGTTTCCAGTTGTTTTAGTTTACTTTAGTTTACGACGGTATATTTTCCGCAACTCCACGTCTAAGCGTGTATTTTGCGTGTGGGCAGGAATATTGCGATAATTCCAGCCATGAAATCTCCCCCAAGAAGCTTAGCAATACTTTGATGTTGCAAGCAACTTCGGGGAGTAATCTCGGCGTGCTCATGCGTGTGTTTAGCCTTGTATGCAGCGACCTCCGGACATTCTAACAATACGTGAGCCTCCGTTTCCTCCTCCCCCATACATGCCCTGCACAGGGGACTATCTGTAACACCTATAGTAAATAAATTTTTGTTAAAAGAGCCGTGTCCCGCACTTGTTGCTATCCTGATCTGTGGCTTGTTCAATCTCATTAAGGCTTTTGTTAAACTAATATTAATGTGACATTATTTACCGTTACCGTTACAGCCTATTAAGTTTAGTGCTGAACGTAGGCCTCCCCCATAGATTGCCTCATAGGGGTCATTTGCCATAGTTGCCACGCTTAGCAAGCGGGTTGTCAACCGCAGTTTTTTATTTTTAGTCGCTATTAGGAAGACGCTGCTGCCCATCTCCTGATTTGTTTCCATCTGTCGCCTCTTACGACACCCACGGATTAATATGGGGTAGTGGATATTCTTACACCGCCACTACACGGTAAGTAACCATTTTTAATTTTTTTGTCTGTCTGTCTGTTCGGGCTAATCTTTGGAATGGCTGAACTGATTGTTAGAAACTTTACGAACAGATAGCGAGCAATGCCAGAAGGGATCTAGGTTATATTTTATCTTATAAACTTGAAGATTTTTGGGTGGAAAAACGAAAAATATATAAAATAAATTATGGTCTTTGATTATCTTAAATCTAAATAACGCCACATTAATAGATATTATTTACCAGTTATTAAATCATTTCATTAAAAAAAAAACTGTACCCAAAAAGGAAAATATAACGGACGGGTAAAAACGGGATGCCTGTGCCGTGCCGCTTGAGTATAATTTACGACACGCCGCTTTCATATATTTTATATGAAAAAGTTTTGAAGCGGCACACCATGCTTGCGCCGCGCCGGTGCCGTGCCTTCGCCTTAAGCCGCTTCTGTATAATTTGCGCCTTACATTTCCGTGTAAGGGCGGCGTAAGATAATCTACTATCTCATATGCTACAGTAGCATGGACACTGGTGTTAGCTACCAATTTCCAGGACCGACCAATCCTTGAATTTTCTTAGTTATCCTTACACTTTTTTCCAGCAACAAATTAGCAACTTTTGACCTATTAGTTGACTCAAATATCATTGATATCGTTTTGTTTACTGCTAGCTAGTTATAAAGATAGTAATAACTTGTTTTTTATAGAACCGGTATTAGTTTCAAAATCGGGTTTTTAGTAACTAATATACAACTACTTAGCTACAAATTTTCATGCAAATTTTATTGGCTTCTGCTTACTTTTCATTGCTTGCTTCATAGAGCTTCAAATACAGTAGAACCTCGATAAGATAAAGACCAAGGTAAACGTTAAATAATTTGAGTTATTGAGGTTTTTACTTACTAAGGATTTAAGTTAAGGAGTTTTTATTGCTTTATGTTTGTACTTACAGAGGTTTGTTTATGAGCTTTGTTTAAGAATTATATACATATGTAGATAGACGAGCTAGGTTAAATGCAAATTAAACTTTTAAATGTTAATACATATGTACATACGTACTTTATTTTAGGTTTAAAGATACATTTATTCAAGTTTATTTTATTCTACATAAAAATGTCGGTATTTTTTTTTATTCAAACTAACGCTCCCGGAACGAAGACTAAAAGCTAATGATACAAATAAGTTACTATACTTAGACCTTAGTTTATTGTTTACATTTGAAGCCATTTGGTACACAAGTGTAAGCAATAACAATGGTCTACAGGGAACCTCTATTGTTTGCACATTCATTTAAAATGACTCATTGATAGATGATTGAAGTTACAAAGGTCGTCTTCGTTACAACTTTGAGTTACTGAGGTGTGATGCCCAAATTATTCGTTTAAGTTATAGAGGGTTTGTATTTTAAGTAAAAGAGGTTTTGGACTCCGAGTGGAAGTGAACACAAAATTTTATGAATTTATAGAGGTTATTTATTACGTTGTCGAGGTTTAAGTTATCAAGGTTCTACTGTATAGCTACTCTTGAGTTCAAACATCGAAATCAATACTGGCAGTTTGCGCCGTTAAATTTATGATAATCTGTGTTTACAACATTACACGATCGTTGTCAAAAATGTCAAATAAACCTAAATTTTGAACTAAGGTGTTCATTGTTTCAAAATAATGTTTGTTTAATTTAGATATCTAAAATTATTTCGAGTATGCAATTAACAGAGCTTATGAAAAACGGCTTTATCAACAAAAGTTTAGGAAAAAATAAAGCAAGAACACTAATTTGAAAAGAGTACCACAACCGCTAGTAATGGATCTCGAATTTAAGTTTGACGAGCTAAAATATGACATAGTTAAAAGAATTGATAAAGAATTGATCGACTCACAAAACGCAAGAGAATTTGTTTCTCAAAAATACGATGAATTGTGTAATAAAATTAAACATTTAACGGAGCTGGACGCAACCGTCACAAGTTTTAGAAGTGACGTGAAAACTATTGAAAAGCAGCTCACCGAATTGTCGAATAGATTAGACAAGATCGAGAAGAAAATAATTTCTAGGGATAGTTCTATGACTGCATCGAATCTGTTTTGATATCTATGAAATTTTCTTTAGATATAAATAAAATTGAATTGTCTGTCTGTAATATTGAGTTTATTGAGCTCAGGGGTTATTTACATGTCATTAAGACGTCATTAAGACCTGGTAAGACATGCAGGAAGTCGATGGATGCAGGTGGCTCGGGACCGTGCTTTGTGGCATTCCTTGGGGGAGGCTTATAATCAGCTGTGAAGTTGCGAAGGGCTGTAATGAATGAATGAATGAAGACATGAGTAACCATTTTTAAATTTTTTGTCTGTCTGCCCGGGTTAATCTCCGAAACGGCTGGACCGATTTTGACGGGACTCACTGGCAGATAGCTGATGTTATAAGGAGTACCTTAGGCTACTTTTATTTTAGAACAAATGTTAGGGTTTCGCGCAAAAAAAATAAAACCCATGAAATCCAATCTTAATAAATTCCACGCGGGCGAAGTCACGGGGAACAGCTAGTTATAAATAAAAAAGGGCACTTTTTATAAGACCATGTTATAAGATTTTGTAGAATCAGCTCGGTATCTATCGAAATATTTATTAACTTCCTATAAATCCTTATGATTTTGCAATGAATTGTCATCATAATAATCTATATAACAAAAATGAATTGCCGCATATATGAAAGATTATTAATCGGGAACGGCTGAACTGATTTTGCTCAAACTTTTGTGTGTGATTAGTGGGCCCTTAGATGATTTAGATTTACAATTGGACCCGGTAGATGGCGCTGTTGTCAAGACCCAGAAATCACCCGTGCGAAGCCGGGGTGGATCGTTAGTGCTTATATAAATACAAGTAGGAAATAATTTTAATTCAAAGACGCCAGTTAGCACTACCCAGTGTAGCGGCCTTTTTTTTGGCCTCAAAACACTCAGAAATGAGAGGAGGCCTGTGCTCAGCACTAGGACATATATGTATATGCTGTACCTTTAGTCTTTACCTTTTCCAGGACAAGTCTTGAAGTGTCTGTTTGTAATGTCAACACAGCTTTTTACTAAATGCATATGAAATGTATCAAAAAAGGCACGTATGGCAATTTATAATGCTGTGTTAGTCCCTATTTTAGTGTATGGTAGTGAAAGTTAGGTCTGGCAGAAGAAGCATGAGAGTAGAATAAATGCTGTAGAAATGCGGTCATTAAGGAGTATGCTAGGGCTGAATCTGAATGACAGGGTGAGAAATTGTGTGATAAGAGAAAAGTGTGGTTTGCAAGATGACGTTTTGACTAGGATTAAGAAAGAAATGCTTCGGTGGTTTGGTCATGTAGAAAGAATGAACGAAGAAGAGTGACAAAGCAAATTTATGTTGCAGAAGTGAACGGAAGAGTCGGGAAGGGACGCCCTAGAAGAAGTTTTATCGACCAAATTATTTTATATGTTTTATCGAAAATGGGCCAGATTAGGAGTACCCTTAACCGACGAGCGTGTATGCGTAGATATATGGATGTAAAGGAGGCGAGAGAAGTGTGTCAGGATCGTGCCAAATGGAAGTCCGTAGTCTCAGCCTACCCCTCTGGGTGACAGGCGTGAGTGTTTATGTATTATGTATGTATGTATGTATGCATATGAAAGTATATACGGTACTTATAACAAAACACAATTTTTTAAATTTTTGTCTGTCTGTTTGTTCCGGCTAATCTCCGAAATGGCTAGACCGATTTTGACGGGACTTTCATTGACAGATAGCTGGTATTATAAGGAGTATTATCTGCCAGTGGAAGTCCCGTCAAAATCGGTTCAGACGTTTCGGAGATTGGCCGGAACAAACAGACAGACAGACAAACAAAAATTTTAAAAATTGTGTTTTTATTATAAATACCGTATATACTTTCATATGCATTTAGTTAAAAGCTGTTATTTTGACATTACAAACAGACACTTCAATTTTATTTATTTGTATAGATGAAGATATCGCAAAATTTTTTTTAGATAAGGGCCAAGTGTCTAAGAAATAAAACTTAGAAAACCTAATTAAAATCTATCCAGTAGTTTTTCCGTGACGCGCGCACAAATGCAAACCGCTATCATTTCATTTATATAGATTATCCCAAATTGAACGTGATTTATGGGCAACAACTATGCGTACGCGCGCTTCTCTGTGTGCGATTCAATTCGCAACGTTTTTGCCAACCGATCGACTCTTACGAATGTGTGCGTGCGTAGTAAATTGTTGACAATCAGTTAAAATAATGCATTATCACGCATTTTTAATTTAAGAGATAAAAACTATTGGTAAATCCAATTGTGCATGCCTTAAGCGCATTTAAAAAATTACGTATAAGATGATTATGCGTAAATTTTTTGAAGTAGTTCAAATACACACAAGTGTTCACTAATAACTTTGTTACTATACTTTAAAAAAAAGTTTGGAAAATCCAAAAGTGCGCGACTCATAATGCTCATATGATAGTGAAAAAAAAAAGTAAATTGTAGTTCTATTCGTCAAAGAGTTCCAGTAGCAGTCACCAAAGTACACCTTCAAGTCACTCCGTCAACTCCGAAAGTAAGGTCTATTCATAACTAACAAAATGAGCCCAAACTCGGCATATCTAGTTCTCCTCGTCGAGGAGTTCCAGTAGCAGTTATCGAAGTACACCTTCAGATCACTCTTTCAAGTCCGGAGGTAAGGTCTCATCATAACTAACAAAACGAGGCCAAACTCGGCACACCTAGTTCTACTCTTCGAGGAGTTCCAGTAGCATTCATCGAAGTACACTTTCAGGTCACTCTATCAAGTCCGGAGGGAGATGCGGATTAAATGTCGACTGCGCCCTAGGCTAGCCTAGCACCTCATCGGCGATCCTCTAGGGGCCATATTATATCTATTATAAATTAAATCTACTCATTTTACAAATAAACTATATTATAATTTATAACATAGTTCAATAATTACTAAATAATTAGGATACGAGTACCATTAACAGGGGCAAAATGAAAAATGTGATGAGAGTAAGAGCGATTTAGGGTAATCAAATACGACGATTTTTTTCATTTAAAACTTCCGCGCGCCTTTTAACCTTGCGCCCCTAGGCACGTGCCTAGTTTGCCTTAAGAATAATCCGCCACTGTTCGGAGTAAGGTCTCATCATAACTAACAAAACGAGTCCAAACTCAGCACACCTATTACTATTGTGCGACTGAAACTACTCTTCGAGGAGTTCCAGTAGCATTCACCGAAGTACACCTTCTATTCGGGGTAAGATCTCATCATAACTGACATAACGAGCACAATCTCGCAAACTCAGTTCTACTCGTCGAAGAGTTCCAGTAGCAGATATCGAAGTACACCTTCAGGTACCAATAAAGTCCAAGACGTAAAAGTATATTTATATATATATCCTGCGTACATTTAGCGAAACAAAATATTGTAATAAAATCAAACATCTTACCTTGGTCAAGTATGTATCAAATTTGGTTTTTGGAATATTTTGTATTTCTAAAGCGACCGATATTTTTCAGCACGAACCGCTGCGCTGTAAATAAACGACCACTTACGACGGCGGCTGAGCTCGGAGTAAAAAAGTACTCTGTGGCCCGGAGTGAGGCAAAGTGTATTTAGTAAAATAAATTAATACAAGGCTGCTCAAAACACCGACAATTTTGCTATTTCTCAGCTGAAAAAAATTAATTATAACTAAACAAAACAAAATTAAACTGCCATTTACATTCCATGGCTTCCCACATGATAGATGAAGAGTTTAAAAAATAGATTGAGTTGAACAATTGATATTTTCAAAAGTTATCGTCTTAACGCCTCCATGCCACATGAGTAAAGAAACGGTATTCTTTACTCATGTGTCCATGCGGACTTGATAAATCTACAACCTTATGCCACTAAAAATCCTTTTTTTATGTAAAAATAGCAATTGATCGATTTAAAAAATAATAAGTTCAACAATCATTTATCTTTCTGACAATGTGCTTTTTATATCATTTATATGTTCAATATGATTGTTAGAAACGATTTCATGCGACAAAACGTTGGAATCTTGATTTTTAGGCGCTAGTAGACCTACGCGCTTTGCGCTTAGGCATGCAAAAGGACAGAATGTTTGAGATTTTTTTTAATTAGTTCTCCTTCACCATTTGGCTATATTACTTACTTTGAACGTTCTCTGCAAATTTGGCCGGTTATTGCAAAATAACCCTGTATATAATATATTAATCCATAGACTACATCCTTTGCTAACCTCAAGGAAGGGTAAGAAAGCCATTACAAAAATATTAAAAATAAATAAGTAATAACTTTTAAGTAATAAAATAATCGTTTATTTCCTATCACAATGGCTCAAATGACAGCGTATGTCACAATTGTAATACGTGTCCGTGGACTGCAGTCGCCCTCAGGCTTAAACGTAGTGATTATATTCTCTTTGCTCAGGCTGTTGCAACTTCCATAGTAAAAATTATATGAACGAAATGGGGTCAAATTTTCATGACGGTTGTCTCTTCGTAATACTAATAACTTTTCGTAATATGTCTATTAACGACATTGTCAAATCTGCTATCTATAATATCTGCTACTGGAACTCTTCGACGAGTAGAACTGAGTTTGCGAGATTGTGCTCGTTATGTCAGTTATGATGAGATCTTACCCCGAATAGAAGGTGTACTTCGGTGAATGCTACTGGAACTCCTCGAAGAGTAGTTTCAGTCGCACAATAGTAATAGGTGTGCTGAGTTTGGACTCGTTTTGTTAGTTATGATGAGACCTTACTCCGAACAGTGGCGGATTATTCTTAAGGCAAACTAGGCACGTGCCTAGGGGCGCAAGGTTAAAAAGGCGCGCGCGGAAGTTTTTAAACGAAAAAAAATCGTCGTATTTGATTACTCCTAAATCGCTCTTACTCTCTCATCACATTTTTCATTTATGCCCCCCTGTTAATGGTACTCGTATCCTAATTATTTTGCAATTATTAAACTATATTATAAATTATAATATAGTTTATTTGCAAAATGAGTAGATTTAATTTATAATAGATATAATATGGCCCCTAGAGGGGCGCCGATGAGGTGCTAGGCTAGCCTAGGGCGCAGTCGACATTTAATCCGCCTCTGCCTCCGGACTTGATAGAGTGACCTGAAAGTGTACTTCGATGAATGCTACTGGAACTCCTCGAAGAGTAGAACTAGGTGTGCCGAGTTTGGCCTCGTTTTGTTAGTTATGATGAGACCTTACCTCCGGACTTGAAAGAGTGATCTGAAGGTGTACTTCGATGACTGCTACTGGAACTCCTCGACGAGGAGAACTAGATGTGCCGAGTTTGGGCTCGTTTTGTTAGTTATGAATAGACCTTACTTCCGGACTTGACGGAGTGACTTGAAGGTGTACTTTGGTGACTGCTACTGGAACTCTTTGACGAATAGAACTACAATTTACTTTTTTTTTCATGATCATATGAGCATTATGAGTCGTGCACTTTTGGATTTTCCAAACTTTTTTTTAAAGTATAGTAACAAAGTTATTAGTGAACACTTGTGTGTATTTGAACTACTTCAAAAAATTTACGCATAATCATCTTATACGTAATTTTTTAAATGCGCTTAAGGTATGCACAATTGGATTTACCAATAGTTTTTATCTCTTAAATTAAAAATGCGTGATAATGCATTATTTTAACTGATTGTCAACAATTTACTACGCACGCACACATTCGTAAGAGTCGATCGGTTGGCAAAAACGTTGCGAATTGAATCGCACACAGAGAAGCGCGCGTACGCATAGTTGTTGCCCATAAATCACGTTCAATTTGGGATAATCTATATAAATGAAATGATAGCGGTTTGCATTTGTGCGCGCGTCACGGAAAAACTAATGGATAGATTTTAATTAGGTTTTCTAAGTTTTATTTCTTAGACACTTGGCCCTTATCTAAAAAAAATTTTGCGATATCTTCATCTATACAAATAAATAAAATTGAAGTGTCTGTTTGTAATGTCAAAATAACAGCTTTTAACTAAATGCATATGAAAGTATATACGGTATTTATAATAAAAACACAATTTTTAAAATTTTTGTTTGTCTGTCTGTCTGTTTGTTCCAGCCAATCTCCGAACGTCTGAACCGATTTTGACGGGACTCCACTGGCAGATAATACCCTTATAATACCAGCTATCTGTCAATGAAAGTCCCGTCAAAATCGGTCTAGCCATTTCGGAGATTAGCCGGAACAAACAGACAGACAAAAATTTAAAAAATTGTGTTTTGTTATAAGTACCGTATATACTTTCATATGCATACATACATACATACATAATACATAAACACTCACGCCTGTCACCCAGAGGGGTAGGCTGAGACTACGGACTTCCATTTGGCACGATCCTGACACACTTCTCTCGCCTCCTTTACATCCATATATCTACGCATACACGCTCGTCGGTTAAGGGTACTTAATCTGGCCCATTTTCAATATATCGCCAATTTGGTCGATAAACCTTCTTCTAGGGCGTCCTTCCCGACTCTTCCGTTCACTTCTGCAACATAAATTTGCTTTGTCACTCTTTCTTCGTTCATTCTTTCTACATGACCAAACTACTGAAGCATTCCTTTTTAATCCTGGTCAAAACGTCATCTTGCAAACCACACTTTTCTCTTATCACACATTTCTCACCCTGTCATTCAGATTCAGCCCTAGCATACTCCTTAATGACCGCATTTCTACAGCATTTATTCTACTCTCATGCTTCTTCTGCCAGACCCAACTTTCACTACCATACACTAAAATAGGGACTAACACAGCATTATAAATTGCCATACGTGCCTTTTTTGATACATTTCATATGCATTTAGTAAAAAGCTGTGTTGACATTACAAACAGACACTTCAAGACTTGTCCTGGAAAAGGTAAAGACTAAAGGTACAGCATATACATATATGTCCTAGTGCTGAGCACAGGCCTCCTCTCATTTCTGAGTGTTTTGAGGCCAAAAAAAAGGCCGCTACACTGGGTAGTGCTAACTGGCGTCTTTGAATTAAAATTATTTCCTACTTGTATTTATATAAGCACTAACGATCCACCCCGGCTTCGCACGGGTGATTTCTGGGTCTTGACAACAGCGCCATCTACCGGGTCCAATTGTAAATCTAAATCATCTAAGGGCCCACTAATCACACACAAAAGTTTGAGCAAAATCAGTTCAGCCGTTCCCGATTAATAATCTTTCATATATGCGGCAATTCGTTTTTGTTATATAGATTATTATGATGACAATTCATTGCAAAATCATAAGGATTTATAGGAAGTTAATAAATATTTCGATAGATACCGAGCTGATTCTACAAAATCTTATAACATGGTCTTATAAAAAGTGCCCTTTTTTATTTATAACTAGCTGTTCCCCGTGACTTCGCCCGCGTGGAATTTATTAAGATTGGATTTCATGGGTTTTATTTTTTTTGCGCGAAACCCTAACATTTGTTCTAAAATAAAAGTAGCCTAAGGTACTCCTTATAACATCAGCTATCTGCCAGTGAGTCCCGTCAAAATCGGTATAGCCATCATCATAAATTTAACGGTGCAAACTGCCAGTATTGATTTCGATGTTTGAACTCAAGAGTAGCTATACAGTAGAACCTTGATAACTTAAACCTCGACAACGTAATAACCTCTATAAATTCATAAAATTTTGTGTTCCCTTCCACTCGGAGTCCAAAACCTCTTTTACTTAAAATACAAACCCTCTATAACTTAAATGAATAATTTGGGCATCGCACCTCAGTAACTCAAAGTTGTAACGAAGACGACCTTTGTAACTTCAATCGTCTATCAATGAGTCATTTTAAATTAATGTGCAAACAATAAAGGCAAATGTAGACCAAAAAAAATGTAGACCATTGTTATTGCTTACACTTGTGTACCAAATGTCTTCAAATGTAAACAATAGACTAAGGTTTAAGTACAGTAACTTATTTGTATCATTAGCTTTTAGCCTTCGTTCCGGGAGCGTAAGTTTGAATCAAAAAAAAAACCGACTTTTTTATGTAGAATAAAATAAACTTGAATAAATGTATCTTTAAACCTAAAATAAAGTACGTATGTACATATGTATTAACATTTAAAAGTCTAATTTGCATTTAACCTAGCTCGTCTATCTACATATGTATAAAATTCTTAAACAAAGCTCATAAACAAACCTCTGTAAGTACAAACATAAAGCAATAAAAACTCCTTAACTTAAATCCTTAGTAAGTAAAAACCTCAATAACTCAAATTATTTAACGTTTACCTTGGTCTTTATCTTATCGAGGTTCTACTGTATTTGAAGCTCTATGAAGCAAGCAATGAAAAGTAAGCGGAAGCCAATAAAATTTGCATGAAAATTTGTAGCTAAATAGTTGTATATTAGTTACTAAAAACCCGATTTTGAAACTCATACCGATTCTATAAAAAACAAGTAATTACTATCTTTATAACTAGCTAGCAGTAAACAAAACGATATCAATGATATTTGAGTCAACTAATAGGGCAAAAGTTGCTAATTTGTTGCTGGAAAAAAGTGTAAGGAAAACTAAGAAAATTCAAGGATTGGTCAGTCCTGGAAATTGGTAGCTAACACCAGTGTCCATGGTACTGTAGCATATGAGATAGTAGATTATCTTACGCCGCCCTTACACGGAAATGTAAGGCGCAAATTATACAGAAGCGGCTTAAAGAGAAGACATAGCAAGCCGCTTCAAAACTTTTTCATATAAAATATATGAAAGCGGCGTGTCGTGAATTATACTCAAGCGGCACGGCACAGGCATGCCGTTTTTACCCGTCCCACTCTTGGCCCCGCCTGTGCCGTGCTTTCACCTTACGCCGCTTCTGTATAATTTGCGCCTTAATTATATATCTGATATGAGATGGTTATACTCCCATTAACTGGAGGCCAAAAGATCTTC
This sequence comes from Parnassius orleans, assembly GCA_029286625.1. NCBI lineage: Eukaryota > Metazoa > Arthropoda > Insecta > Lepidoptera > Papilionidae > Parnassius > Parnassius orleans. The sequence goes on from JAGSMP010000089.1 coordinate 2,040,817, forward strand.
AGGGCATATTTCTGATTTTCTTATCATCATCATCGTTGTCATCATCCTGCGGCAGTCCACTGCTGGAAATAGCTGTCGATTCTCTTATGCCGCCGCCTTATTCAAATCAGGAGATATTCAACGATGCTCCGCCCGTCTATATAGCTTATATTTTTCTTTTTTGGTACAGTTTTTTTTAATGAAATGATTTAATAACTGGCGAAGAAGATCTATTAATGTGGCGTTATTTAGATTTAAGATAATCAAAGACCATAATTTATTTTATATATTTTTCGTTTTTCCCCCCAAAAATCTTCAAGTTTATGAGATAAAATATAACCTAGATCCCTCCTGGCATTGCTCGCTATCTGTTCGTAAAGTTTCTAACAATCAGTTCAGCCATTCCAAAGATTAGCCCGAACAGACAGACAGACAAAAAAATTAAAAATGGTTAGTTACCGTGTAGTGGCGGTGTAAGAATATCCACTACCCCATATTAATCTGTGGGTGTCGTAAGAGGCGACAGATGGAAACAAATCAGGAGATGGGCAGCAGCGTCTTCCTAATAGCGACTAAAAATAAAAAACTGCGGTTGACAACCCGCTTGCTAAGCGTGGCAACTATGGCAAATATCCCCCTATGAGGCAATCTATGGGGGAGGCCTACGTTCAGCAGTAAACTTAACAGGCTGTAACTAATGTAAATAATGTCACATTAATATTAGTTTAACAAAGGCCTTAATGAGATTGAACAAGCCACAGATCAGGATAGCAACAAGTGCGGGACACGGCTCTTTTAACAAACATTTATTTACTATAGGTGTTACAGATAGTCCCCTGTGCAGGGTATGTATGGGGGAGGAGGAAACGGAGGCTCTCGTATTGTTGGAATGTCCGGAGGTCGCTGCATACAAGGCTAAACATCTCAGCACGCCGTAATTACTCCCCGAAGTTGCTTGCAACATCAAAGTATTGCTAAGCTTCTTCGGGGAGATTTCATGGCTCGAATCTTCGCAATATTCCTGCCCACACGCAAAATACACGCTTAGACGTGGAGTTGCGGAAAATAGCCCGTCGTAAACTAAAGTAAACTAAAACTACTGGAAACGAGGTAATCCATCTCAGTCTTCAGAGGTGACAACGAAAAAAAAATTTAGATGTCTATGGGCCACAGCATACCATCAGGAGGATAGTGTGTTCGTTTGTCACCCGTAGTCTATAAAAAAAATCCTACCCAGAGGGATCCGGGGCGCATCGCTAGTCTATAATAAGGCGATAGATATTCTAGTCTGTTACTATTTTAAGCACATTCTAGAAAAGCAGCTTAAGAGAATTGTACCCATTTTCTACCGACTTCAAAAAGGATGAGGTACTATATTCGACTGTATGTTTTTTTATGTATGTTACCTCATAACTTTTTTCTCGGTGAACCGATTTCGATGATTCTTTTTTTATTTGAAAGCTATTGCTTCTCATGTGGTCTATTGTAAATTTGATCAAGGTTTGACCAAAAGTTTTTGAGTTATCCTTTATAATTTATATTGAAGTCGGTTGTACAAATTTTTTAATATTACCACTTGTGTACGAAAAAGACGACAATACGAAATTACAAAAATATTTAATTGCCTCCAATAAATAGCGGTATAGCCAGATATCAGATGTTATAATAATAAGACTTCAAAAATTTAACTTTCAAAACTTTAGATAAAATAGAGACAGATTTTTATACATTATAAAACTGTAGTATATTAAAGATAAAAAAATCTTAAGATTATCATATTTAAGCCATTATGAACCCAACTAAGTCTCTATTTATCAACCAAAAAAATGTATAACCTTACTTCACCACCCGCACCTCACACTAGTGCAATATTCATACTCGTAGCATCACGATATTTTCCACAAGGAGTTACGTGGAAATTCGGATTATATTCCCAAGTCACAATGACAAAACTTTTAGCGTAGTTAGGTATAGATATTTAGTAATACTCCTGAAGTGCCACTAGACGCGCGCGCATGAGACGCGCAGTTCAATGTGCCAGGATAGTATAAATTCCATAGTATTTGATACTCGCAACGCTCGATTCCCGATTCATGCTTGATGGCCAAAGACATTGTGCCGAGGGCTTAAATAGCGTGGTTCATCGCTTACAGCGTTAAGCGTAGAGAAAATGAACTCGTGGTAAAGTAATAGCTGCGCGGATCAATAGATCTGCGAGATTAAGTTGCACTTGCCGCGGTCAGTCAATAAATGAGTGACCATTTTCTTAACATACTGAGATTGAGAGAATAGAGAGTGCATCTGTATCCTCAGACACTTGGTGCACTTTACTCTGTTAAGACCATTATGTTTTTAAAATTCATGCAACTAAAATGATAATAAGTTTATTATTACTTTATACTTTTCAGGGACAGATGAAAGAATATAAACATGAAGCATGATGAAGCCTCATAAACATATTGGCATTTAAACAGAGGAATATTATTTAACTGATTCCCACAAGTTTCCTTACTTAAATTAAGTTTACATTCATATTTAAGTCGTATGTTAAAATAAACTTCTATAATGTATTTAATTATTAATTATTAAATGTTTGTAATTATCAAAAGTAATACTTATATGAAAAATAAAGCAGCCATTATGTACTCCGTGTCCTCGTTTTTTATTTCTCCATCAAAACATGTTATAAAATATATAAAATATAAATAGGTATGTACTTAGTTAAGTATCTACCTATTTATATTAACAATATGTTAAAAAAGAAATTCCGGGGATACTGTACATGGCAGTAAATATTTTTCTCAAAAGATCATAACTCGAAAATACAACTTTCCGACTCTTGGGTAGATTTTTTTTAAGTTTATTTGTTTAAGTCACCTGGGATTATTTACATTTGAATTACAATCCAACAAAAGGCAGGTAGGTTCAGCTTATTCCCAGGAACATGTTATATGAATATTTTTTAATTATTTTAGAACTATCATGGTAAAAATTCAGTTAATTTTTGAAGTTATTCAATTTCGTGCACTAAACTATTTTATTTTTATTTTTTACCGCTTCCTTAACAATCAGTTTTCGATAGTCCTTGTAAGTAAAATGTACATCACTAGCTAACGCACACAATGACAAATCAAAATTAGTCACGCGTTTTCGGGCTGTCAGGTCGTCTATACGCCAGTATATTCTAAGTCTATGGTAGAGAGTAATTGTGTTCTGTGGGTAGTAGGTAGAGAGTAATTGTGTTCTGTGGCAGTCGCCACATCCATCCATCAGGTGGATTGAAAGTTTGTTTCTCTTCAATTTAAAAAAAACAGGTGTTCGCTAATTATGATTTCCAACGTTTTCTTATTCGAAGCTAGAGAATGAATGTTAGTATTTTAATTGTAGAAATGTTAAATAAAACCATTTGTAAAAATCCAACACATTTTATTAGCAACAATCAACATTACTTAAATTGTATAACTAAATATAATAATATAATATAAATATACAATAAAACAAATACAAAATATATTAACATCCTTTCACTTGAATAAACAGTCTAAAAATATTGTCTATTACCCTATTCAAAACTTAAAAAAATCATTCTTTTGTGTAGTTTTATTTCAAAAAAACTTTACAGAAAGAACGAAATTTATAAGTGGTGCTCTAAATCAACATAACGATTCTTAATCTACATATAAATATAATTATAATAAAATATTTGGCACATTTCTTTTCGTTCGTTAATTCAAAAAACTAAGTACACATTTAAATATATTATACCTATATTTGTTTCCATTTAAAATATTATTTCATGTCTACGTAAAAATAACTATCCTACTCTAAATTGATCACATAAATTTTTATTTACGTTAAAGCATTAAAATATACATTTCATACGTTCATTTCATTCAATTCTACATTCATTGTAATAACAATATGTAATTCACATAAAAGATTATCTCATTCATAAATGTATCTCAATTATAAAAAAACAACATTTGAATGTGTGTCCCGGGCGACAATCAAGTTCATATCGCTCGAATATTTTCTTAGTATTTGAGTATTTGTACAAATGATGGAGCCTTAGCCACAACTTAAATTTTCTTCCCCCCAAGAATAGCCTGAATCTGTGATACAGTTTTTCCCTTTGTCTCGGGTATTAAAAAGAAGACAAAGAAGATACAGATCACCATAAATCCAGCGAAGAACCAGAAACAGCTGTAAATACCAATCGCGTCCTTCATCAGCGGGAAGCACAACGTGACGATAAACACCAAACACCAGTTCACAATCACAGCAATACCAGACGCAGAACCTCTGAACTCGACCGAGAATAATTCGGCCATCATCATCCAAGGTATCGGACCAAAGCCCAAGGAGAACGAAATTATAAACAACACCAAACAAACTAACGGAATCCAACCGACAGCAGAAAGGTTAACACCGTCTACTTGGAGCTTGAAGTAGACACCGAGAATGATCAAGCAGATTCCCATGATAATACAGCTTTGGAGCAACAGGATTCTTCTGCCAGCTCGCTCAACTAACAAAGAAGAGATGTAAGTGGCGATAGTTTGGACGACTCCGACTATGATTGTTGCGATCGCTGGGGGGATGTTGGAGCCGGCAGATTGGAAAATGTTGTTTGTGTAGAAAATAACGGCGTTTATCCCGCTGAACTGTTGGAAGAACATGAGGCCGAGCGAACAGATGAGAGCCATTAGGGAGGCTTTGTTAGTGACCATGCTGAGCATTCCGGCGCGCTGGCGGGAAGCGTCGTCAACCTGGAAATAAAAAATATCTTTATAGTAATTCATTTTTCAAGGCTATTCTCGACTACAATTGGTTTTTTTATATAGGATAAGGGTGACAAACGAGCACACAGTCCACCTGATGGTAAGTAACCACAGCAACCGCTGTGACCCATAGACATCTACATCTATCCTCAATAAAGAATCAAAATGAAGATGCGTTGTCACTCGTGAAGACTAAGATGGAACGTCTCGTTTCCAGTAAAAAGGGTCTCCGGTTCTCTACACTCACCATACGAAACACAGCAGCATTAAGCTGCTATTTTACGCCGGTATTCTGTGAGAGCGTGGTCCTACCCCGTTCAAGCCGACCCAAGTGCTACAACTATACTACTAATATAGCTGCAGCATGGCTCTACCACGTTGAAAATTTTTCTGCTTACATAATCCCTTTTTACCGAAACGAGGCGTTCCATCTTAGTCCTTAGGTGTGACAAAGCTTCTGCATTTTGATTATTAAGTAATTATATATAGTTGATGACGTCTATGAACCTCAGAATCAAGCAAGCAAGGTTAACGATGTAGTTAATAGCGTCCATATCACTCTGTCAAAGTAAATTTGAGCACACGATATGAATAACATTGTTGCGCATAAACTCTTCAAGTGTATTATGTGGTGCAAAATATCATACAAAATATACATATAGCTTTTCATCTGGACGTAAACTTCCACTACTTGACGTGGGCCTGTTTCATAAAAGGGAAGAATTATCTTTAAAGTCACGCTTGGCAGGCGGATTGATCATCGCCGTACCAGAGGTTTCGCACCTTTGCAGTCACCCAGTCGGTCTTAGTCTATTATGTTTACGCCTGACGGTAACGAGAGTAGTACTGCCATCAGTTTCTAACTGATAGAGCCATAAGATATTTTTGTCTTATCCCATAGTCACGTTAAAAAAACTTATAAAATATTAATTTTCATTTATGTTGTATTTTATTTTTCTCATAATAAATCTTAGAGTAAGAACATACCATATTATGTATGTATTAAATAAAATAATGATTATCATATAAAATTACGTTTTTTTTTATAACGGACATTCAGAGTAAAATTGTCTGTGAATTCAAACCTATTATTTATAATATAAATAAACACTGAGAGTATATTAATAATAATTTTACTGTTCTTTATGTAATCGAATAAGTCAAAACTTACATCTTTCTGCATGTCCTCAAGTTCACCGGTGAGGTCTGCGTCGGGACCTCGTAGCCATCGCAAAACTTTCTCAGCATCACGACGTCGGTTGCGGCTTAGTAAGTATTGTGGGGTTTCAGGCATCCACCTGATAACGATAAATTATTTGGTTACAATTGGGAATAATAAGTTTTTCTCCCACAGATTCTCAGATTTTAGTGATAATCTCACGAATCTCTTATCTTTTTTTACAAAAGTAAGATTAAGAAACGAACAAGTCCATCTGGTGGTAAGTTCTCATAGATACCTACACATATCATAGATTAAGCAAAAGAAATGAGACATGATTTTCGTACGTAGAAGAGCCATGCTGCAGCTATATTAGTAGTATAGTTGTAGCAAAATGGGTCGGATCAAGCTCAAGGGGGATGACCGCGCTCTCACAGAATACCATCGTAAAATAGCAGCTTAACTCTGCTATGTTTCGTGTGGTGAGTGTAGAGAACCGGAGACCCTTTTTACTGGAAAGAAGGCATTCCATCTTAGTTCTCACGGGTGACAACGCATCTGCATTTTGATTGTTTGTTTGTCATTTATTTCAAAAACAATATACATTGTGTGGGAAAACTAAATTAAAACATAAAATATTAAATGAAATTAATTAACATTATTCGTGTTTACTTAAAAATGTCTAGAAATTAATTATTAATTAAATAATGCATGCAATATTACTCTTTACCAAACTCAATACAATCATTCACTGTATATAAACTTTTTTCCAATAAAAAAGATCTTAACCTTTGTTTAAATATGTTAACATTATTTATGGTTTTTAGGGCATTAGGTAGTATTAGGTAGTACTATTAAAAGTTTAACAGCTTGATTTCTAACGCTATGCTCAACAACCTGTAATTTTGTTTTAAAGAAATTGGGTATATCTTTTCGTCTCGTGTGGTATCTTCTTGCCATTTCATCATCAGTTCGCAAACGAGGATAGATGTAGATGTCTATGGGCCACAGCGGCCACTTACAATTGGGTGGACCGTGTGCCCGTTTGTCACCTTTATGCTATAAAAAAAACATCAATATCCCTGAGAACCAAAATGAAATGTTTACTATTCTCTTTATCATTATTAATCTGAAAAACCCTTTGTTAGATAATAGTGTTTTGCAAGATTTGCCATAATTCGCCACTCTTGGTAGATTTGATGAATTTAGACATCTATGCTATGTATGTAATCACATTTGTACCTTAAAAGTTTTCAATAATAGTTCAAAGTTAAAACTTATTAATTTAGACTGGGTTCACAACAAATCTTGTCAAAATCTATCATCCCTTACCGTACTGGAATAACAAAATGCACGACTGGTTTTCCTCCTTTTATTGTGAATGTCCATTATTATGAAACTGCTTTTTTTAACGCGTTCAGCAAAGGTTTGAAATAATTTGCCTAGAATGATCTAGGCCCTAGATCATTTTTCCGTCCTAATACTATGTGGGTGTATGCAAGATAAGAGTGAATTGAGGTTTACTACGTACCTATGTGCGGCTGTAGTGCGCCAGTAGTAGATGTCTTAAGAGGCGACAGAGGAAAACAAACCATGAGATAGGCAACAGTGTCTTTCTAATAGCATCCAAAAACAAAAACTGCGGTTGATGAGCCGCATACCAAGCGTGGCAACTATGGCAAATATCTATGAAACAATTTACGAGGCAATTTATGAGGGAGGCCTATGTTCAGCAGTGGACTTCAATGGGCTGTAACGGTGACGCAATAGCGTACGACGCGCAAAGATTGCCACACCATTTACCATCATAAAATAAAAAAATATCTCACCAGAAAACAGCAACCAGCAATGGCGGCAACACTGCAGAAATTATTGACAACGTCCTCCAGTGTGTCCAGCCGCCAATAACGAACGTAATGAGGATACCCACGGTGAGGAACAGCTGGAAGAAGGCGCCGAGGGATCCTCGGATTGAGGTTTCGGCTATTTCACCGATATACATTGGTGCTGTTACGCAAATGCCACCTACAAAAGAAATATATAGTTATTATAAGGATTTCTTATACAGGGTTATTTTGCATTGACCGGCCAAACTTGCAGAGAAGGTTCAGAATAAGTAATATAGGCAAATGGTGAAGAAAAATTAATAAAAAAAAACTCAAACATTCTGTTGTTTTTATCTTTAAAATTCAAAATGTGATACAACGTGATAATGCATTATTTTAACTGATTTTACTGCGCACGCACACATTCGTAAGGGTCGATCGGTAGGCAAAAATGTTGTTGCCCATAAATCACATTCAATTTGGGATAATTTCAAATAAAAGTAGAAGCCTTATTTACTCTTGTTTTCAAAAACTGCAATAACGATATAATAATCATTATTTATATATTGTAACTTAAGTTTAAAATTTGGCTACTCTTTGAAAAATAACCCTGTATTTACGCGAACACTACACATTGAATAAAACTAGTTTTACTTATTTTATCGCGTTTAATTTCACTTAAAACAAACCATAATTCAAATTATATAAGTGAAACTAAACGCGATTAAATCACTAAAAATTGTTTTATTCAATGTATGGTTGTTAGATCATGATTCGTGGTATAAAAACTGACGCTTGTGTTTGGGTGAGTTTTTAATAAGAAAGTGACAAACAAATTAAAAGTACACCTTATGGTAAGGTAAGCTACTGCTATAGTCCACGACGTCTGCAATGAAGTTGAAACAAAGAAAGCCACAGCCACAGTTGCGCTGTCACCCCTGATTACTATAATAAAATGCGCAACTTATTTTAGACCTTAGAGGTGACACGCGTAAAATTTAGCGCATTTCTCACTCTTCAATTCGAAACACAACAGTGTGTAGGTACTACTGTTTAGCAGCAGAATTAAGAGTCTTGGATCCAACCTAGATGGACTACTTGCAAGAGAAGAAGCCTTATTACCTTGAAATAACGATAACTTGAAAGTCAATTCCTGGGAAAGAGGCGTACATTTAGCTATATATTACATCAGGCTTACGCTAGCAGTATCGCCATCTAGTGTAAGCCACGCGTAAATAATCCAAACCGGCGACAGGCAGCAGTGTCTAAGGTCCAAGAAATGCCATACTACTATTGCCAATCAAGCGGGCTGGTGGACTAGAGTGGTTACTACGGCAAAGCCTTCTTGTTTATAGAATAAAGGTTACAAAGGACCTGATGATAAGTGGATTCTGTGGTCCTTAGACATCTACATCTATCTTCCTTTCCAGTAAATAAGATCTCCGGTTCTCTACACTTACCACACGAAACACAGCCGCATTACACTGCTATTTTACGCTGGTATTCTGTGAGCGCGTGGTCCTTCCCCGGTCGAGCAACACATTTGCGGTATAACCAAAATATAGCTGCAGCGTGGTTCTATCACGTAAAGTGGTAGAGCACGCTTCAGTACACTAGATGGCCATAGCGTCATCATGTAACAATATTTAATATAATTTTTTACAGTGTTTGATGGATTCTTCTTGGTTAAAGACCTTGTAGCCGATGCCATAAATAAATAAAAAATAATCTATATAATACTTTCGCACTCACCAGTAGCAAGACCTGCGAAGAACCGAGCAGCGATCAGCATGCCAGCGCCATTGGCGAAGATTGTCAAAAGCCAGTTGATCATAAAAGGTATTGCTAGGAGTAGGATCGTTGGTCTTCTTCCAAAACGCTGAGCCAGCACTCCTACTGGTAGCGCGCTGATGGCTGCGCCAATAGCTAAGATCGAAGAAACGAGGGAACCTGTAAAAAATTGTTGTGTTAATTTTCCCGACGAAGCGTTTACGCGTTTTTACAAACAAATCACCATAACCTAAACACACGCACGCACGAAGCGTGCACATCACAACATAATCGCGTATAAAAAGTTGGTGGAGGAAATACCAAGTATAGACTTTTTTCACGATAACCTGAATAATTAAGTTTAACAAAGTTTTTTTATAGAATAAGGCTTACAAACAAGCACACAGTCCACACGATGGCAAGTAGATACTGTGGGTGTGGCCCACAGACATCTTCATTTATTCTCCATTACAATTCAAAATGCTGATGCGTTGTCACCCTCGAAGACTAAGATGGAATGCCTCGTATCCGTTACTACGGTCGTAACCCACTGTCATCGGTTCTCTACACTCACCATACGAAACACAGCAGCATTGAGCTGCTATTTTATGCTGGTATTCTGTGAGCGCATGGTCCTTCCCCGGTGGAGCCGACCCATTCGTGCTACAACCATAATATAGCTGCAGCATGGCTCTACCACGTTAAATATATTTCAGTTTTTTAACTTTTTTTTTAATTTGCGAAAATATATGATGTGGTCGTACTATAAATAAGTAAAGCCCTGTCACGCTCCTATGAAAGTGAAATTATACCAGTGCCTACCTAAATTTCACAGTATAGAATAGAATACGAGTAGAATTATTTTTTATTCAATATACTCGTAAATTACAACTAATTCTTTTTGAAAGTAATTTTTTACTTTTGCCACCGGTAGTACACGTGCAACCTAGGTTCGATTCCACCGGCGCCAATAAAATTGTAAATAGCAATTTTAAGTGCTGATTTGCCTTGTGCTCGGTGGTGTAACCTCCTCCAGGTTAGCCAATACCTATACTAGTCCCGTTGCCGTTACAGTTACCGTTACAGCATAATAAAGTCCACTGCAGGGCTAGCATGGGCAGGAGACAATTTTATCCCCGGGGAAAGGAGAAAATATTTATCCCCTCGCTTAGTTTTATCCACCCTTAGAGCATGGGTACACCGGTGGATATAATATACACAGTAGATAAAATGGGAGATAGACTTAGATTTAGTTAGATTTTTTTGTATGAATATAAACTTCAACCCACGTCCAATGAACTAGGATAAAATCATCCCTTTCAAATATCAAAAAAGCATAATTTTTTTATCTTTCATTTAGCTCCATGCTACGGACGGGGGATATACGAGTTTGTCTACTCGTTATGTCAAACGGGGATATACTTCTCCCCGTTTGACATAACAAGATAATTTTATCTCTTGTCAGTGGATATAATCGAGGGATAAAATTTTTGTCCCCCGCCCATGCTAGCCGGGCTGCTGAACATAGGCCTCCCCCATAGATTGCATCATAGGGGGAATATTTGCCATAGTTGCCACGCTTGGCAATCGGGTTTGCAACCGCAGTTTTTTATTTTTAGTCGTTGGCTGTCCATCTCCTGATTTGTTTCCTTCCCTTTTTCCCTTTTACAACATCCACGGGATGATATGGGGTAGTGGATATTCTTACACCGCCACTACACTATACTAGTCCCACTGGTACTAAACCACCACCATATTAGCTGAGGTACGTCAGCAAAAACTTGAAAAAATAAAGTTTTCATGACGTGGTTTTAAAATTAAGTTTAATAATATTTATTCAGTATTCTCAAATGGCCGTCTAAAACAGCTATCAACTCATAAACAACGTACATACGCACATTACGTCACATTCAATAATAGGTTTGTTACGTAACTGAAACATTTGCCAAAAGTCGAGCCCCTGCTTATGTCACGAAATGCTAATACTGTTCTTGCTCTGAAAGCGAGTATAAAGCTGTGAAAGTGGCCACTGCAGACAATTCAAATGACACTAATGGAAAGAAATGTATCTTACGTCGTGCCATAGCGGTAATATTTTTTTTATATAGAATGGGGTGACAAACGAGCGCACAGTCCATTTGACGTTAAGTGGATACTGTGGCCCATAGACATTTACATTTATCCTCGATTAAAAATGAAAATGCAGATGTGTTCCTCGTTTCCAATAAAAGGAGTCTAAGTTCCAGTAAATTTTGCAATCATTGAATTATCTTCTGTTTAATATTATTATTTATAGCCTCGCTTTTATTGGTTATCCATGTTGTTTGGTTCAACGAAACTAAATTTGGACACTATTGTGAAACTTCGCATCTCTCACAATGACAAACGGGCATACAGTCATCTTCTATCTCTGATACATCTATCTTCTATTAAGAATCAGGATGTAAATTTCTCACTAAGTTGGACTAAGTTGGAATGCCTCGTTACCAGTAAAAAGAGAGGTTGTTATCAACCATTCACACACTTCCCAAGGGAAACCAAGAAAATTACATCACAATACATTTTCAAATAAAACATTTGAAAATGTATGTATTTATACGTGGTATAGTTGTAGCACGAATGGGTCGGCTCGACCGGGGAAGGACCACGCTCTCACAGAATACCAGCGTAAAATAGCAGCTTAACACTGCTGTGTTTCGTATGGTGAGTGTAGAGAACCGGAGACCCATTTTACTGGAAAAGAGGCATTCCATCTTAGTCCTCACGGGTGACGACGCATCTGCATTTTGATTCTTTATTGAGGATAAATGTAGATGTCTATGGGTCACAGCAACCACTTACCATCAGGTGGACTGTGTGCTCGTTTGTCACCCTATACTATAAAAAAAATAGTATATTGTACATAGAAAGATTCACAGATTTTCAAAGAGAGGAGAAAGAGAGAGAGGAATAGGGCCCCGGGCTTCAGAAACTTATGCTAGGCGACTAAATAAGACGTCAAGAAGAGCTGTTCACCGTTGGATGGCCTATGCATATCACTCAATTGGTCTAACATGACGTTATCATTCTTGGCATACTGCCAACCATCTCACGCGTTGTTTGCGAGCTATTTTATTCGTGGGTGTGCCCATCTAATAATATTTCTACGGACAGGAGCCGTTTATAAACAAATAGCAGTTTAATGCTGCTCTACTTCGTATGGTGAATGTAGAGAACCAGAGAGACATACACGAAAGCGAGAACATAGTAATAAAAATGACTTTCAATAAGAATTACTTGAATCTATATTGAATAAAAATTATTCTATTCTATTCTATTGTATTTTATTCTGTGTGATTGCAGATTATCCCTGTTTTCGGAAACTTTTATGCTAAAATTAAAAAGTTATTGCGAAAAGCTGATTAATCTTTTCCAACATGCAATCCCTTAATTGTTATCACAACTATATATGTAGTGCCGAGCGGTGGCAGCGTGAAAGAAATCATATACAATTATTTCAAGTGGATATTTTAAGAGGTAACAGAAAAAGACATCGGGGACTAATGGCGGTATAATGCCTCATGTATGACAAAAATAAATTGCGTTAAAGGTGTGTGACTACATTTAAAAAAAAGTAAGGGTTAGAGACAAGCCCAAAGAGTACCAAATGGTAAGTGAATGCTGTGACTTACACCTACATTAAGAATCAAAATGTAGACGCGTTATCACCCTGAAGACTAAGATAGAGTGGCCACATTACTAGCAAAAGGAAATGTCTGGTACCCTACACCGACCATACAAAACACAGAAGCGTTAAGCTGCTATTTGATGCTGGTTTTTTGTGAGAGTATGGTTAAAGGCCCATTTATATGATGCCATTTTCTTGTACATACAAAAGCACAAATTGAATGCTATTAAATAAGCGCAACAACTGCCATTCTAGAATTGTAAGCAACTGTTTACACGCGGAGGACTGATTGCGATTATTTAATGCAAGTATTGACAAGAAATAGTCGCTAGTGTCCTTTGTTTACACCAAGGAAATTATGTTTAGGAGATAAAAGCTTTCAAGTTTTGACTTGTCTAAACACGGCCTTATTCCCTTTCGAGCCAACTCATTCTCGCCGCTTCCATAATACATATAGCAGCAGCGTTCCTCTTGTTGACTGCGTTTCACATGCTAAGCATGGCGATTAGAAAATACTCCTTAGAGTAAAAAAGGTCTATGTTCAGGTAATTACAGCCCGATGAAGAATATATTATCTTTGTTTAATTAACGTATAAGTGAGTGAGCGAGACAGCATGTAGTATGAAATATTATCTCTTTCCGCGAAACATTAAAAAAGCAAGTGATAAAATTAAAAATTTTGTACAACCGACTTCAATATAAATAAAATGAGAACATCATCAATGTAGTCGAATTCAATTAAACTCAACTCAAAAATTACTGGTCAAATCTTGATCAAATTTATATGGGACCACATGAGAACCGGCTTTCAAATAAAAAAAGAATCATCAAAATCGGTTCACCTAGGAAAAGTTCTGAGGTAACACACATAAAAAATACAGTCGAATTGAGAACCTCCTCCTTTTTTTTAAGTCGGTTGACAAAACATAGATAGGTTTGGACTAAAGCCAGGAATGATGGCGTTACGTCAGATTGGTTGAATAACATTGACACGTAACAGACTGGCTGAATGAGTGAAATAATAATAAAAACCGAAGCAAAAACAAAAGACACATAACAATGGCTATTTGCATATTTAAGGGGATATTTAGGCGGCAAGATATTGTATTGGCGGTGTACGAATATTCACTGCCCCATATCGTCCCGTGGGTGTCGTAAGAGGCGACGTAAGGAAACAAACCAGGAGATGGGCAGCAGCGTATTTCTAATAACAACCAAAAAAATAAAAAAATAAACACTGCTGTTGCCAACCCGCCTGCCAAGCGTGGTAACTATGGCAAGTATCGTACCGATGAGGCAATCTATATGGGAGGCCTTTGTTTGACCGTGGACTTTTATAGGCAGCAACGGTAACGGCATTTTAAATTAATCTGGGTTAATAAAGAATCCGTAAAACATCCAGTTCCATTCTTTTCTTAAATTTGATTGTAGAATAACCGAATAACAAACAATAGAAGTACTCTTTCTTCATCATCATCATCAGTTCGTAGAAGTCCACAGCTGGAAGTGGGGTCCTTCCGTAAAAATACGTATAGATAATAGTACTTAGTTATTTTAAAATTTAGGGGATGCATTTGCACGCCTCGAACACAAAGTGAAGAGCTTGGGCTCTAAATTATTATAGTAAAATCAAAAATCTGAGTTTTGGACAGCTTAAATAATTTCCATTGATTTTATTTACGCTTTAAATTTTAAAAATTACTAATGGCAAGATTCCATTAAAAAATCCTATAAAGTCTTGTGGACTTTTGTGAACCTTTGTTATAAAAAAGATCTTACGCTCACTAGATGACGCTAGCTTGGACTGAGGTAAACTTATATGTTACGCAGGCGGTCACACAGTCTCATCATCAATGAAAAGTTTTATACGGTATGTATATCACAAAGCAATGCCTCAGTGCTGTATTCTTTAATTTTTTACACATTTATATCTCTATTTAATTTTCTTCTTCTTCTCTTAAAACGAATTAACTATTTGGTAGTTTGGTTTATCTATTTCTAATCTGATTTGTATAAAATATATCTAATATTTCAGAATGAAACGTTAATCTCTACACTTTTCTAACAAATCAACTTCCCCGCTATGAAATCTGTCAAATATTTCACTTCATTATTAAGTGGCGCCGCCCTGGTGGCAGAAAAAGTCGTGGATGTCATTGGTCTATCTACTGGAATGAACTCGTACATACGAACGAACGCAAACATGATATTTTGTAAACCACTCATCGTCTTGTGCAGAAATAGTATCCAAATAAACCAAATAATTGTGAAAAAATTAATCATTACTTACTTTCTTTTGTATCCAACAAGAAATCCGCCGGCTGTCCTAACGAATTGATTAAGGCTGATGGGGTGCCATTTGCGACGGACACGTTGGTGGCGATGACGTTTATGATGGTGACGTTGTTGATGGTGCTGTTCCCAGTCGTGGTGTTCTTCGGCGGCTCGAGTTGGGGGAGGGCTGGTGAAGTCCATGCGAGGATAGTTCCCGCAATCACAGCACCGATCGCCGCTGAAAATAAAAAAATTGTTGACTTTTTCTTTTCTATGACAGTCTATTTATACTATTTTTTTTTTACAATTTTTAGCTGATACCCGCAACTTCGACCGCGTTGCTTAAACACATCACTGAACACGTAGTGCTTATAAAAATCATTATTTCTTAAAACTTTAATAACTTTATATTAAATGAAGAAATCGCTCTATCTATTACCAAGTTTGAATTGTTAAGCTGAAACTGTATAAAAGGGTTATTATAGTATAAATGAATACATGGTTGATAATAACCCCTGGGAATGAGGTGGTCGCTTCCAAGCAGTTTCTAAAATAAATTTTGTACTTAAATAGTTTGTACAACCATTAATGTAAATTTACTTTAAAAAAAGTCCCGCTGGGTTTCTTGCTGGTTCTTCCAGGACAGAGGTTTTTTTCGAACCAGTGGTAAAGTAAAAATGACTTTCAATAACAATTACACATGTAATCTATATTGAATAAAAATTATTCTATTCTATTCTATTCTATGCACAATAATTAGATAAGGGCCAAGGGTCTAAGAAATAAAACTTAGAAAACCTCATTGAAATTTATTCAGTAGTTTTTCGTGATGCGCGCACAACTGCAAACCTCTATAATTTTATTTATATAGATAGGCAAGATTGAATAACGAACAGACAGTCCACTTGATAGTAACGTGGTCCACGTGGTGACTACGTTACTATCAAGTGGACTACATCTATCCTCGATTAAGAACCAAAATGTAGATGTGTCGTTACCCCTGAGGACTAAGATGGTATGCCTCGTTTCCAGTAAAAGGCTCTCCTGTTCTCTACACTAACCAACGAAACAGCAGTATTAAGCTGCTATTTTTCGCTGATTTTCTGTGAGACGTGGTCCTTCACCGGTCGAGTCGACCCATTCGTGCTACAACCATAATATAGCTGCAGCGTGGCTCCATCACGTAGAAATATATAAAAATGTATCTCTACGATACATAATATAAGTACATAAAGCATGATAAATGAACCGTTCATCAATGGATTGTCGGGATATCGTTAATCTAATTACAATGCATTATAACTGAGATCATGGTTCGTTCTTGTAATAATGACGTTTAGCTATACGAGATGGTAAAATTTCTTAACTATTTTAAACTAGTGACCCGTGCCGGCTTCGCTTGGGTGTGATCTATTAACGTGACGTTTTTTTTTTAGATTTAAGACAGTCGTCAAAAAACATTTGTTTAATCAATTTTTCACATAAAAATAATTTGTTGTTAGTAAGCTAGAATTTGTGCCGTGTAGTGGCGGTTAAGAATATCCACTACCCCATATCTTCCCGTGGATGTCGTAAGAGGCGACAGTGGGAAACAGGTAGGAGATGGGCAGCAGTATCTTCCTGATACCAGCAATAGTACAGTAAAAAACTGCGGTTTCCAACCCGCTTGCCAAGCGTGGCAACTATGGCAAACATCCATGAGAGCTCAAGGTCGCTCAGCAAGCTTTGAAGTGGGCTATGATCGGGGTTTCTCTGCGTGATAAACTTAGAAATGAGGATATCCGCAGTAGAACCAGAGTGATCGATACAGCCAAACGGATTAGTAAGCTGAAGTGGCAATGTGCCGGCCATATAGCTCGAAGAATAGACAACCGATGGGGAAAAAAGGTTCACGAGTGGCAGCTTCGTAACGACAGGCGAAGTGTAGTCCCCACTAGATGGAGTGACGACCTGGTAACACATGCAGGATGTCGATGGATGCATGTGGCTCAGGACCGTGCTTTGGTGGAGGCTACCTTGGGGGAGGCTTATGTTCAACAGTGGGCTTGTGAAGGGCTGTGATAACGATGATGATGAAGCTAGAATTCATTACTGAATTACTTAACAAACAAATCGTTGAAGATTATAGATGTACAATAGATTAGATCGACAACTCGTATCTAGGCACTAGGCAGGCTTACGTATGTAGGAACTTCAAGCTTCAAGTTAGCATTACTTACTACTCTATTCAAACTCAGCGGCACGGAATCTTGGCCAAGCGGTTATCTCGCGATAGCAAAAGCTTTAAGTGTTTCTGATGAATGTTTGTTATGCAAGTATGTCAAAAAATGTTTACCCTCAAGTTCAAGAGGGTAATTCATTATGTTTAAGTGCACCATGACGAATTCTTTAATTTTTAGTTGAATCGGGTCATTTGAGCGACTAAGTTCACATTTTAAATTTGTGTGTTGTGAAAAGTTTACTGTAAGGTTATTCAATTATTGTGATCTTGTGTCTTAATTCAATAACTAAAGGTGCTTTAAAGCCAATAAAAATGCCATTAACACCAGCACAAGTTGCACAAGCAGTAGCATTAATTGACCAAGGGCTGACACAGCGTGAAGTTGCTATTGTGCTTAACGTACCACGGTCCTCAATGCAGTATTCACTGAAACGATACCAGGAGACAGGCCGCTACACCCGCAGGCCAGACAGTGGGGGCGTAAGGTGCACATCGGCCCGGGACGATCGTTTTATTGTTATGGAGATTTTGAGAAACCGCTACCTGACCGCTGTTGAGATACGCCAGCGGCTCCAAATCGCAAGAGGCGTTAATGTTAGTGAGCGTACGGTGAGAAGACGAATGGAGGAAGTGAATTTAAAAGCTCGTAGACCAGCACGAGGTCCAGAACTTCTCAGACAGCACCGAGTAGCCCGACTTCAGTTCGCAAGAGAACATGTCAATTGGACCCACGAGCAATGGGCTAGAGTGTTGTTCACAGATGAGTGTCGAATAGCTTAGAACGAGTGTGGAGAAAAAGAGGAGAGAGGTTTCTACCCATTACCACCACCCAAACTGTGAGTTTCCATGGAGGCTCAATAATGGTATGGGGAGGTGTAAGTTCCGACGCACGTACAGAGTTGGTCATCGTCGATAATCGGCTTACAGCTACTCGATACATCGAGGAAGTTCTTCAGGAGCACGTAATGCCTTATTCGGGATTCATTGGACACGACCAATTCCTCCTCATGCACGATAATGCACGCCCGCACGTCGCACATTGTGTAGAGGAATATCTGGAAGAGGTTGGAACACAAAATTACAGTGGCCAGCTCGTAGCCGGACTTAAATCCAATTGAGCATGTATGGGGTATGCTCAAAAGAAAGATAAAGTCCAGCTCCAAACCGCCACAAACTCTAAATGAGCTCCGAAATGCAGCGCTGGCCGCTTGGGACAGCATACCGCAAGTTGATGTCAGAAACATCATTCAAAGCATGCCAGATCGAATGCAAGCGGTTATCAGGGCTAGAGGAGGAAACACCCGATATTAAAACTGATAGACAATAAAGAAACAGACTTAATTTTTAACTTTGTAGTGTTTTTAAAGTGACAATGGAAAGATGATAATTTTAGTGAAAACATGTTATCTTGAAAAGAAAAATTTCGGTGAAGTAAAAATTAAATTTCTACGTTCTAAAACCATTAGAGACACTTATTGAATGCATCTACCCTTAATTTACTGTTAAAAAAACGTTTCAGTGCAAATAATCAGCAAATTCACGAGTGGCCAAGTTTCCGTGCCGGTGAGGTATTTATAAAAATCAATTGCTGTCCGTTAGTCTAGCTAAAACTCGAAAATGGCTCGACTGATTTTGATGATTTTTTGTGTGTCTTTAGTGGCTCCCTGGATGGTTTAGATTCACAATTGGACCCGGTAGGTGGTACTGTTGTCGATATCACCCTTGCGAAGCCGGGGCGGATCGCTAGTTATAAATAGATGCGAATGAATAGACAAACCTACTTGTACGATGTAAATGCTCGCAATAAATATTTACACGACGTCTGCCAAGTTTCACGATGTTAATTTCTCCCGTCTCGTATCCTTTACAATAGTATGAGTCGTTTGTCATACTATTATAGTGTGTGTGTCGTGCCATGTAGTGGCAGTGTAAGAAATCCACTAGGTACCTCATATCATTCCGTGGGTGTCGTAAGAGGCGACAAAGGGAAACAATCAGATCAGCCAACCCGCTTGGCAAGCGTGGCAACTATGAGGCAATCGATGGGGGAGGCTTATGTTCCACCTATTGGTAAGTGGCTACTGCAGGCTATGGACGCCTGCAATAAACTTCTTTTTTATGAATAGAGGTGACAAACGAGCACCGAGTCCATGCGTTGGTAAGTGGATGATGTAGTCCATATCCCTCATCAGCCCACATCCATCAGCGATCTATAATTATCTTTGAAGACTATATTTACATGTATTATTATATGCAGTAGAGCCATGCTGCAGCTTTTTTCCAGTTCACCTGATGGTAAGTGGATTTGTCACCCGTGAGGATTAAGATGGAATGCCTCGTTTCCAGTAATAGGGGTCTACGGCTCTCTCTACACTCACCATACGAAACACAGCAGCGTTAAGCTGCTATTTTACGCTGGTACTCTGTGAGATATATTATGGTTGTAGCACAAATGGGTCGACTCGACCGGGGTAGGACCACGCTTTCACAGAATACCTCGTGTCTCCACACTCACCATACAAAACACAGCAGTATTATGCAGCTATTTTACGTTGGTATTCTTTGGTAGTCCTTATAATATATATATATATAGATATATATATATATATATATATATATATATATAGATATATATATATATATATTATAATATATAGTATACAAATATTCTTAGTACGATGTTTGCAAGGTTCATTAATTTAAACGTAACATCGACATTCTGCTCCTGTTTTGTATCGCTAAAATTTATGTAGCTGTTTCCATTAATATTGTAAGCTTCCTTTGCTTACATTTATTGAAACTTGATGTATTGCCAAGAGCAGAGAAATGAATTATGGTATGGGGGCTAAGCGCTTGCCGTAAATTTCATACAACGTGAGCAAACCCGAGTTTGATTACCTAAATTAGTACCGAAATTAATAATCGCAATTTTAAAGCATTTTCACAAGTGTAACGTATAAATGGGCCGTAACCAGTTATGTACTAAAATTTAAAAAAAAAAATTGTTTTTTTTTAAATTTATTCACAACAATCATTACCCACTTACTGAGTTTTATTACGTAATAAAGAATTTGTAAGTAACTTGAGTACAGCGCCACCTATCGAATCCAAGCATAGCTATCAACCACTGTATCGGGAAAGGGAATAAATCGCTTGTGTATATATTGTTCGACCTAAAGTCATAATCATAAAGTCGTTCACAAATAAATCTCCCCACTTTTTCGGATAAAATATAGCTTAGATCACTTTCCGCTATGCTCTCTTTCTATTCATGAAGTTTCATTACAATCGGTCCAGCCGTTCCGAAGACAGATATATAATCAGAGAAACAAAAGTTTTAAAACTTTCATATCTTAATGGCATGCAGATAACCCCGTCAGCTCAATATAAGGCAGTTATTTCTTATTTTACATGTTTTATATAGATAAAAATAATACATAATATATAGTTTGGTTTAAGCATTAATTTATGCTACAGTAGTTTGACCGTAGAATATAAAGGCGATCTCTACCCGCCGAGGAAGCCTGAGAAGCGACCAACGTTCTGTGTACTTGTAAAGAACTTCCTTGGAAATCTTTGATAGCGTGGTTTACAGGCTTCGATTGTCGCAGTCTGTGTAACATTATAAACTAGTCCTGACAACTGTCAGATGTCATATGTCAAAAAAAGATCCGTCGCCCATTTATAACGACAGAACACAAATTAACAAATAATCTAACTAACGAAATATCGTGAAACTGCGACGACTTGCTATTAATATGTAACGTATTTTTTACCTGCTACTGCAGCAATGTACTGATTAGTCCTCTTAGTCTCGCCGGCCTTCTCCTGGACGGAGAGCATATGCATAGTGGGTTTATCCATGACCGCTTCTTGTATTTTCTTCTAGATCATTCTGGAACAACAAGAAATTAAAAACAGATTTAAAGGTTATAATATCATAAGATATCCTCCTTCTGGCCGATATTAGGAGCTTATCATTCATCATTACAGCCTATAAAAGTCCACTGCCGAACATACGCCTTCTCATAGATTGCCTCATAAGGAGGACATTTGCCGTCGTTGCCACGCTTGTCAAGCGGATTGGTAACCGAAGTTTTTTATTTCATAGTTGTTATCAGTAAAACGCTGCAGCCCATCTCCTGTTTCAGTTTGCCCTTTGTCGCCTCTTACGACACCTACGGGAGGATATGGGGTAGTGGATATCCTTACACCGCCACTACACGGAATCCAACTGCAAATGTATGCAAAAAATATTTTTATGAGTGATATAACTATAAATTAACGATTTCCGTTTTCTCCCTTATTTGTATTCTGAGACATTGCTTTTAGCCAAATTTTACGATTCTAAATTCTAGATCAACGCGAAGCACCCTATAGGTTTTGATAAATTTGCGAGTATCAAAATATGTGACATACAAAGAGATTAAATATAATATATTGGTGACATATAAAATGCCCGTATCTTTTGATTGCGTTGACTGAGAAGCTTGAATTTTTTACACCTCTAAGGTACCATAGATCTTAGTATTTTTTCTCTTTATTTATTTAGGATTTTTATTTCTTAATATGTCAATCCCATTATAACTAACTTAAAATCTATACATTTACTATTAATCTGCACATACTCAATGCAATATCCGAGGTGGGAGCATGTAGAATGCCTTGCAATACCCATATTGTACACATTTATCTTATAGGTCCTTACAAATAATTCCCTTGCCCTCGGTTCCGCTCACATTCCATTAAAAATGATGTAAGTCTTCTATTACTCCACGTTTCGCAATTAGGTGAATCAGTTCTTTTCATCAGATAAAAAAATTTTTGATGGAATGTGACCTGTTCTTATTCTAAACAGTATTTTAATAATATTTCTATTTAATTTCGTGTCTATAAACCAGGGTATTCAGGGCGGCTCACTCTGTATCGTTTTGTACCAAATACCTTTCGTTTTGGAGCGTTCATTGAAAATTCTTTCCATTCGATATAACACGAATTTTTGAATTTTGGCAGTACTTCTGAGTAACAAGGGTTAATATTATACTCTACACCATTTACACAAGCAGAATTCGCTAATCTATCTGCCTCCTCATTACCCAATAGACCAATGTGATGGAATCCATTGCACTCTTGCACAGATATCGCGTAGACTGAACTGATATAATTGGGAAAGTATGGTATAGGCTATCGAAACACCTCTGATACCAGAGGCGGATCGAGCCAAATGTTGGATAGCAGTTTTGCTGTCCGAGTATATAATAATTTTGTTCCAGTTATAGCTTGCGGCATACCTTAGGGCTTCGGATATTGCAATGAGTTCAAGGGTCATAATACAAACGTCATTAGTAACTTTATAACATCTAGAAACTGCTCGAGATGAGTCGTCTTAGTATTTGATATTAATTTTAACATTATAGCTCAATCCGTTCCTGAAAAAAGGGTCTTAACAGAAGGCCAACAAAATGACCTATAAGGGTCCCGTTTTTTTCCTTTTGAGGTGCAGATCCAATAACAAGCAACTAATAGATTACAATTTAACATACAGTTTGATTATTACAACAGGATTCGATATTATTACTGCATGCAATGTGTCCTTGAACTTGAATCTTTGATACAGTCGTCATCTCATATTATTGATTGACTCTATCCCTTATGTATTTGTGTTTTAGTCTTTTTTGGAAGCATATCGCTATACTGAATCGAATACTGATTCTGTTATCGCTTTTATAGAAGTGATAATCGAATGCCGTAACAGGACGTTATAGGTGCATTAGCGCAATTTTAGACCTGAGTGATACTATAGACATTTGTGATAATTTAATTTAAACACCGCCTTCTAATTCCCAGGCTCCTTAAAGCTCCCAGTAGATGGAGTGACGAACTGGTAAGACATGCAGAGAGGGGAGGTTGCTCGAGCCCGTGCTTTGTGGCATTCTTTGGGGGAGATCTATGTTCCGCAGTAAATTTGTGATGATCTACAGTGATAGTGATAGTGTGATGGAGAATGTTCATAGATTTTCTTGAAACATTTCTCAGGAAAAGGGTCTTGCAATGGATGGATGTATAACGCAGTTATCCTATTAAGCTTCCGTTTTTTCCTTTTTTTTTTATAGAAGGGGCAAACGAGCATGCGGCTCACCTGATGGTAAGCGTCGACCGCCGCCCATGAACATACCAGGGGAATTGCAGATGTGTTGGCGGCTTTCAAAACGGAGTAAGCTCGTTTCTTGTAGGTTTCTAAGTTTCTAGGTCCGGAAAAATCGCTGGTGGTAAACAATTGCACAAAAAAGTCGGGCGAGGAAGAAAACTCTTAAAAGAGCGCCGATCCAAACACTTCCCCACTTGATAAGCAAGTGTCCCGCTGCATTGTTTAGACCACGACAAAGGTCTAAACAGGGTTAACTATACGTCATTCGAAATTAATGAAGTTGTACTCATCAAAGACTGATAAATTTATTTTATGAATGACTTGACCGCTTGCAGAGACATCGCAATACATTCAACCTGCGAGAGGTCAACCCTGTGCTAGCCGCGCGATCCTACGTTAATGGATTCAATAAGGACAGAGATGTACCAGTATCGAGTACTGACTCATTGTGCAATATTCTTGCGGGCATCTCTTAATAGGATAACTGGCTTACAATGAATGGACGACTATAAAATAACCAGCGACAAAATATATAAATTTTTCACAATATAATTTTTGCTTTTCCCTCTGTCAATCTATCTATCTATGTATTATCTTTTTACGCGGTAAAGCAATGCTGCAGTTATATTACTGGTATAGTTGTAGCACGAATGGGTCGGCTCGAACGGGAAGGACCACGCTCTCACAGAATACCAGCGTAAAATAGCAGCGTAACGCTGCTGTGTTTCATGTGGTGAGTGTAGAGAACCGGAGACCCTTTTTACTGGAAACGAGGCGTTCCAACTTAGTCCTCACGGGTGACGACGCGTCTGCATTTTGATTCGTAATCGAGAATAGATGTAGATGTCTATGGACCACAGCAACCACTTACCATCAGGTGGACTGTGTGCTCGTTTGTCACCCTTATCCTAAAAACTTCTATTGTTTTTTATTCGGTTGTTCTACAATCAAATTTAAGAAAAGAATGGTATAGTTTTTCACCCTTATGCTATAAAAAAAAATTACAGCCTATAACAGTCCACTGCTGCACATAAGCCTCCCCATAGATTGCCTTATAGGGGATTTTTGATAGTTACCACGCTTGCAGGCGGGTTGGCAAACGCAGTTTTTTTTTTCAGCTGTTATCAAGAAGACGCTGCTGCCGATCTCCTGTTTTAGTTCACCTCTGTCGCCTCTTACGACACCCACGGGGCGATATGAGGTAGTGGGTACACCCCCACTACACGGTTCACTTCTGTCAATGTATAGTATATATTCATATTAAAACAAGGTATATAGTATCTACATGTATTAACAGCATAGATACATTTTTATGGAGGTTTTAGGGCAGGAAGATATCGCCATGCTGTCCCTATGACGTACTTCACATATCCTCGAAATATTTTTAAATATCCATGACCTGCAGGATTTTTCAAGTTGTTATCTTTCGCCTACACGTGGCAGAGCCACGCTGCAGCTATATTATGGTTGCAGCAAAAGTGGTTAGCCACATAAAATAGCAGAATATTGCTGCTGTATTTTGTATGGTGAGTAAGAAGAAGCAAAGACCCTCTTTACAAATAACAAGGTATACGATTTTAGTTTCAGGAAGTTAGATGTCCACGTGATGGTGGATGGATGCGGTGGTATACATTTACCATCACGTGGACTGTGTGCTCGATTTTAACCACAACTTATAAGAAAATGTTAACAATTCAAGGTAAAGCTTCCTAAAAAAGTCCCGTTGGGTTTCTTACTGGTTCTTCCCAGGACAGAGATTTTTTTCCGAAACATCGGTAAAAATAAAAAATGACTTTCAATAAGAGTTACTTGAAATTTAATAGTAATATTGAATTAAAAATTATTATTTTCCTAAATAAAATTGAAAATTCCATTTCCATCTAAACTGTCTCCGCGATACAGAAGAAAATCCTGTGTATTTTTATATTTAAAAGTTTTACTTTATAAAGTAAACAAATTAAAAAATTAAATTTTTATTTTAACCTCATAATTTCATAAAAATCTGCGCAGTCACCGAGTTTTCCGCGAATACTTGAAATATCGATATGGATCGGCGCCGAATCCATCGATTATCAGCGACACATGATAACTGATAGGCGAAGGTACTTATGCGGTGTCGAGTGTCACTCTAGCGTGGCCTTGTGGACTGGCTGTCTTCTTATAATTCTCGTATCAATTATTATTAATACAAGAAGTATAATTTACCTAATTACACTCACAAAACTCCAGCGTAAAATAGTTGCTTAATGCTGCTGTGTTTCGTATGGTGAGTGTAGAGAACCGGATACCCTTTTTACTGGAAACGAGGCGTTCCGTCTTAGTCCTCAGGGATATCAACGCATCTGCATTTTGATTCTTAATAGAAGATAAATGTAGATGTATATGGGCCACAGCATTCACTTACCATCAGGTGGACTGTGTGCTCGCTTGTCACCCTTATTCTATAAAAAATGATTTTCTTAATGTGTGTTACTTCAGAACTTTTTTCTAGGTGAACCGATTTCGATGATTCTTTTTTTATTTGAAAGCTGGTGCTTCTCATGTGGTCCCATGTAAATTTGATCAAGATCTGACCAGTACTTTTTGAGTTATCTTTAATAATGCGTATTTATTTGATTTCTTTCTTTTTAATCTATTTATATTGAAGTCGGTTGTACAATTTTTTTTTATTTTACCACTTGTTTATACAAGTAACGGTACAACGGGCACACACAGTCCACCTGAAGGTAAGTTTTTTAAATACTAGTAACGCTATTAACATAACACTACTAATACTCGCGATAACTACTCTAAATAAGCTTTAAATGGTTGTGGGATGGCGGATTCGAACCCACGACTCTCCGAGTTTGACTACTGTCGACTTTCAAATAGATAGGTACTGTCAATTAGTGCCGTAAGTGAATGTTGTGGCCTATAAACTACATTTATCTTCGATTAAGTACAAATTAGTGGCGGTGTAAGACTATCCTTAGGCAGCAGTCTATGGGGAGGCCTATGTACAGTAATGGACTTTAATAGGCTGAATGAATGATTGATCTTAGATTAAGAATGCCATCATGCCTCGTAGCCGGTAAAAAGTGTCTATGCTTTCCGTCATCCATCATACGCTATTTACGAGTGCTGCTATTTTGTGCGAGAGTGGTCCATTCCCGGTCCAACCCATTCGTGCTGCTGCAGCAAAGTTGCAATGTAGCTTTATCATATAATATGTGTATCACTGCCACGTACAAAAATATATTTATAACATAATATTAAGAAACTATAATAATAAAAAAAACTAAACTTAATAACTTAATTATCATACAGTCCTACTCCCCGTGGTATCGTGCTAAGAACGCTGGCTGCGTTTCCTCGCTGAATGGCTATACTTAGTCTTTGAGCGAGAAAAGAACCAGAGGACTAGTCGCGAATACAGTTCCTTTAGGAACTTCACCGCACTTGGACCCCATAGACCGATAGTCTCTACAGCAAATGAGACAAATATGTAGTCATCATAATATCATACATAATGTGTTATTAGAATCCATTAACTCATTTCGTCCCGTGGATGTTGTAAGAGGCGGCATAGGGAAACAAACCAGAAGATGGATAGCGGCGTGTTCCCAATTCCCGATAAAACTGAAAATAAAAAATAAACTGCGGTTGCCAATCCTCTGCCCAGCGGGCAACTATGGGAATTTCCCCCAATGAGGCCGTAGTAGGGGCCTTTTTTCGTGGATCCTTTTTTTAGTGGATATTCTTACGCGGTCTCTACACGGTTAATCCTTATCATATTAGATCATTAGATAGATAGATAGAATTGATCTGTTCAACAAATGTTACTAACATAGTTTTTTAAGATCTCTTTTTTGCCACTAACACTATGGACAAATGTCTGAAATAAATCTATTTTATTTTATTTTACATATTTATTTAAATATACCTATTTAAAAAAATAACATGCGGAGGTACGTAATAATAATTACCTAAGAAGGTGAACACGTTATCTATAGGCTATACGTGAACATTGTCCGTTTTATTACAAAAAGTAGTTTACGATCAGCCTCACGTTTAAACTAAAATCTGTTTTACGAAACAAGTCACGCGAAAATATGCGAATTAAAATGTAAAGAATGAAATGAAGCAAATTTCAAATTTGCACCAATAAAAGACTGGCGCTACGGCTGTGGGACTATTAACGTGGGAAGACTCTTCTTAAACCTAAGAGTTATTTGGAGAAACCAGACTGCGCGTTCCTGCAGCACTGGACACGTATGCACTGCTGCGGGTCTGGTGCAGTGGGAAGTGGGCAGTGGGTATATGAATTAATTTAATTACAAATAGTTAATGTTGCTACTAACATTTTTTTTTATAGAATAAGGGTGACAAACGAGCACACAGTCCACCTGATGGTAAGTGGTTGCAGTGGCCCATAGACATCTACATCTATCTTCGTTTGCGAATTTAAATGCAGATGCGTTGTCAGCCGTGAGGACTAAGATAGAATGCCTCTTTTCCAGTAAAAAGGGTCTCCGGTTCTCTACACTCACCATACGAAACACAGCAGCATTAAGCTGCTATTTTACGGTGGTATTCTGTGAGAGCGTGGTCCTTCCCCGGTCGAGCCAACCCATTCGTGCTACAACTATACTATTAATATAGCTGCAGCATGGCTCTACCACGTAATAAACATATTTTAGTTTATAAATTACTTACTAACCTATATGGATCGTGGTCCGAAATAAATGATATAGTATTCTCATCTGGTTGGGCTGTATAAATATATATATATATATATATATATATATATATATATTCGACAGGCTAATGGAAGCATTGTCGGGAGAGTAAGCACACAATTATTTTTTATATTTACGCCAACACTACACATTTAAATAAGCCCCCGGCACTACATTAGTTTTGATACCACAAATCCTCGCTAAAGAACACCGATTCCTCCCAAGGATGATTCGCGAGGCTATTGAAATCAAAAAACATCCTAATTTCAATAGAAAAGATGCCTGGGTACTACCATCTGCTTGGGATCCTATAATTAATAAGCCTAAATAACAACCCAAGTATACAACTGCAAGATTTCAAGATACTGTAAGTACATACTGCGTAGATCGGAACAAAAATTAATAATTTTAATCTGTAGCCGTGGTTGACTATGACATTGGGACGTCAAACACCTCAGTCCCCCCCGTGACCATGGGTGATGGAAAGTGCTCGAAACATCGGGAATATAAAATAAGATAATATACGCGATAAAATCCGTAAAAACTAGTTTTATTTAAAAGTAAGCACACAGTCCACCTAATGGTAAGTGTTTGCTGTAGCCTAGAGACATTTACATATATCCTCAGTTAAGAATCAAAATGTAAATGCATTGTCACTCTTGAGAACTATGATGAAAAACTTCTTTACGATTAAAATGTCTCCGGTTCGCTACACTCATACGAAACACAGCAGAATTATGCTGCTATTTCACGCTGGTGCGCTGCGAGCGCGGTTCTTCCTCAGTCGAGCCGACCCATTGGTGCTTCAGCCATAATATAACTGCAGCGTGGCTATGTACTATTTCGCCCATCCGCCTACTTTAATTACAAACCTCCAACATTGGACAGTTTAGGAGCTGACAACGTAAAGGAAAGATCGTGGTAGAGCCACGCTGCAGCTACATATATTATGGTTGTAGTATGAATGGGTCGGCTCGACCGGGGAAAGACCACACTATCACAGAATACCAGCGTAAAATAGCAGCTTAATATAGCTGGGTTTCGTATGGTGAGTGTAGAGAACCAGAGACCGTTTTTAATGGAAACAAGGCATTCCATCTTAGTCCTCAGGGGTGACAACGCATATGCATTTTGATTCTTAATCGAGAATAAACGTAGATGTCTATGGGCCACCGCATCCACTTACCATCAGGTGGACTGTGTGCTCGTTTGTCACCCTTATTCTATAAAAAAAAAAGAATTTTATTAATCTCGCAACAATTTAACTAACGCCAACCATGTAATACGTCTATAATACCGAAGCAACCTAACAGTGGTCGCTTCTTATCTAGTTTGTTCATGATAATGGCAATTGCTCAACGGCCCTCGTTGCCCACTTTATCGATTTTATTGCGCACAATAACAATACTTAATATGTTTTCTTTTATAACACACTAAAAATCTCAACAGTTATAGAGTGCTTGGGAGTATATAAAACAATTAAATAAATTGACTAACCTAAATATTTAAATGATCGTCATTAATATGCAGCTAATGTTTTGAGTTCTCCATTTTACTACACTTATTACCGTCACGTTTTATATTATTATTATTAATTGTGATATTAAAATAATTGTATATTCTATTCCCTTGAGAAAATAAACAAAAGAACAATGTGTTTATTGTTTAGTCCCAGCGATTCACTATTGTGGTGTTAATTTTCTACTGCTTGCTTGTATTATATATATTACATACAATACACGAAAACTTTATTCAAGACTATTTAAATGATGAAAGTCTCATCAAAATCCATCAAACGTTTTAATTTCTAAGCGAATACACGAACAGACGCGGATAATCAACTTAATTTTCAAACGACTTCAAAAAAGGAGGAGGCTCTCAATCCGTCGGAATCTTTTTTTTATGCATGTTCACCGATTACTCAAAGACGCCTGAACCGATTTGAAAAATTGTTTTTTCGTTTCAAAGGGTATACTTCCCAGGTGGTCCCATTTAAATTTTAACGAATGGGTTTTAAAAAAATCAACAATAAATTATATTCATATTGAAGTCGTTTGTTAGTACAAATTTTAAATTTACCACTTGTATACTTTTAAATACGAGTATTAATTAACTCAGATTCGAATGAAAAATAAAATGGTGGTTATAAAGCTAATTTAAATAGTACCCCCTTCCCTCCCACAAATGCGTCCTAACACCAACTGCAGCTGTATTATGGCTATAGCTCGACCAGTAAAGGACCACGCTCTCATAGAATACCAGCGTAAAATACCACCAGAAAAGGAGAAACTTTTTACTGGAAACGAGACATTCTATCATCTTAGGTTTTGTATCTCAATCGAGGTTTAATGTCGTGTAGTTGACTATGGGCTACACTTTCGAATTACCATCAAGCTGACTATGTGCTCCATTCTCACCTTCACTTGTAAATAAACCGGACAAGTGCGAGTATGACTCGCATCCTGAGGGTTCCGTATAAATTAATTGTGTATGAAGATAGTTCATCCATTTCTGGAATTAGGTAAGCATCGAATAAAAATGTAAGTGAATTATGGACAAACTTAACTTAGCAGTGAAAAATATGATTGTTAGATACGATTTAATGCAACAAAACGTTGGAATCTTTTTTTAAACCCTAGTAGAACATACCTACGCGCTTCGCGCTTAAGGCATGCAAAATGTTTCGCCATACCTCGGTCTAGAACAAAGTCGATGTTCCAACTGCAAATGTAAGTTTGTAATCGCAAAAAAATATATTTTTGCTTGATATAACTACAAATTGACAATTTTCTGATTTCTTCCTTTACTTTTGCTAAGACCATTCTTCATAGTTTTAGGTCTAGGTCAACGGGAAGTGCCATAAAGGTTTTGATGAGTATTTTGCGAGTATGT
The DNA here is from genome assembly GCA_029286625.1 of Parnassius orleans. Taxonomy (NCBI): domain Eukaryota; kingdom Metazoa; phylum Arthropoda; class Insecta; order Lepidoptera; family Papilionidae; genus Parnassius; species Parnassius orleans. The sequence continues at coordinate 2,072,252 of JAGSMP010000089.1, forward strand.
GACATAAATGGCCGCATCTACGGGTATATCCGTGATTGCGTCGACAATAGACAGAAGCTTATATTTACACCAAGGTACCGTAGCCTTATTATTTGATATTAATTTCAACCTTTATGTGTGTTAGAGCTAGGTACTCTGTAGCTATATTATGGCCAAGCTCTCACAGAATATCTGCGTAAAATAGCAGCTTTATGCTACTGTGTTTCGTATGGTGAGTGTAGAGAACCGAAGACCCTTTTTACTGGAAACGAGTCATTTCATCTTAGTCCTCAGAAGTGACAACGCATGTGCATTTTCTTTCAGGTGGACTGTGTCGTTTGTCACCCTTATTCTATATAAAAAAGACTTGACAACTACCCGTTCCTAAGGAAAAGGGTCTAGGCTTAGCTGGGAGAAGGACGGCAAACGGATGGACAGATGGACAGACGGACAATAAAGTGGTCCTATAAGGGTTTTTTCAGTTTTTTCTTTTGAAGCACGGAACTCTAAAAATAATACCTTTAAAAAATCGCTATTTTGATATAATATGTTCAATAAATAATCTGGTATTAGAGCTGTTCAAACGGATTACGGCTAACAATTTTATCGTGAACGGTAGCCACAGATAAATAATCTTCGCAGATAAGCGTTTTATTATAACTGAACCGCCAGGATTCAGATACCGAAAGATAAGATGCAGCCATTCGCCGCATCTTATCTTTGAATTATGTACATATAGAATGTGTTATGGCTAATGTATAAAAACGTAATTACGTGGTAGAGCCATGCTGCAGCTACATTATGGTTGAATCACGAATGGGTCGGCTCGACCGGGGAAGGACCACGCTCTCATAGAATACCAGCGTAAAACAGCAGCTTAATGCAGCTTTGTTTCGTATGGTGAGTGTAGAGAACCGGAGACCCTTTTTACTGGAAACGAGGCATTCCATCTTGGTCCTCAGGGGTGACAGTGCATCTGCATTTTGATTCTTAATCGAGGATAAATGTAGATGTCTATGGGCCTCAGCATCCACTTACCACCAGGTGGACTGTGTCCTCGTTTGTCACCCATATTCTATTTAAAAAAATTAGGCCATGTAGTAGCGGCGTAAGTTAAACACATTAATTTTACAAGGCTACGTAGGGAAACTGAAACAGGAGATGGGCAGAAGCATCTTCCTGATTTGTACATTTGCAGAAATCATATGATTTAAGCAACTAACGCATCTGCATTTTAATTCTTAGCCGAGGATATACGTAGATGTCTATGGCTGCAGTATCCACTTACAATCAGGTGGTGTGTGTGTTCGTTTGTCACTATTATTCTATAAAAATAAACCGAGGCAGTCATAAGGACAGCCGACTGAAGTGAAAAGTCAATGATATATGTGTGTATATGTACACAGGCCGCTATACTACGCGTCGCTAGTCTGGCTTGAGCCAGACTAGCGACGCGTAGACATGCTTGTGACGTGTTGCGCGCAAGCGCCATCGTCACTAGCATGTCGAGGTCACCGGTGACGCGAACTCATAAGTTTTTCCCCTACCAAAAATCGCTGAACGCGGCTAAAGAAGATTTCACTTCAATTGAACAAATATTACTCAGGGATGTGTGCAACATGAACATCCGTCGCCGTGCAGTGGCGGCGTAAGATAATCCGGTGCCCCATATCATCCCGTGGGTGTCATAAGAGGCGACAGAGGGAAACTAAAACAGAAATTGGGCAGCTGCATCTTTCTAATAAAACCTCAAATTTATTTAAAAACTACGGTTGCCGACCCGCCTGTCAAGCGTGGCTACTATGGCAAAATCTCCCCAATAAGTTATTCTATACACAGCAGTGGACTTTTACAGGCTGTAATAAAATAAATGAATAAATAGACACGAAATTAAATTACTTTTCAAAGTAATATCGTGTCTATTACATTATAATTTTTCTTTTCTTCAATTGGCTATAAGTTGATAATAAATTGTTAACGCACTTCAAAAAGGAGGAGGTATGTTACGCGATATCTTCGCAGATTCTGAACCGATTTTAATGATTCTTATTTTATTAAATAGGCTTTACCTTAAGAGTGGTTCCATTAAATTTTGAAGAGTAACTTTCGCCCCCAAGGGTGGAAAATATGGGGAAAAGTTTCATATTGAAATATTGATTAAGGAATTTCATATGATATCTTCGCAGATTGAGAACCGATTTTAATGATATCTTTCTTTATTAAATAGGTTATACTTCAAGGGTGGTCCCATATAAATTTGGAGACAAAATTCTACCCCTATAATAAATAGTTTCTTTTTTAGCAATTTGGAAGTCAGTTTTTACTTTTTGTTAAAAGTTGTAATTATTCATTCTATCTAACCATTGACCCTCGAACTGTTTGCGTACAAAATTATTGACGTCAGACTAATTGAACTCGTAAAGTCATTGTTATTATATTTCTATACCGATAAAACGTGATGAAAGTTTCGGTAACAACAATTACAAACTAATGAAATTTAATGAGAGCTAATAATCTTCCGCTCACCAGATGTCGTTAGTTGACACAGAGGTGAAGTTTTTTGTTACACAAAGTCATTTAATTGAGAAGTTAGTTTTAAATAAAATGTTATCACTTTCTTACAAAACAATGCCTCAGTGATTTGCTCTTTAATTTTTTGCACATTTTAATTTTTGCATTTTGCATGTGAATATCTGTGGTTTGGTTTATTTATTTTACTATAACCAATATAAAATATAACTAATAGTACAGACTACAGAAAGCAACATTAATCTTTACATTTTTCGAACAAATTAACTTCCCCGCTATTAAATCTGTCAAATATTACACCTCATTTTTAAGTGGCGCCGCCTGGTGGCGAAAACGTCGTGGATACCCTCATTGATCATGACGTCTTGACGAACTCGACGATTCCTTTGTCGAAGTCTTCCGACTGCCAATTCCTCGATTAATCGGAGGATATTAACTGCGTACGGGTTTCGGTTTAAAGAACTTTATTTCTCATTAAGACAATTATCACTTACATGAGAACGATAATATCTCTATATTATAGTTATTATTCTAGTACGTGCGCCGTGCGGGTAGTAAAAAAATAAATCGGTCGATCGTCAACCAAGAAACGAGGTCATTGTGTTAATTCCTAACTCTAAGGCGGTGATCCAAGTTCATTTTACTGCATAGTTTCATCATTATAAGAGCCGTGGTAGCTCAGATGGTTAGCGCTGTGCTCTCTGTTAATTTCACAGTACAGTGATTAATATCTATAACTATGCCAAATTACAGATTTGTAGCACCTAGGGTCTCTGAGCAAAACCGCGAACGGACGGACGGACGGACATGGCGAAACTATAAGGGTTCCTTGTTGTGTAACTACGGAACCCTAAAAATATTTCCCTCCTTTTGCAGTAATAACGCACCAATGTGCTTCGTATGTACTAATATCAATTAACACATCTATATAATAAAAATGTAAATGTTCGTTTGCTCAAAATCTCAAATCTCCGAAAGTTCTTCACAGATTGCTTTGAAATTTGACAACATTGCGTTCGAAAATGCGCGCGACCTTGAGTTTTTTTTTAAATCGTTACCTCCACACTAGGAATTTCTCCTGTATCGTGGGGTAGCTTACATAAATTACTAGGTCAAACATCCAGACCCGGAACAATTATTTGTAGGGCATACAAATACTTGTTCCGTTCGGAAATCGCACCCGAGGCCCTTAGCGCTGCAACTCATTGTTAAGCCACTGCGCCGTGGAACCGTCAAATCTATATAAATAAAATGATAGAGGTTTGCAGTTGTGCGCGCTTCATGGATAAACTACTGGATAGATTTCAATGAGGTTTTCTAAGTTTTATTTCTTAGACACTTGGCCCTTATCTAAAAAAATATTGCGGTATCTTCATTTAATATAAAGTTATTAAAGTTTTAATGATGTGTGTAAGCAACGCAGACGAAGTCGCGGGTATCAGCTAGTGTGTCTATATTTTTGAAAAACTTTTTGAGACACATCAACGCGTCGCTGGGTACAGCTAGTATATAATAAATACAGAGATTGTAACCAATGTTCTGATAAATATTACCTAATGAAATGACTCTTTCGTTAGAATGTGCTTCAAGGAAGCCTCATTAGTTATTCTGTGAGTATCGTTTTGATGCTATTGTCATAAAATGCAGCAGAAACAGAAACAGAAACAGAAACAGAAACTTTTTTATTCAATATAGATTATAAATAATACTTATTGAAAGTCACTCTTTTGTTTAATTACCACTGGTTCGAAAAAAACCTCTGTCCTGGGAAAAAACAGCAAGTAACCCAGCGGGACTTTTTTTTAAAATAACAGCTTACAATCATGTATGTTACACAATTAACCACACAAAACAAATTAGAAATAGCTTGGTAGCGATCACCTCATTCCCAGGGGTTATTATCATCCACAAATTCCTTAATATTATAATAACCCTTTTTATACAAACTATGTTTAATAATCCTGTAATATTCAGGTCTACTATTATAACTAATAAATGCCTGGCACTCCAAAATCTATCAAACCGTTTATGCTACCTACAGGAGGCACACCTAAAAACATTTTTTTTTTAATTTAAAAAAACGTTACCCCCACACTAGGATTTTCTCCTGTATCGTGGAGGCAGTTTACAAATATAAATTGCACGAGGACAAACATCCAGACCCGGAACAATTATTTGTAGGCCATACAAATACTTGTTCCGTGCGGGATTCGAACCCGCGGCCCTCAGCGCAACAACTCATTGCTAAGCCACTGCGCCACGGAGCCGTCAAACAATACATTACACACACACCTAAAAACATTATTCTCATTCAAGAAATAAAATATCATGGGGAAATCTACATGGTCAGAAAAATATAAAAATGTTTTTTTAAACGTAACGTTTACCATTTCCGTTGGAGCCAGGCGACGCGTTGGACTATTTTCAATTCCCGACGCAAAAAGAGGGGATTTATAACTTTGACCGCTATGTGTGTCTGTCTGTCTGTGGCACCGTAGCTCTTAAGCGGGTGAACCGATTTAGGTGCGTTTTTTTTTAATTTAAAAGCAGGTTTCCTAGCAATGTTCGGTTTCGCCGTCTTTGGTTCAGCCGTTTCAAGGTCATCAGCTGTTTTGTTAGCTGCAGTAAGGTTCTTTTCGGATTTATTAAAATTTTCAATTTATGTTATCTGTTCTTTAACTCTCTCAAAAATGAGCAGAAGCCTTCGTATGCAGCGTGTCGCTAAGAGATTATTATAGTCAGCAGATTTTCAAATCAGTCAGTACATTGCGCATCTGCACTAAAATTAAACCATCTAAGAAGCGACGCAGCGCAGCGATCCACCGCTTTACTATGCTAAATACCGATAATATGCTTACAAGATCTGCGAGGCCGACACGCGGGCAGCCGACCTACTGACTGATCTATTTACACAAACCTATTAACATACAGTCTTCAAATTTGGTATACCCGGCTTTGTTAATTTATATTTTCTGAACAGTTGTTATAAAAAGTTTTTTTTTGTATAGAATAAAGATTGACGAACGAGCACACAGTCCACCTGATAGTAAGTGGATGCTGTGGCCCATATACATCTACATTTATTCTCGATTAATAATCAAATTGCAGATGCGTTGTCACCCCTGAGGACTAAGATGGAATGATGGTGAAAGCAACTCCCCAAGCATCCTCTTTTTTGTCCTTTTTTATAGTTAATATTACAACATGCTTCTTGCTTGTTCAAACATCGCTTCTCAAAACATCGCTTCTCCGAAATGACTGGACCGATTTTGACGGGACTTTCACTGGCAGATAGCTGATGTTATAAGGAGTAACTTAGGCTACTTTTATATTAGAAAAGAATTAGAATTACGCGCAAAAAAATTATCACGCATGAAATCCAATCGTAATAAATTCCACGCCGACGAAATCGCGGGGGACAGCTAGTCGAACATATAGCGTTCCCCAAAATTTTACCTTTAACGCCAAACATTGGTAAGTAGACAGGCACAGAATAAATAGAATTAAGCATTCTATACATTACTAAGCATTCATAATTCTTTAAGAGAGTTTCTTGTCACTAAGTATTTACGTAAGAAAATTTTCATACATATTATGTTAAATACATGACTCCGATACAATATGCATTGAACTTTACTTGAATTTTAATGAAGACTCAAAGTACAAAGGTTAACAACACTTCAATACGGGAGTGGAACCTGCAGTACAATGCAAAGAGTGTATATATAATATACTAGCGTTCCGCCCCGGCTTTGCACGGTTGATCTCGACAACAACGCCACCTATCGTATTCAATTGTGAATCTAAACCATTCTCTAATCAACTTAATCACACACAAAATTTCATCAAAATCGGTCCAGCCGTATAGGAGGAGTTCAGTCACTTACACACGGACAGAAGAATTATATAATATATAATATGCATGTATTATACATATGAACCTTCCTCTTGAATCATTCTGTCTATTGATGAAAACTGCATCAAAATCCGTGCGTAGTTTAAAAGATCTAAGCGTACAGACGGCGGGATGCGACTGTTATACTCGTACTATGTAGAGATAACCACTACGTTTTAGTGCAATTATGTACCTAATAACCTAACTCTGGTGAAAATTGTGGTTGTCTTGAAAATGTGTCAGTATCGATCATAAACCGATATTTTTTATATTAATCTTGTTTTATTTCTTGTGTTAAGATGCTGCTGCCCATCTCTCGTTACAACGTTTTCATAACTCGTTTACATATCTGCTTGGTACAAGTTTTGCAACTGATTTTAAATTAACCTCCCGATGAGCTAGACTTGGAACTTTAAATATAGCCTAGAGCTGGATGTCAATGCAATATAAACTCACTTTCTTGTCTGTCTGTCTGTCTGTTTGTTTGTTTTGTTGTTGTCTTTCTCCTCTTATTTATAGTCATTGATCTACCTAAAGAATGTTGTCTTTAGAGTGCGTAAGTTGGTATCTTTCTTATTTTAGTGCAACCTACCCGTTATTCTCTTTTTTATTTAATTCTCCTTCTGGGTTGTCTGGAAGAGATTACTATGTAGCAATAAGCCCGCCTTTTGTTTTTCCCTCGATATTTGTTTTTGTTAAGAGTATTGTATTGTATTGTAATTGTTTGTTCGTTACTAATTTAGCAATCGATTTTAAACCAACTTCCCGATGAGTTAGAGATCTGAAACTTTAAAGAGCCCAGGACTAGAAACGTGGTAAAATGTTTGTCTCTTATCGCTTCTTGAGACACCTACGAGCTGAGAATTACATAATCAGTTAATTAGTTTTCTTTTTCAACTGACTTCAAAAAAAGGAGGAGGTTCTCAATTCGACTGTATGTTTTTATGTGTGTTACTTCAGAACTTTTTTCTAGTTAAACCGATTTTGATGATTCTTTTCTTATTTGAAAGCTGGTACTTCTCATGTGGTCCCATATATTATTTAATATAAATTTGATCCAGATCTGACCATTAGTTTTGACTTATCCTTAATAATGCGTATTTAATTGACTTCGACTACACTGATGATGTTCTCATTTTATTAATATTGAAGTCGGTTGTACAATTTTTTTAATTTTACCACTTCTTGCGTGTAGCTTAGGGTCTAAGCGCTCGTCGTAAATTTCCAAAGTATGCGAGCAATCAGAGTTCGACACCAATGAATATATTGATTTTAATTTTAAGTACTGTTTGCACGTGGTCGGCGGTAAAGATAGAAACGTGATAAAAATCTGCATGTTTGAGAAATAAAATATATTGACACATTTCGTTTTCTTCCTCGCATAATTTCCTTGTCGAATCGACCTCCACCAGCGATCTTTCCGGACCGATACGACTTAGGAACCTTCAAGAAAAGAGCTCACTCCTTTCTAAAAGGCCGGCAACGCACCTGCAATTCCCCTGGTGTTGCAGTTGTTCATGGGCGGCGGTGGTTACTTACTATCAGGTGAGCCGCATGCTCGTTTGCTCCCACTGCATTAAAAAAAACACATGATGTCGCACTGGAGCAGCGCGACCAAAGTAACTGCTTTATTACACTATCAGAAATAAGAGGAGGCCTGTGCCTCCCATCCCCTCCCTCTCATCCATTTCTCCCGTATCATAAAAGCGTTATACATACATAAATTGTTCGTGGACAAACATCCGGAACAATTAATAGTCGTTCCGTGTTGAATTCGAACTCGCGCGGCCCGAAACATCGCAATCTAGCGATTTTTCGAGCCGGGGGTCTGCCACTACGCTAACGAGCCGTCAACTTTGATAAAAATTATTTTTTAATTACATTTTATCAAAAGAGCGAGACGGTTCTAAAGATTGTTAACATACATATTATTTTAAGGATAATTATATCACTTTATTTATTTATTTATTTATTCCTCTGTAATGATAAGTTTTCATTATGATTCGCTATAGAAATCGATAATTAAAAAAAAGGCGAAGTATAAAAATCGATACCGCATTTATTTATGACCAATCGTTTTTGAGAACTGTCAACGTTGATTTTAGTATTGGTTCATTGGGCATTCGTGTCATAATTAAGAGAGTAACATGTGTAGAATATACCTATGTCGATCTTTTAAATCTGCGTTTACTTTTTAAAACAAGAAGTTAATTTTACGAGATTATATACTTACAACAGCTCATATTGAACAAATTGACTGTAGAATCGAGCTACCGTAATCACATTTATGTTAGTAACCAAGTTCACAATCACGCACTTCTTCACGATTTTCTTTAACAGCGAGGTTAGTAGCCAAGTTGAATTTTCTAACCTCCGTACCGGTGCCCGGAGACAACCAGTAATATAATGATCCACGACAGTGTCTGCCACCAGGGCGGCGCCCCTTAGAGATGAGGAGAAAAATTTGACACATTTAATAGCGGGGAGACGTTAATTTGTTAGAAAAGTGTAGAGATTAATGTTTTTTTCTGAAATATTAATTACCTCTATATTTAAAAATCAATTGCTGTCCGTTAGTCTCGCTAAAACTCGAAAACGGCTCGAATGATTTTAATGAAATTTTTTGTACCAAAAAAAAACTAAATCTAAATCAGTTCATCCGTTTGGGAGCTACGATGCCACAGACAGACACACAGATACACACATTAAACATATAGTACCTATCTATTTGCGTCGTGGGTTGAAAACGCTGCTCGTTGCTGATCTGGTCGTGTTACATCTTGTGTAACCGTTACCGTTACAGCCTATTAAAGTCCACTGCTGAACATAGGCCTCCCCCATAGTTTGCCTCATAGGGGGGATATTTGCCATAGTTGCCACGCTTGACAATCGGATTGGAAACCGCAGTTTTTTTATTTTTTATTGTTATTAGGAAGACACTGCTGCCCATCTCCTGATATGTTTCCCTCTGTCGCCTCTTACGACACCCACGGGATGTTATGGGGTAGTGGATATTCTTACACCGCCACTATACAGTATATTATTGCGTCTGGAGTAAACGAGATAGTTATACCGTTATCGGAAACTATTTTACGCCGGTACCACAGCGAAATGTTGGACACATTATACTCGTACGGGTAATCTTAAGTCAATATTTTTAAAATGTCGCATAAAGCTGTGAAGGTGATTTTAAAAATAATTGAACACTTACACAATTCACTCGCAAAAGTGGAACTGCGTGGGTTTGAGTGAACTACGCAATATCAAGCTCAAACAACAAGAATGTCATCTAAACAGTTACAGTAAAAACTTCATCTACTTTTCCATTTTAAGATTTTTTTTTTAATTTGACTCTCCTTAAAGCATAAAATCCAATAAAAAAGACCCGATTTAAACAGTTCAGCCATTTCTATGAAATCGATGAACATACATAAAGAAATACGCGTCGAATATAGAACCTTCTCCTTCATTTATTTATGTTTTTATTTTATAAACATGCAGGATAACTGAAAAACATTTTTACCTCACGCGATAGAGCAACACGGGCCACCAGCGAATCTATGCATCACACCAGCAAGTAAAAAAGAATAACTGCTTAACGTCAAATATAGATTATTATTTAAATTTAGATACAAATATTAGAGAACGTCAAAGATGCAGAAAATAATATAAATTCATAAAAAATTAAGGTATTCTAAAAATATTACAACAAATCACAGCATTTGTTATCAATATTATAATGACCAAATTAATAAAATTAATATGTAGTATAATATTTGGCAAAGGCAACACATAAATACACATCCAATTTTAGGATTTTAAAATAATTACATACGTGGCGGTGTAAGAATATCCATTAGCCCATTTCATCCCATGGGTGTTGTAAGAGGCGGTGGAGGAAATATTTTCCCTCCGCCGCCTCTTACTTTTGATTGGCACTTTTGATTGGCTAAATGAATAAATGATTATACATATATTTAGTAGTATTTTTGAAGTTATAAATTATTTAGCCGACTACCGTCATTTATTACCATGTTTTTATTAAGTCACTTTCTTGTTTGTCTGTCGTTCCGGGTGGAATCTTGCAACTCAAATTTCGGGCACTTTCCGAAGACTTTAAATTTTCAACATAGTTTAGATTCGGATGACAATGTAGGAAAATGTAAAAAATAAAAAAAACTTGTTTTACGTAAAAAATTTTTAGAACAAAATTTAAAAAAATCACTTGTTATTACTGTGTTTTACAATCGTCAGATTGGTATTGATTATAATCAAATGTGATAAAGGCTTTTTCTGGAAAAAGAAATGCGAAGTACCTTAGAGTCGCTAACGTTTGAATCTAAACTGCACTTACTCGTACCAAGGAACCGACAAATGTACATACAGACATCGCAAAATGTTACCTCCATTCTGGGGTTTTCTTTTTAATAGAAATAGGTAACAAACGATACACAGTCCACCTGATGGTAAGTGGTTGCTGTGGCCCATAGACATCAACATCTATCCTCGTTTGCGAATCAAATGCAAAATGCATGCGTTGTCAGCCTTGAGGACTAAGATGGAATGCCTCTTTTCCAGTAAAAAGGGTCTCCGGTTCTCTACACTCACCATACGAAATACAGCAGCATTAAGTTGCTATTTTACGCTGGTATTCTGTGAGAGCGTGGTCCTTTCCCGGTCGAGCCGACTCATTCGTGCTACAACCATATTATAAATATAGCTGCAGCTTGGCTCTACCACGTACAAAAATCGTAGTTAATCGGGTTAAACGAAATACAATCAGACATCAAGTAGTTTCGCAAAAATACACTCTCTCCATAGTTCGTTATAAGCGTCCCTCGCATTAAAGACAATCATCTCCTTACGACCTATTTAGCGGCAAATACGTCTTCCGGTGTTGCCCACACAATGAGAAGATTACATTTATATGCAAATATACATAATACACAACCTACACTACAATATATATAAATACAAATACAAATTATAACTAACTTGAATATATAAAGTTAGTCATAATTTGCAGGTTAACACTAAAATACAGTCGGATGTGTTATGGTCATTTTCCACTTAGAGTCTATCTAGTACCTACCCACTACAAATTTCTGACACTAAAGGGCAGTTCACTTTTTTTTTGGTTTAAAATTATTAACCAGTAAGGCATTTTATTATGATTTCTTATATTGAAGCGAATACTATATATTAAATTTAAAAAAAAAAACGAGCGAACATTACAGTAGTCGCATTTTATGATGTGTAACATCCAACATCTCACCTTGGTAATAAGCAACATTAACATTATATCCTGAAAAAAATTATACAGGTATTATTTGAAACTAATAAAAACTGTATTTTATATTAACACTAGGAGTAATGCAATTTTTTATTGATGACAGTTATTGTTCAATTTTGGGGAGAGCGGAGACAATAGACTTATGATAACTATAATATGAGACATATACTTGTGATTTCAAAGTATATAAAAACTGTTGAAAAACTGCGTCAATAACAGTAAAACTGTTAGTTGTCGAAATATTTCGATCTGTGTTCATTGCAACTACCAAGTACTAACCCTATCACCACGCGCGCTCATTGGTCAAATCAAATAGCGCGCGGTTTCCCGGCTTCCTATAACACACTTCCGTCCCTTTTCCCGAAATAACTCCCACAGATTGCAGGAGAGCGTGAGGGGAGATGTTACACACCAATAATTTTACTGATCGCAGTGTAATGTCGGCATAAGAAAATAAACTACCCCATGTCGTCCCGTGGGGGTCGTAAGAGGCGGCAGAGGAAAACTGAAACACGAGACGGGCAGCAACATCTTCCTAATGAAAACTCAATAACAAAAAACCGCAAGCTTAGCTCTCACAATTTGTGTCGCTTCCTACCCATATCTATGACTGGCAAGTCGGTTGCGTGTCATCTATATTATCCATACCCGGCAGGTTTATTATGTTACTTTGGTGAGAATTGTTATCGACTTTATTATGACTTTTGTACCCCATCAATGTACATTGTCATATTGTGTAAATGAATCGTTATCAGTTACCAGATGATACCGATGTAAACAGAAATGAATTTAGATTTCAATAGAATTTGACAATTTATCGCCATATAAACGTTCTGTTGCGGATGCTAAAGATCTAATTATTAAGATCTATTATTAGAATATTTTAATGATTTGACAAAGCTTGTAGCGGGAGAGAATTGTAACATCTGAACGATTAGACAGATTAAAGTCATATTCTTACAATATATGTATTTTATTGCTGCGATGATTCATAGTTATGCTAGGATCGAATAGGTTCGAGTCCCGGGTGGGGCCAAAATCAGTTATTGAGTTTTTCAGTCAAGAAATTCTCAGTAGCAGCCCAGAGTAAGGAAGTTGACGATGTTTCACCCCGTGCCTTTTAAACACGTAAAACTTTTTTTTATAGGATAAGGGTGACAAGCGATTTTACAATCCATCTGATGGTAAGTGGTTGCTGTGGCCCATAGACATCTACATCTATCCTCGTTTGCAAATCAAAATGCAGATGTATTGTCAGCCGTGAGGACTAAGATGGAATGCCTCTTTTCCAGTAAAAAGTGTCTCCGGTTCTCTACAATCACCACATCACACAGCAGCATTAAGCTGCTATTTTACGCTGGTATTCTGTGAGAGCGTGGTCCTTCCCAGGTCGAGGCGACCCATTCGTGCTACAACTATACAATTAACATAGCTGCAGCATGGCTCTACCACGTTTAAAAATTGTAGGTCCTACGCCTGGTCTCTCTCCAGTCGTCTCGGATTACCGTCCCATCGGACTATGAAAGTGAGGGAATAAAGAGTGCACTTGTGCTTGCACATCCACACGGGCACTATAATCCTGTTCTGCGCAGATGGCTAGTCACCGGTGACCGGAATTCGGTCTGGAGGACATTATTATTATATATAAAAACAAACGCCCTTGTAGGCTCTGATGGACGTCATAACGTTATGCGAAGACCAGGAGAACGTTATGCTCAGTGTTGCATAAGAGAAACAGTCCGGTTTGATGGAGGCTCTACAATGTTTTGGGGTGGCATATCTTTAACCGGATGTACTGAGTTGGTTTTCTTTCGCAATCATGCGGTTAATGCTGAAAGTTATATTACGGACATTTTGCAACCTCATGTGATGCCTTACGCTGGGTATATTGGGGACAATTTTCAACTCATGCATAATAACGCAAAACCGCACGTCGCTAGAATTGTAACTGGATATCTTCAGGAGGTCGGAATTCCAGTTATGCAGTGGCCAGCTAATAGTCCGGACTTAAATCCCATCGAGCATCTCTGGGACCAGATAAAAAGAAAGGTTAGAGCCCGAAATCCAGTTCCCGAGACGTTGGATCAACTGGAAGCCGACTTAACAGAAGAATGGGAACAGACACCCCAAGAAGACATAAAAAAGTTGATCCGTTCCCTTAATAGGCATATGCAGGCGGTGATAAAAGCAAGAGGAGGAAACACCCCATATTAGAGTAAGGTTTACATTTTTTTAAATGTCAAAAAATTTAAATATCGATCTTCACAGTAAAATCGTAAATTTTGTAAAATTTTATGGTTTCAATGTCTCATCACATTTGTATGTAAAATATACCGTTTCACGCGCCGTTTTTTAGTTTTTTACAACCCTTTTTATTGCATTATTACATTATCAAGATAAAAAATATCTATCGATTGTGGTAAAAGCCCATAGGACACTTAAAAATCGTAGGTGGGTCGATTTTTGTTGGCCAGTGTATTAAGAATATATTTTAATCAAATTAAAAGAAACAATATAGATAGGTAATCAATTTTAGTTTTAAAACTAATCTAATGAGATGGATGAATTTGATGATTTTTGACGAGTTTGTTGATATCAGGTTCAATTTTACTCAAAAACAGTCGTAACATGCAAACGATTTCTTTTTTTAGTAAGCAGCGTTGTCACAGCGCTAAATCCACGTTCACACAAATATGACGATGGGAATGTTATCAAAAATCGTTCAACGATCGACCACAATCCAGGGTACAACTGCAGGATTGACTTTTGTACAGACACCCAGTCTGGTATTTTCAATTTAAAAATGTCCTGGATTCTTTCAATGAAATCACTGCGGAGATTTTCCAAATGTTGGCAGTAGACAAGCAAGTCGTCGTTGTTGCAGGATACTGATAAATTGGGAAAATTATGGAACTCACGTCTGCCGATATTCTTCTTGTGTAAGAGCAGCTTGGCTACGAAAACAGCGACGACATTTTTTGTTTTTATTAAGTTCAAGTCATCTCCTTGAAGTTGGAGATTCATATCATTAAGCAATTTATAAAGGTCTGTCAGGTATGCGATAGCATTCTTTGATGTGATGAGGTTGTCGTGCAATTCTGTGTCTTTGTTTTCCAAGAACTCTACGACAGAGTCAAACAGATTGTAAAATTGAGTCAGACAATTTCCTTTTGATAGCCAACAAAAAAATAACAGAAAAAATAGTTCTTGACATATTTTTTCATCTTTAATAAATCTCACGTAAGACAGCAACAATGCTTCATTAGTTGGTAAAGTGGACTCATCCAACTGAATTGAAAATTGACTATTCTTCAGATTATTGCACAATGACTCTTCAATGTTTTCAGCCGTTTCATCAATTCGTCTTTGCACAGAACTATTGCTCAAAGGAATTTTTCGAATTATGTCTGCCGCCAGTTTATGGAGCACAGTAGTTATAACCTCTTTTATTGTCAGCAAAATTAACGTTTCTCCGATGGTGTGTGGTTTAAAGCTCGAAGTCCGTCATCGTTTTGCTAAAAGCCACCGAAAAAAGTTTTGATACACTTGGCTGAGCATTATGCTTCTTTTCCAGATCTTGAAAATAGGCTACAGTTTTGTCCTTCTTATCTGTATACATTTTATTCAAATGATCTTTAAGTCTTGAAGGCTTTATCTCTTCGTTTGAAAATGTTTTTGAACAAAGAAGGCACAAAGGCAAAGATGGATTTGTCGAATTTTCTATGAATCCATATTTAATATATTCTGCACTATATTGCCGTCTCTTCTTTATTCACATAGAGAAAATAGGCCTTCCCCAAGGAATGCCACAGAGCTCGGTCCTGCGCCACCTGCATCCATCGACTTCCTGCATGTCTTACCAGGTCGTCACTCCATCTAGTGGGGGGTGCCCTACACTTCGCCTACCGGTACGAGGCTGTCACTCGAGAACCTTTTTTCCGGTTGTCGGTTCTTCGAGCTATATAGCCGGGCCATTGCCACTTCAGCTTACTAATCCGTTTACAAAATGAACATCACTTTTTAATAAAACTATTATTGTTTTTGTGTACATAAAATCGGTCAATCGGTCAAGTCGTTCAAAAGACAGAAACAGCCTACACGATCACTAACGGCACGATTACGTGTATAATAATAAAAAATTAAAAAAATTGTACAACCGACTTCAATATAAATTATTAAGGATAACTCAAAAACTATTGGTCAAACCTTGATCAAATTTATATGGGACCATATGAGAAGCACCAGTTTTCATATAAAAAAGAATCATCGAAATCGGTTCACCAAGAAAAAAGTTATGAGGTAACACACAAAAAAAGAACATACAGTCGAATTGAATACCTCCTCCTTTTTGAAGTCGGAAGAAAATAAAGTTTATATAGATAATTCTATAATATTTACTTAATATAGTATATTTAAGCAACTGTTGAACTCTTGTCATTAACTGTTTGCAACAATAAATTTTCCTCAATAAATATCTTATCTTTAAAAGTTCAAGGTCATATTTTAATACACAGCTTTAAAAACAAAGAATGCAAAGAAGTTAAACGATATTAGATAAATATGTAAATCACATTATGTAATGTTTCTATTGTCAATGAAATACTTGTTAAATATTCCATAATAATTTTCACTTAAGGCGGTGTAAGAATATCCCCTATCTCACATCGTCCCATGGGTGTCGGAAGAGGCCAAAGGAAACTGAAAAAGGAGATGAGCAGCAGCATCTTCCTGATAACAACTCCAAGTAATAAAAAACTGCGGTTTTTTGACTTTGACTTTAAATGTTAGAGTATACTGAAATAGTATACTCTAAGGTGTTAATTAACTAACGCTTGCCCTTCAAAGAAGACAATCGTTTTTGAGCCCACTAGAAATTTTAACGTAACTTAATTTTATTACAGAAAAAAAAGATACCAATTTATTATAGTAAACGGCCTAAAGATGAAAATGTAACCGGAATCATGAAATCTGAAAAAATTATTATTCGTGTTCTGGCTAATGTAATATGAAAAAAAAATACGTGTAACGAAGAACGAACTACTAAAATGATTTTCCATCAATCTTAAAATACCCATAAATGCTGAATGTACCTACAACTTTGTTTTATACTATTAATTATTGACCAGAGTACTATTTTAACTTATAGTACCGGTGAAAACTACTAGACAATCGCTTTTAGTTTGTTTTTAGGTTATTGTGATATTCATATTTTAATCGTTAATTTCTGAGTATTCCCGTTAGATACGATAAAACTAATATTACTATTGTAATCTAGAGATTATAAGGAATAAATTGACATGTATTTCATTAAGTTACGCCACAATTAATGGTGGCCCAATCCCCATACAAAAAGAAATTGTCTTCTTTCATAGAAGATTTTTTTTTTAATTGGCTTGGCACCCGGCACCACAACTAAACGTGTGATTATATACTCTGACCACAACAATACACATAATATTTTTAAATTTACTTTTTAAAATAAAAAATTGATTCACTTTACTTAAGTGCAGAGGTCACTTGAATGACAGCTTTAGTAATAAAATCTTTAAAATGTTTTAAAGATAAAATTGAATTTAGTAAATTGTGTTGAGTGGCAGCCTCGTACCGGTAAGTGTAGGGCGTCCCCCCACTAAATGGAGTGACGACCTGGTAAGACATGCAGGAAGTCAATGGATGCAGGTGGTTCGGGACCGTGGTTTGTGACGTTCCTTGGGGGAGGCCTATATTCCGCAGTGGACTTGTGAATCGCTGTAATGATGATGATGAAAGATAAAATTTGTTAGTTTGCTGAAATCGACAACGTTTCGTTCACGTCACACAACATTTCTTTTGTTTTAAGAATTTTTAAAGTGGATATAACGTTTTATAGTAAGTATAAAACCTAAACACAATATATTCATAGTTCCTACATTTTCTCTATCATCATCAGTACAGCCTTTAACAAGTCAAGTATAATAAGCCTTCCCCAAGGAATGCCACAAAAGACGGTCCTTAGCCACCTACCTTCCTAGCCGGTCCTTATACGTGGTAGCGCCATGTTGCAGCTATATTGTGGATTCTATTTCACAGAAAACCAGCATAAAATAGCAGCCCAATGCTGTTGTGTTTCGTATTGCGAGTGTAGAGAAACGGATAAACTTTTTACTAAACACGAGGCCTTCTATCTTAGTCCTCAGGGATGACAACGCATCTGCATTTTGATTCTTAATCGAGAATAGATGTAGATGTCTATGGACCACAGCATTCACTTACCAGCAGGTGGACTATGTGCTCGCTTGTCACCCTTATGCTATAAAAAACCTGCATCCACCGACTTTCTGCACGTCTTATCGTCTCAACTGTTCATCACTCCATCTAGTTAGGGGGCGATCTACATTTTGCTCACCGGTATCTACGAGGCTGCCACTCGAGAACCTTTCTTTCCCGCGGATTGTCGGTTTTTCGATCTATATGGCCGACCCATTGCCAGGTTCAGATTACTGATCCGTTCGGCTACGTCAGTTAGGTACACTGGTTTTACTGCGGATATCCTCATTTCGAATTCTAACACGCAAAGAAACTAAGGATAACCCCCTCCATACCTACACTTCTTAGATTCACATACCACCGGTTTCATATTTTTTCAGCAATACCGTCATAATATTATAAATGTACAATTATACATTTATAATATGATAATATCATATTATAAATTTATAATTATTTATTGTAATATTTTGTACTGATTTATCATATCGCTAAAATAATTATGCACAATTATTATATTATCTTCGAATAATAATTGGAATAATTATTATTCCAAGATAATATCTAAATATTTAATAATAAAATATTACTAAACACGAATAAGGTAGGAGGTACACCTTCGTCGACGAATGAGCAACTTGTCCTTTGTAGACAATTATTAAATATTCATAAAATATTTACAAATTTTATGAATATTCAATCTCATTCATATATTCGTTGCTGCTGCTGATAATACGTTTATCAGATGGTGTATTAATTATACATTAGCAGCAAACATGATTAGTAAATATAAAAACTAATTAGATGAATACCGCGAAATATAAAAATTAGATAGTAAAAACTATCGTTACGTAGAGATTACGAAATAGGCTTATCTTCGAGTCATCTGCACGTGCATTTCATATTTTTCCACTCTAAATATAAACTTTTGATAATATTTAAATTATTTCAACTTTACAAAAATATTTTAACTTATATTTTTAAAAGAGGGTAAAAATTACAATAAAACTTACCAAAAAAAAGCAATGCCCGAAATAATTTTTGATAGTTTGCAAAGTCTGAAAAACACTGGCCACTTAATACTAAGATATTTATTAAAACTAAACCGGCAACTGATAAAATATTTTTTTATTATATAACTGGTTGGTTAATATTGGCGCGCTCGCAGGGACACAGTATCGAATGTGCGGCCGCGCGCCAGACACGCCGGATTTTGGTACACTGGCCAAATAATTTCGATTTACCTACTACATACTTGTACGTAGTATTCGTGGGTCGTGGGCGTGGTGTAGAAAAATAAATATACATTGTTATATTACAATGCTTCTAATCGCATACAAGTCATACAAACTAGAAATATTTGGAAAACTGTAGATAAGTCTTCAATCCAAATTAAATCGCCGTATTGAATCCACTACCCCATATCATCCCGTGAATGTCTTATGAAGCGACATAGGGAATTAAAACAGGAGATGGGCAGCAGCATCTTCCTGAAAATAACTCAACATGATAAAAACTGTACTGGCAGACAGCGCGGCACCTATTTTTTTTATAGGATAAGGGTGAAAAATGTGCACACAGTCCACCTGATGGTAAGTGGTTGCTGTGGCCCATAGTCATCTACATCTATCCTCGATTATGAAACAAAATGCAGATACGTTGTC
Organism: Parnassius orleans; assembly: GCA_029286625.1. Classification (NCBI taxonomy): domain Eukaryota; kingdom Metazoa; phylum Arthropoda; class Insecta; order Lepidoptera; family Papilionidae; genus Parnassius; species Parnassius orleans. The sequence continues at coordinate 2,091,858 of JAGSMP010000089.1, forward strand.
ACAGGCGAGGACTAAGATGGAATACCTCGTTTCCAGTAAAAAGGTACTCCGGTTCTCTACACTCACCATACGAAACACAACAACGTCACGCTGCTACTGGTATTCTGTGAGAGCGTGGTCCTACGCTGGTCGAGCCGACCCATTCGTGCTACAACTATACCACTAATATAGATGCAGCATGGCTCTACCACGTGCGTAACCTATGGAAAATGTGACGCAATCTATGGGAAGGCCTATGTTCAGCGCAGTTATGGACTTTTGATAGATCGTATAAATGAATGATTGAACTTTAAAATAGTGATAAAAAGTAGCTAACGATCTCTAATTAAAAACTTATTTCATCTCAGATCCTAATGAAAATTAACAATAGTCTCAGTAACAAGATCATATTTATTATATAAGTTTATAGGTTATTAAAGACTAAGTGAAAATAAAAGCCGACTTTAAAGACGTGAAAAGAAGAAAATTCTTTTACGTGAATAATTAAAAATAAATTTTCAATAAATACCTATTTCATAAAAAAAGACTTCTATGAAAAAACAGCTGCAATGTCTGCCAAGTAAAAAATAGTCTTTCTGTTGCTCAACTAACTACGTAATAATAGGTATAATCTAAGTAGGTACGTAAATTCTTAAGGAATAAAAGCTACTTGACACAACTTTATTATGGAAAAAACGTTTGTTGTTTTTAAGGAAAATGCAAAGGGTAAGGCGTTCTCGGCGCGTATTCGGAAATATCCACTCCGTACAGGAAGTATAGAACTAGGATTTCTGAATACAGGAAGTATTGAACGAGGGTTTGTGTGTTCGTCAAGAGGTGACTAACTGAGTTTTCCAATTCTATGTGTCATGTGTTCCAATTCCATGTGTGTACGATCAATTGTTATGCATTAAACTTGGATAAAGACACAAAAATCCTTGTCAACCTTAGGCGAGCCATGTTTATTTTTTTTAACCCGAAAAAAGGCAGAGGACGCTCGTTACCAAGGATCTGTAACGAGAATAACTTGACATACAGACAACTCAAGATAGAATGTCTTGGCGCATAAAAACGAGGAGCTCCAAGTTTTTCCTCATGATCAGCAGCTGCGTTTACCACCACTGGACTAGACCAGGCACGAGACAGTCGTTTTATTTAATTATTAGGTATTTACCTATCAAATTACCGTTTTTTATGAAATAAGTTAACGTATTTTTTTTTGAAGTTATACTTCTTTTGGCGCGTTTGAGAAAAATGATGAGAATGAATTTTTACGATGCGCGCGCATACCGACACCTAAAAGCGACAACTTCAGTTGGTAATTGTCGCTCAAGTTTTTTTGTTTTGTTACGCTAAAGAAGTATAACTTCCTACGTGCGTACATAAGTACACACACTTTTTTTTCTTATTTTTTATTTCTATTAATCAAAGTAATCAACCCATGCAATCGGTGCATCTTTGCCAACGCAGTAGCAGTTTATTGATGCCCTTCTTGATGAAATCAGCTGAACGGGAGGCATTTTCTACTGCCTCTCGGGTATTGAATATTTTTCCCATTTTAGATAGTTAGTTCCCGTTTTAGATTAGTAGGCAAAAGTGGCAAAGGACTGGCCATTTAGCTCAAAAAAACTGATAACCGATGGGGAAGAAAGGTTCTCAATTAGCAGGTGCAGTACTGGCGCAAGTTGGAGTGATGACCTGATAAACATGTACTCTGTGACATACATGTACTCTGTGGTTGTCTATGGGCTGTAATGATAATAAATGATGAATTGTCTACCTTTTTATATTTTAATTTTATAGAATAAAGGTGACAAACGAGCACACAGTCCACCTGATGGTAAGTGGATGCTGTGGCTTATAGACATTTTGATGTGTTGTCAGCCCTGAGGACTAAGATAAAATGCTTCGTTTCCAGTAAATAGGGTCTCCGGTTCTCTACACTCACCATACGAAACACAGCAGCATTAAGCTGCTATTTTACGCTAGTATTCTGTGAGAGCGTGGTCCTTCCCCGGTCGAGCCGACCTATTCGTGCTACAACCATAATATAGCTGCAGCGTGGTTCTACCACGTAAACTACACGACCGCTTCTGGAGATGACATTAACCTCGACCATTGTCGGAAGGATTTGGCGTAATCGCCACACTTTGTATGTGGATTGGCGATCTCAATACTGTCGTCGTATACCGTATACGGTATACATTACTCGTCATCGTCTTGGTTGTTTGTTAGATGTGGCATAAACGAGATCGTCCCTATCTCGCGTTTCTGAAGGAAAAAAAATCTGTGGAAAACCTATTAAGACTAAGGTTGTTCAGACCTTTCCCATAGTGACATCTTACGACAACAACGGGACGATTAAGGCTAGTCAAAAAATAAGTAGTTTCAAATTACGCTGTTTTCAACAGACTTCAAAAAAAGGAGACGGTTCTCAATTCGACTGTATTTTTGTTATGTGTGTTATCTCAGAACTTTTTTCTGGGTGAACCGATTTTGATGACTCTGTTTTTTAATAAACAGTTTATACCTCACAGATTGTCCCATATAAATTAGGAAAAAAGATTACGTGAATAGGAGATGAAGTTTTTAATGTAACTATTTAGCCGACATTGACATTGTCATATTCCTTCGTCCACCTCCACTCAAAAGGGTAAAAAATAAACTTTTAATAAAAATAAATAATAGATTTAATATATTATTTATATTTATCCTTATTCTACCTTAACACTAATATATATATTGTGGTGGCTACACTACACCTCCATCGACAAAAAAAAAAAAATTAAAACATTTTTTTTATATTGTAAAAGTTAATCCTAAATAAAATCTTACGTTTTAATTACGGATAATATATATAATTCGTCTTGGATTGGGTAGGACGGCTGGCCAAACCTCCTATGCATAATTGCTCAATCACATTAAAATTAGTATAATGTATTATGCATACATACAACATACGTATTTGACATAATTAGGTGAACATTCATGAAGGTATATTATTTTTTGGTCGACACATTATTGTAACATACTTAGATATTGAGTTATTTAGTCACTTATTAAGTAACTTATCAGACACTCGCATTAAGTAGTACCTACTCTTCCCTTGTATATTTTTTTCACATTTATATTTATAATTGCATACTTTATACTTCATTTATTTATACCTTTATATTTGATTAATCGTTACTTTCATGATCCACGCAAATAAGTTATATATTAATACTCTACAATTTTTTCAGAAGATGATGACTTATAAAAGTTAAAACATATGATTTGAAGGTTCAATAATATAACACCGAAAATATTGCATTTCATTTTAAGATGAAGTGAACAAAGAACATAATGCAACGTAATCATGATCATTAACATAAAACAGATATCAAAATACATTTTGCAATCTCAGCCGCGTAAGCGGTTGGTGACAGACACCTTGTTATAATATCCAAAGCACGTATAAGGAAAGGGTTTCAATTACATCGTATGACACAAACATAATATCTAATTCAACATAACTTACAAAATGTTCTATTATGAGTACACTTAAAAGTATTTGAAAATTATAGTATTAAACACTTTTAATGTACGTAGTTGAGATCGTTACATTGCATTGTTATAATACATTTACATTTACATACATTATCAGTGTTTATTATTTAAGTTATTTATAATAGTCGAAAACTGATTACTACTTTTTCTTTTTAGAAAAAGATTTTCATAGAAAATGTTTATCTTAATTGAATACAGAGTTTAAAAAGTGTAATAAAGTTAATTTAGAAGTTATAACAAAATATTTGTTTAACATTTGAAAAGACAATTTTTTTTAAAGTAAATATGTATTAACGTAAATTTAGATTTGACTGTCTATATAGAGAAAAAAAAACTATTACATTATCAAACTTATAATAATAGACTATCGATACGCTGGATTTGATTTTAGTAAGCAATATACCAAATTTAGTTTAAAATTGTACAAATTATACATAAACAAAAAAACATAACACAAAAGAAATTTAAGGTAGAGTTATTGTAACTATGAATCTAAATATGAAAAAAAATCTTGTAAATTTGTGTAAATCTACGCTAAAATGTATTAATCAAATTTAATTGTTTTTACATGGTTGTGTGGATCGATCCTATAGTTACTAGATGTATAGCTTGTAGTAGCATTTTGAGTAGCATTGCAGGTAGCACTAATACAGAAATGCAAAATAACAACATAATATCTCACATTTTAGATTTGTTCAGGGATTCCCTTGAAATGAGGTAATAATTTACCTCATTTTAATTGTTCTCATGTCCTTTATTTTCATACTAACAGTACTCTCATATCCTTTGTTTTCGATTATCAGGCCTTTTTTTTCATATTTCTTGTACGTACTTTCTTTTATTTCTTAATATTTTTGACCTTTAGCTAGTATTTCTATTCTCTTATACATTTATTTATTTATTAGATATCGGAAACGGAGTATTAATTCACTTCATTTATATTTTATTTCATGATATTTATCATGGGTACTTTATAAATATGGGCCTCCATTTACTTGGGTACTATATTACATTTTCATTACATTCATTTTATTTTATTGGTACATAAACTTTTAAATCATACTATATCAAGGTAAACTGTACCTTGGGTTGTGCACAACCTTGACGTCAACGTTTAAGTCATTTTAAAAGACTCCAACAATTGTCACGGAGAAACTAAGTTCACACTATGATCCAATGAAGGATACGACCTCAATGTACCATTATTAGGGTAACAAATTTAAGACTTCTCTGGTCCCCAACAGTACTAATATGAGTAAACTCTTTCACATCACTTGTACTGAAGGTATTGTTCCTAGTACCCGTTATCTCCGATTTTATCATCCAATCATGGAAACATACCCTACTCGAGGACTATATGCTATACCAGTGATGGACGTTCCGTATCTCTCCATTACTTATTTATGCAGGTCAACTTTGTTTTATTTCTATTTATTTCTTTACATTTATAATATTTATTAGTCATTATTTAATTGTACCCAAGATTATGGACAATATTTCTATACAATTCATAATAAATTATCATTCCCTCTTTAAAACTCATAACGTCTTTAATCGCATCCGAACAACCTTAAAAATTAATCGGTTATTAGTTTTTCCAAACTCTCAGCTGATCAGGCTGATTGTATGTGATATGCTAACCACCGACAATTTCTTTGCCTATGTCACTCAAACTTACAACATTATCATTACTTTTCATTTCTAATTATGTATTCTCTTACTTATCCATAAATTTACTTACATCTTTTACAAATATCACATAGTCTCGTAAAATATTTAGTTACATCATTGTCAGTCAGGAATTGAGGCTCACAATATGGGCACAACAGAATTTAAATCAATTAATTGTATACCTTATGTAATGAGTTTCAAAATCGAATTAAACGAAGTAATTATTTTCATAATCCACACAAGTACTATTTTAAGAGATTATAATAGTTTAAAAGCTTTAAAAGTTCAAACAATATAAAACCAAAAGTAAATTATTACGTTTCATATTAAAATGAACAAAACAAAAGAAATAATAATGGGAACGTAAGTCGTCATCACTATTATAACAACAAACAGATCAAAATACAAATTGTACTCATAGCAGCGCTAGCAATTTGAGACACCTTGTTTTAAATTCAGTAAGTATATGGAAACGTTTGCGATTGCATCGAACTATGATTACCTAAGCCTGAACTGAAGCACACCGTGTGATTCATACCTAATTTTAATATAACTTGTACAATATATTATAATATGAATGCAACCTTAAAATGAGATTCTAAGCATTTTTTAATTTACACAGACATTTAAATAGTTTCGTCGTTCATAGTTATAGTACATACATCCAATAACTCATTGGCTCTTAAAATTTAACGTTGCTAGAAATATTATGATGTTAGTTATATCGCATACAAAATATTATCGAAAGCTGTTACAATCGCTGTAACAGCTTTCGAGTTTATCAACAAAACATTAATTTATTTAAAATATTGAAAAAATAAATTTTCTATCATAATATAACTTTAAGGTATATCGTGATCGTGAATTTAGAAAAAAATAATTGATTATAACCCTTTTTAAAATTTGGATTCAAAAAATAAAAATGTATCACAGTGTTATTTTAACTATAAATTTGGTGAAATTAAGTACGTAAAAATTTAATCTTTCATATAAAAAATGAATATAAAATCGTCTAGTGCCTTAATACAAATGCCACTGAAGCACTTACGTAACTTAATTTATAATATTGTAATACGAATATTTTTTTTTGGAACAATAATAAAATAACAAATAAATCGTTAATATTAATTATCTAATAATTAATTTAAACTTAAACATATATGAAATACAGAATATTTAATACATAACTTCAAATAACAGCAAAAGAACATAAAAACAATCTCAAATTAATCAGATAAATAAAGTTTTAAATGGAATTAAAATCACTCAGGTGCGAAGTTACCTCTTAATTTCTTCTTTGTTCTTTTTGACTCAATTTTCACATTTTTCTGGATGATGCTCGCTAGAATACAACCGCTTCTTTCCCTTTTTCAATGAATCCGTCAGTTTTAATTTTTCAGTCTGCTTCTAAAACAATATATTTTGTGGCCTCTCCTCGTGTATTTCATATTATAGTTTTCTTGTCACATCCGGTATTACGTCCATTGCGTTATTATAATGTATATATTTTTAATAATATTTACAAGTTAATCCATGACGATTTTCTTTATTTATTTATTTTTTGTAAAAAAAATCCTATTCTTGTAGGCCCGGCGGTGCGCATGCATTGTAGCAGCGCACCGCCTGGCAGGGTCGCCATGTAATGTTGAAGGTTTTTAATAAATAGGAGACGTGTTGATGCTTCTATAACTTTAATTATACTGATCCTTATTCTACCTTAACACTAATATATATATTGTGGTGGCTACACTACACAGTAAAAGGGTCTCCGGTCTCTACACTCACCATACGAAACACAGCAGCATTAAGCTGCTATTTTACGCTGGTATTCTGTGAGAGCGTGGTCCTTCCCCGGTCGAGCCGACCCATTCGTGCTACAGCCATAATATAGCTACAGCGTGGCTCTACCACGTTGTAAAACTTACTTGGTTTGTGCCTTAAAAGGTACTCTGTGCCTCCACGCGCCCCGCACAGATATTGTTCAGATTCAGTTCAGATATTGTTAGCCGTGTAGCGGAGACGTAAGCGAATTTACTATCCCATATCATCCGTAAGGTGTCGTAAGAGGCGACAGAGGGATACTGAGGCAGAAGATGGGCAGCAGCATCTTCTTGATAACAGCAATATCACAATAAAAAAACTGCGGTTGCCCACCCGTTCGCCAGGCGTGGCAACTGTGAGAATATACCCCCCAATGAATAAAGTTACGAAGAGACGGCCCCCAGTCCCCGGCGGCCCCGCTATTCCTGGCTATGGTGGCGACCATGGTATCGGCGGGGCAGGGGGTGCTAAGAATCTCCGGTGGAGTTCGGTTGCCACCTACGACGACTCGACCTGGCAATTTATAACGCACGCACCCTGAGTACTGACGAGAAGATCCTGGAGCTGGAAGAAGAGATAGACAAGTTGCGCTGGAATATTATAGGATTATCCGAGGTCCGAAGAGGACACGGTAATCCTCGAATCCGGCAACTTGTTCTATCACCGGGAGGGCGACCATCTGTCCCAAGGAGGTGTCGGATTTATCGTCCACAAGTCTCTCGTTAACAACTTTATAAAGATTGGGAGTGTGTCGACGAGGGTTGCGTACCTTATACTCAGAATCACCAAACGGTATTCGCTGAAGGTCATACAGGTTTACGCACCAACCTCGGCACACCCCGATGAGAAGGTGGAGGAAATGTATGAGGATATCTCTAGAGCCATGCATTCCTCTAAAACCCACTATACGGTGTTAATGAGAGACTTCAACGCAAAACTAGGCACAAGAGAGAACGGTCAGCTGAAAGTAGGGAAATTCGGAATAGGGCAACGGAACCCAAGGGGCTGTTTCTTCCAGAAGCGGCCCCACAGGAAGTGGACCTGGTTGAGCCCCGACGGTTCGACAAAAAATGAGATTGACTTCATTATGACGACCAGACGACAACTGTTCAGTGATGTCTCAGTGATCGCGAGGGTGAAAACCGGCAGCGATCACCGAATGGTTAGAGGCACACTGAACCTAAACGTTAAGTTTGAGAGGTCTCGTCTAATGAAGTCAACGCTCCGTCCCCCTCGTGCTCTAGTCCAAAGTTCCGAAACCTTTCTGCTCGAGTTACAAAACCGTTTCCAGTGCCTAGAAGACTGCAATGAAGTGGACGATATAAATGATAAGCTCGTGGAAAGTGTCCATGCAGTCGGAGCTAAGTTCTGCAAGACCCGCCGCAGAAGAACACAAAAACTCTCCGATCACACTCTTAATCTCATGGTTGTTAGACTATTCCGACGATATCCCGGACGTCAGTCTGAGCGAGATTAGAATGGCTCTCCAGTACCTTAAAAACGGCAAGGCCTCAGGTGAGGATGGAATTACAGCGGAGCTTCTGAAAGCGGGTGGAAAACCGGTACTTGAAGTCCTTCAGAATCTCTTTAACTCCGTCCTCCATGGTGGCACTACTCCGGAGGCGTAGAGCAGAAGTGCGGTGGTCTTGTTCTTCAAAAAAGGCGATAATGCTCTCTTAAAGAACTACAGACCGATTTCCCTTCTGAGCCGCGTCTACGTGATGTTTTCGAGAGTCATTACGAATCGTCTCGCACGCAGATTCGACGACTTCCAGCCTCCCGAACAAGCAGGTTTCCAAAAAGGCTTTAGTACCATAGACCACATACACACCCTTTGGCAAATTGTGCAGAAGACCGAAGAGTACAATCTGCCACTTTACCTTGCATATGTGGACTATGAGAAAGCCTTTGATTCCGTCTAAATTTGGGCGATGCTGCAGTCCCTTCAGCGGTGCCAAGTTGACTGTCGGTATATCGAAGTGCTGAAGTGTTTGTACAGTAGGGCTACGATGGCTATCTGAGTACAGGATCAGAGTACGAAACCTATCCAACTGCAGGGAGGTGTAAGACAGGGTGACGTTATATCCCGAAACTCTTCACCGCTGCATTGGAAGACGTTTTCAAGCTACTGGACTGGAAAGGATACGGTATTAACATCAATGGCGAATACATCACTCACCTTCGATTTGCCGACGATATAGTCCTTATGGCAGAATCGCTGGAGGACCTAAGCACTATGCTCAATGACCTCAATAGTGTCTCCCAACGGATAGGTCTTAAGATGAACATGGGCAAAACAAAGATTATGTTTAATGTCCATGTCACACCTATGCCGGTAGTTGTTGGGAGCACTAAGATCGAAGGTTTTGATGAGTATGTTTACCTGGGACAAATAGTCCCACTAGGTAAGTCCAACTTCGACCGAGAGGTCAATCGACGGTTTCAACTCGGTTGGGCAGCGTTCGGGAAATTACGGCACATCTTCTCGTCAGGTATACCTCAAAACTTGAAAACGAGACTGTACAACCAGTGCGTGTTGCCAGTGATGACCTATGGAACTGAGACGTGGTCCTTCACTGCTGGCCGGATGAGGAAGCTCAAGTTCGCTCATCGAACTATAGAGAGGGCTATGCTCAGAGTTTCTCTGCGTGATAAACTTAGAAATGAGGATATCCGCAGTAGAACCAGAGTGACCGACATAGCCCAACGGATTAGTAAGCTGAAGTGGCAATGGGCCGGCCATATAGCTCGAAGAACCGACAACCGATGGGGAAAAAAGGTTCTCGAGTGGCGGTCTCGTACCGGCGGACGAAGTGTAGGGCGTCCCCCCACTAGATAGAGTGACGACCTGGTAAGACATGCAGGAAGTCGATGGATGCAGGTGGCTCAGGACCGTGCTTTGTGGCATTCCTTGGGGGAGGCCTATGTTCAGCAGTGGACTCGTGAGGGGCTGTAACTATCTAACTGTAATCATCAGATGACGGATTTTTTAATTATTGCTTCAACCATTAAGCTTGTTTAATTCAATTTTATATTTTATCGCCGTAGGCATGGAACCCATTAGCTCCGTAACCCACGAGAAACTGTCCCACGACGTATACAAGTACCCAGTGTTTATAGACGGCCGCCTAGTCGGTTACTTCGCCGAGGACACGTTGGAGAAGTCCACAGCTTATCTACGGACCTTGAAAATAAAGGGAGCGGACATGCCTATTACCACTGAGATTGTCGTCATTCCCAAGAAACAGGTAAGTAATGTATCCTGCAGGGGCTTTTATAATAATGATTTTTTTTTAATAATTATTAAACATGACATTGTTAAAAATGTTGTCTGTAAATAATGGTCACTTATCACCATCGTGGACACAGTGGACTTGTGATGAGGATGATGATATTATTACAGCTCATTACAAGTCCACTTCTGTCCTCCTCAAGAAATGCCATAAAAGAAACCCACCATTCAGTATTCGATGGATGCATTTCCTGAGCCACCTGCATCCATCGACAACTAGGTTGTAAGATTCCTTTTCTGCCCTTGAATGCCCTTGCTATTCATTCATTTTAGGATCCTTACATAGGTGGAAAGAAGAGGAGAAAAATTATCCGTGGATCCAAGTGGACGGAGTGGAGCTAATGTTCAAATAATAAAAGGAAGTTATATTTAGTTATAATAATAATAATATCCTCCAGACCGAATTTCGGTGACGGCGGCCAGTCTCAATGGAGACTAGCTATCGTCGCAGGACAGGATTATAGTGGCCAAGTGTATGCGCAAGCACAGGAGCACTCTCTATTCCCGCACTCTCTAGTCCGATGAGACGGTAATACGACACGACCGGAGAGAGATCAGGCGCCGGACCAACGGCTTTACGTGCTTTCCGAGGCATGGGGGTGAAAATGTGCGTTCAGCTTTAGAATAAATGTCTTTACGTCATTCCATCTTAATGTACAAAGTTGACAACGTAACTGTAGCCTTATTCTCGTTGGTTGAAGGTGCAAGAAAGTTCTTTCCTTATTTATATATTTTAATTTCATTGTAGATTTGCGCGCAATACGCCGGCGTGTTTCTTTTCACCAGTGAAGCGAGGATGATGCGACCGGTCATCAACCTGTCGAACAGCCAACTCGAACTCATCGGCACCATGGAACAGCTGTACCTGGACATTGCGGTCACTCAGACTGAGATTTACAAAGGTAAGTTGATATAATTTCTGTACTCTATACAGTTTGAAACTTGTGGCCAAAGTACCTAGCTACCTAATTTCGAACTGACTTCTATCTTTTCTTTTCTTTCGTTTTTAAAAACGATATTTCTACACTAGGATTTTTTCCTGTATCAAGGAGGCAGTTTACAAACACAAATTGCTTAAAGACAAACATGCAAACCCGGAACAATTATTTGTAGTCTATACAATTACTCGTTCCGTGTGGGATTCGAACCCGCGGTTCCCAGCGCTGCATTGCTAAGCCACTGCGCTAGAGAGCCGTCAACAAACTGACTGCACAGATTGAACTTTTATATTTTACTAGGGACTTTTTTCGATTTCCCAAAAACTTTCAATTTTTTCGAAAAATAGATCTCTTTTGGCATTGCTCTCTATCTGTTCATGAAGTTTAATCACAATCAACTCGCTCATTCCGAAGATTAGTCCAGACAGACAGACAGACAAAAATTTTAAAAATAGTTATTTATGTCCTAATAGCTTGCAAATAACCTCCTGAGCTCAAAAGAAGCCAATTATTTCTATTTTACTGATAGACACTTTAATTTTATTTATATGTATAGATTATGTACAAGTTCGCAGCATCTTTTACACAAGTTTCGAGTGCATTCTAAAGTAATCGCCTCTCGCTCTCTCTCTTTCTCCTTCGTTCCATTGTTCTTATGATGTGCGTTGTCCCGTTCTCACTTGCAACAACTTGCTTATTTAGAATTGCACAAATATTGATTTGTAATGTTACTGATGCATTATTTTGTATCCTTCTGCAGGAAGAACGACCCATTTAGAGCTGTCAAAGTCTGCGTTCATGAGCAACCTGGCTCAGTTGGTCCCCATGCCGGATTGCAATCAGTCGCCGCGGTAAGTTTTATTATGTGCGTAGAGAAATTAAGTTTCTTTGACACATTGAATAAAACTATTTTTACGGATTTTATCGCGTTTAATTTAACTAATTTTGATTTCCGACGTTTCGGTGCTTTACAGCACCCATGGTCTGAGGGGACTGAGGTGTTTGACGTCCTAATGTCATAGTTAGTTAGTTAAATTAAACGCGATAAAATCCGTAAAATAGTTTTATTCAATGTGTAGTGTTCACGTAAATATAAGAAATCATTTCTTGGACACATTTTAGTAATGCAATCCACAACATTACGACGTAACTCATTTAAAAACTACTCCACACTACAATTTCTCCTGTATTGTGGAGGTGTCTTACATAACTTCTCAGGACAAACATCCGACTCTTTTCATTCATTTTCATAGAATAAGGGTGACAAAAAGTACACAGTCCACCTGATGATAAGTGAATGCTGCTGCCCATAGACATCTACATCTATCCTCGACTAAGAATCAAAATGCAGAATGCGTTGTCACCCGTGAGGACTAAGATGGTTTGCCTTGTTTCCAGTAAAAAGGGTCTCCGGTTCTCTACACTCACCATACGAAACACAGCAGCATTAAGCTGCTATTTTACGCTGGTATTCTGTGAGAGCGTGGTCCTTCCCCGGTCGAGCCGACCCATTCGTGCTACAGCCATAATATAGCTACAGCGTGGCTCTACCACGTTGTAAAACTTACTTGGTTTGTGCCTTAAAAGGTACTCTGTGCCTCCACGCGCCCCGCACAGATATTGTTCAGATTCAGTTCAGATATTGTTAGCCGTGTAGCGGAGACGTAAGCGAATTTACTATCCCATATCATCCGTAAGGTGTCGTAGAGGCGACAGAGGGATACTGAGGCAGAAGATGGGCAGCAGCATCTTCTTGATAACAGCAATATCACAATAAAAAAACTGCGGTTGCCCACCCGTTCGCCAGGCGTGGCAACTGTGAGAATATACCCCCCAATGAATAAAGTTACGAAGAGACGGCCCCCAGTCCCCGGCGGCCCCGCTATTCCTGGCTATGGTGGCGACCATGGTATCGGCGGGGCAGGGGGTGCTAAGAATCTCCGGTGGAGGTTCGGTTGCCACCTACGACGACTCGACCTGGCAATTTATAACGCACGCACCCTGAGTACTGACGAGAAGATCCTGGAGCTGGAAGAAGAGATAGACAAGTTGCGCTGGAATATTATAGGATTATCCGAGGTCCGAAGAGGACACGGTAATCCTCGAATCCGGCAACTTGTTCTATCACCGGGAGGGCGACCATCTGTCCCAAGGAGGTGTCGGATTTATCGTCCACAAGTCTCTCGTTAACAACTTTATAAAGATTGGGAGTGTGTCGACGAGGGTTGCGTACCTTATACTCAGAATCACCAAACGGTATTCGCTGAAGGTCATACAGGTTTACGCACCAACCTCGGCACACCCCGATGAGAAGGTGGAGGAAATGTATGAGGATATCTCTAGAGCCATGCATTCTCTAAAACCCACTATACGGTGTTAATGAGAGACTTCAACGCAAAACTAGGCACAAGAGAGAACGGTCAGCTGAAAGTAGGAAATTCGGAATAGGGCAACGGAACCCAAGGGCTGTTTCTTCCAGAAGCGGCCCCACAGGAAATGGACCTGGTCGAGCCCCGACAGTTCGACAAAAATGAGATTGACTTCATTATGACGACCAGACGACAACTGTTCAGTGATGTCTCAGTGATCGCGAGGGTGAAAACCGGCAGCGATCACCGAATGGTTAGAGGCACACTGAACCTAAACGTTAAGTTTGAGAGGTCTCGTCTAATGAAGTCAACGCTCCGTCCCCCTCGTGCTCTAGTCCAAAGTTCCGAAACCTTTCTGCTCGAGTTACAAAACCGTTTCCAGTGCCTAGAAGACTGCAATGAAGTGGACGATATAAATGATAAGCTCGTGGAAAGTGTCCATGCAGTCGGAGCTAAGTTCTGCAAGACCCGCCGCAGAAGAACACAAAAACTCTCCGATCACACTCTTAATCTCATGGTTGTTAGACTATTCCGACGATATCCCGGACGTCAGTCTGAGCGAGATTAGAATGGCTCTCCAGTACCTTAAAAACGGCAAGGCCTCAGGTGAGGATGGAATTACAGCGGAGCTTCTGAAAGCGGGTGGAAAACCGGTACTTGAAGTCCTTCAGAATCTCTTTAACTCCGTCCTCCATGGTGGCACTACTCCGGAGGCGTAGAGCAGAAGTGCGGTGGTCTTGTTCTTCAAAAAAGGCGATAATGCTCTCTTAAAGAACTACAGACCGATTTCCCTTCTGAGCCGCGTCTACGTGATGTTTTCGAGAGTCATTACGAATCGTCTCGCACGCAGATTCGACGACTTCCAGCCTCCCGAACAAGCAGGTTTCCAAAAAGGCTTTAGTACCATAGACCACATACACACCCTTTGGCAAATTGTGCAGAAGACCGAAGAGTACAATCTGCCACTTTACCTTGCATATGTGGACTATGAGAAAGCCTTGATTCCGTCTAAATTGGGCGATGCTGCAGTCCTTCAGCGGTGCCAAGTTGACTGTCGGTATATCGAAGTGCTGAAGTGTTTGTACAGTAGGGCTACGATGGCTATCTGAGTACAGGATCAGAGTACGAAACCTATCCAACTGCAGGGGAGGTGTAAGACAGGGTGACGTTATATCCCGAAACTCTTCACCGCTGCATTGGAAGACGTTTTCAAGCTACTGGACTGGAAAGGATACGGTATTAACATCAATGGCGAATACATCACTCACCTTCGATTTGCCGACGATATAGTCCTTATGGCAGAATCGCTGGAGGACCTAAGCACTATGCTCAATGACCTCAATAGTGTCTCCCAACGGATAGGTCTTAAGATGAACATGGGCAAAACAAAGATTATGTTTAATGTCCATGTCACACCTATGCCGGTAGTTGTTGGGAGCACTAAGATCGAAGGTTTTGATGAGTATGTTTACCTGGGACAAATAGTCCGACTAGGTAAGTCCAACTTCGACCGAGAGGTCAATCGACGGTTTCAACTCGGTTGGGCAGCGTTCGGGAAATTACGTCACATCTTCTCGTCAGGTATACCTCAAAACTTGAAAACGAGACTGTACAACCAGTGCGTGTTGCCAGTGATGACCTATGGAACTGAGACGTGGTCCTTCACTGCTGGCCGGATGAGGAAGCTCAAGTTCGCTCATCGAACTATAGAGAGGGCTATGCTCAGAGTTTCTCTGCGTGATAAACTTAGAAATGAGGATATCCGCAGTAGAGCCAGAGTGACCGACATAGCCCAACGGATTAGTAGCTGAAGTGGCAATGGGCCGGCCATAGCTCGAAGAACCGACAACCGATGGGAAAAAGGTTCTCGAGTGGCGGTCTCGTACCGGCGGACGAAGTGTGGGGCGTCCCCACTAGATAGGTGACGACCTGGTAAGACATGCAGGAAGTCGATGGATGCAGGTGGCTCAGGACCGTGCTTTGTGGCATTCCTTGGGTGAGGCCTATGTTCAGCAGTGGACTTGTGAAGGGATGTAATGATGATGACGGGTTTTTTATTATCGCTTCAACCATTAAGCTTGTTTAATTCAATTTTATATTTTATCACCATAGGTATGGAACCCATTAGCTCCGTAACCCACGAGAAACTGTCCCACGACGTATACAAGTACCCAGTGTTCATAGACGGCCGCCTAGTCGGTTACTTCGCTGAGGACACTTTGGAGAAGTCCACAGCTTATCTACGGACCTTGAAAATAAAGGGAGCGGACATGCCTATTACCACTGAGATTGTCGTCATTCCCAAGAAACAGGTGAGTAATGTATCCTGCAAGGGCTTTTATAATAATGTTTTTTTTTTTATTAATTATTAAACATAACATTGTTAAAAATGTTGTCTTTAAATAATGGTCACTCATCATAATCATGGACACAGTGGACTTGTGATGAGGATGATGATATTATTACAGCTCATTACAAGTCCACTTCTGTCCTCCCCCAAGAAATGCCATAAAAGACACCCACCATTCAGTAGTCGATGGATGCATTTCCTGAACCACCTGCATCCATCGACAACTAGTAGGTTGTAAGATTCCTTTTCTGCCCTTGGATGCCCTTGCTAGGATTCATTTTAGGATCCCTACATAGGTGGAAAGAAGAGGAGAAAAATTATCCGTGGATCCAAGTGGACGGAGTGGAGCTAATGTTCAAATAATAAAAGGAAGTTATATTTAGTTATAATAATAATAATATCCTCCAGACCGAATTTCGGTGACGGCGGCCAGTCTCAATGGAGACTAGCTATCGTCGCAGGACAGGATTATAGTGGCTAAGTGTATGCGCAAGCACAGGAGCACTCTCTATTCCCGCACTCTCTAGTCCGATGAGACGGTAATACGACACGACCGGAGAGATCAGGCGCCGGACCAACGGCTTTACGTGCTCTGAGGCATGGGGTGAAAATGTGCGTTCAGCTTTAGAATAAATGTCTTTACGTCATTCCATCTTAATGTACAAAGTTGACAATGTAACTGTAGCCTTATTCTCGTTGGTTGAAGGTGCAAGAAAGTTCTTTCCTTATTTATATATTTTAATTTCTTTGTAGATTTGCGCGCAATACGCCGGCGTGTTTCTTTTCACCAGTGAAGCGAGGATGATGCGACCGGTCATCAACCTGTCGAACAGCCAACTCGAACTCATCGGCACCATGGAACAGCTGTACCTGGACATTGCGGTCACGCAGACTGAGATTTACAAAGGTAAGTTGATATAATGTCTGTACTTTATACAGTTTGAAACTTGTGGCCAAAGTACCTAGCTACCTAATTTCGAACTGACTTCTATCTTTTCTTATCTTTCGTTTAAAAACGATATTTCTACTAGGATTTTTCCTGTATCAAGGAGGCAGTTTACAAACACAAATTGCTTAAAGACAAACATCCAAACCCGGAACAGTTATTTGTAGTCTATACAATTACTCGTTCCGTGCGGGATCGAACCGGTTCTTAGCGCTGCATTGCTAAGCCACTGCGCTACGGAGCCTTCAACAAACTGACTGAACAGATTGGAATTTTATATTTTACTAGCGACTTTTTTCGATTTCCCAAAAACTTTCAATTTTTTCGAAAAATAGATCTCTTCTGGCATTGCTCTCTATCTGTTCATGAAGTTTAATCACAATCAACTCGCTCATTCCGAAGATTAGTCCAGACAGACAGACAGACAAAAATTTTAAAAATAGTTATTTATGTCCTAATAGCTTGCAAATAACCTCCTGAGCTTAAAAGAAGCCAATTATTTCTATTTTACTGATAGACACTTTAATTTTATTTATATGTATAGATTATGTACAAGTTCGCAGCATCTTTTACACAATAGTAATCGGCCTTCGCTCTCTCTCTTTCTCCCTTCGTTCCATTGTTCTTATGATATGCGTTGTCCCGTTCTCACTTGCAACAACTTGCTTATTTAGAATTGCACAAATATTGATTTGTAATGTTACTGATGCATTATTTTGTATCCTTCTGCAGGAAGAACGACCCATTTAGAGCTGTCAAAGTCTGCGTTCATGAGCAACCTGGCTCAGTTGGTCCCCATGCCGGATTGCAATCAGTCGCCGCGGTAAGTTTTATTATGTGCGTAGAGAAATTAAGTTTCTTTGACACATTGAATAAAACTATTTTTACGGATTTTATCGCGTTTAATTTAACTAATTTTGATTTCCGACGTTTCGGTGCTTTACAGCACCCATGGTCTGAGGGGACTGAGGTGTTTGACGTCCTAATGTCATAGTTAGTTAGTTAAATTAAACGCGATAAAATCCGTAAAATAGTTTTATTCAATGTGTAGTGTTCATGTAAATATAAGAAATCATTTCTTTGACACATTTTTAGTAATCCAGTCCACAAAATTACGACTTAACCTCATTTAAAAAAAACTACTCCACACTAGAATTTCTCCTGAATTGTGGAGGTGTCTTACATACATAACTTCTCAAGCACAAACATCCAACTCTTTTTCATTAATTTTCATACAATAAGGGTGAAAAACGAGCACACAGTCCACCTGATGATAAGTGAATGCTGCGGCCCATAGACATCTACATCTATCCTCGATTACGAATCAAAATGCAGAATGCGTTGTCACCCTTGAGGACTAAGATGGTATGCCTTGTTTCCAGTAAAAAGGGTCTCCGGCTCTCTACACTCACCATACGAAACACAGCAGCATTAAGCTGCAGTTTTACGCTGGTATTCTGTGAGAACGTGGTCCTGCCACGTGGACCCATTCGTACTACAACCATAATATAGCTACAGCGTATAAGAGTTTACTATAGGGACAACTTACCAAAAGATAGACTAGAACAGAATAGAATAGAATCATTTTTATTCAATATAGATTACAAGAATACTAATTGAAAGTAATTTAAGCTTTACCGCTGGTTCGAAAAAAAACCTCTGATGTAGAAAGAATCAGCAAGAAACCCAGGAGAACCAGCAAGAAACTCAGACTAGATCTAAAATCTCGGTTCCTAATTAAAAATGTGGTTGAGAAATTAGTAATATACGAAACGTCTACAATCAGACATTTGTAATCATCATTACTAACATTTTCCATGCACTTATGCACACACCCACATATGTATACACACACCACTACCCATACATGCACACACATGCACGCACGAAAGCAACTTGGCTCCCAAAAAAAAGGGGTGTCTGTATTAGACAGTATGAGAATAAATGCTTATTTACTTCATCATCATCAGCTCCCAACAACTACCGGCATACGTGTGACATGGACTTTATACATGATCTTTGTTTTGTCCATGTTCATCTTATGGTCGGCAAATCGAAGGTGAGTGATGTACTCGCCATTGATGTTAATACCGTATCCTTTCCAGTCCAGTAGCTTGAAAACGTCTTCCAATGCAGCGGTGAAAAGTTTCGGGGATATAACGTCACCATGTCTTACTCCTCTCTGCAGTTGAATAGGTTTCGTACTCTAGTTCTGTACTCGGATAGCCATCGTAGCCCTACTGTACAAACATTTCAGCACTTCGATATACCGACAGTCAAATTGGCACCGCTGAAGGGACTGCAGCACCACCCAAATATCAACGGAATCAAATGCTTTCTCATAGTCCACATACGCTAGACATAGTGGCAAATTGTACTCCTCGGTCTTCTGTACAATTTGCCGAAGGGTATGTATGTGGTCTATGGTGCTAAAGCCTTTTCGGAAATCGGCTTATTCGGGAGGCTGGAAGTCGTCGAGTCTGCATTCGAGACGATTCGTAATGACTTTCGAAAACAGCACGTAGACGCGGCTCAGAAGGGAAATCGGTCTGTAGTTCTTCAAGAGAGCATTGGCGCCTTTCTTGAAGAACCACCGCACCACCGCACTTCCGCTCCACGCCTCCGGAGTAGTGCCACCATGAAGGATGGAATTAAAGAGCTCCTGAAGGACTTCAAGTACTGGTTTTCCATCTTTTGGAAGCTCCTTATTTACGTATTCAAATGAAAATCCTATTCAAAGTATAATGGTCTTTTATATTAATATTCACTTAATATGTAATAAAAGCTTATCAAATGTGACATCTAATCTAATATATAAAAATTTATGTTTGTTTGTTCGTATTGTTACTGTGAATCTCTAAAGGTACTCCAAAACGACAGAAGACTTCATAAACTAGTTTATCTGCAACTGTTAAAGCTTCTTGATTTGGAATGGCGAAGACTTCTGGCCACTTAGTGCGC
This sequence comes from Parnassius orleans, assembly GCA_029286625.1. Lineage (NCBI taxonomy): Eukaryota > Metazoa > Arthropoda > Insecta > Lepidoptera > Papilionidae > Parnassius > Parnassius orleans. Next base: position 2,111,734 of record JAGSMP010000089.1, read on the forward strand.
CAGAAGTCCATCACAACCGTGAAATACTTGTTACCACTTTCACTTTCCGGAAACGGCCCCGCAACGTCAAGGGCTATCCACTCCCATGGCGCACCAACATTGTACAATTTCAATGCACCTTCACTACGAGTCTGAGGTCCCTTTACAGCCGCACAACTTGTACATTTGCGACACCAGTCCTCGACATCTTCACGATAGTAGACCCAGTAAAACCGTTCTCGGATCTTCAGTAGAGTTCGTTTAACTCCCAGATGGCCTCCTGAACAACCATTATGGTACAGCTGTGGAACATCCGGTACTTTAGGGACAACCATTTGCAAATGACAACTGTCTCCCCGACCATTTTCCCATTTACGGCACAGGACTCCATACTGAATCAGCAAGCTGTCCCATTGGGACCAATAGCTTTTCGTGGTCAAAATCATGCTGAGACGTCGCTCCACTTGGGCTTAGGAGCACTGGCCTTCATCCATTCCACAATCGGCTTGATGTCCGAATCTTCCTGCTGTGCATGTTGTAGGCTGTCCTTCCACTCATTGCTGAGCTGGTCTGTCTTGAGCAGATACCACTTCCTTACCCTCTTGCCTAGTACAATGCTTGCAATCTTCAGAACAAGGTGTTCTTGACAATGCATCTGCGTTGCCATGAGATTTCCCGCTGCGATGTTCGATCACAAAGTCGTATTCCTGCAGTAGTTCATTCCATCTCGCAACTTGTCCTTCTGGATTTTTGAACTGCAATAGCCATTTCAGTGCAGCATGGTCAGTTCGTAAGTGAAATTTCCGCCCCAGAAGATATTTGCTAAAATGCTGCAACGACTTTACCACAGCAAGCAATTCCCGTCTATTAAGGAACTATTGTGTCACACACAATAGTTCCTTTCCTGCTTTGACAACGACTTGCTGAAGTACGCTATCACAACCTCTTGATCACCATTCCGTTGAGACAACACACCGCCAAGTCCTATATCACTTGCGTCTGTGTCAACTATAAATTCCTTGCCCGCATCAGGGTACCCCAAAATAGGTGTTTTGCACAGACTGTCCTTGAGCTCTTGGAATGCGATATCGCAACTTTCATCCCAGCAGAAATGTCGCTTCTCCTCGGTTAGCTTCTGCAGAGGTTTGGCTATATCTGCAAAGTTCTTCACAAATCGCCGGTAATAGGAGCACTAACCCAAAAAAACTCTAACCTAAGTCTTGTCTTTTGGAACCGGCCAATCCGTGACAGCGGCAATTTTCTCTGGGTCCATGCCTTCTTCCGACACTACATACCCCAAAAAGCTAACTTGCCGTTTGAATAGTGAACATTTCTTCGGACTCAACTTGAGGTTGGCACTCTGGATCTTCATGAGCACGCGTTCCAGGTTTTGAAGGTGTTCTCAAACGTAAGGCCTACGATGATGATGAAGTAGACCAGATAGGCATCGCCAATTAGCCCGGTAAGTAGAAGCTCCATCAACCTTTCAAACGTTGCTGGAGCATTGCACAATCCAAACGGCATAACTTTAAATTGCCACAGACCCTTTCCTGTCCAGAATGCAGTTTTTTCATTGTCCTTAGGGTCAATTTCAACCTGCCAGTAGGCATTTTTCAGGTCCAGCGTGCTAAACCACTTTACTCCTGTAAGCATGTTCATCAATACTTGGCAAGGGATAGCTGTCCTTCTTCGTAACGTCGTTCAATCCGTCCTTTTTCTTTACCGACACCACAGGTGAACACCATGGACTAGATGAAGGTTCAATAACACCATCCTTACGCGGCGTACTTGAGTAACAACTTCTTCGCCTTGACCATTTCATTCGGGGAGAGAACGCTGCGACAGTCTTCTTCTGGGGGCCCAGTCGATAGATATTGACACTGACGCAACCAATCCACTTTCTCACTAGTACCAACCAGTGTGCCTTTTTCTATAATCTGTTCCTGATCACAAAGTTTCAGCACACGTAATCCTGAGACGTCGGTGGTTCTGACCAAGGTTCGAGCCACTTTCCATGAAAGGTCATTGTCTACCCTTTCCACGAGTACACAACGATGAGCTTGCCCAGGATTCCGAGGAAGATTAACCGGCACAATCGTTTCCGATCTCGGCGGAAGAACAATCTTCTTAAGGCTGTACACATTCCCTGGTAACGCCCCTTTCACGAAAAGTTGCTCTTGTCCACATTTCAAAACACCTTGCTTCGATCACACACAAAACACCACGTCGATCTCACAACAATTCTTCCTCATAAGTCTAGGCCCAGGATGCAGTCGTCCATTATATCAGCCACGATGACATTATGCAGGTAGATCATGTTGCCTAGCTCCAACTCCATCTCCTTTTCTCCACGGACGGTTATGCGCTGACCGGTGGCTGTCACCAAATTAATGCGTTCTCGGTTGTATGAGGAGCCCCCAAGGAACTGACTTATAAGTTGGGAACTGACAACCGTGCGAGAGGCTCCAGTGTCGAGGTCAGTTTACACGGCGTTTCGTTGACCTCACTCTTGATGATTAGGCTGTTCCCATCATGGGTTTGTGAGATCGAAATCCTTGGGGCTCTTTTAACATCTTTACTCGACTTTACTCGTTTCCTGCTGCTGCTGGGCGGTGCTGTTAGCCGCACTACCCTGTCGAGATCGATCACCTCCCTTTCTACAGTTGGCTTAGGCAGCTGGATCGTAGATGGCCCCTTTCCCACAGCCGTAGCACCTAGGGCTGTATCCTTTATTGCGGCCGCGAACTATAGCTGCTGCATCCTCCTGACGCGATGGGAACGATGATCCTGCCGCACGGCTTCCACCTCCAGTGCATGGGTCAAGGCGTCCTTAAGCGTCTCGTGGTGACCGAGCCTCACAGCAGCTCTGACTTCAAGGTCGCGGATGCCGTCGATGAATGTCTGCACCAGGTTCCCTACAATGAGTGCAGGTACAGACTGGTATACTTTTCGAACCAGCTTCTCCTCCTCAAGGACCCACTGCTGCAGGTTTTCGTTGCTGCGTTGCACGCAATCTTTGAGCTGCGCACGAAAGACGTGTTCCAGGTGAGCGTCGCCATATCTCGCCTCAATGCCTCAAATAGCTGCTCGTAAGTCACTTCCTTACCGAGAGCTTCCGGAACAGTTAAATCTGGTCGCGCAGGCCTAGGGTGAGAGCAGTCATGACCTGACTTTTATTCCAGCCGTTCGCCTTCATGGCAGCCTCGAACTGGATTTTGTAGGCCGACCAGGAAGAAGTCCCGTCGAACGGCGGCACTTTGAGTCCACGTAGCGAAGGTGTTGTAGCTACCACGAGCTGTAATGCCATCCCCAAGTTTGAGGTCGTCCAGCGTTTTCTTCACGTCAGCCATCATGTTGTCAACCCGATTGTTCACTTGGTCGATTCGGGTTTCAGCTTCCGACAGGCGGTTGTCATGTTGAGCAACCCTATCCTTCACCTCCCTTATCTCTTTCCCGAAGGTAGCGTGAAGGTCCTTCATGAGGAGCATCTGCTCTTCCTTATCGCGTTTGAGCTGCTCTTCCAAACGACGGGCCTGTTCCTCCTGTCGGCGGGCATGTTCCTCCTGTCGGCGGGCCTGTTCCTCCTGTCGGCGAGCCTGCTCCTGCAGCATCATCATCAGAGCACCTAAGTCAGGTGCTGCAGATGCAGGAGCTGCTGACGGGCCGGCCTCCGTGGTCGGCAGCTGGCCCTCCGACGTCTGCGGCGTTGCACCACCAAATCGTCTCTGGTCCGTCTCCTGCTGGCGTTGACTTCGGGTACGGATACCCTCCGTGTCGTCCTTTGGTAAAATCGGCATGATTTGATCCCACTTCTGACACCAATTGTTACGAGCTTGGGGTTCGAGACAATTAAAACTGCCGAGTGAATTACCAAAATTGACACTTTAATTACAGAACACTAATTACAACTTAAAACCACACTAATAACAAAACACAATTGTACTACTGATCACTTTAGTTCGCAGTTGTATCGCTTCGAAGTATTCGCTTGTATCGCCAACTCAACACTGACCCCGGTCGCGGTCTATACCGGCCTTATATAGGGCCTCAGATAGTTCCAGAATCTTCTACTGTAGAAACATCTAGAATGTTCGAGTACATACCGGTCCCGATTGACTAGGTGTCGATAGTTCTAGAAAGTTCTTCCATGGAAATTTCTAGAAGGATCTTGACTCTCCTAGTTCTGCTACTCGATACTAGAGGGCGCTAGTGGTAACTAGTGTTGCCATGTACCAGGCATTAATGGTGGCGCTCAACAGTTTTTTATGAGCTGCCATACCGTTCATCAGATTGCGGTAAAACTTTGTCAACTTATTGATTGCACTTGCGCGGAGGTTATAGGCATAGTACAATTAACTTACAGTAGGTAGCGTGCGTATCGTACCAACAAATTTATTTGAAAATTATATATCATGCAATTTCAATGAATGTATTATCATTCTTAATTAAACAATATAACTCTTCTAAATTTAAAACGATATTTACTCAATTATTTCTTCTGCGGCTGCTTGGCGCCGAGTATTATCAGCTAATAAAGAACAATTGCCCCATGTGTGATAGACCATCACCTGAGAACGGCTAGACGGATTTTGATGGTTTTTTGTGTGTGTGTTTGAGTGGACCCCTGGATGGTTTAGGTTCACAACTGGACACGGTAGGTGGCGCTATTGTCAAGATACAGAAATCACGCGTGCGAAGCCTGGGCGGATCGCTAGTCTATACAAATAAATAAAATTGGAGTGTCTGTATGTAATGTCAAAATAACAGCTTTTCACTAAATGCATATGAAAGTATATACTTATAACAAAAACATAATTTTTATAAAAATTTTGTCTGTCTGTCTGTTTGTTCCGGCTAATCTCCGAAACGGCTGGACCGATTTTGATGGGACTTTCACTGGCAGATAGCTGATGTTATAAGGAGTAACTAAGGCTACTTTTATTTAAGAAAGTTAGGGTTCCGCGCAAAAAAATTAAAAACCTAAATTAAGCGAAGTCGCGGAGAACAGCTAGTATGTAATAAATACTTATAAAATGTAACATCTAATTGTTTGTTCTACATATTTAGAAAGACCCTCGTAGATTTCTGAGAACTGAGTCACATTTTTTAGTTTAGTACTGAAGATGTTATGACTGCCCCGTCCAGGTACCCGATTAAGCGAGGTCCTGATTATCAAGACTCCACTGTTACCGTCACCGTTACAGCCTATTAAAGTCCACTGCTGAACATAGGCCTTCTCCCATAGATTGCCTCATAGGTAGAATATTTGCCATTGTTGCCACGCTTGGCAAGCGGATTAGCAACCGCAGTTTTTTTTTAGTCGTTATTATACTTCAATGTATAACATTTTAAATTAATTTAATTATTTCCATTTAACCATTGTTCACCAGAAACATGTACCAATGCCAAATGGGTAAACAGACCATGGGCACGCCGATCCACACGTGGTCCACGAACGGGGAGACCAAGTTATACCGGCTGCAGACGCCCGCAACGCCATTGTTCCGACCCACGCACTATGACAACGTGGGCTTGGACGACTATCCCTGCGGAACCAACGCTATAGTGGCAGTTATCTCTTATACCGTAAGTATTTTCACTTCTACCCACTTTATTCGTTTCTTCATTGCAGTAAATTTTTTACGTTTTCTTTAATTTGATTTGTCTAACAGGTTTGTGACTTAGCATTAATATATTATAAAAGTTAGATTAAGACTTTTTAATTTTTTTTAAAAATTAAAAATTTGATTCAATAAATAAATTATTATTCTTTATCGGCCTTACTAATAGATAGCGGCGCGAGTCGTGGGTACTAAGTGACAGTATTTGGGCATGTACATTTTCCAGCCACTATACTGCAGGCGAATGACATGTGAATATCCAATAGATAACGAAGATTAACTAACGGACCAATCATGTAAGAGAATGTTCACCGTACCCACCCCGCACTCTTGTGCTTCACCACGATATATCGATTATTACGCAGCCTTTTTTTTTGAGCTTTTACCTGCGGCTCCATTCACATTGAATTGTAAGCGGATTATTGTTTTATTATCGACTAAATCTTTCGACTAAAACTTTTTTGCTAAAATTATATAACCTATGTCCTATTCTGGATTGTTCTTGCCTAGTTTCATCAAAATCCTTTAATTAGTTTTTGCGTGATTGAGAAGTAAACATACAACCATCAAAAACAAACTTTTGCATTTATAATATTAGTAGGATACTCGTTCTTTAATTGAAATTGAATTGAGGAAGAATTAGTTTCCACCGCATCCATGCTGAGTGATGCAGGAAGTCGAGGGATGGCAGGTGGCACAGGACCGTGTTTTGTAGCATTACTTGTGGGAGATCTATGTTCAGCAGTGGTGATGTGATGAATGATGTATGGTGATGATGATGAATTTTCACTGTCACACAAATTAAATAAATATAAAGTAACACAAAACAAACCAAAGTCCAATAAAATTAATTGGACGCTCAGAAAATTAATGTCCTCAAGACCGAATTTCGGTCACGGACGGCCTTCAACAGAGACAAGTCAACTAGTCAATCAACTAGTGAACCATCTGCGCAGGAATGGATTGGTGCATTTGATGGATATAGTTCACGAGTATATCTATCATAGCATAACAAGCACAGGTACACTCTCCATTCCTGTACTCTTTAATTAACACCTCTGTATCTATTACCATTTCAAAATGAGGTTCTTCAGTGAGCCGAAACGACAAAACGAACTTCGTATCCTCTTTATTGTCACTTTTTAAAAGCCAATGATACAAAATTCATAATCAAAAATGAAATAGAAACGACCCATAGATAATCACAGTGTGTTCCATAGTAAAACTAGCGATCCGCCCCGGCTTCGCACGGGTGATTTCTGGATCTCGACAACAGCGCCACTACTAGCTACCTAGCTTTGTAATCAGATAAGAATACCAGATGACTTATTTGTTATGTACTTCTCATTAAGTGAACAATGTTGTTTTGAGAAATAAAGTTTCTTTAAACCTAAGTAATAATAACCGTGTAATGGCGGTGTAAGAATGTCCACTAGCCCATATCGTCCTGTGAGTGTCTTAAGACGCGACAGAGGGAAAATTAAACAGGAGATGGGCAGCAGCATCTTTTTTTTTTTATATTATAGGGTGACAAACGAGCACACAGTCCACCTAATGGTAAGTGGTTGCTGTGACCCATAGACATCTACATCCATTTTCAATGAAGAATTAAAATGCAGATGTGTTGTCACCCGTGAGGACTAAGATGGAATGCCTCTTTTCCAGTAAAAAGGGTCTCCGGTTCTCTACACTCACCATACGAAACACAGCAGTGTTAAGCTGCTATTTTACGCTGGTATTCTGTGAGAGCGTGGTCCTTCCCCAATCGAGCCGATCCATTCGTGCTACAACTATACTACTAATATAGCTGCAGCATGGCTCTACCACGTAGGCCTATCTGATAACAACACAAAATAATAAAAAACTGCGGCTGCCAACCCGCTTGCCAAACGTGGCAACTATGGCAAAATTCCCCAATGAGGCAATCTATCAGGGAGGCCTATGTTCAGCGGCGGACTTTTATATACTGTAATGGAATGGATGAATGGATGACTTTCCACACGACGCCGTTGCTACGTAGGTCATCGTTACTGGTGACGAGACATGGATCTATCAATATGATCCGGAAAATAAAAGGCAATCAACGGTATGGGTCTACTCAGAAGGACAGTTACCGACAAAACTGCAAAGACCTCGCAACGTCGGCAAAAAAATGGTGGCTAGTTTTTTTTCGCGGAGCGGACATTTGTCGACGTCAATGTTGGAAAATTGTAGGTCAGTCAACTCTGAATGGTATACTACAGTTGCATTACCCAAAGCGTTTCAAGCTGTGCGGGAAAGAAGACCAAAGACCGGCTTTGGGAAATCATGCTGCATCACGATAACGCTTCTTCAAATACCTCCCTTAGAACAAAAGCATTTATTAAGGAATCTGGTGTTGAAACTCTAAGTCACCCACTCTACAGCCCTGACTTAGCTCCTTGTGATTTCTTTTTGTTCCCAAGAGTCAAAGAAAAATAAAAGGCAAGTTTTTTTCAAGCGCCGAAGAAGCCGTGGCTGCCTACGAAGAAGCGATTTCCGACCTGTCAGATCAAGACTGGCAAAAGTGTTTTCAGAGTTTGTTTAGGCGAATGGAACTTTGTATTTTGAAAAGATGTAAAATAAATATTAATAGTATCTAGAATACTTTTTGTATATCTCAAAACTTATTGAGTGTCCTACGTACTATTCTGTCGCGGTTTCTTTTTCTAGGGCTACGACATGGAAGACGCTATGATAATCAACAAGTCCTCGTACGAGCGAGGTCTGGCTGCCGGCTCGGTGCAAGGCGGACTTCATCGAGCTTAATCACGCCTCCTCGTATTTCTGGCGTGACCCCAACAAACCAGAACTCGCTACGCACATCGACGAGGACGGACTTCAGCAGTAGGGGCCGGGTTCAGCCGAGGATCCTTTCTATTGGTAAGTCTATTTATTTATTTTATTATTAAACCAGCTTTTAAAACAGCAACGCCTTTATCCTTATTTTTCCGCTGAACCTTTCTTATATATATTATATTATTATCTGTGTTCCAAATTTGTTTAGCCGTTTTTATAGGACAAGGGTGACAAGCGAGCACATAGTCCACCTGATGGTAAGTGGTTGCTGTGACCCATAGACATCTACATCCATTTTCAATGAAGAATTAAAATGCAGATGTGTTGTCACCCGTGAGGACTAAGATGGAATGCCTCTTTTCCAGTAAAAGGGTCTCCGGTTCTCTACACTCACCATACGAAACACAGCAGCATTAAGCTGCTATTTTACGCTGGTATTCTGTGAGAGCGTGGTCCTTCCCGGTCGAGCCGGCCCATTCGTGCTACAACTATACTACTAGTATAGCTGCAGCATGGCTCTACCACGTAGGCTATCTGATAACAACTCAAAATAATAAAAACTGCGGCTGCCAACCCGCTTGCCAAACGTGGCAACTATGGCAAAATTCCCCAATGAGGCAATCTATCAGGAGGCCTATGTTCAGCGGCGGACTTTTATATACTGTAATGGAATGGATGAATGGATGACTTTCCACACGACGCCGTTGCTACGTAGGTCATCGTTACTGGTGACGAGACATGGATCTATCAATATGATCCGGAAAATAAAAGGCAATCAACGGTATGGGTCTACTCAGAAGGACAGTTACCGACAAAACTGCAAAGACCTCGCAACGTCGGCAAAAAAATGGTGGCTAGTTTTTTTTCGCGGAGCGGACATTTGTCGACGTCAATGTTGGAAAATTGTAGGTCAGTCAACTCTGAATGGTATACTACAGTTGCATTACCCAAAGCGTTTCAAGCTGTGCGGGAAAGAAGACCAAAGACCGGCTTTGGGAAATCATGCTGCATCACGATAACGCTTCTTCAAATGCCTCCTTAGAACAAAAGCATTTATTAAGGAATCTGGTGTTGAAACTCTAAGTCACCCACTCTACAGCCCTGACTTAGCTCCTTGTGATTTCTTTTTGTTCCCAAGAGTCAAAGAAAAATAAAAGGCAAGTTTTTTTCAAGCGCCGAAGAAGCCGTGGCTGCCTACGAAGCGATTTCCGACCTGTCAGATCAAGACTGGCAAAAGTGTTTTCAGAGTTTGTTTAGGCGAATGGAACTTTGTATTTTGAAAAGATGTAAAATAAATATTAATAGTATCTAGAATACTTTTTGTATATCTCAAAACTTATTGAGTGTCCTACGTACTATTCTGTCGCGGTTTCTTTTTCTAGGGCTACGACATGGAAGACGCGATGATAATCAACAAGTCCTCGTACGAGCGAGGTCTGGCTGCCGGCTCGGTGTACAAGGCGGACTTCATCGAGCTTAATCACGCCTCCTCGTATTTCTGGCGTGACCCCAACAAACCAGAACTCGCTACGCACATCGACGAGGACGGACTTCCAGCAGTGGGGGCCCGGGTTCAGCCCGAAGATCCTTTCTATTGGTGAGTCTATTTATTTATTTTTATTATTAAACTAGCTTTTAAAACAGCAACGCCTTTTTCCTTATTTTTCCGCTGAACCTTTCTTATATATATTATATTATTATCTATGTTCCAAATTTCATCCAAATATGTTAAGCCGTTTTTTATAGGACAAGGGTGACAAGCGAGCACATGGTAAGCGGGTCCTATGGCCCATAGACATCTACATCTATCATGGATTAAGGATTAAAATGCAGATTCGTACCACTCCTAAAGATTAAGATAAAAGTGTGTATATGTGTAAAGTGTGAAAAGGGTCTCCGATTCTTCACGCTCACCATATGAAACAGATGCATTAATCTTGTTTCACGCTGGTTCTCACAGAATGAGAATGTGGTCGTACTCGGCCGAAGTGAGCCATTCATGCTGCAGCTATGCATAGCTAGCATAGCTGCAGCGTGGCTCTACGACGTACGTTGCTGTGTTATTGATTATTATACATGGAAAATGGACGAACAAGTCGTTCATAAAATGAACTTAAACAATTAGAGTGTATTTAATGCCATGTGGCAATCTCTGCCACACTGAAGTACGACGCTGAAGATACCAAAAATCTTAGTTTTTTTAATTAAGATTTTTGGTTTGGATGCTTGTCCTTTAAGTCATGTCTTCGTTTCATTCGAGATCTTTGTTTTTATAGATTTTCAGTATCAAGTGATAATAATCCTTCGTAGTACACTGCTTCACAATATGTTGATGTGTCACATTGCGTAGTTTTTGGGAGATATTGACGGCAAGTTGAGACATCAGACAGTTGGCGATAGTGTTGCCTTAGTTAAATAGTAGCGCCTAAGTAGACAGACACCTTATCTTGAGATTCACATCACCATCGGAGCACTTCTCTCACCGTTTCCACTAATAGTTCACATGCGCAGATATTTAATACACAAAATCGCACCACTTTTTCATATCAAAATCCACTTCAAACCATTATTTAAACAATAATAAAGCAATCCGCCGCCGGTCAAGTTCCCAAGAGAAAACTCCTAATGCTGTTGTTTTGATGTTAAGACATAGTGTATAGAAGAAATATAGACCTGACTTCAGAATGTGATTTTTTTTTTAGTTCTTTGAAGTCAAGTTTTACTTTTTATTTAAAGTAAAATTTTCATTGTATGCAGTTATCTTTTTTTCTTTGGTTATGGCTCGTACTATTTGTACTTTTGCTAGTGCCAAGTACTAAGAAATTATCTCTATATATAAAAAATCAATTGCTGTCCGTTAAATCATGAAAATGGCTGGACTAGACCTATTTTGATGAAATTTTCTGTGTGTTTTAGTGAGTCCCTGGTTGGTTTAGATTCTCAATCGGACCCTGTAGGTGGAGCTGTTGTCGAGATATAGAAATCATTCGTGCGAAGCCCTAGACAGATAGTCTATACATATATACAAATAAATAAAATTGAAGTGTCTGTTTGTAATGTTAAAATAACAGCTTTTTACTAATATTGCATATTAAATTATATACGGTACTAATAACAAAAAAACAATTTTTTTAATTTTTGTCTGTCTGTCTTTTTGTTCCGACTAATATCCGAAACGGCTGGACCGATTTTGACGGGACTTTCACTGGCAGATAGCTGATGTTATAAGGAGTAACTTAGGATACTTTTATTTAAGAAAAAGAAATAGGGTTCGGCGCAACCATTAAATCGTAGTAAATTCCACGCGGACGAAGTCGCGAGGGACAGCTAATTCTTTAATATAATTTGTTTCAAAGTTTCTCCACAATATGTTGATGCGTTATATTGCGAAGTTCTTGGGTGATTTTGATGGGTGCTTGAGCCAGCTACAGTCGATGACGATAGTATCTCAAGGTGCCCAACCAGACACAATAACTTGAATTTCACGTCACCATCGGAGCACTTGTTTCATCGTTCCCACAAATAGTTCACATGTGTTGACATTTAATACACAAATTTGCTACACTTTTACGTACCCACTAAACGATAAAACAGGAGCAGCAATCCACCAGCGGTCAAGTTCCCGCCAAAATTTAGTTGTTTTATTTTATAGAATAAGTGTGACAGACGAGCACACAGTCCACCTGATGGTAAGTAGATGCTGTGGCCCATAGACATCTACATCTAGTAAAAAGGGTCTCCGGTTCTCTCTACACTCAACATACGAAACAGCAGCATTAAGCTACTATTTTACGCTGGTATTCTGTGAGAGCGTGGTTCCCCGGTCGAGCCGACCCATTCGTGCTACAGCCATAATATAGCTGCAGCGTGGCTCTACCACGGATAAAGTATGCAGTTTTATCGAACGTCCCAACAGTAGTTTAGTTTCAAGTTTTTGTTCAGTTTCTACGACAGCGAGAAGAGTCAGTTCGTGGTGTCGAAGTTCCACGGCAAGGAGGAAGTGTTCGTGGACAGCGTGCGGCTGTGCGGGGACTTCTCGCCGCGCGCCCCGCGCAAAGCCTGCGTCGTGCTCAGGATACAGGTGACCAATTCAACCAATATTACGGATTTTATCCCATTAAATTTAACTTATTTATCGTTGCCCCTTACAGCCTATTAAAGTCCATTGCTGAACATAGGCCTCCCCCATAGATTGCCTCATAGGGATATTTGCAATCGCAGTTTTTTTTATTTTTAGTCATTATTAGGAAAACGCTGCTGTCCATCTCCTGGTTTGTTTCCCACTGTCGCCTCTTACGACACCCACGGGTTGATATGGTGTAGTGGATATTCTTACACGACCACTACACGATAAGCACAACTGTACGAGTCCATGAGCAAAGAAATAAAAAAGTAACTTTCTATGAATGCCAGTTACTGGGTTTTGATATGGGACAGCCGAATCTTCACCTGCGCGGGCGGGAGACAAAAATTTTATCCCCTGATTATATCCACTGACAAGAGATAAAATTATCTTGTTATGTCAAACGGGGAGAAGTATATCCCCGTTTGACATATCGAGTAGACATATATATCCCGTCCGTAGCATGGAGCCAAATGAAAGATAAAAAATTATGCTTTTTTGACATTTGAAAGGTTCAATTTTATCCTAGTTCATTGGACGTGGGTTGAAGTTTATATTCATACAAAAAAAATCTAAGTCTAAGTCTATCTCCCATTTTATCTACTGTGGATATTATATTCACCGGTGTGCCCATGCTCTAAGGGTGGATAAAACTAAGCGAGGGGATAAACATTTTCTCCTTTCCCCGGGGATAAAATTGTCTCCTGCCCATGCTAGCCCTGCTGTATAATGATTCCTTATATTTATAGTAATACTTGACGTCGAATAAAACCAATATTACGAATTCCTTCCTTCACTCTCATAGTCCGATGGGACGGTAATCCGACACGAAATAATCTAATATAATATCTTATATATAAAAATTAATTTTTGTTTGTTCGTATTTTATGCACTTCCGCGAAGTTTATAGGCATAGTACAATTGGTGGCGCGCGTATCGTACCGACAAATTTATTTGAAAGTTATATACAATTCAACTTCAATGAATGTATTATCATTCCTAATCGAACAATATAACTGTTCCAAATTTAAAACGACATTTCCGCAATTGTTTCTTCTGCGGCTGCAACGCGCCGGGTACCAGCTGGTAATAAATAAAAATAAAACATTCCGCAGCGCAACCCAACAGTGGGCGACAAGTTCGCGTCACGCGCTGGGCAAAAGGGCATCTGCTCCCAGAAGTGGGCCGCCGAGGACCTGCCCTTCACGGAGACCGGCCTCATCCCCGACATTCTGTTCAACCCGCACGGCTTCCCGTCTCGTATGACCATCGCCATGATGATCGAGTGCATGGCGGGGAAGGCGGCCAGCCTGCATGGACACGTGAGTTAGAAAATATTATTTATTTATTTCTTAACAACAAAAGTAACATTATATTATAAACACAAGTAACTTATGGGAAACTTTTATTTAAAACTAACTTCTGTAATTAAATGACATTGTGTAACAGAAACAGAAACAGAAACTTTTTTATTCAATATAGATTATAAATAATACTTATTGAAAGTCACTCTTTTGTCTAATTACCACTGGTTCGAAAAAAAACCTCTGTCCTGGGAAGAACCAGCAAGAAACCCAGCGGGACTTTTTTTTTAAATAACAGCTTACAATCATGTATATTACACAATTAACCACACAAACAAATTAGAAACAGCCTGGCAGCGAACACCTCATTCCCAGCAGTTATTATCATCCATAAATTCCTTAACATTATAATAACCCTTTATACAAACTATGTTTAATAAAGTTTTTGAATTTTGAGCAGGTCAATTTTGTATATTTTCTGGGATTTTGTTGTAAGCGTATACATCGCCAAGAATGAATTACTGACTCGGTGGAGTCGAGTATGGTACTACTAGCTTGTGTTTGTTCTTAGTATTTACAGAATGAATATCTTATTTTTGTATAACTACTTTTATTTTTTGTGTGTAAATTACATTTTCATAAATGTATTGAGAGGCCAAAGTTAATATATTAATTTCCTTAAATTTTTGTCTGAGCGACTCTTTAGGTTTTAAATCATAGATTGCTCTTATGGCCCTTCTGTAAAACAAATATAATTTCAGTGTCAGTTGCATGTCCCCATAGCAAAATACCATACGACATTATGCTATGGAAATAGCTAAATAAACAAGTCTAGCTGTTTCCACACTGGTAAGATTTCTAATCTTTTTACAGCATATGCTGCAGAACTAAGTCTGCTTGCTAACTTTGATATATGGGGCTCCATTGAAGCTTAGCGTCTAGTGTTATTCAAGAAAATGGTGGTATCGACAAGACTCAGTTCCTCCCATTTAAAATTACATTAGTATTTAATTGTCTGACATTTGGAGTCATGAACTTCATACATTTCGTTTTAGTGCTATTTAAATGCAAGTTATTAACATTAAACCAATTTACTAATTTAGGTATAGCATTATTTACTTCGTCATATTTTAATAATTGTCGTTTTAATTTGAAAATTAATGAAGTGTCATCAGCAAATAATACTATATTAAGGTTATCCCCTACTATGTAGGTAAGTCATTAATATATACAAGAAAGGAAAGAAATTGAGCCTTGAGGCACGCCCATTGTACTATCGACTGGAAGAGCTCATACTATTAATGACAACTTTTTGAGTTCTGTTACTTAAATATGAAACAATTAATTTAAAAGCATTACTTACACCGTAGTGCTGTAGTTTCCTGATTAATGTTTCATGGTGAACACAATCGAAGGCTTTGGATAGGTCACAGAATATACCCAAAGCATCCTGTGAATTTTCCATGCATTGAAAATATATTTAATCAGCTCAACACCAGCATCAGTTGTCGAGCGACCTTGTGAAACAATTGATTTTTATAAGTAAATTATTAACATTAAAAAATTAACATTTGATCAAAATAATTTTTCAAAAATTTTATAGTGTTGGCAGTACAGAAATGGGTCTAAAATTGGCGGGGTCTAATAACTACTAGATTTAAATAAAGGTATTACTTTACTATGCTTCATCAAATCAGGAAACACACCATATTCGATACTAGTATTAAAAATAATAGCTAGTTGAGGCGCGATTATATCGATTATAGACGCAATAACTTTAACGGAAATGCCCCACAGATCCGCAGTTTTCTTAACATCAATAGTTTTAAAATATTTTATAATATCTTTTGATGATATTTTATGAAATGTAAAATTCTTTGTACACGCATTTACATTTTGTTTAAGCAATGATTCGGCGACGGCAGGAGAAGAATTCAGTGACATAGTGGTTAAGATCGGAACAAAACAAAAACGTGTAACGAAAAACTTCACCTCAGTCACAACTAGCGACGTCCGGTGAACGATAAATTATTAGCCCTCATTACGATCCTAGGTGCACGACGCGAGCCCGTTCCGTTTCACGGAGGACGACACGGCCATCAACTACTTCGGGCGGCTGCTGGAAGCGGCCGGCTACAACTACTACGGAACGGAACGTCTCTACAGCGGTGTGGACGGCCGGGAAATGGACGCGGACATCTTCTTCGGCGTCATACACTACCAGCGGTTACGGCACATGGTCTCCGACAAGTGGCAGGTTAGTACATCACCGATTAAAGGCCATGTCACACTAACGGAAACCTTTTTTTTGTCTTTTTAAAATAGTTACCTCCACCATAGGATTTTCTCCTGTATCGTGGGGGCAGTTAACATACATAAATTTCACAAGGACAAACATCCAGACCCGAAATAATTTAGGCCATACAAATACTTGTGTGCGGGATTCGAACTTCGCCACTGCGCCACGGAGCCGTCTAACATAAAGAATAGCAGCGTAATGCAATAACACAGCAGCGTGTCGTATGGTGAGTGATTAGAACCGAACACTTACTGGTACCGCGGCATTCCATCTTGGTCGTTAGAGATGACAACTTATCCGTATTTTTTTCTTAATAGGCGATACTTGTAGCACTGCCCATCAGTTGGAATGTGTGCTCGTTGTCACCATTTTTTCTATTAAAAAAATTAATCGAACGCTCTTAATTCTCGCCGTGTACTAGGTTTGAGTAGGGATTCCAACATAAATAATATATAGATAATAATATCGGGGGTAGTAAATATCGTTAATCGATATATCGCCTTTTCCAACGTAATATTATCGATATTTTAGTACTTTTAATTTAACGTAATAAAATTGAAAGAAAATCATAGTAAGTAGAAGCATTTATTAAAAAAAATATCTGAGCAGAAAAAATGGTGAGTGAAAAAGTCACATCTCACATCGATGCAACCCAAGAACAATAATTTTGCAAGTATTTTACCAAGCATCCGTATTTTTTTTATATTGAAAGGCCACTTGGTAACAGTGGTGCTTTGCCATGTTACCATTAGCAATCATATTAGTACTTTTGGATTTATTTGAGTTAAGTGTTGCAACCAAAGAGTAGATTATAATCACTACGTTTTAAGAGGCGGGACTTAGTAAAAATAAAAGTATTAAAGGGCGCCAAGCTACCATACCAACTTCAAGACATGACATTTAATTTTTGACAAACAATGCTGACAACAAAAGTGAATAATAATAGTGCTGTAAATATCTAACTTCAAATAATTTTATCGATATAATGTTTATAGATATTTTTATAATAAAAGTTAATATCTATACTTAATAATTTATGAGAAATAAAACATTTTAAAATTTTATATTATTAACTGAGGATTGAGTAAAAATGCTGATGAGGATAAGAAATCAATGTATTTTACTTTTTTTTCAATCCATTGGCCGAGGAAAAAATCAAATTAGAAATATTGAAGACGATAAAATAAATGATCATGTTGTCACTGTAACTCCAATCCAATATTCTTTTCGTATTTGCCACAAAAAATGTTTGTGGCAAATGCGAAAAGAAGGAGAATGAGTGATTCATTCGATCCGGAACAACCAGGGACTTCTGACTAATAAGACATCCGACGATGCAACGAACGATGAACGTAAAGTTTTAAAAAAAAACTTTTAAAGAAAGAGTTTTTAATGTATCGCTCGGAAAGAAGACTGGATGTGGATCAAAATCCACTGACCTGTGGAAAGTCAATAGAAGAGAATTGAAAATTCTCTCTGGGTGGTGCACGCAAGTACTTATCACCTCCACCGGTCAGCGTTCCCGGCAAAGAGCTATTTATTGGCGCTGGGCTTATCTACAATCCACTAAAAAACCCGCTGGAGGCTGATAAAGCTGCGATATTACTGTTCATTAAACATAATGCACCAATTTTCAAGTTTAATCACTAAATATATTTTTAAATGTTCTTAAAATAAAAGTTTTACTAAACTAAAAATACCAATATGACTTAAAATTGGTTAATATTAAGATTTTTTACTCAAAATTTTGGTAATAAATAAATATTATATAAAAATTGTCATCTTTTATTTATTTGTTTTTCTAAAAACTTGTTTTTCTTTAAAAAAAAAACACTTGAAATCCGCATCCGAATTTGCGGATGTAAGCCTCTAAAAATCTCGAGACCATTCACCCTACTATGGTTGAAAAATCGCGTGATTTTTCAATACTGAACTAGCCTCAGTACCTAGCAAGACACTGTTAACATCATTCACGGTTGCATTCAGGGTAACGAAATGCAAAAAAAAACTCACACTGTCGCAGAATAGCTTATTCTACCGGGTGCCCTCGACATGGTGAATATTATGGTGGGAAAATCGGCGGGAAAACTAATTTTCAATATACCTTTATCGAACAACACTATTAGTTGAAGAATCCATGACGTAGCTGAGGATCTCAATCACCAATTAATAGAAAAAATTAAAGGCAAGGAATTTGGTCTGCAACTTGATGAGGCTGCTGACAGTAATAAAGATGCACATCTTATTTGTTACGTACGCTTTCTTGATGACAATATTATCGTTGGAAGACCTTTTTTTCAATAAAAGCATAACCGAAAGCACAAAATCTGAAGATTTGTTTGAAATTCTTGACAAGTTTATAACAGAAAATGATTTAGATTGGGAAAAGTGTATTGGTGTATGTACTGATGGTGTTCGATGGACAAGGCAGGTATGGAGGAATACAAGCGCGTATTCGTCAAAGATGCACATTCGCATGCTATTTGTAACCCATTGCATCATCCTTAGAGTAGGGCTTGCGTCGAAGTCAATGAGCTCTAAATTGAACCCGGTATTAGAACGTGTCTTTCACGTAGTAAGCGACATAAATACTAGACCGTTAAAAGCCAGACTTTTCAAAAAACTATGCATAAATATGTGAGCTAAAGACGCGGCCCTGTTTTATACTGCAGTTTAAGATTTCGTGCTTTTTTCGTATTACATGAATAAATTCACACTTTTTTACAAGAAGGTCATGGAAACTCCAGATACTTTGCCGAACCAGACTTTTTGCTAAAACTAACATATTTGTGCGATATATTTGATAAACTGAATAATTTCAATTTATCTCTGCAAGGCAATAACATGCACATTTTGAAACTATTGGAGAAGATTGCAGAGTTTAGGAAAACACTGAAAATTTTGTGGATAAAAAAAATCAAGATCGATCGCGGTCTAGATTCTTTCCCGCAATTGCATAAATATGCGACCTCTAATGAGCTTGTTTTCTCAAAATTCTTGACGTCCCTTTTCACTTAATGGTTTTCGAAATGACGATGTCGAAAATTTGCGTGGATCCAAAATCTTTTCCATGCATAAGCTCCTACAGAATTCCCTTCGCAAGAAGAAGAATCTCATTGAACTTTCATGCGACAGCAGCCTTAAAACAAGATTCATGTGTTCTGATTTGGTGGAGTTTTGGACATCGGTCCGAAATGAATATCCAACTTTAAGTTCAAAAGCTCTAAGAATTTTCATTCTCTTTGTAACATCTTATTTATATGATATTCAGCTCTAGCTGTAATAAAAGCAAATATTTCTCAAAGCTCAATGTGGAGCAAGAAATGAGGGTATCGGTGTCAAGCCTTTTTTCACGTTTTGATAAAATGTGAGGAGATCACCAAGCAGCTCACGCGTCACATTAACTTACTTGCCATAGTATTTATTTCCTATTTTTCTTAAATAATAAATGTCTTCTTGTGTGTTAATATAAATATAAAAACTTTTGTGCCTATCTACTATCATTGTACTCTATTTCGACTAGCTAGGGCGCCGAAACCAAATACTAAACCTTTGAGTGCGCCGCGAACTGAAAAAGTTTGGGAACCCCTGCTCTAACCTTTATGAACCACTTTCAGTGGTTGCTTCGCCTGCCGAACACTTTTATTCAAAAGCAGGAGCTACGGTCACAGAGACCAGAAATAGAATGCATGACAAGTACCTGAACTAATTACATTTTTAGGGTCGATTGATACTTAATAGTGGCAAATGTAGATAAATACAAGTTAATTTTATATGTGCCTTTAGTTTAATTCACAAAACATCGATATAACAATAAAATTGTTCGATATTATCGATTATCGACATTTGTCTCATCATTATCGACATGTATTGATAATTTTTATCAATATTTAAATCATTGGCACCCCTATTTGGGTCCAGTAAAGTATAAACAAATAAATTTTCTATGTGTAGTCGTATTCTCTTTATCTACACAAATTAATAGAATTGAAGTGTCTGTTAGTAATGCCACAATAACAGATTTTTACTAAATGCATATGATACGGTATTTATAACAAAAACAATTTTAAATTTTTGTCTGTCTGTCTGTCTGTCTGTTTGTTCCGGCTAATCTCCGAAACGACTGGACCGATTTTAACGGGACTTTCACTGACAGATAACTAATGTTATAAGGAGTAACTTAGGCTACTTTTATTTTAGAAAAAGAATTACGGTTCCGCGCAAAAAATTAAAACCCATAAAATCCAATCGTAATAAATTCCACGCGGACGAAGTCTCTGGGAACAGCTAGTTATTTTAATATCGATAAAAGAGTTTTAATTATATCGATATTAAGAGGTCGGTATTATAGTTATCGATATTGCTGTTTTTACTATACATCAGTGCAAGCCTAGTTTCGGGGAAAGAATGATGAGTGTTGGGTTGGGATCCAGGTGCGTACGACGGGCGCCGTGGATGCGATGACGCGGCAGCCGGTAAAGGGGAGACGACGAGGCGGCGGCGTGCGGCTGGGAGAGATGGAGCGCGACGCGCTCATCTCGCACGGGGCCGCCTTCCTGCTGCAGGACCGCCTGTTCCACTGCTCCGACAAGACAGAGGTAAAACACACACACACAGCCAGTGCTTGTTGTTTGTGACCGTATGGCAACCTCAAGGTAACTCGGAAAACTATAGGAAAGCTTACGCTCGGAGTTTCTCTGCGTGATTGACTTCGTAATGAAGATATCCGCAGTGGAACCAGAGTACCTGATATAGCTCAACAGATCAGTAACCTAATGTTTTTTTAGCCGGCCAAGTAGCTCGAAGAACGGACTACCGATGGGGAAGAAAGGTACTCGATTAACAGCATCGTACCGATAAGAAGCGGATTGTAGGGCGTCCTCTCACTGGTCCATCTATTGACTACCTGGTGAGAGATGCAGGAAGCCGATGGATGCAATTGGCTCAGGACCTTGCTTTGTGGCATCAAGGAAGGCCTGTATTCAGCAGTAGACTTGTGAACAGTTGTAATTATGATGATATTGTCTAACGTATCTTAATGAACTTAAGATACATTCCAGATTTTTGTAAGATTGAAGTTTTATATGGAAAATAATAGACTTGTGATTAATACTTCACACGAGCGATACAATTTTTATAAAGCTGATTATAATTCTATAAATGAGTACTTGAATGGAATCGATTGGCATACTTTATTGCACCTAGATGATATAAATGAAATGGTTAGAGTATTCTCCGAGAGTATACAAATTGCTATCAAAGATTATGTTCCCTTAAAAAAAGTTAAGAGTAATAGGTACCCTTCATGGATAAATCACAATGTTGCAAAAAGAATTAAAGAAAAGCACAAAATGCTAAAACGATTAAAAAAATTAATAATCCAATGGATGAAATAGAACTAAGAGTGCTTACTGATCGTTGTAATAGCATTACGCGTGATGCCTACAACAATTATAATGAAAACCTGGAAAAGCATTTTGGACGTTCCTAAAGAGTAAACGTAATAATTCTAACTCGTATCCAGCTGCTATGAGTAATGGAGTTGAAACCTCTACTAGCGGAGTTGAAATCTGCAATATGTTTTCTAGTTATTTTGCTTCGGTATATGATGATTCAAAAAGTTCCTGTTGTTTAGATCCGTCATCTTATTTACGAAAAATTCTCTATTTAGGCTTTAGTGGAAATCTTGCAGGTATAGATATAAATCAGAATGATATCTTCAAAAAGCTGAGAGGTCTCGATATTACCAAAGGTGCAGGACCGGACAATTTACCACCGGTATTTATAAAAAACAGCGCAACTAGCCTAACTTTGCCTTTATATCTTATCTTTAAAGCCTCGCTGTGTTCGGGTACTTTTCTAGCTTTATGGAAACAAGCAAAAGTATTTCCAATATTCAAGAGTGATGATGAGAAAGATATACGCAACTATAGGCCCATATCAATTCTTTCGGTTTTCGCAAAGGTGTTCGAATGTTTAGTTTGTCCAATAATTCAAATGCATTTCAAAGGTTTCGTTTCTGAGCATCAACATGGATTTTTGCCAGGTAGGTCTACCACTACTAATTTGGTTAGTTCCACTTACTCATTATCAGAAGCTATTGACTCGCAGAAGCAGGTGGATACCATATATACGGATTTTAAAAAGGCATTTGACAAAGTTCCACACGGAATACTTATTGAAAAATTATCGTATTATGGGTTGTCAGGCCCGGTGCTAAAATGGATTTCATCATACTTACACGGCCGTTCTTTTTATGTAGTCGTTAATGGTTTTAGCTCTTCAACCAATTTCGTAACATCAGGTATACCTCAGGGCTCGCATCTTGGCCCGATTTTGTTTAATATATTTGTGAACGACATTGTTTCTTGTTTTGAAAACTCCACACCATATTTATATGCCGATGATTTGAAAATAACGAGAACAATTTGTTCACCAAGTGATTCGATTTTATTACAGAACGATCTAAATAAACTAACCAATTGGTGTGAATCTAATGACATGCAACTCACTGTAGTAAATGTCTTCACATTAAATTTACTAGAAAAAATAATATTACCCCAACAACATATAAATTGTACAGTAATAGTCTTAAGGAAGTTGAGCTCGTGAAATACTTGGGTGTTATACTTGATAGAAAATTGACTTATCTTTACCACATAGAAAGTTTAATAAACAAAGCTTCTAAATTATTAAGTTTTATTATGCGACAAGGTCGAACTTTTAAAGAAGCTAAAACAAAAATCTGTCTTTACAAAAGCCTTGTCCGCAATCACTTAGAGTACTGTAGCGTTGTTTGGCGTCCACATTATTCTACACACTACTTAAGACTGGAGCGTGTACAGAAAAGATTCATGTGGCATCTATCATACTCAGCGACAAACGGTGGTGTCCTATAAAAAAAGGCTAAAATACTTTAACATCATGACTCTTGACCAAAGAAGAGAATTATTAGGTTTAATGTTTTATATAAATTACTAAGTAATAAGTTAGACTGCCTCAGTTTATTAAATAAAATTAATTTTCGAGTACCACGCAGATGTCCGCGTACTGCTATTACTCAGGTCGTGCCTCCACGCACCTGAACAGTCTTCGGCGCCAACTCCAGGATCCCTCGTTTATGTAAAATATATAGTAAATTCAGTCAGTTAATTGACATCAACATTAATTCGCCTAACACCTTTCGTAAATTAATTTTCAGCAACCTAGTCAGCCAGTCATCCTGAGTTTGATTTTTCTCATATTAGTTATTACGTATATTTTCTTTTAGTTTCTTATTATATATATTTAGTTGGGTTAGATTATGATAATTGTTAAATGTGGTTGTAATTTTAATTGAAAAACTAATTATTAGTTTGATTAAATCTCTTTTGAAACTGTTTAAATTGATAAGGTTTTACAGGCTTTTACCAAAATTACTATTTTATTTTTTTGGTTTGTTTCTGGTTTTGGTTTGTTTATGTTATTAACTCACTTTCAGATTTATACAGTAATACTAGCAAAAATAGCATGTAGTGTTTACCTTTAAATGATTGTACATACTCTGTGCAAGTAATATAGTAATAATACTTTAAGAAATGTATGTAACGTATGTATTGTAAAATCGCTGGTAGACCCAATGAATAAATAAGTAAATAAATAAGTCCAAAGCTGAGCATCAGAATCAGCTCAGTTTACGTTGTTTGGATTTTCTTTAATCGTGACGCTTGGCAAGCGGTTAAGTCATAAGACTTAACGTTGTTTTCATTAATTTTCACTGATTGATTGATGTTATTGCAATACCGCTATAACATCGCTATCTATTGGAAACCATAAGAAGTTTTCTCTTAGTCGTCTCTTATGACACCCACGGGACGAAACTACACTCAAAGAATTTACTACAACAAAAAATGTCTATTACATCACTGCTGTTTTAATTTTTAACAAAACTTGTTTACGTACGTCATCAGTTACATTCTAAATAAATATAAATTGATTTTATAAACAATTTTTTCAGGCAATAATCTGCACAAAATGCGGCACCCTCCTTGGTCCGATGGCGAGCAAACTCGACGAGAACAAAGAGAGCTGTCGTCTGTGCGGCCAAGGGAATCTCGTCTCTATCTCCATACCGTACATCTTCAAGTTCTTTGTCACACAGCTCGCCGCAGTCAATATCAATGTTAAAATCAATTCCAGTGGTCGTTTCGCTATTAAAAGTTGTTAAGTAATTCGCTATCATGTAGTTTTATTTCAAAATTGATAGGTTAATAAGTTATTTCCTCTTCCCCCCGGACCGCGCAAGCGTTTAGACGTGTGTTTCCGTGCAATTTAAAAAAATAATAATTTTAAAATCTATTTAATTTTGCAAAATAACTCTGTAAAAGTGTCGCTAAGTACCAGGCGACCATAACCCTCGTTTACTAGTTGATTCTACGCAAGAACGAGACAACGCAACTGAGACAACAACAGACTGCAAGGTACACTGCGCGCACGTCACCGCCTTCCCACGTACGTAATCAACTCTGTCGATTGCCCTAACTCATAAGCGGTAGCGAGAGCGGCTATAAACTCCTACTTTCTTGTGGTCTCCTGGTACAATCAAACATGAACAAGTCTATGTCCGAATCAAATTTGTCTAATTTGTTACCCCTCCAAATTTCGTCTTTGGACGTGCCAAAAAGGAAGGAACAGATCTAGAGCAATCTACCCCCAGCTGTAGATCGAGTGATTTTTGTGCTTTGAAGGAAGAAATGCGGGATATATTTGACTCCTTGCTTGCTGCACAGCAGCAAGAATTTAATAAAAT
Source organism: Parnassius orleans (assembly GCA_029286625.1). Classification (NCBI taxonomy): domain Eukaryota; kingdom Metazoa; phylum Arthropoda; class Insecta; order Lepidoptera; family Papilionidae; genus Parnassius; species Parnassius orleans. The sequence goes on from JAGSMP010000089.1 coordinate 2,136,665, forward strand.
AAATCCGAGGTTGAAGCAAATTCAAGAAACCAATACCAAAATTGAAACTTCTATGGAACATTTACACAAAGAGAACGCAGAATTAAAAAAATAAATTGAGAACTTGAAACAACAAAAAAAAAGAAGACACCAAATACATCACTACCCTCGAAGATAAAATTGAGACCTTACAAAAAGGGTTTAGGAAAGCAAACTTCGAGATTAAAAATGTTCCTAAAATAGAAAAAGAGACAAAAGATGATCTGACTAAACTGGTCACCTGCTTATCCACCACTGTGGGCGCTAGCATTACAAAATCGGACATCAAGGACATATATAGAGTTCGAGGGAAAAAAGAGAGTGTTGCTAATGCAACTATTGTTGTAGAAATGAATTCTACCCTGCTAAAGACTGACATAATTACTAAATGTAAGGCCTTCAATAGAAGTAACAAAACAAAACTTCGAGCAAAACACCTGGGATTTGTGAAGAATGAAGAAACCCCTGTTTTCGTGTCCGAGCAACTGACACCCAGAGCTTCACGGCTGTATTTTCTTGCGCGGGATTTAATTAAATCAACATCTTTTACCTTCTGCTGGACGGCCTATGGTAATGTATATGTTAGAAAGAACGAGAACTCTCCGATAGTGACAATCACTAATGAAAGTCAAATCAAACAGCTCTTCGACAGTGCATGACTAGATATGTATTAAGCATTTAAAATTAGTGCCCCTATTGTTTCATTCTCTGTTATTTGTATTTTAATATTGGGAACACTGATTCGTGTTATAACGTGAAACATTGTAAGCAATGCCCGAATATACTCACTCACTCTGCTCTCCAATACGTTCAAAACTACATGCACATACTCCAACTCAATCACACAAAAATATCACAACACATTCCCACCCATTTACACTCACAACAATCACAATAGACACTCAAGACAAATTAGCCTACACAAAACAAATTGTACCCATTGTTGTGAGCGGTTGTTCTTATTTTTACGGCGTGTGACCACTTCCTTTAGAAAAGAAATTCAGCCCGAATGTTGTTATATTAATGGTGGATAACCTCAGAAACTTAAACGAAATTGACAATATCGCTGTGGCAAAATCTGTCACATGCGACATAGGGGACCTAAACAAACAATTCAACAAAATATCAGAAGCATCCACTGCAACTTCAATAACTTTGAGGTGACACTATCGGATCTTAGCTCAGATACTGACGTTATAATACTTACGGAATGTCACCTTAACATAAATAAACCCGTCCCCTCTTTGAGTAACTACACTCATTATGCTACTACCTTTAATTGTAACCAAAATGATGGAGTGGTCATCTACGCCAAATCTAAGTTAAACCCAATTTTTAAAGAACATCACCTTGATTATGCCTCGTGTATACAGCTGAATGTTTGTGGGTGTGCTATACTTGGTATTTACCGATCACCGTCACAAAAGAACGCATCTAATTTTATTGCCTCATTGAATAATTTACTGGAAACGTTAAAATGTAATAGAAATATTATAATCTCTGGCGATATAAATATAAACTTAATTAGGAAAGATAACGAAACATCTTACGAGTGTAATAATCTGGCCTATTACCCTGACATCCTCTCATCACATGGTCTCTTACCTGGACACATACTTCCTACGCGAGAAATGGGTTGCCTTGACCACTTTATCTTAAAAATTGATAAAACTAAACTGTCAGCTAGTATAGCAGTCTTAAACACTTGATCATGCTTCAGTCTTTATGAGCATCGCTAAAGTTAAAAATAGCTACCATTCTCCAACTATCAAGACCTTTATTGACTTTGAAGAAGCTGCTGAGAGACTTATAAACAAGAACCTATCCAATCTGCTATTTAGTGAAGACCCTAACTTTGTCATTGAACATCTTGTTAATAAACTCAAATCATCCCTAGATGAGAGTGTTAGGGTTAAGAGGATATCGAGTAAACAACGGATTATTAAACCTTGGATCACCAACGGTTTATTACGCTGTATAAGGAACAGAAACAGAATGCAACTTAAGTTAAGGTCTGACCCATATAATGCAATACTAAAAATAACATTCAGTAGGTACCGTAATTACTGTAACCAATTAATTAAAAAACTAAAACGCAAATATGAATCTGAACAACTAAAAGCTAATATTAAAAACCCTAAAGCATTATGGCAATCAATCAAAGAAATAGCGCATCTTATCTAAAACTAGAAGCTGTGAATTACCAAAGTAGGTGCCCGCAGCCAGATGGTAACTTAATAGCTACCCCAAAAACACAATCTTCTTCTACTATCTTCTTTTGTACTTCTGGAGACTGACCCCGTGGAAGTCGACTTCGTTATCTCTAAATTGAAAACTAATAGTGCTCCCGGCTGGGACGGTATACAAGCTAAATTCATAAAAATGGTTAAACCCCTAGTTGTCCCCATTATTAGTCATCTAGCCAACCTCTGCTGCAGAAAAGGGATATTTCCGACCCTGCTTAAAATATCTATAGTTACACCCGTCTACAAGGGTGGTGACAAAAAAGATATAAGTAATTATCGACCGATTTTAGTCTTGTCGGTTATTTCTAAAGTTATTGAGAGACTAATAAATTCACGCCTTATTACCTATCTTGAAAAATTTAATATTTTATCCAGTTCCCAATTTTTATGTAGAAGCTAGGATGACAAATGTGGCCACAGTGCACCGGATGGCAGGTAGATAGTGTGACCTATAGAATCCTGCATCTATCCTAGATTTATTAAAATGCAAAATAAAACGTAACGATTACACTCTTTGGTGCACATTATGTGGCTAAGAGGGAATGCCTCGTCATCAGTAAAAGGTTCTCCAGTTGTCGTAGTTCACCATAAAGAACACGTTATGATTCTATTTTACGCTGATATGTTGGTTTCAGAAAAACAAAATCTACAGAAGACGCCATTTCAGGCTTAACCTCCTTAGTAACCCAGTATCTAGATCGTGGAAAAAAGTGTCTGACAGTCTTCTTAGATTTAAAAAAAGCTTTCGACACGGTGTCGGTCCCCACCCTTGTAAGAATAATGGAAAGTATTGGCATTAGGAGAGTGCCACTAAAACTCCTAACTGATGACCTTAGAAACCGGTCCCAATGCGTAAAAATTGACAATTACACTAGTACTGACACTAAAATTGAGTACGGCGTCCCCCAGGGTAGTGTCTTAGGCCCTGCATTGTTCTTAATATACCTCAATGAACTAACTAATCTCAAAATTGAGAGAGGGCACGTATTCTCATACGCAGATGACACAGCCGTAGTATATGGTACTTCCTGGAAATCTGTTTTTGAGGCTGCCGAGCACGGTCTCCACAGGGTTTCAATCTGGCTTAAATCTGCTCTTCTTACCTTGAACATCGCCAAAACTAACTTTATTTGCTTTGCAATCGATAAGCGTACTATACCGCCCCCAAACCTGACATTAAGAATTCACACCTGTGACCTAACTTGTAATGGGCCGTGTGGGTGCGATGAAATTGAGCGTGCCAAATGTACTAAATACCTTGGGTTAACTCTGGACCATCGACTATCTTGGCACCCTCAAATTGAAGCTATAAATAATAGGATCCGTAAACTCACATGGGTCTTTAAAAAGTTAAGACATGTAACTTCTCAAGAACTCTTAAAATATATCTATATTGCATTGGCCCAATCTGTTATGAGTTATTGCATTCCTCGAGGGTGAAAGAGCCCAGAGATGCCTACTTAAGACAATGTTTTTTAAGCCGTTTATATTTTCTACTGATGAACTATTATCTACATCATAAAATATTGTCATTAAGAAAACTCTATATTGTCAACTCTGTACTTAAATTACATAAGTCCTTGCCGTATGAACATAAAGTTCAAACAGGTAGAAGGAAGTGTAAAGTGGCTCCTATTACTCCATGTAGAACTCTTTGCCAGGCGTCAGTTTCAAGCTCAGTCTGCCTATCTCTACAATAAGCTTCACAATAAATATTCAATATATAACCTTCAACTATATGAATGTAAAAAAAACAATAGTTTGCTGGCTCGAGACGCTAGGGTACCATGACGTGGAGGACTTATTTAAGTACGAATCGTAGACAATACAAATTTTAATGATTTATCAACACACATGCAACTTAATGATTTATCAGTCATTCAGTCATAGAAACATGCACATACTCCCTCTCCCTTTCACACACACACACACACACATGCACACACTCACTCACTCACACACACACACACACACACACACACGTTTGACATAAAATCTAGTGGTTACAAACCGATCCCAAGATTTTTTATCGTTGGACTAGATGAAGATGATAATGATTAATAGGGAATCACAGTTTTGGCACAATGTAATGTCTGAAGTTTATCATTCATTTAGTATTCTAGCCCTTGAAATATTGTAAAATCTATAGTTTAGTTATTAAAAACACTAAAAATAAATATTGTATACTCGGTCCAATGGAAGAGCAGTCACCCAACACAAGCATTACTACATGCTTCCTGGGCGACTCTGGCCACAGAATAATGCTTGTAGACCTAAGTTAAAGAAATAAACAATTTTTATTTATTTATTATTTATTTTATTATTACGTAATTATTTTTTTATATTAGTAGTATTTATTTTATTAGTAAGTAATCATATCATTGGAAAAAAAGGATACTTCTTTGCAAGTGTTGTATATAACGTTTTTAAAACAATAGAGGTTAAATAATGAATGAATAAATAAAACAGTAAAGTAATTACCTTTATTTAAATCTGGTAGTATATTGGACCCCGCCAATTTTAGACCTATTTCTGTACTGCCAACACATACTAATATTTTTGAAAAAATTTGACCTCAAAGTTCAAAAACATTATTAAAAAAATTGTATAAAAAGGGTTACTATAATATTAAGGAATTTATGGATGATAATAACCCCTGCGAATGAGGTGATCGCTAACTAGCCATTTCTAATTTGTTTTGTGTTGTTAATTGTGTAATATATATGATTGTAAGCTGTTTTCATTTCAAAAAACAAGTCCCGCTGGGTTTCTTGATGGTTCTTCCCAGGACAGAGTATTCTGTTTCTATAGTGTGTAAAATGTAAACACATGTTCAATTTGATTTGTCTAAAACAAACAGAAAGAATAATATACAACGAGATACAAACCTTCCTGGAATAAAACATATGCCATAGACAAAATAATTGTATAACCACTCGCAAGTTTTAAGCCCAACGTGTAGGACGACTTGACGACTCATTTCAATATCCAGAACGCCTTGATGTCTAACGTCAACCTCCAAAATGCCTTGGCGACTGACATTAACGTCGATAACGACTTGACAACTAGTCTACGTCCAGAACGACTGAAAAAACGTACTATACATGGTAGAGCCACGCTGCAGCTATATTATGGTTGAAGCACAAATGGTTCGGCTCGACCGGTGAGGGAAAACGCCCCACAAAATACCAGCGTGAAATAGCAGCTTCATGCTGCTGTTTCGTATGGTGAGTGATAGTCTTTTACAGATTGCAAGTATTTCTGCCTTATAATAGTAACATAGATTGGTCGAAGCCAAGATCCTGTCAATCGTTTGTACCGGATCGTTCTAAAATACGATTGGAATCATCATTACTTTTACGCGACCCATGCCAAATGACCGAATCATTCACTTTGATTGATTGACACATGCCTACCTGAGACCCCTTTTACAGGAAACGAGGCATTCCATCTTAGTCCTCAGGGGTGACAACGCATTCGCATTTTGATTCTTAATCGAAGATAGATGGACGTTTGTCCATCTATCTTCGATTAAGAATCTGCATGCTCGTTTGTCATCACCATTATAAAAAATCCATTTATTTTTAGTACTTAACAAAATAAAATTTCGTTGATCCCAACTAAAAATACATTGATCTTAAAATTGTTTACAATAAACTAGCAGTACACATATATCATCTACCATACATACTTAAAATACAGCACGTACGTACGCAAATGAATTGTCTTCCGAAATCCGGACGGAGTGATGTAAGTCAGATCGGCGGGAGTGGAGTGGTCTTATGTATAATAGTATTATATGTATTCTGTGAGCCAATGTGCGCGTGTTCGTATTTCTTCTCGTATACGGCTTAACCGATTTTGATGCAATTTTTATGGGGTACTTATGGGGTCACCTAGATGGTTCTTAGCTGTATTTGGATCCGATAAGTGGAGCTATCATCTAGATCCAGAAATTACCCGTGCGAAGCCGGGGCGGATCGCTTGTAATAGAGATGTTGAGACGTAGTTGTCCAACTGCCACTTCAACTACTGGAGCGGTTATGAATCTGTTTCATTAGTGAATAAAATTAAAATCAAAGGTTTGTATTTAAAAAGATTTATTTGACGTAGTCTTAGCCTAGTTTTCCAAATGAATGATACGTAAAAGCAAAATACATCTTAGTGTATTTTAGATTAGAAATAAACTATAATAAAGTCTGCTTATATATTCTTTATAGGTACTGCTTGAGCTCTATTGTTAAGACGGATCATATCTTTATGAGAAATTGCGTGTTTTACAGTTTTATTACAAAAAAGGTTTTTAGTCCCAGGTTTCGACAAAGTTCCGTGGAAAATATGCGAAACAAATGACAAATTTCGCAAAAATTGTAGCGTCGCGGCAAGGGGACTGCTTTCGTGACAGACTCTTTTTTAAGGCTCTCTTGGTGAACGGTGTGAAGGTTTGCAAACGTTACCCGCAATTGTCGAACAAATTAGTAATATAGCGGAGAGGATTTTAGAAATAGTCCATGCAAGGAGCTTTTGCCTACTATTTACTTCCTTAATGACACACTCCCTTCTAAGTTGATAACTACGCGACGCGAATTATGATTCGACTGCCGGGCTTATTACTGAATGAGCACCTTGAAGCACTTCCATTTGACGGAGTGGTGAACTGTCCAAAGTCTAACAGCCTTTGATTAGCTGCAAAAAAAATTCTTCAATTGGATGGTACACGTGCGTTAATTCGTTGTCTGCAAACGCGGTAAAGACTCACTTTCGTATAATCTTTGCGCACCACGTAAACTTTCATTGCTTAAAATGTAACACTGTACCCTTTCATGGTATTCGCGGTTCGAATATTTTAAAACCGTCGTTGTTAACGAAGTGACAAGTATTACCTACCTACGAAAATTACAAATAGACACGTAATGAGATCACGGTCAAGTCAACACTGTCGGCCGACAGGGCGAACGTACCTAGTGGTGTAACGGCTTATGGAATAAAAAGGGCGGCAAGACGCGCTTGTCTTTATCGAGTTAAAACAACTATTAGATACCTAAATCTGTAACCGAGCTCGAGCAACGAGCGCTACCGTCTGCTTCCGAATTCAACACTACCTTACGAATTTGTGCGTGCGTAGTAGACGTATAGTAGACGTTACATATTTATGAATGACAATCAGTTAAAATAATTCATTTCCATACATTTTGGATTTAAAAGACAAAAAGGACAAAATGTTTCAGTTTTTCTTTTTTACCATTCGCCTGTTCTGAACCTCCTCTGTAAATATGGGCATATATTGCAAAATAACCCTGGATATTCAAACTGTTTATCGTAATTCTTCATTAGATACTATTGTTTTATTGAAATACATAGATATTTTCATTATAACAATAATTTTCAATTTATTGTATAATCGATATAGACACAAGTAGTAAAATTAAAAAAATTGTACAATCGAATTCAATATAAATTATTAAGAATAATTGAAAAACTGCTGGCCAGACCTTGATCAAATTCATATAGGACCACATGAGAAGCACCAGCTTTCAAATAAAAAAAGAATCATCAAAATCGGTTCACCTAGAAAAAAGGAATGAGGTAACACATTAAAAAAATGCAGTCGAATTGAGTATCTCCTTTTTGAAGTCGGTTAAAACAAACTGTTTCCCTAAGCAATCTTAGGAGCGAATATGAAAATCAAAGCAAATTTATGCTGCAGAAATGAACGGCAGAGTCGGAAAGGACGCCCTAGACGAAGGTTTATCGACCAAATTGGAGATATATTGAAAATGGGCCAGATTAGGAGTAACCCTTAACCGACGAGCGTGTATGCGTAGATATATGGATGTAAAGGAGGCGAGAGGTGTGCCAGGATCGTGCCAAATGGAAGTCCGTAGTCGCTGCCTACCCCTCTGGGTGACAGGCGTGAGTGTTTATGTTATGTTATGAAAATCAGCTAGCGTCTGTACATGCGCGAATGCCTCGGAAAGCCAACTTCAGCCCGGCCAAGAAAGAACGCGCAGACTTAACACGTTTAAACAGCAATAGTGTCATATTTATAGCTTTTTCTCAGACAATTGTTATGATTCGCGGTTCTGTCTTCACGCAAATCTTGTCCATATGGTCTCACTTTGGTTAAATGATTTGTTTTTGCAATCATGACAATTAAGTAGATTTACAGAGGATCAAAAAAGTTAAATGGTACTGATGCGTCGCCTGAGGATACCAATAAACCATGTTTAGGAGTTTTGGCGAGAACTTGATTGCCGGCAGATTGCTGCTTCTGTATTATTGATTAAATAATGGTTTGAAATGGAATTTGATACGTAAAAGTGGTGTGATTTTAACGTTAGACGCAGGTTCACAGGCGCAGACGTTAGTTGAACTGTGAACCATTAGGAAATGATGAAACAAGTGCTCCGATAGTGTTTCAACCTAAAGATAATGCGTCTGTTCATGCTCTTTGCAATGTGACGCATCTGCATATTGTAGTTTATGAACAAATTATTATAAAGGATAATTTCTTATTACTCGATACTGGCAAAAGAACCAAGAAAGAAATCATGTTTTGTAATAAGACTGTATTATATCTGGTCTGCCTACCACACATACTCTCTTAAATTATAAAATATGAGCAGTACTTTATTTTACCGTCTTAACATATAAACACTCGATTAATAAAAAGTTTGAACTAAAAACTAAGCACTACAGGCACTCAATCCTCATCCATAGCTTCTTCCTCTTTCTTTTCCTTCTTCTTCTTTTTCTTCTTCTTCTTAGCGCTCGCCGCTGCTTCTTGCTCCTGTTCTTGTAGAGCCTCTTCCATTGCCTGTTTCATGACGTCGATGTTTTTCATTGGGATGTCACCTGTCTCGTAGAATTTCAAACGATCCTCCACTTGCTGACGGAGTTTCTCACCGAATATTGTTGTTTGTGTTTCTGAAAAGAAATATTTTTTAACAATTCTCTTATTATAATTTTTCTTCTACTCATAATCTACCAATATATGAATATCATACGATTTGAAATTAGTGAGAAATATCAGTAAACTACTAATAAGGCAAGTCAGTGAATGTTTCAACAATATGAATTTTTAACCTTATCGTAAACATCATACCATGTTGAAGAAATGCTTTCCAGTAATGATTCTGTTCTTTTTTACGTGATAGAACCATGCTGCAGCTATATTACAGGTATAGTTGTAGCACGAATGGGTCGGCTCGACCGGGGAAGGACTATGCTCTCACAGAATACCAGCGTAAAATAGCAGCTTAACGCTGCTGTGTTTCGCATGGTGAGTGTAGAGAACCGGAGACCCTTTTTACTGGAAACGAGGCATTTCATCTTAGTCCTCACGGGTGACAACGCATCGAGAATGGATGTATATGTCTATGGGCCACAGCAACCACTTACCATCAGGTGGAATGTGTGCTCGTTTGTCACCCTTATCCTATAAAAAAAACACCCACCATACGGCAAAGTGCAAGCAGCTCACGGAAAATGTATTAATAAAGCTTAAAAGAGGTGCAGATAGACGAAAAATTAAAAAATGATTATTCATCTCTCATTATCATTCTCTCAGCTCAATAAAAGACAGTTATTTGGATATTACAGACAAATACTTAAATTTTATATACGTAGTATGTATTTTTTTAACTTTTAGAGAACAATTCAATAGTAGTGAACTTGTAAGGGACTAATAATAATGATTATAGTTCATATAATTTCTCATTAATGATTTCATAACGGGAAAGGAAACAAATCAGGAATTGGGCGGCAGGGTCTTCCTAATAATGACTAAAAATAAAAAACCTGTGGTTGACAACCCACTTGCCAAGCATGGCAACTATGGCTAATATCCCCTGTGACCCAATCTATGGTGATGTTGAGCGGTGGGCTTTAATGGGCTGTAACGGTAACAGCAACGGATTTCATAACGAGTCCAAATAAATAAATATTGCAAAATACATGTAGCAATGATTTGAAACATAATTATACAATATAATTATGTGTTTATACATCACATGCTTTTGATATTGCACACTTTTATTACCACAAAAGACAACTTTTGCAATAGATCAAGGTGTGCAATCACAATGATCGTTATCACTATTAGCACTATTTATTCTATTATACTATTATCATATTTTGCAATTACCAAAAAAATTAAGTGCTCTGTCTGTAATTAAAAAAATATCTCAAAAAAAGGATAATAATTAGTTACTCGTTTATTATAGTAGGTACGTATAATAGCAGACGATTGACTCCAATTCGATCCATTCATAAATCTCTTGCTGTCTCGCTCACGCGCCGGCCGGCATTCATTTCGTGAGCCGTTGAAGTAAGCGAGAGAATACGACGAGTGAGAAAAGAGTTGCGACGTAGGGTACTGTACTGATGGTGGGAGATGGAACGGGAGCATCTTATGAATGGAGTGCGTAAGTTATTGACTTGTGTAGTATTTTCTAGTACTGTGCTAATAAAATTACTCCAGTTTTTGGATAAAAACAAACCTCGATAACATTTTGATAGATAAATAATAAAAAATTCTGACAGTGCCATTTTCAATAATAGCATCTGCTGCAACTGTCCTTAATTTTTTTTGGTACTTACTAAATAGTGGTGTATATAATATATCACTATTTATTTTATCATTTAAAGTCCACTGTTGAACATAGACGTTTGCCATAGATGGGATATTTGCAATAGTTGGCAGGCAACAGCAGTTCTTTTATTTATTAATAAAACTTATATCTCTATATTTATATTCATATCTCTGCGCCACGGAGCCGTCAATAGACGCAGTGGCTTAGCATTAAGTTGCGGCTCTGAGGGGGCCGCGGGTTCGAATCCCGCAAGGAACAAGTATTTGCATGGCCTACAAATAATTGTTCTGGGACGTTCGATTTCAAATGTTTTTGTGCAATTTGTGTATGTAAACTGCCTCCACCTTTAAGATTGTTGCAATAAAGTTTTTTCCACGATACAGGCGAAAATCCTAGTGTGGGGATAACATTTGTTTGTTTAAAATAATCTGTCACAAATTAATAATTAAAAAAAAAACATTTGCTCGAAACTATATTGATTATTGATTTCCATCAACGTTTTACAAATTAAGCAACAATTGAATAAAAACAAATCACTATAACCCATATTATTATAACTATCCCGATACAATTCGATTAACTACAACAAATGAGAGCAATGCCTAGTAGCGCCGGTTGTTGTGACGTCACATGTCGTTGTTACTTGTTTATGAATTCTCTAACTATAGAGTATCAGGAACATGCTGATAGCTGTGTCCTCTTTCGAGGACGATATGGGGTAGTAAATTCTCTTACGCCGCCATTATAGAGCAACCATCCTCCAAATAGAGAATGCATAATTTTTTTGCCACAAATTTATATATGAATGAAAGAATATTCATTTAAAGTATATTTAATTTTTTTTCATCAACAATTCTATTTTTTTAGTAATTATTAATAAAAATAGTTAAATTTTTGAATGAAAAAAAAGAACTTGTAATTGGTTGTGACGTCATTATATCATTGAGGCTGCGAGCCTCAATGATATAATGACGTCACAATTCGTCGTCACAATGATATAATGACGTCAGAATTTTTAGTAGTTTCAAAAAACTACTAAAAAACATGCAACTACTCTATTCTTTAAAAATTCATTCATATAGTCTATCCAAGCCCACTCTGAACATAGGTCTTACCCACAGAATGCCTCATAGGGGGAATAATTGCCTTTGTCACCATGCTTGGCAGGAGGTTGGTAACCGCATTTTTATTAGTTTCGAGTTGTTTTCAGGATAATATCCCCATACTCATCTCCTATTTAATTTCCCTCTGTCGCCTCTTCAACACCCACTGGTTTATATGGGGTAGTGGCTTCTCTTACGTCGCCATAAGACTCCTTTATAAGCAACTTATATCATTTAAAATAAATCAGCAATGAAAACAAATGTGTTACATACCGGAGAAGCAATCAATCCTTGAAGCGATGGAGCACTTGTTGGCCAGATATCTGCTGATCCGACCTTTGTTCTTAAGACCGGCGCGACCGATAAATGTAGAATGATACAGCAGACCGTACTTGGGTGTGTTGGAACGCGTTTTCAGAGCACGGAATAGAGCTTTCTCGGCACCTGAAAATAATTTATATTGTCATTTTACTTCAGTGGTGGGGACATAGATAACCTTTTACATAGAGCAGTCTTACGTTCAGGCCCTCTGCATCGGTATTAGCAAATGCCATAAAAACAATGTATTTTTGACAAAAGAGCACACAGTCCACACACTCATAGACACACCTACACTTATTCTCGATTATGAATCAAAATGTAGTTGTGTTGTTACCCTTGAGGACGAAGATGGAATACCTACCTTATTACCAGTTAAGAGGGTCTCCGGTTCTCTACACTCACCATATGAAACACAGCAGCATTAAGCTGCTATTTCACAATGGCATTCTGTGAGAGCGCTTCCCTGGTCGAACCCACTGCTGCAGCGATAATACAGATGTAAAGTTGCTCTATCACAACTTGTTGTCTATGGGCCACAGCATCCACTTACCATCAGTTGGACTGTGTGCTCGTTTGTCACCTTTATTCTATATAAAAAAACTGAGAATTACTTCAATGTTGCCAATATCAGTGATTGTTTCAGGTACTGTAAAATTGCGCTACTTAAAACTTGGATATTGTTGGGGACCCTTTTTACTGCAAAAGAGGCATTCCATCTTAGTCCTAACAGGTGACAACGCATCTGCATTTTGAGTCTTTATTGAGGATAGATGTTGATGTCTATGGGTCACAGTAACCACTTACCATCAGTTGGACTGTGTGCTCGTTTGTCACCCTATCCTATAAATAAATAAAAAATACTAAAATTGCATAAGTGAACGTGTAATTTAACATATCTCCATACCTAAAATCTGCAACGTAGAAGCAGGGTACTTGGCGAGACTTGTGAGAGAACCAGCCTTGGAGATGAGTCTTGCACCGACTTGGTCACCAATCAGTGTGGTGAGATTCGGAGCTACCGAATTCATCTTCGTATGTAGATACTCTGCGATCTGCTTCCTGAACAAATAGAAATTAATGTAACATAATATATAACAAATAGCCATGGTAACTCAGTGGCTAAATTTCATAGGAGCAACTAGAGTTTGATTCCTAAGGCAGTAATGAAATTTTTTTGATTTATTATAGTCCAGGGGTCACCAAATAGCGGACCGCGGTGCGGATCCGGACCGCCGAACTATTTTGTGCGAACCCGGAAGAATCTAAGAACATCAATGTTAAAATTTGTGGCACCTAATTCAACTTTCTTTTGTTTTAAACACAAAAATTCGGAAGTATTTGCCAAGAATTTGTGATAAAATTAGAGTGTGGTAATAAATGGTAAACAATGGCAATAGTTTGCACCAACTTAATTCCAGACTTCAGAATGATTGTTGAATAAAAAAATGTAATTTTGCGCCTTAATCTGTCAAGTTCCGGACCTATACATGAGATAATCCAAGGTCACCTTTGTAGAACGCTCCAAAGTGTATGGTAATATTTAAAAAGGACCCCTCAGAACCAAAGAGTATGTAATCACTATGTTTAGTCAGTACCATAGTTAAGAGTGCTCAGAACAATTCTGTTTTAGATGTTATTTATAAGAATTATACAACTAAAATTTTATTAGAATTAGTTTCGTTACTAAATTACGCTTCTCTAAATTAAGAGAATTTACTTCAAATTACGAGTTTCCGCCTTTAACTACGTTTAACTACGTCCTTGTTTCTTTCTTCATAGTAGTTATTTGATTTTAACATGTAGATATTGAATTTTAACATATGACGATTCGTTAGATTTGCCTTAGTTGTAGAAGTGACATATAATATTTGATTTTTTTTCTTTTCAGTAAACTTGTTTGGTTTTGTTATTTATTACTGTTTTAACCATTGAACTTTTTTACGCAACTTTTGTTTAATAAATTGTTTGATATTGATGTTTGATGTCTTTATTTACACACAAAAATATTTTTTCAAATAATAAGACTACCCTCTCCCTCACCTTACAATTTCCTTCCAATGCTGGCCATGGGCCATGGAAATAAAGAGGAGCACAAAATTTTACTGCCACAAATATCACTCATCTTTGCAACACTGCTCTAAACATCGCACGGAGCATCCGCGTTCCACCGAGATTAAATTTAGTAAAATGTTCGTCTTTTTTCCTCCCACATTTTTTTCTTATCACTATTCCAACAAACGCGGTTACAGCCTATAAAAATCCCCGCTGAACATAGGCCTCCACTATGTGCCTCATAGAGAGTATATTTGTCATAGTTGCCACGCTTGGCAAGCGGGTTGGCAACCGCAGTTTTTTATTTTTAGTTGTTATTAGAAAGACGGTGCTGCCGATCTCCTGATTTATTTCCCTCTGTCGCCTCTAGACATGAGTGATAAATAACATCGCGGTGAAAAAGTTCCAAAATAACGTTGTTCCTTCGCGCCGCCACCATACTATTTTCTCCGTTACTCCTGTCATTGATTTAACCAAACAAAATGAACTACGCGTACCTTGTTACTGTGTAACAAGGTACGCGTACCGCGGAACAGTGGATCGGTCGCCTCTTACGAAACCCACGAAATTATATGAATATTTATACACCGCCACCACACGGTAATTGATAATTTCTCAAAACATTTCATTTATCGACAAATAGTCTTGCAATCGTCGTTACTCTAGCGCTCACCAGGGTTGGCAGATTTGAATCATGATTTAAATCACGATTTAAATCACTTGATTTTGATTTAAAAAATCATTGATTTAAATTAACATGTATAAATTAATGTAATAGGCAGAAAATGAAATAAAATTGGCTTAAAATAAGGTAAAATCTTTTATTGTTTTATGTTATTTTTATTATTCTACTGCAATAGTCTCATAAACTTTGGAAAATCAACAAAGACTGTAGCGATGAGGTCTATCAGTCTCATAAACTTAGTAAAATCAACCAAAGAATTTTTAAGAAATTCACACTTAAGATATGAACTGTAATGAATACAGTATTAATTATTTTACTCTTAATCAGTCTCGTACATATGTATTCATAAACTTTTAATCCTACTATGTCAAAAAGTGTTACCAACTCGTGAATTTCAAAATATACAAAAAAAAAACATCAAAATAAAAAAATCATGATTTTTTTTAAAAAATCAGCATGATTTAATTAGTTCTTTAATTTTAAATTTTAATTTTAATTCTTTCCATCCCTGGCGCTCACTTGACCTTCATACAAATAATTCGATATTTTAATTGTTGATATTTTTTTATTTTTGGATAAGAACATAGTAATGATCTAAGTTATATTTACCACCATTTAAAAGAAAATTGTCTTTGGCCTGACCTACTATACTCTTTGGCTTGACCATAGTTCTGACTAAGTTTGTCCAATAAAATGTCAATTAACAAATAAAACGAAAAGAAATCAGATTTTTTTACTAAGCATACGCTCGGTATATATATAAGAAATCTAAATAAATCTTGGTTGCTAGTCCATCATCTAGCAAACGGACCGCGACATATTTTTTTTAACGGACCCGCAATTAAACTAGTTGATGACCCCTGTTATAGCCTATCAAAGGTCTACTGCTGTACATAGGTTTCTCCTATAGATTGCTTTTAGGAGGAAATTTGTCATAGTTGCCACACTTGGCAAGAAGTCTTTTTATTATTTAAGCTCATAACATGTAGATGTTGTTGCCATCTCTTGTTTCAGTTCAGTGAAGTTCAGTCAATTATGCTGCCATTGCACATTGGTATTGTATGCGAGTGTACTATTTCCCCAGTCGAGCTGATTCATTCGTGCTGCAGCTATAACACAGTGGCAGCGTGGCTTTACCACATATAATATGTATGTAACTATGTGTAAATAAATTTTATTTATAATACTGTTACATTTTACATTAAAAAAATATTGATATAAAAGGAAACTGGGGATCCGCCCAGGCTTCGCAAGGTTAATTTCTGGATCTCGACAACAACGCCACCTACCGGGTCCAATTGTGAATCTAAACCATTCTCTAATCAAGTTAATCACACACACACACAAAATTTTATCAAAATCGGTCCAGCAGTTTAGAAGTTCAGTCACATACACACGGACAGAAGAATTATATAATATATAATATGCATATATTATACATATAAAGCATCCTCTTGAATCATTCTGTCTATTGATGAAAATCGCATCAAAATCTGTTGCGTAGTTTAAAATATCTAAGCGTACAGACGGCGGGAAGCGACTTTGTTTTTATAATACTATGTAGAGTAGAGATAGGATTGGAACAAGCTTTACGCATGGATACAACAATGGATATATTATGATATTTTAAAATCATAACACTAGTTACATATAGTTACATACTACCGACCTTGTGATACCATCACGAAGACACCTACCATACAGCACCGCCTGCTAAGCAAATAGCAGCACGTCTTTAATATGTGACTTAAGAATAGTCAACATAGTATAAAAACCAAGGTAATATTAAGATTTTCCATTATTTCTGTGAACACACATTGTCATAGTAGTTAAGTTAGCTTGTAAGTTAGACAATAACAGTAATATAGGAAAAAGTCTTTGCCTCCTTTCACATCAACCCTCCCTAAGCTGCTGCAAACGTAAGTCACTATTATTTTAAATGTACACATGAATTAATACACAAATATAGAACATATGTGTGTTCATATCATGGGAGTTAATCTTGCACGTTTTTATTACAACAGGCAATTGAATTATGCATGCTATAGATCAAGACGTGCATTTTCGCGTTCAACGTAATATACAAGTAACATTATGATAATGTAAAATTTGAACTAAAATACCATATAATATAATATATATAACACATTAATATACATAAATATAACACATTTGTGTTTTTAAAATATTTAATTTAATTCTAGATAAGAAAATTGTTACTTAATAACGAACATAAAGCACATTGAATTAAAATGGACTCATTTCATCGCATATTTTAACTTACTTTTAATTCTAAGTGCTATGCAGTACCCATATTCACAGTTTGACTAAGGCATTGGATATTCTGATGCTATAAGTACCTTCTAGTCTACCTTCAGCTTTTAACTATTAATTTGTGCTTCGATATATGCATAATAATATCCAATATATGCATAATAACAGCGTTTATCTTTCTTTCAGATTTGAACTTGATTTAGTATAGTAAAAATCAATTCTACTTTGCTTTGGGCGCCATAATTGTGTGTAGCCTTAACATTGAGATATGTCATATCCTTTCATTTTTATGGTTTTATAGAGTTAACATTTGTTAAAAAGTCAACTTGGCTAAGCATGCTGAAGTTGGAAGTTTTTAAAGAAAAATTAAATTTTATTTGCAATTATAACTTTTAACAAAAAGTAACAACCGACTTCAAATTGCTAAAAAAGTAAAGTTATTAATTTGGAAAAAAAATCTACCCCTAAGGGTAGAATTTTTCTCCAAATTTATATGGGACCACCCTTGAAGTATAACCTATTTAATAAAAAAAGAATCATCAAAATTGGTTCACAATCAGCGAAGATATCGCGTAACATACATACAATAACAAAATTTTAAACGTGGTAGAGCCATGTTGCAGCTATATTAATTGTATAGTTGTAGCACGAATGGGTCGGCTCGACCGGGGAAGGACCACGCACTCACAGAATACCAGCGTGAAATAGCAGCTTAATGCTGCTGTGTGTCGTATAGTGAGTGTAGAGAACCGGAGACCCTTTTTACTGGAAATGAGGCATTCCATCTTAGTCCTAAAGGCTGACAACGTATCTGCATTTTGATTCGCAAACGAGGATAGATGTAGATGTCTATGCGTCACAGCGACCACTTACCATCAGGTGGACCGTGTGCTCGCTTGTCACGCTTATCCTATAAAAAAAATACAAAAAAAAACATGCACTCCAATTGAGAACCTCCTCCTGTTTAAAGTCGGTTAATAAAAAATAACTCAACTGCTATAAAAATGTTTCATACCTATAATTACTCAATGCCACAACTCTTCCAGCAAACATTTGTATATTAATCAAATCCACTGGTGAAATGTCCATTCCCATAGACATCTTTGAAGCATCAATAATAGCCTGTGCCTTCTCTGAATCGCCCAAAATTTCCGTGAGGGGTTCCAGAGACTCCTCTGACAAAGACTTCCTATCCTTGATGTACTCTGCACATTTGGTGTAAAGATGGTTTTCAGGTACTATGCTCACCAGCTCCGGGAAATGGTAGGAGTACCACTCTCTACAAAGTAGAAACGAATAAGACATTGTGATATTAGATCATGTAACATTTAAACTAGACTTGCAACGAATATTCGGCTATTGTTCAGTATTCGGCTTATTCGGACACTTTCATCCTATTTGGTCGAATACCGAAAATGTAAGCACTATTCGGCCGAATATCGAATACGTAAGAGAATTTATTGTAGTCAGATAATTGGTAAAATGAAAATATTTATTTATTCTATACTTAACTATTGTTTTCTTCTTCATGTAATCATTAAAGTAGTCATGTACCTATGACTACTTTAATGATTCAACTTCCATATTATAAAAATTAAAAAAGAACTATCAGACAACTGTCTATGGACTCTAATAAGACAGAAAGAATAATTTTTATTCATTTTCAGGCAGTAGTTTACTATTTTTCTTCTCGTAGACAATCCGAGCTTCAGAGAATAGACGCTCTGAAGTATAATCACTACTTCCTTCCCAACCGAATACTTTTGCCTAATATTCGGCTATTCGGCCAAGTCGACAAGTCGGCAGAATATTCGGTGTTCGGCGTATGGGCGAATATACTATTCGTTGCAAGTCTAATTTAAACGTCTCACTAAGCAGGGACATATGTGAGTCCATCACTCCATTTCCCCGTACATTGTCCCATGGGTATCGTTCAGCAGCGACTATAGGAAATGACGGTGTAACCATCTCAATTACATCAGGCATAAAATACCCAGACCAGTGATGGCAGCAGCGTCAAATGTGCCAGACGTTTGGTACTGCAATCGTCAATTAACTTGCCAAGTGTGACAATTAAGACTAGTTTTCTCTATGATGGTAAAGGCTCAAATCCAGCTGTGCAATTGTAAAGGTTGAAGGAGATGCAAAGTTAGGAGGTACAGGTAGGTTAAGAGGGTAGTAAGTCTCATCAAGGAGCCTTTCTTCGTATCATTCTCAATGTGTTTACTCTTTGATAACTAAACTCTCGCTATTCATTAAATTTAAAAATATTAGGTCCTTACATATGAAATTAGCGTTTTGTCGTAGTGACCACTTTGATCTGAGATATCTCCTCTTTGGTTAAGAATTCCAAATTCAAATTTATAAATTCATTTTGCTGTACATTTGAGTTTTGAAAACAGTCATTCATTTGTTTTTTCCTCATTATTTTATTCTTTGGCGTCGCGTATTACCGCACAATGGAAAACATGAAATATCGGTATATTTACGAGTACGAGCTCTACCGTGGCACCAGTGCAAACAGCTCGAAGGATTAATGATGTGTACGGCGCTGGTGTCGCAAAAGAAAGCACGGTACGTTTTTGGTTTCAACGTTTTCGTTCTGGAAATTTCGACCTTCAGAACCAACCCTGTGGACGGCCGGAGACCAAAGTGGAAAATGACGAATTAAAAGCTATTGTGGAAGCGGATCCATCACAAAGCACTTCAGAGATAGCTGCAGGCTTCGGGTAAGTGATAAAACTGTATTAATCCACTTGAAGCAAATCGGGAAAGTAAAAAAACTTGAACGATGGGTACCTCATGAATTGAGTGAATCGAACTTGCAAACACGCGTCGACTGCTGTGTTACTTTGCTCAACCGACACAATAATGAAGGGGATTTTAAATTGAATCATTACTTGTGATGAAAAGTGGATACTGTACGATAATCGGGAAGCGCTCGTCGCAATGGCTGAACCCTGGAGACCCAGCCAAATCCTGCCCTAAACAAAAATTGACTCAGAAAAAGTTACTTGTGAGTGTTTGGTGGACTAGCGCCGGTGTCGTTCACTACAGCTTTCTAAAATCTGGACAAACGATTACGTCAGCAACTGCAAACCATGAAGGAAGAACTAGCTGCTAAACAACCGAGATTGGTCAATCGCTCCAGGCCACTGCTGCTTCACGACAAGACCACACAGTGCACAACAAACAACCACTAAGTTAGATGAGCTACAATTGGAATGTCTGCGACATCCACCGTACTGCCCGGACAGATTACCATTTTTTCCGGAATTTGGACAACTTCTTACAAGGAAAAAAATTCAACTCCGATGCGGCAGTCCAAACCGCCTTCAAAGAGGTTATTGATTCTTGCCCCCATATTTTTTTAGTAAAGGGATCAATGAACTACCTGTAAGATGGCAAAAGTGCATAGATAACAACGGTGCATACTTTGATTAATTAAATATATTTTACAAAAAAACTATTGACTTTATATTCCTCCCGTACAAGACGCCAATTTCATAACCTAATATAACCTAATATAACCTGTCCATGAATTTGTGTAGCAAGCGAATTGATATTGCAGAACCAAAAATCTCACACATTCGATGAAAGGGTCTTATCTTACAAAAACATTAAACATTTACACAGATTTGAAAAGTATTATGATGATGTACACCAGAAGAATTGGAGAGCCGTGGTAGCTCAGATGGTTAGCGCTGGCTGTATATTTCACAGTATGCGAGCAACCCGGGTTCGAACTCCGCTAGCACCAATGAAATTGGTAATTGCAATTTTAAATGCTCATACATCACATGCTCGGCGGTGAAAGAAAACCGGCATGTCTGAGAAATAAGAAATTAAAATATTTCGAAGACATGTGAAGTTCGCCATCACGAATTGTTGCAACGCGACGGAGAATTTCCAAAAATGAGAGGAGGCCTGTGCCCAGCAGTGGGACGTATACAGGCTGTAACTTTAACTTAACTTTAACACCAGGGGAATTGCAGGTGTGTTGCCGTCTAAAGGAGTAAGCTTGTTTAATAATTGTCAGCAGCCAACTGGTACTTAAAGGTAGCATTTGTAGTAGTAATAACACTACTAAGTACTTTAAAAAGAAAAACTTACCTGATTCTCATAGAGAAGGTGTTAATATCCTTATCAAGTTGATCCAGCAGTGCTATTGACTGTATAATCATGTTGTCCACTCTATGCACATTGAACTTAACTCTGGCCCGAGAGTAGGAATGGCCAAGACCAAGCTGAGCTATGCTACATGCTTTGAGTGTGAGGCCTTTGATGAGTGCATGGAAATGATGCCGTATGCCTGGAAAAAGTCAATAGTATCATAAATTACATGTTTTGTAAGCCAATTATTTAATTTCAGTGTAAAAGGTATAATGTAACATTTGGTCCCGCGAGACTTCGCCCGCGTGGAATTTATTGCAATTGGATTTCATGAGTTTTAATTTTTTTGTGTGGAACCTAATTTTTTTTTCTAAAATAAAAGAAGCCTAAGTTACTATCTGGCAGTAAAAGTCCCGTCAAAAGCAGTCCAGCCGTTTTGGAGATTAGCCGGAACAAATACAGATAGACAGGCAAACATTTTAAAAATTGTTTTTTGTTATTAGTACCGTATATACTGTCATATGCATTTAGTGAAAAGCTGTTATTTTGACATTACAAACAGACACTTCAATTTTATTTATTTTTAGATTAAAACAGAAATTATATTGCTCCTTCATCTTACTGATCCATTAGGCTATATCGGTCACAAACTTAAATAAAACATCCTGACTTTCATCACCATTATCATCATCATAACAGCCCATTAAATGTCCACTGTTGAAGATATAGAGGATAGAGGATAGACGTGTATATATATATGTATATGTATATATATATATATATATATATATATATATATATATATATATATATATATATATATATATATATATATATATATATATATATATATATATACATATTCATGAGTTTTAATTGTTTTAATTATATATATGTTACCGGAAATGTATGTAATCCGTTATTGTATACAATTCCTAGGAAATGTATGTAATTCCTAAAATGGCACGGAAATGTGTAAAATAAATTATATTAGACACATTTCCTAGGAAATCTATACATTGTCTAAATAGCAGTCGGAAATGTAAATATTTGAGATATCAATGGGTATGCGGGGATAGCGGGGCGAGGGGAGGGTATTGTTTTGTCTGATCAGGCGATCTCGCTAGTGCCGCGTTAACTGTCAGTGTGTACGCACGTCGCTGTTGTTCAAAATGGCTACCGAATCACGCATCGCGCTTATGAAAGAGCGATTTTATAGTACTTTAGCGTCATTAAGAACGTTAACAAACGCTAAGAACACTGCTTATATTGAAGATGAACGTTATAAAGGGTTAATTGAAGAAGTTTCCACGGCAAAAATAACAGCCAGAAAGACTTCTCGTGATTATTGGTTATTGCGGCGATACGATGTGCTTACCATTGACCAGAAAAGTAAGCTTATTTTTCCTGTTAAAGACACTACAAGCACTATTATTTACTACGCATGTGATAGCGAGTTATTCGACATATTACACGAGGCACATATTCAAATTGGTCACGGCGGAAGAGATCGTATGATGAAAGAGGTAGGAGTCACTACAAAACATAACACGTAAGGATATAGAAACTTATCTTGAACTTTGTGAACCCTGTCAACAAAAGCAAAAAAACATCAAAAAAGGCATTGTTGTAAAGCCTATTATATCGTCAGAGTTTAACTCTAGATGCCAAGTGGATCTGATAGATTTTCAGTCCCAGCCCGACGGTGATAACAAATTTATAATGGTGTATCAAGATCATTTAACAAAATTTGTTGTTTTAAAACCACTTAAAACAAAACGAGCTGAGGAAGTGGCTCACACTTTATTGGACATATTTACTCTACTTGGTGCTCCTGCAATACTTCAGTCTGATAACGGCAGAGAATTTTCCAACCGAATTATTGAGAATTTAAAAACATATTGGCCTACTTTAAAAATTATTCATGGTAAACCCAGGCATTCGCAAAGTCAGGGGAGTGTGGAAAGAGCAAATCAGGATATTGAAAATATGTTGACCACGTGGATGCAAGACAATAATAATTCACATTGGAGTGAGGGTTTGAGATTTGTGCAACTCATGAAAAACAGAGCTTTTCACGCTGGTATTAAGCAATCTCCTTATGAGGCACTTTTTGGGTGTAAAGTAAAAGTTGGTTTACAGTTACCCAATGATTTCACGCAAAATGTAGAAACTGAAGAAGATTTGGAGAAAATTATACAGGACCTTACCAAAAAAGAAGAAGATCCCGAAGTCACTGCATGTGAATTCTCTAAGGTGAACAAGGAGGCAAGTCAAGTTTCTAACAACGATTCAGATCAACGCGAAACAAATACGCAACCTCCAGCTTGCACCCTCCAATGCAGCGTCTGTTCACAAGAAACTACAGAGGCTCATACATGTAGAGAATGTGGATGTGCAATCCACGCTATTTGCGCTGTTGCTGAAGAATCATCTGATGAAGGATTTGGATCTAAAGTTTTGTGTCTATTATGTTCAAAAAAATATAAAGTACAAGATAATCGTCAAAGTGCTAAGAAAACCTACAACATCAGGCTGAAAAAATGCTGAAATCGAGTGAAAAAAAGTTTGCTCCTGTACCTATTGGCACTTCTGTACGAATTGCAGTTCCAGAGGTTGACAGAGGACGTGGTGATGCCCGAAATATTATAGGTGTAGTTTTGGCTAAAACCGATGATGAGCTTTATCAAATTGGTACCAAGAACGGAATTTTAAAACAATTATATTCTCGATCTCAGATTAATGTGTGTCCAAGAGTTCTTCTTGATGCAGAGGATGTACCGAGTACGGAAATAGCACTACGGTCAGTTGCTAACCTACAATCCACTGGAACCGGCCAGGATTTAAAAGTGCCATTGCAAGAAAAACTGTACTACAGCAAGATGTCTGTGCTATAAAAATAAATTATTATGTACTTCCAAGTGCCATTCAAGCTACTCCTGCAAAAATAAATAGCCATATGGACTGACTCTTTATATAATATAAAGTATTAATTTTATATATTGTGACATTTATAATTACTTAAATAACAGACTAATTACTTACCCAACGAAAGTTTGACTTTATGAGAATAATATAAGTCGATTTTATGATAAATACATTTTAAAAGTTCCTAGATACTTGATTTTCGAAGCTTTAATTAGTAAGATAATATGAAGATTATTATATTTTACGAAATGACTGTTACCTGAACGCTGTTGTCTCAACGAGTACTTTAATAAAAATTATTATTCTCATTTTAACAACGTGTTTTATTACAGAAATCATTATTTTATACATTTCTAATACGATATTGAATTATATACAATTCCTAGGAATTGTGCACATTTCTAGGACATTTATGTATTAAATAGTTTTGAAACAATATTTTATACATTTCCTAAATAACTTCGAATTATATAAATTTCTAGGATTTGTATACAATTCCTAGATTTCATACATTTCCGTAACATATATATATATATATTTACATCGCTCACGACTTCTTGAGTCTTTTACGATAGATACTTATTACACCTTCTATTTCCGGCAGAATTATAAATGTTAAGAGAGTGAATATTGTTAATTTATCTGTTAACAAATAACATAGTAGAATAGGATTCATTTATATTCGACAGGACGATATTCAATTTTGAATAATTCTTGCTCATTTAGGACATCCGTTCATGATAAAAAGCATGTGGCACTCTGTATATTCTGTAAATGGTTTGTATGTTTTGCTCACTTCATGCGTCCGGTCATGACGGAAATTATGTATGTGGCACTCTGTATATTCCGTATATGGTTTATATGTTTTGCTCACTTCATGCGTCCGGTCATGACGGAAATTATGTGGCACTCTGTTTATTCCGTACATGGTTTGTATGTTTTGCTAACTTCATGCGTCCAGTCATGACGGAAATTATGTGGCACTCTGTTTATTCCGTACATGGTTTGTATGTTTTGCTCACTTCATGCGTCCGGTCATGACGGAAATTATGTATGTGGCACTCTGTATATTCCGTATATGTTTTGCTCACTTCATGCGTCCGGTCATGACGGAAATTAGGTGGCACTCTGTATATTCCGTATATGGTTTGTATGTTTTGCTCACTTCATGTGTCCGGTCATGACGGAAATTATGTGGCACTCTGTATATTCTGTATATGGTTTGTATGTTTTGCTCACTTAATGCATCCGTTCATGACGGAAATGATGTGGCACTCTGCATATTCCGTATATGGTTTGTTTTGCTCTCTTAATGCGTTGACCTTGAGAACGTCCCTATCCCGTATGAAATCATAGCAGTTTTGGTAGTGCAACTTTTATACTTGATGAACTGTCGGGAGTAAGATTCCTTGTGAAGAATTCTTTGTTATTTTTTTTTTATAGAAGAGTGGGCAAACGAACATGCGGTTCACCTGATAGTATCTACTAAATACTAACTGGATGCAAGATTACTCATGGGATGTAAATATGTCATATATATATATATATATATATATATATATATATATATAAATAATGTATTTTTATATAAAAATAGGGTGACAAACGAGCACACAGTCCACCTGATGGTAAGTGGTTGCTGTGGCCCATAGACATCTACATCTATCCTCGTTAGCGAATCAAAATGCAGATGTGTTGTCACTTGTCAGCCTTGAGGACTAAGATGGAATGCCTCTTTTCCAGTAAACAGAGTCTCTGGTTCTCTACACTCACCGTACGAAACACAGCAGCATTAAGCTGCTATTTTACGCTGGTATTCTGTAAGAGTGTCGTTCTTCTGTAAAACAGCCCACAATTTTGACTTGACTTTGACAGTGATAAAACGTGGTAGAGCCATGCTGCTGCTATATTATTGTTGTAGCACGAATGGGTCGGCTCGACCGGGGTAGGACCACGCTCTCACAGAATACCAGCGTAAAATACCAGTTTAATGCTGCTGTGGCCCATAGACATCTACATCTACAGTAGGAAGGACCACGCTCGTGTGCTTCGTGCTACAACTATACTATAAATATAGCTGCAGCTTGGCTCTACCACGTACAAATATAGGATATATATAGGATAGATATAGACATTTGCCGTAGTTACCACTCTTGGCAAGCTGGTTGGCAACTACAGTTTTATTGTTATTGAGATGTTGTCAGGAATATGCTGCTTCCCATCAATTTACCCCTGTTACTTTTTCTAATACCCATGACTTGAGGTAGTGGGTGTTCCTTACGCTTCCACTATATGGCTACTTTACTAAATGCTCTATTTATATGTAACAGACACATACATTGCATATTAAGAACTACCTCTGATAATCTCTGGTACTGCCCCAGTATGTGAGCACGGTATCTCGAGAGCTTCGCTGATGGCAGCACCAAGTTTCGGGTCTGCTACGCCTAGAGTGCATTTTGACCTCTTCTTGCGCTTTGGCAAAGCACCTTCAAGAAACAAGTTAAGGTCCTCTGGCACAATACCTGTGGGGATAAAAATATATTTTCATATTTAACAATATTAACACATTATGTATATTATATTATGCTGCTGAAGTGAGTGACAGTGTCAGCCAGGGCGCCATAGATAACAAATATGTATAACGTTTGATGAGCAGAAATCTATGTTTGCTCTATATTATATTTTGTAATATGAATATGATTTTCTAAACAGAAGGTGTGTGCCCACAACTATTACTTCGGCTGGGGGAACGCCCCCCCTCACTATTAACCCTGGATCACTAAACATTAGTCTCACAGGCGACACGGCCCCCACGCATTCGCTGTTGAGGCATGTTTCCGGCACTCCCCCTCCCCACCGCGATAAATACCCACCTAATTCAATGTTTTAGTGACCCGTGCACATGCATTGCGTCCACACGCATTCTACTTCCGGAGTTTTAACGAATTGTTAGTCTTACAGACTAATGTTTAGTGATTACACGTGTAAAGTGAGTCAAGGTAAGCTTTGAATAATTTTGTTGATTTATTGACTTCTTGTATAAATAACATCCTTTTTTATTGATTTCTGAGAATCTTATTGCTTTTGTAATATAATATAAAACAAATTTCATGTATTTTATTAGTGCGTATAGGAAATCATTTGTATTTGAACATTATGTAAAAGCATTTATTCTGTTTTAGATGGATTTGATATGGGATCAAGACAAAATTCTGCAGTTTTTGAATGAAGCTGACAATGAGAATGGTGACCAGGAGCTCGCACGACTAACAGGTGAGCTTTAAGAGTCTGAACAAGAAGATAACTTAGAGGAAGACTTTTGCGTAAACACCGATGCAAGTGATGAAGAATCTTTGGGCTCTACTGACGAGGAGTTAAACATAGTCAGAGGTAACCGAAACAGAAATATGATTATTCACTCTGATGATGACTCTCCCGAGCAGTCGCAGCCACATCAACCCGCATCTTTACTTCAAAACCCGGTGATACATCCAGGTAAAGCCTACATATATGGAAAAAATAAACACAAATGGGCAGCCAAACCAAGCATCTCAGGCAATCGTACATCAGCTCAAAACATTATTAATTTTATACCTGGACCTATAAATGAAGCGAGAGATATCGTAGATCCGATTCTATTATTAAATTTGTTTATTTCTGATGAAATGATTGACCAGGTTGTAATTCACACGAATGCTGAAATTGATTTGAAAAAGGAGAAGTACAAAGAATTATCTCATACTAATTCATTTACATCAGCTGATGAAATTAAAGCTTTGCTTGGTCTTCTCCTGCACTCAGCTGCTATAAAAAGCAACCATTTGCCTACGAGGACTTATACTTTAAACTTTACTTTTTAATTTGGCAACGCCTGCGTATGGCTACTCCCTTCCAGTCCGCCGCACCGGTGGCTAGTGTTGCTCTATGTATGCAAAATTCTTCACAATATGCTTATCTTAGACACCATAATGCTGATACTTCACATTAGATTTTGATGACAGCTTAGACCCAGCGGACAGTTGATGGCAATAACATCTAATAGCGCGAAAGTGGATAAATAATTAAAGATTTATTTCACCATCGGAGTACTTGTTTCATTGCCCCACTTAAGTTGTTATTTAAATGTTAATTGAGCATCTAGTTCTTCACAAAACCCATATGTTAACGAAGGTTTTTTTTTATAGGAGAGGGGGCAAACGAGCATGCGGCTCACCTGATGGTAAGTGACTACCGCCGCCCATGAACAACTGCAACACCAGGGGAATTGCAGATGCGTTGCCGGCCTTTTAAAAGGGAGTAGGCTCTTTTCTTGTAGGTCCTTAAGTCGTATCGGTCCGGAAAAATCGCTGGTGGTAATCGATTCCACAAGGAAGTTGTGCGAGGAAGAAAACATCTTCTAAATCGCACAGTGGTGGACCGCCAATCATCCAGATAGTATGGATGGTATCGCGAGATTTGTCGCGATGTGCGATGGTGAAATTGAGCGGCTGGAATTAGTCCGAACAATTCCTCAGAGCACTCCCCGTGGTAGATGCGATAAAATACGCAAAGAGATGCAACGTCTCTACGCATTGCCAGTGAATCAAGCCGATCGGAAAGAACTCGGTCGTCTACGATTCGAACCTCTCTGCGCTGGATGCAGTTAAGTGAAAGGAGCTGGCACTGGGGAGCCCCTGCCCAGAGATGGGAACAGCATTCCATGTGAGGCCGAACCTGCGCCTTGTAAAGTTGCAGGCGGTGTGCCGGCATGAAATAATGTCCCGCTCTGCTGAGCACGCCAAGCTTTTTAGAGGCCAATTTGGCCTTCTCTTCCAAGTGACACGAAACTGCACGTCACTCGATATGTCGACGCCGAGAATTCCGATACTGACTGAGGAAAAAAGGGGAGTGCCTTGAAACTAAGGAGATACGACAAAGGGGTTCTTTTAAGCGGTGAAACGGGCTAGGGCATTCAGGCTCTCGACACAGATCCGTCATCTGAAAGAAGTTCTACCCAAAAACTCTTTGTCACACCACGTTGGGTTCGGGCGGTCAACGAGGTGTGTGTGAACCCCGTGAAGAAGTATCACAAGAGAGCGTCTGAAGCCCTTTCTCAAAAGAAAAAGTCAGACGACAAAGATTACGGGTCCTCTTGAAGTGGTCCGGGACCACTCCAATCGTCCCTTGATTTGTGGACTGTATTTTAGGTGGTGGAAGATCCTTTAGGAATAAAACAGCAATTATCTTCACAGTTTCTCCATAAGAGTACAACTGATTATTTTCCCTATTCCTATCACTTCCCTATGTTTCTTGATTCTTGATTTGAATGTATACTGGTAGCTGGTCCCGAACGAATTGCATACGTTGTATTCTTCTGCGTGTGTGCTATTAATAGCACACAGCAGGTCTCGGGCCTCGGGGGTATCCCCCATTACCCGGGTTCTCCTCGCGGTACACCACTATGTACCGGTCATGGGAGCCGTTATGGCATTGTGAGTGTCGCTTGCGGTCCGGGGTTCTGTTCCCCGGTCGCTGCAAATTGGTTTCAAACTGATGTCAAGGTTGGCCGATCTGCGGCATTGAGGGTTGATACTCGACTCTCTAATCGTTATAGAGAGGAGTTCTCTTGGTAGAGGTCACCCGTCCGGAGGCCGAGCATGTAGTGGTGCTAAGTTGTTGAGATGTTCGTGTGGCCCGTTGTCAGCGCGGTTGAACATGCCGCGCGCCAGTCGGGCCACGAATTCCTGGATGCTCTCCATCCTCAGGTTGGCCGCGGTGACGTCATTCCGGACGTAGCGACCTGCACCGACGATGGTCCGTAATGATTGGTTCTGCTGAACCTGCAGCCGCTGCCTCTGCCGTTCGCTTAGGAGTGCGTACCAGGCCGGAGCGGCGTAGGTGATTACGTCTTATATACGTTTTGTAAATTTTTATTTTGGTTTTAGTTGAAAGCTTGGATGCCAGGACTGGACGGAGCATCGCCCGCGCACATCTGGCATTGCGGACAACGATGTCGTCGTGCGCGGTCATGCGCAACATCCTGTCTATCCAACACCCAAGATAGGTCACAGCCTTCTCGTACGCAATCTCCTGGCCTCTTAGCGTCAACGGGGGCGGGAAGTTTCTGTATCGGCGGGTGAGGAGAGCAGCCGTTTTTCCAACATTTACGGCCATCCTCCACTCATCCAGCCACGGTGGCAGCAGGTCCAGCAGGCGCTGCATCTTGGCGGCGGCGAGATGGGCTCTTCTGGACAAGGTGAAGTAGGCGCTATCGTCCGCATATAGCGCCATCTCTACGTCATCTTCCCATTCGCGTAGGTGTCCTGCCAGTGTAGGGATGTCATTTGTATACGCCGCGTAAAGGATCGGCGAAAGACAGCTGCCCGTGGTACGCCAGCTCTTATGGTTTTTATTGCGGATTCGGCATCTTCGACACAGACGTAGAAGCTCCGGTCGGCTAGAAATGACGCCACTAGTCACAGCATAGCCGGAGGGACACTCGTCTGTTGAATCATCTTATAGAGTAGGCCAGAGTGCCACACCCTGTCGAACGCCTTCTCGATATCGAGGAAGACGCCCAACGACGTGCGATCCCGATTGTGTTCGGCCGCCAAGTGGTGCAGCACTCTGGTCAGCTGTGTTTGATGCTAAACCTTAACCAATTAATGTTTATTACAATAATTTACTAATATATGTTTCCAGGAATTCACACGCAATCTTAACATTCTTAGGCAGAGTCACCAACCAACTCTGCTATCAAGATAACAATATAAAATAATTTTTAAATAAAGAGAAATATACGAGTTTGATATAAAATGTACAAAATTTTTAAAGTACTAACCTTCAGAAATTGCGTTAATATTTTCTAACGCAACGACTGCAGATTTAAATGGTTGGAATGCGATTAAAGTGACCACTGAATTAAACCTTTGCAGGTCTGTTACCGATTCTTCCACTTGAGGCAGGAATGCTGCCAACTCTTCGAACTCTGTGACACGGAACAGCGCAAAGCCCGCGCTGTGCTCGTATAAAACATACAGTTTACTCTGCAAGTTACAAACACATAGGTATATAGAAACTTTAATAATAATCAAATTATCACATAAAAATTATATATTCACCATTTCAACACTTTATTTTAACATATTATTAAAAAGACTAAGAGGTAACAAAAGCAAAACACGTGTATTTTGTATAGGCTATAGGCTCCGACCACTATGAGACTGTGACAGACAGGTTAAAAAATTCACAAATATTTTGTTTGAGGTTATGCCAAAGAGATTGCTGTATTTTCATTTGCAGACAAAGGGATCTATGCTCATACAGTCTAGTCTGACATAGTTTATGGTCTTCTTTTTCCGGCTACCGGCGGATCGGAGCGGAGTAGTGTAGCCATAGCATTTTTTCCCAATACAGAAGTGTCTGTCATTTTTTGCAGCGAGAAATCTACGCACTCAAAAACAATCGTCCGTCACTACGGAAATCACACATAACAATTAAAACAATAAACTAATGGTCTAAAAGCCAGTGAGCGGTAGACTTACG
Organism: Parnassius orleans; assembly: GCA_029286625.1. Classification (NCBI taxonomy): domain Eukaryota; kingdom Metazoa; phylum Arthropoda; class Insecta; order Lepidoptera; family Papilionidae; genus Parnassius; species Parnassius orleans. Next base: position 2,168,526 of record JAGSMP010000089.1, read on the forward strand.
GTATTTCAATAAGCTTGACTTTTTTTCAGTTATTCCCCTTTACCTGAGGTACATGAAATGGGGACCCTTTAGTTTGACCGGCGGTTGATTCTACTTGCTTCTCTACCAAAGTACAAAAATACACTAAAATATTTGATATAATCGTTACCATGGACAGACGTTCTTTTGTAATGAGTGAAATAAAACTCAGACATGGACCCTTCCTCTAAACAAAAATAAAAAAAAACTAGATTAGAGCGAGTGTTATAGCATGCGCTTATGGACACCACTGAAGTTTGTTGTCTGCCTGGATGATAGAACCTCAATATATTTATGCCATGCAAAACATATTTATGTCAAATAATATTATCGACAATGTATTTAAATTGTAGCTTTTTTGAAATAACGTAAATTATAAAGAAAAAATTCTACTTGTCAACCCATCCGCCATGATCTTGGAACCGCCATAGCTGTCTGCCAATGTTATTTTTCAGTAACTTTTATTGAATATTTTGAGATGTCAAAGCGGCAAACTTATTACTTTCACGTTTTTTGCGCTCATTTTTACCTTTAAAACAGTTTCAAATTTCTTATACAAAGCTATCATTATTTCACTATATTTAGCACAAATCTAAACAATTTTAACACAAAACTATCTTATTTTATACACACAACAATCCTGAAACATTTTGACCTATTTTTTACACAAATTACTGAAATTTTACAAATAATCAAAATCTATATTTCTGCAACATTTGCACTCGGCTCACATCTCCTACTATGTGAGCAACCAATTTCTACACGACTCTAATTACATCGATAGGAGGCTAATGCTTTCCTTGTCTAAACAACATCTATCTCTGTTCATTATGAAACACTACGGTTTACATACGATGTCCTTATCAGTTACAATGTTTCTTATCTGTTATCACAAAACTAAATTAATCTCAAGTGCTAAATATATTTCCCTTTAAAAATAAACATTTAATTTAATATAATACTTCTATTCGTATTGCACAGCTGACTCTAAATTAATACAAAATAAAAACAAAAAGCAAATTCGCACAACCGGGGAATCTAACTCCGGACTTTTCGTTCGACGCTTTATTGAACATATTTGCTTCTAACATGAATTAAGTGCCTGTCATAATTAACTAGCAGTCTTTCGAGTCTACAATTTTATTGTTGCTTATCACATGAATTTGAGTAAACAATTTTTATAGGCTCGTCCGAATCCGAGACTTTGTTCAGCAAAGACTCGACTTCAGACACAAGTTTGTTCCGGTACTCGGCGACGTTTTCTCGAGAAATATTGGCACAGCCTGTGTATAGAGCATCACCAGTGCTGTCATCCGCATAGCAATGAATGTTACCGGTTTGCAACATATTATTGATATGCAGAAGAAACAGCGTTGGTGATAGCACGCAGCCTTGTGGAACACTAGCATTAATAGGCTTGTAATCGGAGCATGCACCGTCTACTACGACCTTGATGCTCCGATCAGCCAGAAAACTGGTGATCCAATCGCACAATTTCTCGGGAAGCCCATAGGAAGGAAGCTTCGAAAGAAGCGTTTTGTGCCAGACCCGATCGAAGGCCTTCGCTATGTCCAAACTAACGGCCAATGCCTCCCTTGGATTCGATCGCCTGCGCCCATCTGTGTTAGGTAAACAAGAAGATCACCAGCTGAGCGACCCCGACGGAAACCGTACTGGCAGTCACTAATCAGCTGGTGCTCCTCAAGGTACCGTATGAGCTGGCAGTTAATAATGGACTCCATTATTTTCGAGAACAAGGAGGTGATGGCGATAGGCCTGTAGTTGGACGGATCAGAGCGGTTACCTTTTTTAGGGATCGGGTGCACAAAAGCTGTCTTGCAGCATGAATCCGGGACAACGCCTAAGGAGTAGGAGTACCGAAAAAGACGCGTTAGAACCGGTGCCAACTCTCGAGCGCACGTCCTCAGCACAATTGGGGGGATTCCGTCAGGCCCATTCGACTTGTGTATGTCCAGGGAGGGGAGTGTTTTGTGTACTGAGCACTGTGTGAACCGCACATCAGGCATAGAGCACTCACACTGCGGGATGGTCGGCGGTGTGTTCCCCCCGTCATCGAGAGTCGTGTTGGACGCAAAAAGAGACCCTAAAAGGTCGGCTTCCTCTTTTGCGGCGTGGGCCAGTGAATCGTCCTCCCTGTGCAGAGATGGTAGTGATGGCTTACAGAAATTCTCTTGGACAGCCTTGGCGAGAGACCAGAATGCACGGGTTCCCGAAGGAAGGCGAACTAGTTTCTCGCCAATTCTGCCTATGTGCTCTGACTTTGCCTTGGCAATAACTCTTTTGAAGGACCTGGAGACGAAGTTATACTACTTTTTAAGCATGCTGGTGTTTACATCCCTCATCGCCGAAGCCTCAGCCCAGGCCTGATAACACTCCTGCTTACTGCGTAATGCAATCTTACAGCAGCGACCAAACCAAGGCTGAGATCTGCCTCCGATGGATACCACAGATGATGGAATAAATAGTTCCATTCCCTGTAGCACCACATCAGTGACAGAGTCAGCAACAGCGCTCTCTGACGTATACGCAAACTCCAGCTCGCGGCACAAAGGAGTGTTCTAATTTGTACCCCGGGTAGGAGAGATATGAAGTATCAGCCGGAGAGGACACCTGAGTCTCGGTTAAAAAGAGCAAGGCCGGCTTCGCCGTATCCAGATGCTAGTGGACAGCGTTAAGTTTGGAATGAAGTCCCCTGATGTTGCAAAAGTTCACGGATAGCGTGACAGGAGTCGCCATGGTTTTATCGCTCTGTTTGCCCCGCGCAGTGTTAGTATAGAGCGGGATTTTGCTTGCTTGACCGTGGATGCTCAGTGAGGGATTCTCCATTACCAGGGGTGCTGGTACCCTCCTGGGGTAGTCCTTTCTTTTTAAATTCCGCTATCATGTGATTGGGGGTTCCGGCCACCTGAACTAAACAAGCGAAACGCAGAAGCAAAGATTCTACTTTAGGTTGGCTGCAGCGTGGCTCTACCACTGTTAACGGTATCACATAACACAGAAAAGACCATTAACCACTGCTTGTACGGGACCTAAGGTGACGTCCTGATGTCATAGTTACTAATGTGTTTCCTATTCTGCGTTATAATCTGATGTAAATACAATCAGTAGTTTTTGCTTGATTGAACAATAAACATACAAGCATTCGAATGTCCAAACAAACACACACACATCACTCACATTTATAGGTAATATTGATACCTAACAAGTAATAATACCAGTAAAGTAATAAAGCAAATAGTATAATATTAGTATTAATTGTTATAATATTAGTAGGATTAGTCGGATTAATTATAAAACTTGTATTTTGATTTAAAAAAATGGATGTAGACATCTTAGATTCTATGGTAGTACCACCCGTGCGGTTAATGAATGGGATTGAAAATGGCGTCGCCTCTATTCACCTCTCGTGCGCAAACTGTCGCTATCTAAACTCAAACCCGCTAGTAAAGACTGCAAAAAAAAAACGTTGCGATATGCGTTTTCTGTACGTTCTTTAACTTCAGGCCACCTTGTCATTGGAATCAATGATCACAAAATGCCCTAAACTACAAACAAAAATCAGTCCGGTTTCACTAATTTGTGAGCTACGACGCGTTCTGAGAGTTTTGTTCATAATTATTGATGATTTTGTTTGTCAATATTTTTATATAAAATATTTACATGTTGAGTCATGAATAACCATTTTTAAAATATTCATTTTCTGTCTGTCCAAGCTAATCTTCGAAATGGCTGAACCGATTGTTATATAACTTCAATAACAGATAGGGGGTAGTACCAGGAGTGATCTAGACTAAATTTTATTCGAGAAATTTAGATACTTTATTAGATTGAGCCGTGGTCAGATGGTTAGCGCTCGCTGTAAGTTTCACAATACGCGAGCAACCCGGGTTCGATCCCCACCGGCACCAATGAAATTGTTAATTGCAATTTTAAGTGCTGATTTACCACGTGCTCGGCGCTGAAGGAAAACATCGTGAAGAAACCTGCATGTCTGAGAAATCAAAATAAAAAAATATTTCGTAGACATGTGAAGTTCGCCAACACGCATTGGGGCAGCGCGGTGGACATTTCCTTGCCCTAAAACCCTCTCACAAATGAGAGGAGGCCTGTGCCCAGCAGTGGGACGTATATAGGCTGTAACTTTATTAAAATAGAAATATTGATAAGATAAAATAAATGGTATTTAATTTTTTTTATAGGATTAGGGTGACAATCGAGCACACAGTCCACCTGATGGTAAGTGGTTGCTGCGGCCCATAGACATCTACATCTATCCTCGATTACGAATCAAATTGCAGATGCGTTGTCAGCCGTGAGGACTAAGATAGAATGCTTCTTTTCCAGTAAAAAGGGTCTCCGGTTCTCTACGGTCACCATACGAAACACAGCAGCATTAAGCTGCTATTTTACGCTGGTATTCTGTGAGAGCGTGGTCCTTCCCCGGTCGAGCCGACCCATTCGTGCTACAACTATACTATTAATATAGCTGCAGCATGGCTCTAAAAAGTGATAATCAACGATTGTAAGTGGGAATAAATTAGCATGCGACTTACCTGATGGTAAGTGATAAGCGACCGCTGCCAATTAACAACTGCAACTAAAAATATTTTTAAAGAACCGGCATGCACCTAGGAAATGTAGGTGCGTGCCGGTTCTTTAAAAATATTTTTTTTATCCTTTCGTAAATGTCCCTAAATCGTATAAGTCGTTGTTGATAAAGAAGACGTTCAAGAAATAAAACTCCAAGTATCGTCAATTGCGATATGCGATGGTAGAACGCGATAACTGGAACTGATTTGAAAAATTCCTCTAAACACTCCCCGTTGTAAAGTTCTTTTGTTTGTTTCTTTGATCGATACAGATCAAAGGGCCGCTTGTAAACTTACAGTCTTATTCATAAAATCCTTAAAATGGTGTTATAACAGTAATTAGTTAAAATGCTCATTAGTACTATTAAACCTATTATAAAATTCTCTATTCATAAACGTTCAATAAACCTGTCATAGTTAAATCGTATTTATAGAATACTTTAGTTTTATTATGTTGTCATTCTGATGAATCCATAGACTAGCCACGGTGAAAAAAAGTTTGACAGCAATTGTGACATTCCCGTCAATACAAACGTGTTGTTTTCGTATCGGTTTAAGAAATTGATTTGAGTTTTATTTTATAATTAATAAAAGCAATGGAAAACAATACATGTAAAAGCGGCAAAGAAGTGAAAATTGGCTTGAGGAAGATAAGGTTAGTACGTAACTAAAGTAATTTTTGTCATAGATGCTCAGTGCATGTGTCTGTGTTGTTATAATAATATCCTTTTCTTTCCATAGCAATTATTGATTGATTTGGTAAGGAACGTGTATCAGTGATTGAAAATAAAATACTGATACAAATACGAACTCAAAGAAGCTAGCAGCATGGGCGGATTTATTATGCAGGTACCTATTTTGTCTATCAATGTGTGAAGTATTTGAAGAAAGTCTTCAACGCAATGATATTCCATATACGGTCAGTTACATTATTATGTAATAGTAGCATGTCACTGTCTTTAGCTGGCCTTTATACATATAAGCTTAAAGTCACTCAACAGTCTTCGGGAAGAGCTATAACAGGAGCCTCCCTATGTAATAGGGTTCATTATGATGAAACTTATTGAAGAATAAAGCTGCTGACAGAGGTTCAGACTTAAGTTGAAAACTTAAGTAACAGTGGGCAGTTCACATAGCTCCTAGAACATAGGATTGGACGGGTTTATATACGAGAAAGCTCAAGGATCTCGAAGAAAGGTCCTCAGGATCGCTTACATTAAGATCGGCCCATTTTGAATATTAAAATGTTAAACATTTGTGTAAATTGTTATTATACTTTTTTCCAGTTTCAACAGTATGTGCAAAGGTGGCACTTTCGCACCCTCCCACAAATAAAATCCCAATGGAGCATCATTAAAATGACAAAAAGAAAATTAAGTCTGTCGAACGTAAGAATCTTCTTCAAACTGGTGGTGGTCCACTCCAACAGCAAACCCTGAAAATGCAGATGACATCTGTTCATGGCTCCCCTAACGAATTTGTTATTGACATAAATGAATTTGATTCTGATAAAATAAATCAGGTATATTATATATGTCATTTACAGCAGTCACCCAGTACAAACTTTCAAAAGTTAAAATACCTACTAAAGGTTACTTAATGAATTTCTTTATCAAAATAAATCCATGCTTACATATTGTTCATTAGTAATAAAATTATTTATTGCTTTGTTTGTAGATCAAGATTGGGAGCCTTCACAAAATGAGATGAAAGTGGATGATATAATTAAACTTGTCAACAATGAAAACAAGACTTCAGATATTGTGAGCATCAGTAATGTATTGAGATAGCTAGCAATTTTATATTTTCATACCTTATTTTTATATTTTACTGTTGTAGCACCCAATGAGTACAGTAAAGGATGTCACAGTAGAAATACTTCAGGAGGTCCAAAATACACATGAGGTAAATATGTGAAATGTCATAAATCAAGTACTTACCAAACATGTGCCAAACTGGGAATTGTAAGGATAAAAATATTAGTTGAATAAAATAAAACTTGAATTTTATTTGTTGAAACATTTTATATCAAAGTATATTTAAGATTAAGTTAATGTTAACAAGTTTCTTTAAACGGTTTTCATCATTGCAGGTTGTATCTATTGGCTCACCACCTAAACTACTATTTACACCCTCTAAGAAACCTGAAAGAAAACATAAAAATGAGAAAAAGGTAAATACCTCTATTCTAATAGGATTATGTTAATTTATGAAATTGCTGCTTTTTAAATACTCAAACATTATTATTTCTATTTCAGACCTCAGATCATGCAAGTATTGCCAATACTGAAATTGAGTGCAGGAAAGAGTTCCATCACGCCCAAATGGAAAATGAAGAATGGAAAGCCCGAAACTTGGACCTAGATGAGAAACTTATAAAAATAAAAATTGAATATTATAAAAAAAAACTCCAAGTTCTTGAAAAATAAATAATTGAAAATTAAAATGTGGTATCTACTTACTGATTGCCTTATCTAGCTAAAATGCCTTTCGATAAATGCTCGTAGAAGAGCATTATTGGAGTCTCTTCCTCTGGCCTGACCAATTTGAGGTAGACGTTCAGCATCCACAATTGCAGCATTGAGTTCATCATCATGATCTGAAAATTATATTATTAATATTATGTAAAAAAATATTATATTCATGAATGACTAAAATTTTTTGTGTGCATTTTACCTGGTACGAATCTAGTTGTCCTATTGCAATATTGTGCAACACTGCAAGAGCCACAATTGTAGGTTTCACATTTTTCATGTGTACTGTCATGCCATACAAAGACTTTGAAACCGCTGCTTCCACACACCAAAGCAACGTTCAACACAGTTCGAGTGGCAATTTGTGCTCGATTATATCTTTCTTCACGCTCATTTTGAGGTCTTTGTATAGGTGTGAATAGATATGGCTCTAACCGGTAGCCTGAATCTCTAAGAGTCTCCTCTAAACTCTCTTCTTTCAAAGCGCTCTTTAAGAGTGGACTCATTGAAGATACGGAATCATGGGTACTGCCTCGCCATCTGGCAACGATGTCTCTGATATATAATTTAGCATCGCAAACTACCTGCATTTAAAATGAAAATATGTGAGCACAGTTATGTATGTAGGTAAAATAAGTACATATGTATATGAGTAATATACCACCTAGCAAGAACTACATGGTATTATTATATGAACTTACTTGTACATTCAATGAATAAAATCCTTTTCGGTTTATATAATACTGAGCTGCATCACCACCAAATTTCTTTATTTTTATGTGAGTACAATCGATGCAACCCAACACAGAAGGGAAATTTCTTATCTCTAAGAATTCCCTTATAACCTTTTGCTCTTCTGTCAGAGACTGCGGCATTTTTATGTAGGTCTCAGAGTGACGAGCAATCGCGCGAGCTACTCTGGCACAAATGCGACTCACAGTCGGTTGAGTCAACCCATGAAGGTCTCCCCCATCATCTTGAACCTAAAAAAGATAGGAACAAAACGTTTACTTTTTCACTATTATGATTATTACTTGTATGATACGAGTTGAGACTTACTTCACGACGTCCCCAACATCTAATGGCGGTTAACACTTGCAATTCTGGTGACGTACCACAACCTCTTGAGTCCAGTTGTAAATCCTCCCTGACGAGATCAATTATAAAAGATGCCGTATGTTTATTGAAGCGGTATCGCTGTTTGAACTTTACATCGGGCAAAGAAAACGGATCATATCTGTTCTGGTACACCTTACAACGACGATGCGGAGCATTTCCTACTTGTTCCATAGCGTCTAAAGCTTGCAGAGCTTGCATAACGATACTTTAGCAATCAAAATCCACAAAAAATAATTTCACCAACAATAACCTATACAACTTCAACAAACATCTGTTCGTTGCTCGCACGCAAATCGGCCATATTTTTCTTTATTACAGGTTTATAGTAGGGTGGACCCTTCTATAACTTATGAAGCCGTTATTGAACACTTATAATGCGTTTTAGTGTTATTAAACGTTTATGAATAATGTTTTACGGGTACCTCCTTATAACAAGCTAATAAACCTATTTTAACTTTTTATGAATAAGACTGTTAATAAATACTTTCGTCATAGATACTGTTTTTTTGGCTGAAGGCCATGCAGCCAATGCATTAAAAAAACTGATACTGCTACCAACCAACGGATTTGTTTGACAAATACATTTGAATTTAAAGTTAGTTTTGGTTTGGAAAAATGATATACGTATTTGGTCATTTTTTGTGTTTATCATTTTTTCTCTGACAGATAATATTATTTTAGTGATAATGTCGTCACAGTCAGTGTTTAGTTAATTGTGTTGTGTTAAGTGTAAACAAATAATGGCGACGATACTAAAGCAAAAAGATTTAGTAGTGACGCTTAAGAAAGAGACGATTTTGAACATTGGGATTTTAAATAAGCTACAACCAATGCCTTCAGAGATTCACCGACTAACGTTTAAAGAAAATGGACTTGAGAAACCAACTCAAAACTTATTTAATCATCTTTCTTATTATTTAGTCAATATCATCGACCCTCAAGCCTGTGCATCATTGCCTTGGCCTTTGTATGACACTAAGAACGAAAGAGCATATAGAAATGAGTTATCTAATTTTATTAGCGATTATAGCAGCAAGGGACTACTCACACCAGTTATGTCATCATACTTTGTTAATCCAGGTTGTTACAAAGTAACTATTCTTATTTTTCAATTATCCCAGTTAGCCGTTCAACGTGTGCTCATTCCTAAAATGAGTAAAGATCGCCAGAAAAAATTATACAATGAAGTCACAGATAAATATAAATCTCATAAAGATGACGGTTTTATGGAATATATTGAGAATGTAACTCATGTTATGTTATTGAAGTTTTCCAACTATTTAAAGAAACGACAGACCCTGGAAAAAATTGCAGAATTATTCAGAAACAGAATATCAGAAATGGAGGCTAAATTAGAGGCAACAAATTCGCAAAAATACATAAATGATTTAGTTGATACATATATTAACAAATACAATCCAGATGAAAAAGTTAAATTGGAGTTATTGAAAATTAAAAATGTTAAAGAATCTTGTGAGATTTTTGACATGTGGTTAAATGAAACTGATAGATTAATGGACAAATTAGTATTTAATTGGGATGAATTAATTACACCATTATTAAATTCAGCTACGACAGCGCTAGAGAATAGTAAAGCTTTAATAGGCAGGCATACAGGAGAAATTGACAGAAGTTTGTTTACGATCGAGTATAACCCTCAAACTGATGGAATTTGTACAAAAGAACTTCATCATCTAGTTAACAGTGAACAGAAGTACATTTTGAAAAACATAGAAAAAGATGGTCATCTGAATTTCCCTAACTTAGTCCGCAGCTTTGTAATAGCTATTTGTTTCATTTTAAGGAACAATGAGATTGGAGATGAAATTTATAATTTCAATAAATATTTGGAAGGAGGTCTTGGGACTTATTCTGAAATTACATCTGCCATGAAAATAGTAAATGAGAGGGTTTTGAATGCAGAGTCTAAACTTCAGGTAATCATTTTTAAACATCATCTTAAAAAGGTATTTCAAACATTTCTTATCATCATCACCTTCTAAGCAGTTGACCGCTGCTCATGACTTATTTCAAGTAAAAACAATATTTTTTTATAAAACTGAAGTGATCAATGAACTTACAACTGATAGTAAGTGGTTACTGTTGCCCATGGACACCTGCAACCAATTTCAAACAAAGAAGGTTACAAATGCATCATCTCTGACAACCAAGATGGGATTCTTCACAGTCTGTAATTATACTGGTTCTCTATACCATTCAGACTGGAACACAGCAGTGCAAGCACTGTTACTTGGCAGTTTTAGGTAAAGGCAGATTTACACTTCGACAAGTACAGTAGCAAGTTAACTTGCGAACCTAGTGAGTTAAGTAAAAAATCTCGTTTGAACGGCAATCAGTGAGTTAAGTAGCAAATTAACAATTAAGTTAAATGGGATAGCCGACCGGTCTATTTTTTGGCGAGCAAAGTATGAAGTGTTGCCGTCTGCAAGTTTAGTTCAGTGCATAAGTTGACAGGATGCAGCGCTATATACCCTTCAGACCGGAACATTGGTAAGGGGGTGGTACTTACCCAGGAGGATTCCTATGTAGAAAAAATATTACCTAGATGTGTCATAAGTAGACATCGGATTATATGCATGCAAATATGCACTAAAAAAGGCCGAAATATGCACAATGTGAAATCAAAAAACCTTTTTTATTTTTATATATTTTAATTAAAGACGGTACAAAAATAGCGAAATGTTCTTAAAATTATGCATAGTTTTTATGGCAATATACAATGAAGTATTTTTCCAAATTTTCGAGTGCAAATTTGTGACGTTTGTCAATCAGTATCAATTTGTACCCGAAAATGACCTATCTACATCAACTGACGTCATTGGACAAAATTTAAAATTTGGCCAGTCAGTTCAGTCAGCCACTTCGCTCGAGCCCTACACGTCTTTGTCACCTAGGTCCCTATACGTACCTCCCGCTACTAAACGAAATATGCACGATTGGGGAAAAAAGGCTAAAATATGCATTAACGCCGTAATTAGAGAGTTATATGCATTTGCATATGCAAATATGCAAATGCATAAAATCAATGTCTAGTCATAAGTTATAACTGAGATGCTATGTAGCTGTATATGCCATTTCAACTGAAAAACTAGTTGCCTTAGTGCTTTTCATTACAGCCATTCACAAGTCCACTGCTAAACATAGACCTCCCCCAAGGACTACCATGAAGATTTGAGTAATTTATTTTAATCTGATCTTGTATATATTTATGATATAGTTATGTCACTTTCTAAAATCTTTAATGTTCTGAAATATTTTAATTACAGGTTGCCCAAGTTAATATGAGCCATTCACCATCTCAGGAAATTATTGAAATCCCACCTTTACCTGATCTATCAAACTTAAAGTCACATAGAGATGGACAGTTTCTATTTGATTCATTCACACCATTTAGTCTAACAAAACATCAATTTAATTTGAGAAGAAAACTCAATTCAAATTTCATGAAACCGCAAACAAGGTCTTTACTGATCAACCAATTTACTGCTCCTAGAGATGATTTCCTCAAAACACTTATATCCTGTAGAGTGAGCACATATGATAGATCTAATACTACCCAAAACATACATAATATGTCCGTAATCTCACAAGCCCACAAAGCCAATGAAACAATTGCTGAATGTTCATCTGGCTTTACAAAGCAGCAAATTTCAAGGTTACTTTCAACTAAAAAATCAAGCAGCTCCAAAAAGTTCAAATATAAGACTGAAAGGCCAGAGATTAAGGTGAAAAAAGGTGGTTTGTTCAATGAGTCCATCACTTCTAATGAGAGCAGTGGTCTGTTTCGGAGTTACTCATCTCCTAACTTATTTGAGAATAGAGAGAGGAAGCCTATAACTACGGGAAGAGCAAGAAAATTATCTATAATGCAAGAAGACAGTCCAAATTCAATTTTAGAAGTCTCTGGTATAGCTGCATTGGATAAAAATAGTAATTTCAGCACGCCTCAAGGTGCTGGTGGCTTAGAAAACATAAAATTTGATTCGTCAAGCCAGCCCATAATATCTGTGGTAAAAGATTCTGAAAACAGAGTAAATAATATTTTAAATAACATACAAGTTGATTTAAATAAGGGAATTGGGGATGGCAGTATACATTCTGAAATATCATCACATAGTGATGGAAAATGTCTGGAATTTCAAGGACCTCAAACAAAGGTTGTAACACCCAAAACAAATGCACAGCTCATTAGCAAAACAAGTTCCTTAGAGAAAATTATTAATCGATTTAAGAAAGTCCGTGCAAATGTTTTACAATCAGAGTCATTTGAATCACCAAAAAATATCAAAACAATTGTGGAAGAGAAAGAAAACAATTTCAATACTGTGAATGTGGAAGTGTTTGCAGAAAATAGGACTTTATTGCCTGATCTCATAAGTCGAAGTTTTAATACATTGCCAAAAGTAACCACTAATTGTAATGATGATATCTGGCTGGATAATGATGACATAGAACAACCTAGGAGACCTAGAGAGAGCCTTGGTACTGCTTTAGGAGTTGACCAAACATTCTTAGATCAATTTGATTTAATTGACTGATATGTTATTTTTAACAAACTGCATAGATGGAAGGATAAAGTCTGAATTAAATATTATAAATAGTTTAATTTCCATGAAATATATTCTTTGAGGATCCCTCAAAGAATATATTATCTTCTAACCTTTTTTCTAAGAATTTTTGTTTATTCTAAGAATCCTTTTGATTCTTACAACTTTGTATTTAAGCACTACTATTTATAAGACACATTTGGGGTAATGACCCTCAAGTGGGTCTTGGCCAGCAACATGAAAGCATTCCACTTGTCCCTGCACAATCTCTCACTAGTAGATGCCAGCTTGAATATAAAAATAAAGGCTCAGCACCCCAAGTGGCTCATTCACATAGAAAGGATGAAAGAGAATTGAAGTTTAAAGATTTGTGGATTGATCAATTGGCAGAAGTCCCATTGGTCGACCCACATATTATGTGCATTTAACAGATTGTTCTTTTTTTGCGGCTACCACTAGGGATAAGTCTGATAATATTATGATTAATTTGTGTTTCTTTAATTATCATTTTTAAAGGTGTTAGGACTTGGCTTACTTGTCTATTCATTTTGACTGACTGTTTTAAAATGCCAATTACACCTGATGTACCTATTAAATGTTAAAGTTGTTTGTGTATACACATAAAAGTTTCCCAATGATTTTCTATCAAAAAATATACTGTTGGATTACAAAATATACTAACTTACTTAGCTACTTTTTACCATGAGGATAAAATTGGGTGTAATAGGTGAACGAAGTGGAAGCCTATGGCATAGATATTTTTCAAATTTATTGGTTTTTCATTGACATTTTATCAAATTGATCTTTCAATAAATCCTACTAATTTAAAGGAAACCTTTTACCTAGAGGTCGGTTCAAGGTCAAGGGCGTTACAAACTTTTCACCTGTTCTACAACTTGACTTATTAGAGCCACATTGCAGCTTTATTATGGTTGCATCACAACTGGGTCTGCTTGACGGGGGAAAGGAACACGCTTTCACAGAATACCAGCGAAAATTGCAGCTTAATGCTGCTGTGTTTCATATGGTGAGTGTAGCGAACTGGAGATGTCTATGGGCAACAGCATCCACTTACCATCAGGTGGACTGTGTGCTTGTTTGTCACCCTCATTCTATAAGAAGAAACCTTTCTGAATCTAGTTCTGGATGCGTTTGTAATTTTAGCATGCCTAAATGTAAAGATTGAAGTTATATTAAAACTTAATTTAATAAATTGCAAAGTTAAAGAATTCTAACTCTTTATAGCTTTTTAGTGAATAATCTCACTTCATTCACCAAATCACCCTTTTCACATTATTTTCATTCTTTGTATGTTTGAAACGTTGTATATTTTTCCATTTAATCATGTATAGTTTTATGCCTATGTAATAAATAAAAATATGTTAACTATTTTGTAGTTTGTTTACTATTTAAGAATTCAATGTAATTATTCGGCACATGTCGATGTTTTTTCGTAGTTGTAGAAATAAACTGAAAACATAAGATCACTGCCACGTGTTGAGAAATCCTGGATCCATTGATATTAGGGTTGCCACCCGTACTATAATATATTGTATCGTACTATATTTCAGTCAATTGTAGTATATATTATAGAAAAACAATATAGCACGAAAAATACTATATTTTTCCCCTAATTCAAATGTCGCAATTTTTTATATTAACTGACTGGAAGTCTGGAACAAGTAAGTTTCACGGAAAGAATTTTTCCGTCATGAACTCATGAATGTTAAATGGAAAGAAGAAATAGATAATAAATTTTATAATAACGAATTAATTAATTTTAATATGAATCTAAATTGCTCAGATTCCCATAATTATTTTAAAGGTTGATGGCCAAAGCGAGGAGCAATAACAAATTTATATGGAAAAATGAATAAAGATTAAAAATAAATGTGTACTTTTTTCCTGAATTTCCCAAAAGTACTATATCTTGCGTTTTTTTGGCAAAAATACTATATTTATTCAAGAAAAAAAAAGGTGGCAACCCTAATTGATATAGACAAAAAAATCAAAAAAGGACACTCAAATATTATAGTCTATGTACACTAAACACACAAACATAACATACATACATATTAAGAAAAGAATGATGAGACCATGGACGTATAGTAATACGTCCATGGATGAGACACACTGACCGTTGTGTTCAGTAGTATATAAAGCACTGCACCATAGATAATATACTATATAGGGCACTCTGCACAGAGTGGAACTCTGTGTTCTGTAGTGTTCTATCCTGCTTCCACAATAATATGGCCCGTTAATTTTATGTTGAAAATATTGGCATTTAAATATAAAACTACACATCATGCATTGTGACTCCAAGTGATTTTTATTTTTAACCCCCGACGCAAAAAGTGGGATGTTATAAGTTTGACCTCTATGAATGTCTTATAGATGTGCCAACTCGGAAAAATTACGACTCGAGTTAACTCGAGTTGAAATTCTCGCAACTCGAGGTACGCAACTCGAGTTAGCAGTACGAAAGAGTAAATGATCTGTTACAAATTACTTTTTTATAAATTTGTTTTTCTATCTAGCTCTGGTGGGTTGGAATAACTATAATTACCAAACTTATTATGTAGGACTGAAATAAAAAGGTATATTTAGTATGTATCCTTAAAATTACGTATGAACGCCTTGAAATTGATCAGATACGACAAAGGGTTATTTTAGCGGTGAACGCGCAAACTTGTGTCTTCTGAAGTTTAAACTGGAGTAGAGTCGTCCCTAATCCAAGATTTTGTTTATTAAAGTCTCGACTTCAGACACAAGTTCATTCTGAGTCTCGATGACGTGTTCCAGAGATATTAGTTACAACCAATAATAGTAACATGTACCGATGTACCGAAGAAACAGCGTAAGTAATAGCGCGCAGTCTTGTGGAACACTAGCATTAATAGGGTCATAGTCGGAGTATACACCGTTTACTTCGACCTTGATGCTCCGATCTGCAAGAAAACTGATGATCCAATTGCACAATTTCTCGGGAAGCCCATAGGAAGGAAGCTTCTAAAGAAGTGCTTTGTGCCAAAGCTCATTACAGTAATCTATGCTCATCGAAGGCCTTCGCTATGCCCTAAGTAACGAACAAGGCCTCCCTCTTAGACTCTTCTGCTTCTGCTCATCTTTGAGTCAGGTAAATTAGAAGATTTGAACTAGAACCAGCTGATTAGTGACCGCCTTAGCGGGTGGTTCTCAAGGTACTTATGAACTGGCAGTTTATAATGGATTCAATTATTTTGGAGAACAAGGAGGCCATGGTGCTAAGACTGTAGTTGGCCGGGGGATTGGGTGCACTAAAGCGGTCTTCTATAAGTTCAGGACTACGCCTAGGGAGGAAGAGTACCGGAAAAGACGCGTTAGAACCGGTGATAACTCTGGAACAGTCTTCAGTCCAATTGGAGAGACTCCATCAGGCCCACTCGACTTGTTGACGTCCAGTGAGAGGAGTGTTTTTTTGCACATTGAGCGCCGTGTAAACCGCACATCCAGCGTGGAGCAATCACACCGTAGGATGGTCGGCGGTGTGTTCTCCCCGTTATCGAGAGTCGAGTTGGACGCAAAAAGGGAGCCTACAACCTACAAGATCGGCTATCTCTTATATTATATGTTTTATGCAAATTTATTTTATGCATATCCATTTTACATATCCTGCTTAACTATAGGAAAGTACATAAAATATATTTTTTCCTATATTTAAACAGGACATGGAAATTTTATTTGATTCTTTATTTTATTCAATTATTTGGGCGCATATAAATTATTTGCAAATCAGAGATTGACTTTCTCCTTTGCGGCATGGCCAGTGAGTCGTTCTCCTTGTGCAGAGATGGAACAGATGGCTGACAGAATGACAGAAGTTCCCTTGGACAGCTCTGGCAAAACACCTTAATAAAATTAAAGGTAGAAAAAAGTTAAAGTCCTTGAATCACGTTCAGTCAGTCAACGAAAGACGAAAGATACCAAATAAAACCAAATTCAAAGTCTTATTTTTACACTCTATTTATTTATTTTGTACCAAAAATAAAGAAAGAGCAACACGTAAAATACTTGCGGCACTTACTCTATTATTTATTGAGAATATTATACCAAATTTTATTCAGCACATAAGTGTGCTTGCAAAGGCAAGCTCAGTGCCCCCCTGAGCCTTGCGCCCTAGGCTGCAGCCTGGTTAGCCTGTGAGTAAATCAGGCCCTGGTCTGTGGCACCGTAGCTCTTAAACGGGTGAACCGATTTGGGTGCGGTTATTTCATTTAAAAGCAGGTTTTCTAGCGGTAGCTCTTAGATATGTTTTATCAAAATCGGTTCTGCCGTTTGATCATCAGCTCTTTTTGTTTCGGGGGGTTTTAATTTTTTTTTAAAGTTTGTCTCGTTATGACGTTAAGTTGGCGTTGTATTGTGTTAAATAAACTCAGGTGTTAAATGTATCGATATCGAGGTTTTTGTTTTTGGCCGTCTTCAATAAAATACTGTCTTACGCTTAACAGTTGTCGCTAGTTGGGAATGAGGTGAACTTATTTATTACGTAGATGTTCACAGTGTCATCATTTAAAAGTTGCATATTAAATAAAAGTTTTTTGGTTTTTATAGTGTAGGTAAGTATACCTGTGCTCTTTAATTTTGTATGTACAATTTTAACTTATTTTAACAGCTCCATCTAACAATATTTTATGAAAGTAACGCTCTTCCGCGTCGATAAATAGTACAAACTATAGGATACACGTGGCTATCGCTCATTGTGTATCGAAATTTACAGTTTACTACCATTTGAAAAGATAATTTTGTGCGACAACCGACATGGCGAGTTCTAGACAAGGTACATATTTATTTTAGTTATAAAAACAACAGTTTTGGTTTCGAATAAGGATTTAGTCGTCTAAAATTTAATTTCATCAAAATATGAGTAAAATGGTTTGAACATCTAACTAATTACAACGTTTTTTTAAAAATATCATAGGTGATACTTTGGGCACTTAGTGATTTAAATGTTGTTTTATAGGGTTACGAGACTATCGCATTTTCGAGTTTTTGGTGAACACTAACGAGTCTGATTGTGAAGATTTAGCGGGCGATGACCTTGAAGAAGATTTAGAAATAAGACCTGTGGATATTGAAGAAGATGTGGTCCCTCGATCGTCCGAGAACGAATGGGATGGTTCATTTGCACAAAATAGCTACAGAAGGGATAGAAACCGCCACCTAACATGGGTTTTGATTATAATGAGAGTGACCCCCGTTGGAACAGACTAAACCGCCCGGACTTCCACAAGATTTATACCTCTAGCAGGGGCAAGGAACTTCTGTCGATTCCACATTGTATCCGATGCCAGAAAAAATTGATATTGGGGGCTGTGTAGTTCTTAAGCTTGCTGATACAATCAGTTTATTTCGACCGATATTTTACGTCCCTTACTTGAGACACTCACAGAAAAATCGTTGTTTCTTTCTTTCTTCACAAAAATCGTGTACCAGAATACCGACGACCTAATGACAAAAAGAAGAAACAGAAGGTTCTGCTGAAAAGAGATCGAGAGCTACAAACATCTGCTAGAGGTAGCTACGATTGTATTGTCAGCCAAGACAAAAAATTGCTGTGATTAAATGGCTGGATAGTAAACCCATACATTTGGCTTCAACTGAAACTGCAGTGCGGCCTATAGGAAGATGCGAAAGATGGAGCATAAAAGATCAAAGTTAAATCAATTTGCCGCATTCTATAGCTATTAAGAAATACAACTGTTACATGAGTGGTATAGATCTTTTAGATAGGATAATTGGTAAATACCCCATGCGTGGCAGAACAGTCAAATGGACTGTCAAAACTATCCTTCATTTTTTTGACTTTGCTGCAGCTGAAATGTGGGCTTCCACGAAAACATATTAAACAGTACTTGGATTTCAAGATGGACTGGGCAAAATATTTAATTTATGGTGACGAAATGCCTACGCTAGTGCAATGCGCAAGTCCTAGTTTAGATCGTGTTGGTACTCGTAACAGCCCTAGTCTCTTTAGACAAAGGCCGAATCTTCAAGCCCCTTTAACATCAACTAGAAAGCATAGACTTGTAGAGCCCATACCCCACATTGCAAAACGAAGCAAACAAGCATAGCACTTGCCTCTGTATACAAAAGAAGAACAGGTTATTCGCTCTAAATGCCGCTTGCCAAGCTGCCAACAGATAACATTTGTGAAATGTTCAGATTGTAAGATTTTTTATGTTTTAACTCTAACAGGAACTGTTTTATGTCTTTCACACAAAAAATATTAAAGTCAATTGTTAAGCATTTGAGTTTTATTTAGATCCAAAGTATCATATAATTATGATACCCCCTTTGGGCGTTATGGAGGGCAGGATTTTTTCTTAATTTTACTATTTTCTTATTATAAAACTACCTTCTATACCAAAATCAACCCGATCGGAGAAAAAACATAGTCTGGGTCTCGTACGGGGACGGTGAGCGCGCGACGGCTAGCGGAGACGGGCAGGCTCTCACCGTACAGGGATGGTGAGCGTGGACAGTTAACACAACCGCACGGGGGCGGCGGCTCTAGCTGAGGCGGGAGGGCACTCTCAACCGTACGGGGACGGGAGTGTGGTCAGCTAACACAGTCGCACGGGGGCGGCGGCGCTAGCTGAGGGGACGTGACGGGACTGACGTTCTATTCCTGGACTGAACTGACTGAGGGAGAAGACCTGTACGGGGACGGGTTCTCGGGCAGCTGGCGGACTCCGCTAGCGCACGACCGCACGGGGGCGACGGCGCAAGCGGAATTCCTGAGTGACGCCACGACGCCACCCTGGTGGCAGTAAGTCACGAATACCCTCTTTCGACTGTATTTTTTTGTATGTAGTATGCGTATGTACGATATCTTCGTCAATCGTGAACAGATTTAAATGATTAATTTAAAAAAATTTGTTCTTATTTCAGAGGTGGTCCCATATAAATTTCTATGGGTAAAAAATTCCACCCCTAGGAGTGGGAAAATAGGGTCTAAAATAAATTGAGCTTGTAGCTTAATAAAAGAGGAAATTTTATATTTTAATTTTTATTAAAAGTGAAATTGTGCATATTAATATTTTAGGTTATAAAATATTATTAAAATAAAAAAAACTAACGCAGTTCGGAGTGATTCCCCACCGGCAAACAATTCCGGAATTCGCTATCCAGGTAATAGTAATAGATTGTCTTATGCCGCCATCGCCACACGGTAAAATTGAAAAATAAAATAAATTCATTGTATTATATCTAATGAATTTTATTTATAAAAATAATAATTAAAATTATGTTTGTTAAATAAAAAAATCTTACAAAACAGTATTGAATACATTGTTAAAAACAGATTCAAAAATTATCAGATCCTAGGATCATCTTCTTCCAATTTGACCATCTTTTCAGAAATCTCCCAAAGTTTTCTTGCCCTGCCCATATCGCTCGCTGAGCTGGACACAGAACTTTCTTCGCAATCTGAAAAGTATTTTCCAGTTACCTTTAAAAGGTTTTCGTCGACTGCAAGCATAACTGACGTTTGACATCCTTGCACCGGCGTTTTAAAGAAACCCTTGATAATTAAATTTAGACCCCAGCTCAAAGGTCTTGGAACCGAACGCCATATCCCAGTGTCAATTAATCCAGGATGAAGACAATTAGCTGTGACACCTGTTCCTTCTAAGCGTCGCGCCAATTCCCTCGTGAAGAGTATGTTAGCTTCTTTAGACACGTAGTACAAATATCCAGGAAAAGTATCAACTGGGTTTGGATTATTCAGATTGACAGACCCGATACGGTACAATGATGATGCAACTACAACAATTCTGGATGGAGAGGATTTCTTCAATAATTTAATCAATAGATGCGTCAGTAGAAAGGGTCCATAATGGTTGGTGGCCATTGTGAGTTCGATGCCGTCTATTGATTTGTTTTTCTTGAAACTTTCTGCGTAACCAGCGTTATGGATGAGGACTTCAAGGTGCTGTTCATTCTTGTTGATGTCTTCAGCAAACTCGCGTATGGAAGCGAAAGAACTTAAGTCCAATTTCTTGACTACGACATTTTCATTTTTCGTCGTCTCGATTATCTCATCTGGAATAAAGATTTTTATAATTATTTTTCTGAACAAGGTCACTTTGATGATCTCTTGTAAGTTATTACGTTAAAAAAATTAAGAGTCATTGAACTCGATTTTTGAACGGTAATGCACTACTTGATATTTTAACTTGAAAGGAAATTTATTCAAAGATTTATAAAATCCCACTTTTGCTATAAAACATAGCTAGTTCGTTCACACTATTTTTTATAGAATAAGGGTGACAAACGAGCACACAGATTTGATGGTAAGTGGATGCTGATATCTACTATATCTATAGGCCTCATATAATCCTCCATTATATAATCCTCTAATCTATATATACCTAATCCTCGATTAAAAATTAAAGTTCAGATTCATTGTCACCCCTGAGAATTGAGATGAAATGTCTCATCTTCAGTAAAGAGAGGCTCCGGTGCTTTACACTCACCAAACGAAACAGCAGCTGTTTTACGCTAGTATTCTGTGAGAGCGTAGTCCTTTCCCGATATAATGTAAAATGATCTCTTACTATTCAAATTTAAAACTTATTCGGTAGGTATGTATTTACTGTTTTTATTTACTAGATACTTTACTTGTAGGAAGATAATAATAGTTATTACGCCACGTAATTGAGGCGGCAACTCCAGCTTGTTGCGGCGTAATAGGATCTATACCATCTTTTTGTCCCGTGGTTGTCGTGAAGAGGAAGGGCTAGAGAGAATTCGTAGCCTCGATAGATGATGATATCTATGTCTTAAAAAACAGATCTTAAATACTCAGAGTATGAAATAGCGTTTACGTGTGTTAATCGTTCAGAAATCCTAACTCAGTTCGTCTCAGCTAGCGGGAATGTATTAAAGTACCTAGCTTTTCTATTCTAAGACAATAGCTCAAGCTGGCGACTGGGGGCAAAGGTCAAAGGTACTGCGAATGCTAATCGTCCTACCAAGCGCAGCAAACACTTACGGCAAATCCTGTCTACAATGATGATGTCGTTGCTAATTTTGACCACAGCGACAAGTCGGCAACTTCTCAATATTGATGACTATCAACTGTGAAATGTTGGGTAAAACGCAATAACAGCCTTCTATGTTTAGAGTTACCATCAGGTGGTAATTGGCTGCAATGTCTAAATATTATCAAGTGAACTGCGAAGCTCGTTAAGCATTCTACAGTATCATAAAAAACCCACATAGGTGCTAATACTAGCATCTAGCTGTAGCTATGTAATCCAATTATATTTAAAACATTTGAACATACTGGCCCTAAAGAAAACTGCACCCTTAAGAAAAAATGTAAAAAAAAACTGAATGCACGACGAAAGCTATTGGCTTTAAGTTTGTAATTTCTATATATAGCTAAAACCTTTTAAAATAAGTACCAAATAATTATTAAAAGTATTTCTTGTGCTCGTTGAGACAAAGAGAAAGTTTCTTCCACAATTCACTCACTTTTGATCTCCTCCGCTGCCTCGAGATTTCTGCACGCCATTATTACCCTTGCCCCTCGCTTCGCCAGTTCTCTTGCGGTTTCCTTGCCAATACCGCTCGTACATCCAGTTATGATAACAGTCTTTCCATCCATTTTGGTCTTCCCTTTAAATATACCGCAAGTATACTGTGCGTATAGTCGGATAGCGTAGAGCAGACAGATGAAAGCAAGGAATGTGAGGAGACCGATGATTATCATTACAAATAAGAACCAGTACAGGTAATCAGCATTCCAATATTCGGCGACAGTCATAGCTGAAATAGAAAAAAAAACATGCGTGAGTGTCGTGGAACACTCGGTTGGAACGAAGTTCCTTTCGTAGTATATTATTGATAAATGCATTAGCGTTATTTAAAATAATATTTCTTTCATGGCAAGATAAGAAAAAGTGCGAGGGAGATGGATATTATTACATCTCGCTTCCTTATAGCGGCCAAGGTCAATTTTTTCCTTTACGGCCTGATGAATAGAAGGGGGATAGAAATTGTTGTTATTTTAATTTTAATTTAACCAAATTAAATTATTACAATAACATAAACTGTTACTTTTCGTAAACAACGATTCTTTATTCGGTTAACTGCTAGTTTGCCAAAGAACTGGTTTTATATTTTATATAGACAATATTAAAAATTTATAGCAATTTTTTAAATCTATAAATTACTCTACAATTACTATATTAAATCCTATGCTGGCAAAGCAGTTATTGTTTAGCTATTAAATAAAAACAAAACAAAGTTATTCTGAGGAAAATAGCAACCAATTTTAATAAAACAGAAAACGGACCTAACGCTATGATATCGTGATTTATATAATTTTTATACGCAAAGTATGACATATTCCATATGCTAGATAGTCTATATAGCAGATGTTTCAGGGTCTGTCGCAGCTCGACGGTTTTATTACCAATTTAACTGTATAATATCCCTTTAATTAAACGCCGTAACTATATCTCATCATGACGGCTCTTGATTTGCATTTCAAACTAAACGGGCTGGTTTTCGGTCAGCAAGAACATTGCTATTAAATAAATGCTAGGCATTTATTTGATTTAAAAAAAATCTTACCCTCCCACTAGGATTTTATTCTATATCGTGAAGGCAGTTTAGGTACGTAAATTTCACAAGGACAAACACCCAGATCTATACGAAACAATTATTTGTAGGCCATATAAATACTTGTTCCGTGCGGGAATTGAACCCGCGGCATTTATTGCTACGCCACTGTGCCAAGGAGCTGTTATTTATTTGATTAACCAAATTAATATACTAGCGGCCCAATTAAACCATCCGCATGCGACATGAATACTTAAGAATTTAATTTAAACAATAAGATGACCGCTTTAATCTGTTGTTTCGCAAAGTTCATTGCACTTACAAAATATTACCCAACAAGCCATTGTTTACTGTTTGAACAATGTCAGTAGGTAATTGCTTTTGGTAATTTTGGATGGCTACAAAAACATTTTTCAATTTGAAGTATTTATTGTATTTCCTTCCTTTGTTAATAGAACAAGGCAAAGGTTCTGAATTATTTTGACTTTTGAGAAGAATGCGAGTTTTTATAAAGTTAGGGTGACAAACGACCTTTTAGTCCATCTGTATGTAAACCGGTCTCCATTGCAACCTGTGGACACCTGCAGTAATCTTTTTTCTTTATTATAGCCAGTGCTTGACTACAATCCCACCTGGTCACACACACACACACACACACACACACACACACACAACTTTAAACAAAGAAGCCTACATACGTGTTGTTACGTGGTTGTCTTTGTAGACGTAATTAAAAGTTCAACAAGATGGACACAGACTCCCGTGCATGTTTTTTCTACCCTCTTGAAAAATTATTTGAAAAATATGTACCTAAGCGATTTCGAAGTATGAAATATGCACAAATACTAAGTAAAGACTAGTTCCCTATAATAAGACTAAGCTTGGCTTTATTATAGTAGCGGAGAGTTTGTTATGCATAAATTTACATCTACCAACCCCTTTTTACATAGTAGGTATAGGCGTGACAAGCGGGCATACAGCCCACCTGATGGTAAGTGGATGCTGTGGCCTCTGATGGCTATCCTCGAATAAGAATCAAAATGCAGATGCGTCGCCACCCTTGAGGACTAAGATGGAATGCCTCGTATCCAGTAAATAGGGTCTCCGGTTCCCTACACTCACCATACGAAACACAGCAATGGTCCTTCCCTGCTCGAGCCGACCCATTTGTGCTACATAATATAGCTGCAACATAGCTCTACCACGTATAAACCTTTCAACATATTGTTTAATTCACTTTAATTCAATAATAACTTTCAGTACATAATCAAGTTGTTATATTTAATGAATGTTGCGCCTATATATTTTATATTTTGTATGCCTACTGGCGGGACAGAACATACCTTAGAATTTATTATGTACATATCGAGATCTGTAAATTTACCTAAGTCCACAAAATAAACAGATTTGGTTTGATTTGATTTGAACATAATATTATTCGTTGTTAGATGGCACATACTTATTAAATATTCTCAATAGATAACAGGAAGAAGCGTGACCACTGTATGAAATAGCTCATAAAGAACTTGTCTTTCATCTCCATACTTTATACGTTGAGGAAAACCGTACGTAAATTATAACGTACACTTAGATAAATGGCTACATGCATATTGCATACAAAGTGCTTCAAATTCACATGCTCTAAATGAGTTGCCTCACTTAGCATGACTCCTTTTGAAAATGAAGACTTCATGTTCAAATGATAAATAGAGGTTTTGGCGGGAATTTGACTGTACGATTGTTTAAATCAGTGATTCCTAACCAGTGGTCCGCAAGAGCTTAAATATGGTCCGCGAAAGATTAAAATATTTTACCTACCTAATCGTTTTAAATAACACATTTATTATTTTCTCGTCACGCGGGAAGTGCAACACCGTCACGTTAGTAAGTACCTACTAACTTTTACAATAAATACACAAATAATACTGTATATGAATGCTTATTTTCAGTTTATTATATAACTAGCTTTTGCCCGCGATTTCGTCCGCGTGGAGTTCGGTTATTTCGCGCCCATGTGTGAAAAAGAGTCTGCTGCCTACAAGCCACAATTATAACTGGATGTCGCGGGCAAAAGCTAGTAAACTACAAAACTTCTTTATACACCACATTTTTGCTATTCTATTACTGTGTGCCAAAATTATCAGACTAATGGGCGAGCTTACGCGTGAGCAAGCCACATAGAATTGCCCGTGTGAAAAACAATTTTCTATCAAGTCTATACCCACAAATTTTAATGCCTGCCCTTGTGATTTATTTATGGTCATTGTAAAGCAGACTTTGAGGAAACTGTATTCGTTTGAATTCAAAGGGAAGATCATTCGGGATCAAGGGTTTCTTGGTAGAAATACAGTTTCCCTTGCGCACATCCAGTTATAATTGTGGCTTCCACTACATTGCGATGTAACGCTTTTACTTTTAGTCTGGTTCCGTTGTACAGTTGAGGTTTTAAATTTCGCAACATGAGTGTATAGATATAACAGGAGTGCCCACGCGCAGAATAAGCTTATGATGTGGAAGACCCGATGGTTTCAGTGAATTGAGAAATTCGACAGGGTAGTTAATTGCGTCATCTGTGTTGACCACAGAGTCTATTGACGTGTACACCATTTCTTCCCCTCAAAAGACATTTACAGTATATATATTTTTCGGGGTTAGTATGGTACGTTCACACAACCATTCCATTGGCTTATGGTGGATATGAGCAATATCGTAAATTTTGAATATTATCTCCTGTAACGTAAATACAACTGTGCACAAATTATCAGGGATGGTTATCATTCCGTCATTTATCAGGTAATCACCGTTGCCGATTTCAGGTAGGAGATTGAATCCACCAGCAGACTCTTTTTCTCCTAAGTGTACCCGCATATTTTCGAGAGCTTGAGGATTTTAATTAGAGACCATAAAGTGAATATCTTAAGACACACCTTAACTTCATCTGCTCTAGTTCCTTTTGGCACTACTGGTAGAGTCTGTCTAAAATCTCCAGCCAGCAAAACCGTTACACCGGTAGCGAAGCCTCCATAGAAGCCGAGAAGCTGGGGTTGCCCTATCAAACTGCTCATTCAATAAATTCAACTAATAAAATAACTCGTAAACTGTTTCAAACTATTTCAAATTTCCCGCGCTTCTCTGTCGCTGTCGCTGACCTGTTCTACACAGGCCTTATAACGTCAACACGCGGCAAAACTGCGCGATACTGTTGTCATAAAATTAGTCGTCTCTCGCACGCGTGGGCTTTACCAGGCTTTCGAGAAGACGATCGCTCCTTTCTAACCTGTGGCAAAATATTTTATAATGAAATATAACTACGATTGTTTATATAGCAATTTGTATGTAGTGAAAAGCCCGGCTTTTAGTGTGAAGTTAGAGTCATTAGTCAAGCGCGGGCGATACCTTTGCAAGTTTACTTCACACTTCAATGTTTACTCTGTGTGTTTACTTGAGCGAATAAATATTGCGAGTTGAAAATTTATGCTTTTTATAGAATTTTAGTGAAAATGGAGGATAATAGTGTTCCTTGTGATGAATTGAAGTGTGTTAAAGTGCTAATCGGCGGGAAAAGGTAAAATCGAAAAGAAAAGGAAATTTTTATAAAACTGCTAAAAATAACAAAACCATATCTTGGGCTTGCCCTAGTTTGGAGCCCTAGCTTCGCCATTGCGTTACACCACCCATTAACTTCTTATATTCTCTTGTATCTTGTAGCGTTCTGTTTAAAGCCTCTACGCCACCCTTACGAGCCATGGTTATTTCATCCCACATTATCATTTTCGTATGTTTTAATACTTCAGCAAAATTACTTTGTTTCGATATATTACAAATGGGAGTATCAGCTGTTGTTAAATTTAGTGGAAACTTGAAGGTAGCATGAGCAGTTCGTCCACCCTCAAGCAGTGTAGCTGCGATCCCAGAAGAAGCCACAGCCAAAGTAATTCCATGAGTACTTCTAAGTTTTGCTAATAGCAAATTTATGAGGAATGTTTTGCCTGTTCCACCGGGAGCATCTAAAAGATATTCCACCCTCATTTGATTCAATTTTTGTGTTAATTTGATTGTAAACTGCTTTTTGTTCGTCATTCAGTGATCCTTCATTATTTTTAACTGTGTTTTCTAATGATGCTAAGTCGTAACTTGTCTCTTTAAGAAACTCTCTATTTTCAAATTGTTGTTCTTTGCTAGGCTGAGAACCCATACTCTTTAGTAGCCGACCACCCAACGCTAATACGGCATCTTCTATTAACGAAAGGTATTTGTTAAATACCACATCTGTTATGCTCTACATCCACATCTCCCTGTCTTTCTGATTGCCTTTTAAAATCTTCAGATAGGTATTCTTTGAATTTCTCCCAAAGGCTTAAAGGGTCTGATACTTGGCAGAACAATAAAATAATCCGAAAAAGCCGAGAGCTTTGCACGCAGATTGGAACGTGGAATATACATGACCATCTACAGTTTTTAACGCTTCAAGCGAAATTGGGCCCCGGATCTCATGAAGAAGCATGCGAAGGTGATAGCATTCTGTATTTTTCGGATGCACAGTATAAACCCTGCCCAGAACGTGCTCTTTTTGACCCTGGCCAGCCTTCAACGTTTGCTCCTCTCTTTCTCCTTTGAAACTTTATTTTATCCCAAACGTAGTATGCAGATACTTTCAGGTAGAGCAATGTTTTTGCAAAGTTATCCACTTTACACAAATCGAAAAGTATAGGAGTGTGGTTGTTGGAGGACTATTCACTCTTTCACTCAGATTTTATCCATGGTTGTGCCTTTGATATCAACAGAGAACCCACCGTCATCTAGTAAACGTCTCTTGTACTGCGGATAACCGTCTTCACCAGTTTGAATTTCCTTATGAGAGCCCTGGGGTATCGTTTACTGCACATGTTATCTTTCATACATGGTGACTTTCGATTTAAAATTGCCATAACCATGTATCATATTACATTTAACGATTTCGTGAAGCTCTGAGTCACGTTTGGGATACGGTATTTCAGCACAAATTATATTATCGATTTGATCCGGAGTAATACGTTTGTGAAGCCATAAAATAATATGAATATGTGGAAAACTTCTTTGACATTCAGTTGAGTACATATAGCATCGCACTTCAGCAAATATTTTGCCCTTTGTCAATAAGTTCATGATCTTTTCACATTTAGTCGAAACACCCTCGAAATTATATCGTGTCAATCATGAGATTGTTATCGTTGAAGCAATTGCTCTTTTATCTCGTCACACCGAGGATTGCATGTGAAAGTGATAAAAAGATCAGGCCGGCCGTAATTCCTAACATAGGTCATAGCGTCCTGTGTTCTTTCGTGCATATACCTAGGTCCCCCATAAAGATGATGGAAGGACAACCATTTGTCCTAGTTGGTTGGCTTCTGCGTCTTGTCGTCCAATAGCATCTTTTAAATGGATGTAACTATCAGCATGTAATTTGGTTTGATTATTTTGATATAATTTAATCTCTCTGTTTCTATTTTGGCGTATTCATCCACCAAATATTGACTAAAAATGGCACGATAGTTGACTAAATAGTTATCTTCTCCTTCTTTAATCATTATTCTATACGAATAGAAACTTGCAGAAGAGACAGTTATTAAGCGGCAACTTAGTTGTGGGATCGTGTTGTGGTATGTTGATTGAATACCCACCATCCCCCAGCAAAATATCAATGGATACTGTAGCGCATCATATGCTCGATGTATCTCACTAATACGCTGAAGTCAATTACTTCAGCTCTCGAGGATGATGTCCCTTTCATCAAATTCTTGATCCACTAACACTAAAGCCACTTCATTTGTAGTTGGTGCATTGTACCTACCTCTATGTTCTTCTGGTGGTTTTTATCAGCATGTATGACAACTTTGTATGACGATGAAGGAAGGGCTTTATCAATGGCACTTTTCAGATCTTTTATATACGGGTTCACTTGATGCAGCATATTCTACAATTGTTTGATTAAATTTGGCTTTAAATTAGGTAATTTAGAACATCGAATCTTTGCTTCTCGATCATCTTCATCTACAAAATATATTTGAAGGTACTGAGCGTCATGTTCGGCTTCTGGTAATATACTTCCAATTAAATGGTAGACCTGGCCTTGTACTTTAAAAGTCGGTGAAAACCATCTGCTGTTACCTGTTTACCACCAAAGTCATCTGGAAACAGGCATTATATTTACGAATATTACCCAGAAAATGGTCATATTCTGGGTGTAGATCATTAATCAAACTAAAGAGTGGTTCAGGCAGTTGTTTCAACTGATCTAGTTGCACTTTTCCAGCGCTGCAACACATATCAGGTGTCTCATCCTTCCATTTCAATGCATTGCATCATTGACACTTGTATGTCATAGAACCCAAGGCTACACTGCTGTCAGTTTTATAAGCAATATCAGGGTCATACTCCATAGCGGAATGGACCTTGTTTTTCCATAAACGCAATGTAATATTTTCCTCATACCTTGACTGAATTGCTCTATGCACTTGTGGATTCGCAGTTTGGTAATTTGCAACAGCTCACACGTGTACATCGGGATTTTTTCTGATAAGCGGACACAGCTTTACGATTTTAATCTGGCTTGTTCTGCCTATATCTTTCTTGTGCACTTTTTAATTTACTTTTCTTGTGTTATTAGTAAATCTCGACCTTCGTTTATTTTCTTTTTCATATTTTAATGTCGACGATACAGATTGATCTGTTCCGCTGGTTGGAGATGATATTTCACTGTTTACAAAAGATGTAACAGTTAAATGGTCAAGCTCTGAAAAAGGATCACGCTCTTCGACAGGTACCTCCATGCGACGCTGTGTAATTTTCTTCGCAACAATAGGCAGATAGACGTCAAAATGTCCATTAAATAAATCATGGCTAAATCGTAATCGCCTTACTGGACAGATATCTGTTCCGGACTCTGTGTATAGCAGACCGTTTCGATATACTTCAAACCGAAACGGAAATATTAATCCTGCAGCTACCAATTCACAAAGTCCACCGTAAGTTTCATTTTTTAACATATCGGCTGAATATTCATTTGCTGTTGAATAATTATCGCCATTTCTGTCGTGGGTCATAACTGAAAACCTAGGCCAATCATTTACCACAAATCTAACAATTTGTGAACGCACCACCATCGCATTTTCTTGCATTCTCTTCCGTACATTAAAATGAAAGAGCACGAAACAAATCCATTTTTCCTTTAATATTAAGAGTTTCTGTAGTTATTTTTCAGTGAGAAAAATACTTCTATCAACAATACCTAATTACAAAGCAAATTCTATAAAAAAAAAAATCAATTCCAAGTTTGAACAGTGGTTGTAAGAAAGACAAAATCAAGCAACTAATCCGAAACACGAAGCAAATCTTAAACCGTAAGCAAGCAAACAAAGTCGAAGTCTAGTCAAATATCCGTTAACAGTGAATAGGTACCGTATGTGGTACAGGTTGAAGCGCTCATTCACCATTCACTTTATATTAGTTCGAAAAAACACAACGTTACCACGTTCTAAAACGATATCAACGCCATCCATTGGTAGGAATTGGAACTTGAAGATCAATACCAAATATTTAGGTACCTAAGTATTTCTTTTGGTTTAGCCATTTTATGAATTTGTTAAAAAATATATTTGGTTTGGTTGTTTATTTTCATTGTTTTTAATTTTTAAATTAGTATTTTTGTTCAGATGTAATTTTGTGCAAATTTTGGTACAAATCTTCTTGTCTATTTTGTTTTATGTTTTGTGCAATAAAGGTATATTCTATTCTATTCTAATAAATTAAGTTTAAAATATTTATCAATATCATTTACGTTATTTACGACCCAAAACCTTAAAATGACACCTAAGTCACCCAACCCATGATGATTTTTACATACAAACATACATCCATCCATCCTTCCATCCATGTTGGTTTCTAACCATAATCAATGCCATTTTCGTAATTAACGTCCCAAAACCATAAAACGACACCCATATTGACATTTCAACCAAATCGCACCCCACAGGATGATGGTAGGTACTTTCCGTCTGCTACGTTGGATTTTGAAATAGTTGTTGTTTTAGTAATCAACGACCCGATAAACCATAATGATTATCATACCCATGTTGATTTTCAGAATTTGTCACCCTTTTCCACCTTTTAGGGGTTGAATTCTGAAAGAGCCTGAAACACTTGTTTAATAATCTATTGATAGGAGTACTCCTGTGAAGTTTCGAATAAAATAGTTTGACTAATCTTGTTTCCCCATACAAACTTTCAACCCTTTTCACTCCCTTAGGGATTGAATATTCAAAACCCTAGGACACGTAATTGTTTATTTCTAATCGTTAACCTAAAACAAAGTTTGAGGCTTCTAGCTCTAAAATGACGGACTTCCATACAAATTTTTAACCCCATTTTCACTTTTGTTCGCCAAGGCGACAAAAGTTGTGGCGGTGAAAGAGAATCTGCTACTTCATACCGTAAGAGGCGACATAGGAAAATAAACAGGAGATGGGCAGCATAATATCTTCCTGACAACAGATCAAAATAATAATAGCTGCGGTGGTCAACCAAGCGTGGCAACTATAGCATATATCCAGCCACTTGACAATTTATGGGGAGGCCTATGTTAATTTTAGTAGACTTTTGATAGGCTGATGATAATGAGTTCTACTCATCTTTGCAACCCTCAATATTTACGGTAGAGTAAAACTAAAAAGAACATACCGAAAATATGAATGAAATATATACTGCATATATTACCCCATGAAAAGTAAAAGTAGCAGCTTACATACAAAATGTTACATCAATCAACAGATTCATCCTCGAGGGAATCGTACACGTTTTGCTCCCGTGCCATGATGAAATCTCATGGCCAACTACACGGCCCTCTTATTTGTTTAAATAAAATTCATAAAAACTGAAACTAAGCTTTTGCATGATTGTTGACCACATCTACCTACCTAGTAATTACATATCCAACGATGCCACAAACGAATTTTCAATAATTTACATCGTATATTCAGTAGCATTCTATTATTTAATTTTATCATAACTCACCATTTTAATTTATTTAGAAGTAAGTAGATGGCGCTATTGTTAGATGAAATAATGAAAGCCAAAACTATACTATGTATCTAGTAATATCAGCGATAGAAGCGAACAATATAAAAATCTCTTAGTGTTGAATAAGGAAGCTATTATAAATACTCTAATAAAAACCTTATCAATTATCATATTTTTGATATACGTCATTTTATCTATTGAAATTATTACACTTTTAAAATAAAATAACAAAATACTAAAAACTAAACGTTAGAATTTTTAAATAATTTTAAAATCTAATTATTTAAATTTTTGTAAGTTATTTATATTATTTACTTTATAACTATGTAACTGAAGGCAAAATATACTAATTTTTCCATTTGATGACAGATGGCGCTGTTTCGATAATAAATCAGTGTAGTTTCAAATTATTTTACCAAGGCTATAACTACATTTTAATCTTGAATAAAAATATTTTTACGGATTTTATCGCGTTTAATTTTACTATTTTTGATTCCAGACGTTTCGGGTGCTTTACAGCAACCCATGGTCACGGGGGGGACTGAGATGTTTGACGTCCCGATGTCATAGTTAGCCCGGCTACCTTCAGTTTTTTAATATTATTTTTGGTTCGATCTACGCAGAATGAGCTTACAGTATCTTGAAGTCTTGCAGTTGTATGCTTGGGTTTGGATTGAATTTTGTTAATTATAGGATTCCAAGCAGATGGCAGCACCCATTCATCTTCTCTATTGAAATTAGGATGTTTTTAATTTCAATAGCCTCGCGTATCATCCTTGGTAGGAATCGGTGTTCTTTTGCGAGGATTTGTGGTCTATCAAATCTGATGTAATGGCGGGGACGATCTTGAACATGTTCACAGACTGCAGACTTCCCAGAGTGTCGGTGCCTCACGTCAGCTATATGTTCTTTCACGCGGGTTTTAATGGATAAAATTAAACGCGATAAAATCCGTAAAAATAGTTTTATTCAATGTGTAGTGTTCGTGTAAATATAAGAAATTATTATGTTTTAATCTTTACTTATAAATATGGTATTTATTTGAAAACACCTGTCATACCGCCTATAACTAAGATATTAGGTCCTTATATATGAAATTGGCGTTTTGTACGGGAGGAATATAAAGCATTTTTTTTTTGTAAAATATATTTAATTAATCAAAGTATGCACCGTTGTTATCTATGCGCTTTTGCCATCTCATAGGTAGTTCATTGATCCCTTTACTAAAAACCATGGGGCGAGAATCAATAAACTCTTTGAAGGCGGTTTGGACTGCCGCATCGGGTTGAATTTTTTTCCTTGTAAGAAGTTGTCCAAATTCCGGAAAAATGGTAATCTGTTGCAGCAAGGTCCGGGAGTACGTTGGATGTCGCAGACATTCCAATTGTAGCTCATCTAACTTAGTGATTGTTTGTTGTGCAGTGTGTGGTCTTGCGTTGTCGTGAAGCAGCAGTGGCCTAGAGCGATTGACCAATCTCGGTTGTTTAGCAGCTAGTTCTTCCTTCATAGTTTGCAGTTGCTGATAATTTTCGTTTAGGGCAGGATTTGGCTGGGTCTCCAGGGTTCAGCCATTGCGACGAGCGCTTCCGATTATCGTACAGAATCCACTTTTCATCACAAGTAATGATTCGATTTAAAATCCTTCATTATTGTGTCGGTTGAGCAAAGTAACACAGCAGTCGACGCGTGTTTGCAAGTTCGATTCACTCAATTCATGAGGTACCCATCGTTCAAGTTTTTTTACTTCCCGATTTGCTTCAAGTGGATTAATACAGTTTTATCACTTACCCCGAAGCCTGCAGCTATCTCTGAAGTCCTTTGTGATGGATCCGCTTCCACAATAGCCTTTAATTCTTCATTTTCCACTTTGGTCTCCGGCCGTCCACGGGGTTAGTTCTGAAGGTCGAAATTTTCAGTACGAAAACGTTGAAACCAAAACGTACCGTGCTTTCTTTGCGACACCAGCGCCGTACACATCATTAATCCTTCGAGCTGTTTCTGCAGCACTGGTGCCACGGTAGAACTCGTACTCGTAAATATACCGATATTTCATGTTTTCTATTGTGCGGTAATAAGCGACGCCAAAGAATAAAATAATGAGGAAAAAACAAATGAATGACTGTTTTCAAAACTCAAATGTACCAGCTAAATGAATTTATAAATTTGAATTTGGAATTCTTAACCAAAGAGGAGATATTTCAGATCAAAGTGGTCAGTACGACAAAACGCTAATTTCATATGTAAGGACCTAATATAATAGAAAATTAACATCTAATGTGAAGAAGATACTTTTATCTTATTAAAAGTAGCCTATAAGTTGCCCCGGGTTACTAACTACCTACACACAAAATTTCATGTAAATCGGTCCAGTAGTTTTTGCGAGAATCCGGAATACACAGACAGACAGACAGAAAGACAGACAGACAGACAAAAATCAGAACCCTTTAATTAGTCCCCTGGACTTGTTTTTTCAAGAATAGACTAGAATTACAGACACGACTTTTCTAAAGATTTATTATATGTATAGATTAGCTGTACCCCGCGACTTCGTCCGCGTGGAATTTATTACGATTGCATTTCATGGGTTTTAATTTTCTTTTGCGCGGAGCCAATTATTTTTCCAACATAAAAGTTGACTTAGTTACTAGTTATCAGCTATCTGCCAGTGAAAGTCCCGTCAAAATAAGTCTAGTCAATTTGGAGATTAGCCGGAACAAACAGACAGACAGGCATACAAA
This sequence comes from Parnassius orleans, assembly GCA_029286625.1. Lineage (NCBI taxonomy): Eukaryota > Metazoa > Arthropoda > Insecta > Lepidoptera > Papilionidae > Parnassius > Parnassius orleans. The sequence goes on from JAGSMP010000089.1 coordinate 2,203,721, forward strand.
ATTTTCAACACTTTCATATGTATTTAGTAAAAAGCTGTCATTTTTACATTTTTTTTTTAATATAGAAGAGGGGGCAAACGAGGATGCGGCTCACCTGATGGTAAGTGACTACTGCCGCCCATGAACAACTGCAACACCAGGGGAATTGCAGTCCCTAAGTCGTATCGGTCCGGAAAAATCTCCGGTGGTAAACAATTCCACAGAGAAGATGTACGAGGAAGAAAACTCCTAGTAAAACGCACAGTGGTGGACCGCCAAGCACCCAGATGATGAAGATGGTATCGTGAATTTTAACGCGATGTGCGTACGTGAAATTTGGCGGCTGGAATTAATCCGAACAATTCATTTTTCCGAACATTCAAAATCCGAACAAACATTACAAACAGACACTTCAATTTTATTTATTTGTATGTATAGATATTGTAGTTAGTGTTTTTATTGGAGTGGATTGGAAATTGATCTTAATATATTTTTTTATTTTCATTTTCATAAGTACACATTTTTTGGCTATAGTTGGTCACTATCAGGGTATCAGGGAGTGACGCTAGGTTATTTATGTATATTTCGCGATATTGCTTTATATACACATAATTGATCTAGTGTTCGCCAACGAGACTGCTGATCATGTAGTCCTGAGTTCGAATCCCAGGTTGTGCCAAAATCAGTTATTGGGTTTTTCTGTTAAGAAACTTTCTTTAGCCGCAGAGGAAGTTGCCGGTGTTTCACCCCCATGCCTCAGAAAGCACGTAAAGCCGTTGTTTCTGCGCCTGATCTCTTTCCAGTCGTATCATATTACCGTCCCATCGGACTATGAGGGTGAGGGAATGGAGAGTGCACCTGCGGAAGATCGAGCGCAGCATCAACGAGGCGAACACTGAACATTAAGTAATTATTATTATAACTCATTCGCTGTAATATACTTCCAAACTCGGCACACCTAGTTCTACTCGTCCAGGAATTCCAGCAGTTGTCACCGAAGTACACCATCTAGTCTCTCCATCAAGCCTGGAGGTTAGGTCTCATAATAACTAACAAAACGAGCCCAAACTCGGCACACCTAGTTCTACTCGTCCAGGAGTTCTAGTAGTAGTCACCAATGTACACCATCAGGTCTCTCCATCAAGCCCGAAGGTTAAGTCTCATCGTAACTAACTAAACGAGCCCAAACTCGGCATACCTACTACTACTCGTCGAGGAGTTCCAGTAGCTGTCACCGAAGTATACCTTCAAGTCACTTCATCAAGAGCTAAAGTCTTATCATAACTAGCAAAACCAGCCCAAAGTCCACAGCCACCATCTCACTGCTAGTAGTGGGCTTCTAGTGCCTAGCAGTCTCTGGAGCAGCTATTCGTATTTCGTATCTAAGTATATTTTGAAGGTATAAGAAATAAAGAAAAAAATCAATCTTTCAAATTATCAAAATGTTTTTACTTGATTACGATTCCCGTACCCGCAGTTAACCGTGCGTACACTTGTGTGTGTGACCCGTGTCAATGTAATAGTTCGATTCTATACCTATCAATTTTGCAAACGCGTCCTTAAGGACTAACACTTCAATTTTATTTATATGTGTATAGATAAATTATTATTCCGAAGTTATTCCGAGATAATACCCTAATATCCCTGCGCTATTTACGGTATTATTCATTACAGAAATATAATGTGAAAGTTAACCATTATTGTTTATTGCTTATGAAATTCAAGCAAAGACACGCTAAATGCTCAGTCGTGTATCTGATACAGACTGATTCCAAGCACGTTTATTCACTAACACTACTACGTTATTACAATTTTTCTAGGTCGCTCTAGCCCAGCGCTTCTCAAACTGTTTTAAATATGATGCGGTACATAAAGAGAAGAATGTAAAGTATTTGTTTTTGAGATTGTTATACTTAATACACAGATACAAAAATAAAATCAATCAGGAGAATATGAACATGACTAAATAACTCAACATTGGTTATATTTCTTTGTCCAAAAGACTGTTTTAAGCCCAAATCTTTTTTTCACATAAAACAAATAGTTAAAACTCAATGACAATTCACTGATTACAATAGAAATTAAGATTTAAAAAAAATTGGAAAATTGTACACCTCGAATGGGACGGTTTACAATAGTGAAATTGAGTGCTTCCTAAGGATTAAAATCTAAAGCTAATAAAAAAAATCAAAGTGGTAAGTTCAGTTTTTCAAAGATATCTTGTTCACATCCATACCGACCAACTGACGTCCAAGTGAAATTATTTTGAATTAACTTTTTTGAAATAATAATAGAAATAAATAATCTTATAACTACGTCAGAAGTATTAATTGAAATCTTCTCTTGCTATTGGTGTACTTTTTATTATATAAGTGCAATATATAGCTGGTAGAAGTGATTTAAGTTGAGTGAACGCAATTTTTTGATTTGGTCACAATATACATTCTGAAAATTAAATTTTAGACAAAAATACAAAACTCTAAATCCACATACAAGGTGACGAACTAATACATAGGTAGTAACCATAAAACTAGTACCTAATAAGTAAAGTAAATAAAGTAGTAGAATTTAAAAATCGTATCTATATTACAGAATCTAATAGAGCCTAAATAACACATATGTACAAATTACTATAAACTTTAAGAAATTGAAAAAAAAAAATTGAGAAGCACTGCCATAGGTCATTTACAGACTTACGGAGGCAGCAACAAGGCTTGGCGAACAAACGAAAGTTTGCGTGTTATGTAAGTGGAAATATTTGTAGAGGCGGCTAATTTAATAACGAAACAAGATATTAATGTTCTTGACATTCGGAATAAGAAGCAGCAGTATTATGATGCTTTTTACAATGGTATTCTAGATAGAAACAGAAATTTCTTTATTCAATATAGATTATAATAACACTTATTGAAAGTTACTCTTTTGTTTAATTTACCACTGGTTCGACCTTTGTCCTTTAAAGAACCAGCAAGAAACCCAGCGAGATTTAAAAAAAAACAGCTTACAGTCATATATTATGTTACGCAATTAACAACACAAAACAAATTAAAAATAGCTTGGTAGCGATCACCTCATTCCCCCAGGGGTTATCATTCATAAATTCCTTATAACCTATATAATATATATACATATTAGATAGCGTGGTCTTTCTTCGGCAGAGTTGACCTATTCAAATTACAATACAACTGCAGTAGCTCTGCCACGCTCAAATACTTAATAGTTTGATTTTTTTTAATGTTATGAAAACAACCCAATTAAACATTCTAGGTTGTGACTTTTTATTTATATTTCTAGACTTAATACTCGTATATTATGGTATTGATAAATTCGCTACATTTTTAGAACAAATGAACAAATGAACTTACAGTCTACCTGATGGTAAGTGGCTATTGTAATCCTTGGGCACCTGTAGCCAACTTCAAACAAGGGAGGCTAAAGATGTGTTGTCCCCGCCGAAGACTACGTTTACTTACGTTGTAAGTTTTTGGCCAAAAACCAGAAAGTTTTTTGTGCGTTCATGGACTTGGAAAAGGCTTATGACAGAGTGGACAGGAATATGTTATTTCAAACACTGAACTCATTTGGTTTGAGCGCTGGTTTGATACACGCATTAAAGTCTCTTTATTGGGACTCTAGTGCTTGTGTCAGGATCAACGGGGTCTACTCGGACTGGTTTTGCATCCAAAAAGGTGTCAGACAGGGCTGTGTAGCTTCCCCGTGGCTGTTTAACCTATTTATGGACAGTTGTTTGCAATCTTTGAAAGTTGAAGAATGTGGGTTGAGAATGGGTGAGTTAACCGTCAAATACCTTTTGTACGCCGAAGATCAAGTTATATTTGCATCGTCGGCGGCCGAGTTGCAAATGATGGTTACTTTAATGAACTGGTCATTAAAAGAAAGGGGCACGCTATTGTGAAGAGTCAAAATGTGTCAAAAAAGGCACGTTTGGCAATTCATAATGCTGTGTTAGTCCCTACTTTAATGTATGGTAGTGAAAGTTGGGTCTGGCAGAAGAAGCATGAGAGTAGAATAAATGCTGTAGAAATGCGGTCATTAAGGAGTATGCTAGGGCTGAATCTGAATGACAGGATGAGAAATAGTGTGATAAGAGAAAAGTGTGGTTTGCAAGATGACGTTGTGACCAGGATTAAGAAAGGAATGCTTCGGTGGTTTGGTTTGGTCATGTAGAAAGAATGAACGAAGAAAGAGTGACAAAGCAAATTTATGCTGCAGAAGTGAACGGCAGAGTCGGAAAGGGACGCCCTAGACGAAGGTTTATCGATCAAATTGGCGATATATTGAAAATGGGCCAGATTAGGAGTACCCTTAACCGATGAGCGTGTATGCGTAGATATATGGATGTAAAGGAGGCGAGAGAGGTGTGCCAGGATCGTGCCAAATGGAAGTCCGTAGTCTCTGCCTAGCCCTCTGGGTGACAGGCGTGAGTGTTTATGTATGTATGTATGTCAAATATCCGACTCATCACAACTGACAAATCGTAATCTTCATCATCGTCATTACAGCCGTCTGTCAAGGAATGTAACAAAGCACGGTCCCGAGTCACTTGCATTTATCGACTCCCAAATGTAAAGAAAAAATGTATTTTTTATTTTTTACATATTAACGTAAGTCACCGATTAATATATTCTCGGAAGACATGCCATACGGTTCTCGGGAAATCCAAACATACTTGACGTTTACTTATGGTTGCGTAAGTTTGCCTCAATGAGCGCTCGTCCATGATATAACCACATGAGTAAATAAACCGTAATACAGGTGATACAGGGTTATTTTGCAATCATCGGCCAAATTAGTAGAGAAGGTTCAGAATAAGTAATATAGGCAAATGGTGATCACATTCAATTTGGGATAATTTCAAATAAAATTAGAAGCCTTATTTACTCGTATTTTCAAAAACTGCCATAACGGTATATCATTATTTATATAAATTTAAGTGTCAGTCCTTAATATCGAAATAGCTGCCTTATATTGGAGCTGGGGGGTTATTTGCATACCATTTAAAAAAAAATCTGTCTGCCTGTCTGTCTGTCCTGGCTTATCTTCGGAATGGCTGAACCGATTGTAATAAAACTTTACGAAAGGATAGAGAGCAGTGCCACGAGTTAATCTTCTTGACTGACTTAGCCCTAAGAAGAGAGCCTTTAACCAAGCCGCCAAGTCCTGCAAAAAGGCATTACGGAAAGCCAGTTTCGACCGCATTAAACGCATCGATACAAAGCTCTCTGTCAAACCATCTGGCAGTAGAACTTTTTGGTCTCCCGCCAAAGCGGTCGAGACAAACTTCTGTCGGTCTACACTACCTCCACTGTTAAAACCAGATGGCTCACTGGCGCATGCGCCTAAGGAAAAAGCGGACTTATTTGCTTCTCTTTTTGCTTGCAATTCGCGTCTTGACAGTAGCAACAGCGTACCATCTCAATTACCTTACTGCGGTACCTCTATGTCTGAGGTCCGTATCACCAACAAGGAGATTCTTAAAACCTTGCGAAGTCTAGACGTGAACAAAGCTAGTGGACCTGATGGTGTACTAGCTATAGTTCTAAAGGTTTGTGCACCTGAGTTGTCTCCTGTGTTGACGCGCTTGTTGCGCTTCTCATTCAGGACTGGAATAGTGCCCAAATCTTGGAAGCTGGCCAATGTGCAGCCTGTGCCTAAAAAAGGTAGCCGTACCGACCCTGCCAACTATCGGCCAATTTCAATTACCTCCATACCCTGCAAAATTATGGAGCGTATATTAAACGCCCACCTTATGGCATACCTAGAGCAGAATGATCTCCTCAGTGACTGCCAGTACGGGTTTCGCCGAAGTCGATCAACTGGGGACCTTCCAGCGTATGCCACTCACATATGGGGCGAAGCCCTCGAGAACAGTGGTGAAGCACTTGCTGTTTCCCTCGATGTTTCGAAGGCTTTTGACAGGGTTTGGCACCCTGGCCTGAATGACTGGGTGAAGGACTTTCTGAGTGAACGATTTCTCCCAGTTGTCATCGATGGCTGCTCGTCCTGCCCTATGTCTTATGGTCTGCTGGAGTTCCCCAGGGGTCCGTTCTCTCCGCAACTCTCTTCCTGCTGCATATAAATGATCTGCTCATTCCCGGTATCTATGGGTATGCAGACGACAGCACAGTTGTGGAGAGATACCAACCAAGTGCCCGGGCCAGTCGGGATCTCACACTACAGGCAGTCTCCGAATGGGGCGATGCCAATCTCGTGAGATTCAACGCTTCCAAAACACAAGCGCGTCTTTTCACCGCTATAAGGAGCCCGCTCACCCTGGCTCCTACTTTCCGGAATGTATCCTTGGAGTACACTGACCACCTTCAGTTGTTAGGGGTTGAATTTTCTCCAAACCTCAACTATGAGCGGTTCATTAAGTCCAAAGCCAAAGCAGCCGCAAGGAAACTTAGTGTCCTTGCAAGGGTGCGGCGGTACTTCACGCCGGGGCAGCTCCTTACCTTATATAAAGCGCAAGTCCGGTCGTGTATGGAGTACTGCAGTACTGTGCACATATGGGCTGGTGCTGCAAAATGCCACCTGGCAGCGTTGGACTCAGTGGAGAGACGTTCTAACAGGCTCATTGGTGACCTTGATTTGGTTGAAACCAATTTTGTCAACCTCGAGCATAGGCGCAGAGTAGCCAGTCTCTCGGTATTCTATAGGATGAATTTCGGTGAGTGTGCGCAGGAATTACACGCTTTAATTCCTCCCTCCTTTCCACCATCGGACGACCAGGCTGTCGGCGGGTCTTCACCCTTTGTTGTCGATATTCCACGCATTAGAACCAAACGGTTTGCTTCGAATCTTTCCGTCCGAATACAATCTGGCCGTCTTCAAGGTAAGAGTGAATAGGCTTTTGTTACGCTAAGACAGTGCGATTTACCATCTAGGGCTGCATCACCACTTACCACCAGGTGGGATTGTGGTCAAGCACTGGCTTATAATAAGTAAAAAGAAAGATCTAGGCGATATTTTATCCGAAAAATTTGAACTTGGACGACATAGCCGGACGGGTAGGTAGTATGTATATATATATATATATATATATATATATATATATATATATATATATATATATATATATGTATATGTATATATATTATAATTATAAATAAATAAACCCGACCAAGTGCGAGTCGGATTCGCACATGAAGGGTTCCGTACCATCGTATTACACGTTTGTAGTAGGGGAGCCCCTTTTAATTTTTATTTGTTGTTATAGCGTCAACAGAAATACACATTCTGTGAAAATTTCAACTGTCTACCTATTACGGATCATGAGATACAGCCCGCTGACCAACAGACGGACGGACAGCGGAGCCTTAGTAATAGGGTCCCGTTGGTTACCCTTTGGGTACGGAACCCTAAAAAAGCGTTACTGAGATTCTGGAGCAACGTATCTGACGAATAGAAAGCCATTTATGCTTGGAACTAACAGCAGTGATGTGGTCGTATTTTCGTAAATTGAAGACAAATCTTAGACAGTTGTTGAGAAGGCGATGCAACTTATAAAGAAGATTTTGTGATAGGTCTGGATAGAACACATCTGCATAGTCTATAGTAGGGAGTATAAGGGAATTAACCAGCAAAAGTTCGGGTTTGAAGGGTGAGAAATTTTTAAAACGATAAAGGGAACGACTAATTACAGAAATCTGTTTGTTATTCTTTTTAGTGAAAATACTAAAAAAAGATGAACATCATTCGAATAAATTTTGTCTCTTTTATGTTGTATGTTGTGTAGAACATAGGTATAGGTACGGAGCGATAATAAATGTACGATATCATAATGCGCTAACCTTTACCGTTACAGCCTCTTAAAGTCCACTGTTGAGTATAGGCCTTGGAATCCTATAATTAACAAAATTAAATCCAAACCCAAGCATACCACTGCAAGACTTTAAGATACTGTAAGATCATTCTGCGTAGATCGAACCAAAAATTAATATTAAAAAACTGAAGGTAGCCGGGCTAACTATGACATCGGGACGTCAAACCCCCGTGACCATGGGTTGCTGTAAAGCACCCGAAACGTCGAGAATCAAAATAGTAAAATTAAACGCGATAAAATACGTAAAAATAGTTTTATATATTTAGTCGTTATTAGGAAGACGTTGCTGCCCTTCTCCTGATTCGTTCCCTCTGTCGCCACTTACGACACCCACGGGATGATATGGGGCAGTGGATATTCTTACATCGCCACTACGTGGCGTTTTATACTTGGTAGAGCCACGCTGCAGCTATTTTATGGTTTTAATACGAATGAGTCGGCTCGACCGGGGAAGGACCACTCTCACGGAATAACAGCGTAAAATAGTAGCCTAATGCTGCTGTGTTTCGTATGGTGAGTGTAGGGAACCGGAGACCATTTTTACTGGAAACGAAGCATTCCAATTAGTCCTTAAGGGGTGATAATGCATCTGTATCATTCTTACTCGAGGATTTTTTTGTGGATGTCTATGGGCCCCAGCGTCCAGTTACCATCAGGTGGGCTGTGTGTTCGTTTGTTACCCTTATTCTATAAAAAAAAAACACGGTACTGCGTTTGCTATAAATTTATTTTACGGAACGCAAGCAAACTGGCTTTGTTTCTCGAGGATGCTGTGTAGTGACGGCTTAAGAATTTCCACTACCATATATCACCTCGTGGGTGCCGTGAGGGGCGACAGACAACTGAAAATAATAAGTAAACTACGTTTGCCGACCCGTCTGTCAAGCGTGGTGGCTATAGAAAATCCAAGGGGGATTTAAATAGGGCAATCAATGGGAAAGGCCGATTTTTAGCAGTGGACTTTTGATAGGCAGTAACAAATGAATAAATGAATGCTGGAAAAATATCGTGAGGAATAAATATAAAACATTTTGAGTACATGTGTCTAAACGTGGTAGAGCCATGTGCTGCAGCTATATTTGTAGTATAATTGCAGAATGGGTCGGCTCGACCGGTGAAGGACCACGCTCTCACAGAATACCAGCGTAAAATAGCAGCTTAACGCTGTTGTTTCGTATGGTGAGTGTAGAGAACCAGAGACCCTTTTTACTGGAAAAGAGGCATTCCATCTTAGTCCTCACGGGTGACAACGCATCTGCATTTTGATTTGTAATCGAGGATAGATGTAGATATCTATGGGCCGCAGCAACCACTTACCATTAGGTGGACTGTGTGCTCGTTTGTCACCCTTATCCTATATAAAAAAAATGTAAAGTCCGGAAAAAGCACTGGAGCATCATGGCGGACTATATCCATAACCCCGAAGAGGCCTGGGCCTCTCAGTTTAGGAGAGGCCTACCTATACATGTTCATTAATGGCTGAAGTTAAATGCCTGAAATTTATTCATTCATTTAATGACAATATTAATGTCTGATATTTTATAATACATATTATGACAAGAAACTACTTTTATTTATTGTGCAGCTGGTGATAAGAGAACTGTTTTTTTTCTCGCCCAAATTCAGAGTTCAGCCATTCACCGAGGAATTTTAACCAGCGTTCTTGGCACTATACCGCGGGGAGTAGGACTGTATGATAATTTAAGTTTTAGTTTTTTTTTAATTAAGGAAACAAATATTGTATATTTGAATTTTATATAAATAAATGATTATGAAACAAAATTAATATTATTTGGCTGCCTTTACTACTAAATTAATTTATTACATGTTATATTTAAAAATTACATTTTAGTTTTTTTATAATGTACAATTTTTTTAATGCAAAATACGTATTTAAATAAATATATATTTATTTAAATACATATTTAAATAAATATGTATTTAAATACATAATAAAAAAAGTAATGAACGCAATTTAGTTGAATTTAGGCAAAGGGGACACTGTAGTTTCAATCTTACCTTTTGTGTTATGCAGCAGTGAATATCCGACTCGCAACAAAATTTCACTTTCGAACACACCTGTTTAATTTATTTATCTGGTACGCGTGCTCATCACGTCGCGGATGTCTACCGACTGGCAGCAAAGCAACCTCTCACGAGAGACTGACTGTGACTGTGACTGGCAGTGGCAACGGACTGGCGATAAACATAATATCTTACAGCTTTTGCAACATTATTTTTTAAATTTTTAAAATAAACTTTATGCAGTCTAAGCTAGGTTTTAAATTTGTCTAACACATGTTTTGTTTCCAATATGTACTCTATGTGTTTCCGACCGCGGCTACAACTTTCGAATCAATCGCTCAGGAAATATTATCGGAAGATTAATACTTATGGGATAAAATTGGAGATAAGGTAGGTCGCAACGTACGAAAAGATTAAATAATCTACACATATATATATATATATATATATATATATATATATATATATAAAATCAATTGCTGTCCGTTAGTCTCGCAAAAACTCGAAAATAGCTGGACCGATTATGATGAAATTTTTGGTGTGTTTGAGTGGGTCCCTGAATGATTTTCATCCACTTACATTCACATTTGGATGATGGTAAGTGGATACTGCGGCCCACGGACATCTACATTTATCCTCGATTAAGAATCAAATGCATTTGCCACCTCTGAGGACTAAGATGGAATGCCTCGTTTCCAGTAAAAAGGGTCTCCGGTTCTCTACACTCACCATACGGAACACAGCAGCATTAAGCTGCTATTTTACGCTGGTAATCTGTGAGAGCGTGGTCTCCTACCCCGGTTTAGCCGACCCATTCGTGCTACAACCATAATATGTATTATAAATTTAGGTATACATATATTATGCTATTATAATGTTTATTTAAAAAAAATACTAAAATTAGGATACCTGGTTTCTGTTGCTGTTTCGCCAGGCAGAGTAAGCTTTATTTCGAAACGAAATTTGATTTTTATACTGTTTCATAAATACTCACGCCTGTCACCCAGAGGGGTAGGCAGAGACTATGGACTTCCATTTGGCACGATCCTGACACACCTCTAGGGCGTCCCTTCCCGACTCTTCCGTTCACCTCTGCCACATAAATTTGCTTTGTCACTCTTTCCTTTTTCATTCATTCTTTTTTTTTGTTTCATGATCTTACTTAATTAATTGGTTGAATATAGAGCGTTCCTGGTTGCTGCAGCTTTAATATGGAGGCTGCACTAATTGGTCGGCCCGACCGGGCGTAGAGTACCAACGTGGAATTATTTGTTTATAATCATAATCATAAATCATTTATTTGCCTGAAATATGGTTGGTACGCAAGATGTTAAATTAAGTTGTTGCACAGGACATATTTCATCCTCATTACGGGCATGCAAAATGATAGTAAATTACAACAATTATTTGAATAAAATTACAATTATTAGAACTATTTGAATAACAATTTATAAGAACTAGAACTTTAAAAGATTGTAATAATTGTAATTCAAACAATTATTACAATCTTTTAAATTTCAATTATTTGAATTACAGTGATTACAATTACATAAATTATTGAATTATTATAATAGACTAAGTCACAGGAAATAAAAGGAAGAGCCGGTATCTTAGTGGACACCAAATCGGCAAGTGCTTTTATTCAAAAAATCTTTAAGAGTATAGAAACTCTCCTGGATTAACCATTCTCGCAAGGCACAACAGAACCTTTTATATGGCAGGTCAGTCATTCCTTTGGGCAAAGAGTTATATATTAGAGGTGCCATATAGGCACAATTTTTTTTAAACAGTTGTAGCTTAGTCACAGGCATTTTTAAGGGCACGTGGTTAATTTTACGTTTAAATGTATTGTCATTAGCGGTGAAGAGATGACTGTGATATTTAACAAATTTAGCTGTTTCGTAGATGTATATGCAGGGAACAGTTAGTAGATTCTTAGATTTTAAGGTCGGTTTACATGATTCCGACCAATCCATGCTGTACAGTGTCCAAATGCATTTTTTCTGTGCTATAAACGCCCTCGTGATGTCACAGGAATTTCCCCAGACAACTATGCCATACCGTATAATGGAGCAAATGTAAGCGTGATATACCATAATAGAGGTATGTCTGCTTGTCATGTCTTTTACCTTTCGAAGTGCAAAAACAAACTTTTTATGCATAAATTATTAATATGTTCTTTCCATGAAAGATGTGTATCGAGAATAACACCTAAGAGTTTTGCGGTGTTTATCTGTTGTATAACTGAATTATTGTAACTAATATTTAATGGCATGTTTTTACTCTTATAAGTTTTGAAGTTAATTAGTTTCGTTTTCTCAATGTTTATTTTTAATTTGTTTATGTCTAACCATTGAATAAAATCCTATTACGTTTTATATATTTCCGTCTCATATGTATCTATATTTTTACAGCCCATAATGATAGTCGTGTCGTCTGCGAACAAGACACAATAATATGTGAGTGTACGTGGAAGGTCATTGAGGTAAATAAGAAATAACAGGGGCCCTAAAATGGTACCATGTGGCACCCCAGAACAATAAATCCTTTGTTTCGAGTCAAACATAACTACATTATTTGTTCCACTATAGAATTTTGTAATCCTAGCCATTTGTTTCATGTTTTTCAAATAAGACTGAAACCATAACAAAGAACATCCCCTTATTCCACATTTGTCAAATTTCGAGATGAGTATCGAATGATCAACAAAATCGAATGCTTTGCTGAGGTCTAATAGTGGAGCTGATGTTGGGATTTTATGGTTGATATTATTAATGGCATTGTTTATTAAGGTGAAGGTAGCTAATTGCGTTGACCGATATTTCCTGAAACCAAATTGTTCCGGTGCTAAAATGTCATATATATCTAAGAAGTTTACTATTCTTTTGAGTATATTTTTTCAAAGATCTTAGATAGAACCGGAGTTAAAGCAATAGGCCTATAACTATTTTTGTCTGATTTTATGTAGTGGCTTTATTATCGACAACTTAAGTTTGTTTGGAAAACATCCTTGTTCAAAAGATTTATTATGTAAGCCAAAGGTTCCGATATAAATAGAGCAATACGTTTCAATACCTCATACCCTGCCGACTTTGAATTTTTCAATGAAATTTTTGTGTAAAAAACTTCATTTGCATCCGTGGGTTTTATAATAATACTGAAATCGTTACTTTTAACATTTGATGTGGGATGCTCAACTTCATTATTGATGGAATCAGAACTAGTAGAATTTTGAACTACATTAATGAAAAAAATATTAAATATATTTGCTATGTCAGATCCAGATGTAACTGTACTTCCGTTGTCGACAATATTATCAACGAATGGACTAGTCATAGGTACAGTACCGTCAACATATCGTTTCACTACGTCCCAAGTTGCTTTACCTTTATTGCGAGAGTTGGTTATGTACCTTTGGTTAGAAAGCGATTGAATGCTGTTTATACATTTCCTTAACAATTTGGAATATTTCATATACGCTAATTTATTATTATTGCTTCTATATAAGTAGTATATTTATATATTTGTTTGTTTGTTTTTTTTATAATCTGAGTCATAAGAATTAATCTTGCACATTTTTAGGGTTCCGTAGTTACACAACAAGGAACCCTTATAGTTTCGCCATGTCCGTCCGTCCTTCCGTCCTTCCGTCCGTCCGTCCGTCCGTCCGTCCGTCCGTTCGTCCGTCCGTCCGTCCGTCCTTCCGTCCGCGGTTTTGCTCAGAGACCCTAGGTGCTACAAATCTGTAATTTGGCATAGTAACAGATATTAATCATGCCTAGAAAACTGTGAAATAAAATCTTAAAAATCATTTTTATTTTGGGTACTTCCCATACAAGTAAATGGAGGATGATATTTTTTTACCCGTCTATACCATCATGTGGGGTATCGTTGGACAGGTCTTTCAAAACAATTGGGTGTGTGGAACAACATCTTTTCGATTCAAGGGTCCGTCTGCGAAATATTTAGCTTTAAAGTGGTATTTTTCATTAGAGTCATTTTTTGGAAATGTGAAAAGTATACACAATAGTAGTATATATAATGAAGTTAAAAGGAAAACTATCACAGCTAAGTAGAATTAAGAAGTTAACGAGTAATAGTTGACCAACTTATAAAATGCACTTGGATTAGTAAAAATTTCGTTACAACTCAATAAAACTAGCTGCATTAATAACTTTGTAATGTTATTGTAAACTGTTAAATATAAACATTTTATGAAGAAAACGACTTATATGCATTACTACTATTAGCTTTACTTTTACATTTGCGGGATAGATAAGGTTTATTAACAAAATCGAAAAGTTTTGGAACGAAGTTCCTTATCGGACGATACGAATTTGGCGGATGGCGGCTAGGCGAGAAAAAGTGTAAGATTTTTCCATCACAACCCCTTCTGACGTAATGTAGACTGCCTTGGCGGCTATATTGAAGCGAGATGGAATAACATCCATCTCCCTCGCACATTCCTACCATGAAAGAAATATTATTTTATTTTAAATGACGCTTCATTTTAATAGACGCTAGTTATTAATTTATTTGTTTAATATAGTATCATACGTTTATCAATAATAATATACTACGAAAGGAACTTCGTTCCAACCGAGTGTTCTACCACACTTTTTTAAATACCACTCCCTATAAGGCTGATTTGAAAATAAGTCCTTTAGTTACGATCTTCCTATTTGGGCCCATTTTTAGCCGTTATACGAGTAGCTCTCAAACCGCGAACTCACTTATTATGCTCATTATCAAGCAAGCCCACGAATTGTGACGGGCAACTACGGAACCCTACGTCTACATTGTGCGTGGCCCGACACGCACTTGTCCACTTTTTTTTTACAACAAGGAAGTAAAGTATGCATAAGAAAACGTAATGGGTACATGTGAACATACAATAACACAATGCTTTGTATACATATTTATAGAAAGTTACTTTTCTCAAAACGAACACGCTTAAGAGCCTATACATTTGTTGATATGCCATTACAAAAAGCTTTGCAATACTGCAGACTATGCCACAGTATAAATACGAGTGGTAGTATAGATTTTTTTTATTATTTTAAATCTATTGTGTGACCATGCTATTGAAGTTGAGCGCAAAAAGGTTTAGGTTCTAGCTCAGTGATTCTCAACCTGTGGTCCGAGGACCACCAGTGGTCCGCAAGAGCTTAATTATGGTCCGCGAAAGATTTAAATGTGTTACTTACATAGGTACCTAATCCTTTTAAATAACACATTTATTATTTTCTCGTCACGCGGGCAGTGCAACACTGTGCGTTGCGTCGCAATCAAAATTGGAATTTTTGTACCAAACATGTATGATTTCTTTTACAATAAATACTTAAATAATACTGTAAATGAATGCTTCTTTTCAGTTTATTGTATAATTATGTTAAAAATTGTGATTAAAATGTATAGGTCCTGCTAACAACAAACAAATAAAAGTGGTCCCTGGTCAAAAAAAGGTTGGGAAACCCTGTTCTAGCTGAAAAAAAAAAATGTAAACAACGTACAACTTTTTAGCAGACTCCAAAAAGAGAAGGAGGCTCTCAACTCGACTGTATTTTTTTATGTGTGTTACCTCAGAATTTTTTTCTAGGCGAACCGATTTTGATGATTCTTTTTTTATTTGAAAGCTGGTGCTTCTCATGTGGTCCCATATGAATTTGGTCACGAACTGATCAGTAGTTTTTGAGTTATCCTTAATAATGCGTATTTAATTGACTTCGACTACATTGATGATGTTCTCATTTTATTTATATTGAAGTCGGTGTACCTACAAAATTTTTAATTTTGCTACTTGTATGTATGTTACGCGATAACTTTGTCAATTAAGAGCCGATTATAATGATTCTTTTTAATGTAACTATTTAAACGACATTCGAGACTTTACTCAAATGGGCCAAAATATTAGGACATATTAGCATTTAAAACAAAAACTAAAAACCGACTTCAAAGGACCGCCGAAAGGAAGTCGGGGCTTTAATACTTCTAGATAGGTACTAGGTACCATATACTTAGAATATACTTTGTAAGTCTATGGGTACTACGAGTATGTCTTAGCACCCACTTCTGCTAATTATGTGCTTTTATGCGGATTTTTTTAATTCTTTTTAGTTCTGAAGTCGGCTATTAAGAGTTTGCTTGTTTGCTTTTGATGTTTAAAAAAAAGATCTCGAATACCAATTACATAAATGATTTTTGTGGTATTTAAGTGGTATTTATTACTGTAAGACTACAAGATGCTGTAAATTCATTCAGCCTACATAAAAAAAAAATTAAAAGCTGAAAGTAACTCGGGTTCACATATTAGGATTTAAAACACCAATTGTAACCTTAGCGATGCAAAGAACTCGAAAGATCAAAGCGTGAGTAGGGGTGTGGACTGCGAGCTCGGAAAGTCGATGGTTCGAATCCGTCATTTGACTACAGTCGTGAACCACTACAAGCATAAGCATTTTAAGCTTACATGGAGTGGTTAACGGTAGTATCGGTGATGATAATAGCGTAACTAGTATTATTTAAAAAAAGTTTTACGTGGTAGTGCCACGCTGCAGTTATATTATGGACTCGGACACTTTTTACCTTAAGGCATTCCATCTTAGTCCTCAGGGGTGATAACGCATCTATTTTGATTCTTAGTCGAGGATAGATGTACCAAGATGTAATACATGGGCCACAGCATTCACTTACTATCAGGTGGAGTGTGTGCTCGCTTGTCACCCTTATTCAATAAAAAAATGAACACAATAAATCCGTAAAATTAGTTTTATTTAATGTGTTGTATTCGAGTATATAAGACTCCATTATTATTTTATTATTTTCATTAGGATTCATATTATGATCTCTATAAATTCTGTATGTATTTTGGTTTTTAAATAATATATTGTTTAATTACGAAAACTCATCTTTTCGTAATTTAAATTTTTCATTTTTAAACTACTGGGTATCTTCATTGCTCTGTGGGTACCATAACTGCTTTGTCACTTTGATAGAGGGTCAATGTACAATGGAGAAACGTATTCCTCGTAAGTTACCTATAACTTATCCCATTAGGACGTTGATGCGATGGCACTTTCTAAAACCTTCGTTAAGTGTTAGAACTTGTTAGCAACTCATTGTCTGAGGTTGTAAATGTATTTTGTTTGTCTATGGTCAAATTTCCGCTTTAGCTTTTGAATTTAATGTTTTTTTTTATTTACGTAAGGTTAAAGAATGAGCATACAGCCTGCCTGATAGTAAGAGAATGCTGTGGCCCACAAATACCTTTTCTCACATTGCCACAATAATATATAATATGTGGTAGAGCTACTCAACAGCTATATTATGGTTGTATCAATGGGCCGGCTCGATCGGGAAAGGACTAAGCTTTCACAGAATAAAAGCGTAAAATAGCCATTTAATGCTTCTGTTTCTTTTGCCATTTAATAAAACTGCTGTATGATGAGGCATTCCATCTTAGTCGTCTATGTAGATATATATGGGCCACAGCATCCACTTACCATCAGCTGGAATGCCTCATTACCTGTACCTGGGTCTCTACTCCTCGTAAATCACTTTGAGCTGTGGCAAGGTTGGAGAGTGAGTGATAATTTATAAAAGTGGTTTGAATTAATTCGAGTTTGTTCAGCTCTAAAGTATGATACATTGCACAAGGATAAATATTCAGACACAAACAAAATAACAACAAAATAAAAAATAAAAATATTTTCCAGTCCAATAGATTGAAAATGTCTCCCAATGCAGCGGTGAATAGTTTCGGGATATAACATCACTCTGTCTTACTATATATATTTTTTATAGGATAAGAGTGACAAACGAGCACACATACCACGTGATGATAAGTGGTTGCTGCGGCCCATAGACTGAGGACTAAGATGGAATGCCTAGGTTCCAGTAAAAAGGGTCTCCGGTTCTCTACACTCACCATACGAAAGACAGAAGCGTTAAGCTGCTATTTTACGCTCGTATTCTATGAGAGCGTGGTCCTTCCGCGGCAAGACGACCCATTCGTGCTACCACTGTGCTAATAATATAGGTGCAGCATGGCTCTACCACGTTTAAAATATAGGTTTATTATATAGGATAGTCATCATATCCTTACTGTTCGAAAACTGACGGACCGTGGCACGGCCCAAATTTCGACGGAATTAAAGGCTATCTCATCACCTATATTTTCTCTTCGCTCTTCAGTACAATTTACAATTTAGGTAGTGCCATAGACCGCATACATACCATTTCGAAGGGTACCTATGTATGAAGTCTATGGTACTACCTAATAGCCTTCGTAACGACTTCGAAAACATACAATGGTACCACCATATCGGAAGAAAGATTTGCCAATTTGCATGTGATTTCATCAATTAATGGATTCTCTTGAGCCATCACAATGTGGCAAATACTATACTCATTTATTATATGAATTCATTTTATAACGCTGGCCACTGAAAAGTTAACTGACACAAGCGAAAATAAAAACCAAACTTTCATAAATGACGTAACGTTAGGTACATGTTAAATTCATTTGTCAAATGTTCATAATCGTATAAAAATAAACATTTTAAAAATCGACATTTATAGGTAATATTTACAAAGTAAACATGTCAAGTTTCTCTTCACCTATTCCAATGTCGGAGATAGAATCAGTACTGGCTTGGGTTGACACATACAAGCTGTCACGACCAACGAAGAAGATTAATAGAGATTTCTCTGATGCCGGTACGTACGTACTGTTTAGAAATAAGTATATTTTTTTTAATTATTAATTTTGCTGTGTAGTGGGGGCGTCAGAGAACCAAATCCAAATTCGGAGTATTCGTACTTAGTGAGTGGGACGACTGGCGCTGAAGCACGCATTACCCTTGGTTTGCCCACCTTTAATGTTGTGTATCACTGTCAAAGACTATAGAGCCAATGAAATAAAACCTATACAATACATATATGTTAAAGCATGTGCCTGTTGTTTGCTAGAAAGAACTTATAATGAAGCTTGTACTAAAACATGAAGTTCCGCTGGGTTTCTTGCTGGTTCTTCCCAGGACACAGAGGTTTTTTTCCGAACCAGTGGTAAAGTAAAAAATTACTTACAATAAGCATTACATACACGTGAACTATATTGAATAAAAAAAAATAGGAAGGAAGCGGATAACTCGATCGGCATGTGATAACGGCCTAATACTACACTTCAATAACACAGTGTATGTCATTATACATTATCTGTACAACAGGCTAGCTAAATAAGTGCGATTTGGTGATATGTAGGTGTTACATACCTGTGGTTGCTTGCATAGGGGGAAATATATCAATGTACTGAAATGAAATTTGTAATATTTTTTTTTATAGTAATAGGGTGACAAACGAGCACACAGTCCACCTGATGGTAAGTGGTTGCTGCGGCCCATAGACATCTACATCTATCCTCGATAACGAATCAAAATGCAGATGCGTTGTCAGCCTTGAGGAATAAGATGGAATGCCTCTTTCCAGTAAAAAGGGTCCCCGGTTCTCTACACTCACCATACGAAACACAGTAGCATTAAGCTGCTATTTTACGCTGGTATTCTGTGAGTGCGTGGTCCTTCCGCGGTCGAGCCGACCCATTCGTGCTACAACTATGCTATAAATATAGCTGCAACTTGGCTCTACCACGTACAATATATTACAAATACATACTCAGGATTGTTCATTCTTCATTTTAGTTACCGTGTAGTGGCGGTGAAAGAATATCCACTACCCCATATTGTCCCGTGGATGTCGTAAGAGACAACAGAGGGAAACTGAAACAGAGATTTTGATTAAATAAATATATTTTTATTCTAATTCTGTATGGGCAACAGCATCTCGCTGATACAACCAAAATATTTAAAAAAAAACTGCGGCTGCCAACCCGCCCGCCAAGCATGGCAACTATGGCAAAGTCTACAGTGGACTTTTATAGGATGTTGTTGGATGGACTTGGGAATTGTTGGTAGATAACAGTTTTAATTAGGAGTAACCATTATACGTAGATTTGTTATAAATCGAATCTATTTCAATTATTTTATTGTCAAATTCAATTTAGTAAACATGTTCTATCAATAGTGAATTAGGTCATGCATTAATTGATTTAATAATTAACTATGTTCTAATTGTGTGCCGCCGCACATTATTAAATACAGATGAAAATGAAATGTTGAAATATTAATATTAATGTTAAAATGATCTCAAAAACGTTATTAGCTAAGTTATATCTAATGACCGTACATTGTTTGATTTGCCCTTGTTTTTATTTTTATTTTGTAATTAATTTAAGCGCAGTTAGTCGAACACGTTCTGTGTCCTTCAAACTAGAACTATAACGACGATTCCTCTCTAACGATGTTCTGAATTTTATAATGCCAAGATTTAGTGAGGGATTGGTGACAGTTAGTATCGAGAGAGAGAGAAAAATAGAGACTTAATATTTAGAGGAGCTACATGCCTTTTTGTAAGGATACTTTCATTTCAAGCTAGCACAGCCTCACCTCCTTCATCCGTTTGGCTGAGTGTTTTTGCTGTTTCGTACCATATCACTGTATTTCCAGAATAAAAAGAAATAGCCCAAAAATGTAAAAAAATATATATTATGAACATACGTAATAAGGTACACTTGATGTTGCTTCCCGTTGCTGTCTGGATATTTAACGCCTGACGAAAACGAAATAGAGATTTTTTAGCGTAGCCGTTTATGACCCGCCATTTGCCGAAAATCCCGCTGGATTTCTTGTTGGTTCTTCCCAGGACGTGGTAGAGCCATGCTGCAGCTATATTAATAGTATAGTTGTAGCACGAATGGGTCGGCTCAACCGGGGAAGCACCACGCTCTCACAGAATACCAGCGTAAAATAGCAGCTTAATGCTGCTGTGGCCCATCACACATCTACATTTATCCTCGATTAAGAGTCAAAATGCAGATCGGTGTCACCCTGAGGACAATTTGATTCTTAATTGAGGATGAATGTAGATGTCTATGGGCCATAGTATCCACTTACCATCATGTGAACTGTGTGCTCGTTTGTCACCCTATGCTATGTTGCTGTTACTGGTTGTAACACTGGTGATGCTTTTTACATCGGCCGTGCTAATAATTCTCGGGAACACGTCATCGAGAATCGGAACAAACTTGTGTCCGAAGTCGAGTGTTTAATTAATAAAATCTCGTATTGGAGACAACTCTATTCCAGTTTAAACTTTAGAAGACACAAGTTTGCGCGTTTACCGCTAAAAAACATTTCCTTGTCGTATCTCCTCAATTTCAGGGCACTTCCCATGCTGCCTCAGCAAGCATCGGAATTCTCGGAATCGACATATCGATTGACTTACAGTTCCACGGTCACTTTGAAGATAAGGCTAAATTGACCTCTAAAAAGCTTGGCGTGTTCAGTAGAGCGGGACAATAATTCATCCCGGCACACCGTTTTGCAACTTTACAAGGCGCAAGTTCGTCCTCACATGGAGTACTGTCCTCATCTTTGGACCGGGGCACCAGTGCCAGCGAAACGTCGACGATCGTGTGCTTTCTGATCGGCTCGATTTTTATGGCGCTGCGAAGAGATGTTACATCCCATTGCAATTTCCACGCATTTTCTACGGGGAGTACTTAGACAAGTTGTTTTGATTAATTCCAGCCGCCAAATTCCACCAACGTACATCGGGACTAAACTCACGGTACTATCCACACCATCTGGATGCTTGGCGGTTCACTGTGACTGTGCAATTTACTAGGAGTTTTCTTCTTCGCAAGACTTCTTTGTGGAATCCTCTACCATCAGCGATTTTTCCGGACCGATATGACTTGACCTTCCCTAGACCTTCAAGAAACGAGCTTACTCCTTTTAAAAAAGGTCGGCAACACATTTCCCTGATGTTGCATTTGTTCATGATTGATCAGGGGCGGACCACGAATAAGTGTGGCCCTGGGCTAATACCACTTGGAGGCCTACCTAATTAATCAAACTAATTGCCATTTTGATAAAAAAAATATTTTGTTTATAGATGTATACTGATGTATATCTTTTCGAAAATTAACTTTATCTTCTTTTTTCTTTCATTTTATAATTTTCATAATATCATCATAATAATTTTTAAAGCTTTGATAGCCATTGTCTGCAATAGCTGGGGGCCCTTTACATCCACGGGGCCCTGGGCTGCAGCCCAAAAAGCCTATAGGTATATAGATCCGCCCCCGTGGGCGATAGTCGACACTTCCTATAAGGAAAATTTGATTAAATGTGGGCGAAACCGCGTGGCCACCCCGCGGTAGCTAGTAAAATTCTAATAAATATGTATATTCGTGGGCTGGATAGGCACAGATAGAACAGGCCGGTGGGGGGCGCATATTTTTTTTATATGGGGAAATGCCTTCGCATACCCGCCTCGCGGGGCAGGGACGGGTTATGTCGGACTAAAACCCCATGGTGTTCCATCTTCATCGCATATTGGCAGGGCCACGAGAACGCTTTCGCACACATCCGCGGCCCCACCAGCGCTGGCCGCCCCATGGAGGCCCCTCCTCGAGAGAGGACTGCCCCTACCCCATCTCCATCTCAGGTAAGGCGCACCAGAACACATGGCGCGCCCTCCTCCGCGGCCTCTAACTTCACATGCGCAACGGACGCCCCCGTGTCCAATGCGCGAAGGCCATGGGCCCAGGAAAAACTAGCACTCAGAAACACCAGCCTTCCTGACCCTAGCGGCGGATATGGTCTATGATTCGGCTGCGGAGGGTAGGGATAGCGGCGCCTCGCAATACCAACACTCCTCTCCGCCCGCAGCCCCACCACCACCGCATTAATTAACGGTGCGGCCCCGTCAGAGTCGCGGAGGATCGGGCGAGTGGCGCATCGCCATACCAACACTCCTCTTCCCGCGCGACTCCACCTCGGCTGCAGCGGTAGGGGGAGAGGGCACCCCTCTCGCCGCAGCCCACCGACACACATCCGGAGTGGCCACCTCGGGCCGGCCCTACACCACGGGCTAGCCAAGGGGTTCCTCTTTGTTCACCGCGGGTGACCAAGCCACGGCTACTAAGCCCCCCCGCCACGACAAGGCGGGAACTCGTTCGGGGGGGATTCATAGTAGTTAGCCTAGGGCTGTCGGAACACTAAATCAGGCACTGTTACTACAACAGACGCCGCGAACAAAACGGCGCATGGTCGGAGGCACCGAGTACATTTTTACGGCAAAGACTTAGTAAGTTTGAGCCCGTGGGCTCTAACGCGTGTAGCAAACAACCACGTCTCGGCGGCTCCTCTAGTACGTAGTACACATTACTTCTTTGCTTTCACTACACACAAAACTTCTCTAATACTTCAACTCCTTTAATATTTCAGTGCTCCTTGCCGAAATTCTCAGCGTGCATTACCCAAAACTGGTGGAAATGCACAACTACCCTCCACGCAACAGCCACTCGCTAAAGCTGAACAACTGGATGACACTCAACAGGAAGGTTCTAAAGAAGCTCAAGCTGAACTTGTGCTGCAATACTATGGAGCAACTCGCTAATAACACTCCTGGCGTTATTGAGAGGGTACTCATAATGGGTGAGAATTCTTTTTTTTTTAAACGACTTCAAAAAGGAGGAGGTACTGAATTCGACTGTATGTTTTTTTTTAATGTGTGTTACCTCATAACTTTTTTCTAGGTGAACCGATTTTGATGATTTTTATTTTATTTGAAAGCTGGTGCTTCTCTTGATAAAGATCTGACCAGGAGTTTTTAAATTCTATTTAATAATTTATATTGAAGTACAATTGCAATTTTTTTTTTTATTTTACCACTTGTTTAATTCTGATATACTGGCATTCCTACTTTTAGAGCTCGTAAACAGTCTACTAGAATATAAATCATAATAAATATAGATCAACTACCCAATATTATCCAGTGGGTGTCGTAAGAGGCGACAGAGGGAAACAAACCAAGAGATGGGCAGCAGCGTCTTTCTAATAACGACTAAAAATAAAAAATTAACTGCAGTGGCCAACCCGCTTGCCAAGCGTGGCAACTATGACAAATATGTTCAGCAGTGGACTTTAAGAGGCTTTAACGGTAAATTTAAATTATTAATAATTATAATTGAAAGTCATTTCTTACTTTAACCACTAGTTTGAAAAAAACTCTGTCTTGGGAAGAACCAGCAAGTAGTCCCGTGGAACTCTTTTTTTCAAACTGCTATACACGGGGTATTCTAGATACTATTAATATTTATTTTAAATCTTTTCAAAATATTCTCCATCATGCTCTATACAAAGCTTTGGGTAACGCAACTGTAGCATACCATTCAGAGTTGACTGACCTACAATTTTCCAGCATTGACGTCGACAAATGTCCGCTCCGCGAAAAAAAACTAGCCACCATTTTTTTGCCAACTTTGCGAGGTCTTTGCAGTTTTATCGGTAACTGTCCTTCTGAGTAGACCCATACCGATGATTGCCTTTTATTTTCCGGATCATATTGATAGATCCATGTCTAGTCACCAGTAACGATTTCTGAAACACGCCTGGATGCCCCGTTTTCAAAACGTAGACGCATTTCATGGCACCAATCCACACGAGTCGGTTTTTCGCTTTCGGAGAGCAAACGAGGGATCCATCGACAACAAAGCTTCCTCACTCCAAGATGTTGATGTAGGATGGTATAAATGCTCCCCGAACTAATGCCTACAATCTTTTCGATGTCCGTATATGTGATTCGTGGGTCTTCTCGCACCAACATTTCTGTAGTCAATTTTTTCTGCCGTTACTGCTGTTTGCGGGGCCCCGGTTCTTTGGTCATCTTTAAGATTAATTTTACCCCTTTTGAATTCAGCAACCACTAATGCTGATTGTAACCGTTGTAAACTTAATTGTTCGGTTAAACCAAATTTAAAATCATAATATGTATATCATAGCGCGCAAATGTTCACTGTTAAGATCCATCGTTTTAAATGAAAAGCGCGGAAGCGTTGCAGGAAAATTAATAGAACTTTGTTTTTTTTTATAATATTGAGCAATTGGCTTATGGAGTTCTATTTTTAAATAAATTTGCTTTTTAGAAACATATAACACGGGTGCGTTCCATTTTTAAATTTCGAGCATCTCAAAACTTATTGAGTGACTTACGTAGTAGGGAGGATTTTCTATAATCGCTACTAAGTATTTCGCCTGGCGTAAACGAGTTTGTTACATCGCCATCTATCGGAAGCCATAAGATCATTCTGGCTTATGCCATAGTCGCCTCTTACCACACCCATGGGACGAAATGTAGTGATGGATTCTTTTACGTCACCACCGCGCGACAATACTAGATGGTTGAGCCACGTTGCATCTATATTATGGAGGTGGTAGCACGAATGGGTCGGCTCGACCTGGGTAGGGTCACGCTCTCACAGAATACCAGCGTAAAATAGCAGTTTTATGCTGCTGTGTTTCGAATGGCGAGTGTAGAGAACCGGAGACCCTTTTTACTAAAAATAAAGCATTTCATCTTAGTCCTCAGAAGTGACAACGTATCTGTAGCCTTTCACTGCTGTAACCACTTACCATCGGGTGGACTGTGTGTTAGTTTGTCACTTGTTTTATAAAGTAATACTTACATTATTAAAACTCAATGACTGGTTAGCAAAATAGAGAGTAGTCTTGTTTACGAGTTTGAGGCCTGATCATGATTGTTAGGTGTCCGATCGAGGCATGATTGTTGGGTGTCTATACTTATTATTTTTTTCTCTAAAAAAAAACCTCTCCAAATCAGAAATATAATTATTTTGTATCGTGGAGGTGTTACTGACTTGAAAACGTAAACATGACAAACATGTTGACCCGGACAATTATTTTTAGTCTATTCATAATAAATTTAAAACTACATATGTACATATTTTACTGATTGCTATACAAAAACTTGTTTTTGAATCATAAACGTACCTGTGCGACCGACCTTTGCTCGGCGTCAGAAAGGATTTTTTTTACTGCTGATGACACCTATCTAGATCATGCTTGTTTTAATGCTCGATTTAAGTAAAGCATAATTTATTGATTTTACCTTTAAATTGTAATATAAAATAAGTTAAATTTAATCCATTTTTATCGTTGTTTGTTTTTAATGTAATATGTTATAAATTATAATACGTATTTTTCCTTACTGTTATTTATTATTTTTATAACAGTACATGCTGTGGCTACCTATGGGTACAATTATCTTGTCGGTGGACTTAAATAAATAAATAAATATGCTTACTTTTTTTTTTACAAAATACTTTTTTCGGGATTTATATCTGCGCCCAACAGCCTACGATATGTGTTATACAAATATAATATTTTTATTTTTTAAATCCAGGCCAGGCACAACAGCTAAATCAGAAAATAATAATAATCAATGTAATTTATATGTACTTATTGCCACTACAGTGCGTGACAAAATACGATGTGACGAGGATGCAAACAAGAGTATGAAGGACAACGAGCAGAATTTATCAAGTGGTGGCAGTTACTATGAGGCCTGTGGGGATGATGGTAGTGCATTATTGTGATTTATAATTATTATATTCACTTTTCATATATATGACGTGGTGGCTTTGACTACCTTGATGGTTTAGTAGTAAGTGGAGGCTGCTGCTCATTTGGTCCCGGGTTGTGATTTTCTGTCAAGTAATTCTCACTAGCAGCCCGGAGTCAGGACGTTGGCGGTGTTTCACCCCGTACCTTTGAAAACACTTAAAGTCATTGGTCCTCCGCCTGATCTGTTTCCGGTCGTGTCGGCCCATCGGACGATGAGAGATGAGAGTGAAAGAGTAGGGAGTGCACTTGTGCTTGCGCACACTCTCGTGTACTATAATCATGTCCTACGCAGATGTCTAGTCTCCGTTGAAACTGGCCACTGTGATCAAAACTTTATCTGGAGGACATTACATTACGTGGTAGTCACGCTGCAATGTGTTATGGTTGCAGCACGAATGGATCGACTCGGCCGAAGGAACACGCTCGAACAAAATACAAACGTAAAATAGCAGCATAATACTATTGTGTTTCGTATGGTGAGTGATGAGAGCCGGAGACCCTTTTACTGGTAAGGAGGCATTCCATCCATGGTGCATATTCCTAAGCGGTGATAACGCATCTGAATTTTAGAGGATAGATGCATGTAGGGTTGCCAGACGTCCTTTATTTTAAAGGATGTCTATTTTAGTCATTTCTATTTCAAACGCAAAAATTGATCTAGTCCCCTAATTTGAAATCTTTAAAAGAGGACAAGGCCAAATCGCGCTACGACATTCCCTCTGCTAGTTGAAGTCAAAGAGTTTAAAAATCACGTTGAAGTGACGCGCGATATTAAAGAGACAAACTACGTTAGGTATATACGATACTATAACAGCATTTTATTGAAAACATTATGATATCCTTTACAATTCGACTGTATGTTTTTTTTATTTGTGTTATCTCATAACTTTTTACTAGGTGAACCGATTTCGATGATTTTATTTGCAAGCTCATGTGGCCCCATATAAATTTGATCAAGGTCTAACCCGTAGTTTTTGAGTTATCCTTAATAATTTATATTGAAGTTGGTTGTACAAAATTTTTAATTTTACCACTTGTGTCCTATGTTCTTTATTTAATCTACCCAAAGTCTCTAAAACATAAAACGGGAGCTGGCAACCCTAGGCATAGGTGTCTATAGAATACAGTACGAGTAGTAGTACGTACGTAGTACCCTAGGAATACGAGTACTCGTATTCAATTACCAACAGGTGGACTGTGTTCTTATTTTTAGCTTTTTATAATAATATTTAAAAAAATCTACTATATTCTGCCAGCGACCACACCCGCGCAAAACTGAAAACGGAATCGTTCAGAAACAGAAACTTTTAAAATCATGTTGAAATAAAACTTATTTGATGGATATTATCGCATTTAAATTTACGTTTTTAAACTCATTTTTTTTCAAGTTAGTCCTGGGTACTGGCGTTAATACAAGAAATTTATTTAATTAAAATTTTATGCACAAAATTAGTACATAATATGGCGTGGTCACGCTTGATAAGCGTATTGACGATCGCTGCATATTTGTCGCTGCACCCTCTAGCAGGTTTGGCTATTTTATGCCTGATGTTGATGCTTATTATACCGCCACCTAACGAAAACGAAAAAATCTTTTTGTTATTTCCCATAGTTGCCTTGTAGGACACCGACGAGACTTGCTTAGGCCATCACGTGGACATTTAAACTTAACTGATGTAAAGTCTTATATAAAATTTTATGATTTAGAGCACGTACTGGTTGTACCACTAAAGACCAGGGTGAATGGAATCTTTGAGACTGTACAGCAGAAAGTCGTCAGCCATAACTCTTATTTGACGTTAAAGGAAGAGCTCAAGGATGCGAAGGAGGTCGTCGATGTACTCAGACAAAAGGTGAGGAGTGTTTTTAACGTTTTTTTTTTTCAGTTCATTTGCGTTAAGAAAATAGTGAGTCATAAATGTCCGGTAACTTATATCAGAAACGTCCCTTGGCCAATACATCCGTTTTGCAAAACGACCTGACACATATTTTTGCAGTAGTAGTATAGCTGCATTGTCACCTATGAGGACTAACATGGAATGCTTCACAGTCTGTTATTATACGGGCCCTCTTTACTCTTTAGACCAAAACACAGCAGTGCTCTGGTTTAAAGAGTAAAGAGGGCTGTAGTGCTGCTTGACGGCAGAAATGAGTAAAAGATTGGTAACTACTCAGACGGTCTGCCTTTCGGATTTTCCAACTTGGTTTCTTGATTTCTGATTGATTTCTTAATGCAGATTGCAGGCACATTTCAGAGCTCACGAAGTTTTAGGCTATGCAGTAAAGTGGTAATGTAGAAGCGGTTAAGATTAAGCGGGTTTGCAACGGTTTCTTGCGAGCGGGTTTCAAGAGCATTTTAGAAAAACTGACGTTTTAGAATTCGCGACGGTCTTGGTGACAAATCAATGAATATGATGTCACATTTGGATGAAATGAAATTGAATAAGAGGATATTGTGTGTACAAGTTATTAATCATAAAATAAATATTTAAAATCTATATAAACATTTTCAGAATTACGTTATCTTTCAGGAACATACTTTGAATTGTTCTTTCAATTACTATGAACAATCTAATACATAACTTTCGGGTACCTAAGGCTAGTGCCCTGTAACAATAATTGTACATTGCATGCAATTAACTAATCCATTTTATTGTAAAACAGGTGGATCATCTTGATAGTTTGTTAAAACTAAAAGATGAAAGAATAGAAGAATTACAGAAGCAACTGGAGAGGAAACAAACAAGACGCAAGGAAGTAGAAGCATTGCAAAACAGTCTATCAGTACCTTACGATACTTCCTTACCACCATCTCCAAAAGAAAAGGACGAAGTCCTCATACTCCCAGTTAAGACTGCATCAACCAAAATTTTAGAAGTCTCTAAAATTCCTAGACTTGAAGAATCAAAAATACCCAAGCTAGAATTGGTCAAATCAGTTTCAAAACCTATAATTGATATGAATAAATACGAATCCGTTGAGGAACCAAATTTGCGAATTGACAAAATAAAAATAGACGACTGTAAAGAAATAGAAATTATCGAAATGAAAGGAAAGGATTTGCAAGACTTGGAAGAATTTAAAGACAGTGTAGGAGATATCATATTAGGTGCGGAGACTTTAAATCATGCCGACGTTGTTAGTGATTTTATCGAAAATGCACCCGAAGTTAGTAATTCAAATTAGACTGGTAAATCATGTTTTAACATAAGGTCTTACAATAATATATTATAAACATTCGAGAACCTATTTTAATTTTGCTATAGATTTATTTATTATAAATAAGGTTTAGTTCGTTTAAAGAAAAAGTTTAAAGAGATTAAAGAGTTAATGATTCGTGAATTGTGTAATTAGCCGGCTGAAGAAGTGCAAAAATTTCAACGTCCAATGAAATTTTTATTTCCACCATGCTTGTTTAGGATTAAATTATACCAGTGTTTGATTTTAGTGTATAATGAATTTTTGTTTTTAATATAGATGTTTTCCAGTTTATATTAGTTTTTAATTTTGTTAAAAACGTATTAAAATAAAGATTTACAAAATTATTACAGTAGTTGGATTCATCAATGTGTATTTCCTTGAAAGATATCACACAGACTCGGACGGTCTTGTAGAATGTGCTGTATCTCGTGCACTCTGCCGTTCTTTTGTTGCTCGTGTCTGTAAAAATATTACCATTAGCACGGAACAGTAGAAAGTAGTGTTTTTATAACGCAGGTTATTAATTTCAAATCCATAAATGGAAACTTGAAAAAGGTGGTCAGCTTGATCGGACAATTTATTAATAAATGTTGGAAATAAAGAATGTTGTATTAAAGGAAATGGCCCCGAGGTATTCCTGATACATGTAAAAATCATCATCGTCATCGCCTTATTCACCCCATACAAATCCACTGCTGAAAGGGTATCTCCCAAAAATTACCACATTTGACTACAACGCACGTATCCCTTACATCCGGTCCTTAGACCTATCGGTCCAAAAAATACCGGTCTTTTTTCCGTTTGACCAACGGAGCCTCCACTCATATTGTACGCCAAAACTTATTAAGAAATGGGAAACACTATACATTATGATTATTGAAGTTCACAACGGTTTCGATTTTAGCGTAAACTACTTAATATTTTTGAAAACTATCGACTGGGAAGATGATGTGTGGATGATGGAAGATGATGTAAGCGATAACACAAATATTAGTTAAATAAGTTAAGCTCGTTTGTCCTAACTTGTTAAATATTAATATGATAATCATACCAGACGATGTAAAACTAATTCGATAAGATTAAGATTGTAGGCAGGCTAGGATGTCAGAGACTAAAAAAAACAACTAGAACCGAAAACTAACAACTAGTGTTCTTGTAAAAATATCGGCTTGAGCTGGGATTTGAATAGGGCCAGACACGTATTTTTTCAAAAGCACTAGCACAAGCAATAGCCTTGAGTGGTAAATCTTCAAGTAAAAAATCCAACTGATATGTCTGGATTTGGTTAGATGAGAAGTAGAACATTATTAAGAAGTATAATAAATCTTACACGCTGTTTCTGTCACATTCTCCGACAACTTTGAACCTGTTAAACTCAATCCTGCTATTGTAGAAGAGTTTCTTGTTGATTTCGTTTATCGCTTTCTTGATTGGTATGAGGTCCTCAACTAACAAAAAAATATTAAGTACATATTACTGGTACATATTACATTACTAGATTACTTTAAAAATAATATAAGAGTTTAAAAAAACTTAAACAACACACATTGAGCTGTGATGAGCCTGATAATTCTTTTATTTTACCTTAGTGACCCTGATCAGGATACTAGGATAAAGTTATTAAATTATTTTATTGTCATCGATACTAGATACAAGGCAAGTTTTCAAGTTATTCGAGCGTCTACAAGTTGGTGAAAATTACATTAAAAGGTTCCGTTACATAGATAGATAGATACACGCGAAGTTAATAAAAGCGTGTTAAAAAGCCGTCTAGATTTACCGCCGCGATGATTACACATGAAATAAAACGAATTTTATGGATTTTATCACGTTTAATTTTAAATTATTTTAATTCCCGACGCTTATGCTTTATAGTACCCATGTTCGTTAGGGGACTGAGATGTTTGATGTCCAAATTACATAGTTAACTCGGGCTATCTTCAGCTTTTAAATTATATTTTTGTTCTAATTTACATCCTAATGTCTCGGTGGGTGTTACTAAACCCAAACCCTAGCATACTACTGCAAAACATACTCTAAGCGCTTTCTGCGTAGACCAAAACTTATTATTTAAAAGTTGAAGGTAGCCCGAGTTAAATCCGGACATCAAACACCTCAATCATCCCGTGACTAAGGGTACTTTTAAAGTACTCGAAATAATTTAAATTAAACGCTTATTAACATTAAAATAACTTTAGTAAAACTACGTTTTATTCAATTTTTGGATGTAATTGTTATTTTTATGAGGCCAAAGAGAAAGTATACTCTTTCGATTCTTAATTTTCAATTATTTATTAATGCAAAAGGTAAGAAAACGTGCTCGCACCAACCTGATAGTAAGTGACTCCTGCAGCCCATGGATGTCTGCAGTAAATTTCAGATCCCCAAGGATCGAAATGGGATTACTTTAAAATCCTTAATTAAAAGTATACTTATTCTGTTTTGTTGCACAGTAGCAGAAAATAAGGTAAGAGAGTCGTGCCCAATCAGACGGATTTAAATAGAGAACAAGCTCCTTCAAGAAAAAAAGTATTAATTAGAAAATTCAAATAGCCTACTATTATACACTCTTCCATTTGTCTTCTCACTTATACTGTCGTGACAAGTGCATGGAGGAAGAGATACTGAGGGTTCTGATGTCTGCAGCGCAACTGAATTAGAATTTTCAGTCCATTCTAAAAGCGGAGACTCCTCTACATGTTCTAAATCAGCCTTGTTTTCCTTCTTCTTGCTCTCAATACGCTGTCTTAGAATCTCAAGTTGTTCTGTAATAGTAACAGTTAAGTTTTAGAGGTTTGTAAGCGGTGATGATGTATGATTGCGGTGAAGAGTGATATATCCATCACCATATATCACCCCGTGGGTGGCTTAAGAGGAACAGATTGAAATGAAACAGGAGATGGGCAGCAGCATCTTCCTGATAATATCTAAAATTATTAAAATATAAAAAATATGTATGTTCAGCGGTAAGCTTTGATAAACTGTAATGTATAGATAGATGAATGGCTGTATGTGCTAAGATCCCTTTGCCTTCCCTGCACAAGAAAATATTATAAAAAGTTTTATTTCTACACTTATTTTTGTTTTTTGGTAAAGAGATATTTAAGTGCCAGTGCCAGAAGTGTACAGTACTTAAAAATCCTAATCAACTTGTACCCTATGTAACACTGTGGTAAGATCGGAGGCAGGATTGGATGATGAGTAGAACTAAAGACGATGACAAACAGGTGCTTTGACGGCTAGGCTGCGGTCATCTAAGTAGGGTGTAAGGTCTAGCAATTCAATGTAAAACGCACCGGGCGTGCAAAGCTCATATTCTTCATATGTCTTCTCAAAGTGCGTGAATGGGTTCGCCCGCATGTACGGTGGAAGGCTTCGAATAAAAGAGTCCACTTGCATTCTCTGACACTTCTCCATCGGACACACCTGAAATGTTTTTATTTAATCAGATGGCATTAGTTTATTGTTACTCACCTGCGTGTGCATCACCAGCTGTTTGACCGACAAGGCTCGGACGGTTGATGATGACGCAAAAACTCGAACCAAAAAGGCCGACTCCAAATTTCACAGATGGAACATCAATACAAGTGCAAGACGACAACTCGGTACTGCGTTGATTAAAAGTTTGGTAGTATCGCTGAAAGGCTGTGGGTTCAAATTCCGCAATGGACAAGTGTTTGTATGGCCTACAAATATGTTCCGGATCTAGTGGTTATCCATGTGCAATTTATGCATGTAACACGTCCCAACGATGCAGGAGATTTTTTTTAAATAGGTAATATACCTAAAAGAACATTTTCAAGAAATACCTTGCTGATAGGGCAGTTTCAAAATGCCCTTGTCCTGTAAAAGCCGGATTTTTTATCAGTGTAATTATTTTAACTACACGTGGTAAAATTTTGTACAACCTTTTTATGTGTTATAAATCTTTTTATGTGGTAGAGCTATGCTGCAGCTATATTAGTAGTATAGTTGTAGCACGAATGGCTCTGCTCGACCGGGGTAGGACCACGCTCTCACAGAATACCAGCGTAAAATAGCAGCTTAATGCTGCTGTGTTTCGTTTGGTGAATGTAGAGAACCGGAGACCCTTTTTACTGGAAAAGAGGCATTCCATCTTAGTCCTCACGGCTGACAACGCATCTGGATTTTGATTTGTAATCGAGGATAGATGTAGATGTCTATGGGCCGCAGCAAACACTTCCCATCAGGTGGACTGTGTGCTCGTTTGTCACCCTTATCCTATAAAAAAAACGACTTCAATATAAATTATTAAGGATAACTCAAAAACTACTGGTCAGACCTTTAAAAAAAAAACATTGAAATCGATTCATCTAGAAAAAAGTTATGACGTAACTACATTGATGATGTTCTTATTTTATTTACAAAATTTTTTATTTGACCACTTGTTGTTTATTTCTTAGACATGTAGGCTTAGAGTATACATATTAAGTATACTCTAAGTATGTATTTAGGTTTCCTCTGAGCTGCTCGCCTACTGTGAAATTTACGGTGAAAGCGTAGCTCTTAGTCATTAAAAGACATTATATAAATATGTGATAGTAATTATAGACTTTCGAACCTAATTGCCGTAATAGACAAAGATAAAAAGTGAGTCATATATAGTAATAATAGCAAAGAATATAAAGCAAAATACCTTTTCATTGTTAATTTTAGCGTCTCTATCGGGCACATGGCTTGGAATCATTTGGAGGCTGTCGTTGTGAATACTCCTGAAGCGGAAGCAATAGAAAATTTCAACATTTACTATCTAATTGAAACCATATATAGTTAATACAATATAAAGGGTTTTCATTTACAAATGAATGAAATAATTTGAATCTTTTGTAGTGTCTCAAACTAAGTCGGTTTCTGTTTTAAGTAAGATTTAATTGATAATCTTGATATATGTAATTCTTCTGTACGTGTGTTTGTCACTGAACTCCTCCTATACGGCTGGACCGAATATGATGAAGTTTTTGTGTGTGTTTAACTGGGTCCCTGGATGGTTTAAATTCACAATTGGACCCGGTAGGCGGCGCTGTTGTCGAGATCTAGAAATCGCTCGTGCGAAGTCGAGGCGGATTGCTAGTTGACTATAAAATACTTCAATAGGTCGTAAAAAGTATTTCAATTAACTTGAGTGGCAACTACTCTATTGAACAGCTCCCAAAGAGTGAACAAGAGTACGGAGGCTTCATACAAGCGTCTTGTAACAATCTTACACAAGCGAGGCGGTTCACCTAAAGTAGCAGTTAGAGAATCAGAGAAAATAACGCGATGCCACTAATATCAAAGGATTCAATTTGTTTTCTCACAACACCTAACCCTACAGAGCGACCTTAACAAAGGCGCGTAACGGACTAAGTGATACAGGCTCTTGCACGCGGACGTAAGGTGCATTTTGATTTAATACGCCCGCCGCAACAATCGGTAGGCTATTTTAACGAAGGTCACATCGGAACGTGCGAAGTATTATGAACATTAGAGACGTTGTAATTAGGTTAAAACTCGCAAGTTTGCTATCAGAGAGTGATTCTTCTGTTCTTGTACTATTACTTATTCTGTGGCGATGCCCGCATCGCTAGTACTGAACATTGCATTATTTTCTCTGTCTACTACTGTAGGTGAAGCTCGCGCTTGCGTCCGTGCGTTATGAGGCGCTTATTGTGTGAAGATTTAGCTCTTTTCATATACACTCGAATATTAATAAATTACTCGGGGATGTCAACGCATTGTTATTGTGGTTCTTACCTAGTATCTATGGGATGTTTCATGTGATTTTTATACGTGGTAGGCCCACGCTGCAGCTTCATTATGGTTGTAGCACGAATGGGTCGGCTCGACCGGGGTAGGACCACATTCTCACAGAATACCAGCGTGAAATAGCAGCTTAATGCTGCTATGTTTCGAATGGTGAGTGTAGAGAACTGGAGACCTTTTTACTGGAAACGACGAATTCTATCTTAATCCTCAGGGGTGACAAGGCATCTGTATTTTTATTCTTTATCGACGATAGATGTTGTTGTGCCATAGCATCCATTTACTATCCATGAACCGTGTGCTAGTTTGTTACCCTTATTTTACAAAAGAAATGATATGTTTTACCATCAAATAGTCTAGGCTGGCTGTATGCTTGCTCGTTTTTTTGTGTATATAAACAAAAGTAATAAAAAATATTTATTTAGTATTGAAATAATTATAAATTTACCCAAGAGTAGAAAATGATTCTTCGATGATCTCTTCTTCTTGGATTTGGGATGACTCTTGTCTAGAAAAAATAATAAGTCTATAGGATGCAGCTCCATGGTTTATTAGACGGTTGGC
Organism: Parnassius orleans; assembly: GCA_029286625.1. NCBI lineage: Eukaryota > Metazoa > Arthropoda > Insecta > Lepidoptera > Papilionidae > Parnassius > Parnassius orleans. The sequence continues at coordinate 2,239,646 of JAGSMP010000089.1, forward strand.
CAGTTAATTAAACGCCAGTATTCTTTCTATAGGGAACCACCGAAATAAAGCACATGTTTGCTGAGAACAACCGAAAGAAAGAACGCGAATGTATTTTAATAATTTTTAAAAATAGAAATTTTATCAATTTCCACTTGTTAACGGTTTTTTTGGCATAGATAATGACAATTGTACAGCTTAAAAATATATTTTTGCATAATATCGAAATCGTTATCAACCTTAAAATAAATAATTTTAACCTATGTAGAAATGAGCATGTACAGAAGGTGCGCAAGTATTAGCGGGGTTAAGTTTAATAACAGGGAATTCAGAGAAGGAATAAAGCTATTTATTATTTTGTAAAACTCAAACATATTTGATTATCAAACAAATAAAATAATTATTTCATTATTTGTAGTCATTTATTTTATCATCTTTGTACAACCCTTGCGCGTTCGCTCGATGACGCAGCCACACGAAGGTCGCGCGATGGGCAAAGGCAAACTCAAGTTACGCGTGCAGAAGGTATATTTCGGCTTGCAGTTAACGTCTGAGATTATTATTAAAATTTTGTAGGCTATTATAACGTAGGTATTTTCGCTTTTGCATGGTAGTGATTGATGTATCTGTTACGTAGGAACATTATTTAATCTGTGCGCGCGTGTCGCCTACACTTTCATTTAAATGTATAAAGAAAGTTTATCTGACCAAATCGCTTATCGTATAGGTAATATTTAACAAAAGAGCGGGCTAATGTTAAGCGATCTTGTAGAATGAATTTGTGAAATTGAGTTTGGTGAAAGTTTGACTTTTAATATTGTGTTTAGACCGTGTAGTGGCGGTGTACGAATATCCACTACCTCTATCGTCCCGTCGGTGTCGATAAAGGCGACAGAGGGAAAATTTATAAAACCAGGAGATAGCAACAGCGTCTCTTAATAAGAACTAGAAAATAAAAAGCTGCGGTTGCCACATCCTTGCCAAGCGTGGCATCTATGGCAAATGTACCCCTTATTAGGCAATTTATGTGGAGTCCTATGTTCAGCAGTGGACTTTGATAACTTTGAAATTAATGAATAAAATTATAAGTCAACGGTATCTATTGAATCAATCTTCAATAAATATAATTTTCATTTGTTAAATTTTTAACAAGACAATATTGCGTCGGCAAAATTACTCAAGCTCTCGTCGCCGCTCGCTGGACAGGACTTTTAGTTCCACAGAGGCAGAATAATTATATTATATTCATTTACCACCACTTACAATCAGGTAGGATTGTTGTCAAGCACTGGTTTATAAAAAGTTTAAAAAAATCTAAATTATAATTTGACTGTGGCTCTTGCTTCCGGGGTCTCATAGTGCGTGTGCGTGTGCATGTGCGTTTGCGTGCTGAAATACTGAGAATATAAAAATACTGAGATCTTCAATCAAGAAAACAAGAAAAATATATATATTTTTTTTACATAAAATGTGCATTTATTTTAGTTTCTATTATTTTCTTTACTTTATTAATTGCTACATTTACGTCAAATTCTCTATTCTTCTAAGGGAATGCAATAAAGATTTTAAATAAATAAATACATATATAAAATAAATCAGTACCTTGGCGAAGTCTCAAAGTCTTCAGTGTCGTTCAACGGTATTTCTTGATAATAGTCATCAAATCTGGAAGCCTACGAATAAAATTATATACATACATTACGTTTGAAAGGAAACTAATTTTACGGATTTTACCGCGTTTAATTTTATAACACACACACACACACAATACTCCCCCCCCCTCTTCCCCGTGACCATGGGTGGTGTAAAGCACCCGAAACGTCGGGAATTAAAAAGTTATAATTAAACGCGATAAAATCCGTAAAATTAGTTTCATTTAATATGCAGCGTTCGCGTAAATATAAGAAAATATAACGTTTTATACAAGTAAGTGTGACGAACGACCACATGATCTAATCACGCAAGTGGATAGCCACAGCCCATAGACATTACATTCCTTGATTAAGAAAAAATTAGAACTAAAATTGAATCCTTCTACAGATTCCTTTTATACAGAGTTTACACACACTATAATGCACAGCAGTATAATTCGACATTCCGCATGTATTCTGTGCTTCCCTGGTCAAGCCGACCCATTTGTGCTGCAGTCATACAGCTGCAGCATGTATCTACCATGTATTATTTAATGTAAATTAGAATAATTTACGCTACAATAATATAAATAAACGAGACAGTTCTACGGATCAGTAAGCTGAAGTGGCAATGGGCCAGCCATAAACCGCGGTAGAACTACGCTGCAGCGATATTATGGTTGCAGTACGAATGGGTCGGCTCGACCGGTCAAGGACCACTCTCTCTCTTACAATATCAGCACAAAATAGCAGCTTAATGTTACGTACGAGTACTAAGACTCGTAGAATGACAGTATCGTGGTTCTGTTCGTTGTAATAATTCTTCTAGTGTAGGCAAGGAAGATTATGTTTCTGAGGGGCTGCCCTGTGTTACAGTGAGATGGGTGGTGTTACTGTTGGATTACATACTTTGGTGTTATCATGTTATGACGTCCCTCATATTACACTACTGTGTGATTGTGACGGGGACATATTACGCTATGGTCGAACTGTAATTGCTATATACTGAATATATAGTGCAGTGCGCTGTTTTATTGCTGAAATGATTAATTGCAGGAGAGCAATATGAACATCCGCTCTCACACTTTTATTATTTTTAAGAATTAACCTCCAGAATAATTTCGAATAATACTTACTCGTTTGCCTCCAATATTAAGAACAACTTTATTTTCATCCGAATTTCTTACTCGCTCGCGCTGTAAAAAACAACGAAGTTGCTACATTTATTGTTGATTTCATCAAACAGTTTTATTTGTTATATGCAGTAGTTTTATCCGTGTAATGGCGATTTTAGAATATCTATTACCCCATATCGTCCCGTGGGTATCGTAAGAGCCGACAGAGAGAAACTTAAACAGATGGGCAGCAGCATCTTTCTTATAACAACTGCAAATTATCAAAAACTGCGGTTGCCAACCCGCTTGCCAAGCGTGACAACTATGGCAAAATCCCTATGAGGTAATCTATGGGGGAAGCCTATGTTCAGTAGTGCTTTTATAGGTTGTAATGGATGGGTTGACGGAAGGATGCACAAGTTTTAGTACTACCTGTTTAAAGTTAAAGTATGAAGATATTTTAAGTTAGCTAAAAAATTAAAATATCAATTCAAATAATATCATTTTAGCCATCAGCCTTTGTAAGTCCAGGCAACTACGTAATTTTTACGTGGTAGAGCCATGCTGCAGCTATATTATAGTTGTAGCACGAATGGGTCGGCTCGACCGGGGAAGGACCACGCTCTCACAGATTACCAGCGTAAAATAGCGGCTTAATGCTGCTGAGTTTCGTATGGTGAGTGTAGAGAACCGGAGACCCTTTTTACTGGAAACGAGGCATTCCATCGTAGTCCTCAAGGGTGACAACGCATTTGCATTTTGATTCTTAATCGAAAATAAATGTAGATGTCTATGGGCCTCTGCTTCCATTTACCATCAGGTGGACTGTGTGCTCGTTTGTCACCCCATTCTATAAAATAAAATAAAAAAAACAAAAAAAAACGGACGGTTCATCTCACCGTGACTTCTTCCGGTCGGTTTTGGGGGAAAAATGTTATTGGATAAACGAAATTTTAATTATATAAGTCAAAGAAATAAATAAATACCTATACTTCATTTCATTATGTTGAACTGAAGTGTACCGAGGATAAGTATGAAAAGACGTAAGTATAAATCTAAAGCATATAAAATTAATTAAATTATTATTAATTAAATAGAAGAGTGCCACAAGGCTCCATTTTGGGACCGATCTTCTTCATCATATTTACTAACGATTTGATCACCCTCACATCCGTTGAGGCTGTGAGCCAATCGCAATCGTGCTATACTTTTGTATTTTCTATATTCGGATCATCATGTGTCATAACAAAACATATATAACCTGTATGAGTGTTTTATTATTTTACCATGCGGTGGCATTACTAAAGCGATATAATGACGTCACTGGCGTTTGAATTTACATTTTAGGAAAACCACTTTTAATTGTAAAATTACATGAAAAATCAATTGTAATATTTTTTTTTTTTTTTAATATTTTTTAGTAAACTTTCAAATAAAAACAAAATTAAAAAAACATGCAACTTCTCTATTCAATTAATACCCAGTAACCAATGCAACAGAGGCTTTTTGCTGCCAGTTCCAATCCTAAACTACTTAAAAACGAAACATTTTCATTCGTGATTAAAATATTATGGTACAATATGAAATGGTTGGAATAATGAAATGGTACCAATCTCGGTGTAGAAGCTATCTCCATGGAGTCTCTCGCACCGAGTAAAGCTGTTTTCGTCACAGGTTGACCGTAACCGCAGGATGCACTAAAAATACAAAAGTACATTTATTTGATTATTTTGACAACCTTAACGTAGACTTTACATCTCAGAGTAATTTACATATGTATGTAATTACTCTGAGCCTTACACGTGTCGTCATACCCTTAATTCATCAACGTCATCATCATTACAGCCCTTCACAATTCCACTGCTGAACATATAGGCCTCCCCCAAGGAATGCCACAAAGCACGGTCCTGAGCCACCTGCATCCATCGACTATCTGCATGTCTTACCAGGTCGTCACTCCATCTCGTGGGGGTCGCCCTACACTTCGCCTACCGGTACGAGGCTGCCACTCGAGAACCTTTCTTTCCCGAGAACCTTTCTTCCCCTTAATTATTGAAGATAAATTAGCGCAATCACATGAATTTGTTAGCCGCGTAGTGGCGACGTAAGCGAATCCTACCCCATACAATCCCGTAGGTATCGCAAGAGGCAGCACAGGAAATAAAACAGGAGATGGAAAACAGTATCTTCTAGGTAACAACATAAAATAATAAAAAATGTGGTTGCCATGTTGCTTAACCACCTGCCAAGCGTGGCAACTATGGCAGATGCAGTGGACTTTTGATAGAAAAAATAATATGTACTCGTAAAAAAAAAAAGTTGGGACGCAAGGCAGATGTGAAACATCGTAGTTAATAGTAGAATTTATAGTTAATGAAAACCAAAAAAGAAATATGGAATAAAATAAATAAATAAAAGAAATACAAAGTGTGAAGGTATACAAGCGGTCAACGTGTCAAGTATACTATAGCATAGACACAGAATAAATAATTGTACTATAGTCGAATACGCAGTACAAAACTCACACAGAGAAACTGAGAAACATCAATGTGTATAGTATATGTGTATCAAAGTGTATATATAGTGGCGTAGAGGGGGCATGATGGCATAAGAGAAGAGAACGACCGGAAGGAAGTTAGCGTAGAACATTTTTTTTAAAATTAAACTGTATGCCAATTAATTGCTCCTTAAATGCTCCCTTAGAATCCGTAATTGCTCCACGTCTATTACTATTAGTTAATTTATAATTATTTAAAAAATTCAATTTTCGAAAATTTTATTTTGCTATAAAACATAAAATATCTACTTTTTTAAATTAAACTGTATGCCAATTAATTGCTCCTTAAATGCTCCCTTAGAATCCGTAATTGCTCCACGTCTATTCCTATTAGTTAATTTATAATTATTTAAAAAAAAATTCAATTTTCGAAAATTTAATTTTGCTATAGAACATAAAATATCTACTTTTTTAAATTAAACTGTATACCAATTAATTGCTCCTTAAATGCTGTCTTAGAATCCGTAATTGCTCCACGTCTCATACTATTAGTTAATTTATAATTAATTTTGCTATAAAACATAAAATATCTATCAAGCTCGTCTTCGGAAAACAGGTTCCTCGATCTAAATCTTATCGTATCTGTATCTACCCACGACTGGTCATCCACGCTGGGTGACAAGAGGGCTGGTTCTTTTCTCACCCAAAGGCTAAGTATAGCCATTCAGCGAGGAAACGCGCTTTTTGCGTTGTACCGTGGGAAGTAAGTGTGAATAGTGCCTAGATTTCACGTTAACACGTCTTTAGCTATTTTCATTGATATAAAAATCTAGATTTTCATATATCGCGATACATGTAGATTACCGGAGACCCTTTTTACTGAAAACGAGGCATTCTATATTAGGCCTCCGGGGTTTATATATGTATTTTGCATAGTATAAGTAGTATATATTTTTATTCTCCAGGATAGATGTAGATGTCTATGGGCTACAACATTCTCTTACCATTAGGTAGACTGTATGCTCGTTTGCTAAGTTCGTTTATCACCCCCTTATTCTATTAAAAAAAAAACCTTTGAGACATGTATATGGCCTACTGGTAAAATATGAGATTGTTAATATTTTCGAATTTGAATTTTATTTTCTCATGACTGTTTATTTATTTATTTCATTCCTCTCTCTCCATATTTGTAACTAGCTGTTACCCGCGACTTCGTTCGCGTTGCTTGATATATTAATAAACTTTTCGTATGTGCGAAGGAAAAAACATCAAAAAGATCGCAAGCAAAAATACACTTTGCACAAAATTTCTTCGTGGCTCCGTTCCATAAAAAAATACTGTCGAATTGAAAACCTCCTCCTTTTTTGAAGTCGGTTGAAAAATTAAATGCGATAAAATCCGTAAAATTTGTTTCATTTAATGTGTGGTGTTAGCGTAAATATAAGAAATCATTAAATTTCTAGTTACCTAAGAATATATAATTCCAAACTTAAATATAATTACTTAAAATAATATTTAATTTAAATTATATTATTATATGAAACTCCGCCCCACTTTTGTCCGCAACACAGACATACCTACTTAGCAGGACTCTGTGATAAAGTTTTTATGGTTAGAATTATTGTAAGTACCTTACTAGATGTAGGAGCCGTGGTAGCTCAGATGGTTAGTGCTCGTTGTAAATTTCACAATACGCGACCAACCCGGGTTCAATCCCTGCCGGCACCAATGAAATTGTTAATTGCATTTTTAAGTGCTGATTTACCACGTGCTCGGTGGTGAAGGAAAACATCGTGAGGGGTTTCCTCACGATCTTTTCCTGTATGTCTGAGAAATAAGAAAAAAAAATTCGAAGACATGTGAAGTTCGCCAATAGGCTGTTGCGCGCTGCCCCAATGCGTGTTTGCCCAACACGCATTGGGGCAGCGCGGCGGACATTTCCTTGCCGTAAAACCCTCTCAGAAATAAGGGGAGGCCTGTGCCCAGCCGTGGGATGTATACAGTCTGTAACTTAACTTAAGATGTATTGATGTGTGTGTGTTCTAGTAAAAAAACTAGCAGGGTTGTAGATTTTATTCTGGTGATGAAAACCAGAGACATGTTCCTTATCCTTTTATAATTATAAAAACCTTACATGATCCTTAAAACGGAGCCCATATTGCCTCTGATATCCACGCTAGCTTGCGGCATACGATGGTTGGAGTTGCTCTGGAATTATACGCATAATATAATATATAGTATATACCTTTATAACGGAGTTTTGCTCGGCGTTAGACAAGTTATTCCGTTTATCCACCCTAAAAAATCCACCCTGAGATGTATACTACCTTATTGCACTAATAATAAAGGTTATATTTAACTAAGTTTATCTTATGGTGTCAGTTTTAGGGTGGATAAACGGAATAACCCAATTTTATTTGTTTATACAGATAATTTTTCTAAACATCGAACTTTTTTTTAGTTTTGCAAAACATTTTGCGTGGCCCATTTATACCTATTTTGGACTCTTTCCGAACCAGTGGTAAAAGTGTACTTTTATTTTAAGATAGTAAATTATACACTTTTTGTGTGTGTCCAAAAGAGTATACTTTCTATATAATTATAATAAAATGTATATAATTAATAAAAGTTATTCTATGAAATTATATCCTACCTCCCTTTCCTGTGTCTGTCCATTGCAGCATTCCCACTTCCCTGGTAAATGCTTCAAGTATTCATTTTTAATATCATCAGTATTCGGACACTTCGAATTTAGGATCTTGTCGTTAAAAACTGTTGAAGAGAGGATGGTATTTAAAAAAAAATAAGAGTGCCGCGTCAGGTGAAGAGTAATTAGAAAATGTAATTATTAAAACGTTTACGTGTACCATAAATTAGGGACTTATCTTGGATAAGTACGATTTTGCTTTGCTCGAAGTTACCGGTTTGACTTCCAACCAGAGAGCGCAATATTTAAATGCCAAAATAGAGAAGTTGCATGTTTTTTAATTTTTTTTGAAAGTTTACTAAAAATTATTAAGAAAAATTAAAAAAAAAAACAAAACAATTGATTTTTCATGTAATTTTACAATTAAAATGATTTTTCTAAAATGTGATCTTTTTTTACGTGGTAGAGCCACGCTGCAGCTATATTATGGTTAAATGGACAAGTGGTAAAATAAAAAAAATTGTACAATCGACTTCAATATAAATTATTAAGGATGACTCAAAAACTACTGGTCAGACCTTCATCAAATTTACATGGGACCACATAACAAGCACCAGATTTCAAATAAAAAAAGAAACATCAAAATTTGAGCACCTAGAAAAAAGTTATGAGGTAACACACAAAATATAAAAACATACAGTCGAATTGAGTACCTCCTCCTTTTTAAAGTCGGTTAAAAAGGAGTCGTACCACCTAGAAAATTAGGACGGATAAGCTGTAATTGCTATGACTGACATTTCCAAAAGGAAAGAAAAATTTGAAAAGGATATATTGGATTCTCTAACGACGCCCCACTCGGAAAAATGGGTAGTACCAATTATTTTAACAACTTTTTTTTTAATAGGATAAGGGTGACAAGCGAGCACACAGTCCACCTGATGGTGAGTGGTTGCTGTGGTCCATAGACATCTACATCTATCCTCGTTTGCGAATCAAAATACAGATGCGTTGTCAGCCGTGAGGACTAAGATGCAATGCCTCTTTTCCAGTAAAAAGGTCCGGTTCTCTACTCACCATACGAAACACAGCAGCGTTAAGCTGTTTTTTCGCTGGTATTCTGTGAAAGCGTGGTCCTTCCCGGTCGAGCCGACCCATTCGTGCTACAACTATACCAGTAATATTACCTACTTTTTAACTTATTATTATGATGTAACCTTGATGGCGTAAAAGAGACCATCCAAAGACCATACGGACCAAAAATAATTCAGAGATGTTTTAAGAAATGTCAATATTATTACGTACAAACATCTATCCATCCTGAATAAAACTACTTTTACGGATTCTATCGCGTTTAATAACACTCAAAATACGAAACATAGCAGCATTAGCTGCTATTTTAAGCTGGTATTCTGTGAGAGCGTGGTCCTCCCCCGGTCGAGCCGACCCATTCGTGCTAGAACTATATACAATTAACATAGCTGCAGCATGGCTCTCCCACGTATAAAAACTTGTTAACTATATATCGTACATACCACAACGTTTCCATTCGTTTGGCACTGCTTTGCCTGACTTTACAGCTTTCAACACGTTTCTCCTCTGCGGTGCTTTGAGCTCCGCCATATCGCCGAACATGACGAAAGGAACGTCGTTTCCTTCTAGCATTTCCCACCATGGTTTATCTGCTATTTGTTCTGAAAAAAATATTAAAATATTATGACGTTGACCCAATTGGTAGTATTTTCTACCGACTTCAAAAAGGAGACGGTACTCAATTCGACTGTGTTTTTTTATGTTTGTTAACTCATAACGTTTTTCTGGGTGAACCGATTTAGATGATTCTTTTTTATTTGAAAGCTGGTGCTTCATGTGATCCCATATAAATTTGATCAAGGTCTGGCCAATAGTTTTTGAGTTATTCTTAATAATTTATATTGAAGTCGGTTGTACAAAATTTTTAATTTTTAATTATACGTAACAAAAGTCTATTCACATTTGGCCTTGAAGACGTCCAGATTGTAATCGGACTGAAAGTCTGACGCTGGCCAATTATTCCACTCCTTTGCTGAACGCATTACGAAAGACTAAGCAAACCGTTTGGTTTGAATGCTTGGAATATCAACAACAGAGGGGTAAAGACCCGCCAATCGGCTCGTGGAAAGGGAAGGGAGGAAAAGGAATTAACGTATGTAATTCCTGCACATACTCCCCGCAAAGCTCCTAGTTATTCTGTGCTAGTAGCTAAGATATCGCAACGTATTTTATAGTATGCGGGAGATTATTTCGTCGGCGACATCCATGAGAACTGATGGTTTTAATTGGAGGTAGTTATGCTGTAAGGATCCAATTCAAGCCGCAAAAATATAGTAAGGAGATTGTTGTTTGAAATTTTGTTTGATATTTAATGATAGCGACTTGCTCTGAATAGTTTGTTGGTTTTCTTTACATCAAAAGTGACTTTTGCTCGAATTCGCTTTATGATATTAAATGCCATTTAGAAATCAAAACACGTGACAACGCATCTACATTATGATTATTATTTGTGGTAAAAGTGTAAAGTAGTGTACGTGGTAAAAGTAAAAAATGACTTTCAATAAGTATTATGTACTATAATCTATATTGAATAAAATGATTATATTATATTCTATTCTATTTGAGGATAGCTATGGAGTCTATAGGCCACAGCATCTACTTACCATCAGGTGGAATGTGTGCCAGTTTGTCACCATTATTCTAAAAAGAAAACCAATTTTTGATTTAAAATTTGCTTTGTGGCGAAGTAAAAACCAAACCAAAAATTATAAAGTCCTCATCGATTTCGATGGCAGCGACCCTAAAACTTTGTATATTTTCCTATAATCAGTCCTGATGTGGCTTACTAGACCTAATTTGGTCTTAAGAACTCTTTGACTTGTGTGGCAGTAGTGTTGGTTCAGCTTAGTTTTAGGGAGCGCCTATGTCTCTCATTGCGTAATTGGCGTTTTGCGTCTAAAGTTTTGAGACGGCTTTCCTCAAACGATTTAATGCTTTTGAAGATGGTAGGTCGCCAATATGATATTTCTACTGCAAGCTCCTCCCAACACGTGGTATGTACGTAGTATAAACGACGGTCATCCATGCGAAGTACATACTCGCACCAACTGAGCTGACATAGCACTAAAAGAGCTTCCAAGCCATAGCTACATACCAGAGCGACGCAGCACCCCAGAATTAGGGACACGGTCCTGCCGATCTTTAATAGAGATCTTAGACACCTTAGGTGGTAAGAGAGGAGTGTTTTATGTATGATTTGTAAAGGCACCATTCTCTGCGCCTTATAAAAGGACAGGAATGATAAGCGCCTTATAGACACTAATAGCAGATTCTTCTCATATTAAATTATATTATTTACTTTACTTTTGTAAATAATTATTTCGTAAAATTTGTATGTGTTTCCAAAAGTATAAAATACAAACCTTCGGGCTCTTTGTCTGATTCCGAAGAGTCATCCGCGGTAAGTTCTGCTTCTGGCAATTCTGACTTAAAGAGCTCAGATAAATCGAAGAAGTATTGACTCATTTCCGGTGCACCACCAGCGAAATTACACACGAAGTTTTGAAACTTACGAGATACAGAATACACAGTTAGTATGACAATTGAAAACAATAGAATTTTGTACATTATGAATGAATGAATGAATGAATATACTTTTATTGTACACCAAGAACAGATATAGAAATGACAGATTATATGTACAATTTGGCGGCCTTATCGCTACATAGCGATCTCTTCCAGGCAACCATTATCTTATTGTATTGGGACAAACACCGCAGCCGTGGTAGCTCAGATGGTTAGCGCTCGCTGTAAGTTTCACAGTACGCGAACAACCTGGGTTCGATCCCCGCTGGCACCAATGAAATTGTTAATTGCAATTTTAAGCGCTGATTTACCAAGTGCTCGGCGGTGAAGGAAAACATCGTGAGGAAACCTGCATGTCAAGAAATATAAAAAAAAATTCGAAGACATGTGAAGTTCGCCAACACGCATTGGGGCAGCGCGGCGGACATTTCCTTGCCCTAAAACTCTCTCAGAAATGAGAGGAGGCCTGTCCCCAGCAGTGGGACGTACATAGGCTGTAACTTTACTTTACTTTACTTTAAACACCCCAGACACGGAACATTTAAATTATGTAGGCCTTACAAACAATTATTTCGTGGGGTATTCAAGCCCGCGACCCCCATTTAATCGTGAAACTCCTTAACACATGTACCAAGCATTTTTTTACTATTATAAGCCAGTGCTTGACAACGATCCCAGCTGATGGTGAGTGGTGATGCTGCCAAAGTTGGTAAAGCGCACTGATTTAGCATAACTAAAGCTTATTCACTCTTACCATGAAGAATTGAATGTGGGTGACATTATAATCTGATGAAAAGACAGACGGCAAATTATTCCACTCTTTTGCTGTACGCATTATGAACCACGAGGCAAACCGTTACGAATTTGTGGTACCTATGTCGACAACAAAGGCGTGGAGCTAGCCGAGCGTCTGGTGGTCCGATGATGGAATGGCGAGTGAGGAATTATATCATTCAGTTCCTGCGCACACTATCTGAAGTGTCATGTATGAAACCTATAGTGTGTTAGCAACCTATGACTTATAAAAACACTCTAATTCTTTTGATTTTCTATCGTAGTACCTAAAGCGCTTTACACACGGTCCATCTAGCCTTACATTTCGCCAAGGTCACGTACGATTTTTTTATATAGAATAAGGGTAAAAAACGAGTAAGCAGTCCACTTATAGTAAGTGGATGCTGTAACCCATAGGCATTTTCAAAATGCACATGCGTCGTCACCCCTGACGACTAAGATTGTATACCTCGTTTTCAATAAAAAGGGCCTCCGGTTCTCTACACCCACCATACGAAACACGGCAGCATTAAGCTGCTACTTCACACTGGAATTCTGTGAAAGCGTGGTCCTACCCCGGTCGAGCCGACCCATTCTTGCTACAAACATAATATAGCTGCAGCGTGACTCTATCACGTAGCGATAATGTACGATGAAAAACAACGAGTAGGCTTGGCGTAAATCAATTATTATTATTAATTGTTTATAAGTTGGTGTACGTCGTGAGTCGTGACTTTAAAGTACTCGGTGGTCGTGACGTACGTGACGGACGTACTGCAAGATGGAACGCGTGTATTGACGCTTAAGCGTGTGAGCGTTAGCGTATATTATAGTATCTACTCTATTAGTGTGAATGATCTACGAAATTATCGATAGCGCGTGCTTGAGACGCGAGACGCGGTAGGCGGAAGTGGAAGAGATGATCATCGGAAAACTACCTGCGCGCGGCACACAATAAATACTTATTTTAAATCCGCCCGTCACTTCTAAACCTAAACTAGTCGTAGGATATTGACAAATTTTAATATGTCAATTGATTTGACTTAATTATATGGGTAACATAGACTATATAATGATGTCAGTATTAAATAGATATGTCGGACATGATCTGTCAAAAACTAAAAACAACCTTAAAAGCAATAATAAGCAAATGAAATCTGCTTCTATAATAGCCTTTCCTATGTCCAAATACTCAAACGCTTTTAAGATGCCAACAAGTCTCGTGTTCGTGCTGTCTCTATCACTTTAAGTCAAAGTGGCTGTGACACCGCGAGACTTAACGACATCTTAAAATTGAGTAGCATTTGAGTCCACTAATCTAGTACTGGGTAAAGGTCTTGGCAAGAATGAGCCTAATGACCTGGATAATTTGAAAGAATTACACCTATTCACAACGCTGGCCTGGGTTGATGAATGTTGGTGGTATGGTATAACAGAAAGTAAAAATATAAAGTTGCACCTACACGTCTCACTACTGCCTCTTTCTCATTTCTGTGAAGCATACGGAGACATCCCCCACTAGATGGAGTGACGACCTGGTAAGACATGCAGGAAGTCGATGGATGCAGATGGCTCAGGACCGTGCTTTGTGGCATTCCTTGGGGGAGGCCTATGTTCAGCAGTGGACTTGTGAAGGGCTGTAATGACGATGATGATGATGATACGGAGACATTATTCAACCGCGCTGCTCTAGTTGTCATCGAAATACCTATTTTATGTTGTACACATGCAGGTTTTCTTCACCGTCGGGCTCGTGGCGAAGAGATCGTGGCAACTTAGGGTTAAACGCCGTAAATTTCACAGGACGCGAGCTCGGGTTCGAACACAATATATTAAGGTCGGGGAAAAAGTTTCTTCGTATTTTGTATACAAATTCAAGGCATTTTAGTGACATAATCCCGTTGCTGTAGAAATCTTGGGATTTTTGATCAAAACAATGCGACAAGTAGTTTTGACAGTCCTCTCTTGATGTTAACCTAACACTATCCAAAGAATTCTGAAGAGACCGAAACAGGTGAAAATCTGAGGGTGCAAGGTCATGGAGTGGCCAAAGATGTGTGTGGTCTGGCGTTATCATAATGAAAGATCACTCCTTTTCTGTTGATCAATTCCGGCCGTTTTTTCTCAATTTCTTGCTTGAGTCTCATTAGTTGTTGGCAGTAGAGGTCCGAATCGATGGTTTTGCCCGGCCGTAAAAGCTCAAAATAAACGATGCCCTTCCAATGCACAAATACACACAGAATCACCTTATTGCGTGTTAATCCGGGTTTCGCTGCAGTCTATGGAGCTTGACTACCCTTTGACCATGATCTTTATCGCACGTTCTTGTCGTAGGTAATCCACTTTTCATCACCAGTGATCAATCTTTTCAAAAATGGTTCGGTTTTATTACGTTTCAATAGAGAATCGCAAATGAGTACACGATTCATTAGGTTTCTTTCAGTGAGCTCGTGTGGTACCCAAATATTGAGTTTTTTTGTAGCCAGACTTTTTCAAATTAATCAAAACTGTTTTGTGGTCAATCCTCAATTCTTCGGCTATGTCGTAACTACAAATTTGCTGATCTTGCTCCACTTTTTCAAAAATGGCATCGACTTTATCCGTATGAGGGCGACCAGAGCGAGCTGCATATTTGACATCAACATTCTCGGACTGAAAACGCTTAAACCAACTTTGTGCTATTCTTTCTGACACTGCATTAGGTCCATAAACATCACAAATTTTTTTCGCGGCTTGAGTCGCATTTTTCCCTTTTTTGTAATAAAACTTCAGAATGTATCGAATTTCTTCATTAGATTCACTCATTTTGGCGGACAGAAAAACAATTGAAAAATGGCGGGAAAGTGTTTTTTACTTTTTATTTTTCTTTTCCTTAATGTCTTATATGTATTGATATTACAACCAGCCAGATAAAAACAGTACAACAAAAGAGATTTTTCTACAACTATATACAAACAAAATACGAAAAAACTTTTTCCCCGACCTATTATTACAAGCTATATAATATTTGATATACAAAGAATATAATATAAAAGACAAAGAACTATACTGCAGTGTTCTAAGATCACTGGAGTCAAGTTATTTGAGAATTTAGTTGTTATTTTTTTTTGTTTTACCACATTCCGATTTCAGCTTAAAAATAATTTAAACCAATCACTTCTTTAATAATGCTTTTTATCTTCTTTTGCCACTCGTCATCAACTTTGGAAGCGATCTTATAGCCTCGTACGAGTCGAAGGATCAATGCCTGCGCGTCAGCTAAAGTGTCTTGAAGAACTTCTATATATTTCGTATATTCTGTGAAGATAAATCATTAGGTTAATTATATTTTTGGTTCAGTTGCATTAACTAACAGTTGAAAACAAGCGACAAAGAAGCAAAAGCTTATAATGGTCGGTGTTCGTCGTTACCGTATAGTGGCGGTGAAAGAATATCCACTACCCCGTATCATCCTGTGGGTGTCGTAAGAGGAGAGAAACAAATCAGGAGATGGGCAGCTACGTCTTTCTAATAACGACTAAAAATAAAAAAGTCTGCAGTTGCCAACCCGCTTGCTAAGCGTGGCAACTATGGCTAATAATTATGACGTCCCCTACTCCCCTATGAGGCAACCTATGGGGAGATCTATGTTCAGCAGTAGACTTTAATAGGCTGTAACGGTAGTCTGAGGGGGCTATTTGGTGAAGGCACGTGCTACTCATGCCCCATATATATCCCCTCTACATAGCAAACAGTCAAAAGGGTATTTTATAAGTGTTTTAAATATTAAAATAACCTTGAACCATTTGTAGCTTTTCAAACTTGCATCTTCTCCGTTCAGAGCACAGCACGTACATGAGTCCAGCCAGGTTCTTACATTCAAGTTGGGTTTGGAGGGCGCTAACCTTCTCCTTCCGCTCTCTATGCGCTTCGCGTAGCATGTAGGAAGTGCGTATTTCTTCATTCCTTAATTATTTATTAGCGACAAATATTTTAACTATAAAATGTTATGTATGATCGACTTACTACACTCAAGAGGACCACAGACCCTTTTTAACTGACTACAAAAAAAGGAGGAAGTTATCAATTTTACTGTATTTTTATGTGTGTTACCTTTTTTAATTGAAAGCTGGTGCTTATCATGTGGTCCCATATAAATTGGATCAAGATCTGACCAGTTTTTGAGTTATCCTTAATAATGCGTATTTAATTGACTTTGACTACATTGATGATGTTCTCATTTTATTTATATTGAAGTCGGTTGTACAAAATGTTTTAATTTTACCAGTTGTACTAGTAACGATGCATAATATCTTAGTCCTCAGGAGTGACAATGCATCTCCATTTTACTTTTTTAATCGAGGAATTATGTATTTGTCTATTGGCCACAGTATCCGTCAGGTATACTGTGACCCTTATTCCAAAAAAATATGAAGGCTTTGTTAGTTTTAATGTTTTAGCTTTTCTTCATATTATACTGTTAGAATAATGATAGTAGGCCTTTAACGACAATATTCGGGAAAAATTTCACAAAAGCTCTGTTAAGTTAAAATGGACGAAGTAATGAATAAAAAAAAACTGGCTATCTAACGCAAAAAGAAGTTTTCACATTGAACTAGTGGTTAGTTCCTGCGTTCAAACACACTCGAAACCATTTATGGTTATATAATACTTAGTATAGATTAAAATTTATAAATTGTTTATAAGTTGTATCTATAGGTACGTGTTTTTTGTCCAATATGTTCAACTTTCCTAAATAATTAAATAGTTGGACTGATTGGAATAATTTTGTTTCATAAGTTCAACTTATTTAACGTATACGGTTGAACTAATTAGATCAGGCCATAATACACTGGTCATTTAACAGCCATCAAAGGCCGACCACTTCTTTTATCTCTCAAAGTTAATCGACGAGCTGAAATTTGTTAACCGTGTACCGTACCGCTGGTACGTGTACGGTTACCTTAAAAGGACCTTTATCACAAACACACGCACGCGTGCACGCATCCACGCATGCTTCATGTAACATATTGTCCTTAAAAATACCAATTGAAGTATTTCAAACGATTTGTCCGGCTTTATGGCAGGCAACATTTGAAATGGTAAAAAATCATCGCGCGATAATGTTTCCGACGCAGATATATTTTTGAACGAAACACGATATTTTCTATTTTGCTCCAAAAAATTGAAAGGGAAATTTAAAATTGGACATGTTGTGTATTTTTTACTTGTAAATATCGTATAATTTTCAAAATGAATTATAACTGGCCAGTGTCTCATGCAAAAAAATAAACACTTTTTACGCATATAAACACTATGTCTTAGCACCGACTTTAGAGCTATTATGTGGAAATTATTTTGTTCTGTTTAGTCCTTTGAATTCGGCTTTTACTTTTATTAAAAGTTTAGTTTTTAGTGTCTATTGAAATCCGGGTGGAGTGAGATAAGTCGGGTCGGTGAGTGGCCATTCTTCATACACGTACAAGTCGCGGCACATAAGTCTAGCGCTAAATGAAACGTGGAGGGAACGCGCACGAATTGAATTGCACGAATGCGACTGGAGAGCCAATCAGCACGTGCAAACGATACGCACGAACCAATCAGTGCGACTTATGCGCAATAAGCCAATCAGCGCGACTTATGCGCAATAAGCCAATCAGCGCGACTTATGCACAATAAGCCAATCAGCGCGACTTATGCGCAATAACGGTCACCGCTAGACTTTCGTGCCGCTACTTATACTTATACTTATAGTAATATTATATTATGTATTCTGTGAGTCGATTGCACCGTGTGGTCTCACGTTGAGTCAACATAAATTATCTAGACTAGAAGTTAATACATAAATGATAACATACTGTAAAATAAAATCGAATCTGTTCTTCAAAATTCTGATTTCATTGTCTAAATCTTTCTGATACAACGCCTTCAACAAATTCTCTCTTTCTTTGAGCAATTTATTAATTTCGTCCATGACTGAAAAATCTCCTTCCTTCACTTTCGGTTTAGGACAGGCACATTCAGCTGAGAGATCTCCTGGTGTTGATTCTATTTTAGTGCTGCCTGTGGCATCCATTTTAACTGATGAGACAGTCGGGGAATGTTGTTCTTCCCTGATTACTTCTAATACATCTCCACTTTCTGTAATGGAGCGTTCGTGGCTTGGATTTCTAAACATCTGTAAATTGTTTTAATGTATTATGTAAGTATTTTTTCGTATTTATTTGGTATATAAGTAGTAGTGGCGGCTTAAGGCTCATTTCACATATCACTTTCGTATTATTTGAATTCACTTTCATTCCCTTATATTTTAACGATACGTTTATAACTAAAAGCACATATGTAAGGCGAGGCTTTAAAAAATAATGGGGAAGCGATTGTTGTTACCCTTGATGTCTCGAAAACTTTTGACAGGGTCACGCCATGTTTTTAGGCAAGCTTTCAGCGTACGGCTTATCCCCTAGTCTGATTAGCAGGGTGGAGGACTTTTTGAGTGAATGGTCTCTACGAGTCGTTGTCGAAGGCTGCTCTTCCGAGCATATGGCAACTAATACGGGAGTTCCTCAAAGTTCACTTGAATGTTGCATATCAATGACCTGCTTATAACCGGTATCTATGGGTACGGGTAGCTGAGTGCTCGGAACAGTCGGGATCAAATGTAGTCCGAAAGAGCAGCTATGGTTGAGCGTGTTGATCACCCACTAAACAAGATTCAACGCCTCCAAAACACAAGCGTGTCTTTTCACCGTGAAAAGCAGCCAGCTCATACTCGCTCGTTCTTTCCGAAATGTATCATTGGAATTCACCGACCGCCTATAGTTGCTGGGGGTTGAGGTTTCTTTGCTCCTGAACTTTGGGCGTATAGATGAGTCCAGGGCCAAAACAGCTGTAACTTCACGCCGAGACAATTGCTTACACTTTATATTTATTTATTTATTCATTTTATTTCATTTTATAAGGCGCAAGTCCGGTCGTGCATGGAGAATTTCTGTCATTATATGGCCTTATGCGGCTATGGATTTAATGGAAAGGAGTGCTAACAGACTTATCGGTGACACCAATATAGTTAAAACTAATTTTACCAGTCTTGGGCACAGGCGCAAAGTAACCAGCCTTTTGGTTTTTTACAGGATGCATTTCGGATTGTATGCGCAGGAATTGCATGACTTAATTCCTCCCTCTCCATTCCATTATTAGGCCACCTGACGCTCGGCTGGTCTCCAGCCCTTAGTTTTACCGACATACCATGCATTCTAACGAAACGGTTTGCTTTGTCATTCATATATATATATATATATATATATAGTCCTCCTCATCGATTTCGATGACGGCGACCCTAGAAATTAGGATATTTTCCTATCATGAGCCCTGATATGGCTTGCTAGGCCGAACTTGGTCTTAAAAGCTCTTTGACATGCGTGGCAGTAGAGTTGTCGAGCTGAGTTGTAGGTGTATGTGTAGGAGGGCCTAGGTCTCTCTTTGCGCAGTTGGCGTTTTGCGTCTAAAGTCTTGAGGCGGCTTTCTTCGAATGATTTTATACTTTTGAAATTGGTCGACCGCCAAGATGACCTTTCTGCTGCAAGCTCCTCCCAGCACGCGGGGTCGATAGCACAAGCGTTAAGGTGGTGTCTTTTGAACACATCCTCATAGCGCAAATGCTGACCACCGTGCTTTCGTTTACCTTCCGCCATCTCTGAGTAGAAAACAGCTTTTGGTAAACGTCGGTCATCCATGCGAAGGACATGCCCACACCATCTGAATTGACGTAGCATTAAAAGAGCTTCCATACCGAACATCCCAGAGCGATGCAGAACCTCAGAGTTAGGAACATGGTCCTGCCACTTGATCTTTAATAGAGTTCTTAGACACCTTAGGTGGAAAGAGTCAAGTTTCTTTATGTCTGATTTGTAAAGTCACCATGTCTCTGCGCTATATAAAAGGACAGGAATGATAAGTGGCTTGTAGACACTAATCTTTGTCTCCAGCTTTAGATCATGGGACTTCCAGACACGATTAGTGAGTCGCCCGAAATTGGCAGCAGCGTTAGCAATACGAAATGGTATCTCCGAAACTAAGGTGTTGTCACGCCGGATATTGGTGCCAAGATATTTAAAGTGAGCGACCTCATCTCACTTTTGTTAGTGGTTGTGTTAGTGTTGTGGTTAGTGGTTTCCCATCTAGATTTAGCGCTGTTGGATCATCTTTACCACCCCTGGGTGGTTGTTTTAGGACTTGAGTCTTAGAAGCGCTTATTACTTTGCCAAATTGTTGACAAGATCGATATAATGCGTCAACGTAGCTTTGGAGATGCACCATACAAGAGAAGAGAATCTGACAAGAGGCACACGTCGTCAGCGTAAAGAATCTCTAATATGGAGAGTCTTTGGACTTTCGATTTTACTCTGAATCTTGAGATGTCAAACACACCTTTTTCAGTTCTGACATTAAGCTGGATTTGGTTCTACAACACTTTAATGCGTCTCTCATAACAGCCGAAAAATATATGGCGAAGAGTGTTGGCGCCATGACGCATCCTTGCTTTACTCCAATTGTGATTTGGATTTCCTCAGAAAGTTCGTATTCGTGCTGAACCTGCGCTTTCATACCAACATGGAATTGGCGAATTAGGTTGACGAACTTCTTTGGATATCCAAACTTTTTAAGAACAAGCCAAAGTGCCTCACGTGGAACTCACGTTGTCTTACAACAGCAATAGCGTCAATAGTGGACGGAAACCACATTGACTCTCTGGTAGGTGTTGTTCTGCTACCTCACTTAGGCGGGCGTTAATTGTGTGCGCAAGAATTTTACCGGCGCTGGAAAGAAGCGATATGCCTCGGTAAGGCTGCAATCGGAGACATCCCCTTCCCTTTGTACAGCTTACAAATAACCGCATCCTTCCAGTCCTGGCACCCTCTTCACTATCCCACACTCTCAAGGCAAGATGATAAAGCCTGTTAAGAACATGTTTTCCGCTGTATTTATATATTTCGGCTGGAAGTTGGTCCATTCAGGTGTTTTAAGTTTTTGAGACAACTTGACTGCCTTTACGAACTCATCGAAATTTGGTGGATCATCTAGATGTTGATATACCGGCAGTTCTGAGTTTATATAGGACAGGTTAGCACCGAGCGCACTGGGATTCAAAACATCATTAAAATGTTCTGCCCAACGTTTTATTACGTCATTTTTATCTGCAACTCGATTTTGCTTGTCCCTTGAGTACAGTGGGGCTGATTTTCTGACTCGCGGACCAAAAATCGCTTGTATGCCTTCAAAGAATTTGCCAGTTTGTTGAGTATCGGCGTAGTGCTGTAATTCAGCAGCTTTTTCCTTCCACCACTTATCCTTCAGTTCACGAATCTTAGATCTAAGTTGGTGTTGAGCTTCCTTTTTTCTGTTGGCATCCGTTGACTTGGAGTTCAGTTCATGTCTGTACTTATCAACAAGTATTCTGATGTTGTTATCTGATGCATCAAACCAATCTTGGTTTTTTGTAAAACGCCAATAGTATCAACAGCACAGACATGAAGGTGCTTAGCAAACGATCGCCACTCGTCATTTGTTGTGGAAAATTCAGTATGTGGAACACAAGCAGCAAATTTTGAGTCTAACTTATTACCCAACTCTAGGGAGGTAATAAGTCTTGAAAATACCAGTTTAGGTATAATTTTGTGAGGTGCTCGCCGTGGAGCTTTAAGCTCTCGTTTCATCTTCGATCTAATGAGACGATGATCAGTCCAGCCCAGCGCTCCACGCATCTATCTCGTTATAAGAACATCGCGTAAGTCGATGCGATGGCGGACGATGACGTAGTCTAAAAGTAGCCAGTGCTTAGATCTAGGGTGCATCCACGAGGTCTTATACTTATCGGCAAGACGGAAAAACGTATTGGTGATACTAAGATCGAACTGCGCACATAACGATAAAAGACGCAATCCGTTGTCGTTACACTTACCAACGCCATGTTTGCCAATGACATCACTCCAGAGATCATGGTCGTTGCCGATACGAGCGTTAAAGTCCCCCAACAAAATGATCTTATCGTGACTTGGAACACATTTGAGAGTTTGGCAAAGTTGTTGGTAAAATGCCTCTTTATCTTTCTCCGGTGAGAGAAGAGTGAGCGCATAGGCACTGATGAGATGAATGTATTTTTGTGAGCTATTGGTAGGCGCAGAGTCATCAGGCGGTCATTGACACCCTTTGGTAGATCACTCAGATCTCTCGTCAGACCACTGCGAATAGCAAAACCTACACCGCAACCTGCCCTTACACCAATAGGACGTCCACTCCAGTAGTATGTGTAGCCGCCAAGTTGTTCACAAAGCTCTCTGCAGTCACTCAGGTGGGTTTCACTAATTGCAGCAATATCAAATTTGTATCGTGCCAGTTCTCTTGCTATGAGAGCAGTTTTTCTCTCTGGACATAAGTTGCCATCACTGTCTAATAAGGTTCGTACGTTCCAGGTGGCTATGCAAAGTTGTTGTTTGGTTCTTAGCTTTTGCTTATTATTAGAAATCTTTCGACCGCATTTGTCGATGTCCAAGTGCCCGCGGTTAGGCACCTAGATGAAGAACGAGACGGACTATGTTTGCGCCACCTTTTCTAGGCCCCTCCTCTATGCAGAGGAAAGCAGAGCGATCCTAAATAGGGCTGCTTTGTCGCCAGTAGTGCTGCCGAACCCAGAGTCCCGCCTCAATCGACTCCGGGAGCGACCACTCTCTTCTGGCCGCCTACGTGCAAGGTGTCAGCTAAAGCCTTGGTACATCGATACTTCAGCTCCACCAACTTCACCCCATCTGCGCGTGAGTTTATTTATAGTAGAGAAGCAGTTGCGCTGGTACAAGTCCACTTCACTCGTCCTTTCCTCTGTGGCCCAAAGAACGGTAAACCGGTACGATCGGCAGAGGTCGAGATGCAGCGAAAAGGCCATAAGTCAGTCACTACATAGATTCTGACGAACGCCTTTTCGCACTACCCTGCTACATCGATAGTCAATAGCGTGTGCCATATCGATGCAGACTTTTTTTTTACGGGAATCATCCGATCCCATCAATCAATCAAAAGAAAAAAAAAACATTTGTGGCCATTTGTAGTTTTTCCGCCGACGACCTAAATATGACATGATTGTTAGCGTATTGAGACATCACAGTGTTACGTATCAACATATTATTATGAAGAAATTTGTAAATATATGTATATATAATAGTATATGATAATTACATCTTATATGTAACTACCATTGCGGCTATATTTTACTGCCCGGGGAGAAATAATTTACTTAATTCGTGTTTTATTTAAATATATGGGTATAATGTTATGGTTTATAAAATAAAATATAATAAAAATGATTTTCTAATCTAAATTTATATATTATTATAAAATTAATGCTAAAAGCGAAGTATAATATGTAGTAGTTTTCAGCATTTTTTTTTTAAAAATGGCGGAAAATGGCGGGAATTGACCGCTGCGATCGTAGACAGAGAATCCAATGAGGGCTAATAATTTTCTGCTCACCAGATGTCGCTAGTTGACACTGAGGTAAAGTTTTTTGTTACACAATGTATTTTAATTGAGAAGTTGTTTTTTAATAAAAGTTTATCGGTTTCTAGAGTATTATATTAATACACAAAACAATGCGTCAATGGTTTGCTCTTTAATTTTTTGCACATTTTAAACTTTCATTTTAATTTTTCTACTTTTATGAATATCTGTGGTTTGGTTTATTTATTTTTAATGTTAATAATATAAAATATAGCTATAGTACATTTTCCGAACAAATTAACTTCCCCGCTATAAAATCCGTCAAATATTATACCTCACTTTCTAGTGGCGCCGCCCTGATGGCACAAAAAGTCGTGGATGTCCTCATTGGATTCTCTCTCTACGGCTGCGATGGATGGCAGTTACCACTGACTTAGAAGGTATATCTCTATGGCAGTTACAGATTATCAATATTTGACACATAGCGGGGATGGATGACATTTACTGTTGAGGGATAATGTATATTATGTTGTGTATTATATAAAAATTAGGTCTTAAGGCATAATATTATATCCTGCAGTATTCTTTCATCGAAGACCTTGTAGTCAATGTCACAACAAATAAAGTAATAATTATTAACAATATTTCAAACCTCACTCACACCTTATTCTTTTTTATTACTTTATTTATATGTAATCAGTTTCTTCTTAGTTTTTAAGAATTCTCTTGATTTATGATAAATGTTTTAAAATAGCTATTTTTTATGAAATTTAAAATATCTTCTACTTTTACATGAATATTTTTTATCTATCGTAAGTACAATGGCAACAATGAGATTCGAATTTTTGCTGTCGTGCGTGAAGTTTGTAGCATGTGATGTTTCATGAAGTGTTAATTTTATACGAAGAAAGTATTGAAAATTTGGACTGAATTGTGCCTGAAAGTGTTATAATATAATTATTGTGTGTTCTTCCAGTGGTGTGATTGTGATATATACTAGAAAAGCATAAATACGATTTACATGGATATAGCCGTCACTTGAGGTTGTATAAGGTTAGTGCTTTTTTCGTCTGTTGTTTGTCTTAAAATAGATTTCTGTGCGGGTTTCAATGATATTTCAGATTTGTTTGTATAACGTCTTCATGTGACTTTTCAGTTTTTTCATGGGGCCTTGAACTAGAAACTTGTATCTGACTTTTTTCGTTATCAAGGTTAGGTTTGAGTGCGCGCGTTTTCGTCACTGACCTAATGTTTATTTTGTTTTATTTAATGATACTTGCATATTAATGAATTCTATATAAATGTTTGTTTATATTTATTATCCTATGGTAGATAATAAAAACACAATAGTTCTGTATAATATTGATCATATTCGGCCGACATAACCTATACAAGCTTTACCTTATTTTTTGTGCAGCTTTTGACAATGGGCAAAATTACCGTTATCTTTAGTAGAGCAAGTGCAATCAGAAGCGTTAAAGCTTATAATTAATGTAATTTTTAAAGTTGAAAATGCTCTACAATCACATCACAATATGGAATAAGGTTGTTTTTGCATTTTGACAGCGCAATATCGTGCATGCACTCGGTCGAAGTACTGACAATTTATGCGTACCTACATTATTTTATAAATATTTTGAACAACTTTTAACTTTATTTACTATAAACAAGTTTAAAAAGATCATTTAATGATCTTTATATTTTATGTATTTGTGTTATAAAGATGTTTAAGTATTGTCTTCCAAAACAAAATAAATGATTGGATTAAGCATATACATACATATATTATTCTAAAAATTTTGTTACATTTTGTTTAATGTTACAAGTTAAAAGAATCTAATATAGCTATTGTAGTAAACAATCTGTTACATATTGCTAAACATTCAATTTTATGTATGAAGTATGAAAGCAAATATTAGGGATAAGATGTAACATAGAAAGTTATTAGTGAACAAATATTTTATAATATGTTAATTAGTATAGAAAAATAGGAATACATAACAACGTAAACAAGAAAATTTTAAATAAGTCATATGATGAGAGTTGCCATAACATGTACAGTAAACATTCATTAAGACTGCCTCATTGCTTTAGTGGTTGTATGCGTGACTGCCGATCATGTTACCCCAGGTCGGGCCAAAATCAGTTATTGCATTTAATATGTTTTGGATGAATGGTGAAGTAATCCATAGGAAACAAACAAATATATTATTGTTTTGTCAGAAACCTATAAAATGACCTTAAAATTTAGACAGATATGTATAAAATCAAGTATATAAAATGCATGCATGAAATGAAATGCAAGCATGAAATTGAAAATAATAAAAAAGTTATTGATTTTAAATTTACAGATTCTGGGCTGATTTTTTTGATCACAAGCTAAAATTTATTTATGATAAAAATTACAGTAGTGTGAATAAAATAAACTATGTTATACATAAAAACCCTGTGGTTCCTGTTAAGTGCATTATCAAAATCAGTATTCATATTATGTGGTTTTATTACTGCTGCATTGGTGGGTAGGTAAGACTAGTAAGTTGGTTTAACGTTAATAATCTACATTTAAACGGAAATAAAACTAAATGTATTAAATTTACAACACCGAATGTTAAAAATCTAAATACCAATGTGTTTTTAAATGCGGAAGAACTGAGTCCTGCAGCTTATGCTGTAAAAAAGATTAGAGGTCTGACTAGTATCAAGACAGCTAGATTACTTTATTTAGTTTTGCAGAAGAGGGCTATTAAAGCTATTTACAACCTAAAACCGAGAGAGTCTCTTAGAGAAAAATTTAAAGATATAAATATATTAACTATGGCCTCAGTATATTTACGAAAGTTTAATGTATGTTCACATAAACAAAGGTAGTTTTAGTTACAAAAGTGGTATTATACGCTGTACACATTAGGAACATAACACAAGCTAGTGATACCAGTTTCTCGACTCCACAGAGTCCGTAATTCATTCTTGGGGCAATGGTATACACTATTACAACAAAGTCCCAGAAAATATACAAGGTCTCTATCACCAATTTTTAATATTTTATTAAACAAAAACTATAAAAAGGGTTATTATAATATAAATGAATACATAGTTGATAACCCCTTAGAATGAGGTGGTCGCTTTCAAGCTGTTTCAACAAACAACATACAATTTGCAAATAAAAATTTATTTAAATTTAATTTAATTTTTTATATGGTCGAGTTTTCTAAAGTAAAATTATTTCTATACTTTTGAATACCTATTCTGATAATGCACTTAACGGGAACCGCAGGGTTTCTGTTACATGTTGTATATTGTTTGACTTTTATATTTAGTCCGGTTATAATTTAATTAATGAAAAACTTTATCTGATGACTGAAAAATTAGCCCTTTAAGAAAATAAATTTGTAAATTGAGTTATTTACTAATAAAATTTGTCTTCTTACATTACAAATTCACTAGGTTTTTTTTTGGTTTCATTAGGTTGACACTGCATAAGTGAATAATATAATGTAGCTTGGAAAGGACTTTTCAAAATTAAGTTGCTACCTCCATTTGTATTTATTATATATTACAAGGTACCTCACAATAGGTTTTTATTAAATTACTAGTGATCCGCCCTGGCTTTGCATGGGTAATTTCTGGATCTCGACAACAGCACCACCTACCAGATCCAATTGTGAATCTAAACCATCCAGGGACCCACTCAAACATAAAATTTTCATGAAAATCAGTTGAACCATTTTCTAATTTTAGCGAGACTAACGGACAGTATTTGATTTTTATTTAACCCCTCAACAGAAATATCTTCCATCCTGGCTATATGTCAAACTTTGATAATCTGTAACATTTATCCATCGCAACGGTCAATTCCCGCCATTTTCCACCATTTTTCTTGAAAAAAATTATGGAAACGACTATTATACTTTGCTTTTAGTACTAATGTATATAATCTATACATATATATACAAATAAATAAAATTGAAGTGTCTGTTTGTAATGTCAAAATAACAGCTTTTACTAAATGCATATGAAAGTATAAACGGTGCTTATATATTTTTTAATTTTTTGTCTGTCTGTCTGTTTGTTCCGGCTAATCTCCGAAATGGCTGGACTGATTTTGACGGGACTTTCACTGGCAGATAGATGTTGTTATAAGGATTAACTTAGGCTACTTTTATTTTAGAAACATTAAACCCTAAATTACACGCGGGCGAAGTCGCGGGGAACAGCTAGTAATATATAAATTTTGATGAAAAAAACATTTTTATTATATAAACCATAACATTATACCCATATATTTAAAGAAAACAAGAATTAAGTAAATTATTTCTCCCTGGGCAGTAAAATATAGCTGCAATGGTTGTATATTATATTCTGTTGAGGTTTGTCGAGGTTTGTTATATAGATATTTATTATAAAATATAACTTTATTATTATTAATTATATTATTATATGATTTGCTATACTTCTCCAATAAAAATGAATGTTTGACATAATATATTAATGAAGAAAAATTAAAATGTTTATGTATTAAAATTATTTTACTATGAATTGTACATTTTTTATCAATAAAGCAAATTGATGTTTGAAAACATCAACTCCAGCTCCACATTCATTACAGGTTGTGATTTTGTTATACATGTGCCACATTATTGCTGTAGGATTATAATATGAAGAATTATTTTTATAAACTTGAAAAGAAAATGTTATAAATTGTTGAACTATTTTGCTTACGAACATGTAGCTTTTGCTACACAAATGAAAAAGAATTTGAGTTTTTAGTTCATATTCTGAGCTGTGGTATAAATTATATAGTTTATTATTTCAATAATTTAAGATATTTATAACCAAATATTTAAAAATGTATTGCATTTTTAAATTCCTAAATTAAGGCTCAGGGGATAAGCATACATCATAAATTTCATACCACCTATGTGAGAACCCAAGTTTAACTGCTATTAGCACCAATGATATTGTTAGTTGTAATTTTATTATATAGAGCCGTGGTAGCTCAGATGGTTAGTGCTCGCTGTAAGTTTCACAGTACAGGAGCAACCCGTTCGATCCCCACCAGCACCAATGAAATTGTTAATTGCAATTTTGAGTGCTTATTTTACCAAATGCTCGGCGGTGTTGGAAAACATCGTGAGAAACCTGCATGTCTGAGAAATCAAAATAAAAAATATTTCGAAGACATGTGAAGTTCGCCAACACGCATTAGCAGCGCGGCGGACATTTCTTGTCCTAAAACCCTCTCAGAAATGAGAGGAGGCCTGTGCCCAGCAGTGGGATGTATATAGGCTGTAACTTTACTTTACTTTGGGGTAAAACAACAGAATCTTACCTACTCTAGAAATGAGAAAATCTCAGAAATAAGAGGATGTACCCAACAGTAGAACAAAATATAACCTTTTATAGGACAAATCTCTTGTATTATATGGGTCATTCTATGATAAGAGGTTTTGTTTCCATAGAGGATGCGGCCAAGAAGAAACGTTGGAATTTTTTGATTAAACACATATCTTACGACTTTAGTCCCTTTTATGCACACATTCACGTGAGTGCAAGTCAATTTTTACATATTTAGTTGCTTTTGTAAAATTTACTTGCCTTCTAATCATTGCGTGAGGGGAGAGATTTGGACATAATAAAACAATTATTAAAATTAACTTTTATTAAACATTGTACTTGATAGAATATCACTCACACTGACGAAAATCAACCTGTGGAACAGGCAGGGTTCAGGAAAGACTTTAATACAATTGATCATATACATACAGTCAAACGGCTCATACAGAAATACAATGTATACAACAAAACCATTTACCTGGCCTTTATAGATTATGCCAAGGCTTTCGATAGCCTTAAACATGAATCGGTATGGCAGAGTCTAAAAGAGCAGGGGATCCAAAATGCCTATGTTAATATTATCAAAAATATTTATAGTGAAAGTAAAGCCAGAATCAGACTAGAATCTACAGGAGATGTTTTTCCAATCAATAGGGGCGTCAGGCAAGGTGACCCACTCTCACCAAAGCTGTTTACAGCAGTGCTTGAGTAAATGTTTAGGAAATTGGAATGGTTATAATGGAAGAGGACCCACTTACACTGGAATCCATGATACAAGCCCTAGTAGACAGTAGTAGAGAAGTAGGTCTAGAAATTAACATAAGCAAGACTAAAATGATGACCAACTCAATACTAATAGACATAACCATCAACGGACAGAAACTTGAATATGTAGAGGAATATGTGTATCTAGGCCAGATAATATTGCTAAATGACCAAATGTCCAAAGAAATAGACAAAAGAATTGCAACTGGGTGGAAGAAGTATTGGGCCTTGAAAGAAATCATGAAAGCAAGGACAGTTCCTTGCATTTGACATGAAGATCAAGAAGAAAACTTTCGATACCTGCATCCTACCCTGCATTACATATGGCTGCGAAACCTGGGCTTTAACAAAACGCCATAGGGACAAACTAGTAAGATGTCAGAGAACGAAAAAACATGTTAGGTTTGAAACTAATGGACAAAGTGAGAAGTATAGACTTCAGGCGCAAAACGAAATTAACAGACATACTGTCACATATTGATCAACTTAAATGGAGATGGACTGGACATATGCTCCACTGCAAAAGGAAAAGTGGAGCAAACAGGTGACAGTTTGGTACCCAAGGAACAGCACTAGGAGCCAAGGTCGTAAAGCAAGAAGATATGAGGATGACCTAAAATTGACCTTAGGGCCCCTTTGGATAAGAGTAGTGGTAGACAGAAAACAGTGGAAAGAGTTGGAAGGCCTCTGTCGAAGACACACTGAAATAAGAGACATTTTGTAATATGAGTGTAGTTTAAGTTTATATAATGTTGTACTTTCTTTTTTAATTCTTTTTAGTTTGGCTAAATTTACAGCTACAACATGTAATATGTAAATTATTTCGGACAATAAAGGCTTTTTATTATTATTATTATTAAACATTGTACTTAAATTATAATTAGAGTATCATTTTTGTATTACAGCCTTTCTTTAAATCTTACACTAGAGCTTTTTTAGTGTGAAACATTAAAATATTCGATTTTTTTTATCACAGACACTAAAGAAGCTTATTTATTAGTAAATTAAAAATTTACTGACATCGTACCTTCAACAAATAATAAAACATTCTTTAATCAATCAGTGGCGAAACTAGGGCTCCAAACTAGGGCAAGCCCAAGATATGATTTTGTTGTTTTTAGCAGTTTTATAAAATTTACCTTTTCTCTTTTCGATTTTACCTTTTCCTCGCCGATTAGCACTTTAATACACTTAAATTTATCACAAGGAACACTATTATCCTCCATTTTCACTAAAATCTATAAAAGCATAAATTTTCAACTCGTAATATTTATTCGCTAAAGTAAACACACAGAGTAAACATTGAAATGTGAAGTGAACTTGAAAAGGTATCGCCCGCGCTTGACTAATGACTAACTTCACACTAAAAGCCTGACTTTTGCTACATACAAATTGCTATATAAACAATTGTAGTTATATTTCATTATAGAACATTTTAGGTTAGAAAGGGAGCGAACGTCTTCTCGAAAGCCCGGTAAAAGCCCACGCGTGCGAGAGAGAAGACTAATTTTTATGACAACCTAATCGCGCGGTTTTGCCGCGTGTTAACGTTATAAGGCCTGTGTATATACAGTAATCTATGGCCTGTAGAACAGGTCAGCGACAGCGACATAGAAGCGCGGGAAATTTTAAATAGTTTGAAACAGTTTACGACTTATTTTATTAGTTGATATTATTGATTGAGCAGTTTGATAGGCCAAGCCCGGCTTTTCGGCTTCTATGGAGGCTTCGCTACCGTAATCAATACTAATTAAAGAGACTAGTTACTTTTGCAAGTTCATCATTTCATAGCTTGCTTTCACTTTACGTTTATTTTCCATCAATCATACTTTTCGGAATTTTTCAAAGGTTCATATTTTTTCGTTCGGATTTCTTCGTATATATTATTTATAGATAGTTCGTACCTATGCCATATTTAATTACTAATTTCCCAGTTATACATCTTTTAAAAATGCGTTTTTCCTTTTCATTTGTAAGAGTAGAATAATTTTCTTCTAATTGTTGATAGAGCACTTCTGCAAACAGTAATTTTTTTATTGTGTTTCTGGAAATTGGAGAATTCATCACTTGTTCTACTTTGCTGTTAAGGGTTAGTTTTTGATGTTTTTTTTTATATTTTAATCGTTATTTGTAACATGCCAATTTCTTAATTAGATTTTTTTACTTTATCCTCTTGTTTTTTATTATTTAAATATCTTTGTCTTCTAGCTCAGTCTCATCTATAACAATATTATAAACAATAAAGTAATAACAATGTCATTAAAATCGGATCATAAACAAAGGAATAAGCCGAAAACATATGAAAAAACATCCCTGATTAGAAAACAGGTATCAAAAAAATCATCCAACTCAGAATGAATTCAAACAAATTCATAATGCAAAATATATACAGGGTGTCCAGTAATGAATGGATAACCTTGAAATGTCTTATAGTACAACTTATGGCCGTTCTGAAAAAATACGAAACATAATATATCACAAGTAGTACCTTTGATATATTTTTTAAAGAAAAGTCCATTTTTTCTATCTTATTTTACTGTCTTGAACACTATGACCAAAACGAATGATTTCTATTGGTTTTTGTTGTTTTATTATTATACACTAACTGTGCTGATAGATAAAAATAAATAGTATAAATAGCTTTTGCAGTTTTATTTAAAAATTCGTAAATCAATTTATTTTTGAAAACATGCAAAAATATTATTTAAGCGAAGTTCAAACCTCTTGGTATGAAAAAATGTATGAATGTATGGGTGACCAATAATTTTACAATAATGTCGGTTTCGTGTAGATTTTATAGTGGTATAATTCATAAATGTATCTTCCATAAATAGTGACTTATTGCCATTAATGTAGAAAAGGAGAAAATTTGACTAAGTAACAAAATTTGTAATATGGAACATTTTTAAATTGAATTGTCTCTTATCATTGGGAATTAATAAAACACATCAGGAGTTGATCATACATGAAAACAGCTATGTTTAAACAATTTGAAACCAAATTAAGTATTAGAAATTAACTTATTTAAATGTAATAAAATAACCAATTTAAATGTGAAAATCGTTACTTTACTAGCGTGAAATGGGTCGTGTGACCTTCATATTTACTACCTGCTGTCTTTTGTGTTATATTAGACAAAGAGAGGTCTGAATTGGGTAAGTGGGAGAGAAGAGCTAAATGTAAAAGAGAACTTAGTGCGTCACTCGACTTGCTCGACTTCGCATGTATTTATTTTGTCTCCGTTTGCAATTATTTAAATCAGTGTTAAAACAACCACTTGGCTATTTTACCGGACTATTCGTTTTGCTTACTGATTTGGACTTGTTTTACGTTTGGTGACATTTGCGACGATTTGGCTTGTTTCTGGACTAAACTGGACTTTTGTGTACCTATCAAAATGCCACGTCATCAGTACACAAGAATATGCAAACATGCATTTTATTTATGGAGAATGCAGAGGCAACGCAAATGCAGCCGCAGCTCTTTATAGGGAGAGGTACCCTAATGCGCGCCACCCAGACTACCGCGTATTTATAAGAGTCCACGGTTGTTACTCCGAAGGAAGAATGCCGGGTAGTGGTGTCGGTGGTGCTAGCGCTGGAAGAATCGCTCGTCCTGATGTAGAAGACGTGGTGCTTGAGGAGATTGAAAACGATCCTTCAACCTCTACGCGAGCAATAGCTCGACGCACAGGTATTGGAAAATCGACCGTACACGATATTTTAAAGAAAAACGAATTCCACCCTTACCACGTCACACGCGTGCAAACTCTCCAACCAAGGGTTATCTCTCAAGAGTGCGTTTTGCCGGCAAATGCTGGCAAAGATGGAAAAGACCCGCAATTTTTAATAAAATTTTGTGGAGCGATGAGTCAATGCTTAAAAGAGACGGTTACTTAAATTTACACAATTTACATAGTTGGGAACTAGAAAATCCCCATCTTATGCGTGAAGACAGGTCGCAATACCAATTTAAAATAAATTATTGGACCGGAATATTAAATGGTATGATAATTGGCCAATTTGAATTATCGGGAATTTAACGGGCAAAGTTATTTGGAGTTTCTTCAAAATGATCTCCCAATTTATTACAAGAGGTTCCCGAGGAGCTGAGGAATCGTATTGGCTGCAAAATGACGGTTGTCCTGCGCATTATGCTGTTCCGGTTCGTGCATATTTAAATAGCAGATATCCAAATAGATGGATCGGACGTCTAGGGCCAATTTTGTGGCCTCTCGTTCACCGGATCTAAATCCATTGGATTTTTACTGGGGCTGTCTGAAGAGGAAGTATACTGTAAGCCTGTGCGGTCTTTGGACGAACTACGCAGTCGTATCAGAGCAGCCGCATCAAAAATATGCGAGCGACGGTACACAAGACTGCTCAGAAGATCATTTATCCGAAGATGTAGGGCATGTAGTGGGAGGCAAACAATTTGAATTTTTTTGTAAATTAATGAAAAATAAAATATTTTAATTTTAAATGTTGTTTTTATTAATCCCCAATGATCAGACACAATTCAATTTAAAAACGTTCCCATATTACAAATTTAGTTACTTAGTCAAATTTTCTCCTTTTCTACATTAATGGCAATAAGTCACTATTTATGGAAGATACATTTATGAATTATACCATTATAAAATCTACATGAAACCGACATTATTGTAAAATTATTGGTCACCCATACATTCATACATTTTTTTCATACCCAAGAGGTTTGAACTTCGCTTAAATAATATTTTTGCATGTTTTCAGAAATAAATTAATTTGCGAATTTTTAAATAAAACTGCAAAAGCTATTCATACTGTTTACTTTTTATCTATCAGCACAGTTAGTGTATAATAATAAAACAACAAAAACCAATAGAAATCATTCATTTTGGTCATAGTGTTCAAGACAGTAAAATAAGATAGAAAAAATCGACATTTCTTTAAAAAAAATATATCAAAGGTACTACTTGTGATATATTATGTTTCGTATTTTTTCAGAATGGCCATAAGTTGTACTATAAGACATTTCAAGGTTATCCATTCATTACCGGACACCGATATATGTATATACACACACACCATAATATTTGCATATTATTGTGTGTGTGTATACAGTAATGATTTTGAATTCTTTTTTTGATAGAAGTTGATAATGTCAACTATACTTGAATTAGAATGTTAATTATATCTGAATTAGTTTATACAAACATCTAATGACCCATATTATCTCCCTGGTAGTTATCTTGCCAGGAAATATGTGAGAGAGATGTTTTCTTCACTTACTTAACTTTTTTGACTGACATACATTAATTTTCGATTAATAATATGTCACTCTTCAACTATTACACTGTTTTTAAATTGAAGCAATAAATGCAAAATAAATTAAGTGAATTATATAAATTTTACGACTTACCAGAGGAGAGACACTTTGCAAAACAACTGCACCGCACTGTTGCGTCGTGCCAACTAAACAATGACAGCGATTGAACGCCTGGTTTGTTCAGTGTTACCAACTTCTCGTTGATGCGTGTCCTTGAGGGCTAATTCGAATATGGCCGCCTAATATTTCTGTTTGTTTTAGCGGATCGAAATTTGCCAGGGTAGATACACACAAAAAGCGGGACAAAAATAAAGTTTGAAAATTATTGAAAATAAACAAATATTTTTGTATTTTTCCTGTATTATACTAAAGTATACTTATTTAAATTTGTGCTAAATATACTTTTACTGGGCACTTTCAACAAAGAAGGTATGTAATGTCCGCATGTTTAACTAAAAACGTCAAGGGGACAAACCAGGGTAGAGTTTTTCAGACTTTAATACGTAATCTTGGGAAAATGTGCTTTAATTGAGCATTCAATCATAATACTATTTATAAAATACATTAAGATGCTCCGATTTATTGAATAAAATGACAACACATAGAATAAAAAATCTCCTTAATAATGATTGCCGTGCATATTACCTCTTATCGTAGAATCACCCATATTAGGAATACATATCAATAAAAATATTTGTTACTATTAAAAAGGTCTAAAAACATTTTCAGATGAAACAAAATAGATATACAGTAAAACTCGCTTAATATGATCACGTTTAATACGATTTCTCGCATAATACGCCATTTTATATCAGTCCCTGCAACTTGAGGCATGTTTTCATATATTTTTAACACGCTTAATACGATTCGTCATCCCGTGTAATACGCCATCTGTGCAACACCGAGCCGAGCCGCAAGTTGCAACCGATGGATCAGGGCATAATAAAAATCTTTAAACAAGGCTACAGAACACGATTGATACATCGCTATCTTAAAGAAATGGAACACTCTGACAGCAAACGACTCTTGACTGTGCATGATGCGATCCCAAACATTGCAGCGGCATGACAAGAAATTAAGCCTGAAACTATACAAAACTGTTTCAAGAAAGCAGGTTTCCGAAATAACGAAGCTGATGTCGTGTTGGAAGAAGAACCCGCGATACTGCAGGGTTTTGCTGGATATTTTTCCATGGATGACAATGTTGCACCCTACGAAACCCGTTCATTAGAGGATCTTATTGAAGATGTGAATAACACTCAAAAAGAGGCCCTAAGTGATGACGATGAAGATGAAGGAGAGTCAATTCCGATTTTGTCAAACGCAGAGGCATTATCAGCAGTAAACAATTTAAAGCGCTATGTACCTTCTTTCGGGGAAAGTGTAGACGCACTGCAAAAGTTATTTTATATTAAAAGCCTTGTCATTACTAATGCATCAAAATCTCTTTGACAAACCAAAATAAGTGATTACTTTATGTAATGTCACTATAAATAATAATTAACTATGACCTAACATATTTAAATACATATACATATGTATAATATACCTTTCTAACAAATTTATAAATATGTATACCTATAATTCAGTACCTACACAAAATTTGTAAATGATATGTTTTATTTTCCCTATCCCACATAATACGCTTTCCCGCTTAAGTTGCGATTTTGGCTGGGTCCCTTCAAAATCGTCTTAAGCTAGTTTTACTGTACTTACCTACATATACGAAGACTGCTATGTTTTGGAAAAGGAAATAATTATTTTATTTGGAACAAATACTCTTATTGTCCTTTAAATACTGTTATTTAAATATTATCATTTTTATTCTTTCATTTATTTCTTATTTAAAAGTCCATTGCTACACAGAGACCTTCCCTATAGATTGCCTCAAATGGATATTTGCTATAGTTGCCACACTTGCCTACCAAGTTTGGCAACTGTAGTTTTGTATTATCTTGAGATGTTATGAAGAAGATGCTGCTGCCCATCTCTTGTTTCATTCCTCTCTGTCGCCTTTTGATTGTGGATTGTCTTACACCCCCACTACAAGGCGGAGATGCACTTGTATAGAAATATATTTAATAATTTTAAAGGCTGAACTAATGTAAAGTATTTTTTTTCATATTTTAACTTTAACATAATTTTTTATTTTAGAAATTTTGCTTTAAACATTTTACTTAAAAATGTCTTAAAGAGTAGCTGAAGATTAATAATATGTTTATTATTTATATTCATCCTAATCATAGTATTGAACTATATATGAATTATAAAAATAGACACAATGTATCTTTGTTTAGTCTCTTGTGTGAAAAATTTTTGAAAATATTATTATAAAGTAATTAAGAATATGTCACTTCATTTGTATGTTACTAAATGAAGATATCAAGTGTAAGGTATATGTAAAATATGTAAATACCTTTAATATTCCTTGTTTTTTTTTGGATTTTGTAATTTTTGCTGTTTTTTACATGAATCTTTGTGTCGCATTGACATAATAACATCTGTGTGTCATGAGATTGTCAAAAATTATGATTCACTAGCCAGTTATTTAATAAAAGTAAATATGCTATATGATCTAGCCACTATTAATTGTGTTTCACTATCTAAATTTTAGTATGAGGGAATGAAATGCTGTTTCTGGACTATGTATATATGTGAATTTAGTATTAATTCTTATAAAAAACAGTTCTTAATTTACAACATAAAATTACGATGAAACTCAAAGTTTCATTTAATTTATTTTAATTTAAAATAGAATAATTATCACAGTGGATATTAAACATAGGACAAAATAAAATAGAATATAATAGTATACCGAGTAGTGGCGGTGTAAGAATATCCACTACCCAATATCATCCCCCGGGTGTCGTAAGAGGCTACAGAGGGAAACAAATCAGAAAATGGGCAGCAGCTTCTCCCTAATAATTACTAAAAGTAAGAAACTGCAGTTGCCAACCCGCTTGCCAAGCATGGCAACTATGCCAAATAACTCCCCTATGGGGAGGCCTATGTTCAGTAGTAGACATTAATAGACTGTAACAGTACCGGTAACAATAATATAATATAAAAATACTTGCTGTGTGAGAGATATGGGCGAAAGATTGGTTGATTTTTGGCCTTACAAGATAAAGGAAAGATCTCCTGCCAGTCAAGATTTTGTGCTCAGAATGGGCTTTACACCTCATGTGCTAAAGATGTGCTACCGCCATTTTGTTTATTGGTCCTTATTGGTCATATTTTTGTAATATGAAAAATGTTATTGATAGCTTTTTAAGTTTAACAGATGAACTCTGAACTCTGTAACAGATGTTCTACCCTGTCGATTTTGTAATATAAATAAATTATTTTGCTTTGTTTTTGCAGATATGGAGTCACATATTTTAAATATGTACCATCAACCCCGTTTTCGTTCTATTGGTCATAAGATTTTGCGTTCCACAAGTGACTCACTTTCATCAGAAGGTAGCTGTCAACAGAACAGTCCAGAGTATATTCCGGATCAACAAACAAATCAGTATGAAGAGGAAAGTAATGAAGGTGAATACTGGGAACAACAGGAGAATCAGAATCAAGTTTGGAATCATAATAAGAATGTAAGTATTTATAAAATACACATAAACTGTTGATATTACTTTTTTTTTTAAATGAATTTGGCAAGTTAACTAACTTGAATAAAACTATTTTTACGGATTTTATCGCGTTTAATTTTACTAATTTTGATTCCCGACGTTTCGGGTGCTTTACAGCACCCATGGTCACGGGGGGGACCATGAGTGCTGTATAAAATCCGTAAAAATAGTTTTATTCAATGTGTAGTGTTCGCGTAAATATAAGAAATCATTAAGTTAACTAACTGTTGGTGGTAAGTGGGTATTGCATTTTGTGTATATCATCACTTTAAATAAAGAAACCTGAGTGTGTATTCTAACCTCTGAATCAAGACTGGGAAGCAATGCTGCGTCATTTTTAGTTAATTCCATTTATACCAATTTTTACCATTGTCAAAATTTTCTTTACATTCTCACTCAAAAAGTTTTTTATTTTACTTTTCAGCCTGTTGTTGAGCAGTTAAACCAAGACTTAAGCTCTGATGAGGAAGAAGTTGACTTTCAAGCTCAAGAAATAGATCTTAATAGGAAAGCCTTAGATGCTAAAGACAATATAACAATAGAACAATCAGAAATTGAAAATATGGAAGAAGATTCTC
The DNA here is from genome assembly GCA_029286625.1 of Parnassius orleans. Classification (NCBI taxonomy): domain Eukaryota; kingdom Metazoa; phylum Arthropoda; class Insecta; order Lepidoptera; family Papilionidae; genus Parnassius; species Parnassius orleans. The sequence goes on from JAGSMP010000089.1 coordinate 2,278,986, forward strand.
TGGTTGAAGGTGATGATTACGATGTTATTCAAGTTTTTGCTGTACATCCAGACTTTGACCTAGAAGCATCATCTGAAGAGGAAGAACAGTCTGATTGGCATTTAAAAGAAAATGGTGAAAGGATAGAGACAGAAGAGTATTTTAATACTGATGAAGACACAAACTGCAGTGTGCAGGAAAATTATGTTTATAACGAAAGTGTAACGACTGAAATAAGTCATGATGCCTTAGGTATAAACTTAGATACTCCAGTGGTTTCAAATGTCGACGAATATTTCATCAAAGATAACAGAGAAAATCATATACTGGAGGTTAAAGACAAACCTGTAGTCAATGACGTAGACGAATATTTTATCAAGGAAACAAAAGAAAACAATATTCCCAATGTAGATGACTTCTTCATCAAAAATGACGAGCCCAAACCGACAGTCACGGCATTCCACATAACAAAGGATACTCCAATTGTAAACGATTTATTTAGTGTACAAAACAGTGTTCCAGAGGAGGTACATCCCGATCCGACCGAAGAGCAAGAGCCCCACGCAGAGGTATCAATTAATGAGTCTGATTTGGATGTACTTCCTAATATTGAAGAAATTAAAAAATTTCTTTTGGAAGATATACCTTATATGAAACTTAAAAATGCACAAAAGTCTTGCTCTGTACCCCATTCACCAATGCATAGCATATGCATGGATCTTGATGCGAAGACATGCTTGAGCTTTGAAGATTTGAATCTTGATCTGTCAGATCTTGATTTTGGTAATGAGAAAGACAAATCAGCTAACAGTTCCAAAAGCGAAGACATTCCGCGTACGCTAACAGAGGAAGATGTGAATAGTTTTCTGATCACCAGTAAAACACAGCCAACCGTCATTACCAAAACAGAAGATGATTTCAATCCACAAGACATGGACATAGATGGATCAGTAGAATCAGCAACAGATAATATTAATCTATCATCTATAACGACTTATCGAAATTGCTCATCCACCCCAATCCCTAAGTCAACTGTGTTGGAATTTTGTATAGAAAAATCCGTAGTAAAGAAAGAAAGTGATGTAAAAGTAGAAGCGGATGATTTCGTCGATGTGGAATCCTGTAACGAATCGGTTATCCCTGTTTTAGAAGCGAATAATTTAAATTCGCTCTTGGAGCAATTTGAAGCAACAGAGAAATTTAATCCTAAGCCAAAAAAGTCCGTAATCAAGGTTAATGATCAAAAAATAAAAACATTAAATAGTTTAACGAATGGCATGCGATTACAAGATGCTGGTGTTCAGTTGAATAAAAATAAAATGCGGCAAATCATGGTGAGTATAGTTGCTTTTGCTTTAATTTTAATGTCAGGTTAATTTATGGGACAGGTTATTCTACCTTAACATTATTACAGATGCCGTCATCAATTAACACTACAATCAGGAGATCACCAAGTCCTGTTCATTCTGATCATGACTATTGTTCGTCGAAAAAACGACACAGTCTGCCTAATTTGAAAGGTGGACAGAGTCTACTGAAACCTGAAGTTTTGTCCAGTAATAGTAGAATTCTAAATTCTAGACACAGATCGTGCAAAAATAAGAAAATTGTATATCATCTAAGCAGTGATGATGAAAATGAAAAATCTACCAGTACCAAAATGAAGAAAAATTCAAACAATCGTAGCGGTGAAGATAATGACACGAAAACGAAAAAATCAGTTGTAAAGCAACCTGTGAAGGCTACAGTGCCATCAACTTGCCGTAAGAAAACGTCTCCAGTGTATAGTGCTTCGAACGATATGTGTTTAGATAAAGGCAACAGTTCTGTGATGGTTAAAAATGCTTGTAAAGCAAGTGATACTCCTATTAGTCAAAGTTCTAATGGTAGCATTAAGTTAACAATTAAAAATAAATCTGAAGTAATCATTAAAAACTGTGATGAAGTTAAAGACTATCATAAAGATAAAAATATTGAAAAAAATAAATCAAGTAGTAGTGTAAGTGAAAAATCAGCCAACCACTTTAAAACTAATAATGTTAAAAGTATAGAACCTTTAGATAGTAATCAAAATAAAAATAAAATTGTAAATACTAATGAGATACAAAATCCTAGCATAAGTGTAAAGGAAGAACTCAATTCTAATCCGGAAGATTTTTATACAGCATTATTTAGTAACAAGCAAGATGTTCAGATTCCCCATTCTATTGATATAAAATTGGAAAAACGATCTCATGAAGAAGATATAAAGGTCACTAATGACACTGTTAAGAATGAAATCGAACAACCACAAAAGAAAAAGAAACTGAATCTTCAAGAGTATAAACTAAGAAGAGGAGTAAACTCTAATCAAAGTTCAGCAACTGTGAGTCCGGAAGCAATATTTCCCGATTTACCAATTCCAGAAAATATTGATAAAATTCCTAAATCCACTGTAAACCAAACTCCTGCGAACGGAGACTCTAATTATTCAGCAAAAACAAACTCAGAGGTTCCAAAGAAAATTTTCGATCCCATCAGAGAGGCTTCCAGAAAAATTCTTATGAATACTAAAAAACAAAAAGCTGAGGCTATGAGGAAAAGGGACGAAGACATTGTGATGAGCAAAATACCTAAGATAGAAAATTTGGAATTGCAACCACTGATCAGCGAAGCAGAGATGATGAAAATCGTTGGTATGGGCTCAGCAACAGATATACTTCCTATACCAGTTGTGAATGAGAAACCACCACAATTAAGTGATTATGATGAAATAGTTGTAGTGAGTGTCGGAACTAACACGGACGAGGAAATGTTTAAAAAAATGGAACAGGCAGCTGAGCATGAAAAGAGGAAATCACAGACGCCACCAACTGACACAAAGTCTACCATCAATTTTAAAATTAAGAAGTCTGATCACATTCTTAAACATAACGTTTTTGATACATTACAGAAAGACAGAAGTCCTAAGGAAGATAAAAAACATTCTGACATTAAAATCGATAAAGAAAGATTTAAGGACATTACTGCTACATTGAAAAGTGTAGAAAAACAAGTTGAGACAAAAATATCAAGTAACTCATTGTTTGCTAGTATACAGGATGTGGTCATGAAAAAGGCTCCTGAAGTAATTGTTCCAACCAAAGTCCAAAGTTCTAGCAACGGTGAACATAAATCGAAGCCTAATTCACCCATAGAGAAAAAATCCAGTTTCAAATATTACAAAACCACTATCGTACGTGATTACGACGCACAGGCTGAGCATGGCGAAGACAAAGTAATCTTACATCTAGAAAAGCAACGAAAGAAACCAGATATCTTGAATATACTAATTCAAACCGAACTCAAAGCAGTAGATATACCACCAGCACTAGAGAAAGTTGCAACACCTAAAGAGGAGCCGTCATTACACAGAAAGAGGAATGATAGCGACATGTCCATGTCCAGTGAAAGCAGCCCGGATCGTATAAAGAAAGATATTAAGCCGGCGAAAGTGGAGGAAAAGCCCCCCGCTGTTAAACCAAAACTAGACAAGAGGGAGCCAGGAGTAACGCAAACTAAAGAGAAAAGATCGCGTTCAAAGGAACGCTACGATTCAAAGTACAGACGCTCGCGGTCACCTTCGAGGGTTCACAGGCGGAAACGATCTCACAGTCGGAACAGGTCGAGATCCAGAAGTCGGTACAGAAGATACAGACGTTCTAATTCGCCGTACAGAAGGAAAAGGCGATCTCACACGCGTTCACCGTACCGCAAACGGAGATCACCGTCACCAAGAAGGGAATATCGGAATCGGTCTAGGTCGCGATCCAAACACGCCGAACCAACACGACCTAAGAGTCCGGTGGTAAAGAAAGCGAAACCCAGCCCTGCTTACGAGAATAGCGCGGCTGATAAGAAACCTGTGGTTTCCTTAACGCCGCCTCCAATACGAAAGCCAACCGTTTCAGAAAGCTCTGATACTTCGACTAGGTATGTATAAGGTACCTCCGACCCAACGTCCTTCTTGACTCCTACAAACTGTGCTTCGATTTTCGAACAAATTGTTTTCGGGGTTTGAATTTTTTTGTGATTTTCGTCATGTCTTTAATATTGCAACATATCCCTACTATCGATCTTAAATAACCTTAACATCTATGTGTAGTGGTGGCGTACAAATATCCACTACCCTATATCATCCCGTATTTATAAGAGGCGACAGAGGGAAACTGAAACAAAAGATGGGTAGCAGCATCTTTCTGATATCAACCGAAAATAATAAATGTTTAAACATCTAACAGTTGTGAAACGTCTTTGATGTAGGTATTCACGCGGGTACACGCCACCCGCGTAAATACCTACCACTGCGTGGGATTGTCACGAAAATGGGAATAAAATAATTTTGGATATTATAATACTCATTATCATTTATTAACATTATGTACATACTTATAAGTTAAAACATTTATTGAACAAGATTTTTATTACTACAAGAAAAATACATTTACAAGTGTTGCACTGCAAATATTTTCGTGACACTTTCTATTTATAGATGTTTTCAGTTTTCGATTGTTAAATTTAATCATGTAGTGTATTCGCATTCAGATAAACAAATTCAAAAAGAAAAAATGAGGAAACATAACCATGACCGTCATTTGAATTAAATTTTACTTAGTAACTCACATAACTGTACCAGTAATTCAACATTATTGATGTTAAATTTTTCTAAAACGGTACTTAAAATTAGTTAAATAAGTACTATAAAACACGTTCGCGTCAACCGCATGTATTGTACAGCAGACTTAGTGCGCTGACACAAGGTCACGCCGCCCACTGCCCTATATAACCGCCTGCCAATCTTGCCTGTAGTGATCACACTATGGAACAATCGCCCCAATGAGGCAATCTAAGGAGGAAGCCATGTTCAGCTTTGGATTTTTGATTTGATTCCGTAATCAATGATGAATAAATTAATGTATGTGAAGGTTAGAAAGTGGTAGTGTTAAGTTTCCGTGATTATAAGATTAGAGTCCAACTTAGGTAGGTGCTTCTGTAAAGTTGGTAGACTTACTACTTATCTTCACGCACAGTCCCTGACAGGGTAGCCAGAGAACAGATCGCCAAGTGTCACGATCCTTACATACCTCTTTCGCTTCTTTCAGATTCATAATCTTCTTCATACATGCACGTCTAGGTATCCGAGTACTCTTGACCCTTCCCTCTTCGAGCAGTTTGCTCACATGGTCTTCGAAAGTTAGTCTCGGTCTACCTCGACACCTTTTAATATTAACTTTCGCGCTATATATTTTCTTCACCATTCGGTCTTCACTCATTCGCTCAACGTGCCCAAACCATCGAAGCACGCCCTTATTAATTTTTGTGATAAGGTCATCTTTCAAACCTGCCATGCGAATCTCTTCGTTTCGCTTTCGGTCGGCCATGGTAACGCCGCACATTTTACGAAGAGATCGCATCTCCACTGCATTCAACTTGCTTTTATGCTTCTTCTGGCATACCCAGGTTTCGCTGCCATATAACAAAGTCGGTACCAACACTGCGTTATGTATTGCAAGGCGTGCACTCTTCACTACGCCTTGCCTTTTGACTAACGCAGTCAAGGCACCATTGACTTTGTTCCGGCAACGACACGCCTGTCCACATCTAAATCACATCTTCCATCCCGGCTAAAAGCACTCCCCAAGTATACAATTTCATTTACCTGTTCTAGACATTCCTGATTTACCCATATTTCACATTTCGTTCTCTCTTCGTCCCTTTCAAATACAGAACCTTAGTTTTATTGGCATTCAAACGGAGACCTTTAATTTCACATTCCTCTTTCATACGTGACTAATGCCTGCAGTTCTGCCTCTGATGGTGCAATAAGCACTGCATCATCAGCATACAGCAGACAATTTACTTTTATGTCACCCAATTTCACACCAGACAGCTATCTTTTAGCTTCTGTAAACAGCTGTCGAGATATAGTATGAACAGCCAGGAAGACATGACACAACCCTGTTTTACGCCCGTTTGGACGCTAAACATGGGTGACAGGTCATGCCCTACCCGCACACAGGCTTTACAGTCACAGTAAAGTGCTTGTACAGCCCCAGCAATCGACCATCCACACCGTACCCCGGCAACAATTCCCATTTTCTTCCTTACAACCTTATCAAATGCTTTCTCAAGATCCACAAAAGCACAGAAAATCCTCTGGTTAGCAGCCAGAAGCTTCTCCGTGATCATGCGGAGAAAACATGATCCGTGCATCCTCTTCCAGGTCTAAATCCGCATTGAGCCTCCCATAGAAATCTTTCCGATTTCTCTTGCATCCTACGTGTCAAAACCTTCAGTATACTTTACTTGCTAAACTGGTCAAGCTGATCGCCCGATAGCACCCGCAGTCAAAATGTGAACCTTTACCTTTATATAAAGGCACAATGACTGCGGATCGCCAATCATCCGGGACATCCCCGTCCGCCAGCACAAATTGCACAGCAGATGAAAGCTGTCCCAGACGCGAGGCCACCATGCCTGACCATTTCAGCAGTAACTCTGTCTAGTCCGCAGCCTTACCACATTTCAAACTTCGAATCGCACGTTCAATCTCTTTCATACTGATGACCTCAGTGTCATCGAGGTCCAGGTCTGGCGTACCAGTCACGGAGTCATCCCGGATCCTCACTAAGATCATCACACGCATACATTTCTCTATAAAATTCGCTCCATCGCTGCATGACGTCCGATTTTCTGTGAGGACGTCATTAGTTCTCAAGCACTTTGTTCATTCTTAAGGCCGTCGCACCACTTCGGGTCCTTCAACCTCTTTCCAGAAGAGTTTGGAGTTCTCCTTAAAGTTGTGCGACAACCTTTGTCCGCTTCCATTCTACACCTTTCGCATTTCCTCAATCAATGCTTTCGTGTGAACTTTCTGCAGCTTATATCTTTCTTTCATCTTCTCTCTCATATCCTTATCATTACTAGAGGCCAAGTAGTCTAACCATGCTTTCTTCTTCTTCTTTACAGCTTCTTTCACTTCGTCATTCCACCATGCATCTCTTCTTTTACTACTGCCTCTTTTTATTGTTCCACACACTTCTTCCGCTGCACTTACCATTCCATCCCTAAGGTTCTGCCATGTTCTCTCCACACATTCACTTCTGCCATCGATGGTGTCAAGCTTTTCGGCTACCCTCGCATGATATTTGTCCCTAATATCTGCTTCCTGAAGCTTCCAACTTCGGATGCGACAGACCGACTGTGGTTCTGTTACCGCCGTCCGGTAGCGCCAACCCGCGAACAGACCCCTAAATCTAGTAATCACTAGATAGTGATCCGTTCCTAGGTCAGCACCCCTGAACACTCGCGTATCCATCACCTGTTTTCGCAGTCGGTCATCCACCAGGAACAAATCGATCATACTTCTCTCATTCTTACTTTCTCTAGTATACATATGGATTTTCTTGTGATTAAACATAGTGTTTGTCACAAGAAGACCCTTTTCCTTGCATACCGCCAGTATAAACTTGCCAGCATCATTAACCCTTTTATCGCCAAACTTTCAAGCACCGACTCGTACCCTGGTCGAGCGGTACCAACCATCCATTCAAATCACCACATACAACAATTCTTTCGTTTCCCTTAGCCAAATCTAGAACTTCTCTTACATTCTCCCAAAACTCCTCCAGCTCAGCCCTGGACGACGAAGCTACCGGCGCATAAACAGCCAAAAGGAATAACTTCGTCAGTCCCAATTTAAAGCGAACCAGAGAAGTCTTGAGTTCACAATCTTATATTCAGTCATAACGTCGACCAACCGAGACGACAGCAGCACCCCACTCCCTGGCGGGCGCTCTCGCTCTCCGGGACTCCGGACCATAGGCTAACGCCCCGCCAGGGAACTCAATACCACTTCCCTTCCGTTTGGTCTCTGACATACACGACATCTAATTCTCTTTCTTTCATTATTTCAATCAACTCATTCGTCTTATCTTTCATGCTTCCTCTAACATTCCACGTGCCAACTCTGCACTCTGTCCTCCACCTTCCGCCGTGTCAGGTAAAGTTGGTAGAGCTGTCAATAAAAATGACCATGACAAAAACATGAAAAACAAAAAACGTTAGAGACTGAAGTCGAGTCCGCTTGAAACTTCGATCAATGTTAAACTAGATATTGGGTAACATGCTAAACCAAACTTACAAATTGTCTATGTTAAAGTAATAACTCGATAAGTCTCAATAAGAAATTATAATAGAACAATTTTATTTAAGCAGTAGTTCATCGTCTTCATCGAGTAGCTCCTCAGAAGAGTCGGTGAAGTCGCGCAGATCTAGCAGTTCCTACAGGAAAGAAGACAACTATAAAAAGAAGAATTACAGGAGCTCTTATAGTTCGGAAGACAGGTGAGTTTGTTTTGCGACTGTATGGCTTGTTGAATACATATTTAACGATACTAGGGCTCCGTCACTCGTTCAAGGTAAACTTTATCGCTGCGCGCGAGTGTCCGTATTACTTTGCATCTTTTCTCCTTCCTACATCACAACAGACTTTCCGTGGTTACTAAGGGCTGTTAATAAAGAGTAAAAAAATACATTGTGAAATTGTAAGTTTCTGACTATGATCGACCATATTTCCACTACTGTGTGAGTTCTGTGATGCCCAACGCATGCAACTTGCAAGGCCATTCGTCGGGAATTGCGATGCTTGGCTCATAATAAATAGGTAGATAGTGTAAACAACAAATAAACCCGAAATACGATTCCTAACAAATGTAAACGTATTCTACTTAGTTTAAAATCTTGTAAACAACTTGTTTTAATTTCTGTATTTTGTGTTATTATAACTTAAAATATTTTAATAACAAAAGACTAGTATAGGCATGTAAGTAGGTACTTGGGTAGTGAAGTAAATTTCAACTACTACGCGTTCATTTCGAGTTTGCCATCGTCGACCGTTATGACGTCACAGCTGACGGTACCGTTTACAAAACTATTACTATATGTTTAATTGTAAAGTTCGATTTTTAATATATTGCCCTGTACAGAGAAATGGAAGGCAAGCAAGTTAATAAAATGCATATTATTGAATAATTTATTTAGTTAGTAAAGTAAAATAATAACACTGAATAGAAACGTGTCCGATAAAATAAAATATTTTGTTATAGTTTTATTAATTAATATTTCATTTAAAATGTATAATTTTAAATGAATTATTTAAAGGCGACCTTCGATACCAGTTATTTTATCGCAATCGTTCGTTTCTGTATCACTGCCATCACCCCATTCTGTGTTTATCACAAATTATCGAACGTAAAAGTCAACAGAAACAAAAATCAACAGTAACAAAACAACAACAAAAACAGTAACAAACTAGAGATCCTTTTGGGAGCACAAACAACTGACGTAGATATATTTCAGCGTTGCTATCGGTACTATAAGGGCGACGCTTGAGGCGCGGTATGAGGGAGCGCGGCGGGAGGTAACGGCATTCATGAAATGAACACGTAGTAAGTTAAGTAATAAAGTACTTAGGTATTACTTCTGTAGTTAAATTATTACTTAATTCTTTTTCGCTATAAGCCTACATATATACCTATCTAACAAAAAATTAAATAAATTCACCTTTCATTATCCTTCGGTAACTTAAAATGATATATCTGAATCCTTTTGTTTGCTCATTAGGCATCCATCCCCATCCCCGTAACAATTACAATAGGAACGACGTTTTGCCATTATAATTTATGAAATTCTTAAATTAAGACATTAAAACTTTTTAAACTATTTTATCCTACTATTAAATATACTAAACACTAAACAAAAACTATTTCGATGAGTATTTCAACAAGTATTTACAAAAAACTATTTACGTAAACAGCGTTAAAAAACTTTAACATTCTATCGTCTAGAACGCGCTAGCCCCGACTGCGTTCTGCCCTGGGGGCGCCTCGCGATTATAGGTAATTATTTCACGCAGGTAGCAAGAGTGACAAAAGCCTGGTACTACCAACTCTCAGTAATATTTTTGGAAGATAATTTTATATCAATTGTTAATTTTTTAATAAAATAAATTAGATAACTAATATAATCAGGCGTTACTTTGCGGAAATCCATTATATTAAAGTTTTTACTTTGCCAATATCCGCTTAATAAAATAAAATGATGTCTGGTAAGACACATCATTTTATTTTATTAAGTTGGGAGTAGTGGTGCTGGGATTAGTGGTGACGGGGATAGTGCACGCAATTGAGGGAGGGCGGAGGTGCTCTTCAAACTAGGTAAGACACATCATTTTATTTTATTAAGCGGATATTGGCAAAGTAAATATTTACAACTTTAAAAATAAATTACTCCATAAAATAAATTTGGTTTCACAAAGGGTCGCTCGACGCTTATGAAAATGAATGAAAAATGAAGCTTATGAAATATTTTTAATGCCTGGGAGAGTTCACAAGATGCCTTAGGTATTTTTTGTGATCTTTGCAAGGCTTTAAATTGTATTCATCATGAGATATTAATCAGGAAACTACATCATTATAGTTTCAAAAATATTGCGCTTAGAGTTATTATTTCATATTTAAATAACAGAACTCAAAAAGTCGTTATCAATGGTAAAGGTTCCTCCGTATCAGTAGTATCAATGGGCGTTCCTCAGGGCTCGATTCTTGGCCCATTCCTGTTCTTAGTCTATATTAATGACTTACCTTATCTTGTAGGGGACAATCACGATATAGTATTATTTGCTGATGATACCTCTTTAATTTCAAACTCAAACGACAGTCAATTAATTTTGACAATGTAAATAATGCTCTATGGAAATTAGTACATTGGCTTAACGCCAATAATTTGTTCTTAAATGGCAATAAGACAAAATGTATTAAATTTACAATACCTAATTTTAAACATTCAAATACCAATGTGCTCTTAAATGGGGAGGAGTTAAGTCTTGTGGATACCACTGTTTTTCTTGGTATTACTACTGACGCGAAACTTCAATGGGGCCCCCGTATATCTAAATTAGCAAGCAGACTTAGTGCTGCAGCATATGCTGTAAGAAAGATTAGAAATCTCACCAATGTTGAGACAGCTAGATTAGTTTATTTTAGTTACTTTCAGCGTGATGTCTTATGGAATTTTGCTATTGCGACTGACATCGAAGCTGTATTTGTTTTGCAAAAGAGAGCCGTACGGGCGATTTATAGCTTAAATTGTAATGAGTCCTTCACAACGTCACAAAATTTACCATTGCGCTGTTCTTAGTTTAGTTTAAATTTTATGATCATACTTTTCCTTCAGGGAAAGCAACACGCCCGTGGAAGAGAGAAGGATTGTGTTCGTCGGGAAGTTAGAAAAGGACATCACAAAATCTACTCTACGAGGATTGTTCTCTAAGTTCGGCCCGGTCACTGAAGTGCGGTTGCATACGAAGGAAGATGGGTAGGTGTTTTATCAAATTGATCATATCATTGGATCTGGTTGAAATTTTTATGGGATCACTGTTAAAGTATCCTTCAATCGGTAAATAAAAGATTACCTGAATCGGTTGACTAACCTCAGAAATATCGTGTTACATACAGCATACAGGGTTATTTTGCAATAACCGGCCAAATTTGCAGAGAAGGTTCAGAATAAGTAATATAGGCAAATGATGATGAAAAATTAATTTAAAAAATCTCAAAAATTCTGTCCTTTTTATGTTTTAAATTCAAAATGGTGGTAATGCATTATTTTAACTGATTTTTACTGCGCACGCACACATTCGTAAGGGTTGATTGGTTGGCAAAAACGTTGTTGCCCATAAATCATATGCAATTTGGGATAATTTCAAATTAAAGTAGAAGCCTTATTTACTCGTATTTTCAAAAACTGCAATAACGGTATATTATTATTTATATACCGTTATTACATCGCTTCAGCATTTTGAAAGAATTACCTATATCTTATTTTATAATGTAGACTCTTGCTCTACTTTTGACACTGCTTGCATCGTATGTATTGACTAGCGTGAATATATTTGTATTTAGGTCTCGGTATGGATTCGTGACGTACCGTAAATCCCGGGACGCGTGGGCAGCTGTCGAGGCAGCCAGCTCCTTCCCACAGTACGACGTGGGCTTCGGGGGCAGAAGGGCTTTCTGCAGACAGAGCTACGCTGATCTGGGTAAGATTGGACATTGTTACGTCAGTAAGGTCACCATTGCTGTTGCTAATGGGGGGCTACAATTTTTAATTACGACTTAAATTATGGTGTCTTAGGCCGGTATCCAGAGTCAATCCTGAATTTAAACCATACATCAGTCTACATAATTGTCGACGCTCCAACTACAAATGTAGGTTTGTAATCGCAAAAAACTATAAATAACGCGATCCGCCCCGGCTTCTTACGGGTGATTTCCTGGATCTCGACAACAGATTTTTCCTCCAATACAAAGAAATGATGGTAACGTAAACTGTATCGATTTACATAAAATACAGTTTTTTCGTTTCCAATTTTTATTCCTTGTTTTAAACGTAGGTCATATTTATGGCAAAGTTGATTTAATAAAAAGGCTTTAATGATACTCAGGACAGTACAACTTCTATGGTTTCTATCCTCCGCATATTTAATTTTTAAATCAATACGCTAATTTTTGCGTGGTAGAGCCACGCTGCAGCTATATTAGTTGTAGCACGAATGGGTGGGCTCGACCGGGGTAGGACCACGCTCTCACAGAATACCAGCGTAAAATAGCTTAATGCTGCTGTGTTTCGTATGGTGAGTGTAGAGAACTGGAGATCCTTTTTACTGGAAACGAGGCGTTTCATCTCAGTCCTCAGGGTTGACAAGGCATCTGCATTTTGATTCTTAATCGAGGATAAAATGTAGATGTCTGTGGGTCAGAACAGAAACTTTTTTATTCAATATAGATTATAAATAATACTTATTGAAAGTCACTCTTTTGTTTAATTACTGACTTTTTTAAATAACAGCTTACAAACATGTATGTTACACAATTAACCACACAAAACAAATTAGAAATAGCTTGGTAGCGATCACCTCATTCGCAGGGGTTATTATCATCCATAAATTCCTTAATATTATAATAACCCTTTTTATACAAACTTTGTTTAATAAAGTTTTTGAACTCACAGCATCCACTTACCATCCAGGTGGACTGTGTGCTCGTTTGTCACACTAATTCTATAAAAAAAAAATTACGCACCAAAGAATGTCTGCTTCAAAAGTCTATTAACAAATCTAGTATAACCCGTCATTAATATTGATTAGGAGTAAATAGCAGAATCGTTGGATAGACAAAACAATATGGACAAGTAACGTCTTTGTGATATCTTTAATTTTGTTACCGGTAGTGGTTGAGAACACTTCTAGGTTCCTTGTGCAGCACATAAACAGGTTGTGCCAGTACCTAGAAGATAAAATGAGCCGCATACAAATGTAGTGTTGCGTGTAACGTGATGGCAACGTAGCACTGTGAACGCCACCTAACGGATCCAATTGTGAATCTAAACCATCAACTTAATCACACACAAAATTACATCAAATTAGGTCCAGTCGTTTAGGAGTTCAGTCACATACACATGGACAGAAGAATTCTATATATAAAGATATTATTATGTGATATAACTACAAATTAACAGATTTCGGATTTTTCCATTACTCGTGCTATGAGACCTTGCTTCTTCTTTTTTCTTCATGCCAAACTTTATCAACAGGCCCTATAGATTTTAATGCGTTAGTTAAACTTTACAATGTCAAAACTTATTTAACATAATATGGTCTAATCTGAAATTTTGACATTGTGAAGATGAAGTTTAAAGTGGAGAATGACTCTTCATACCGGCCTTGATGTCGCCACTCGAGATGAAGAGTTAAAAAAACTTTTTTTACTGACCACAAAACTTTCCATCTTAATTCTCAGCGGTGTCAATGCAAATGCATTATGATTCTTGATGGAGGATAGATGTAGGATGTAGGTTTCTATTGACCATTATATTGTGTGCTTGTTTATCGCCCTTACCTATATATAAAAAAAATCACCACCTGCTACCACCTCAAGCCCCTTCTAGAGTATAATCGCTTGACTGTGGAAGGAAAAGGGGAGATCTCCTGCTGGCCACGGTGATCAACTCGGGGAGCGGATAACACTCCGTGTGGTAGTACGAAACTGTTCTATATAAAACACCGGAGTAGTTCGGGAACTTCGATAGCGTTACCTCTGCTCAGACCGGAGGTCGATGGTGCAGTCCATAGAGTTGGTTTGGAGTCTGCGGTGTGTAAGAAGAAGATGAGTAATCTGCTAGGGTGCCGTGAAGCAGAAGCGAGCAATAAGAACTCATAGGTGTGCCAACTCTGTAGCTCACAGAGTAGCTCAAAGGAATGTTCCTTGAAGCGTTACACCAATGCTGCGATGAACCTTGTAAATCTAGACTAGTTTTTGCAGGAGATAACGACTGCGGACGAGGTTTGCTGACCTGGTACGAGATGCAGGTGACTCAGGAACGTGCTTTGTGGCATTCCTTGGGGAAGGCCTATGTTCAGCAGTGGTCTTGTGAAGGGCTGTAATGATGATGATGAATGGAATGGGTTCTTGAAGACGATGACGAAAGCTTGAATTTGTGGTTGCCAAAGTAGTTGTTTGGTTGCCACTTTGACCATGGAGGGGAATAAGGGATCCCCCTAAAGTGCACAGCTCGGGAAGCGACACACGCCGACGACAGCGCACCACAATGGTAATTGGATGAATGAAGACATCGACTGTGCGTTCGTTCGATCTCTGCGTTGAATCGCTGTGTTAAGCTTTCGAAATGTTCGCTCGCGACATTTATTTATTTATTTATTCTTTATTGCAACCTTATCAAATAAAAAATTACAAAGGGTGGATTTGACATTCTCTACCAGTTAACACTGGGTGTGGTGAAGATTAATGGCAGGTGCAGGTGTAATCTGGATAACAATCTAGCTCATAGATCATTGATCGCAAATACTTAGAGAATAATGTGCGTTTTGGCGTTTACTGATCCTTGTATTTTACCGTGTGGTGACGCTGTGAGAGAATCCATCACCTTAATACGTTCCGTGGATGGTGTAAGAGGCGGTAATGTGTGTGAAAAATGCTTCAAAGATTATATTTAATTATATAAGTACTAGGTACGATATGTCTGTACTAATCTGTGATAATATATTATGATGAATGTGATAACACGCTTTAAAGTTTTATTCGGGGATTTTGGTCATATATCTCAACCGATAAAAGTAACAAGAATTGGGTCAGTATTTATGAGTAATAAGCCGAGACTGGGACTATTCGTATGTTCGTATTGGTTTACGGATTCTCACGAACTCAATGTAGTGTTTCACCATACTTACCGTACTGTACCGTGAGACAGTTGTTGAGTCGATTAACGATTAACGTCTGAGTATATTTTTAGTGTCTCACAGAGTGTGGGAGAGGATTGTGACCAACAGTGGTGATAATGATGTATGTTATGTGATAGTTTTTGTGTTAAATCTGAACGTAGGCAGAAAAGTATTTCAGTATCAGATTTGTTCAAGTTTGCTGACACAGAACAAGAAAGTATTAAAAAAAAACTTAAGATAAATGTTGATATAGTTTAAAAGTCTTAATTAAAGTGAATGACAGAAAAAAAAGAGTTTTATTTCCTTTTTATAATCTGGTGGTCGTAACTTGAATTCCATTTGGTCGCTAACTAAAACTATATTTACAATTGAATGCGGTAGTATGTTAAAAAGCCTGCTTAATAAAATCCCCTTCTCCAGTATTTATAAAAAGAGGATTTCACAGTCGCCTAAATCAAGTTTTTTTTTAAGTGCATATACTCGTAGTTTCTAGATTAGATTAAATAAAAATGTATTCAATCTTTGAAACTCTACAGATGGCTTGGAGGCTAAATATACAGAGAGCGCCTTCCACGGCCAGGCAGCCTTGCCCACACGTCGTAATGACGACATGTCCTTCGAGCAAATGTTACTAGATGTGAAAAAGAAACTTAACCAACGTAAAGGCGACAAGAAACGCCACGACGACACTGTGGCTTGACATTTACTTAACCTTTGCCCGATGGTTAAAAAAGTGAGGGTATCCGCCATGTTGGCTTCGATTGTCAATCTGACAATCCAATTCGGCGGGCTCCTCGGGTGAGTGCAATGACAGTGACAGATGTCAAGTTGACGTTTGCGTTACGAGTTGTGAATACGAAAAGAAAGATATCAATGTTATATTCTGGAGATGTTTTTGCTCACACGATGTACCTACTTGCTTAGTTAAATTATTTTAGTACATTGTTTGTCCATAGATTAGTTCTATTTACGTTTTGTAAATATTAGTTATTGATTTTCATTATCGCGTACATAGACTTATGTATGACTCTATTAACGCTACCTCCTATGTTTTATACAAGTCTACGGCTTAGAATATAAAATCAAATTAATTGAAAAACAAATAAAAAATTATCATTTAAACGCCGATTTCGTGTTTACCGAACAATAAATGTATAGATCAAACGATAATTCATTTATTCCCATTATGTACTATACATTTTTATATCAAAGTCCTTATTATAAGTTAATAAATGTAAAATATGTAATCTTTATTAACTAAACTTTAGACTAACTGCAGAATGAAATGTTACCTATTAATAGTAATTACTATAGGTTTTGCTCCGTTACTATTCCTTTGCAAGTGAGTTTTATAAATATAATCACATTTATAAAAGACCCGATCAAATGGATGAAAATAAAAATAAAGTAGAAAAAAATTTATTTTAAAGTTCATTTAATATTGAATTAGAATTGACACCTCAGACCAACAAAAAATATAGACAGAACTCTACGTATTCAAGTGACGTCGAACCATACTCAACTCCTTGACACGCTCTTACGCACATTTCTTTATTTATTAGCCCGTAAAATTCCACTGCTGGACGCACACATATGCACTTAAAACCATCATGGTTAAGTTGGTTGGTTGGTTGCAAATTATTTTAGATGCATGTGTGCGTGAGTGCGTGTTCTTACAATAATTTGAGCATGGTTTGGGCGTCACTTGTACGTAGTGTCCTGTCTATCTTTGTTGGAATGATATCGACATATTTACTTATTTCTCTGTGTCAATCTTATATTAAGTGAAGATGGAGTTTCACCAAGTGATAAAAATCGCAACTATAAATTATATCTTATATCATGGAAATGTTTTTCTTTCTGAGCAAATTACTTCCATCGCAATTGCATGTGCCAAATATTATGAGATTTTTTATTGTGTTAGTCTCCTTGATTTAGTAATTTCAGTATGTTTAATTTTTGTATCATTTAGTAAAAAGAAAGAAATGACATTGGTGCTTGAGGTCTATTTTTCAAATATTGTATACGAAATTATGTATGGGATAATAAGCACACAGGTGTGTTTAAAACGGTATTGGAGTGCATCTATCGTGCTGATATATAGTATGTTCGCTTAAATACAGCCGCCATTGTGACGCGCCGCCTTGGCACGTGCCGCATCTTATCAAAGATGCCGCCGCGACATCACAGGTCGCCGCGTATGGCGTACACCCGCAGGAGAATTCGACATTTTAAAACTAAGCGCCGTAGTGAAAGGTTCTTTGCTACCTAACTTGTGTTTATTTATATATTCGTATTTTATTACAATAAACATAAGAGTAAAATAGTATTATATTTTATTCTTAGAATAGAAAAAATATTTATTTAACAAACACAGTAAAAAATAATAAAATATAAGCAAAGTAATAAGTGCGCCTCCGGGTGTACCGACACTATCTTAGCGAACAGACTATAACTTTAGTTAAGTTCTTTAATATGTCCTCGAATATTCTATTCGTCGGACATACAGGTTTTCTCGCAGTGGTTTCCTCCACCGCCGAGTACATAGTAAACCAGCTCATAAAGATGCAATTAAAATCTCCGATAGTACCTAATGCAAAGGCTGCGTGTTCACCATAATATTAAGGAGGGTAGAGGTAAGGAGGACTATCTCATATGGGGGACAAGATGAAAAAGTGTCCAGCTATAAGCTGTAAATAACCGTTCAAAAACCTTCCAGGATGACGCTAGCGTAGATACAGGGTATGGTATGAATGTAGCGATTGTAGATGGATTGAAGTGTGCCGAGTTAAAAAATTTAATATTTTTGGTGACTAGCGTAATTAGTTACAGTACAGTATACAAAACTTCAGCTATTCACGTAGTCCAAAAATATTTTTTTAAATATAACCTTAAATGATTTTGGGCGCTGTTTTTAAAATTTACCCTGCTGCTATCGTAGCGCCACCCTAATTTAACGCATTTCGGCGGTCACTTTTTCATACACAGGGATGGTCCTCCTTACCTCTACCCTCCATACACAATATTACTGTAATCTACAACGTAAGTGTCAAAATGTCAATTACTGTCATAGACAAACTTTTGATTTGATTGTCGCCTATGTATATCAACCTTGTAATATATTAAATAGTTATGAATTGTAAATTACAATATTTGTATTAGAATAAGAGTTAAAAAGACTGTCTGATCAATCCATTTTTGCTTACGATATGAATATTGTGGTTTTGTAAAAAAGTATGACAATATATCAAAGCCTTAAGAAAGGAACCCTTCCTAATCATTATTATTTTTTCCTCTCATTTAGTGTAATTTGTAAGAATTGACTTGGGAGGCTTGTATCTTGTCACTTTTGCACATTTAGCGTTTTTAAAAACTTACATACTTTATAAAAGTTAAGCTTAGGGACTCACTTGCACAAACATAAATAATAAAATTAATTTTATATTTTCATATATTAAAAACTAATATTCATCTATATGTATGTTTCCCTTTAAGTGTTTCTAGTATTTCTATACTGAAAGTTACCAAATTGGTAGACTTTGTTAATACTTGTGTGCTTAAAACTCCCGTATTATGTTGTATTTACACAGAGATTCGAAATAAGGTAACATTTTAGAGACATTTCACTATGTTCTTCAGTGTTGCTAGTGTTATCTATATCGCTGGTCATATTAACATAATTTCGACTCCTATATCTGCCTTTATTTAGATAAATAAAAAAAAACTAGTCAATGTTACTGGATGATATTGTGTTTTTTTTTCGTTGTGATGATATTTATTTTAATTAAATTAAGATTATTTTTAAATGGTTTTTAGTTAATAAAAATTTAAGTCCTACATTGACTCCTAAAATATTCATCTGAAGGTAGCCATTTTGGTTTATTAAAGTTAAACTAATTTTTTTTTGCCTTTTGATTGATGGACCAATAAATAACATTGAATTAGATTTTTATGGCTAAGCAATGCACTACCATGATATTATGAGCTTGAATAGCAATGATTATGAATAGAATTTACAGTTTAGGGTACTTTCTGTTTTCGGAGAACGTATTTTTGTAGCATATGGCTACATTAGTGTTGGTCCTAATTTCCTAAGTAAAGTCAGTCAGTTTTACAGGCAGCAAAAATTCAAATGCAGTTAACTTTATTTTTTATTTTATGTGCTTTAGCAGATGCCAAGTTAAATGCTTGATAGGTAGTACATTTTGTTCTGATATAATTTGGCAAAACTCAATGTCAGATAAGAATAGTAGAGCTATACCATAAAATCATTTTTTTCTAAAAATTTTAAACTTATCAATGAATATCCATCTTGTTAGACTTCTAAATATATATTTATTTAATGCTATTCTTCTAAAGTCTATTTGCTTTACCTCATTTTGTTGATAAATGACATTTATTATTATTGAAAGTTAGTTTGCCTATTGTGTCTTAACACTATAGCATAAGGTTTAAATTCACATGTTACATTTGTTATTAATGAATATTTCGAATATTGGAATTGACTTTGAAAGTAGAATTTATGACCGGATTTCTTTTTGTAAATATCTAATACTTAAGTAGTCATTGAAATTTTAACCTTATACGCTTGTACGTAACGTCGACGATTGAGTGGAGCGGTGAGACTAGTACGGGGTATGTACACTTTAAAAGTCCAATTTTTAGTATCGATCAATAGATGTAAAAGGTCGTAGTGTATACATCCATATATGGTTAACATAGTTGCGGCGAAAACGTTTTATACATAATGTTGTTGAAAAATAAAGTATTTTGAGCACAATGACTTTATTATTTAAGTTACCGGGCAGATAGAAACTCACCACTAATGAAGGCATTTTTCACCCTATTTGTTTTCCTAGCTCGACAACAGATTGCACTCTAAAATTACCACTATAAATACATGAAGGTATTTGCATTCTACCGGTTCATTTGCTTCAGGTACCATGTGCATGTTCTACAATATCATCCCGGGTTCGATCCCCGCCGGCACCAATGAAATTGTTAATTGCAATTTTAAGTGCTGATTTACCACGTGCTCGGCGGTGAAGGAAAACATCGTGAGGAAACCTGCATGTCTGAGAAATAAAAAAAATATTTCGAAGACATGTGAAGTTCGCCAACACACATTGGGGCAGCGCGGCGGACATTTCCTTGCCCTAAAAGCCTCTCAGAAATTAGAGGAGGCCTGTGCCCAGCAGTGGGACGTATATAGGCTGTAACTTTACTTTTTTTTACAATGTCATCGCGTGCGTCCACTGTATATGAGCCTTTTCCATTGTAGGGAGGAAAAACAACCCCTTTTTCGCATCTCCTCAATTTCAGGGCACTCCTCTTGCTGACTCAGCTAGCATCGGAATGCTAAATTGGCCTCTGAAAAGCTTGGCGTGCTCAGCAGAGCCGGATGGTATGGGCCTGCGCTCATAGACGACACGGCATGGCACGGCATGTCAAAGGATTTTTTTGGGAACAAACGATTTTTGACCTTATTTTGATGAACTTAGCACTGACATTCCTTTATTTACAACACGAATAGACCGAAACGTTTCGCGTGACACCGCAGCATGTTGCTGCACGTCACGTCATTCCATTGGATGCCGCGGTACGCCGCTGTATCACGTGAAACGCATAGGTTACATCATGTTAAAGGAATGTGAGTGCTAAGTAATTTAAACAAGGTTGAATCTAGTCCGTTGCGGCGGCGATCTCAGCGACTCGCGAGTCAATCATTTTAACAAAATACACAGCCAACTTTTAAACACCACAGTGTTAAACTGAGTGCTAGACTTTTGTCACGATGCGGGTTTCCACAGGATCCTTTAGCATTCTGCGGAAACCACAGGACACTTCGGCATGACGCGAGATGCCACAAGATCGTTCGGTATGCCGAAGTGTGCCTTGCCACGCCGTGCCGTCTGTGAGCTCAGGCCTTATTTCATGCTGGCACACCGCTTGAGGCGCAAGTTCGACCTCACATGGAATACTGTTTTCATCTTTAAGCCGGGGCACCCCAGTGCCAGCTCCTTCCACTTGCCTGCATTCAGCGTAGAGCGGCACGAATCGTTGACGACCGAGTTCTTTCTAATCGGCTCGATTCACTGGCGCAGCGAAGTGATGTTGCATGCCTTTGCATTTTCTATCGCATTACCACGGGGAGAGCTCAGAGGAATTGTTCGGGTTTATTCCAGCCGCGAAATTTCACAAACGCCCATCGCGACAAAACTCACCATACTATCCACACCATCTGGATCTTTGGTGGTCCACCACTGTGCGTTTTACTAGGTAGGTTTTCTTCCTCGTACAACCTCTGTGGAATCGTTTACCATCGGCGATTTTTCCGGACCGATACGACTTAGGGACCTTCAAGAAAAGAGCTTACTCCTTTCTAAAAGGCCGGTCACGCACCTGCAATTCCCCTGGTGTTGCAAATGTTCATGGGCGGCGGTAGTCACTTACCATCAGGTGAGTCGCATGCTCGTTTGCCCCCTTTTCTAAATAAAAAAAATTGCCTCAATCGTCACGCCCGGCAGGCGGATTGACGATCGCAGTACCAGGCGTTTAGAACCTTTGACGCTGCTGCCCGTCACTGGTATGAGTATTTTACGTCTGATGTGAACGACGTTTTGGTTATAGCTATATTGGCATATTCAATAGTTGACTTTTACGACACTCATGGGACGAAATGAGCTGACAGGTTCTTTTGTGCTTTTTTTTTTCTTTATTGTTTATAGAACCAACAGCACGTTATAAATATACACAGAAGGTCTCAGATAATCCTTAATGCCAATTACAGATTCTTACTTTATAAACATAATATATATACTATCGCTTCTTAACTGACAAATTAATGATATTAATTATATAAATTATATAGTGCTTAGGTTTATAAATTTATCTTAAAAAATAAGTTTAAACATAAAACAGGCAATAAGCAAAGAGAAAAATAAAATAAAAAGAGAATATTATACAATAATACTGTCTGACTATACAATTAATAATTAACAGAAATGAAATTTATATTACATATCAATTATACGCATGTGTGTGTGTGTGTGTGTGTGTGTGTGTATGTGTGTGTGTATGTGTGTGTGTGTGTTTGGTTATCTCCTGCTTAGTGATAAAATAATTTCTTTCTTAAAGATTGATTTGCTTTGATGGAATATGTCAGTCGAAGAAAATTCTTTATTATAACTTTTCAAGTATGCGACATATTACAGAATTCTGTTCATAATTTGAGTGACTTGAAGGAACGTGAAATAACGAAGTATGTCTAGTGCGCTTAGTAGGTGCTCGTAGTTGTAAAGTGCAGGAAATTAATTCGGGGCTATCAATTTTGTTACTGCAGATATCATGTAGGAATAGCATCTGTAGTAAAGTTCGGCGATCTTTCAACTGCATTAATTTATGAAAGTTACATGATTCTTTATAATTTTTTAATGTTTTATTTTCAGATCGAAAATTCAAGGCTTTAATAAATTTTTTCTGTATTTGTTCTATTTCGTGTATGTATGTTATATAATTTGGGTTCCACACAACACTGCAATATTCCAGGACACTACGGACGTAAGAATAATATAAAACCTTTATACATTCTATGTCTGAAAAAGGTTGACAAACCCGTAATACAAAACCAAGATTTTTATAAGCCTTTGTAACTATTGCCGAGATATGATCAGACATCATCATTTTTGAATCAAAAACTACTCCGAGGTCTTTGGTTTTGTCAGTGTTTTCTAAAGGTACGTTGTTCAAATAGTATTGAGATATAATTTTATTCCTTTTTCGAGTAAAGCTAATTTGGAAACATTTAGATACATTCACGCCAATACGGTTATCACGGCAGTAACTGCAAAACTGATATAAGTCGTTTTGTAGCTTATAAGTATCTGATTCAGATTTTATGTAGGCGTAAATTTTCATGTCATCAGCGTACATCAGAAACTTAGCAAAATGGAAACATTTGCCCACATCGTATAAGTATACCGCATACAACAAGGGCCCCAATATCGAACCCTGTGGGACTCCTGATGGAACGTCCACAACATTCGAGCGGTACCCAGCCACTACGACTGCCTGTGAGCGATTACGCAGATACGATTCCATCCATCGGAGAAGGTTACCACGTATTCTAACTCCTGGAGCTTTTAAGAAGGATGATATGATCAACGCGGTCAAAAGCCTTTTCAAAATCCGTATATACAGCATCAATTTGGAGACCATTATCCATTCCTCTAAGAACATCATTGCTAAAGATGGAAAGATTAGTGCTAGTTGAGCGACCACGTACAAAACCATGTTGTTGAGAGGGAATATTTCGAATAACTAATGGGTATATTTGTTTATGGACTATTCTTTCCATTACTTTATAATACATTCAGTATTGATATAGGCCTATAATTCTCAATGGCAATTTTTGTTCCCTTTTTAAGAATTGGTACAATATTGGCGGTTTTCCAAATTTTTGGAAGGTATCCTTCTTTAAAACATCTATTAAATATTACTGTTATGGGAGCTGCCAACAACTCCGCACATTCTACAAAGAAAAGAGGGGGAATTCCATCACAACCGGCGCCTTTGGAACAATTAAGACTTTTTAGAAATTTTATTGTGTCGTCAATTGAGATGTGTATACCACTTATGATATTACAGCATGTCACTCTCTCTTCAGATATTTCACTATATTGCTGTGCTGGTAGAATAAAATTTCTGCTAAAAAAGTCGTTAAAAGCATTGCAGATGTCCAATTCATTAACGACATTACTACCATTTAATTGCATTACATGAGGATAATTAGTTCGGTTCTTTCTTTTTGATTTTATGTACCTCCAAAATAATTTAGGCGATGATTTGATTTTTTCTTGATATAATTTAATATGAGACAAATAGCATTCTTTTTCGAGTTTCTTAACCCTAGCACGTATTGTGGAAAAAGAGGCATAATTCCCTGGGTTCCTATATTTTTTCCAAAGATGGTGATACTTAGCTTTTTCTTTTATTAATTTTATAAGGTATTACTATACCACACAGGGTAGATATATGAATGAGAACTAACTTTTTGGGGTACATATTTAGTAATGGCAGTATATAATATTGAATAAAAATTGTCAATAGCATTTTGCAAGTTTTGTGTATGTAAAAATGACCAATCGCAGTCAGAAAAATATGTGTTTAACTTGTGATAATCTGCTTTACGAAATAAATTTATTTTGTTAATACATGGTTTCATTGGAGATATCGAAATATCTGTAACACACATCTCAATCGCTGGATGACACACATCCTCCTTAACTAATGGACATAAGCTTTTGTCAATTATTATAGGCACGTTGGAAAATACTAAATCTAGTACATTTCCGTATGCATTCTGGAAATAATTATATTGAGTTAAACCAAAGTAAGATGTTAAATTTAACAACTCAGTTGCCGCGTTTTGAATTTGCACACATCCCTTTTTTAATACTGTTGTATACTCAATTTTCCAATCAATACAGGGTAGGTTAAAATCACCAGCTATAATAAAATAATCATTTGGTTGAGAATTGAATAAGTATGTCAGTAATTCAGTAAATTTACTGATTCGCGATGAAAGGGCTCGATTTGGAGAAATATAGATGCAAATAATATTTAAATCGTGCTGACAACTGATTGCATGCGCAGGTATAGTTATACAAATGCATTCGAGATCTTCACGGTCGAGGTCAGTACGCCTGCGCGCCCCAAGCCGAGATGCGCAAGCGACCATCACTCCTCCGCCTAGCGTCCCTCGGTCACGACGGAATAGATCGTACCTATCTGAGTTGCACAGCTCAGTGTCGAGAATGCCGTCGCATAACCACGACTCAGTGATAAATGCTATGTCAATATTTGATGAAAAAAGATTGTTATAAAATATATTCGTTTTTGTACGTAAACCACAAACATTCTGATAAAAAAGTTTTAAACTATTATTACTGTGCTTATTCGTCATAGTTAAAAATTAAAAATAGTAATTTTAAAAATAAAAAACATTAAAATCTCGTAAAAATCTATTGCTTGTGGTAGCAATATATAATTTGACACAGATCATTGTTATTGTAATTTATAAAAATGATCACTAAATTAATTAATATGGGGTTTACGTACACCATAAATAAAATATTAAATATTGATACGTGATATTGCCATAATACAGTTATTAGTAATAAGATAAGAATAAAAATTACATAACAATAAGCAAGCTGTGTTTGTGTGTGTGTATGAGAGTTTTGTGTACCGTATGATTTGTGTGGTAGGTTGTATCCAGAGTGGTACCATATGTATTTAGTGTACGAAGCAAGTGTGTATTTAGTGTAAATGCGTACTTTAATGTATGAGTTAAGCACAAGAGTTAATAAAGCGTTAAAGATAATATTTAGCCCATCTTCGCTAAGTCGGTCGAAGTTATGATGGAAATGGGTGGCGAGGTATCGTTTCGACGGGTGTAGATACGACAGTTTTTTGTCCAGACAAACTTAAAATTTGCTTCTTTGGCCTTTTGCTTACATTCCTTAAGTAATGTGCGGTTATATTTGGTTAAGTGTTCATTAATATAAATATGACTGTTGCTTACGTTTTTAGTTTTGTCAGTCATAATGGTCATACCCATATCCGAGAGTTTTATACCACGGCGCTTACGTGAGGCGGCAATAATCAAGTCCTTAGTATGTCGGTGACGGAGACGAGCGATGATGGTACGGCTGATGGCTGCACTACTTGACTGCCGTGGCTGCACCCGATGTGCAAACTCCACCTCGCTTCTTTCAAAGGTTACACCCACCTCGTTGGCAACCTTTAAAACAATATCAACAGTATCTTCTTCCTCGCATTCAGGAACGCCGACAATTTCAATATTTTGCAGTCGATTCCACTGCTGCATGCGAGATATTTCCTCTTCTAGGCGATGTATATGCAATGAATTGCTGTCAATATCTTTACGAAGACGGGCATTTTCTTCCTTTAAACACTTCATTTCGGCAACGGTGGTAGTTATAATTTTTAAGAGATCATCGTATTGCGTGCTTATGAAGTTTAACGTGGTTTCTATTGTGGATATCTGGTTTTTTAAGGTACTTAATTCGCTTTTAACGGCATCTTTCAAAAGTGGAAGCTCTTCCTTGAGAGAATTTAAAAAATCTGACCGAGCTTCTAGGGAGTGATCCTGCATTTGTCCTCCTTTAGATGAGTCTGGTTTCCTCGTAGTTACATTTAAACTATAGTTGTGGTTATCAACAGGAGACCCCTCGCTGTGGCATTTTACAGGGGTGTTAGAATTATCTCCTGTCCTTGGCTGCTTGTTGAAACACATTGGGCATGTCCAGCACACTATTTTCTTAAAATCAGAGTTCAGACCCACACATTGGTGATAGGGCCGGACACAAGTGGAGCGAGTGCATATAATCTTCTCCGATTGTTTCACATGTTTCTTGCATGCGTTACATATATTAGACATTGTGATGTTTTTTATCAGTGGCGCCGATGAAATAATGAAGATATGTGCGGGTAGGCTTCGTGAATATTAGCGATCGTCGACACTGTGTTATTGCTAGAAGTTTCCAGGCAGCGGAAATTCACGATGTTCAATGATCGTTGTGCGGAGAGAGAAAAATATATGACTATTGTCCCTTGCGCTCGAGGTGGAGACTGAGGTGCGGGACGCGGGATTTGAAAGATACTTCTCACGGGAAATAGATCTCTAGAACACTCAAGCAAAGCACTATAATTGTGAACAGTACTTTATATATTTCGTAGACTAACGTAACGCACGTCCACTTTGAGCGATTAATGAATTACTTATGAGCGATTAATGAATTACTTATGAAACTGTATTGCTGCCACCAAACGGCTATTCTAATTCTGTAATTATTTATTTTTTTATCAAACGAGCTCACTGTTCCCTCCTTCCATGTCACCTCAATTGAGAATGAAGATACGTTGCATTATTTTCAGTAAAAGGATCTCCGGTTCTTTGCACTCACAATATGAAAGAAACACAGCAGCAATATGCTTCTATTTCAGGATGGTATTCAATGAGAGCATGTTTTTTTTCGTTCGAGCCGATCCCTGTACCATATGACTAAATAATATCTATTTAAAATGTGTTACATGAGGTAACAAGTCGCCCTTTATAACATTTATGAAAGTGTTATTTTACATTTACTTGATAGAATATTAATTCAAGAACACTTAGCATAGTTCCTATAAATATAGACCAAATCATGAAATTCTGTAACTCTTCCTGACAACGGGAATGGTTCATGTCCAGCCGTGGACTATTAAGGCCTGATTAAGATAAATAAGTTATATAGAACTAGCTGACCCGTGCCCACTTTGCTGGGCGTCAAACATTTTAACTTGTGATGATTAGATTATCTCGTGTGGTTCTTAGTACTGAGTGTTTAGGATTTATTTTCGGAATTGATTGACAAATATTGTTATTTCACATTAAAAATATTATTAATCACAATCAAATATAGCCTATGTCACTCAGGAATAAAGTAGCTTTCTATTGGTGAAAGAATTTTTAAAATCGGTTCAGTAGTTCCAGAGATTACTTCCTACAAACAAACTCACAAACTTTACCTCTATAATATTAGTAGGTATATATTACTATCTGGCGTTGACGTAGCATGTTATGCATACGGACGACGAATATACGGGTTGGCGAAACCAAACTTCAATCATGACGAACTTAAAATCATGAAACGGAACCTCCAAATTATGGTGG
Source organism: Parnassius orleans (assembly GCA_029286625.1). NCBI lineage: Eukaryota > Metazoa > Arthropoda > Insecta > Lepidoptera > Papilionidae > Parnassius > Parnassius orleans. Next base: position 2,307,020 of record JAGSMP010000089.1, read on the forward strand.
TCCTACTCCCACCACATCCTAAAGCACCTAGACAATTTCAGTCATTTTGAAGGAATAACGACGACGATAATGTAAAAGTATGGGAGCGTTCCGTGTAGAAAAATGTTCAGAATTGAAAATTGAAAACCAAATATTTCGTATTTTCAAAATAGCGTTAGAACTAAGACTGTGCAGTGGCGTAGCAAAGGGGGAGGGGGATTCATGGCCCTAAGGCATAAGTGCTCGCTGTAAGTATTATAGTACCTACACGTACAACCCAGGTTCGATCCTCGCCGGAACTAATGAAAAAAACATCATGAAGAAACCACCATGTTTTAGAAAAACTGGGGCAGGCGGTAGACATTTCCTTCCCTCTTACAATTCTTCTCAAGGCTTGAAGCAATAGGACGTATAAATGCTGTAACTTTAAGCCTTCTATACACGTTGGCCGAGCGAAGGCGAGTACCAACATATGGATAGAACATTTGCCTAGCCTCGCCATTGCTCGTCGTCGCTCGCCTAGCTGGCCGATACGGTTCATTTGGCGTGCCTTGCCACCACTCGGGATCGCTCGCTACGACTCGTCTCACTTCGAAACAATGTCGGTTTTTCTGCACAAATCAAAGGCGCTCGCCAGCACTCGGCAATTCGTGTCCACATGTTAGTTGACCATGTCAGTATGTTCGCTTATTCAAACTTGGCCAACATATAGACTGTAGCACTCGCCTTGTATCAATTTGTCAAATTGGCCAACATGTATTGCCGGCTTTACTGTAACTGTAAATGTGGGCAGGGGCGGCATATCTGGCTTTTGCGGGCCCGGGAGGTAGAAACCCATGCTACGTCACTGAGATTGTGCAAATCACATCCTTGAAGTGCAAATGTTCAACTGTGTCCTTCGCTTGCTGTCGCCTTTAGGTATATCATATATCTCCATTTCTTACAATATAATAACCTGGATTTGCGGGGTTTAAATCTGACCATTTGCTGCATTGAAACAATTGCATTTTATTGCTGGCTTGACACTTCAAAATAACAGAAAGCGACAGTCACAAACTTTAATATCAAAATTTATTATCAATATAATTTATTGCCATCTACAGAGTAAGGTATATTTGCTACTGCTAACTACTTAGACCCTTCATATTAGGTATACCTCATCATAATATCAAATGGTAACAATAGATGTCGCTTACACAAGTGTGAGGTTTTTTTTATCTTGTTGCATAGATGTCTATGCTCACGACATTTTTATGAATGGAGATTATTCACAGATGCCATGATGATCTGATGAAACAAAAAAGGGAGCCAAAGGAATTGGCTTCGGGAAATTCTGTGGGGTAGACTGTTCAGCTGTGGGATTACGACATTATCAAAATCTGTGATCCCTTGTAATCGGAAAAATAGATTTGGAATATTTACATTTTCTCGAACACACAGTCGTCTATCTCACGATATTCTTTTTCACCATGAAGGGCGTGCTAAATCAAGTTTTTAAAACAGCCCGCGGGTAACTGCTGTAATATAATGTAAGGCCCAGCTTCGTGTGACTAAGACAGGAGAAACTATGATCCTGTCACATCTTATAGGTGTCTTAAGGTGTTTTAAGGTTGGTCTATTATGTGGATTATCAGCTTAACTCTCTCGTAAGTATAAGATGTATAATGCCTAGGCCGGCATCGAGAAACAGCGTCGAAGAGTTGAGACATTGGAATGTCGAATGTCGAAACGCTGGACTTCCACTACCCCATATCGTCCCGTGAGTGTCATAAGAGGCGACAGAGGGAAACAAACCGGGAGATGGGCAGCAGCGTCTTCCAAATAACAACTAAAAAATAAAAATAAAACTGCGGTTACGAACCCGCCTGCCAAGAGTGACAAGTGTCGCATGCCCTATGCGGCAATCTATGGAAAGGTTGTGGATGTTCAGCAGTGGACTTTAAATAGACTGTAAGAGTAAGGGGTGACGTAAATTTGGCTATATTTATATTAAGGGAAATCCTACTTCCTACTATCCTACTAATATATGTTTGTTACTCTTTCAAGCAAAAATTACTAAATGGATTTTAATGAAACTTACAATTATATAGCTTATACATCAGAATAACACATACGCTACAATTCATAAAGATATTGTGTAAATTGGCCAAAATATAACGATAAATGTTAAGTAAGTCGGAAAAAAATCTGTCATCTGCGAGCTATTTTGGCGTGCGGTGCAAAAACTAAAAGTTGCACGAATATAATATATGGCGGAATTGTTTCTCGTAAATAGTTCTACAAAAAATTCCGCGACAGTATATATCTATATTTTATGTCTTATGGCCAAGGAGTTACTTAGTCTACTTTTATTCTAAGGTTCCGCGCAAAATAATTCCACGCGGGCGAAGTCGCGGGGAACGGCGAGTTAAATATAAAACCGATATATTATGGAAGGTATATTATTTTTTTTACATTAGGTTTATACATTACTAATGTAAAAAAAATATTGCTCTACCACGTATAATTTAGATTAGAGCAAACCCTATTTACTTGGAAGAGGTCTATGTTTAGCTGCCAAGTTACTCGTATTTCTTTAAAATATATTCTTTGTTGTGCACTGTTTGCCGAGGGAATACCAAACTATTCGCTGTGCAATGTTGGCTAGGTAATTTTTTTTTAATAGAATAACGGTGACAAACGAGCACACAGTCCACCTGATGGTAAGTGGTTGCTGTGGCCCACATAGACATCTACATCTATCTTCGTTTGCGAATTTAAATGCAGATGCGTTGTCAGCCGTGAGGACTAAGATAGAATGCCTCTTTTCCAGTAAAAAGGGTCTCCGGTTCTCTACACTCACCATACGAAACACAGCAGCATTAAGCTGCTATTTTACGCTGGTATTCTGTGAGAGCGTGGTCCTTCCCCGGTCGAGCCGACCCATTCGTGCTACAACTATACTATTAATATAGCTGCAGCATGGCTCTACCACGTAAAAATAATAAATCGATCTGGATTTATATTAATACCTAAATATAAATCCAGATCGATGACTTTGATGAGTAGTGTATACTACTTATTATCATCCGTCAATTACTTTAATTAAAGTCTATATTGCTAGCTAGACATGTGTCATTCATTCCTTTGTAGTCACCCGATCATTTAAGTATTGATTCGTATTACGAACCGGATCATTCGGGGCGATCATTCAAATGGAACATTTCGAGTTTCAGTACTCTGTGATCTGTGAGCCCCGTCTGATAATGTCGGTCGTCGGACATTATTATACTCTTTGGTCGTATGATCCGGAACGTTAAAATTAAAAATATACTCGATGCGACCCGGGTCAATTGAACTAATCATTCACTATTGACACATGTCTAGTCTATGGCATCATAGCTCCGGTACGGATGTACCGATTTTGATTAGGTATTTTGTTTGAAAGGTGCCTTAATCGAGAGTGTTCTCTGCTATGTATGTTTCAATAAAATCTGTTTATTCAGCCATTTGAAGATCAGCACTGTTTTTTCGGGGGTTTTTAATTTTTTTAATTTTACTTATTTTCTAAAAAAAGGTAGGTATATTTGTTTGTCAAGACGATGGTTCATATGGTCGACACACACGGTCAGTTAAACTGATCAGTTGAACTGACGTACATCTAAAACCTGGCCGTGACTGTGAAATCTTAATTTGAAATTTGATGCCAGTGAGTGGGGAAATCGTTTTGGATTACACCCGTTTTAACTGATCAGTTAAACTGATCAGTTTAACTGATCATTTTAACTGACCGTGTGTGTCGAGCTTTAGTTATGCTGTTAATAATTTTTTTTCTAAAACTGAACTGATAAACGGACTTGAATCCATCTGTTGGTAAGTGGCTACTGCAGTCCATGGACGCCTGCAGCCAACTTCAAAGAAGGCTACAGTTGCGTTGTCACCTCTGAGGACTAAGATGGAATGCCTCGCACCCTGTTTTTATACTCTCTCTATCCTTTATTTGGTCTATAAACTCATATTCAGAGTCATAGGTTTAGTAACTAACTTCTTCACAATATTATATATCTAATAAATTTATTGTTATTTAAGTGCCAAAAAAAATTACAAAATCTGAAATAATGATGGATAGCGCTGTGGTTGAGTTATTAATTAATGTTATATTTACACCATATATTTATTATAAACTGATACACTAAAAACTGTAGGTTTTTTTTTTTGAGTGAATTCGGAGTGAAGCTCATCGCGCCATTTACCGGAAGGCGCAGAACAACGTCTACCGGGCCGCCAAGTTTTACAATGTAATAGGATTGACCGCCACGTTGGTCTAGTGGTCGTAGCGCGATTGCTGATCGTATAATCCCGGGTTTGAATCCCGAGTGGGACAAAATCAGTTATTCCTATCCTATGCAGATGGCTAGTCTACCGATAGGACAAGATTATTGTGGTGTGTTGTTATGTTCCTTAAGTAGCCTGATGGTCTGTTATATATACTAAATAGTACTTACCCTAGCATGGTGGCCAGTTTGCATACATTGACTGTAGCGTATTTTACGTGGTCGAGCCACGCTGCAGCTATGTTGTGGTTGTAGCACGAATGGGACGGCTCGGCCGGGGACCACGCTCTCACAGAATACCAGCATAAAATAGCAGCTTAATGCTGCTGCGTTTCGTATGGTGAGTGTAGAGAATCTGAGACCTTTTTTACTGGAAATGAGGCATTCTATTTCAGTCCTCAGGGGTGACAAAACATCTGCATTTTGACTCTTAATCGAAGATAGATGTATATGTCTATGGGCTACAGCGTCCACTTAACATCACTGGTGGACTGTGTGCTCGTTTGTCACCCTTATTCTATAAACAAATATATTATTATACAATTTAGATATACTTCCGAAATTTTGTGAGAAAATCAAATAAACTATTTATTTATTTATTACTAACTTTTACCCGCGCCTTCGTTCGCATAGAACACATTCAAGTGGTTCAATAATCGAAATGATACTTCAAACTCTGTATTTGCTATTATCTAGAGAACTATATGCAATATGGGAAAATGGTCAAAATAAAATTGAAGATCTATTAATTTAGAAAGGTTAATCAATTATATTATCCTTTAAAACTCATACATAAATTGCACAAGGACAAACATCCAGACCTGAAACAATTACTTGTAAGGCATACAAATGCTTGTGCCGTGCGAGATTCGAAGTCACTATTGTAGATTAGTAGACCGTCTATTGTATAAATGTTAGAGAAGGAGATTGTAGATAATAAATAAATTATAAGAAATATTTTTGGCATGTAGGCTTAGGAAATAAGTGTCAGTATAAATGTATTAACGCGTTCCAAATCTTGTAACATTAACATTTGTGTTTTCTAAATGTGTATCCGGCTGAGATCGAACCCATAACCCACAACTTGATAGTCAGGTACTCTGATAACTTAGACACGCAGTCCTTGAATTATTAAAGGTAATACAACACTTTGAAACTAATACCTCCTACCTTAGTTAAAAAAAATGTTCTATCTAACATCCAAACAATGTAAACCCGAACTCTTAAACGCTCTGAAAATTATACGAACTATATGCACTCGATTTCAGCCTAAGGGCCGCCCGTAAATAAAGCGATCCCCCTTCGCAAGTTCCTACAAGGGCAATTATGGGGCAAATTAGTCATTAGGGCGTTTTCAGACCGGCGCGGAAGGGCCCGGGGCTACCTACCACACTAATTTAAGAAGGGTATGACGTCACATCAAAGTGCATTGGACTGTCGCCTATATAATGCTATACGGATAATTTTGTATAAGCTTCTAGCTGGTACCCGGCGTATTGCTGCCACAGAAAAAATAATTGTCGTAATATTGTGTTTAATTAGGAATGATAATACATTCATTGAAGTTGAGTAATGCATAACTTTCAAATTTTGTACGATACGCACGCCACCTATTGTAAGTTAATTGTACTATGCCTATAACCTTCTCACAAGTGCAAGCAATAAGTTGACAAATGAATGAACAGTATGGCTGGATGAACGGTATGGCGGTGCATAAAATACGAACAAAAATTAATTTTTATATATTAGATTTAGGCCCGCCAGATACATTTGGAATTCCGTTTCGGAATTCCGAACGGGTCGGCCACATACATTCGGAATCTCGTTTTTCCCCGCAAAATTTCGAACGGAAAATTACTGCACGTGTGTGATAGGCCCTTGATTTTATGTGGATTTGCTGCTTTCGGAATCCCGAATCGGAATTCTGAATTCCGAATGTATGTGGCCGGCCTTAATGCTAAATAGTACTTGCAGTAAGATGGCGGCTTAAGAGAATTCAACACCCCATTTTGTCTCGTGGGTGACGTAAGACGCGGCTATGTGAAATGCCACAAAGATCTCATGTCTTCAGACAGATGGCAATACGAGTATAATCATCTCGTTTATTCCACACGTTTCTACTTGGTAGAGCCAAGCTGCTGCTATATTATGGTTGCAGCACGAATAGGTCGGCTCGACCAGGGTATAACCACGCTCTCAAAGCATACGAGCGTAAAATAGCAGCTTAATGTTACTGTGTTTCGTATGGTCATAGAGAACCGGAAACTGTTTTTACTGGAAACGACGCATTCCATCTTAGTCCTCACGGGTGACAACGCATCTGCATTTTGATTCTTAATCGAGGATAAATGTAGACGTCTATGGGCCACAGCATCCATTTACCATCAGGTGGACTGTGTGCTCGTTTGTTACCCTTATACTATCAAAAAAATACGAAAAATTCCGGGACAGCTGCTATGCGTGGTAATTTGGGCAAATGTAGTTAGATGCAGCAAATACAGAACTAGCACGCCCGAGTCCCAGGGATATTAGTTGAGCGTGGTATGAGCAACTTTACCAAGAAACTCTTGCCATCGCATTCTTAGGAAGAATGATTCTTTGTCCAGCAATTATAGTAAATTTTTAATTTTATTTTCGTTGGTATAGACCAGGGTTTCCCAACCTGTTTTTGACCAGGGACCACTTTGATTTTTTTGTACTTAGCAGGGAGCACAAGGTGAAAGAAACAAACTGTGTTAATCTAGCAATAAATTATAATCACAACTTTTAACATAATTATATAATAAACTGAAAAAAAAAAGCATTCATTAACAGTATTATTTGTGTATTTATTGTAAAAGCTAGTAGTTACTTACCGACGTGACGTGCGGTGTTGCACTGCCCGCGTGACGAGAAAATAATATTTTTTTTATAGGAGAGGGGGCAAACGTGCATGCGGCTCACCTGATGGTAAGTGACTACCGCACAACTGCAACACCAGGGGAATTGCAGGTGCGTTGCCGGCCTCTTAGAAAGGAGTAAGCTCTTTTCTTGAAGGTCCCTAAATCGTATCAAAGGTCCCTAAGTCGTATCTGAAGGTCCCTAAGTCGTATCCTAAATGTGTTACTTAAGACGATTAGGTAGCTAAAATACTTAAATCTTTCGCAGACCATATTTAAGCTTTTGCGGACCACTGGTTGGAAATCACTGTTATAGAGAATAAATAAGGAATAGCTTTTTAGCTTAATCAAAGTCTATGCACTCTTTTCTTGAAGATACCTATATTGGAGTCGGGGGTAAACACACCAGCAAATTGTTCCACTCGAAACGAAACAAACGGTTCAGTTTAAATGCGTGGTATATAGATAAGGGATGGAGACTCGCCGAACGTCTGGCTGTCCGAAGGTGGAAGCTGGAAGGTATTATGTAAGTAATATCATTCTTGTCACTCTTTTAAATGTATCCTGTAGAATATCGAGGTTGTCTCTGAAGACGGGATTAAGCTTGTGCTCGGGGCTGGCAATAGACATATATCAATCGTGAATGATTCGTTAATTTGACCCGGGTCGCATCAATGTATTGTTTTTTATAGAATAAAGGTGACAAACGAGCACACAGTCCACCTGATGGTAAGTGGTTGCTGTGGCCTATAGACATCTACATCTATCATCGTTTGCGAATTTAAATGCAGATGCGTTGTCAGCCGTGAGGACTAAGATAGAATGCCTCTTTCCAGTAAAACAGGGTCTCGGTTCTCTACACTCACCATACGAAACACTTATTTTACGCTGGTATTCTGTGAGAGCGTGGTTCTTTCTCGGTCGAGCCGACCCATTCGTACTACAACTATACTATTAATATAGCTGCAGCATGGCTCTACCACGTAAAACGTATTGTTGATTACAATTACATTTTTAACGTTCCGGATCAAACGACCAAAGAGTATAATAATGTCCGATGACCGACATTATCAAACGGGGATCACAGAGTACTGAAACTCGAAATGTTCCATTTGAATGATCGACCCGAATGATCAGGTTCGTAAAAAGAATCAATACTTGAATGATCGGGTCACTACAAATGAATGAATGACACACGTCTACCACAGACAGACACACAGATGCACAGATACACTGATACACACTACAAACATATAACACTCCTCTGTTTTCGTCGGGGGTTAAAAAGGGTGACAAGCGGGCACAAAGTCCAACTGATTCAATCTGTTTCAAGTATATAAGTCATAAGAGATACAACGCCATCTGTCGGAGGCTAAAGATCTACAGGGCATTCATTTGGTAGGTTTATATGGAACTTAAGCAAGGACTGTAAAGCCAATTAATTGCGCATATAGGTACGTCACCTACGCTCGACACACATAGGCGCTTTGGAGCCTACTAAAGACCGCGATACGAGTAAGATCTTTGCGGGGTTTAAGAATATCCACTACCCCATATCGTCCCGTGGGTGTCAGAAATCAGAAATCAGAAATTTTATTTGCTTCAAACATGGTAGTGCAAAGATGTTAACATAGTGGTATGTCCTCATGTTTGACTTATAATTGTCATGCAAATTTAAAAGTAGTTACATTTTAGTCTACTTAGAGCTAAAAATAAGTTAATAGACTAACAGACAGAACATTACATGTGATCATTTATAAATTGTATAATATTTTATGTCAAATTATTCAAGTCATAAAATAAAGTAAACACAGAAAAGCTACAAACACAATTAAAATTCAAAAACCTCTTGGTCATCTAAGTATTCCTGGACTGAATAAAAGCACCTAGTGAAAAGCCGGGAATGTAACTTTCTTTTAAACAATTGTCGTAAGAGGCGACAGAGGGAATCTGAAACAGGAGATGGGCTGCAGCGTCTTTTTGATAACAACTGAAAATTAAGAAAATACTGCGGTGGTTAACCCGTCTGCCAACCGTAACAACTATGGCAATATCCCCCCTGTGAGGCAATGTATGGGGAGGCCTATGTTAAGCAGGGGACTTTTATAGGCTTTAACGGATGGATAGATAATGATTTCTTATATTTACGCGAACACTACACATTGAATAAAACTATTTTTACGGATTCTATCGCGTTTAATTAACTTTTTTTATTAATTACCGACGTTTCGGGTGCTTTACAGCACCCATGGTCACGGTGACCATGGCTGCTGTAAGGCACCCGAAACGTAAACGCGATAGAATCCGTAAAAGTAGTTTTATTCAAGGATGGATAGATGTTTGTACGTAATAATATTGACATTTCTTAAAACATCTCTGAATTATTTTTGGTCCGTATGGTCTTTGGATGGTCTCTTTTACGCCATCAAGTTAAAAAGTAGGTAATATTACTGGTATAGTCGTAGCACGAATGGGTCGGCTCGACCGGGGAAGGACCACGCTCTCACAGAATACCAGCGTAAAAAAAACAGCTTAACGCTGCTGTGTTTCGTATGGTGAGTAGAGAACCGGACGTTTTTACTGGAAACGAGGCATTCCATCTTAGTCCTCACGGGTGACAACGCATCTGCATTTTGATTCGTAAACGAGGATAGCTGTAGACGTCTATGGGCCACAGCAACCACTTACCATCGGGTGGACTGTGTGCTCGTTTGTCACCCTTATCCTATAAAAAATATCGTAAAAACGCCATATAGCTCCTCTCTTTTTTAGGAGAAGCTAAACGAAGTGAGAATTCACCACTCTGCTCAAGCAACAGCTTTAATTTCTCTATCATATCGCATTCAATACGTTATACTACGTAGAGGGTGTCGTGGAATTACGCATTTGCCTTAAATTTCAAAGTACGCGAGTGATCCCCAGTTCGATTCCCACCAGTACCGCTGAAATTGAAATACAACCTTTTTTTTTCAATACATATTATAAATAATACTTATTGAACATCACTTTTATGTTAAATTTACTGTCTGTCCTGGAAAGAACCAGCAAGAAACCACGCGGAACATATAAAAAAAATAACAGCTTACAATCATTTAAGTTACACAATAATTAACAACACAAAACAAATTAGAAATAGCTTGGTAGCGATCACCCCATTCCCAGGGGTACATCATCCATAAATTCCTTAATATTATAATATCCCTTTGTATAAAATCTTTGTTAATAAAGTTTTTAAACTTGGCGGAACTCCGATTTTGTATTAAGGAAAGAAATATCTATGAGTAAAGAATATATATGGAAACAGGAAATATCGGTACACGGTATAAATACTATAATGTAATGTGAGCCGTGGCAGCTCAGGGGTAGCTCTAACCGTGAAGGAAAACATCGTGAGGAAACTTGCATGTCTGAGAAATAAGAAAAAAAATTCGAAGGCATGTGAAGTTCGCCAACACGCATTGGGGCAGCGCGGCGGACTTTTCCTTGCCCTGAAACCCTCTCAGAAATGACGTATGTATAGGCTGCAACTTTAACTTTAACTATATCTCAATACGGCAGTACCTAATATTGTGAGGTAAAATGGTGTAGCTAAGAAGAAGTACGGATATCCCCAAAAATCTACCGTTACATCCTATAATTATTATATATATTTTTTACGTGGTAGAGCCACGCTGCAACTATATTATGGTTGTAGCGCGAATGGGTCGGCTCAACCGGGGTAGGACCACGCTCTCACAGAATACCAGCGTAAAATAGCAGCTTAATGCTGTTGTGTTTCGTATGGTGAGTGTAGAGAACCGGAGACCCTTTTTACTGGAAACGAGGCATTCCATCTTAGTCCTCACGGGTGACAACGCATCTGCATTTTGATTCTTAATTGAGGATAAATGTAGATGTCTATGGGCTACAGTACCCACTTACCATCAGGAGGACTGTGTGCTCGTTTGTCACCCTATACTATAAAAAAAAAGTACACTGTTGAACATTCTGCTGGACTGAATTTGAACTGAAAATGAATTTCTTGCAGTGGGTAAAAATTGCCATTTTATATCACGCTACGTTCGAGAAGAATAGACATCTTAATAGACGCCTGTTACTGGTTGTGTTTTCTGGCATATTTAAATTCAAATACGAGTCTCTAAGGGGTGACTAGATACATATTTGTGTCATTTGCTGTAGAGACTATCAGTTCATGGGGTCCACGTGCGGTGAAGTTCCTAAAGGAACTCTACCCGCGACTGGTCGTTGCTGCTGGTGATAAGAGGGCTGCTGGTTCTTTTGTCGCTCAAAGGCTAAGTAGATATAGCCATTCAGTGAGGAAACGCATCCAGCGTTATTGGCGCGATACCACGTGGAGTAGGACTGTATGATAATGAAGTTATTAGTTTTAGTTTTCTTATTATAGTTTTTTAATATTGTATATGTATATTTCAATGTTATGTAAATTAAATTAAGAATATTACATTTTAGTATCTACCCTTTAATTTTTTTTAAATTCAAGGCCGATTAATATTGAGGCCTATCCCTGATCGAATTTGGTATACCCACGAGGTTAAACTGGTGATGGGTTCCTATGATGCTTTGTGGCTTAATTTAGAAAGTGAATTATTGTCTTGGTTCAGTGTTAGACTCGGGGATATTAGCATCAACTTTCAAAAACTAAAAGTATTATCATTTTAAATACTAACCATATCATTACTAAAATAATTTTACTCTTTCCATTTATAATTCTTCTTATTGTTTTTAAATTCGCATGGTTTTTATTCGAGAAATCTTAAATGACCCCAACTTGCACATATTCAGCGTTTAAAACCGAAACTTTTAAAGCATTATTTACCGTACAGCAAACATGAAATCCTCGCAACGATTCCAGCGTTAAATAGCAGCCCTTAATTGTATTAGACTTTAGGCTACTACTTTGGTTTGACGATCGATTACCCCATCCACATCACGCCATTCCAAACCACCGCCGCATCCTTATACGCTGATTTTAAGGGCGGTTTTTGTTTGTAACAATAAGGGTTGGAGGAAGTGAAGAGGATGGGGATACAGGGCTGGGTCGTAAGGGGTGGCGCCGTAGATAAGAGCCGCCCCAAATTGTAGGGGTGGTTGTCAGTCTATGCAATATTGTTGACGGGTACGCACGCTCACTAAATACCTACACTCCTGGCGAAATTTTGGACTGAAACAATATTGCCTTCTTTAATATTTTAAGTGTAAAAAAAATTATAATTTTATTTGTGTTTTAGTGGTTGATAAACATTTAAGTGAGGTGTTGCGATATGTATAATAAAGTTCTTTGACTGTGTTAGTTTCATGTACGGAATTTGAGACCTTTGCAGGTATATATAATTCCTTTATTTTATAGTTTTGTAATTTAGAAAAATCTATGAAAACACCATAAAGTGGCTGGATTAAATGAAGAATACAGTGAGTTAGCACATATATATGTATAATAACAAACTAACGGGTTCGTCTGTAGTGACAAGTTTTGTCTTTTCTGTAAAAGTAGCATAACAACTGAGCTGCTTACTAAATATTAGTAGCTACAGCAGCATATGGAAACCTTTAATCAACTTTGAATTACATGATCTAAGAGGTAATAATAATAATAATGTCCTCCAGACTGAAAATGAAAGACTAGTCATCAGCGCGGGACAGAATTATTGTGCCCAAGTGTACTCTCTATTCCCTTACTCTCATAGTCCGATTGGACGGTAACCAGGAGAAGGGAGATCAGGCGCAGGACCAACAGCTTTACTTGCTTTCCGAGGCACTCCGAGAACCTGGGTTGCTACTGTAAATTTCTTGACAGAAAAATAAAAACCCTATAACTGATTTTGGCCCGACCCGGGATTCAAATCCGGGCCCTCAGATCAGCAATCGCGTTTACGGCCACCAGATCAACGAGGCAGTCACCTGATAGGTGACATGATTTTGTTGTTTTTTGGTGCCTTTTAGGTCACCATGATTAAGGTATATAAATATTCCCTATAGTCTGTGTAAACTCGTTCTCCATACACTTCAGACCGGAAAACATCTATATCTATTCGTATTTGTACTATAGAGCCATGGTAGTTCAGAGGGTAAACGCTCGCTGTAAGCTTCACAGTACGCGAGCAGTCCGGGTTCAATTCCCGCCGGCACTAATTATATTGTTAGTTCCAATTTTAAGCGTTTATTTACTTCGTGCTCGGCGGTGCCGGAAAACATGGTGAGGAAACCTGCAGGTTTAAGACATTAAATAAAAAATATGTTTAAGACATTTGAAGTCCGCGAACACGATTTAAGCCAATGCGGTGTTCATTTCCATGTCCTAAAACCTGAGGGGCCTGTGTTTAGCTGTAGGAGAAATAAAAAAAAATGCAAGACATACGAAGTCCGCCAATGCGAATTAAGCCAGCAAGGCGGTCATTTCCATGTCAAAAAATCCTTTCAGAAATTAGAGGAGGTCTGTACTTAGTAGTGGGACTTATAGACTGGAACTTTACCGTAGTACTAGGGCTCCCTTCTTCCGCCAAACGCTTTCTTCCCTTAACTTCCCGATGTAGGTTAGAAATTGTATCGGCAAAAATCATAAAACTCTAGCTCGACTCATGTATGCAACAACCTCTCACCTATTTCTGTCACTAAGCACGAGAACTTTAATTGTTTGAATAGAGGTTCAATATTAGTTATAGGCTGCAAGGCATTCCATCTTAGTTCCCAGATGATAACGCATCGAAATCCTATTTGTTTGTGGGCATCAAAGGGCTAAAGCAGATAGCCCGATAGCTTATTGAGTAAAACTAGTTTTTTTTTACAGATTTTATCACGTTTAATTATTTTATTTTATAATTCCGATGTTTCGAGTAGTTTGCAACACCATGAGTGTTACTAGTTTCAGTGTGTAGTGTTCGCGTAAATATGAAAAACCTGATAGCTCGTATGCCTTTAATTTTAAGAAAAATATATATCTTGATTTTTTAAGGAGGAGGTTCTCAATTAGACTGTATTTTTTGGAACGAAGTTCCTTATCGGACGGTACGAATTTGGCGGATGGGGGCTAGGCGAGAAAAAGTGTAAGATTTTTCCGTCACGACCCCTTCTGACGTAGTGTAGACGGCCTTGGCGGCTATAAGGAAGCGAGATGGAATAATATCCATCTCCCTCGCACTTTTTCTTATCTTGCCATGAAAGAAATATTATTTTATTTTAAATGACGCTTCATTTTAATAGACGCTAGTAATTCATTTATTTGTATTTGTTAATCAATAATATAATACGTTTATCAATAATAATATACTACGAAAGGAACTTCGTTCCAACCAAGTGTCCCGCGACACTCACGCATGTTTTTTTTTATGTATGTCACCTCAGAACTTTTTTCTAGGTGAACCGATTTTGATGACTCTTTTTATTGGAAAGATGTCTTTCCAGTTCCTCCAGGGGCATCTAAAAAGAAAAGTGCATTTCCAGATTCAATTTGTCCTAATACTTTGTCAAAAACTCGTTTTTGTTCGGGAAGTAAGCGGGGCACAAATTCAGCTACTTGCTGCTGCAAAGCTGGTATATCGTAGTTTGTTTCACGTATAATTTCATCACTTAGTTCATTTTCGGTTGTTCGCTGAGGGCTTATCATTCCAAAGTCGCTTAATTTTTTGCCCACCATTGCCATTATTTTATCTTCAACTTTCACTTCTCACGTGGTCTCATATAAATTTGATCAAGATCTGACCAGTAGCATTTGAGTTGTCGTTAATAATGCGTATTTAATTGACTTCGACTACATTGATAATGTTCTCATTTTGTTTATATTGAAGTCGGTTGTAAAAATTTACCACTTGTTAAATAAATAAAGGTACGATTGTTGAACTTTCACTTACTGTTAGTAGTGCGTACTCGTTTGTTTCAAGTAAAAAATTTCAACGCCAGTTCCACATTACTTGAGCGATCCATTACAAATGTTTCATCTCCGGCGCTTGAAATAGAGCGAAGTAACAGCGTTTACACACGTGCACACTGTCCACCTAACGCTAAGTGGATACTATGGCCCATAGACATCTACATCTATGCTCTTAACAATCAAAATTCAGATGCTTTCTGACCCCTGGGGACTAAGAATGCCTTCGTGCTACAACCATAGAAGCTGCAGTATGACTCTACCACGTATAATTTATGTTTTAAGTTTTTGAAGAATGGAGTTTTCTATTAAAGTAAGAATCGTAACGGTTAAACATGTAAAGTGATTAAGAACCAGTTCAAAAAGCCGACCGATTGAAATTTATTTAGGACTATCGCGAAAGTTTACCATTTTAGTAAAAAAAAATCAGCGAAATCGGTGAAGTAACATCGGATTCATCGGTTAATAAAATAAATATTGTCATATTAAGAAACTCATTTTTGAAGAGGATTACAAAGCATAAACGGCCACGTTAACAGCTGGCCACAGGCTGGTTAAAATACTCAGGATTTTTTTTACGCCAACACGTTTTGGGAAACCGTTGCTTACTGTGTATAGAGGCGGTGTAGGAATGTACTATCCCATATCATCCTGTGGGAAAAACAAACCAGGAGACGAATAGTCCCGCTACGACGCAATATATGGGAGAGGCATACGTTCAGCAATGGACTTTCGGAAGGCTGTAACGGTAACGGTTTACAAAATGTATATGCGTATATAGTGGTAGAGGCATGCTGCAGCTATATTGTAGTTGTACGCGAATGGGTCGGCTCGACCGGGGAAGGACCACGCTCTCACAGAATACCAGCGTAAAATACCAGCTTAATACTACTGTGTTTCATATGGTGACTGTAGAGAACCGGAGACCCTTTTTATTGGAAACGAGGCATTCCATCTTAGTCCTCAGGGGTGACAACGCATCTGCATTTTGATTCTTAATCGAGGACAAATGTAGATATCTATGGGCTACAGTTACTCGTATTCATTCTATAAAAAATATATAGTTTAAATCTAAGGCAATTGGTTTAGTGGACAGGCACCCTAAATTTCGTCATTAGTCAGCCGTCATTTGTAACATTTATTTCGTGACCTTTAAGTAATTAATCCTCTGTCACTTAATTTAATTAACACGGAAGGCATTACCGATGCTAAGCCGTGTTTGTTTCATGTTACTTTTGACGCAATGGCGCCTATACATTGACGCTTTTTGTATATATTTTGATTATGTTTAAAAGAAAAACAAGCTTAAATTTCAATCAAGTCCAATACTGAACTGCCCCAGCTATAGATTACCTCAGGGGATATTTACCATAGTTGCCACGCTTGGCAGGCGGGTAGAAACACGCAGTTTTTATTTTTTTGTTGTTATTAGCTACGCTGCTGCCCAGCAGCGTATCTAATAACAACTAAAAATTAATCAAAACATCTCTTGATATGTTTTTGATTTAAAAAACATCTCTTGATTTGTTTCCCTCCATCGTCTCTTCTGACACCCACGGGACGATATAAGGCAGTGGATATTCTTACATTGCCACTACACGGTCTTTCTCAATTCTATCCACTAAAATATAAATAAGTAGAACCATGCTAAAGGAGGCAGTCAAAAGAAAAGTAAAAAAAAACAAGAGTAAAATAACTCGAGAACTTGGGAAGTTCGACTTCTCACACTGGAGTAGTTTTCGGCTTAATTACCCCCTACTTTTCCTGTAAAATGAGAAAAGTACGTTGTCTTGTTATACACCGACTTATAAAAGGAGGACGTACTCAATTCGACTGTATTTTATCATAACTTTTTTCTTGGAGAACCGATTTTGATGATTCTTTATTTGAAAGCTGGTGCTTCTCATGTGGTCCAATATAAATTTGATCAAGGTCTGACCAGTAGTTTTTGAGTTATCCGTCATAATTTACACTGAAATCGGTTGTGATTTTTTTTTTAAATTTTACCACTTGTTTTGAAGTCGGTTGAAAAACAGAACGCATTTCTATAACTCATTTATACATAAGTGTCCTATTCCGAAAACTTATTGATCAACCTAGTGGAGCAAAAATGTAGAGTAGAGTACCAATTTTACGTCACGTTGTTGGGCAGAGACCGTCTTTTTTTTGGGGAGTGTAATGAACTGAAAAGATACAGCGGTGGTGGAATTATACGCCGGAATAGCTATTAATATTTTACAAAGAGCAATTCGGGTGGTTGTGGAATACTGCTGCCACTTATGGACTGGCGCTGCAAAATGTCACCTAGTAACTTTGTAGCTTGTATGCTCGTTGGTGACTTTAAATTTGATTAAAGCCAATCTTACCTGTCTCGAGCAGAGTGTAAAGTAGCCAGCATCTATAGGATACATTTTTTATTTTTTATTTATTTATTTTCTTTTAAAAAACTCTTGTGACACAGAAAATCCAACACGCACACAAGGTTTAATTTTACATGCAAAAATATTTTTAAAAAATCATCCAATTATAAACGAGTTAATAGTTATCACTTATAAATTTATAATTAAAATAATAGTAATAAATTAAACAATTATGCAATATTAGTACTAAAATCTCCAAGCCTATAGCAGCGCGTGTTGAGAAATTAAAATATGAAAATAACATAATAAAATATGAATATAAAGAAAAGAAAAAGGATACAGTCATACAATGTCAGGCTATGAAATATTTTGTCATATTAATTTACAATGCAATGTCAATAAAAGCTAATTACAATATATGTCCATAATTAAAATTACATCTTAAATACAAATTAATAAATAGTACATTGTCAAACAAATTAAATTGTCAAATTATTAATTATCTTATTATCGATAATTTTACTAAAAGATTCAGCAGACGTGCTACTGTCTGCAAATATGTCAATTTCATCGTGTTGAGTGAGTATGTCCCCTATTAGTATCAATGCTCGATTTGTTGGTGCATAGACTGCACGTTTGGTACGTGTAACTGGTCTGTCTAGGAGACGCAGCCTCACGGCGCGGAGCCACCGTTACTCCATTATCACTCTGCAGGTACCTGGGCACCAACAAACTGATTCTTCCACAACCGACTGGCAGTCTAACTTGTGGTGAATTATAAAAAGATAGTACCTAATAGTTGACATCACCTCCTAAACATTAAGGTTTCTAAATCAACCATACCCAAAACAAATAGGGAAGGATACAAATAAGGGTAGTAACCGTGAATCTTCTTATAAAGCCAACGAGCAAATTTACGTTGTATTCTCTCTAACATGATAGTATACTTATTCTCATAAGGATTCCAGCCGCAGCTGCATACCCAGTTTACTCCGAACATACGCATTATACAAAGTTTTAGCCACCCTATATCGTCAAAGTCAGCAGCAGTCCTCATCACAAAACCCAAAGTCTTACTAGCCGACTTGCAAATGGATGTCATATGATTGTAAAATTTAATTTAGTATCTAATAATAAGCCCAAGTCAATTATGTCATATACTCTACCATAGGCGCGTCAAATAAGTTATAATTAATAATGATAGATTCGGTTTTAATGCAAAAGTAATAACCTTGCATTTAGTCTCATTAAGAGGAAGATGGTTCACTTTACTCCATTCCGATACCCTATCTATGTCCTGTTGAAGAGCCTGCATCAGCAGCACTGCCAATTCCCAAGCTTAATTTCAGATCATCTGCGAATAACAGCACTTCTGCAGATTTAACTTTGGTAGGCAAGTCATTTATAAAACTCAAGAACAGTGTTAGCCAAGAGTACTACCCTGACTCACACCAGATCTAGTAAAATAATAATCGGATTCGTAACCACTTACTCTAACGAATTGACGACGATTATCCAAATAGCTAGCAAAAAATTGAAGAAGCTTCGGAGTAAAACCCAACTTAGCTAGCTTCTGTAACAGTATGTCATTACTCACCAGGTCAAGCCTTCCTAAAGTCGAAATATGCGGCATCTACCTGTCTTCTAGAATCCATCTCTGTACATACATAGTCAACGTGTGTTATCAGGTTAGTATTCGTTGAGCGATTTTCCGAAAACCATGTTGACTGTCATGCAAATGTTATCTAACTGTTTACAATGTGAAAGTTCAATATGGTTTCAAATACCTTCGCCAGAACCGAAAGCACCGCTATAGGTCTAAAAGCAGAAATATCCTTTCCAGGTTCTCCTTGGGAACAGGAGTCACCCAGATATTTTCCACTGTTCTGATATTTAGCCTGTCAAGAGACAGATTAAAATGAATAAGAGCGGTGATCTTAGAACTGGCGCACAATCCTTGACAAGAAAAGCAGGAATGCGGTCAGGACCACCAGCGGATCGCGGCTTTAGGCGTTTTATTGCCAATCTAAAATCACCTCGTCTACATACCTGACTGAGATGGGCACCATATTAACTTGTAAATTAGCCGCACTTTCGGCATCGGCATAATTTAATAGGGCTTTTCATCATGAAATACAGAGCAAAAGTATTCAGCAAAGGCATTAGCCGCATCTTGACCTGATACTTTTACCCTTATAACTATATGTCTCCGTATGTCGTCTTTCTTTTTTATCACTTACATATTTCCAAAATAATACCGGATCATCAATTATGCTTTTCTGTATCAAGTTAAGATGCTGCTGATATGCTTTGTCAATCAAAATTTTAACCTCCATCGCAAAAGTTAAATAGTTCTTTGTTAAATAATTTTCCTTCTTGCTTAAATCTTCAGATGGAAATATTTTTTGATATTTTCTATGATCTCAGGCGGAACCATTTGGGATAGATATACTTACGATGATTTAGAAAAGCTTTTTATTTGGTACATATAAATTAATAATTTCATTCAATTTGTTGTTAAAAATTCTACGGCTGCATTTACGTCTGTAAAAGTCATTAAATCAGACCAATCTAATTCCGATAACGCTGCATACAGACCTGGAAAGTCCGCCTTACGCCAATTCCAATCAGCGATCCTATCCGAACTTCCATCTGGCGAAAATTGCAGCCTAGGCAAGGACTTACTGTATGAGAGGTTGATTTTGACTTCCAACGAAGGGTGATATTCATCTATTGGTAATGAGTGGATCCAATCCAGGCAACACCTCCAATTTTTTTGAAAGTATTCTATAGGATACATTTGAAAGTATTCTTGTATAGTATACATTTGTGCTGGAACAAAAAAAAATTAGCAGCTTAATGATGCTGTGTTTTGTATGGTGAGTGTAGAGAACCGAAGACCCTTTTTACTGGAATCGAGGCATTCCATCGCAGTCCTCACGTATCTTAGTCGTTACGATTGCGAATCAAAATGCATATGCATTTTCGCAATCGAGGACACATGTAGATGTCTATAGGCAACCACTTACCATCAGGTGGACTGTTTTTTTTTATAGGAGAGGGGCAAACGAGCATACGGCTCACCTGATGGTAAGTGACTACCGCCGCCCATGAACAACTGCAACACCATGGGGAATTGCAGATGCGTTGCTGGCCTTTTAAAAAGGAGTAAGCTCTTTTCTTGAAGGTCCCGAAGTCGTATCGGTCCGGAAAAATCACCGGTGGTAAATTATTCCACAGAGAGGTCTTACGCGGAAGAAAACTCCTAGTGAAATGTACAGTGGTGGACTGCCAAGCATCCAGATGATGTGGATGGTATCGGGAGTTTTGCCGCGATGTGAGTTCGTGAAATTTGGCGGCTGGGATTAATTCGAACAATTCCTCAGAGAACCCCTCGTGGTAAACGCGAAAGAAAATGCAAAGGGATGCAACATCTCTTCGCAGCGCCAGTGAATCGAGCCGATCGGAAAGGACTCGGTCGTCGACGATTCGAGCCGCTCTGCGTTGGATGCGGTCAAGTGGAAGGAGCTGGCACTGGGGAGCCCCAGCCCAGAGATGGGAACAGTATTCCATGTGAGGCCGAACCTGCGCCTTGTAAAGTTGCAGGCGGTATGCGGGCATGAAATACTGTCCCGCTCTGCTGAGCGCGCCAAGCTTTTTAGAGGCCAATTTGGCCTTCTCTTCCAAGTGACCACGAAACTGCACGTCACTCGATATGTTGACGCCGATGATTCCGATACTGGCTGAGGCGACAAGGGGAGTGCCTTGAAACTGAGGAGATACGACAAAGTGGTTCTTTTTAGCGGTAAACGCGCAAACTTGTGTCTTCTGAGGATTAAACTTGACTAGATTTAGTCGCCCCCAATCCGAGACTTTGTTCAGCAAAGACTCGACTTCAGACACAAGTTTGTTCCGGTACTCGGCGACGTTTTCCCGAGTTTTTGGTACTACGCCTAGGGAGTAGGAGTACCGGAAAAGACGCGTTAGAAGCGGTGTCAACTCCGGAGCACACGTCCTCAGCACAATTGGTGGTATTCCGTCAGGCCCACTCGACTTGTGGATGTCCAGGGAGAGGAGTGCTTTGCGAACCGAGCGCTGTGTGAACAGGACATCCGGCATGGAGCACTCACACCGCGGGATGGTCGGCGGTGTCCCCCCCCCCCCGTCATCGAGAGTCAAGTTGGACGCAAAGAAGAAAGAGCCTATTAGATCGGCTTTCTCCTTTGCGGCATGGGCCAGTGAGTCGTCCTCCCTGTGCAGAGATGGAAGAGATGGCTGACAGAAGTTTCCTTGGACAGCCTTGGCGAGAGACCAGAATGCACGGGTTCCCGAAGGAAGGCGAACTAGTTTCTCGCCAATTCTGCCTATGTGCTCTGACTTTGCCTTGGCAATAACTCTTTTGAAGGACCTGGAGGCGGAATTATATTTCTTTTTAAGGGCGCTGGTGTTTACATCCCGGGACGTTGATGCCTCAGCCCAGGCCCAGTAGCACTCCTGCTTGTAACGTGATGCTATTTTACAGGAGCGACTAAACCATGGCTGAGATCTGCCTCCGATGGGCATCACAGAAGATGGAATAAAAAGTTCCATACCCTGAAGTACCATATCAGCAACAGAATTAGCAACAACGTTGGGATCGTCCGGCGAGAAGCAAACCCGCCCCCAAAGGCAGGATGCAAAGAAAGAGCGCATCCACCGCACCACACTCCGGACTAGACAATGGTCCGAGGAGCCAAGAGGGGCGTCGACGGAGACCTGATATCTGTCTGGATGAGAGGTCAGCAGAAGGTCCAACAGGGAAGGTGCATGATCCTCCACATCTGGAATCCGCGTAGGCGAAGTAACCAGTTGTGTCACCCTATGCTAAGGCAAAATCATGAACAGATCTCCCCGCATGATCGGTTAAACGTGAACCGAGCTATTCGGCGTGGTGGGCGTTAAAATCGCCAAGGATCACGATCTCTGCGGATGGGACCTGTTGTAGCAAGGAATCTGTAGCCATTTGGACGTGTTCGATGAGTCCGTCTGTTTCGGCATTACCGCTATGGGACTTATAGATGCACCCGTAGACGCGCTGATGGTCGTCGCTGACTACGCGTAGACAAAGGATGGACCTTCAAGACTGCCGAGGCGTCGAAAACAGATGTCTCTCTGACGTTTACGCAAACTCCAGCCCGAGGCACAAAAGAGTGTTTCAATTTGTACCCCGGGTAGGAGGGATACGAAGTATCAGCCGGAGAGGACACCTGCGTCTCGGTTAGAAAGAGCAAGGCCGGTTTCGCCTTCTCGAGATGGTAGTGGACGGTGTTTGGGTTCGAGTGAAGTCCTCCCCTCCTGGGGTAGTCTTACATTTAATTCCGCTACCATGTTGGGGAGAAATTGAGCCTCCGGCCACCTACACTCACCAAATGAAACGCAGAAGCAGAGCTTCCACTTCACGCTGGTATTCTGTAAGGTCGTGGTATCACCCCGGCTCGAGCCTGCCCATACGTGCAACAGCAAAAGCTGCCGCGTGGCTCTACCACTGTTAAGACTGTGCTGTGTGCTCGTTTGTCACCTCGTGTGTGCTCGCTTATCCTATAAAAAATACTCACAATCGCAATCTGAAAAACTGTGGCACAGTTTGTCGGCAATGTTGTGTTCTGCTATTCATCGGAGGCCATGAGGTCTTTCTGGTCGACCTATAGTGCCTCTAACGAAACCCACCTAAAAATATTTTTTCTTACACCAACCCCACACAGCACTTTAATGTTTTATGTAAGTAAATAAAACTCAGTTTTTTAAGTTTTATTGTATTTTATTGCTTTAGATACCGACGAATAATGGGACACATAAGGTCGAAAATTGCGTACACGGAATTAAGATAATATAAGCAATTAATTAATAACAAAGGCGTCTGTTTTAATTTCTAAATGAACTTTTAAACAGCGCTCCGGTGGAGTCGTAAAAAATATTACCAAGTCAAATTTGAACCCTTTTACAGTGTTAAGATGCGCGTAGAGGCCTCATTAGGGCGACTGTTACACCGTCGCGTAATTGCTTTGCGCGATTTGGAATTATTATACAATCCTACCTACATATGATAAATAATTTAATATTATTATTGTAATAAATAATAATAAGCAAGAATACAATGGAGGTCTGTATTAAAATTTCCACTTTTTAAGGTATCTTAAGTTTGAACCTACTGTCTGCGTGAGTGAGTGTACGTACGTCTTATATTTTGAAAATAAATTTGCCAAACTCTTTTTTCTAAACATGCCGCATGGCTGCAATTAGTTCTATTTACTTATTATATTTTAAATATTAATTCAAAATACAATTGTTTTGGAACTTTCATTTTGTTTAAAGTAATTTGAATGATTCCTCCTTTCAATATTTATTCGTTACTTTAGTGCTGTTGATAGCGTTAGAGTAAAAATAATAGGATTACTAATATTGTAATTGACTATTTAAATTTTATTTCCTAGAGCATTAAACAATACTGATTTTTGCTAAAATTTGGCTCAATTTAATGTAAGAGATTCATGCCTAAACTAGACAACAAAACCTGTATTTCAGGTCTTTAAGACATCAGGTTTCCCATGCACAAAAGAGATGTTGTGTCTTTGCCACTCAAAAGAACCTCATTTTGATGAGGTAGTGGGCTAAATATGGTCTCTGAATCCAAAAAAATTATTTGTTACGTCGAACAAATAAATACAATTCTTAATTTCATTAAATTTAATTATTAATTTGTGGTCGACTTCAACCAACGAGCATTAATTACGGTACGGTGTAACGGTTACAAAATTAACCAGCTTCGTCACTCCGATTAGCATGCGAAGGGTTAAACTTGGTTTTACAGCGTTGTAAAGTTTACGGTTGTGGTGTTAGATGTTATCTGTAAGTGGCCATCTGTCATTTAAAGGGTTCTTCCTATTGAATAGCTGTCCATTGTATATGATTAATTTATGTAACTCAAAATAAATACTTAAGAAAAATTTTAACAAAATTCAGTATGTATGATTTTTCGCTTTTAATTTCACATTAATTTATATTCATCACGTCTTGATTACCGTGTAGTAGTGGTGGAGGAGATGTGTGGTGTAGAATGATTGGTCCAGATGGTCAGCAACGTTTTCTTAATAACATCAATAAAATAAAAAGCTGCGGTTGCCAACTCGCCTGCCAAACTTTTGATAGGCTGAATTGGTGCTCGTGTGTTTTAGTGCTTTGCCTAACCCATGGTCGTAGGGGACAAAATAAACAATAAAAATTAGTTGCATTTTCATTTCACATAGTGTTTGCTGTATTGGAAAAAATTCTGACTAAAGTATAACTTATATTTTGTTTGTCGATTACTTTAAATCCGCTCCCGAAAGAGGACTCTGAACAATGAGTTTTTACAAGCTACAAGTGGTAAAATTAAAAATTTTGTATAATCTACCTGAATATAAATTATTAAAGATAACTCAAAAATTAAAAATTATTAACTTGCTCAAATTTATACGGAACCATAAGAGAAGCATCAGCTTTTAAAAAATCATCAAAATCGGTTCACCTAGAAAAAAGTTCTGAGGTTAACACACGTAAAAAAATACAGTCGAATTGAGAACCTCCATTTTTTTGAAGTCGGTTGAAAAGGAGGTCTGCGACATGTCACGTTTATAGACTAACTTTTCTTACTAACTAACAAGCAGATAGAAATCATGGATAGACACAACAATCATTTTATATGATATAAAGATAAACTAGCGACTTTTTATTAGAGGTTTTACGATAAAATCGCTAAAAATATGATGCAATAATCTGATATAAAAATTAAACACAACCTTTCTAAGGGAACCTTGTTAAAAAGGCCTACATTAAAATATATCTATACTAGCGATTTGCCCCGTCTTCGCACGGGTGATATCTGGATTCTACTACAGCGCCACCTACCAGGTCCAACTATGCCTATAACCTTCGCGGAAGTGCAAGCAATAATATGTTGACAAAGTTTTACCGGAATTTGTATAACGGTATGGCAGCGCATAAAATACGAACAAACAAACATTAATTTTTATATATTAGATTAGATGAAAAGAAATAACTCTTACTCTGCATTTCAATTCGTTAAAATTGACATTTAAAAAATATTATTTTCATTTGACATTGTCTTTGTTTTTATTATAAAGCGAATTGTGACATGGCATTTTAAAAAAAACAACCTAAAGTTCCTAGCCAGTTCTTCTCTTAGAAGGTCTTGTTTTTGTAACCGGTGTAAATTTTGATGTTCTCAGTTTTAAACACGCTTAAATTAATTAAAAACATGGACTTTGTCTTTTAATTTGATTGCCAAATGCAGTATTAGAAGTCTTACATCATTGACGCTGCTTCTCGTAGCCAGTCACCATCAGGAGATCTTTTTAGTTTTTTTTAGTTGCATCTAAGTAATCCACGAGATAAAATGCGGTGATGGGCTCTAGTAGATTATAAAACATTTTAACGTTTGACAAAATAAATTTTGATTTTTAACGTCGAAAAATAAAGTTTTAATTTCATCCCAAACCGCCATCACATGTCATATTGTTTGTTTAGATAATATATAGAATAGCATATGTGATAGTTTCGTATATTTTTAACAATTTAGTGTTCTTTTGTACAAAGAAAAAATCTTCTAAATATTTTGACAAAGCCAGTGAAGTAAAAGTTAAAAAAAAAGAAATAAGTTAAAATGAAAATCAACCGCGGGAATTCAACTCTTACAAAAGCACCACAGATTATAAATAGCGGATAGTTCAATTTTTATAAAAAGTTAATCGATTTCGAAAAGTATCGATTACGATGCTCATGCGTCATTGAGTTACAGCCGGCCGGCTGTTTTGTGATTTTATCGTGGTATCTTATTACTTACTCATTTCCAAGAGATTATATAAATACAATGTTGACGTATGTTCCAATTTATACTAAAGAAGGAGAGGCAAACCTTTAGAATAATTGTACGCGAACCTATAGTACTAAGAGCAGAATGACTGTAATACGTTAAAAGTATAGTACTTAACCCTAAAAAGTAAATAAATAAGTGCATCTACCCTCGATTAAGAATTAAAATATAGATGAGGAGTATGATAGAATGCCTCGTTATTAGTAAAAAGGGACTCTACACTCACTATACGAAAAGCGGTGGCGTAAAATTGCTATTTTACGCTGTTATTTCGTGAGAACGTTGTTTTTCTCTCGGTTGAGCTAACCCATTTGTGTTGCAACCATAATATAGCTGCAGCGTGGCTCTACCATGATTAAAAAATACCAAAATACTTATAATTATTGTATAATATTCAATTTTCAATAAAATTACGTCCCAGTAGGAAAATATTTTAATGGTTCCTGTATTTTAAAGTCCAAATTTTGACATTATCTCCACGTTTTAAAGTCTGTTGAGTCGGATGCTATAATTTTAGGAGAGTGTACGAGATATAAGTTCGTGGTTAATTTCTTATTTCATATTCTAGGTTACCTATTTTTGTCACTTGGTCCTTGGAAGTTTGTAGTGTGGTCCTGCCGCATCACAGTTATTTAAATTCATTCATTCATCACATTATCATCGCTTGTTATCGTATAAAAGGTCAACTATACTTATAAGCTCAAGTATAAAAGTTGAACTTCTGTGCGACTTTATTATATAGCGTTTTGTAAGTAACAAAACTGAGCTATATTTCCATAGCACTGCTTATTGCAAAACGCCACTATTATCACGTAGGCATTAACATAATTTGTTGGCCCATTTAGTTTTAACCTTTTATAATTTGTCTTTTGTTATGGCTCATGGTTTCCGCTGACATAACGTTTGGGAATTTGGGTCGGTATATGTCATTTGGTATATCATATTAGGATAGTCTTTCGCGTCCACTTGGTCATTTCACTAATTGTTTTAGTCATATTTCGTTAATAACTATCAAGGGATGTAATAAATTGTAACGCAATAATTTTTAAAGTAATAATTTTTTCAAATAGGTTAACCTATTTAAAATGAACTTTTTACTTTTAATAAAGTCGCGTTCAGTAAAAGTATTAGGGGCTATAAAGCGCTCGCTAGGATTATATTATATTACATTTTAATCTCCTAATGTTAGAATAGAATGAAATAGAATGTAAAAATCATTTATTGGGCATAAGAGAGCGCTTTGTGTCGAATATTTGTGTTCTGTTTAGGCTTTGCGGGAAAGAAATCCCTCTTTTTTTCGGCTTTTGGCAATATAAGTATAATTCAAAATGGCGACCATTTATGTTAAAAGTTTCGATTTCTAGCTAATTGCTTTGCAAAATATTTACCGAACATACAAACAAACAAAGAGACAGACAAAATTGAATTAAAAAAAAAAAAAAAACTAAACCCAAAAAAGATTTTTAATCTGTTAATGACCGATACAATGGTCATTTCCCGCCGTATTTCGTATCAAAATTATTGTTAATTGGAAGCCGTACATTTGCCGGCGGGCGGATAACCAACGCTGCAATCGAAACTGCCTTTTTTAATCAATTTATGTGTTCAATCCATTCAAAAGCAGTAATTGGAGTTATGAAAACGGGAATGACAAAACGAATGCTCATTGATTCTTTTTTTTTTATAAAAATGACAAAGGAACTTTCAATCCACCTTATGCAGCCGTTAAGCCGTTAATGCAGTTCATGAACACCTGCAACCAACTTCAAACATAAAGTCTACAGAGGCGTTGTTACCTTCGAGGGCTAAGATGGAATGCCTTACAGCCTGAGCTCATATTGGTTTTGTTTACCTTCAGACCGTAATACAGCTGTGAACGCACTGCTGCTTGATATAGGTAGGTAAGAGGGTGGTACCTACCCAGACGCACTGCTAGGCACAAAAGGAGTCCTCCAATGAGGGCTAATAATTTTCTGCTCACCAGATGTCGCTAGTTGACACTGAGGTAAAGTTTTTTGTTACACAATGTAAGTTAATTGTGAAGTTATTTTTTAATGAAAGTTTATCAGTTTCTAGACTATTATATTAATACACAAAACAATGCGTCAGTGGTTTGCTCTTTAATTTTTTGCACATTATAACTTTTTTTTTAATTTTTCTACTTTTATGAATATCTGTGGTTTGGTTTATTTATTTTTAATGTTATTAATATAAAATATAGCTAATAGTACAGAAAGAAACAATAACTTTTACGTTTTCCGAAAAAATTAACTTCCCCGCTATGAAATCTGTCAAATACCTCACTTTCTAGTGGCGCCGCCCTGGTGGCAGAACAAGTTGTGTCATTAGTATGGCTTTGTTCATGATATTAAATAATAACAAGTGGTAAAATTAAAATTTTTATACAATCGACTTCAATATAAATTATTAAGGATAACTCAAAAACTACTTGTCAGAACTTGATCAAATTATATGGGATCAGATGAGAAGCACCAGCTTTCAAATAAAAAAGAATCATCAAAATTGGTTCACCAAGAAAAAAGTTCTGAGGTAACACACATAAAAAATGCAGTTGAACCTTCTCCTTTTTTGAAGCCGGTTAAAAAAAGAGTGAGATTATCCAATTAAACGGCAGTCATAAAACAGTTGCACTGTAGCTCTTTCAAGTAGCCTCTAAAAATTAACACCTTGTATCGAAAATTGATATTTTGAATCTTACGTACCTAAATGCGTTTAAGTTATTTTCAATATTTTTGTAATTAACGCTACGATAACTCTAAAAACCTAAATATATTTTTTAACGCTAGATTAGAACACAAAAATTATTCTTCTTTTCAAGTGTTTTTTAAGTTTTTTACGTGGTAGAGCCATGCTGCAGCTATATTATGGTTGTAGCACGAATGGGTCGGCTCGACCGGGGAAGGACCACGCTCTCACAGAATACCAGCGTAAAATAGCAGCCTAACGTTGCTGTGTTTCGTATGGTGAGTGTAGAGAACCGGAGACCCTTTTTACTGGAAACGAGGCATTCCATCTTAGTCCTCACGGGTGACAACGCATCTGCATTTTGATTCGTAATCGAGAATAGATGTAGATGTCTATAGGCCACATCAATCACTTACCATCAGGTGGACTGTGTGCTCGTTTGTTACCCTTATCCTATATAAAAAAGTGTACTAACCAGTTAACCTTGAACGTCAACTTTATTGTAGCCACCATGTTTATAGCGCTCATTATAATATGGTATTGTAGCAGTAACGTTTCAGTAAACCACGCCCTAAGACGTTTAACGTTATTTATAATTCAGCATCCTTAAGTGCGTTATTGTTCTTAGCCTTATTTAGGGGTGTCCCGCGGGCATTAGAACAATATTAAGAGGGTTCCGCACTCCCCTCTATTATTCTCTGCCGTGAATAAGTAATGGGAATTATGTGCTCAAGCTGCTGGGGAAGTATTTAAGGTTTCTGATAAATCGTATCAAGCGAGATTCTTAAGGTTTTTATTTTACGGAAAGGTAAGGAAATCAAAACAGTATTTTAAAGTTAAAGTTACAGCCTATATACGTCCCACTGCTGGTCACAGGCCATCTCTCATTTCTGAGAGGGTTTTAGTGCAAGGAAATGTCTGTCGATGCCCCAATGCTTGTTGGCGAACTTCACATGTCTTCGAAATATTTTTTTTCTTATTTATCAGACATGGAGGACACACGATGTTTTCCTTCACCGCCGAACTCGTGGTAAATCAGCATTTAAAATTGCAACTAACAATTTCATTGGTGCCGGCGGGGATCGAACCCGGGTTGCTCGCGTACTGTGAAATTTACAGCGAGCGCTAACCATTTTTAATAGTCTCTAACAGTATTTTGCCTGAGTCTAATTTTCATACGTCAAAGATGCGAAACGTATGGTGATGCTATCGATTCAGTCTGTCGAATCAAAACAATAAGCGAGGCTTATGCCGAAAAGTGAACTTTTACAAGATCAAATCTTTTCAGAAGTAATATGCTAATGAACATGTAATGGCGGTGTAAGAATATCCATTACCCCATATCACTCCATGGGTGTCGTAAGCGACGATAGAAGAAATAAAACCAAGAGATGGGCTGCAGCGTCTTCCTAATAACAACTAAAAAATAAAAACTGCGTCTATGGTATAGGTCTATGGTCTATTGTCTATGATCATCAGTGCACTTTAGATAGGCAGTAACGATAATTTTACGAATATATAAAATGTTTGTCCTTGCAGATTACCATACAATGAAGAGCTAATACCAGAATGGATTCACCGGTCTCCTCGCAAGATAATGATATCGAAGTGAACGTGGTCTCCGGAGCGAGCAGTCCGGATATAACATCGTCACCAACGCGGAAAGAACAGAAGAGTCCGTTCTATGAATTGAAGAAGGACAAAGAAGAAAAGGCCACAGGCAGCGCGCCGTACACCAGTTTCTCAATTAGTTCAATTCTAAACAGAACAGAACCTAGAAGAGAGTCGAATGTTCTCGAAGCAGCGTTAGCCGCCAACCATTTCGGTTCAAATGATGCAATGTTGTCAAGGTCAGCAATTCATTTTTCTATCGTTTATGTTATCATTATTAGTAGAACGGTGTGGTGTTTTTTTATAGAATAAGGATGACAAACGAGCAGACAGTCCACCTGATGATAAGTGGATGCTGTGGCCCATAGACATCTACATTTTTATCCTCGATTAATCTCTCTTGAAAAAACTCGTATGGAGGCGGCATAAGAGAAAATACCAGAAAAATCTTATGGTTTCCGATATAACCATCTCGTTGAAACCAGACCTAAAATATCCAGCTCAGTCATGGGCAGCAACGTCAAAGGTACGAGACGTCTGGTACTGCGATAGTCATTCCGCCTACCAAGCGTGAGGAACAAGGTAAATCCTCCTACAGTGGGAGATGTCACTATCTAGCAGTGGGAATTTTACGGGCTTCTTTTGTAGAATAAGGGTGACAAACGAGCACACAGTCCACCTGATGTTAAGTGCATGCTGTGGAACATCTACATCTATACTTGATTAAGAATCAAAATGCATGCAATGCGATTTCGAAAAAAGGACCTTCGGTTCTCTACACTCAAAATACAAAACACAGCAGCATTCAGCTGCAGTTTTACGCTGCTATTCTGTGAGAGCGTGGTCCTACCCCGGTCGAGCCGACCCATTCGTGCTACAGCCAAAATATAGCTGCAGCGTGGCTCTACCACGCATTAAAAGAGGCATAGGCAACATTTAAATACAAATAAGAAGTGAAGTTGCCACTACTGGGCACAAGCTTTTATTACTTAAACGGAATATAAAACGCGAAGAGTTGAATTTATCCTCGATATATTTGGATTTATCATTAAAATAAAGGGGAATAAAAGTAAACGCAAGTAAGACGAAAGTAATAGTTTTAAAAATATAATGGAATTGGGAGTTGGTTGAGCAAGTAGAATTTATGGTGTGTTAAGCAGAGTATGATTGACATGACAAGGATATAGAACGAAGATTTAGAATAGGACACAGAGTAAATGGGCAAATACTGGCATACTGGCAATTGGCATAGAATGATCAAAATTATGTGATATTTGTTTAATATATCAATTTTAGCGAATACTATACAGTTATATTATAATAACTGCCCTTTAACAAGCTATATTTGCATGCCATTAAGGCATCAATATAATTTTTCGTAAGATTTTTGTCTGTCTGTCTGTCCGGGCTAATCTTTGAAATAGCTTAACCGATTGTGATGAAACTTCACGAAAAGATAGAAAACAATACCAGGAGTGATCACAGGTATATTTTGTCTGAAAATCTTGGAGAATTTTTTATATGGTTAAATTGGCAAAGTAAATGGTCATTTATAATAATTTAAAAAAAAATTGACGGTACATTAGAGATCGCACCCAGGCGAATCCGGAGTTAGCTAGTACTATGCTAAATATTAAATAATAAGGTATTTTTCGAATTTCATCCATAATCCGTAAATTTAGTTTTATGCAATGAGATTAACCTAAAAAGTACTATATTTGTAGCATTAAAATCTTCTTAAGCTATAGATAATAAATTCATGCGATCACTGGCTGCGGATTATTTTAAACGGGGTCCGATCGATCAGCTAGATTAAGCTCCGCGCCGACCGCGGCGGTCTGCTCCGATCTGAGCCAAGCATTATTCCATTGACGGCGGTTTGCTAACATAAGTGGCCTCTCCGCTGTATTACTCGAAAACTTTCCCAACTTTAACCCAAAGCAGTTAATGCTCATTGGGCGGTTGTAGCTGATAATTGCCCATTTATTATCTATAAATATAAATTGAATTGAAGCGTCTGTCTGTGTACGATTCTCGTACATAAAACGGAACGATGTTTTTTGTTATTTAGCAACATTCGTATTTCTGTAACCTACTTCTTAACTTTTTAGGGTTCCGTACCCGAAGGGTAACCAACGGGACCCTATTACTAAGCCTCCGCTGTCCATCCGTCCGTCCGTCTGTCTTTCAGCGGGCTGTATCTCATGATCCGTAATAGGTAGACAGTTGAAATTTTCACATAATGTGTTTTTCTGTCGCCACTATAACAACGAATAATAAAAAATACAAAAATTTTAAGGGGGCTCCCCTACTAGAAACGTGTGTGATGGTACGGAACCCTTCATGCGCGAGTCCGACTCGCACTTGGCCGGTTTTTTTGCATTACTTTGATGGAGGTACTTGCTTGAACGTGCTAACTTGTAACCACAACTATTGTGCGAAATTATTAATTGCACAGTGTGCAATAAGTTTAAAATTATTTGTCCGTTCAATTTGCTTGTGTGTCATTAAAACTAGGCACTTAACAGTATAATATTGAAATAGCTGTCTTCTAATAAGTTAAGAGAGTTATTTGCATGGCATTAAGATATAAACAACCATTTTTAAAATGTGCCTCCGAGCTTATCTTTGGAATGGCTGAACCGATTGTATACAAACTTAACGAATAGATAGAGATAAATGCCAGGTTATACTAGGCTATATTTTATACGAAAGACTTGAAGTTTTTTTTCTGAAAAAAACAAAAAATTTATAAAATAGTTTTTCACTTTCTTCAATCTGAATAAGGTCACAGTAATAGATCCTATCACGGCGAAGCAGGCGGGTTGCTAGTTATTAATATATTATCGTTTTAACATGATATTTTTTACCACAAAAGCAGTGATTTATTATATGATACACTTTAGATGTCTAAGTACATTTAACTTGTTAGTCTAGTGTTAGTGTGGTTAGCTATTCTTCTAGGATGTGGATCTCTGCTTGGGTGAAGGCCTCTTCCTCCTCCTTCTATAATTCTTTGACTTCCCTAGGGTCATCCAGTCTCACCCTGCTTTTGCAACGATATCATCAGCTCACCGTTTAGCTAGTGTGCCGACATTTCTTTTACCTAACGCTCCTCTCCAAAGTGTTGTTTTTATGGTCCGTATATCGTCTGTGAACCTCGAGATATAGCTGGTCGATTGCCGTTTTAGTTTTATTTCAAAGCTTGTGTTTAAGCATCTTTTTTTTTTCTTTCTCTGATAATTACTGATATATTTTCTTTTTCCTTTTAGATATGCGTGTCATTTGACGTAGCTTTGGAAAAACATTTATTCAAAACAGTATTTGTATTGAAGACTGAAAAATATAAGGGTGTTACCAGACCAATCGATCGATGGCATCGATCGATGGTAGAATGGATTAGTCGACGTATTATTATTCCCTTGATTATTCGGGAACCCGCCCCGCTCCACCGACCGCTATTTAAAATGTCGTCTAGATGAATTTCAGCTATCTCTGGCCTTAAAAAACGGTCGCATCCAGTTTGCGTTTGCGTCTCCGTAATAATAATACGAGCAAGAGCATAATGGCCAACATTAACGTGTTCTCTTCTGAATACATTTTGAAAGATACTGATGATGAGCCCACCAGCACATCGATTAATTGTCGATCGACGTCGATCGATAATTGGACAACGTTTTATCGACCAATATCCGTCGATCAGCTAAAGCTACCACACTAATCGATCGAAATCGACGTCGATCAATGGCATCGGTCAACGATAGATCGATTGGTGTGGTAACACCCTAAGGACAAATGTTTAGAGCAGTAAAATACTGCTAAAACACAGATATTAAATTCTGTGGAATACCTACATATATCGGCGACGGAAGTTAGGGTCAAAGTTGCAAAACAACTGGTGCTACGAACGTCCACAAGCTTGCCAAATTGACGATTAAGGAATATCCTTCATAAAACGGGAGAAGCCGATTTCCAGCAGTAGAATTCTACGTGCTGATGAAGTAGAAGAAGTATATGAAAACTTTTTCTCTGGCTTTTTCTTTGCTTTACCTGATGCAGACTCATGGAAGAGTCACTGAACAACGACTGATGGCCGAAAATACATCCAGAAACGAACTAAGAACCCAAGTCTTACAAAATAGTTAGGGAGGGTAAATCTTCAAAGAAATGTAGGCAGCCGTATCGCTCAGGTATGGAGAAGGCTATGCTAGGATTTTCTCTGCGTCCGTAATTGAATCCGTAACGATGATGTCTGCAGTAGAACCAGAGTTGACTGCCTCGTTGGTCTAGTGTTCGTTAACGCGGTTGCTGTTCATGACGTCCTGGGTCTGAATCCCGGTTCGGGACAAAATCAGTTATTGGGTTTTTTTGTCAAATAATTCTCAGTAGCAGCTCGGAGTCAGGAAATTGGCGGTGTTTTCACCCCTGTGCCTCGAAAAGTACGTAAAGCCGTTAGTCTTGCGTCCGATTTCTCTCCAGTTGTGTCGGATAACCGTCCCATCGGACTGTGAGAGTGAGGGAATAGAGTGCACCTGTGCTTGCGCATACACTTGGACATTGTAATGCTGACATGCGCAGATGACTAGTCTCCGTTTAGGCTGGCCAACGTCGGAATTCGGTCTGGAGGAAATTATTATTAGAACCTGGGTATCCGACATAGCCCAACGAATCAGTAAGCTGAAGTGGCAATGGGCTGGCCATATAGCTCAAAGAACTGAAAATCGATGGGGATGAAAGGTTCTCGAGGTTAGCTTACCGGACAAACGAAATGGAGGGCTGTGCCCCCCTAGACGGAGTAAGGACCTGGGAAGACATACAGATAAAGGTGTCTATGGACCTAGTGGTATTACCTCGAGGAAGTCTATCATCAGCAGTGGAGTTGTGAAGGGCTGTAACGATGATGATGATGTCATAATGGTGCATTCATGAAAAGCCCTATGTCTAGCTTAGGACTTGAAAAAATGATAATGATTTTTTTTTATTGAAGTGAACACAGCCCACCTTGATATCAGCGGCTATTGGATACTTGCAACCAGCTAAGAGTATAGAAGGCTACAGATGCGTTGTCACTTCTATGGACTAAGATGGAATGCCTTCAGACCGGAACACCCATATTTTTATAGTTAAACATGGTCGCTGCTCTTTGAACTCTGTCTAACCCCTCGGGGATTATAGGTGAGAAGACATCTTTGTATAAAGTGACTATAGCTTCATATATACCTATCGTCCCAAATAGTGTGAGAAATCAAATGAAACCACATCTTAATCCCATAAACTAGGCCCTTTGTAATAAACAAAATAAAAACAAAACCTTAGCATCTATCAGTTTACCCATTTAATCCCTGAAAGGAAACATCATTACCCGTCCTAATCAAGTCGGAGCTTACAAGCAGTTTCCCCTTTACGGGGCGAAACGACCCTTTTATCTGGCAACATCGCGCGTAAAACCCAAAGAAGCCAGTAACCGTAAATGGCGGCCAACAAATTGGGGAATGGCCGGCTGTCTTGTCGGACACGGCGGACATCTTGACATTTCATTTATTATTATTATTCCGACGAATGTTGATGTGTCACTTAGTTCTAGCCTTTACAAACTGAATAGAAAATCTTTGCGTATTTCATTGTTAAGTTACTTACGTATTTCAATTTTTTAAATAAAGTTAGACATAATTTATTTCATTTAAAAGTTATAGCCTTTATATGTCCCACTGTTGGGTACAGGCTGCCTCTCATTTATGGGAGGTTTATTGAGCAACGAGGGCTAATAATTTTCCGCTCACCAGATGTCGCTAGTTGGAACTGAGGTGAAGTTATTTCTTGAACAATGTTAATTTATTTGAGAAGTTGCGTTTTAAAATAAAGTTTATATGAAAAAATTAAAATTATTATATAGTGCAGTGCTAATGCTGAATGCTGCCTGCGATTCCTCGCTTAATTTCCATTACGTGGCTTTGGGGCGAAAAAAGAACCAGTTCTCTATCACCGGCGATGATTACCTGTTTCTTAAGAAATTTTCACCCCGCGCGGACCCCACGGACCGATAGTCTTTACAGCAAATGACGCAAATATATACCTCTAGTCATTTCCCAAAGACTTATATTTGCGCCATTTACTCAGTTCAGCCGCCTCTGGTGTCTCCAGAGTCTCCCTTTAAACGAGGTACCCCTGAGATCTAAGGCTCCCAAAGTGTCTACGCCCGTAGGGTTCTACGAGACACAAGGGCTTACTCTTACCTCCCAATGTACCAAACTCATACCATCAGGTCTCCTAGTATTTTCTCTAAATATTCCTCATGGCTCTGAAACCGGAGGAACATTGATAGAGACAAGACCTCTTCGGATAACGTCGTTCAGAGAGCCGTGACGGGGAAATCTACTAGCACTTTTGTATTTAACAAAACGTCTGCCTATAAAACACCTTGTCTTTGTAAATCTTTAAAAGTTTACTCAAAATGTTAAAGAACAATCGAGTCTTCATTTCCATCCACCCTAAAATTGCTTAATTACGCCTACAGTGACGCCCGACATTTTGTACGATGTAAACGATCTGTCATTGCGCGGCCATCTTGTAGACATTTTAACTTTTTCTTTTTTTATTCGTTACACCGCTCTCGTTGTTGCGTTTTCAACGGCTAATTAGGTAATCTTAGAATTAAAATACACAATAATTTCTCAACGCTGTGATTAAATGCTTAAAAGAATTAGGGGAACTGAGCGTAGGGTAAAAAAATGACTCGCAGAAAATGTTTTTCTCTTTTGATTAATTAGAGACGTTTTAAATAGAGTCTTTGTTGAAAAGGTTGTTATCGTTAAATAATATTGTAAAGCCAGCTAGTTCGATAGCGATGACTTTATAACATTATTATTTTCTACTATTTTATAATATTCTCTTTAAAGATAAGTCAATAATATGTTTTAAAATAAATGTTGACGTAGCAGCGGGAACCTTATTCGGTAAACGTACAATAAATTTCCAGATTTTTATTATTTTTCTTTCTTTTACTATCCGTCAACTGTATATTCAAATATCATAGTTAGTATTGTTTAGTTAGAGAAAAAAATGGCTAATCCCCCCATCCATACAAGTGATTAGTTACAATTTAAAAAGTTAAATCAATTTCTACAACGACAAATGCCCTTGTAGGTCATGAAAATATTACTATCCTACTGATTTGGCTCAATGTATTACACATTGAGCAAAAGGCCGTGAAATTGCTATCCTATTTGTTTTGCTCAATGTGGAAAATGCTGCTATCCTGTTTATTTTGCTCAATGTATGACACACTGATGATCAGACTAACTCTATTACCATAATGTGGAAGGGATTAAATAATGTCTATAAAAAGGAAAATCCAGAAAATTGGATCGTATTCAGCGCAGAGCGGTTCAAATCATCGGCGACTGAGCTTTTTCCGATCGGCTTGACTCACTGGCGCTGCGAAGAGATGTTGCATCTCTTTGCTTATTCTATCGCATCCACCACGGAGAGTGCTCCGAGGAATTGTTCGGACTAATTTAAGCCGCTCAATTTCACCATCGCACATTGCGACAAAACTCGAAATACAATCCATACAATCTGGATGATTGGCGGTCCACCACTGTGCGATTTACAAGAAGTTTCCTTCCTTGCATATATCATAGCATCCACTTACCATCAGGTGGATTGTGTACTC
Organism: Parnassius orleans; assembly: GCA_029286625.1. Lineage (NCBI taxonomy): Eukaryota > Metazoa > Arthropoda > Insecta > Lepidoptera > Papilionidae > Parnassius > Parnassius orleans. Next base: position 2,345,330 of record JAGSMP010000089.1, read on the forward strand.
GTTTTTCATCCTTATTCTAAAAAAAAAATCTGTTGTTAATTTTTTTTTACTATAATCTTTGTTAAATATTTTAATCTATGTTTTTAATCGTAATGAGTTTTTAAATAATGTTAAAGTTGTATTCATAACGAAATTGAAATATTTTTTCAAATTGAACGCTTTCTTTGGTAAACACCCTTTTACACAGCCACTGGATATTAATTCTAAAGAGCTTTAAGATTCACCCCAAATCTTAGCGGTGAGTTTTAGGACGGTGCAATAGAGCTACTTTGCCCCCTCGTAAATATAAATAATTAAGGGTTGGGTGTTGAAGTGATGAGAGTTAGCGGAATAGATGCAAAAACTGTAAATATATCAGATTGAATAATATATTCAAATAATTAATTAAATTGATATTAAATTAAATTAAAGTAAAGGTTATCATTATGAATAAATGAATGATTTATTCGTTATACACAACATAACGGACACATACAAAAAACAATACAAAAAAAAACTCCACTCAGCATTACTATTGCAGGGTTGCCACGCTCACAGCGATGTTATTCTGTCGGTGACTCATAATGAGGGCTAATAATCTTATACTCACCAAATGTCATCATCATTGAAAAGCCATTTTCATTTAGTTGCCATTTAGTTGCGAGTTTTTTTGGTTTCTAGTGTATGAATATATACAAAACAATGCCTCAGTGCCGCATTTTTTTTACACATTTTTAACTTTTCTTCATTCTACTTTTAGGAATATCCGTAGTTTGGCTATTGGTCTATCCATTTCTAATCTAATTCATATAAAATATAGCTAATATTTCAGAAAGAAACATTTAACCTCTACACTTTTCCAACAAATTAAGTTTCACCTCATTCGTAAGTGGCGCCGGCTGCGTCGTAAGTGGTGGCAGAAAAAGTCGTGGATGCCCTTTTTGCCAAGCAGTTGTCGGACATATTTCTGTTACCATAGTTAATTAATAAAATGTGGAAAATTTTAATATCAAAATAAAATCTACTAACCCTATAACAAATTTAAATATGGATTAAAAATAAAGAAATTAATAGAAATAAATCAAACAATGATAATAGTATGTAATAGGTTTAATATTTATATTAAAAAATAATATTCAAGTCTATAGGCACATTATTATCATTATTAATTGTTTTGTTCTGTCCCCACTATCCGTTGAAATTACCATTATCCGCAGAAATTGTAGTTGTTTTATGAATTATTTGCAAATCCTGAAGATCCTGGCAAGGATAATGAGAAAAACTATTTAAATTATTACATTGTCATCGATCCTTGATAAGCTGTGCGAAGTTTCAAATCAAGCCGACGTTTTGAAGGGGATGAAAATCACATTCAAAAATTCCGTTACATAGATACATACATATCAAGTAATAAAAGCGTGTAAATAAAAAAATTAAATAAATTACCCCTACGCTCTACTCCTAACAAGCCCTTTTACTCGCAAGATGCGAAGAATGCTAATTTCACTTTAGCGATAAAAACTGTACATCTTTGGAAAATTTTACTCGTGTGAATTTTCTTCGGCGCGATAGTAACTGCCCTAGCATAAACAAATTGACATCTGTCAGATGTACGAGTCAAATAATTTATCAATAGAATACAATAGAATAGAATAATTTTTATTCTATATAGATTATTACATAATACTTATTGAAAGTCATTTTTTTTATTTACCACATACGAAATTACGGATCCATTATAATATCTTTGAGATTAATGATGAAATATTCAAAAGCTACCTAGTTCTAAGATGTCGTTAAATCACTTGATGTTACAGTCACTTTGACTTAAAGTGATAGCGACAGCACGAGACTTAACGGCATCTTAAAATTGAGCAGCGTTTGAGTATTTGGGCATTAGTCTATAAAATACGAGTATATAACTTTCAACACTTATTTTATATTGCATAAATTACTTTTTTAAAACTACTTTTGCAAGTTTAAGCACATGCTTTAGCAGTTGTTATCAAAAGCAATTAAAAATAAACTAAATTTTATTATTAGGTATTTGCTATCCGCGCCGCTTATAGCCTTATACCATACACTCAAGATTCGAGTTTATGTACTTGACTTGTTTAGGGGAACCATCCACGTACTTATCTATTTAAGTAACTTGATATGTGCTGTGATTTTTATGCTTTTAAAATACCTGAGGTTTTATATCTTAACTTTTTAATGGAACAGCGGATTTAAATTTAGATTCACATTTTTCGAACCATTATAAATGGATTGAAAAGGCTCGTTGGAGTTTTGGCGGGAGATTGACCGCCGGTGGATTGCTGTTTGGCGAAAACACATCGTTTAAATAATGGTTTGAAGTGGATTTTCATAATTAAAGCCATGTGATCATGTGTATTAAATGTCTGCGAGTGTGAACTATTAGAGCCATGCTGCAGCTATATTAATAGCATAGTTGTAGCACGAATGGGTCGGCTCGACCGGGGAAGGACCACGCTCTCACAGAATACTAGCGTAAAATAGCAGCTTAATGCTGCTGTGTTTCGTATGGTGAGTGTAGAGAACCGGAGACCCTTTTTACTGGAAACGAGGCATTCCATCTTAGTCCTCACGGGTGACAGCGCATTTGCATTTTGATTCGTAATCGAGGATAGATGTAGATGCCTATGGGCCACAGCATCCACTTACCATCAGGTGGACTGTGTGCTCGTTTGTCACCCGTATTCTATAAAAAAAAGCCCACCTGACGATAAGTGGATGCTGTGGCCCATAGAAATCTATCCTCGATTAAGAATTAAAATGCAGATGCGTTGCTGGTGAATTGACAGTCCCGAACACGATCACAGTGTCAGACGTCTCGCACCTTTGACGCTGATGTCCGTCGCTAGGAATTTTACGTTATCTACCGACTTCAAAAAGGAGAAGGTACTCAATTCGACTGTATGTTTTTTTTATGTGTGTTACCTCATAACTTATTTCTGGGTGAACCGATTTCGATGATTCTTTTTTTATTTGAAAGCTGGTGCTTTTCATGTCAAGATCAAGGTTTTTGAGTTAACATTTTGACCAACAGTTTTTGAGTTATTCTTAATAATTTATATTGAAGTCGGTTGTACAAATTTTTTAATTTTTAATTATTTTTCAACTATAATTGCTTTAATTATCATGCTTTTATAAAACAAGGGTTACAAACGAGCACACTGTCCACCTGATGGTAAGTGGATACTGTGGCTCATAGAAATCTACATTTATCCTCGATTAAGAATCAATATGCAGATGAGTTGTCACCCATGAGTACTAAGATGGAATGCCTCGTATCCAGTAAAAAGCTGAATGCGGTTCTCTAAAATCACCGTACGAAACACAGCATCAAGCTGCTATTTTACGCTGATATTCTGTGTGAGCGTGGTCCTCCTCCGGATGAGCCGACCCGTTCGTGCTACAATCATAATATAGCTGCAACGTGACTCTACCACGTAAAAATGTTTTCATATTTAATTGTACATCATATTATAATTGGGTTTGTGATTGTGTAAGCGATGGGCTATCCAACTATCACTTTTCTCAGGGGTGACAATGTATTAACACTTTGGATTTAATGGAGGCTAAATCGAGATAGAGATTTTATCGAGGTGGATGTTTATGGGGCACAGCATCAATTTACCATCAGGTGGACTACGTGCTCGTTTAACTCTTATACTATAGCTGGGTTTCTTGCTGGTTCTTCCCAGGACAGAGGTTTTTTTCGAACCAGTGGTAAAGTAAAAATTACTTTCAATAAGAATTACACATGTAATCTATATTGAATAAAAAATTATTCTATTCTATCCTATTCTATAAAAATATGATGTAATTCAATTTTTCAATTTCAATTCAATTTAATGTATGCTCACAAAAACAAAGGTTGTTTTAGTGAAAAAAGTGATATACACTCTGTAAACACTAGGAACAAACACAAGCTAGTGGATACCAGTTTCTCGAATCCACAGAGTCAGTAATTCATTATTTGGGCAATGTATACGCTATTACAACAGAGTCCAAGAAAATAAACAAGGTCTCTCTATTACCAAGTTTAAATATTTAATTAAACTAAAACTGTATAAAGAGGGTTATTATAATATAAATGAATGCACGGTTGATAATGACCCCTGGAAATAAAGTGGTCGCTTCCAAGCTGTTTTTAAAATAAATTTTGTAAATAATTTGTAACCATTTAAACTGTAAAATTTATAAAAAAAGTCCCGTTGGGTTTCTTGCTGGTTCTTCCCAGGACAGAGTTTTTTTCGAACCTGTGGTAAAGTAAAAAAATTACTTTCAATAAGAATTACTTGTAATCAATATTGAATAAAAATTATTCTATTCTATTCTAAACGAACAAAGTTATAATGCTCTATATAGTTAATTATATTTATAAATAAAATACATAAGGTGAAGTACAAAGTACAAACACTGTTTTAGAATTGTCGTATTGTACAAAGATTTATTCCGTTTCACCTAAGTACAAATGAATAGAACAATTTGTAGAATTGTGAAAGCGTTTTCTTTAGCAAAGGGACTATTTTACGATACAACGACATTTAAGCGTTAAAAGCTTTCTAGACTAGAAAAATTGCTGTTAGTCGCTACGGTGAAACCTGGGAGATAAGTGAAAAGATAGCTTCGAGACGCTTTTAAACGCGTCCGAGGCTACCTCCCTGTCTGTTAAGCCAACAAAAGACACCCGTGTCGTTTTCACGAACAACGGATACAAGTAAACACTTTATAACATAAAAGAAAAGTACAAACGCCATTATTAGTGAGAAGAGCGGAGTGTCAGGCGGACGCGCCGCGAGTGAAAGAGCTTGCGGGTGACGCGCATCGATTTTTATACCCTCTAGGGAGGCGGGGTCCTGAGTGAGCCAATCAGAGCGCGGTGAGCCGACCAATCACGCCGCGGATTCTTCCTTTCCGCTTTTAAAGGAAGTAGTACTTTATCGTGTAATGGAATTTGAGTTTGGAACTTCTCAGCGGGGATTAAATGCGGGACCAATGCAAATTGGTAATGCGGCTGAGATTTTTTGTACCTTTATTGACTTTTGTAGCTCTTTAGAGTTATGCATTGGTTTTTGACGTATACTGCCTTATAACATGATAGCTGTTGATTATTTTTATAAGATTTATTACCGTGATATTTTTTTCCTGAAAAGCTTTTTGATTCATTAAAGTAAATAAATATGCCTCAGTTTATATGTACGAGTTGTATTTGACACACACACACACAGACACGTTGCTGGTCATTGCAAAATATCACCCATGCTTGTGCCTAGTTAAGATCCTAGTTAATTCTAGTTGAGATTAATTGTATTCGGATGTGAATATTTTACAACTGCCTAATGCTTTTGAGACTGCTAATCCAATTCTTAGTATTATTTGTAATTGTGAATAAAACGTCAGTCAAGCTTAGGATATTGGGACTGATTCTTGTACAAGAATCTTAATACTCAAGCAGCAAGAACGTGATGAAGAATGTCAATGGGCCACAGTATCCATTTACCATCAGGTGGACTGAGTGTTCGTTTGTCAGTCTTATTCTATAAAAAAAATTAATCACCGTCAATCGATTTTAGCACAGTCTTGCATTCTTAATTTTTCGGGACACCTATATAATGACCACTCAATACAACGTTATAAGGAACAGAGTGGAAGGTCGCAAAGCCTGCCAAAGATTAACTATGCGATCAAATAGATTTAATATACTGCGAGTAGTTCCCTGAGTAGCGTACACTGGGACAGCGTTTTTTTTTAACAAGCACACAGTTCACCTGAAGGTAAGTAGTTGCTGTGGCCCATAGATCATCCTCAACTACGAATCAAAATGCAGATGCGTTGTCACCCGTGAGGACTAAGATAGAATGCCTCGTTTCCAGTAAAAGGGGTCTCCAGTTCTCTAGACTCACCATACGGCAGCATTAAGCTGCTATTTTACGCTGGTATTCTGTGAGAGCGTGGTCCTTCCCCGGTCGAGCCGACCCATTCGTGCTACAACTAAACTACTGATATAGCTGCAGCATGGCTCTGCCATGTATTAAAGCGTGAGGGGAGTTACATCATCCTCTAATAACATTCATTCATTGCAGCCTATCTAAAGTTTACTGCTGAATATAGGTCTTACCGATAGTTTGCTTCATAGGGTAGAAATTTGTCATAGTTGACACGCTTGGCAGGCGGGTTGTCAGCCACAGAGTTGTTATTTTGTTGAATTGTTATCAGGAATATATTGCTCACCTGTTTCAATTCCCTCTATCGCTTCTTACGACACCTACGGGTTGAAATGGGGGTAGTTGAGTCTCCTACGTTGCCACTACACGGCCACAACCTACATAGCCTACACATCACATAACAATTAAGACTGTTCCGTGAAAACATATTAACGATTTAGAAAAATATATACAACGTTTAACAAACATTTTGTCTGACATTTAATAATGATAATACACAACACGATAGACTAGATAATTATTAAATAGCAAATTTATAGTTGCGTTATATTTTAAACGCGGTAAAGCAAAATATCAAACTTACTTGCTTTCCCTTACGCATATATCGTACCAATGCGCCGGTCATTTTTGAGAACAACGCAACTTTAAATCAACCAAAGGATTTTCATAAAAGTTCTCAGTATAATAATGTTTTAGGGTTAAAATAGCATCCGTCACTACCTTATGACGGACATTAAAAGCAAGAAATTTTTCTTGGAATAATGCATTATGGTGCCACATTTCTCCAGGAAAAATGGAATGATTGATAGCTTATGTCGATGTATACCGATGCTTAATATAACTTGTATGGATAGAAGGATTTCGACAGTGAAGTATTTCAATTAAGTTCTTCATGGAATTACCTACAATATTTGTGGATCTGTTTGGATTAATATTAATGTAGATAAATAGCTTTATAATAATAATAATCGCGAAGTTTGCGAATCGCATAATCGCGAAGTGTGCAGCCTCCGTAATTACTTCCTGGCGAGATTGGATGATTCATTCTATAAGGACGTCATTTATTGTGATAAAGGGCTTAACCCTCTATCCTTAGCCAACGAGCAATGGCAAGATCCGGCAGTATAGAGCATTACCGACCGTGAGACCGTATGCAAAGAGAAGGGGATCCATGGGAGCTTCTACAAGGTTCTACATGAGCCTTTCGTAGACACAGTCGCCTCCCTCCACTGGCTACGTTTCGGTGACCTCTTTGGGGAAACCGAGGGTTTACTCTGTGCGATACAGGATCAGGTTATTAAGACCAACAACTATCGGAGATACATCCTAAAGGATGGCGCCGTCGACATCTGTCGAGCTTGTCGCCATCCCGGTGAGTCACTTAGGCGTGTCATCTCCAGTTGTTCAGCGCTTTCTAACTCTGAGTATTTGCACAGACACAACCTAGTAGCCAGGATTCTACACCAGGAGCTCGCTCTGAAATACGGTCTCGTGGATCGAAAACTGCCTTATTATAAGTACTTGCTGGAAGTTGTGCTCGAAAATGACCGCGCCAGGCTCTACTGAGACCGGGCCATCGTCACAGACAGGACTATTCTTGCGAATAAGCCTGATATTGTGCTGATGGACCGGGCACAGTCAAGGATATTTTTGGTCGGCATTACCACTCCTTATGACGAAAACCTCGTGAAAGCCGAAACATATAAGCAGAAATATATCTGGACCTGCCTTACGAGGTGACCGACATGTGGGGTGGTCTGCCGATCGAAATTATTCCTGTGGTCGTTTCTGCGAACGGGCTAATCGCCGTCAGCCTCTCGGATCATCTGAAGCGCCTGGGACTCCGCAACGGACCGGTCCGGGCTCAAATGAAGAAGGCGGTGCTCCTCGATACTGCCAGCATCGTTCGCCGGTTTCTTTCTCTTTCCCCCTAACCCTCGGCCGTTTGGTCTCCCCTGCTGAGTGCTTCCATCTGGTTGGGTTTTTATTTATGCATGTATTTTTTACGTATTTATTTTATGTTATTGATATTTATGTATATTTACCATTTTCATTTATATATTTATACAGCCCAACCAGATGAGAAAACTATATAAATTCCCCAAATAATAATAATAAACTTTATTTATATAAAAGTGATTGTAGTACATGGGTGGGACATTACATCGTTTGTACTATCTATGAAATATGATCTTCAATCTAGTGGATATAGTTCTGCTCTCCTAGCTAGGTTACAGAATAACCTGTATTAAGGAGTAACAGTCTCAATCCCCATAATAGTAGGTATATAATAAGTACATGCTTACAGTTTTAAGTGTTACAATTATAACAATTTCTAGTTATTCAAAATATTAAATATAAAATTGATAAATGTAAGTGTATGTGTGTGTGTGTGTGTGTGTGTGTGTGTGTGTGTGTGTGTGTGTGTGCGTGTTTGTGTGTGTGTGCGTGTGCGTGTGCGGGTGAGTGTGTGCGTGTGTTTGCGTGCGCGTGTGTTTGTTTGTGTGAGAGAGAGTAAGTAAGCTTTGTATTGCCTATTTTAGCGATATTTATAAAGTTAAAGTTACAGCCTATGTACGTCCCACTGCTGGGCACAGGCCTCCCCTCATTTCTGAGAGGGTTTTAGAGCAAGGAAATGACCGCCGCGCTGCCCCAATGCGTGTTGGATTCGATTTTTTTATTATTTCTCAGACATGCAGGTTTCCTCACGATGTTTTCCTTCACCGCCGAGCACGTGATAAATCAGCACTTAAACTTGCAATTAACAATTTCATTGGTGCCGGCGGGGATCGAACCCGTATTGCTCGCGTACTGTGAAATTTATAGCTAATTATCTGAGCTACCACGGCTCTATTTATCTGGATATTATTTTAATTGTTTAACTCCATTAATCTATAAAAATTAAGTATAAACGTCCCCCCAGTCCTAATAAATAATAATCACAACATCCTCATTCAACCAACAATTTGTAGATTATATTAACTTTTAAGACCCGCGAAACAGTAGGTAGGTATTTTGATCGCTAGACTACGTCGATATGTCAAATAGACATAGAAATTATATAAATATACACTCATGCCTGTTACGTAGAGGACGAGACGACGAATTTCCTTTCGGCACGATCCTGACACACCTTTTTCACTTCTTTCATACCGGTACCGGATACTCTTAATTTGACCCATCTTCAATATATCGCCAATTTGGTCGAAAAACTTCCGTCTAGGGCTTCCCTTGCTGACTCTGCCACTCACTTGTGCAACATAAATTTGCTTTGTCACTTTTCTCATTCATTATTATATCAAACTAGCTGATCTTCGCGACTTCGTCCGCGTGGAATTTATTACTGTTGGGTTTCATGAGTTTTAATTTTCTTTTTACGCGGAACCCTAATTATTTTTCTAAAATAAAAGTAGCCTAAGTTACTCCTTATAACATCAGCTATCTGCCAGTGAAAGTCCCGTCAAAATCGGTCCAGCCATTTTGATGATTAGCCGGAACAAACAGACAGACAGACCAACAGACAGACAGACAAAAAATTTAAAAATTGTATTTTGTTATAAGTATCGTATATACTTTCATATGCATTTAGTTAAAAGCTGTTATTTTGACATTAGAAGCAGATACTTCAATTTTATTTATTTTTATAGATACTGTATTTAAAAAACTATATTCCTCGTATTTGTCCCCTCCACAATTTTCCATTAGTAGCTTTAACGGCTCTGTGAGCTATTGCAGATAAAATATTACCGATAAAGGTGACAATCGTTATTGTTATTTACAATATCGATACAAAATAGAGCGCGAAACAATTTCTAGTGATGTGAACACTCGAAAATTATTTTATAATTTTTAAACGTAAAAATGTAAAAGAAATTATGTAAAATTTCATCATAATTTTGAATGTGGCAGAACAGAACACGTTAGACGTAACAAGACACACACAATAACAAATTACATGTAAAAGAAGAGATATATATTGAAATTTATTTTATACTTTGCATGATAAGGCATTAAAAAAATGAAATTTGAATTATCGTAGTGTTTTGCTATTACGGTATTACATTTTCGGTATTACATATATTATAAGTATCGCTGAACTTCTTACGATTTTCTCGACGTTTCGAGCACGTGATCATGGGTGCTGTAAAGTGCTTGAATGTTGAGATGTTCGATGTCCCAATGTCATAGGTAGCCATGGCTACCTCCAGATTAAAATTATAAATTTTTGTTCCAATGTTGTTACACATGGCAAACTTACTCCTTCGCCTACAGCGACATAGATCACAGTGGGTATAGGTCTCCCTTATTAGACGTTATGATTTCTTATTACTGTTGAATTAAAAATAAATTGATTACTCAAAATATACAATTATAATGGTAGCTTACAATAAGTTTCATTATTGCCCAATTTTTAATCGCCTACGCGTACTCTACACTTTGCTACGAAATATCTACGGAATTCTACGAAGCTTCGAAACTACATCTGAATAAGATAAACGTTGCTGTAGCAGCTACGTCGTAGTGTTGGTTGGAAAATAAATAGAATTTAAAACCATTTACTGTTATTTATAAAATAAAAAATATTCATATTAATAAAATATATCTTAGGACAACATTAAAGATTTAAAAAAGTTATTAAGTTTAATTTTGATGAGAGATGTTGGTAGAGATTTTAATGTCGTATATATATATACATACTGTTGAGCGCCACCATTAATGCCTGGTACATGGCAACAATAGTTACCTTTTTTTTCTGCCACCAGGGCGGCGCCACTAGAAAGTGAGGTATAATATTTGACAGATTTCATAGCGGGGAAGTTAATTTGTTCGGAAAATGTTAAAGTTATTGTTTCTTTCTGTACTATTAGCTATATTTTATATTAATAACATTAAAAATAAATAAACCAAATCACAGATATTCATAAAAGAAAAAAATTAAAAAAAAAAGTTAAAAATGTGCAAAAAATTAAAGAGCAAATCACTGAGGCATTGTTTTGTGTATTAATATAATACTCTAGAAACTGATAAACTTTCATTAAAAAACAACTTCTCAATTAAATTACATTGTGTAACAAAAAACTTTACCTCAGTGTCAACTAGCGACATCTGGTGAGCAGAAAATTATTAGCCCTCATTAGTAACAAGTAGTAGCACAGGGGAAGACGCTCGCCTTAACTTTCTTTGTAATGTAGCATAACGGTCATCGCCGATGCAAATAAAATTGTTAATACATTATTAATAACTGATTTAAGATACAACGTTCTTGGTGGTTAAGGAAAACATCGTGTGAAAACATGTAATTCAAGAAAATTTTAAATATTTTAGCTACATTTGGAGATAGCTTCAAAAACCTTACAGAGATGAGAGGCCTTTGCCCGGATGTAGGATGTATGGAGGCTGTTACTTTATCAATTTTGAAAACCTTAGCGAATAAATTTGTCTTCGAAAGAAAAGAAGAAAAAACGTTGTATATCGGAATATTTTATTATATTGTCATATTAGAAACTTATTCTATTATATATTATAATTCCTTGTAACACACATTTTTAACAATATAATATAGAACGTGTTTGCAATGTTTCTAATCAAAATTATCTATCTTTTTTAAATAAAGTTTAAAAAATATATCGATAACGGAATTGCGTGTAACTACCGACGAAGCGCTCCCAGAAGCAAGACCCCAATCCTCTTTGTTCCCAACAATCGATATTTATACACTGATATCGATATTGGTTAAACGCGGAGGCTTCTTTATGTCGCACAAAAGACAATTCACAATAAAGAAAAATAAACACGCGACTTTCTAAAGGCGTGTGTAGTTAGTATTTTAGAATTACGATTTAAGAATTATGTTAAGTTGATCGTCCGCGAAATTCTACTGAAGGATATAGGTATTTCCGGTTGTATAGATGATTTACCCTTAATCGTAACATTTGGCAGTCAGTCCGTCGCCGGTCTGAGTTTTTTTCCGCCTGGCGTAAACGAAAAGTTTATTCCACATTCTCGCTTCTTATGATACCAACGGGATGATTTTTTTTAAAGAATAAGGGTGACAAACGAGCACACAATCCACCTGGTGGTAAGTGAATGCTGTGGCCCATAGCCCTACATTTATCCTCAATTAAGAATCAAAATGCAGATGCGTTGTCACCTCTGAGGATTTAGATGGAATGCCTCGTTTCCAGTAAAAAGAGTCTCCGGTTCTCTACACTCACCATACGAAACACAGCTGTTATTTTACGTTGGTATTCTGTGAGAGCGTGGTCCTACCCCGGTCGAGCCGACCCATTCGTACTACAACTATACCAGTAATAGAGCTGCAGCATGGCTCTAGCACGTAAAATTACGATTTAAGAATTATGTTAAGTTGATCGCCCGCGAAATTCTACTGAAGGATATAGGTCTTTCTGGTTGTATAGATGATTTACCCTTAATCGTAACACCTGGAAGTCAGTATCGACGGTCGCATTACCAGACATCTTTTAGCGTTGAAGCTGCTGTCCGTCACCGGTCTGAGTTTTTTCCCGCCTGGCGTTGATTAAAAAGTTACTCAGCCAACTATTGGAAGATTTATCAGGCATTTAGCATTGTCGCTTCTTACGACACCCACGGGACGAAATGGGTGGGTGGATTTTCTTACGCTGCCATTAAACGACTTAGCTGAATATAACTATTAAAATTAATTACTGCCTCGTTGGTATATTGGTCGTAAACGCGGTTGATGGTCATGTGGTCCTGGGTTCAAAACCCGGGTCGGCCCAAAATCAGTTATTGGGTTTTTTCTGTCAAGAAGTTCTCAGTAGCAGTCAGGAAGTTGGTGGTGTTTCACCCCCTCGAAAAGTGAGAGTGAGGGAATAGAGAGTGCCTGTGCTTGCACATACACTTGGACATTATAATCCTGTCCTGCGACGATGGCTAGTCTCCGTTGAGACTGGCCGAATTCTCTTGACAATGGGAGAGGTTCATGTTCAACACTTTTTACGGGTAAACGAGGCCCAAATTAGCTTAGTTGGAAATTAAACCCAGGGTATACGGATCAAATAGCTACGCTCCTGATATCACTTCAGTAATAAAGTTTTATATATAATAGGACCTGTATTCTTCTCGCTGCCGGGAAATGGCCTCTTCTCATTTCTGAGAGGGTTATGGATGCATGAGGTGTATGGATTTCGATGGTTTGCGCAATAGTAAATCAACGTTTTTTTTAAAAATCCTGTAGATAGTTGATAAGAAAGTTAAGAAGAGACTTGTATATTTATAGTTAACATAATTAATTCTTCGTTGTTACAGGCTGGGTCTCATCTCACAATGGAGTGCGCTAGCTGGACGCTACGGTGGATTAGTGCCTGCTCCGTGGTACTGGCAAAGACCCCATGAAAGGACTCCCCCTCGCGGTGTGTATATAGATATTTCCTTTTTTTTTCTTTTATAAAACTTTAGTGACAAACGAATTTACTGCCCACCTGATAGAAGTGGCTTCTAGAGCCCATGGACACCTGCAGCTAACTTCGAACAAAGGAGCCTATAGATGCGTTATCACCTCTGAAGACTGAGACGGTATGCCTCACAGTCTGTAATTATAATCACTGTACCCTTCATACCAGAACACAGCAGTTCAGGCACTGTTATTTGGTAAAACAGAAATAAGTAAAAGAGTGTTTCCAAACGGACTGCTAGGCACCTTTGGTGTTTAAATCAAGTTTACAACTTTGAATACAAATCTGGGTCCTGGGGTACACGTTAATTTAGAAGCTGGGTCTCAACATCATCAATCGCTATGCTTTATTGTTATGCTATAACATTAGAGTGACACAAGAGCTATTAGACTGTCTGTTACTGTGTTGTGTATTGTAGCTCTTAAATACCTCCAACAAACTTCAAATAAAATAATCCATTGTTGCGTTGTCACTATTGAGAATTAGGATAAAATTACTCAGATCCTGTAACTATCCTAGCTTTCTTTACCCTTTAAACCAAAATTTTATAGTGGTTGTACTAGTGCTTGGCGGCATAAATAGGTAACAAACTAAGGTAAGCTATAGTTGAGATATCAACCCAGACGGAGTTCTAGACAGACAAGGAGCCCTTTCAACTTATTATGTCAGAAATATTTTGTCAGGATTTAAGCAGAGAATTCAGTAGGCAGATAGTTTGACTAACTTGTTACGTATTATCGTATGATATGATTATAGCAATAAAATTTTAGTGTGCTTGTTTTTTGTACTTTTACTCTATCGAATATCAAAAAATCTGACTGTATTATTAATTTAAAATGTAATAATATATTATAGTATATGAGAACTTTTAAAAATGTATTGTATTTTTTTTTTAATTTTTGTGTTTAGTTTAAAAAAAACGAGAGGGAAGATGACAGCACTGTCAGACATTCCTACAAGTTTACTCATTTAAGAGGCCTGTAAATGAGAGGGAGGCCTATGCCCAGAAGTGGCACGTATATAGGCTGTAACTTAATCCAAATAACTTAGAACGAGTATCGGCAATAAGAGTAAATAGTGGATTAAAAAGCATTAATGGTACGAATTAAATTCTTAATATGGCAACAATGTTTTACGTAGGCAGGAATGATGTCACCGTTACAAAAGCATTACGAGCACTGGTAGGGCCTCGTTGCGGCGCGTCACTATTCTAATCGATTCCGGTACGAAACCCTCTCGGGTTACTGCTGTGATTTAAAAATGTACATTAACTCAATATAAAACTAGCTATGCGCGTGATTTCGTTGGCGTAAATTAATAAATTAATGAAAAATAATCTTTTTTTTATATATCTACTAAACAAATGCTGGCTAGTCTATGATTAGTCATAAACAAGTGTTTTTTTTTAATTTTGAACATTACATTGTATATATATGTATATATATATATATATATATATATATATATATATATTGTACCCACATTGTCATTGTGAGCTATGTTCAAAATTTCAAGTCTCTAGCTCATCGGGAAGTGCTCGAAATTTGAGTTGCTAGATTCCACCCGAAACGACAGACAGACAGAGAGACAAACAAGAAAAAGATTTAATAAAAACGTGGTAAAAAAAACTTAAGTGTCAAACGAACTTATAGTCCGTATAGTCCGTCCTAATGGTAAGGCCAACTTCAAACAAAGAAGGCTACAGATGCGTTGTCACCAACTAAGATGGAATGTCTTACAGCCTTAATTAATTAGTTGAAGTAATTTTCAAAATCTAAAGGACCGTCGCACACAAAGTAAAACACTTTGAATTGGTTTAGTAAATAAACGTAGTAATTACTTATAATAAGAGTAAAGAGTAATAAATTAAAGTTTTTGTATTTGAGAAATCAAACACATGACTCAAATATCAACATTGGCATTTTATTAATTTGTACTAATACTAAATTATTATTTTTAAAAAAAACTAACCCAATTTATTATAAAAATAATTATAAAAAATAAAAAGGTAATATTATATTATGCACTCAATGGGGGAGGCCTAAGCTCGTTTATGTTTTAAAAAACCCACACTAGGATTCTTACCCGTATCGTGAAGGCTGTTTACACAAAGACAAACATTTAGACCCGGGACAATGACTTACAGGTCATAAAAAGACTTGTTCCGTGCGGGATTCGAACCCGTACACGTTCACGTATATATTGCATAGTAGTATATATATATACTACAAACGAACAGAGTCCACCTGTTACCCGTAGTCATCTACGTCGATACTCGATTAAGAATATAAGCTTACTATATATATATATATATATAAATATAATTTGTTAATATCCGAAGACTAGTTTTGAAGTTAGGAGCGGACACAGAAACGGATCTTCACACATACACACATTCATACATACTACCCCCCCGAATCGGAGTTTCGGATTACTTATATCTAGATTTCTATATTTAAAAAACACTTTAAAATAAATTATTTTAAAGTGTTTTAAAAAAAAAGAAATCTAGATATAAGTAATCCGAAACTCCGATTCGCTCCATTCTAATGCATGTTGGCGGACTTTACATGTTTTAGAAATGTTTTTAATTTTTCATTTCACGTTTCCTAACGAAGATTTCCTACCACTGTAAACATAATACATCTGTACTTAAAATAACAAATAAACAATTTTATCGGTGCTTACGATCTAACCAGACTTGCTAATGCAATGTGTAATTTTAAGGCAAGCGCTTATACTTATACGGGGTCAAAGATGGGTTACCGATTACAAGGCCATGTGCTCCACCTTTATCGCATATCGGCATGGCCACAGGAACGCTTTCGTACATATTCGCAGCCGCACCAGCACAGGCCGCCGCCTGGTGACCCCTCCTCGGGAGAAAACAACTCCTCTCCCGCTGTCTTCTCAAATATGCGCCTTGTATTCCAGCGCGCTTCCTTCAAAACGCTAATACCCTGAATTATTTTCAGTTAAGTTAAATGTTTACTCCTCAAACTGAACTTTGGAAATATGCTTTAAATATACGCTAATATAAATTTATGTCAACAATATAGAGGATATTGCAATGTATTAAACAAAAAAATATTAATAAGCTAAACTGTTCCAAGTTTAAAATCAGCTATCATAAACTTCTGGTTAAATAAATTCTCTACAAAAATAGAACAGAAAATACATTTCCACATTTCATACACTAAGAGACATGTTTACGGTAAACAAGCAATCGTCATTTCGCGTCTCCGCTCTCTCAACCCCACTCATTTCGCTTTAATTTCCCAAAACCCATCTCCGAGCGAAACAAAGGCGACGCCATTTCACGCGGCCCAAACCGACCGAACAATACTTTTCTACCATCCGCCTACAATTATCTACGTATAGCAACACTGCTGAAATGTCAAAGGTATTTCTGTCTCTCTCACACTTGTATGTTGCAAGAACAGCTTTTCGTTTCGCGCCAAACGCTATGTTGATACATATGCTTGCTTGGTGTTGCCGCGTGCGGGTTGTTTTAATTTTCGAATGTGGTTTGTTCGGATTGATGTTACGCTTTTAGTGGATTTGTTGGCCTTTTATTTTTTATAGCAATCGATGACGTTTGTCATTGGAGATTCTACTTTTGAAAATGGAAATGGACTTTTCATGTAAAAATGTACGTTGGTTTGAAGTAAGCAAATTGAACTTTATTTTTATGATCCTTAATTTGGAATGAAAAATATTTACAACCCGGCATTTATCTTATAAAGAATCAAAATATATGACTATAACATCTTGGAGGGCGTGGTTGGATGCTTGGATATTTTATTTCCAGTTATTAGATTTAGAACAAACCATAATATTTGTTGCGAATATTATTATTATATTTTCATACAAAATATATCATATAATATTCTATGAGTAACTTTTGAAAACCTAAAAAATATACACCTGATTCATATACCTGATATCATTGATTTTAATTAATAGTTTTATATCCTCAAAGTTTTTTTTAAACTTTAGGGTGACGTACTGACAGCTCATCTGGTAATGAGCGGCTACTGCAGCCCATGGACACTTGTAACCTAGTTTAAAGAATGCTACAAATGCATTGTCACCGCTGAGGACAACCTGGTACCGGCAACAGTAAAGTCTATATAACTATGTTGCTTTCTTCAGTTATTTTTACATACGCGTATCACATAATAACAGTTCTTAAAATTTTATTAAAATAATTTATCTCTACATTTAAAAATCAATTGTTGTCCGTTAGTCTCGCTAAAACTCGAAACTGGCTCGACCGATTCTGATGAAATTTTTGTGTGTGTTTGAGTGGGTCCCTGGATGGTTTAGATTCACAATTAGACCTGGTAAGTGAAGCTGTTGTCGAGACCAGAAATCACCCGTGTGAAGCTGGGGCGGATCGCTAGTGATAACGATAAAAAGCTTGCTACGAACAAGATGTATTGTTGTTATGCGTTTAGGATGGAATAATTGTTGTTATTACATCAAAAGGTTTATAAGTAGCAAATATAAATATAATTAAAGCTTGAAAAAAATGATAGTTTTATTGAATAAATATTTTAAATGCGAAATCAACTTAAGCCTAGAAACGAAACAATTACTTATTGAATAATTTTTAAACGCAATTTGCCAACAAACTCATAAACTGCTTAACTAGTAAGCGTTTGTGTAAACAGAAGGCATCGCTAACAAAGGCTTAGGTGCATATTATGGCTTCTAAAATCAATTCGAATCACAGCGACCGTTGACCACTTAACGAAGGCTTTAACACCTTACATTATAACTATGCACAGAGATCAAGTTACCTTGGACACTATGCTTGGTTAGGTCCACACAACAAGAGCTTTAACATTATAAATCACTTGTATAATTACCAGGTCTTCGTATAATGGCCATAAATCTTGCGTAAATATATCACAATCTTCAACTCAATTGAAATTAAGCTTTATTGTAAAACGTCCAAAGTGTGAAATGGAAAGATTTTGGAAACGTATATTCTCGATTTGATTGTAGTGATTCATTCTACAGCGTTGATGACATTCTCCTTCGCGCCAGTGACATGTTCGAATTTCAGTTTTGAATTTCGAACCTGTTCACTGGAGTGAAATGTAATGGAGATTAAAACACCTGCTATGATTTTAGCGCGCTTTGATTTCAGGTTCTAATAGACATTTATTTTTTTGTTTCTTTAATTATGGTTGCAATAAAATGTAGGTGGCCACTTCTCGATAATATTAAATACTTTTCAATCATAAAATTTATACATAATATAATTGTGATGTTGTTGATGATGATGACGATGAGTATTAGAATGGTAAACAACAATACACCTGACAGTATGTAGCTATTGCACTTGTGAATGTAACCATCTTCAAATAAAGTGGAACACAGTTCTATTAATAATAATTTGTTATCCCTGAGGATTAAGATGGAATACCTCGCAGCCAGTTATTATATTGGCTCTCATAAGTACCCTTCAAACTGTAATACGGCAGTGGATGCACTGCCGCTTGGTCGTAAACATAGGTAATCGGGTTGTAACAACTTAGAAGGACTTCGACAGAAAATAATTTCTTGTAACTTACTTTAGATTTATTGAACTTTGAAATTTTCGATCGATACTCAGCAATTAACATTAGTGTAAATATTATAAACTTATTAAAACAGTTTATTGCACAGTGTCGGTATGTCTACCTATTGAGTCACAAACACCGATGTTTTAATTTTTTTTTGTAAAGAAGTAAAGGTGTCAAACTAGCTCACAGTTCACCTGATGGTAAGCGGATGTTTTGGCCCATAGCCACGTTAATCCTCAATTAAGAATCCAAATGCATATGCGGTGTCGTCTCTGAGAATTAAGATCGTTGCCATTAAAAAGGGTCCCCGGTTCTCGTTCGATTCACTCACCATAGGAAACGCAGCAACATTATGTTGATATTTCACGCACCAGCGTCTGAGATTGCATTGAAAGCCGTTATTTATTTATTTATTTGCTTTTTAGTATGTATGTTACATGAGATACTATTATATACTATGTATTACATACTAAGTCCCTAATGGAGACATGCAAATTTGTTTATTCTTTGAAAGTTTTGTTATATAAAATTAACATATCAAAATCAATAATTAATTCAACAACCATAAACAATCTATTCCATTATATAAACATTTCAAAATTGTAATTAAAAAAATAACTGTAAAATGTAAATTAAACAATATTAAATACCATGTCAGTTAATAATAAAATTGTCAATTTATCAGCTAGTCTTATAAAAAATTGTCATTAGTAATTTAAAAACTCATTTACCGAGTAAAATGTATTTTGAAGAAGCCACCGGTATATATTTTTTTAATTTTTGTATAGGAAGATCTCTGATTGTTTGCGGTATTTTATTGAATATTATTTTACCCATCCAGTAACAACTTTTGTTAAAGCGTTTACTTTTTGGTATTTCGCTA
The DNA here is from genome assembly GCA_029286625.1 of Parnassius orleans. Lineage (NCBI taxonomy): Eukaryota > Metazoa > Arthropoda > Insecta > Lepidoptera > Papilionidae > Parnassius > Parnassius orleans. The sequence goes on from JAGSMP010000089.1 coordinate 2,365,179, forward strand.
ATTAGTATCCTATCTGGGTATCTCGTGTTCATCGATACCACTTCTTTATTAAGTTTATAAAAACTCTTCCTGTGTTGTTTTACAAATTTAGCAACTTCTAATATATACAAACAAGGCACGGGTAAGATCCCCAGTGTCTTAAATAGAGGTCGGCATGAGACATCTGGTCCAACACCATAAATGGCAAGAACACGTTTTTTTTTGTGCAATAAAAACTTTATTAATCTTTGCACTGTTGCCCCAAATTATAATCCCGTATCCGATAACCGACTCAATATAATATGCAAAATATGTCATAATTGCAGTTTGTTTTGTTGCCACTTTTGTAAGTCTATAAAGCGCATATGTGAACCTGTTTACTTTATTACATATTTTACAAACTTGTTTTTTCCACTTTAATTCTTTATCAATAATTATACCTAAGAATTTCACGTTAGTAGCACTACAAAGAGTTTGTCCATTATAATTAATATTTATTAAATTATTATTTATATTATTGAAATTTATATATTGCGTTTTACTTAAGTTTATTGTTAAATTATTATCACTTAGCCATTGAGTTACTTGAAAGATTGTTTCATTAATGTCAAAAATATGTTTCATCAGTGGCATATTTTCATTTGTTATGACTATTACTGAGACGTCATCATATATTGAGTAGTCTCAGGTAAATTGTTTAAATATATAAAGAATAAAAGTGGGCCTAGTACACTACCCTGAGGTACGCCAAACGCATTTTTTTAAAATTTTGGACTGTAACTTCTACTTACATGTTTATTGTCAAGTTTTAGCACTTCAACACATTGATGTCAGTTTTGTAAGTATGACATCATCCAGTAATATGTTGAGCCTCTAATTCCGCTTTGATCTAGTTTGTACAAAAGCTGATCGTACGATACAAAGTCAAAAGCTTTTGACATGTCAAAAATACAACAGTAGTATATAGTCCGTCATTCATATTTTGTAACATATTTTTTATTAAATTAAAAGTGGCTACTGAGTTGGATTTATTCTGTTAAATTTATTTAAGAAATTCATAACCTTTTTGTGAATGACTTTTTCAAAAATTTTTGATAATAAAGGTACCAATGTCACTGGACGGTAATTTTCCATTAATGTTTTTTCTCCTTTTTTATGTAAGGGTTTTACAACAGACGCCTTTAGTTTTTCTGGAACGGTGCCAGATTCCATTGACAAATTAACTAAATAGACTAGCACCTTACTAATTTGATTTTTGCACGCTTTGATAACCTTTGTACATATGCTATCATAACCTTCTGAATTTGTATTATTTAATGTCATTATTATCTTACTTATATCATATTCATCAACCGGTGTTAGATAAATTGAATTTTGAAGTTTATTTTTTGTTTTACTGTGTAAATTTTTATTATTTATTTTATTTGTCAGTGATTTGTAGTGTGTTAGAGTGTGGTACTTCCCGATCGAGTCGACAACGTATAAAATCCAAAATTTGTCACCATCATTGACACACTGAGATAACACGTCTGAGGAATATATTCCGAGGAACACGTACCAAAACATTCTAGAAAATGAGAGAACACATGTGCTCAGCAGTGGGACGTGTATAAATTTAACTTTATTTGTCAAACTTTAAGATATTATGTGATTAAAGAGAAAAAAAAACTTTTTAAAAATCTAGATGATTACTTATATTATAAACACGTTTTATATCCTTGATACGCTCTCCCAAAAATACGACAGTTCACTACTAAGACCGGCAAATAAAATTTTGTCGATAGCAACACTGTTCCATTTACAACGGTCCGGAAAATTGCCTAATCACAGGCGTGGAATACTCCGATTAGAGTTAGAGCGGATTAACTTGGTATACCTCTATAATTGGATCGGATAAATAATCAAAAGAAACGCATATTATCGCATTGAAACCTTTTTGCTTTAATCTCCGATAATTCTTCTTCGTTAAAACGTTATTAACCTGCGTTTGGGTGTTGCTCTGTTAATTAAATTAATTCGACTGTCACGCTTAATTAGAGTGATTCCTATTACATGCTTATTCTTTTGTTGGTGTTGGTCTTTTGGTGTAAGCAAGAGCTATTGCCTACTAAGCCATAATATCACATTGCTTGTGTCATAATTATACACGCCACACCTAAGCTTCGTTCAAATTGAGGCGAATCCGAGATTCGCTCGCGCCGATTGCGTCAGTTAACTTGTATGGACGTGTTCACATTGGCGCGAATAGTCGCACGTGCTGCAGCGAAATATACGCGCGATAGTGCCTGATTTTTTAAAATGCCGTTGAACCTTGAATTTCGTTATAGCATTCTTCTGGCATACGAAAATATATATAAAATCTTTTTTTTATCATTTCGTAATGTGGGTATCAAAGTGTGAAACTTTCCAAATTCTATGCGTTGAGTACCTACTCAGCTCATGAACCCATTTTCTTCTTTTCTTCTTCACATCTTGAGATTCTTCTTCAGTAAAACTAATAACAACAAAACCTCAGCTTCAATATCAAAAGGCATGTTTTCCTATTGAGAAACCAAAAATAATGACGTGCGGGATTCGATTCAGTTTGGGAGGCTAAGCGAGCGAGCGAATCGCGCACATTCGCGTCCCGCGTCCCGCGCGTGTTTCGCCTCAGTTTGAACGAAGCTTTACACTTCTGTCCTTTTTTGTATACATTACCGTTACCGTTACAGCGTAACAAAATTCAAGGTGACTAACCACAGTGACAGCTTTTTTTTAAAATCATTATAAGCCAGTGCTCGACTATTATTCTACCTGATGGTAAGTGATAGTATAGCTATAGATGGTAAAGCGTACTGACTTGGCTTTGCAAAAGCCTATTCACTCTCGGCTTGAAGATACCTTTATTGTAATCGGATGGAAAGATAGATGCATCCATAACAGTCTGTAGTCGACTGCTGAACTTAGTCCCCATAAATTGCCTCAAAGAAGGATATTTGCTATAGTTGCCACACTTGGCAAGTGGGTTGGCAACTGCAATTATTTGTTTTTTAGTTGCTATTAGGACGACGCTGCCACCCATCTCCTGTTTGTTTCTCCCTTACGATACCCACGTGACCATGATACACAGACCCTGTTAGATTTGTTATATAGTTCAATGTTTTGTATCTTACAAAACATAATATACAATATTTTATTATATACAATATTAAAAACTATAATCAAAAAAAAATCTAAAACTAGTAACTTAATTATCATACAGTCCTACTCCCCGCGGTATCGTGCCAAGAATGCTGGCTGCGTTTCCCCGCTGAATGGCTATACTTAGCCTTTGAGCGAGAAAAGAACCAGCCCTCTTATCACCAGCAGCAACGACCAGTCGCGTATGGAGTTCCTTTAGGAACTTCATCGCATGTGGACCCCACGGACCGATAGTCTCTACAGCAAATGGCACAAATATGTAGTCATCTCTCAGAGACTCATATTTGCGTCACTTACTCAGTTCAGCTGCCTCTGATGCCGCCCCGGCTCTAAACGAGGTACCCTTAAGATGAGAGGCCGCCAAAGTGTCTACGCAAGTAGCAACCCACACTAGGGCTTTACCTCTTTCCCAAGGGACCAATGTCATACCGTCGGGTCTCTTGCCATCGTCTCTAAATATTCCACAAGGCTTTAAAACCGAGGGACATTTATAGAGACAAGAGCCCTTCGGATGACATTGTTCAAAGAACCGTGCTGTGAAAATCTACCAGCACTTTTCTTACATGAGAGTCCGTGGTGCCCAAACTTGTCGACGCTACTACAATAGGGTTATACTGATGGGGTTGACAAATCGCCGCTCCTAGTCGGATTCCTACGGCGATGTGCAAGCTTTCCCCATCAAGTAATGTGCCGAGATTACTTGATGGTAAAGCGTGTAACCAGTGACTAGATTCCTTAGTCGAAACAGCTAAAATGCGTGCCTGATCTTGATCACTATAGAAATTGTGAAACAAATCTTTCTGCACGTTCTGTACCAACGGAATATCCCACTGTTTTTGTTGGTTAACTTCCAGTGGAACATTTTCGCCGGGACAGAGCACTCGCTATGTCAGCCCTGCCTCCGTAGCAAAGCACAGGTCTACTTTATTATTTAAAATTATGTTACATAAGTCACTGACACTATGCACGGAAGCAAGGAAAGCAGGCAATGCAACGCTAGAAAGATTTCTCACACCAATACCACCAAATTTTATAAGTAGCTTGAGTCCAGGCTGTTGTATATAAAGTTAAATTTAGAATTTTTTCTATAGCTATTTTAAGATTATTATCAATATCTTTTAAAATATCCGAACATTTCCAGACTGGACTCGAGCGGAGTAAGTATGTAAATCTAGGTACAAGTAGACAATATTTTAAAATAGTAAGAGCAATGTGGTGGTTTAATTTATACAATTTATCAACGTGGTTTAAAAACTGATCAAATTTTGTTTTCAAAACAGGTTTAATACTATCGAACAACAACGGGGCACCTAGCAGTTATAGCGATTCCGTACTGACAGTTTTTATTCTTGGAGAAATATGATTGAAATTTTGAAGTAAAGTGTCTCTGTTAGAACTAGATAAATTATTGCCAAAAATATTTCACATTTATTGCTATTTGGTTCAAGACCAATATTTTTAAAATTTCGAAAATACATGAGTAAGATCACGGAGGACGTCATCTGCTCTACCTCCCAATATACTGTCGTCCAGGTACCAGACATTCAGCTTGAATTTCAAATTTGAAATAATGGGTTGAATTCCCAAAGTGAAAAGTGCTGGACCTAGTGGGTGGACCTAGTGGGTCACCCTGCTGAAAACTGACAGCAGAATCGATAATATGGTTTTCGTAAAACAAGTTAGTATTTTGACTGTAACATTGCCAAACGTAATGATAAATTTCGGGGGTATTGTTAGCCACTTCTTTCAGCAGGGTTACCTTATCGATAGAGTTAAAAGCATTCCTTAGGTCAACCTTCACAAGAACATCTGCATCAGAGTTTGTTAAAAATGTACGCACTGAATGTACCGCCGCCTCACAGCCACCTCTAGTGCCAAAGCCTAGGTGACTAGGCTGAAATTTTGTCTTAAGGTTAGAGATTATGTGCCTGCAAGCTAATTTTGAAGTTAAGCGTCGAAATGTGGAACCAACGGCAATAGGACGGATACCGTTATCCTTTTTTTTGAAGGCACATAATCTTGCCCCATATAAGAATGGAATGAAATTTGGATTAACATTACCAGAAAGCATAAAGTTACATAATTTTGTAATGTCATTAAGAAGTACTCCGCCGGCGTCATCGGCAGAAGCGCTTACAAGAATAATAACTCAATTTTGATTTTCTTTCATTAACAAGAAAGACAAAAAGAAACATGCTTTAGCGCTATAAATTCATGGACATGATATTATCACACATCAAGACTATTCTTATGCTTATTACTCAGCAGTAACAGGTAGACATACCGGCTGATAACAAGATAGCATTATGGAACAGGTAACCGCAGCGCTAATAGCCTCCGGTGCCCTTATCAAATAGTTTTCTGGTTTTGTATTTTTATCTGACTTACGCTTTTTATAAAGAAAAGTATTTTCAACTGCTGGTTAAAGAATTCATCTCATTTCTGAGCTATATTATCCATTGTGATTCCTAATTATTTCAAGGGATTTTTTTATAGAATAAGGGTGACAAACACAGTGTTCCTGATGGTAAATCGATGCTATGGCTCATAGACATCAGAGACAGATGCGTTGTCACCCTTGAGGACTAAGATGGAATGCCTCGTTTCCAGTAAAAAGGGTCTCCGGTTCTCTACACTTCCCATACGAAACACAGAAGCATTAAGCTGCTATTTTACGCCAGTATTCTGTGAGAGCGTCGGCACATCCCTGATTGTGCCGACCTATTCGTGCTACAATTATAATATAGCTGCAGCGTGGCTCTACCACGTATGAATTTAAAATTAACTTCAACACTATTGTTGCAGAGGATTCAACGACCAACGAAGAAGGATCTGCTGGCGGGTCTCCAAGGCCAAGAAGCCCGCCCCGAGCCCCTTCCCCGCCCTCACCATCACGCTCGTCGCCACGCTCTCCACGTCTACATCCAGCACTATATCCCCAACAACAAGACGTACAAGACTCCGACCCGGACGTAGACGAGAGCGATGACTTCGATAAGGACGAGAAACGAGACCCAAACGCGAGTTTAGGCAAACGAAAGAAGAAAACACGGACCGTATTCTCCCGATCACAAGTGTTCCAACTTGAATCAACTTTCGACATGAAACGGTATCTTAGTAGTTCGGAACGCGCCGGATTGGCGGCTAGCTTGCATCTGACGGAGACGCAGGTGAAAATCTGGTTTCAAAACCGTCGCAACAAATGGAAGAGGCAACTTGCCGCCGAACTGGAAGCAGCAAACATGGCGCACGCGGCGCAACGCTTGGTCCGTGTTCCGATTTTGTATCACGAATCAAGACCATCTATTCCACATACGCCAATGCCGATACATCCACAGTTTTCGAACGAGCCCGGTGTTTATTTCCCAACTCAAGCGCCACAACCGCTGCAACCGCTTCCCGCTTCACCGGTTACGTCTAGAGCGCCACTGTCGAGTCTAGTGTAGTGTCCGCTTGATGGTGCTGGAAATGACAGCGTGGCTGAAAGACAATACTAAGTTTGTTAAAAAAACGAAAAAGTGAACTATATTGTTTACTTTTTAATGAGTGATGCGCGGACTAGTCATATCAGTGAATGCCAAAATCAATGAAGATACTAAATGTGTTTGATGTAAGGATTTTTAGCACTAAGATTCCTTGTTTAATAGGTTTTGATGATAATAGTAAATGTAACGTACAAATGTTGTCATTCATGTATATTATTGTACATAAAAATGTTTTAATAATAAAATAAATCTTCTTGTATTTATTTCACGGTAAGTGCTAGTTAATATTGTACATAAAATCTAGTAGCAATTGAAGAACTGGCTCTGCTTTAATGATCGTCGCTGACATCACGGCAAAGTTATATTAATAATTAATAAAAAAATGTAATAATAATGAATTGCTCATTTTTAATTATTTAATCTGTTCACATTCTAACGTTAGAAGAAAATAATGCAATTTTCTTGAGTACCTAAAAGCATAAAAAAGCATTTTGACTTTGTAAATTTTAAAAGAACATACCTGCTTACAAAATGTTAAGGCACTTAGCAAGAGATGCCTTTTGCATCGATAAGTTTGAAATAAAAGTAAATGTAATACATTGCATTCAAACAACAATACTGCACATAAATTCTATATTTCATGTCTTGTCATTTTATTCAACTAAGATTTAATTAAATATCATGTAAAGAACCTTCCTCTTTTCACGTTTATTGATGTCTTTAGTCATAGACATTAAATGAACTGAGAATTTTGATACTAGAAATTTGAGAGACACAGCGAACAAATTTACTACAATAACCGAAAATTTGTATTTTTCTGGAAATATGATTGTTCTCTAATTGACCTCATGAAAATACGTATATATTATACGTATTGGCCACCAGTATTTTTTGAAAGTTGTTTTTTTTCTCTAAAATAAATGCTATATTCATTTTTTATGTTTTTATTTATGTGATTGGTAGTAAGTATATATACTTAAAAACATATTATTCTTAATACGCAAACATTTGGTTAAAAGCATTGAGTTCTATGTACTACGTACTAGAGAAGCCGTTCCAAACAAAAAATGTGCACTACTCTGTTTTCGCGCATGCGCGGGAGATAGTAGATTTTAGTCTATGATTGTAGATAGCGTGGCATATAAATGAAGAAATTTATTTTTTCTATTGTAATATTATTACCTATTTATTCACTTGAACAACAAATAATTTTACTTATTTGACTACTGAATTATTAATTACGTTCAGGTTTAAACTTTAATTTGAAATCTCGTATTATTAGCGCAGCTCCACACTATGAATATTGAAGCCACACTAAATGACACTAAATTTGTACGGATTGCAGTACAGTTCATTTGAACATAGTGCATGTTCGGAATGCCAAATCTAGTACGTAGTACATATATATCGATGGTTAAAAGCCATTTCGCTCGTATTGCAATAAACAAAAAAGTTTTTATCTATTGTGGTATTTGTCGTGGTACAAGCTACATGGCCTTTAGCCAAATTTTCGCGTATCTAATAAAACAGTTAATACTTTGTGCGACTGCCTTAACATATTATTGTATGTTCTAAAAACTATGCATTTTTTGTAAATAATTCATAATATACTTTTGTCTTGTACGCTCGAAAATGCAATTTATATTTCAAGTACGTCTCAAATTTATCTAATACGTTGTATGACGTCACGCAGCTACATCTTGATCCCTTGAACGGGATTCTGTAAAATTAATAGCCTTAAAATGATGCTTAAATCTAAATATTCATGTTAATGATTGATAGTAGTTGACAGATCTTCGTAAATTGCATTGTAATATTATTATGCTGGGGTAAGGCGATGAATAAAAGAATTACGCAAATTATTTGTTATTTTATTTTCGTCTCCTTAAAGAATTACAAAAGTCAACCCTTTTTACTGGAAACGAGGCATTCCATCTTAGTCCTCACGGGTGACAACGCATCTGCATTTTGGTTCGTAATCGATGATAGATGTAGATGTCTGTGGGCTGCAGCAACTACTTACCATCAGGTGGACTGTGTGCTCGTATGTCGCCCTTATCTTATAAAAAAAAACGACCTATTGCATCGAACTTTCTTCATCGGCTTTGTTGAAATAAAAAAATACGGTTGACCCTACAGGCCATCCTGCAACATCCCGCTAATTTCAAATGCAAATCACTCCAAAGTCCACTCTTCGAGCTCAAAAACGTCATAAAATTTTCAAGAGAAATTCAAAAGTAATGCGAACGTCAATCCTCCTCCTGCCAAGCTTGACGATTAAGAGGAAATGCGGGTGGTCTTTTCTCAATATAAACGCTCTCGCCTGTTTTATTTCTGGTTTATGACTTTATAGCAATGAGTTTTTAAAGTAAAATAAATATCAACCTCTTCTATGTCCCTATGTTTTCCTTTTTAATAATACATTACCTTTTTAAGCACTAGAACCCTTACAAAATGCTCAAAATTGCCTATTTAGACCGCTGTCAACAGAGGCCTGGTGTTCAAATTTGATAACTAATACTGAAAAAAGAAAAACATAGGGACACAGTGTATATCCTTCTTATTCACTTTATGAAATACCTCTTAAATTGGTCCAATTTTGTAGGAGGAAATGGTAGAGCCAACCTCGAATTATGCCTTTTTACTTGGGCTATTCAGTCGGATCTACAGTTGTCCTTATCGGACGCCGAGCGCTCGCAGAGCGACAGCGATAATTTCTTCAAATATGTAATTTTCAAATGTCTCTCGGCCCGCATTTCCTCTTAATATAAATCTTCCCTGCAATTGAAAAGGAACATGTCCAGGAGTGAACTTTTACGGCACAATGATGACTCTCTTCCATTTCCTTCTCCAACATTGCACCAATTTAAGAGATATTTCATAAACTGAATAAGAAGGATATACACTGTCTCTATGTTTTTTTTTTCAGTATTAGTTATCAAATTTGAACACTAGGCCTCTGTTGACAGCGGTCTAAATAGGCAATTTTAAGCATTTTGTAAGGGTTCTAGTGCTTAAAAAGGTAATGTATCATTAAAAAGGAAAACATAGGGATATAGAAGAAGTTGATATTTATTTTACTGTAAAAACTCGTTGGTATAAGGTCAAAAACCAGAACAAAAACAGGCGAGAGCGTTTGTATGGAGAAAATACCACCCGCATTTCCTCTTAATCATCAAGCTTAGCAGGAGGAGGATTGACGTTCGCATTACCAAACATTGCACATCTTTGGCGCTGCTTTCCGTCGCCGGTCTGGGTATTTTTATATAAGAAGGTCATACCGAGATCTATCGGAAGCCAAAAGAACTTTCTGCCACATCCATAGTGTTCTCTCATGAGCCGTGGTAGCTCAGGGACTACGCGCTCGCCGTAATACGTGAGGAACACAGGTTTGGTCTCTACCGGCACGAATAAAAATTTTCATTGCAAATTTAAGTGCTGATTTACCACGTGTTCAGCGGTGAAGGAAAACATCGCGAGGAAACCTGACAGCAAAGTCCGTCAAACACGCATTGGGACTGCACGGCGGCCTCTTCCTGGCCCTTAATCCCTCTTAGATATGAGAGGAGGTATGTGCCTAGCAGTGGGACGTACTATATAAAGGCTGCAACTTTACTAACTTTACATAGCCTCTTACGACATCCCGGGACGAAATTGGTTGATGAATTCTCTTAAGGTGTCGCCACTGCACGGCTACCGGATTCATCATCATCATCATTGCAGCCCTTCACAAGTCCACTGCTGAACATTGGCTTCCCCAAGGAATGCCACAAGGCACGGTCCTGAGCCACCTGCGTCCATCGACTTCCTACGTGTTTTACCAGGTCGTCACTTCACCTAGTGGGGGTCACCCTACCCTTCACCTCTGCTACTCGAGTACCTTTCTTCCCCATCGGTTGTCGGTCTTCGAGCTATATGGCCCGCCCATTGCCAAATAGAACTAGAGTAATTGACATAGCCTAACGGATTAGTAAGCTGAAGTGTCTAACGGATATTAAGCCAAAATTTTACTGTCATTTTCTAAGGTGAGTAAAATGTCTATTCCAAAACAGATTAATAGAATAATAATGCTGGTGCTGCAAAATGACACCTGGCAGCGTTGGACTCAGTGGAGAGACGTGGTAAGAGGCTCATTGGTGACCTTGATTTGGTTGAAACCAATCTTGTCAGCCTCGAGCACAGGCGCAGAGTAGCCAGCCTCTCGGTATTCTATAGGATGCATTTCGGTGAGTGTGGGTAGAAATTACACGCTTTAATTCCTCCCTCTCTTTTCCACCATCGGACGACCAGGCGGTCGGCGGGTCTTCACCCCTTTGTTGTCGATATTACACGCATTAGAACCAAACGGTTTGTTTCGATTTTTGTAATGCATACAGCAAAGGAGTGGAATAATTTGCTGGCGTTTATTTTTCCGTCCGAATACAATCTGGGCGTCTTCAAGGTTAGAGTGAATAGGCTTTTGTTACGCTAAGACAGTGCGATTTGCCATCTAAGGCTGCATCACCACCTACAACCAGGTGGGATTGTGGTCAAGCATTGACTTATGTAAAAAAAATTAGTTTGTTTATTAAAAAATTATCTTATTAGTTAATTTATTAAATTATGTTGCAGAAGTGAAAGGCAGAGTCGGGAATGGACGCCCTAGGCGAAAGTTTATCGACCAAATTGGCGATATATTGAAAATGGGCCAAATTAAGAGTACCCTTAACCGACGAGCGTGTATGCGTAGGTATATGGATGTGGAGGAGGCGAGAGAGGTGTGCGAGGATCGTGCCAAATAGAAGTCCGTAGTCCCTGTCTACCCCTCTGGGTGACAGGCGTGAGTGTTTATGTTATGTTATTTAAAAAAGCATGCTTACAAAGTTGCATTTAAAGGTTACATAAAGACAGTGTAATAAAACAAAGCTGTGCAGAAAATACAATACAGTCGATACTTAAACTAGATAAAATTTGTACTATAGGTATCAGATAACATCATAAATGCAAACGAAAAATCTAAACAATGACAAGTACCTTGTTAAAATGTGTGAAATCAAGAAAACAAGCTGAAAATGACTGACTCATCACGATATCTTTAAAACTATACACCCGATTGACTTAAATTTAGTATAGTTACTCATTTCGCAATGTAGACCCTAACTAAGAACGGATTTTACGATAGCCCCATCAAAAAATTTTTAATAGGTTCCGCAATAAAATATTATCGGTTATTATAACTACACTTCAATAATTAGTGTGTGCGTGTGCGTGCGCGCGCGTTCGTGTTAAGTGACAGTTATTATTATATAACTAAAATAAAAAAAATTGAAAACCCCCCGAAACAAAACAGCTAATGACCTAGAAACGACTGAACCGATTTTGACAAAATTAAGAACCACCGCTAGAAAACCTGCTTTTAAATAAATAAATAAAAAACCGCACCCAAATCGGTTCAGCAGTTTAAGAGTTACGGTGCCACAGACACTCAGACAGACAGACACACACACATAGCGTTCAAACTTATAACACCTCTCTTTTTGCGTCGGAGGTTAAAAAGAGTTTGATATATGCAAATAAAATAAGGCCTAAAGATACCTAAAAAATAAAAAAATAAAAAAATACTATCAAAGTGGCTCTAACTTCGAGCGACGTTATATTAAAAAAATATCATTTATTTTACTTTCCTCTATTAAGTATTACTTAGTTGACTGCCTCGTTGGTCTAGTGGTTGTAGTAGTGTGACTGCTGATCATAAGGTCCCGGGTTCGAATCCCGGGTCGGGCCAAAAATCAGTTATTGAGCTTTTCCATCAAAAAATTGTCAGTAGCTGCCCGGAATCAGGAAGTTGGCGGTGTCTCACCCCCGTGCCTTTGAGTTAGGCCGTTGAGGCAGGCCGCCGTGACCGAAATTCATTCTGAAGGACATTATTACTTAATTGTTTTAAGACAAATTTTCATGTGCTATCGGTGAAACGATGTCCTTAAATTAGAAATTTAAAAACATTTTTCAACTTTAACTTTAGTTCATTTTAGTTTATTCATTCATCATTCATTACAGCCTCAAAAGTACTCCCACCATAGATTGCCTCATACGTGGAAATTTGCCATAGTAACCACCCTTGGCAAGCACGTTGGTTACTGCAGTTTTTGCATTTATTTTCAGTTGTTTTCAGGAAGATGCTGCTGCCCATCGCGTCATTCAGTTTCTCTCTGTCACCTCTTATGACACTTACGGGATGGTATGGGATAGTGGGTTTTCTTACGCCGCCACTACACGGCAAAATACATCATGTGGTAGAGCCATGCTGCAGCTATTTTCTACCGACTTCAAAAAGGAGGAGGTACTCAATTCGACTGTATGTTCTTTTTTTATGTTTCGTATGGTGTGTGTAGAGAACCGGGGGCCCTTTTTACTGGAAACGAGGCATTCCATCTTAGTCCTCAAGGTTGACAACGCATCTACATTTTGATTCTTAATCGAGGATAGTCGTAGATGTCTATGGGCCACAGCACCCACTTACCATCACGTGGGCTGTGTGCTCGTTTGTCGCTTTAATTCTATATAAAAAACTGATAAACATTCAAACAACTAAAATTCAATTCATCATTTCATCATTACAGCCCTTCACAAGTCCACTGCTGAACATATAGGCCTCCCCCAAGGAATGCCACAAAGCACGGTCCTGAGCCACCTGCATCCATCGACTTCCTGCATGTCTTACCAGGTCTTCACTCCATCTAGTGGGGGCTCGCCTACACTTCGCCTACCGGTACGAGGCTGCCAGTCGGTTGTCGGTTCTTCGAGCTATATGGCCGGCCCATTGCCACTTCAGCTTACTAATCCGTTGGGCTATATCGGTTACTCTGGTTCTACTGCGGATATCCTCATTTCTCAGTTTATCACGCACGAAAACCCCGAGCGTAGCCCTCTCCATAGCTCGCTGAGCGACCTTGAGCATCCTCATACGGCCAGCAGCGAAGGACCACGTCTCAGATCCATAAATTTCAATTACCAAGACATTAATTTTACGTTTCGAAAAATTATATAATATTTTAGATTAAGTCAATAGCCGAAACAACTCTAATTATTAAATTTTATGTCATAAAAGCATTTGACTCTCTAAATTATTTTATCAAGCTCTATCAAAAACAAGGGTGGACTAAGCGGGAGCACGCGCGAGGCGCGAGGCCCAACTCCTGCCGCTTCCGCCGCTTCCGTCCGCCACCGCAACCTTCCGGTCAGGAAATTGAGGGTAATTTTACAACTCATATATCGCATGTGCAAAGCTTTTTGATAAACGTTATGCTAATTGTTGCTCTAGATACAGTTACCGTTACAGCCTAGCAAAGTTCACTGCTGAACATAGGCCTCCCCCATAGATTGTCTTATACAGGGGAAATTTGCCATGTTGCCATGCTTGGTAAGCGTGTGATTCTCCTGGTCGATTTCGGCCACGGCATTTTGATTGTCATGTCGGTGGAAAAGAGGAACTCTACTGTGAGGCAATGTATTTAGCTACGGAACTTGTTCAATATATGAGGATTCGTTCAAAAACGAGATATTATAATACCACCAACTTTTTTGAGCCACATGTCCATCCCATTGCCACTTCAGCTTATTAATACTTTGGGCTATGTCGGTTATTCTGGTGGTAGGATATCTTCATTACGGAGTCTATAAAGCAGAGAAGCTCTGAGCATAGCCCTCTCCATAGCTCGCGACATTAAGCTTTCTGATACGACCAGCAGTGAAGGAATTAAATACAAATTCTTTATTTCATGTCACATTATAAAAGAGACAATTTCTTTTTGTATTAAGAATGGGCCCATCACCGTAACCAGGCGTAACGTAATGAAACACACGTCGATTTATTCCTTATAACCAATAGATTACAATAGTAATATTAGTTTTACCGTATCTAACGGGAATACTAAGAAATTAACAATTAAATATATCACAATAACCTAAAAACAAACTAAAAGCGATTGTCTAGTAGTTTTCACCGGTATTATAAGTTAAAATAGTGCACTGGTCAATAATTAATAGTATAAAAGAAAGTTGTAGGTACAATCAGAATTTATAGGTACTTTAAGGTTGATGGAAAAATTTTTTAGTAGTTCGTTCTTCTTTATACGAATTTTTTTCATATTATATTAGCCAATTCACGAATATCAAAAGAACTTTTTTTTCAGATTTTATGAATCTGGTTACATTTTCATAAAATCTTTAGGCAGTTTACTATAATAAATTGGTATCTTTTTTATGTGTAATAAAATTAAGTTACGTTAAAGTTTCTAGTGGGCCCAAAAACGATTGTCTCTTTTAAGATTATATTATTGATAAGTATGCATGTGAAGTCCTGCAAGGGCATAGCTATCTATACCAGAAGGTTAATTATTTTTTATTAATTATCTGTTTGACATAATTTATAAAATATCATAAACATTTAACATTTTAACCTTATTTTGTATTTTTTCGTGGTTCTGGGCAGCATACTGATGGGAAATCGTTCCTGTGATTTATTTCTTTGTTATCTATGAACTAGTGAGTACCTAATCGAAGTAACAAAGTCACAGTTATTTTTCACTGTTATTTTTATGGAACTGGAACGACAGTCACGGTTATTTAAAAATAACACTTTTCCCCAAGTCTATGGACTAGACTACAAGTTTTTTAATTCTTGTAGCATTGATGCCTGTTTATTAACAATTGGCAATTTTTCAGTTGACAACAGTAACTTTAATAAAATATGTGTAAAAATATACTAAATGAATTAAATTATACATTATATATGTAGGTCATTTTTGATTGTCGCTTGAGGTAAGCCACAATATATATTAGAGAAGTTGTAGTTCTCTCTCAGACGTAATATATAACTTAGATTAATTACGTCTAATTAATTAAAGCTATAATTGTCACTAAGCTCTCTGAACATTGTTTATTACTATGTTGGTATTACTGTATTACTATTTTCTTATTTATATTCATATAATCAATAGTGTTTCATCAATAATTGGTAAATACTCCATAATCGCCCAACAAAACTGCCATTTTGTAAAGATATCCATTTAATTAAGCGATTCGCGATATTAATTCGATTATTACTCCTCGTAAAAAAGTTACAAAACAGACTTTTGCCGCGTAAACGACATGGCGTCACGCTACTAACACGCTAACACTACTGCTATAAAGCAATTTGGATTTTATCGGTCCGTAATAGAGATTACAATGGTTTATCACTACAATCCTCTAATTACTGTCATGCATTCTTGTTATAACACGCTATTTCGTTAACACTCTAAACTCACTCTTATGTCGATAGTTCTACAGAACGTTTTCATTTTGTATGTGATAAACTAATTACATTGCTTTTACGTTTTTGATTCAAAGGAATTTCGACGTTAATTGGTTGAATTAGGGATAGTTTAAGCAATCCGCATGTACCAGTGCCATCTATTGAATTGTAAAGTCCGAGCTGTTCGCCGCGGAATCTTAATTTAATTAAATTTGGAACGTTTTTATCGTGCAATCGCGCGTGCCTCAAAGTGTTGCCACGCTCCGATTGTCCCCTGGTTCGTAGGGATTTTAACTCCGCCGTTATCAACTGTCGTTTAATTATTGAAATTGAATTTGTAAAGCCGTTTGATGTGTTCTTTAGATTGTACTTTATTCATCGTCGTATTCCATGTTTTTAATCGTGTTTTGACTCATCATTCATTCACAACAGCTTATCAAATATCCACAACTGACCATTGGGCTCTCATTTTTGCTATAGTTGTCACGCTTGTTATACAGGTTGGGAACAGCAGTTTTTATGTTGGTATTTCTATTAGTGTTCTCGTCTAGTTGGGATTTATAAATACTTTTTAATAAATAAATAAAAACCCAACTAGACGGAAATCCTCAGCAGAGGAGATAAATGGTTGAGGTTAAGGGGGAAAGGGAAAGAAACCGGAATTTATTATATTACGAAGATGGTGTTGCCCATCTCCTCTTTTAATTTCCTTCTGTCGCCTCTTACGTACACAGATACATAGTATAATATATATATGGACTAAACTATAATAGATATGGAGTAGTGGATTTTCTTACGCCGCCAATACACGTCATACAAATCATATAGATCATAAAATGAGTAGGAATGTAATTCGTAGAACTCCTTTTCTACTTCAAATTCTGTTTGGGTGTTACTATTTCATTCGCCAAGCAGCAGTACACCAACTGCTGTGTTCCCGTTAGAAGGGATAGATAGCCAGTACGATAACAGGTGAGACATTTTATCTTTGTTATTATGGGTGGCAGCGCATCTCTAGCCTTCTTTGCCTTTGAAATTGGTTGAACATGTTCACGTGCGACAGAAGCCACATCTAACACGTACATTGTTAGTTTTTTTATTTTTTTATTATTATAAGCCAGTGCTTGACTGTTACGTGATGGTATGTGGTGATGTAGCTGAAGCTGGTAGAGCGCACTGAATTAGCTTAACAAAAGTCTATTTTTTAGCTACGCTGCAGCTATATTATATTTGTAGCACGAATGGGTCGGCTCGACCGGGGTCGGACCAGTGTCGGGAGAAAAACAGCCTAATTCTGCTGTGTTTCGTAAGGTGAGTGTAGAGAACCGGAGACCTTTTTACTGGAAGCGAGACATTTCATCTTAGTTCTCAGGGGTGACAACGCATCTATATTTTGATTCTTAATTGAGGATAAATGTAGACGTCTATAGGCCACAGCATCCATTTACCATCAGGTAGACTGTGCGCTCGTTTTTCACCCTTATACTACGTATATATAAAAAAATATTTACTCTTACCTTGAAGATATACATACATATTGTAAATCGGACGAAAAGACAAATGCTGACAAATTATTCCACTTCATTGCCGTACGCATTACGAACGGCGAAGCAAATCGTGTGGTTCGAATGTGTAGTATGTTTCTTTGTTTCTTTCTTTTTTTACCCGACTTGTAGTGCGTATATATGTACGTATATACAAACCGTTTTGCGGTTAATAAAAATATGTTTTTTTCTTTAATGCCTCGTTGGTCTAGTGGTTGTAAACGCGATTGATGATCATGAGGTCCCGGGTTCGAATCCCGGGTCGGGCCAAAATCAGTTTTTGGGTTTTCTGTCAAGAAATTATCAGTAGCAGCCCGAAGTTTGGAAGTTGGCGGTGTTTCACCCCCGTGCCTCGGAAAGTACGTAAAGCTGTTGGTCCTGCGCCTGATCTCTCTGCGGTCGTGTCAAATTACCGTCCCATCGGACTATCCACAAAAGCACTATAATCCTGTCCTGCGCAGATGGCTAGTCTCCGTTGAGACTGGCCGCCGTGACCGAAATTCGGTCTGGAGGACGTTATTATTATTTATTTGTCACATTGCCACAGATCTCAACATATGAGGTGTGCTTAGATTCGTCTTAGTTGTGGAAGTGACATAGGATGTAAAATTGTTCACTTTTCAGTAAGCTTTTTTTACGCGATCGAGTTTTTTTGTTAATTACTATTTTTACTAATGGCCTTGTTATAAAATTATAGTGACAAACGAATTTGACAGTCCACCTAATGGTAAGTGGCTACAGATGCGTTGTCATCTCTGATGACTAAGATGGAATGCCTCACACCTAATGTAATTATGTTGACAGATGGCTGTGTTCCGTCATCAGTGCACGCATTGCTGCTTTGCGGCACAAAAGTAGTTCTAACACCTGGTAAAATTACTCTTATATTATAAATCTATCAGAAACCCTGGGGCGGTTTTTGTATCCCTGCGGTAGCCACGAGAAGATATGGTTTAATGGTTTCTCTAACGCTGACATGGTAACTTTAAAAATGTAATAACCTAAAAAGTTTAAACGGTTTTGATATGATTTGAACATGCTAGGCTAACTTTCTCTCGAAATTTCAAGCTTTCAAATGTCATTCACATCGTGCATAGTACTGGAGCAGGATGGAAGCGGCTCGTATGAATTGATGATGTCTATCACCAGTTCATACCAGCCGCTTAACTGTTCACCAGTGGGAATTTTTCAACTTCCTACTCAACCTCACTCACCGGAAATATAATGGGATCTTTCTAAAATTATGTTACCACTTAAACAAGTTCAGATGTTGAATGATAACTTTACACAGTGCTTTTTCATGAATCAGATAGATATAGATATGGACATACGTTTTATTGGCATCAATACACTCACATAGTATACATTTAGAAGTAATAAAAAACATACATACATTCAAATCTTTAAAAAATGTTATTGAAAACTTGCATATTTGTCCAAATTGAAAGTAAAATTAATAAAATAATATACGCGGAATATAAAATAACTTAATATACGCGATAAAATCCGTAAAACTAGTTTTATTTAAATGTGTAGTGTTCGCGTAAATATAAGAAATCATTATGTAAACCAGTAAAATTAACTTCATCTTCTCAATAAAAAAATATTCAAATCTACTCAAATCTTCATAGTGTTACCAGGTGTGCATGAATTAAAGTGCCTCTTTGTAAGACCAATCTACGGATTGTTTTTTCGTTCGCCAACGATATCTACATGTGCTCAGCGATTAAAGAAAACATCGCGTAGAAGTCTCAGATATAAAAAAAAATCTTTTCATGACCTGTGAGGTTCGCCAACACGCATCTCAACACCGCGATCGACTCTCAGACTCCCTCTTCCGACTCTTCTTCTGGATGGGCTAAGACTCTCTGCTCTAAGAAGATGATATAAGAGGATGATAGTAAGAATGTAGGCTGATCCTAGTACTATAATATGAAGATATGAAAAAAATAAGGACAGAGGATAGTGTTTCTTTAAGAAATATTTGTTAATTATTTCGACCACCTTAGAATCGGCCCGTATACACAAATATTTTTATGTAAGTTTTATTTAACTGATATGGTTTATAGCGAAATAAAATTCGCAATGGTCATTATTTTTAAATGTTTTATCTTATTAACTGCCTTATTAAAATATACTTATTTTTATACATAAAAGCATGTTATTAAACGCATCGTTAAACGTCATAATTTACGCAAACTGTCAGTTTTGGTAACAGATAACACAGAGTTGGGTTAATACAGGGTTCCATGTCAGCCATGTTTGTTTTTAAAACATGTAATTATTTAAAATTCGAACGGCAGATGCGTTCGAAAGCGTTAATCGATTTTATACGCGTGTGCTGTAATTAATAACTCTGTTTATTACAGAACACCTTATATACGAAGTTCAGTCTTGTTTAATGGAAATACAGACTATATTTATTTCATTAGTAGCAAATAAAATGTTTGTCAAAGAGCAAAATAAACAAAACTTGCTGCTCAAAAATTAGTTTATATTTGAAAAGGAACTTTAATGTTTTAAAAATAAGGACAAATAAAAAAAATATTAATGACTCATTAGCATTATTCTTTTAATAAATATAATTGATTGTGTCAATTTCGGAAGCATAGTTTTTAGGCCGCAACAAAGTAGTTAATGGGCTGTTTAATTATAATAACTTTTTGTTATAGCAATTACATAAAAGTTAATGAGGCGTGAAATGCATTGAAACTAACAAATACGCATGTTTATCAAATCATTTGAATTTAAATTGGGATACTTAAACAATCTTAATGTGTAACTTATCAGTAAAATATAGTCCTTCGAAATTCCTCCTACTATATCGGTGAATAATGCCGGGAATAACTTGAAAAAAGACTAACGAATAGATTCTGGAACAAGTAAGAGAAAAAGTATCTATTATCTCAGTGATTGAACAGAAGAGTTCCATGGTTTGGGCACTTGTTGCGACACAGCAATTTTATAAAAACATATTCGAAGAGAAGATAGAGGGAAAGAGAAGAAAAGCTACACCAAGACAGATATTTATATATAAAAATATATAGAATTAGAAGATAATAAAAAGAATGAAGAACTTAAAAGATGAACTAGATATCAAGGGGGAAAACAGAAGTTGAGCGAATTAAACATTGTGGCAGAACGAAGAAATGGGTTGATTACTCCACCGACAATAGCGTAGTACTAATATTTATTTTGTGGTAGTGCGTAATTTTAAAAGAAGAACTTAGCGGTGAAATTAACTAAACGGTGTATCTTTTGTGAAAATTCAAGTCGAAGTCATTCCGCAGAATCATTGTCAACGGTTTTTAAGTCAAATGTTGGGCACAGATTTCGTAAGAATCAGGCGCATTCTAGCATGATTTTTTTAAAGTTATTCTTAGTTAACCCTCAGGCGAGTGATCTAATGAGCGCTGATATATACCATACCCATACCCATACCACCATACCCCAGCAATTATGTTGTACTATCGCCCGCCCGAACCGTGGTTTGGTCATCCACTTTAAGCCAATTGAAACGAAGGAATACAGCCTATCAAAAGTCCACATCTGAACATAGACCTCCCCCATAGATTGTCTCATAGGGCCATATTTGCCATAGTTGCCACGTTTGGTAGCCGCAGTTTTATTTTTAGTTGTTATTAGGAACCAAACCAAACCTTTGCCAACCAAACCAAAAGGAACCAACCAAAACTTTGGGTTGGTTTGGCCATGTCGAGAGAATGAATGAAGAACGATTGATGAAAAAAGTGTATAAGGCGAGTGTGAATGAAAGTGTTGGAAGGGGTAGACCTAGGCGGACGTTTCTAGACCAAATCAGGGACGTCTTGAAAAAAGGTCAGGTCAAGAGTACCCTAAACCGAAGAGCATGTATGAAGGGAATAATGAAAGTGGACGAAGCAAAACAAGTATGTAAGGATCGTAGCAAGTGGAAAGAAGTGGTCTCTGCCTACCCCTACGGGAAAGAGGCGTGATTATATGTATGTATGTATGTATATGTTATTAGGAATACGCTGCTACGGTAGTAGTGCTACCCATCTCTTGGTTTGTTTCTCTCTGTCGCCCCTTACGACACCCACGAGACGACATTTGGTAGTGGAATATTCTTACACCGCCACTACATGGAATATTTTGAAACACATTTACATAAAGATGTTTTATAAGCATATAACAGCGTAAATGAAATGCGAATGGGACAAAAGCAATAATTACCCAATAAGGGGCCATCAAAACCGCGGCGGTAACGACTCGTTGCGGATAGCCATATCAAACCACTCCCGGTTATTAAGCGAGTGAAAATTATGCTATGGATATTAAGGGGAGGACAGACATTATGAAAAAAAAATACGGGACATATTTTTTACCTATTATAACACATTACACATTTTCTTTTCCTGCTATACGGAGGATTTGTTTTTATCGTAGTTTACGTGGTAGAGCCACGCTGCAGCTATATTGTGGTTGTAGCATGAATGGGTCGGATCGACTCGGTTATGACCACGCTCTCACAGAATACCAGCGTAAAATAGCAGCTTGATGCAGCTGTGTTTCGTATGGTGAGTGTAGAGAGTCGGAGACCCTTTTTACTGGAAACGAGGATTTCAATATTAGTCCTCAGGGGTGACAAAGAATACTGTTTCAACTGGTTGTAACTTAGATTAACGAAAGCCTATTCACTCTTCGACCATGTATAGGTGGCGGTGTAAGAATATCCACTTCCCCATATCATGCCGTGTCGTAAGGGGCGATAGAGAGAGAAACAAGAGATGGGCAGCATCTTTCTCATAAAAATGAATATTATGTATACTGCGTTTGTTAACCTGCCTGCCAAGCGTAGCAATTGTGGCAAAAACTCAGTTTGGCAGTGGACATTTGATAAGCTGTGAAGGTAACGGTATTCGCTCTTACCTTGATTGGAGTCGCCCATATTGTAATTGGATAAATTGGACGCTGCTAAATAATTTCATTACTTTGACGAAACAAACCGCTCTTGTTGGTTATTTACACAACTATGTCTTGATTGATTAAAGTCTGAAAATGAGTACCTCATCTCAGGATCATCTTTTCAAGGGTGCATAGACTTTTTATTTAACGATTTTTTATTTTTTATTACCCCATTTCACCCTGTGGGTGTCGTAAGAGGCGACTTGGAAAATGGGGGAAAGTGTTTATAACTTTCAAATTCGTAAAATACCTACTGAGAGCGGTGTTAAAGGTGCGAGTAGTTTGGTGTTGATTGATACACGAGTAGACTGTAGTACTTATAGGTTTATTCGATTCCAATTAATATAATATGTAGAAATTAAGATGTTGATGCAAAAATAATAGAAGGTACGGGAAGCATTCATTTACGCCAGTGTTCGATATTGAGTGTCGCCCCTGGAGGCCTGGAGCTCACGCGGATCTCGCCAGCAGTCAAAAGGACGTTCAAGGCATAGGACGTCTTAAATGTGCGGGCGCAGGCACGGTGCGAGGTCATACTATGTTGTTAACAAGACGTCGCGAACATTTGGCACTGCAAACAATTAATTATAAAGATGTGTTGTCATCTCAGAGGAAACCGATGAAATGAACCAGAGCCTGTAATAATACTGGCATTCTCACCCTTCAAACTGGAACGCATCAGAGGGTGCAGTGCTTGGTGGCAGAAATAGGTAAGGTATCAACTTAGACGGTCTCCATGGTAGAATAAGAACCCTACCACTCAGAAAAAACCTATTTGCTTTTCGAGAGTAAAGGGCGGCCTATTAAAAGGATGATTTGCCATGGGTAATCCACTACCCAATATCATTCCGTAAGCGTCGTAAGATATAGGGAAATGATAGAGGGGAATAATGATAGAGAGAACTGAAACGAGAGATGGACAACAGCATCTTCTTTATAACAAATTAAAATAATAAGAAAATGCTGTTGCCAACCTTACCTGCCAAGCGAACAACTCTGGTAAATATCCTGTGAGTCAATCTATGGGGAAGTCCCATATTCAGCAGTGTACATTTGATTGGCTGCAATGAATGAATAAACGAAAGAGGATGTTAACGGTATATAGAATAATTGCTGAAAAGCTTTCCCTTAAATACCGCGATTATAAACATATTGTTGGCACGGAATCGGCTCGTTATTCCTATTTTAATATCGGCCATCTTTCATATTGTTGTTGATAGAAAGAATCTATTTCGATAAATGATATTAACACTGACGATCGCATGTTCTTGTAATGGGGGTGACTTTGCTGATTCGCTGAACTAAGTCTAAGTGTAAGACTGAAAAAATGTTTATGTAAAATCTTTTTTATCAAACCGTTAAAGTGCATGGGCCTTTACCATTGTTGAGAGGATTTGCCTTGTTCTTCACGCTTGGCCAATGGATTGACTATCATAGTATGGACGTAGACGTAGACATACGTGGTAGAGCCATGCTGCAGCTATATTAGTAGTATAGTTGTAGCACGAATGGGTCGACTCGACCAGAGAAGGACCACGCTCTCACAGACTTAACACTGCTGTGTTTCGTATGGTGAGTGTAGAGAACCGGAGACCCTTTTTACTGGAAAAGAGGCGTTCCATCTTAGACCTCACGGGTGACAACGCATCTGCATTTTGATTCTTTATTGAGGATAGATGTAGATGTCTATGGGTCACAGCAACCACTTACCATCAGGTGGACTGTGTGTCACTCGACGTTTGTCACTCTATCCTATAAAAAAAAAGACGTTTTGCACATTTGACGCTGCTTCCTCTCACCGATTCTCGTACGTCGCCACCATACTGGTTTTACTTTTACCTCACCTTACTTTTTCATTTTTAATAAAGAATATTGTATTACTGGCAATTTTTTCGCTAAGCAGAGTAACATCATTGGAAAACAGTCATCATCATTATCATCATTACAGCCTTTCACAAGTCCACTGCTGAACATAGGCCGCCCCAAAGGAATGCCACAAAGCACAGTCCTGAGCCATTTGCATCCGTCGACGTCCTGCATATCTTTCGTCGTCACCCCATCTAGTAGAGGGCCGCCCTATACTTCGCTTGCCGGTTCGAGGTTGCCACTCGAAGTTCACACTTCGAGCTATATGGTTGTTTTGGAAAAGAATCATTAAAATCTGTCCACAATTGACGAAGATATCGAGTAACATACATACAAAAAAAGAACATACACTTGAATCCTCCATAAGTTGCCTCATAGGGGTAAATTTTCCATAGTTGCCACGCGTGGCGGGCGGGATAGCAACCGCAGTTTTTTATTTTTAGTTATTATTAGGAAAACGCTGCTGTCCATCTCCTGGTTTGTTTCCCACTGTCGCCTCTTACGACACCCAGGGGATGATATAGGGTAGTGGATATTCTTATACCGCCTCTGCACGGTTTAATGCTTGGTATATCTACAAAGAAAGGATTAAAACTAGCTGTACGTCTTATTGTCCAATAAGAGAATTAACTAGTAGAACACTAATACAGTAGTTAGATTCTTTACGTCAATCAAGGTCACGAATATGCCTTTTGGCGGATATCTTAACTGAAATTCTACGACACCCACGGGATATGGAGCAGTAGATATTTTTAAAGTTGGAAAAATTTACTTTGCCAATATCCAATTTTTTCAACTTTAATATAATGGATTTCCGCAAAGTAACGCCTGATTCTATTAATTAGATATTTTTTATATAATAGAGTGACAAACGAGCACACAGTCCACCTAATGGTAAGTGGATGCTGTGGCCCATAGACATCTAAATTTACCCTCAATTGAAAATCAAAATGCAGATGCGTTGTCAACGCTGAGGACAAGATGGAATGCTTCGTTTTCAGTAATTTTAACGTGGTAGAGCGATGCTGCAGCTATATTATACTGGTATAGTTGTAGTACGAATGGGTCGGCTCGAACGGAGAAGGACCACGCTCTCGCAGAATACCAGCGTGAAATAGCAGCTTAATGCTGCTGTGTTTCGTATGGTGAGTGTAGAGAACCGGAGATCCTTTTTAATGGAAACGAGGCATTCCATCTTAGTCCTCAGGGGTAACAACGCATCTGCATTTTGATTCTTAATGAGGATAAATGTAGATGTCTATGGGCCACAGCATCCACTTACCATCAGGTGGGCTGTGCGTTCGTTTTTCACCCTTTTTCTATATATAAAAAAACCGCACTACACTGTCACCGTTCTACTTCATTTAATTATGTTTCATATAATATACCTATCTTCACATAACGAACGCATCAAACCGTTATTATGCGGCTATCTCGCGGTTAGATCGCTAACTCAACGATCATGCGATAATGGCCCAAATATTTCGGGGGCGACATGCGCGAATGTTCGACGCTTTTTACATTTTTAGTTCGGGCAAAATTTTAATGAACGCATCGATAAAATACACGAGGTCATAATAAGAAATTTAATTTATAGGTGGGGAGCACGTGACGTGTTTTTGGGTGGCGGGAACGCAGGATGAGTTGAGACATCGCATGTCATAGACAATATTTTAATTGTTTTTTATTTAGTAGTAGCTTATAATTAAATAATATACGTGGTAGAACTAAGCTGCAGTATCAATATCAGGTCCTTTCGAACGGGGAGGAATTACGCTCCCACAGAAGAATTAACGCTCGCTGTGTATAATAGCAGCTTAATTTTGCTTGTTCCGTATGGTTATTGTAGCCTAAGTTCCTCCACGCTACGCACCTCCGATTCGCGATTTCATTTGTTTTCAAAATATATTCTATTAGAGAGACTTTCTGTATTCCTCACGTTATTTAAATTCTCTGCCGAGCGAGAGTAGGTACATTGATATTAAAAATTACATTTTTTTTAACTATAATTAATAGAATCAAGCGTTACTTTGCGGAAACGTTTCAATTATTTAGCTAAGATCCGACGTAAAAAATAAAAAAAACCGTGTGACGTGTCTTACCTAGATTGAAGGGCACCTCCCGCCCTCCCTAAATCCCGTGTACTAAACCGTCACCACTTATCCCAACACCAATATACTAAGAAAGACCGTCGATAATACGAAACGTGTTTCGCCTCTAAACGAGGCATCATCAGGAGAAATAGAATCCAGAGGGCGGGAGGTGCCGAAGAGCACCAAATAGGTAAGACACATAATTTTTATTTTTTACGCGGATCTTAGCTAAATAATTTTAAAAATTTTAATATTTAAGTACTTTAATTTTAATTTAAAATAATCGAATAAAAGACAAATGTGTTTCTTGACTCAATACATTGTAAGCCCATTAGTATACGTCACTGCATTAAATTCGGTGTTTGCGCTTGTTTTTGGGAATAAATTTGCATCGATTAAGTCAGTCGGACGGACAGCCGGACAGATATACGTGTAATTAGACAATAAATTAACTTCCTTATGAGGGATGTTATGTCGAGATAAAAGGTCGCGTGGCGTACATTAAAATGCGTTCGAATAAACAGGGTGCGTGTTTTAATCTGAAACTCTATTTTACAGTAAAATAAGTAACTAGCGTGTGTTGACACTATTCTTCTTCTTTTTCTTTCTCATCCCGTAGAAGTCCCCTGCTGGACATGGAGGGTCGTTGTAGGAGGATTTGCCTCAATCGTCACGTATGGCAGACAGAATGATCGCAGAACCAGACGTCTCGCACCTTTGATGCTGTAGCCTGTCGTGGATCTGGATATTTTACGTCGGGCGTAAACGATATAGTATACCGCCATCTATCAGAATCTTTAAGAGTTTAGTGGCGTTATTTATTATTATTCAAAGGGCAGCGTTCGGGAGACAAATATTCTCGTCACGTATTTCTTACTTCTCAAAACTTGATAACAAAAGCGTATCGACCAGCGAGGTTTCCAGTTATGACGTATGGATCTGAAACGTGTTCCTTCTCTGATGGCTGTATGAGAAAATTCAAGGTTGCTCAGCGAGCTGTGGAGAGGGCTAAGCTCAATTTTTTGCGTGATTGAATTCGAAATGGGAAAATCCGCAGGAGAACCAGAGTAATCGACATTTTTTATATATAGTAAGTGTGACAAACGAGCACACAGTCCACCTAATGTTAAGTGGATGCCGTGGCTCATAGACATCTACATCTATCCTCGATTATCCTGGATACCAAGATGGAATGCTTCGTTTCCTGTAAAACGGGTCTCTGGTTCTCTACACTCACCATATCAAACACAGCAACATTAAGCTGCTATTTTACGCCGGTATTCTGTGAGATATCGTACTGTACTGGTGCGTTTGTAGTTTAAGCATGGGGTGTCGAGTGCTAATGTTTATTTTATGTAAAGCGCGTCGGTCGGCGCGAATTAGTCAAATCCAATTAGGGACCGGGGCGCAACGCAACCATTATTTACATATGGCCGACGCGGTTGTATATTTGTCCGTCATATGCCTATGTGTTTATGTACGCCTGGTAATCCCATCGACGTTATTCTTCTTGTTTTCAATCACTGAAACTTTTTCTATCTAAGTTATCATTCCGTCTGACTCATTTCTTTTATGTTGACAACTTTGGATTACCATCGCAACTGCGCAAAATGTTGACATAGTTCATCTTTATGAACTTTTAAATTGTAAAGCATGAACTGTGAGATCTTTATATAGTTATGTACTATAGAATATAGATCAGAGATACGGATTGTGTTTTTTTTTTAAAGAATAAGGGTGACAAACGAACACAAACCATCTGATAGTTATTGAATGTTGTGGCCCATAGATATAATATAGATATCCTTCATTAATAATTAAAATACAGATGCGTTGTCACCCCTGAGGGTTAAGATGGCATGCCTTGTATCCAGTAAAAAAGTCTCCGGTTATTTACATTCACCATACGGTAACATAGCAGCATAATGTTGCCATTTTACGCTGGTATTCTGTGAGAGCGTGATTCTGCCCTAGTTGATCCGACCGATTCGTGCTACAAGCATCATATAGCTGCAGCATGTGGTTCTACAACGTGAAAATACATAGCCACAGTGGGAAGGTAAAAGTTACATGTATATGTTCCATTGCTGGGCACATGTTTCCTCTCATTTCTGCCGTTTCCTCAATTTCATTGGTGCCGGCGGGGATTGAACAACCCGGGATTCTGACGACAGTGGAATACAAGCAAGTGCTTAGTCCCTGCGTTACTACGGCTGATATTGGGAAGAGTTTGCCGATATAGTAATGCTTGTCGGACGGATAGGAGATCGCAGTTTTAAACAGCTTGTACTTTTAACACAGGGTCCTGTAGCCTGTATGGATATTCACATTTAACATATGATATGATTATAGTCATTTATTGAAGATATTAAGATCTTTCTGATGTTTATACAGATTCTCTTGGGCCATCATCACAAGGCGATTTTGATATATAATAAAGCTTATCTCTATCAATATCGCCTTAACACCATATTTATTTATTTATGCTTTATTTGCACACCAACATCGATCACTAATAAAAGTATCGATGCACACCAAGTACAAAAAGGCGGACTTAATGCAATAGGGCATTCTCTACCAGTCTACCTCCAGGCTAAGCAGAGAAAATATTGTGGGTGCAATAGGTATCTATCTAGTTAGCAGTGAACAGTCAGCAATTTTGCATTTTTTCTATAAAAACAGAATGTTACGATTTGCTAGCGGTTGTTAAGTGCATTTTTTTTTTGCTTTATATTTTGTTGCTGGCTTCCTAGGCGTATTTCATGTCATTTCTGACGAGCAAAAATCTATAGCTGCATCTCTCCTATAAAAAACATGTGTTATGGTAGCATTGACTCTGCTAGTTTCTTTTGTTTCTATTTTATTGTTGGCCTTCTGAGCCTCTTTGATGTCATTTATGACCAGCAACAAAATCTATGACTGTATCTTGTCTATAGAGACAAAGATTAACTTTAAGTTATTCTTTGTAATACATTTGTACTAATTTAATAAGTATATAATCTATATCTATACATCTATACAAATAAATAAAATTGAAGTGTCTGTTTGTAATGTCAAAATTACAGCTTTTTACTAAATGCATATGAAAGTATATATGGCACTTATAACAAAAATACAATTTTTAAATTTTTGTCTGTCTGTCTGTCTGTCTATTTGTTCCGGCTAATCTCCGAAACTGCTGGACCGATTTTGAAGCCACTTTCACTGGCAGATAGCTGATGTCATAAGGAGTAAGTTAGGCTACTTTTATTTTAGAAAACTATTTAGGGTTCCGCGCAATAAAATTAAAACCCAAAATAACTCGCGATCGAAGTCGCGGGTAACAGCTAGTATAAAATATAGATATAGATATGGAAGAGCGGAGTCACCTGCTACAGGCATTATTTGCTTAAAAGGAGACTCCGGCCTAATGATTGTAAACCAAATGTTTTTACTGAAATAAATTTTATTATTATTATTATAGAACCGAATATTACGAGAGCATGGACACTGGCAGCTTGCTACCGGTTGCCAGTTCCGGCAAATTCTTGCATTCTTTTATTTTTTCTTACATTGTTTTCCAGCAACATATTAGCATAAAATTTTGCCCAATTATTTGACCTTTGTTTAATCATTGATTTCGTTAGGTACTTTACTGCTAATTAGCTAGCTAGATTCTATTCTATTCTATTCTAGCTGATGTAAGGATAGAACCAGCAAAGAATAAATAGAACCGGTTTGAGATACAAAATCTGTTTTAGTAACTAATTAACAACTATTTACCTACAGATCCCCGTGCAAAATTTTAATTGTTTCTGCTGATTTTTCACTGCTAGCTTGATAGAGCTAAATATTAATTGGGTGGAGTGCAACTAAATTATCCTCCTGGCTAATGCTATTGGTCCTGACCAAGTGAGAACCACACTCACAAAGAATACCAGTGTAAATAGCGAAATAATGCTGATGTGTTTCATATGGTGAGCGACGAGAAATAACAAGGGTCCTCTTTCTACTATTAACTAGCGATCCGTCCCAGCTTCACTTGGATAGGATATATAATGTCACTTTTTTCGGATAAATTAATCGATCCTGACATTGCTCTCTATTTGTTTGTAAAGTTTCATTATAATCGTTTCAGCCATTCCAAAGATTAGCCCGGACAGACAGACAGACAAGCATACAGGTAGATAGACACACAGACAACAACTTTAAAAATGGTTATCTGTATCTCAATAGTATGCAAATAACTCCCTGAGTTTAATAGAAGCCATTTATTTAGTATTACAGACAGACAGTTTTCTACAAACGTTAACGTAATACTATATAGCATAATATATAGAAAATTATAACAATAAGTGGTTA
The DNA here is from genome assembly GCA_029286625.1 of Parnassius orleans. Taxonomy (NCBI): domain Eukaryota; kingdom Metazoa; phylum Arthropoda; class Insecta; order Lepidoptera; family Papilionidae; genus Parnassius; species Parnassius orleans. The sequence continues at coordinate 2,395,885 of JAGSMP010000089.1, forward strand.
AGTTTGATTTAATTAATTTTCATATAAGTTTCTTTGAAAGTGAACTTGCCTAACCCCATTGCGTTTAATTTTTAATCGAGGGTAGTTTTGTTTCTATGTGCCACAGAATCCACTTACTATTTGCTCAGCATCACTGAGCTCGTTTGTAACTCTTATTTTTTTATAGAAGACTGGGCAAACGAGCACGCGGCTCACTTGATGGTAAGTGTTGACCAGCACCCACGAACAACTGCAACATCAAAGGAATTGCAGATGCGTTGCCGCAAATTTTTTTGTAGTTTTCGTAAGAAGTTTCAATGCGCAAGCATTTGTTCAAAAACGTAGGTAGCTGCAAGTTTGTGCCAGAGAATTCAAATCGTTCTTGAGTCTCGAGTAAGCGAGTTTTTACGTGGTAGAGCCATGCTGCAGCTATATTAGTAGTATGGTTGTAGCACGAATAGGTCGGCTCGACCCATTCGTATGGTTAGTGTAGAGAACCGGCTACCCATTTTACTGGAAACGAGGCATTCCATCTTAGTCCTCACGGGGGTCAGTCAACGCGTCTGCACTTTGATTCGTAATCGAGGATAAATGCAGATGTCTATGGGCCACAGCAACCACTTACCATCAGGTGGACTGTGTGCTCGTTTGTCACCTTTATCCTATAAAATAAAAGCGAAGTGTAGTGCTGCCTCCCACTAGATAAAGTGACCTGGTAAGCAATGCTGGAAGTCGATGGAATGATAATGATGAAAATGATGATTGTAACAAATGCTTTTTTTTTTAGAATTAGGTAGGTTTAGTTCATAGTTATACCATACTGATATGACGACTGGTTGTACAAGAACATGAGGTCATTAAAGTAAGTTAGCTAGTCATACAGCTCCAGTCTCTTACCAATCTACTACACACACACACACACACACACACACAAATACAAGCACGCACGCATACTTGCACACACATAGAGTAATATACTAAATATAATACAAGTTAGTAAAAATATCATAGTTTCGATATCTTATCTCTAGCTTAAGTTTTAAAAATTTTAGAATGACAGAAACATATTTTACACCCACGTTAGAATTTAAACTTTATCATTTAACATTTAATTCTATTAGAGTAGAAAGATTTTGTATAGTTAATATAAGCCGTAATTTATAAATAGAATGATATGTACAATTTGATGCCTTAACCCGTCGTAATAAGTACCTTATAAGTGCTTAAACAAATTTGTAAATACTTAATACGTTTTGAAATCTGAAGCGTTAAGTTGACGACAATTCGAACACCATTTACGCGTCACATTTAAAAACATTCGATTCCGATTACAAATACGCAATCCTGTGCACAGTTGCGCGAAAGTTCGGTATAAATTGATAAGTATATATAGTTTTCTATTTTTTTTATAAGTGTAAAAGCTTAATATAACGACTGGGCATGAGGTAGCTTCGAAGGTTTTTATAAAATGAATTTATATTTTTTTGTAGAATAAAACACATGAGCTCACATGCCACCTGATAACAAGTGGATGCTGTGTTCCATAGATACCTACGTCTATACTCGAATAAGGTTCAAAATGTAGATACGTTGGCATCCTTGAGGTCTAAGATAGAACGGCTCAGTACCAGAAAAAAGGTCTCCGATTCTCTACACTCACCATACGAAACACAGCAGCATTAAGCTGCTATTTTACGCTGGTATTATGTGAGCTGCTATTTTACTGTATTAGCTGGTATTAATCCTGTGTATTTCATTGTAAAACGTTAGTAAGATTTAAAAATATCCCGCTGATATTTCTTACTATTTCTTCCCAAGACAAAAGTTTTTTCCGAATCAGGCGTCAACATAAAAAAGTGTTATTTATAATGTATATTAAATCATATTATTCTATTCTATTCTATTCCATCCCATTCCATTCCATTCCATTTTAATCCATCCTAGTCCATTCTATTCTATGATGTTTACTAACAGCGTGCTCATTCCACTTATGAAATATACTTATGGATTCCTTGACAGAAAGGGCTAAAGTCGTAATTAATAAAAATTTTAAATTAATATTTAGGAAAAGAATTTGAGGTAACTTTCAGTGGAAATATAATTATTGTATTTACATAATTTACATTCTCTACACTCTACATTTTTACTTAAATTTTATTTACTTTACTACATCTGCGTTTGGATGCCAACCGGACGTGTTGATAAAGATAAATTGACAAACTTTGGAGGACTTTATCCTGTAGTGTGGACTGTTAAGACTACTTTAATTAAATATTAAAATGTTCTTTAAATAAATGTTTTGTAAAGTGTTTTAGCCAAAACAAGCTTGTACTTTCTTGCATCTATAGCGGGGAGGGAGTGTCCAATGACACCTCGCTGATGTTTTGAAATAAGAATGCCGCATTCGCAATTTGAACCTACGAATTACAATTTAAAAAATGAAGGGAGCTTTTTCTTTTTGGCAAAAAACTATATTACCAAAAATAATACATTAGACCTTACAGCACTGTAATAAAATACATTATTTAGAATGGTGATGCAGGGTTATATTTGTAGCGATACACAAAGCCGTTTATTTTTCTCTTTGTCCAGTATTAACGCGTCGATTTGGGCGTTAAGTTTCTTTTTAGAAAAATGAATAGGTAAATACTATCGGGTCATGTTGCAAAACGTCTGAATAGTTAATGTATTTAAGGTACAATAAATATAAAATGAACTGTGATTTGAAAGCAATTAAATGTAGTTTTACATGGAGGATAAAATGAGAATTTTGCTATTATAGGCTGGGTAAAAAATAAGATTTTTATATTAAAAAATATTTCTGTTATTTTGTTTTCATGATAGTTCATACATAAACTGTTCATTTATTTTTTAACTCAAAACGGGACATGGGCTTATTTATACTCCCCAGTTAGCAGGTTAACAATAAAAAAAATATTATGTTATTTACTTATTTAAAAACTGTAACTTTATACAATTAGTGTTCACTATAATTATAATCACATTAATTATAATTATTTTTATTATAACAAATTGTGAAAAATAAAAATTAATCACCAGTTCACCAGCTTCATTAGAGTAAAGTTCCTCAGACAGTAATTATTAAATGCAACATATTTTTATTAATTATATTTATATTTGTCAGTGGAACAAATTTGCTTTAATAAAGTTGGTGATGATCTTAAATAAGAATAAAATTCTGGGCAAGTTTTTTTACATTGACCTTTGTTATCAACATCGCCGTTAGAACTGGAACCTGTAAGTGATTTTTTTCAGACGTCCTCAATTTTTTCATAATAGATAAATACTTTTTCTACTGGAGCATTTGTACCAGGTAGACATAAAATATATTCGATTAAAATGCAAAAGAATTTATGTTGAAAATTATTGGTGTGAAAGTGTTTGAATACTTCCACCCAACGAGTTTCTGCAAAAACTTTTAAATAATCCCATTCGGTTATTTTTTGGTCGGTCTCGCTCTCGCACCGTTCGTGTCTGACGAACTTCATAGTTTTAAATTTTCGCGCGGTTTCGGAAAATGGGACTATTTTGAATCTCGGAGCTTTGTTTGGGGACAACGGGACAAGTGACCGAGAAAAGGGACAGTTTCGTTCAAAACGGGACGTATGGTCACTTTATTCATACAACAGTAACATCTTTACATCCTGGATGTTGACAATTATTTTAAAAAAAAGCTATGAATAATATATAAAAAATGCATCATCACATATTTCTGGCCAGAAATAAATTTTAGTGGTTTAGTGGTAACCTTTTACTAAAAAAAGGACAGAGGTTTTTGGCGGGAACTTAACCGTCGGCACATTGCTGCTAATGATGTATTATTGTTTAAATATTGGTTTGAAGTGGATTTGATACGTAAAAGTGGTGCGATTATGTGTATTCAATATCTGTGTATATGATGATATTAATGGAAACGATGAAACAAGTTTTCCGATAGTGATGTGATTCTTAAATTATTGTGTCTGCTTAGGCACCTTGAGATACTATCGTCATCGACTGTTTACCGGCTCCAGTTGCTGTCATTTGCATCTGTCAACATATAGTGAAGAAGTTTTTAAAAATAAATTAAAAATTATAATTTTATATTACCCGACATTGGCAAAAGTACAACCGTACGAGTCCATTATTAAAGAAAGAAAAAGGTGAGAAATTTTGACGGCTTACAAATACGAATGTAGCCACATCGCACGAAGTAACAATAGAAAAATGGAAACATTAATTCGTATTTCCGTACCGATAATGGGATTATAGTGGAGCTAGCGCGATGGGCAATTAAACAGCCAAATTAGGGGGAACATTGTCGCCGTCGGAATTAATGGTGACATCACTTACCATCTGCCGTTAATGGTCACCTACGGCGTGCGTAAAAACTTTTTTAGATGTAAATGCATTTATTATCTAAGTTAAAATAGTTTTAGTGATAGTGTTAACTAATGTACAATCATGATTTGCATCTATCATTGCTACAAACCGTCGGCTTTGGAGTAATCATAAATTAAAAAATGTTGTATGGAACCTTTAGCAGTAGACAAATTTTTTGTTTTTGTTAAACCAATGACAATACCAATATTTTCTTGATTCTTGAAGAAGACAAGTTACGAATATTATGGGAAGCTAACTGGGCATATTATTATGTCACAAGTGTTCGCCCTATCACAAAGACCTTCAATCGTTTTAACCTATCCGTATCTGAAATATACCTGATGGTGACTGCCTCATTGGTCTAGTGGTTGCAAGTGTGACTGCTGATTGTGGTTCCGGGTCGGGTCAAAGTTAGTTATTGAGGTTTTTCTCTCACGAAATTCAAATCAGCCAGTAGCAGCACTCTGTCAGGAAGTTGCTGGTTTTTGACCCCATGCAATCACCCGTCGGAAAGCAGGTAAAGTCGTTGGTCCTGCGCCTGTTCTACCTCCCGTCGCTTCGGATTGCCGTCCTATCGGAATATGAGAGTGTGAACCTGTGCTCGCGCACACACTAATGTACTATTATCCTGTACTGCGCAGCTGGCTAGTCTTCGTTAACTCTTTCCGCCGTAACCGAATTGGTCTCGAGGATATTTTTATTATCACTGATGGCGATAATATCCCCTCTTTACTGTACAAATATATTCACCAACTAGATATTCACACTGATTCAGCTATCAAAATTAGTTCTGTTGTAACTCGCATATAATTAGAAATTATATTTATTTAATTATAAAAGTAGCCTCAATAACCTTTATCGTCTTGTTTATTAAGAAGTATTTTAACATGAGGTTACCTATAAGTGTTAGTTAAATCTAGCTTTGATATAAATAGTATAAATAAATAAATAAAAAAAAGATAGGTTAAGTAGGCGGATTATTAGTGAAGTTGAACTAGATGAAAAATTCCGAGGATAATAAACAAGTGAATGAATAAAATGATTTATTCGTCACTATAACATAACTTATGTACTACAATAATAAGAATATACATTTTAAAATGTTTTAAAGTAATAAATGTATACGAGTATATATATATATCATCATCATTATAGCCCTTCACAGGTCCACTGCTGAACATAGGCCTCCCCCAAGGAATGCCACAAAGCCCGGTCCTGAGCCACCTGCATCCATCGACTTCCTGCATGTCTTACCAGGTCGTCACTCCATCTAGTGGGGGGGACGCCCTACACTTCGTCCGCCGGTACGAGGCCGCCACTCGAGAACCTTTTTCCTTTTGGTTGTCGGTTCTTCGAGCTATATGGCCGGCCCATTACCACTTCAGCTTACTAATCCGTTGGGCTATGTCGGTCACTCTGGTTCAACTGCGGATATCCTCATTTCTAAGTTTATCACGCAGTGAGACTCGAGCATAGCCCTCTCCATAGCTCGCTGAGCGACCTTGAGCTTCCTCATACGGCCAGCAGTATATTGTAAATCATGCTTTTAAAAAATGTCTCGCTGTGTATATTCATGGTTTTTCTCAGGACAGAGGTTTTTTCAGAACCAAAGTAAAGCTTAAATGACTTTCAATATGTATTCTTGTAACATACAGGGTTATTTTTCAAAGAGTAGCCAAATTTTATACTTAAGTTCAAATATATTAATAATGACGGAAGTAAGAGGCAATTTATGTGGAAGCTGCCTACATCTAACGACTCCCTGCATGTTTCATCAGGTCGTCACTCCATCTAGCGGATCTTCCAACACTATAGTTGCCAGTACGAGGCTGCCACTCGGGAACCCTTCTTCTCAATCGGATGTCATTTCTCTTTTAGATGTAAATGTTCGTTAGGTGTTTTTATTACTTTTTAATCAGGTAGTATTAAGAACTTGTTATTGCAGTTTTTGAAAATACAAGTAAATAAGGCTTCTACTTTTATTTGAAATTATCCCAAAGTGAATGTGATTTAGGGCAACAACGTTTTTGCCTACCGATCGACCCTTACGAATGTGTGTGTGCGCAGTAAAATCAATTAAAATAATGCATTACCACATATTTTGAATTTAAAAGATAAAAATAACCCCGTATATTGAATAAAAATGATTCTATTCTATCGTACCATCACTGTATGTTCCCGCGGTGCAGTACAACATACAATGCCATAACATAACTTAGTGGAATTGTGAGTTGGAGATGAAGATAGACAGTTTTCAGGTACCTTACCAGACACTACAAATTACGTGAACTCTACCTATCTTTTCCTAAGTTAGGTAGGGTCTTCCCAGTTATCCGAACCTTTCCTAGGCTAGATACTTTAAGAGCTTCGTGTGATCCTTGACGGAACAATTTACTAGCTCATTTTCTATAATAAAACACTCTCTTTACTCTCTAAATAAAACAGTTAACTTTTAAATTAACTAACTTGTTTTTAACTTCCGACGTTTTTGAGTGCTTTGCAGAACTCATGATTACGATGGTGACTGAAGTGTTTGACGTCCCGACCCGATATCATAGTTAGCTCGGAGTTGCTTTAGCACAAATTGTTAATTATAGAGTTTAATTAAACATGTTAAAATCCGTAAAATTAGTTCTATTTAACCAGTTTAAGTAGTTTTATTCAATGTGTAATATAGTGTTCAATGCGTAAATACACTGGCCTCCAAAAAAATTCCTCCACTCAGAAAAAAAGTGTCCTATGGGTTTTTACCACAATCGATAGATATTTTTTATCTTGATAATGTAATAATGAAATTATAGGGTTGTAAAAAACTAAAAAACGGTGCGTGAAACGGGATATTTTACATACAAATGTGATGAGACATTGAAACCATAACATTTTACAAAATTCACGATTTTACTGTGAAGATCGATATTTACATTTTTTGACATTTATAAAAATGTAAACCTTACTCCAATATGGGGTGTTTCCTCCTCTTGCTTTTATCACCACCTGTGTACGCCTATTAAGAGAACGGATCAGCTTTTTATGTCTTCTTGGGGTGTCTGTTCCCATTCTTCTGTTAAGGCGGCTTCCAGTTGATCCAACGTCTCGGGAACTGGATTTCGGCTCTAACCTTTCTTTTATCTGGTCCCAGAGATGCTCGATGGTATTTAGGACCAGACTATTAGCTGGCCACTGCATAACTGGAATTCCGACCTCCTGAAGATATCCAGTTACAATTCTAGCGACGTGCGGTCTAGCGTTATCATGCATGACTTGATAATCGTCCCCAATATACCCAGCGTAACGCATCACATGAGGTTGCAAAATGTCCGTAATGTAACTTTCAGCATTAACCGCACGATTGCGAACGAAAACCAACTCAGTACAACCGGTTAAAGATATGCCACCCCAAAACATTGTAGAGCCTCCACCAAACCGGACTGTTTCTCTTATGCAACACTGAGCATAACGTTCTCCTGGTCTTCGCATAACGTTACGACGTCCACCAGAGCCTACTAGGTCATTCGGCTTTCATCGCTGAAGAGAACTGGCTCCCATTACCAAGATTCCGTTGCACGTGTTGCCTAGCAAATTCTAACCTTGCTTGCCGATGAGATGTACTCATCTACATCACAAGCAAGGTTAGAATCTCTAACCTGCTGAGTTTTGGTCCCGTCGTTGGCTTGTGTGGTGTCAGGTTTTGCTCAAAGTCTTCTTCTCAATGTGTTCTCACTTACAGACTCTCCACGAGTTTCCTCAGCCTACCCTGAACATCAACAGCCGAAAGATGCCGATTTCGCAAAGAAGTCAAGGCAATAAAACGGTCATTCGTCGGGTTTATGAGACGTCCTCTTCCAGACCCTGGTCTCCGGCGGTACTCTCCGTCTCTAAGTATCGTTTATAAACTCTACGAACTGCTGGTCGACTCAAATTTAATCTGCTTGCCACATTTCGCTGACTTAGCCCTTCACGAACGAATATTTTATGGTTAAAAGTAACGATATATCTGCTCCAATATTCAAAAATTAAGTCACTACGATGCACAGAACCAAAATATTACGCGTCAAAAGTCCGAAATAAACTAACCTTGCACTCTATGCACAAGTCGACAATTTTTATCAGTGCGCTAAAAATGTTACAAATACCCACAATAGCACTTGTATTCCTCTAAAACAATGTCAAGTCGGTACTCAGATGTTAATTTATAACGCATAAGCAAAAACATACAAATATTTCAACGCATACTTAAGATAACAACTTTGTTACTCAAAATTAACGGGTGGGTCGATTTTTTTGGAGGTCAGTGTATAATAAAACATTGTAAAACATATTATGAAAAAAAAAAACTATTGACGCTGATGATACTGCAGGGACTCCGATGAAGTTGTCAGATTGACGCACCCAGTCGGATGCTTACGGCTATGCGCAAGCTTTAACCACCTATATATTTTTTTACAAGTAATGGTTACAAACGAACACAGTCATCTAGATGGTAAGTGTATGATGTGGCTCGTAGAACCTACATCTATCCTCGATTAAGAATCAAAATGTAGATGAGTTGTCCACTTCCGAGGACCAAGATGTAATGTCTTGTCACCTGTTAAATAGGATCCCCGGTTTTCTACACCTATTACACGAATATAGCAGCACTAACTATAATGCTATTTAAAGCCGAAACATTCATACTGCAGGCGTAATGCAGCTGCAGCATGACTCCACCACATAAAAAAGAGAGAATTTCGCGATAACCAAGTTCTTAAGCATACAACTAGCTATTATTGTATGCTTAATTCTTAAAAGCTAGTTAAAGAAATTTAGATCTGCCAGTGCTTATTACTGATTAAATTAAGTATAAAACTGATTGTAGAATTTCACTGATAATATTCGTGATGGACGCACAGATTAATGCTCATAGGTATGAGTCGATTATAAATAATGTTAGAGTTCGATTATAAATAATGTTAGAGTTTAAAAACTTAAACAAGATCATGAACTGTGATGATTTTGGTGAGAATACTAAGTTATAGTCATAAAATTTTATTGTCATCCGTTATTAAAGCGTCTGCAAAATTTCAAAACAAACTTCTAGAAGTGGGTCAAAATTGAATTACAAAATTCCATTATATTTTCATACATACAGGTCAAGGTAAAGCGTGTAGTTATTTTATTTTATCGTGGTGAACCTGATCAAGATACTAGGCAAAAGTTATTAAGTTAGTATTGTCATCGGTCCTTCATAAGAGTGCAAATTTTTAAGTCAATCGGCCTTCTACAAGTTAATAAAAATTACTTTAAAAGATTAGAAGACACACGAAGCTAATAAAAGCGCGTTAAAATGCCTTACTTGAAGAGTCAGAAAGCTTTATATCCCCAAGATAATCTAAGAAATAATAGAAACACTGGAACGCTAGAGATCTACGTATACTGTTGGTCTTTTGCACTGAAGAAATTGCAAAATAGCCCAACACTGCAAAAAATTTTTTCTGTTATTATTTTAATGGTACATTAAAGTATTAAAAGTTGGTATTAAAAGTGTTTTCAGTAAAACAATAAAGTGCTCTGTGATTAAGCCTCAAATATATGTTTCTTTCTTACTTTTAATTCGCTCGTAATCTCGCGACGAGTAGAGACTTTTTGAATTAATATAATGTGTGTTTTGTAAATTATGTTAATTACTTTTTAAATATTTCATGGTAATAATATGCATTGTTATTTATTACTAAAGCATTTAAACTGGAATCGAGTTTGAAGAAGAAATAAAATTTCTATTAAATAAACATGATATTCTAGTTATCGATCGAGCTAAATTTAATTGAATACTTCATAAGATCACCATATTATTTTCTGTGTTGGTCCGTCCCCGAGCCGAATCATTCGTGATTAAGCCATGATACGTTGTAGCGTGGCTCTACCACTTACAAAATACACGTAATTTGTGTTTACGCTTGTACTTTGGCACTATAAATTATGTCCTATGCTGTTGGTAACTTTAGTAACTGTATTCGGACGTTTTCAAGTAAAAGGCAGATAGGAGATCACATCAGCATATTTACGAAAAATTTAAAGTGTATACAAACACAAAAATAGTCTGTAAATACTAGGAACAAGCTCAATCGAGTAATAACAGTTACTTATCTCCTAACAGTCAGTAATTCTTTCATGGGTCAATGTATACGCTTTAACAACTAGGTCCAATAAAATATACAGGACCTATCTGTCCAATAGCTTTTTATAGAATAAGAGCGACATATGAGCACACAGTCCATTTGATTGTAAGTGGACGCTGTGGCCTATATACATCTACATCTATTTTCGATTAAGAATCAAAATGCAGATACGTTGTCACCCTTGAGGACTTAGATGGAATGCTTTCCAGTAAAAAGGGTCAAAACACTCACCATACAAAACACAGCATTGAGCTGCTATTCCACGCTGGTATTCTGTGAGAGTGTGGTTACCCGGTCGGGCCGACCCATTCGTGCTACAACCATAATATAGCTGCAATGTGGCTCTACTGCATTAAAAATGTTTATGTGAAAATGGTTAAATAAGAGTTATTGTACTAATAAAGAGTACATTATTAAAAATAACGCTACCATGTCGTATTGTAAATAATTTCATCATTAATTTTATAACATTGTATTTTAAATTAATGTTAGAAAAGTCCCGGGTTGCTTGCTAGTTCTTCCCTGGACAGAGGTTTTTTCCCGAACCAGCGGTAAAAACATTAATTACTTTTAATAAGTAATGTTACCTGAATTGAATAAAAATATTATATTCTATCAATATCAGGAACAGAAATGACGTCTCCACATTTTTTTAGTAAATGTCCGCAGGCGGTCATCGACCATTAAAGAGCGCACAATAGTGATTTATGGCCACAATAACGTAAAATAACGAGCCTCTTAAATCAATTAAACATATAAAATAATTAATATTCAAAACGGTCGAGTTACACCGCGACTGACTCTAAACAATTTATTTCCGAGTACAAGAATCAGATATCCATCTACCCACACACATTGCGTTTTCAGTTTGAACACTTAAACTTTAGACTTGGGCTCATAAGTCAACTCAGGACTGTGAGATTAAGCGTGAGGATGGCGACACTGATCCCGTCGCCGATTGACTCTCTGTAGAGTTTGAATTTATAAGTACACAATCGTGTAATCATCTAATGCAGCAATTAAAAGTCGTGCCAACCATCCGGCGGGAGCAACCTGGTTGGATCCCCGCCGGCACCAATGAAATTGTTAATTGCAATTTTAAGTGTTGATTTACCATGTGCTCGGCGGGGAAGGAAAACATCGTGAGGAAACCAGACATGACAGACAGACATGCAGTCTGAGAAATAAGAGCAAAACAAAAAAAAAATCGAATTCATGTGAAGTTCGCCAACACGCATTGGGGTAGCGGGATGGACATTTTCTCTCAGAACCCCTAAAGCCCTTTCAGAAATTAGAGGAGGCCTATGCCCAGCAGTGGGACGTATATATGCTGCAACTTTAACTTTAACTTTTTAACTTATTTTATTAGTTATGGATGTATTATGGTCTGACTATCTCTGAGTTTTAGAGATTGCATACAAAAGTTTTTTACACCGCTGCGATTATTATAGATATTTTGCACAATAGTCAGTTTCCCTATTAAATGAAAAATGTATTCGTACTCAAAAACAGGAAGGGTTTATCTTTACAAAAAATTAAAAAGAATATTCAGTAAACCTAAACCCAAAAATTAGACATAATTAATTTTTTTTATTTGTTCTACTAATAGCTTTGTGCATCTCTTTTTGATTTATCACAAAATCTCCTATTACTTTTTTCATCATCTCTTTATTATGTTGGTATTCTGTGACAGATCACTTTTAAGAGTATTGAAAAAAAAATTGTTTGGTGATATTTACCAAAGTCCAAAGCTTAAATGGTGACTAAACCGCACCTATCAGTTAAAACTAAATTAATCTAACGCATGCGGAGCGGTCAAAACATACCCCCGTGAGCATTTAATTGTATTTTTATTTAAATACACTTTGAGGATGACTTCCGATGGAGATTGGGGCTGTTTCGGGCGCGTGTTGTGAAGGTCAAGCGCTGGATGATTTGACGAAAAACGTTCAACGAAGCGTTCATTTATTCACTGCCTAGGGGGTTAATATATACACCATATCTTGTGAACTGGTAGTTAGAGATAGCTGGTTATGCATCCTCCTTCCGCTTCAGTCTTAGACTAGAGATGGCTTACTCAGCGGAAAATTCTGAGTAGGGCCTCTCAGACAATCAGGTAGACCTAAGCTAGCATTAAGAGTCTGATAATTAAAATATATCAGTTATTGAGGTTTTCCATCAAGAAATTCTCAGTAGCTGCCCGTAGTCAGGCAGTTGGCGGTGTTTCACCCCCGTGCCTCGGAAAGCAAGTAAAGCCGTTGGTCCTGCGCCTGATCTCTCTCCGGTCGTGTCGGCTTACCGTCCCATCGGACTATGAGAGTGAGGGAATAGAGAGTGCACCTAGAGGAAGAGTTTTAGTTAGAGTAGAGTTGTTGCAGAGAGCACGAGGATCTGTGACAGAAAACATCTGGTCGCCGAGCTTCAGCACGTCGAGCAAGTACTGCAAGACAACAAGCTTCGGGTCCTGCGCCTACGTCACAGTGACTGAGTGAAGCCGGCCACAGTCGAGCGTGTGCCTGCTGTACTACCCTATGTCAGAGGAGTTACAGACAAGGTTGGCTACATCTTGAAGCGAGCTTCCATTAAAACATACTTCAAGCCGCCGAAGAAGATTACTCAATTTTACCATCCGTCAAGTGTCATATCCTCTACAAGTTGCAGGAGGTACAAGCTGGATTGTGAATGTGGTCTCTCTTACATAGGACAAACAAAAGATCTATAAAACCCGCGTAAAAGAACATATAGCTGACTTGAAGCACCGACGTATCAGGAAGTCTGCAGTTTGTGAACATGTTCAAGATCGTCCCTGCCATTACATTAGATTTGATAGACCACAAATCCTCGCAAAACAACACCGATTCCTACCTGGGATGATTCGTGAGGCTATTGGAATTAAAAACATCCTAATTTCAATAGAGAAGATGGATGGGTGCTGCCATCTGCTTGGGATCTATAATTAATAAAATTAAATCAAACCCAAGAATACCACTGCTAGACTTCAAGATACTGTAAGCTCATTCTGCGTAGATCGAACCAAAATTAATATTAAAAACTGAAGGTAGCCGGGCTAACTATGACATCGGGACGTCAAACACCTCAGTCCCCGTGACCATGGGTGCTGTAAAGCACCCGAAACGTCGAATTAAAACGTAAAATTAAACGCGATATAATCCGTAAAAATTAGTTTCATTTAATGTGTAGTCTTCTCAAATATAAGAAAACATTATATTATATCCTTCTTATTTTGAAGTTGGTTGCAGGTGCTCATGGACTTTAACCGAGTGGCGGTGTGACTGATTTTCGATTTTTTTATTTCTTGCTTAGTTTTCCCTCACTTTTAATTTTTCTAGCATTTTTCTAGCCATCACCATTACTAGTATTCCTGTTAACTACACCAACTTAGATATTATCCCTGTGAATACCTGTGATTTAAAAAAAAGTCTTCCAATATCATTGGCTCTGATCATAATGTGTATTGGACCTATGATTGTAATTGTAAATTATTAAAACATGGCTATTCTGGTTAACTAACCTCACTGGTATCATATGCATTAATAATATTTTATATTACATTGACCGTGTAGTGACAGTGTAAGAATATCCACTACCCCATATCATCCTGTGGGTGTTGTGTCGTTGTCGATGGGCAGCAGTGTCTTCCTAATAGCGACTAAAAATAAAAAATAAAACTGTGGTTGCCAACCCGCTTGTCAAATGTGGCAACTATGGCAAATATCTCCAATACGAGGCAATCTGTGGAGGAGGCCTATGTTTGGCAGCAAGCTTTAATAGACTGTAACGGTTACGGTGATAGATTGATTTTTTTATTTATTTATTTATGTACACACAACAAGATACAGAAACAGTCTTATAGTGAGTTTGTACAAAGGTTCTACTTATTCTATAATTTTCTGAAATATCTTCCAGTATTTTTTTTTGGAGTTTATGGCCTGGTATCTAGACCTTTAGGCCAAGTCTTAGGTATTTTTATTCGGTTTATTATAATTTCCCCAAATGTTTATTCATCCTTCCTAGTACACTGCTTCACAATATGTTGATGCGTCATATTGTGCAGCCCTTTGGAGATTTTGACGGCAACTTGAATCAGCAGACAGCTGACAGTTGGCGATGGTATCTCAAGGCGCCTAAGCAGATAGACACCTTATCTTGAGAATCACATCACCATCAGAGCACTTGTTTCACCGTTTCCACTAATAGTTCACTTGCGCAGACACTTAATACACAAAATCGCACCACTTTTACATATCAAAATCCACTTCAAACCATTATTCAAACAATAATACAGGAGCAGCAAACCGCCGCCGATCAAGTTCCCGCCAAAACCTCCTATCTTCCAGTAGTACTACTACTACTATAGATAATGTACAATGCTACTACTACTACTATAGATAATATACAAAATGTTACGTAAATTATATTAAATCATGCTATAAATAAAAATAATACAATAAACAAAAATAATACATACAATAACTACATATAATATATATAAACTAATACTAATATAATAAAATAATATATATTAATTAACAGGATGCAAAGAAATTATCTCTAACACGTTTTTTAAATTCCAATAATGTTTCAGAATTTCTTATATTAGGCGGTAGTGAGTTCCAAAACCTAGCCGCGTGGACAAAAAAGGAGTAGGAGTAAAAACCGGAATTATGGACGGGAATGTTAAAAAGAGTTTTAGCAAGGGATCTGCATGGTTTATCTGGAGAATGGGTGAAGGAAAATCGACTTCTGAGGTATGAGGGAGAGGATGGATTGTGCAGGATGTTGTAGAGGAGACATAACAATCGAGTGTTCCTACGAAGTCGAATTGGGAGCCACTTGAGTTGCTTGCGAAACTCAGATATTCGGTTAAATTTCTTGAGCCCAAATATGAAGTGGATACACTGATTTTACAAGCGCTCGAGTTTGTTAAGGCGCTCCTCTGTATCATCCAAATAACATAGATTGATAACGTAACAGCGTCAAAAGTGCAATGGCATTGGCATTTGGCATTTGGGTGATGAATTCTTCTAGAACCGAACCCCTGCCCTAAATACAGAATTCTTCTTCTTTATCAGCCCGTTACATTTCACTGGTTGATATGGCCTTTTCTCAGTGTAGGAAGAGGTTTCTATTATTCCCATGACTGGCAGACTGGTGGATAGCAGTATTAGACGTGGTTTTTTTTACATGGTAGAGCCATGCTACAGCTATATTGTGGTAGTATGTGTATGTAGTAATGTGTGTATAGTTGCTACTCTTGCAAGGTTGCCAACCTACCGCAGTTTTTAATTTATTAGTTGGTATTAGGAAAACGCTGTTGTCCATCTCCCGGTTTGTTCCCTCTGTCGCCTTTTACGACACCCACGGTACGATATGAGGTAGTGGATATTCTTACACTGTCACTACACGGTCAATGTAATATATTATTAATGCATATGATACCAGTGAGGTTAGTTAACCAGTATAACCGTGTTTTAATAATTTACAATTACAATCATAGGTCCAGTCCAGTATACGTTACGATCAGAGCCAATGATGTTAGAAGACTTTTTTTTTTAAATCACAGGTATTTACAGGGATAATATCTAAGTGGGTGTAGGTAATTGTAATGACGTTGCTAGAAAAATAAAATGAGGGAAATTTTTTGTTTGATTTGATATTATGGATGATTACTGGTTTTTACATTGGTTTTACTAATACTTTGGTAATAAAAATAATCGTAATCGAGATGTATAATCTATACGTATAAATAAAATTGAAGTGTCTATCTGTAATATTGAAATAACTGTCTTCTATTAAGCTCAGGGGTTATCTATATGCCACTAGCTGGTACCCGGCGCGTTGCTACCGCAGAAAAAATAATTGTGAAAATGTGGTTTTAAATTTGGAAGAGTTATATTGTTTAATTAGGAAGGATAAAATATCCATTAAATGATATAATATAACTGAAAAAAATTTGGCTGTACGATACACGCACCACCTAGTGTAAGTTAATTGTACTATGCCTATAACCTCCGCGCAAGTGCAAGCAATAAGTTGACAAAGTTTTTACCGCAACCTGATGCACGGTATGGCAGCGCATCAAATACGAACAAACAAAAATAAATTTTTACATATTAGATTAAGTCATGAATAACCATATTTTATGGTTTAATCTTCGGAATGGCTGAAACGATTGTGATTAAATTTTACGAACAGATAGAGATCAATGTCAGAAGAGATCTAGGTTATATTTTATACAAATATCTTGAAGATATTTTTGGAACGAAGTTCCTTATCGGACGGTACGGATTTGACGGATGGGAGCTAGGCGACAAAAAGTGTAAGATTTTTCCGTCACGACCCCTTCTGACGTAGTGTACACGGCCTTGGCGGCTATAAGGAAGCGAGATGGAATAATATCCATCTCCCTCGCACTTTTTCTTATCTTGCCATGATAGAAATAATATTTTATTTTAAATGACGCTTAATTTTAATAGACGCTAGTAATTCATTTATTTGTATTTGTTAATCTATAATATAATACGTTTATCAATAATAATATACTACGAAAGGAACTTCATTCCAACCGAGTGTTCCACGACACTCACGCATGTTTTTTCATATATATTAATGGTTTTTTGATTATCTTAAATCAAAATAACGCCACATTAATATAGCCTGTGAGTGTAGCCGGGGCGGGTTGCTAGTTGCTAAATAAAACTTATATTAGTAGATATACATAGGTACGTTTATATGAATATAAAACAATTGCCGCATTCATAGAGTACATCAAAATGACTACATTGCCATTCGTTATTATCACGCGTGGTGACCGTGACGCGTTGGAAAAGCGTCCGCAAATGGCCATAAATAAAATAAAGCCGCTCGCACACGGACTAATGACTCCATAACTGATATTTACGTGCCTCGCACACCCGTTAGTATACTCGTTAATGATACTGGATTAGTTCCTATATGATGTATTAAGTTTTATTCAGTTACATAAGTTCTACCCTCCTGTCTTCTTTAATATCCTTGTTTAATAGACTGCTGGATATGGGCCTAGGTATGTACCAAAAGGCATGCATGTATGTAGTGAGTACATGGCCGATACCCTCGTACATTGCAATGTAGTCCCGGATTGAAATCCCGGATCGGGCCAAAAAGTAATTTTTGGGCTGATTCGGGATTTCAATCCGGAATTTAGTAGGACTAATCCCCTACTAATTTAGGCATCCCCATAGATTACCCCATAGAGGAAATAATTCGTATAGTTGCCTCACTTGCCAGGCAGGTTGGAAACTACAGTGGCTATCATGAAGATGCTGCTGCCCATCTCCTAAGGTAAGGAACTGATATTAAGCGGTTCAGATAATATAACCAAAGCAGAAACGAAAACATAAATGAGAACCGTTAGGAAAACGAACGAAAAAAGTGCTTGACTTTTTTTTGGGTGACAGTCATAAAATTATATTTTACGGTAAAAAGATATTATGCTGCAATACATTTTTGTGTCCTAAAACGTCCCCAAGAGTCATTGACTTAGATTCTGAAAAATATTGGTTTTTTAAAACCAGCATCTCAACCGAAACCAGAACAGGGGAACCTTTTTTACATGAAGTACCGAGCCAAATTTTAGAACCGGTTTGCAATCCCTTAATATTTTTTATTTATTTCTTTTACTATTTTTAAACGTAGGTATGTAATATATCTAATATAATACAAATTATTCAACATATATTTAATTTTATATAATTTTTACTGCCCAACTAGATGTGAATAATATATAAATACCTCACAATTATAATACTTTTATTTCCGAACTAGACCCATTAAAAATTGGATTTGACGGTCCTAAAAATATTATTGTGTGCATTGTAAAAAATGACTCGAATACGCAAGCATTAACGCGAGTGATCCTTTCACCGAATCCATACAGTTACAGTCGAAAGTAATATTCGTCGAATAATAAAAAAGAGATCTCTCCCGTTCTGTAGTTATCATAGAAAAACGAATTAAAAAGCGTGGGCCTTCTAAAAGTATGGTTTCGGCAAAGGATTGGATAAAATGATAAAAATGAAATATGATGGCTGTACGGGCTTGATGCGAGCTGTGTACTAACTCAATGTTAGTGTTGGGAAAACAGTTGTATCGATGTTATTGAAGTTTTAGAGTGTACATGAAATTAATAATTATTATTTCGTAGAACGTAATAATAAGCTTTCGCGCCTGTCATACAGAGAGATTGGCAGAGATAAGAGACTTCAATTTAGTTTTAACTTTGGTTGGACTTCAACTTTTTTTTAAATGTAAAAAACGTATCTCCCACACTAGGATTTTCTCCTGTATCGTGAAGGTAGTTTACAAACTTAAATCACACGAGGACAAACATCCAGACTCGGAACAACTATTTGCAGGCCATATAAAAAATTCTTGCGTTCGGGATTCGAACCTGTGGCCCTCAGCGCCGCAACTCAATGCTAAGCCACTGCACCATGGAGCCATCTTTCATATCCAGGTATCTGCGTATACATGCTCGTTCGCTAAGAGTACTTTTAATATGGTCCATCTTCAACATATATCGTCAATTTGGCCTATATACTTCCGTCTAGGGCATCCCTTGCCGACTCTGCCACTCACTTCTGCAGCATGAACTACTGGGCCCGACTTGAAGCCTGACTAGGGATAAAAGTAACCTTATTTACGAAATAATTTAGCAATTTATGTGGTATACCACCGTGTAGTGGCGGTGTAAAAATATCCACTACCCCATATCGTCTCGTGGGTGTCGTAAGAGGCAACAGAGGGGAACTGAAACAGGAGATGGGCGGCAACATCTTCCTGATAATAAAATAATAATTCAAAGTATTAAAATGTTCAGGAAACTCGTAAGGACTGCCTGGGGACTTTCAAAACGGTATAGAATGAATGCTATGCGAGATCAGAATGGCTGTATTCTGAATGACGAAGTTTCGAGTTTAAGGAGATGGAAGGAATACTTTGAAAGCGTGTTTATGAGTGATGAGACGTTTGAATTAAATGAAATAGAATTTCCGAAAGAAGAGGAAATAGATAGAGACATAAGTATGGATGAAATAATGAAAACAATGAAAAGTATGAAAGTAGGTAAGGCAGCCGGTTGTGATAGAGTATCTCTCGAAATGCTAAAGGCTGGAGAAGGAGTGGTGGCAGACCTGCTGTATATCTTGTTTAATTTATGTTGGGAACTTAAGCGGGTACCGGGCGACTGGTGCAAAGCCGTGATAGTCCCAATATATAAAGGAAAAGGATCGCAGCAGGACTGTAAAAACTACCGTGGTATCAGCCTTCTTAGCATTGTGGGAAAACTGTACGTAAGGTAAAGAGTTATGAAAGAAACTGATGGAAAAATTTGGGATGTGCAAGCTGGATTTAGAAAGGGAATGGGGTGTACGAATCAGGTCTTTTCCATGCGCATGGTTGCGGAGAAGTTTTTGGCCAAAAATCAAAAAGTTTTTTGTGCGTTCGTGGACTTGGAAAAGGCTTATGACAGAGTAGACAGGGATGTGTTATGGCAAACACTGAACTCATTTGGGTTGAGCGATGGGTTGATATAGGGACTCTAGTGCTTGTGTCAGGATCAACGGGGCCTACTTGGACTGGTTTGGCATCCATAAAGGTACCAGACAGGGTTGTGTGGCTTCCCCGTGGCTGTTCAATCTATATATGGACAGTTGTTTGGAAATTTTGAAAGTTGAAGAATGCGGGTTAAGAATGATTGAGCTAACCGTCAAATGCCTTTTGTACGCCGATGATCAAGTCATACTTGCGTCGTCGGCGGCCGAGTTGCAAATGATGGTTACATTAATGAACAGGTCATTAAAAGAAAAGGGAATGAAAGTGAACGCAAGTAAGACGAAAGTTATGGTTTTTGAAAGAGAAGAAAGTAAAACGATATGTGAAATAAGAATAGAAGGGGAGTTGGTCGAGCAAGTAGATGAGTTTGTGTATTTGGGATGTGTATTTAGCAGGGATGGTAGATATGATAAGGATATAGAACGACGAGTGAACGCAGGAAATAGAGTGAATGGGGCTCTACAATCTATTGTGGTAAGTCAGAATGTGTCCAAAAAGGCACGTATGGCAATTGACAATGCTGTGTTATTTTTTTTTCAATTGACAATGCCCTACTTTAATGTATGGTAGTGAAAGTTGGGTGTGGCAGAAGAAGCATGAGAGTAGAATAAATGCTGTAGAAATGAGGTCATTAAGGAGTATGTAGGACTGAATCTGAATGACAGGTTGAGAAATTGTGTGATAAGAGAAGAGTGTGGTGTGCAAGATGATGTTGTGACCAGGATTAAGAAAGGAATGCTTCGGTGGTTTGGTCATATTATGTTGCAGAGGTGAACGGCAGAGTCGGGAAGGGACGCCCTAGGCGAAAGTTTATCGACCAAATTGGCGATATATTGAAAATGGGCCAAATTAAGAGTACCTTTAACCGACGAGCGTGTATGCGTAGGTATATGGATGTGGAGGAAGCGAGAGGTGTGTCAGGATCGTGCCGAATGGAAATTCATAGTCTCTGCCTACCCCTCTGGGTGACAGGCGTGAGTGTTTATGTTATGTTATTAAAACACTGCGGTTGCCAACCCGCATACCAAACGTGGCAACAATGGCGAATTCTCCCCTATGAGGCAAACTATGGAGGACTATGTTTAGCAATGACTTTTATAGGCTGTAAAGAAAGGAAAGAAGAAGAAGAAGATGTATAGAAGCAATTCTTACTTCATTTCCCATTTGTCTACTGCCTTAATATTGACAGTGGTAGCAGTAGTGTCATTTGCCTCTAAATGGTCCAAAAGTAAGGGTCAGCTGTGGTCTATGAAAGGTAAAAAAAGATTACAATGAGCGGAGTTATTAAATAATCGTAAGCAATATTTCATCAAATTATTCGAGGAATAAGCCAATTGACATGTAATTCATCATAATCATCATCATCACCACAGCCCCTCACAAGTAAGTCTACTGTTGCACATAGGCCTCCCCCAAGAAATACCGCAAAGCACGTTCATGAGCCACTATCTTGTACTAGGAAAGTACTATATCCAGTAAATGACTTAAACGAACTATCACAGACGACATCACTATAATCATTAAATTATAATAATTATCAATAGAAAATCCTGTTACTATGCGCGTCGGCGTGAGGAAACATATAAAATATATATTTTTATAGAATAAGGGTGATAAACGAGCACACAGTTCTCATGATGGTAAGTGGTTGCCGTGGCCTATAAACATCTACGTTTATCCTCGATTAAGAAACAAAATGCAGATGCGTTATCACCCGCGAGGACTAACATGAAATGTCTTCATTTCAAGGACGTATGAAGTCTGGGAACTCGAATTGGGGCTGCACTCTCCCTTGTGGCTCAGACATAAGAGGAGGCTTATTTACTTTTTAAGCAAAAGTTGCGAAATTGCATATATAAAGTCCGATAATTTTTAATATGATTGCCGAATGATGGTTCATTTTTTTGCCACACTAAAATTTGTCTCTAGTATCCATATTTCTTATTTTTATGATCAACGCTAGGTAAGGTTATAAGTATCTGGCTACTGCGCCACGAGTCTTGAAATGGAGTATAAGCGTGATGTAGCATCATCATTATCTTTTACTTTACTAAAAGTCATTTTTACCGATATTAATCCTTTGTATGTGTTTAGAGCACTACACTATACATATGCTAGTCAGTTCACATGATATGGAAACTAGCATTTTTTAATAATTACAAAAAATTAATCATCTATAATTTCTTGAAAGTCATTAAGTAACAGTATTTCTATTATTGTATACAAAATGTAATATTATAGGAAATATTAATACTGGTAGTTTTATACGCAATCATCAAATAAAATAATGGAAGTTTGTCTTTCAGCGGGCTGTATCTCATGATCTGTTGCTCTGATCGTGTTGTCTGTTGCCGCTATGACAACTAATAATAAAAATAAAAATAAATTAAAAATTAAAGGGGGGCTCCCCTGCTAGAAACGTGTTTTACGATAGTACGTTATGGAACCCTTCATGCGCGAATTCGAATCGCACTTAGCCGGTTTTTTAATAATCCTAAACTTGTTAAATTTGTTAATTTAAAAATGCATTTGTGAATTTAGCATGATACATACAAATTTTCTCATCTTTTTACGTAAAGTTAATTGTGCTAGATACTTCTGACCTCTGACAAATAGATATAGTTAGAAAAACATGTCATCACTCGGTTATGACACTTCTAGAGGGGAACGGATCACATTTTTATATTTTTATAAATTTTGTTACGGAAATTGGCATAGTTATTGTACCATATATCGGTAGCAGTGAAAGTTTTTTTTTTTTATAGAAGAGGGGCAACGTGTATTGATGATAAGTAAAGTTATAACCTATATTACGTCCCACTGCTGGGCACAGGCCTCTTCTCATTTCTGAGAGGGTTTTAGGGCAAGGAAATATCCGCCGCGCTGCCCCAATGCGTGTTGGCGAACTTCACATGTCTTCGAAATATTTTTTTGTTTTCTCAGACATGCAGGTTTCCTCACGATGTTTTCCTTCACCACCGAGCACGTGGTAATAAGTGGTTGATGATAAGTGATTTAAGTAAAATAAAAAACAATTTTGCGTCCGTTCAATGTGCATAGATCAGACGTGGCTCAAACATCCGAATGCCAGTGCCCAACGTCAAAAGAATTAAAAAGTGGCGCGTTGCAAATGGGTTGCAAAAAATCGACATCGATGCCCGCCGAAACCGTCAAAGTAACTTTATTAAGGCCCTCGCTTTGAGAGAGGATTATGTACAGCTCATGCTCTATATATGTGCTCCACGCGAATACTTTTCTAGAAATATTTCGGTGAAAAAAAGTAATTAAAACACGTTGTCATCAACTAAGTGTTACGTGGATTTTAGAATCTTATTTTTTTATAATATTCCTATCTACCTACTACTAAAAGTAGCGGCACGAAAGTCTAGCGGTGACCGTTATTGCGCATAAGTCGCGCTGATTCGCTTATTGCGAATAAGTCGCGCTGATTGGCTTATTTCGCATAAGTCGCGCTGATTGGCTCGTGCGTATCGTTTGCCCGCGCTGATTGGCTCTCCAGTCGCATTCGTGCAATTCAATTCGTGCGCGTCCCCTCCACGTTTCGTTCAGCGCTACTTACGTGCAGCGACTTGTAGGAGTTAAACCATCCCTTTTCTACCAAAGAGTTCATCTGGCTCCAATTTTATTCATTTACTTGCAAAGAAACGGCCGCGACACGCGGTTACGCGACAGAAAAACTACTGGATAAATTTCAATTAAGTTTTCTAAATTTTATTTCTTCGACACTTGGCCCTTATCCTAAAAAAAATATTGCAATATCTTCATTTAATAAAAAGTTATTAAAGTTTTAAGAAAGAACGATTTTATAAGCACTACGTATTCAGTGATGTGTGTAAGCAACGTGGTCAATGTCGCGTTGCTTACACACATATCGCGTACCAGCTAGTAAATGATATTTTCCGTGATTCGCGCACAACTGCAAACCTCTATCATTTTATTTATATAGACTTAGCTGCAGCTGTGAGTCCTGGTAGCTCAGAGGTTAAGAAGTCCCTTTAAATTTCACAGTACGCGTGCATCCAAGTTAGATCCACGTCGGTTCAATGGAATTGTTAATAGCAATTTATACACACATTTACCACGTGCTCGGCGGTAAAGAAAAACATCGTGAGGAAACCTGCATGCCTAAGAAATTAACACTATTTTGAAGACGTGTGAAAGTCGACCAACAAGCATTGCGATAGGTCTGTGCTCGTATATTGGTTCTCTTGTCGAACGTATATTGTTTGTAAGTTTTAGTTACGTATCAAATGTTCAAATAACTACGTGTAATGTGTACACTGATGAACATATGCCTCCCCATGGATTGCCTTATAGGAAAACTTTTTATAAAATGGAAGCTGTTCATGGACACCAACCAACAAACTTTTTTTATAGGATAAGGGTGACACGAAAACGTAACGTAAACGAGCACACAGTCCACCTGATGGTAAGTGGTTGCTGCGGCCCATAGACATCTACATCTATCCTCTATTACAAATCAAAATGCAGATGCGTTGTCACCCGTGAGGACTAAGATGGAATGCCCCATTTACAGTAAAAAGGGTCTCCGGTTCTCTACACTCACCATACGAAACACAGCAGCGTTAAGCTGCTATTTTACGCTGGTATTCTGTGAGAGCGTGGTATTTCACCGGTCGAGCCGACCCATTCGTGCTACAACTATACTATTAATATAGCTGCAGCATGGCTCTACCATATAAAATGTAAGTAATGCGATAGTTGCCGCTTGTAAGGCGGGTTGGCAATGGCAACCGCAGTTTTTAAATTTTTTAGTTGTTATTATGACGACGCTGCTAGATCTGCTGGTTTGTTGCCCTCTGTCGCCTCTTACGACACCCACGGAATGATATGGGGTAGCGGATTATCTTACACCGCCACTACATGGTCAACACCGCCACTACATGGTCAACACCGCCACCACCGGCCGATAAGTTTTTCTTTGCAAGTAAATGAATAAAATTGGAGCTGACTTGAACATTTAAAACATATTTTTCTTCTCTTTGTAATTAATTGTTGAAATATACTTTTTTTTTCTAAAACAAAAGTTAAGTTAAGTGAAATGAGTATACGTGTGAGACCACCAAATATTTTATTACCTAGGTAATGACATCATGCAAATAAATAAATAAATTATCATCTGCGCAGTGTAGCGTCTGAAAATACGAGTATCTGGAGATCTATGTGGCCGATGATCGAATCAGCCAGCATCATTGTCCGATAAATAAGCAGTTGATTTAGAAGAAAATCTAGACAATATATTAAGTTTGTTAATAACTTATCCAAGTACCCTTTACAAAGCAGTCACTTACTCCCGCCAAGGCGGTATTTAACAAACATCCAAAAAAATGGCAGACGCCGCTACAAAAAAGTGCCTTGTCTATACTAAACAATAGCCTTTACTTCGCTTTGCCCTCCAACAAAGGAATTACCGATGCTACCATAGATAAATAATATTTTTCATAGCCATCTTTCTTTGACTTCTGTTTAAGTTGTAAGATTCTAGCTTTATTTTTTTACAATAGTTGGATGATAATTTTTGGAAATCCTAGAAAATATCGTAGTCTTAGACAGTGGAGACGATATTTTCTACCAGACCAGACCAGACCTAAAATACACTGATGCCGACTGGAGTTATGGTTGCCAATCGACCTACAGCAGATTCACTGAGGAATGTTTGTGAACTTCATAAAAAGGGTTATTATAATATTTATCTTCTTCTTCACCATCTTCATCGGTTCGTAAAAGTCCACTTTTAGACATGGGCATCGCCCGTGGTAGCGAGGATTTGACTTGTTGTCACGCTTGGCAGGCGGATGACGTTCACAGTAACAGCCGTCCGGTGCCTTTGACGCTGCTGTCCATCGCCGTTCTGAGTAATATCTATGTAGGATTACACGGACAATGTATTATATAATAAAGTCTAAGTGGGAATATGCCACCTTTTTCTGAAATGTCAGCTTCATATGTGCAGTACATATGAAGTTCTCAATCCTGCTGACTAACCGACAAGGCTCCGGTTGTTTGCGTAAATTCAATTCATAAAATTGAACCCTAATTTTAAAAAGCGGTTATGAGCATTAATATGATAACTAAGGATAACTACGCATTCATCAATCATATCAGAAATTTCTAGATTTTTATCAATTAAATAGAAGTTGTTTAAATCGGTTAATATATTATTAAAGAATACATGAGTGATATTAAACTCTGCAATAAAAGTAAAGAAAAAGTAAAGTTACAGCCTATACACGTCCCATTGCTGGGCAAAGGCTTCCTCTCACTTCTGAAAGGGTTTTAGGGCAAAGAAGTGTCCGCCGCGCTGCCTAAACGCGTGTTGGCAGACTTCACATGTCTTCGAATATTTTTTTCAGACATGCAGGTTTCCTCACGATGTTTTCCTTCAACGCCGAGCACGTGGTGCCGGCGCGGCTCGAACCCAGGTTGCTTGCGTACTGTGAAATTTAAAGCGAGCGCTAAACCCCTGAGCTACCACGGCTATGTCTTCCATGCTGATTCTATGTCTGCCATTTGATTTTAGAGAATATGTCAAAAATTATTCTAAAACGTTACAAGGAGTTTGCTCCACAGCCAAATCTTTACATATTAGCAACAAAATTAAGACGGCTAAGAATAAAATTAAAATGACATGGAGTATAATTAACAGCGGAACCGTCAAATACAAACTTCGTAACTCAAGCTATCAATTGAAAATTAACAATGAATTGACTAAATCAAATCAAGAAGTCGCAGAGGCATTTGAGAAATATTTCGCTGATATTCCTATCTTGACAACAGAGTCATTGAATACTTCTCCAACTGACGCCGAGTCATTAGTCAAACAGAATGTTAATACCCGTTTAAAATAATTTAGATTTGAAAAAGTATTACCACAAGATATTGTAAAATACTTCAAAACCATTGATGTAAAAAAACCGCAGATTTATGGGGGATTTCCGTTACATTTAATTGCACCTCATCTTGCTATTGTTTTTAATACTTGTATCGATTCTGGTGTGTTTCCTGATTTAATGAAACATAGTAAACTAATACCTTTATTTAAATATGGTAGTACATTGGACACCGCTAGTTTTAGACCTATTTCTTTGCTACCAACTCTCAGTAAAATATTTGAAAAAATAATTTTCAAAAATTTTACTGAGACAGCTAGATTAGTTTATTTTAGTTACTTTCATAGTGTAATGTCTTATGGAATTTTGCTATGGGGTAATGGGACTGATATTGAAGCCATATTTGTTTTGCAAAAGAGAGCCGTACGGGTGATTTATAACTTAAATTGTAAAGAGTCCTTCAGAGAAAAATTTAAAGAAATAAACATATTAACATTGGCATCGCAATATATTTATGAAAATGTAATGTATGTACATAAAAACATAAATACCTATAATAAGAAGAAGGATGTTCATACTTTAAACACTAGGAACAAACATAAGCTTGTAATGCCAGTTACTAGACTCCACATAATCAGTAATTCATTTATTGGGCAATGTATACGCTTTTACAACAAAATCCCAGAACATGTACAAAGTTTGTCAATAAACAAGTATAAAAGTTTTATTAAAGAAAACTGTACAAAAGGGTTATTATAATATCCCTTTTGTACAGTAAATTTATATTAAAAATTGGTTTTTGCTGGTTCTTCCCAGGACAGATACGCTTCCCAGTACGAGATTAACATTCGAGAACCTGGAACTTTTCTCACCCATCGTTGTATGGCCGACCCATAGTCACTTCAGCCTACTGGATAAATTATATTATAAATTTACATATTTTCGCGTATTAATTCCCACCCGCTCTACGCTTATCTCTTGCTAACTACTCCGAGGGAGCGTTAAGGGTACTTCATACGAGTTATTAGCTCTTTTGTGGAGTGCTCTCATATTTAACGCATCGGTGGCGGCGCGCCGCATGGGATTGGTATTTGTTTAAATTTCACCATTGTTGCTTTAGTCTCAACAGATATAGGCATCGATTGGCCATTGCGGAAACATATTTGTTCTTTTCGCCTTTGGAGGAAAATGATCGAATGTGGAAACAGCCTTGTATCTTGAATGTATCTGTGTTCCGTCTAAAAATACTTTATTGCTCTAAGGAATAGTGTTGTACTTTTTCGAACATTTTGGAATAGACATTATAGAATACTCTGGCGTGGCAGTTTGTTGATCCCGAGGGCATAAATTTCGCAATCAATCTACTATCTAGGTATCTTATATCAGACATATACAACATGGTATACCCGTATCATCTTATCCACGTATCTATGATATTGCATATATATTTGTCAACCCACCTGCTAAGCTTGGCAATTATGGCCAATATTCCCCCTATGAAGCAATCTATGAGGAGGCCTGTGTTCAGCAGTGGACTTTTGATAGCTTTAACAGTAAGAAAACAGAAACGCAGTAGGGATAACTGTTCCCGACTGCGTTTCTGTTTTCTTAATTTTATACACTAAACAAAAAGAATGGTCTGCTTATCCAACAGTGAAATAAACGGATTGCTTATGGTTAATTTAACCAAACTGCAATCAATGGCGCGGAAAATCGCAAATGCTGCCCACAGAAATAAAGATGGCCGCTTGACAAATGCAAAAAGCGCGCCAAAACCCTTTGGGAGCTGTCAAATCAAACGGCGGCAGATGTCGGTAGTTAGCAATTTGGTGGATCTGTTGACAATTTCATTGTAATTTATCGTTGTGTGATAATTGTTTCGACAGCTGAACGGTATCTGGATAATTGAGGTTGGAAAGTGTACCGATAATTACATTTGGGACGTAACTATTCCAAACTACATAAATTTCCAGTCTGAGAAGTTATAATATTACCACAGCTGTTAATTCTAAAATACTATATACTATACACTCTGGTTCTACTGCGGATATCCTCATTTTTAAGTCTATCACGCAGAGAAACCCCGAGCATTGCCCTTCTCATAGCTCGCAGAGCGACCTTGAGCTTCCTCGTACTGATAGGCGAAGTTTTTTTTTATAGAAATAGGGTGACAAACGAGCACACAGTCCACCTGATGGTAAGTGGTTGCTGTGGTCCATAGACATCTACATCTATCCTCGTTTGCGAATCAAAATGCAGAGGCGTTGTCAGCCTTGAGGACTAAGATGGAATGCCTCTTTTCCAGTAAAAAGGGTCTCCGGTTCTCTACACGCGCCATACGAAACACAGCAGTATTAAGCTGCTATTTTACGTTGGTATTCTGTGAGAGCGTGGTCCTTCCCAGTTGAGCCGACCTATTCGTGCTACAACTATACTATAAATATAGCTGCAGCATGGCTCTACCACGTATAAAAATAAGAAGTGAAGGGCGGCCCCCTACTAGATGGAGTGAAGACCTGTTAAGACATGCAGGAAGTTGAGGGATGCAAGTGGCTCAGGAGCGTGCTTTGTGACATTCCTTGGGGTACGTGTAAGTTCGGCAGTGGAATACTGAAGGCCTGTAATGATGATGATGATTATGACATTCTATACACACTGGCGTCAAAAAATAATGTCAAATGTCATGTCATGACAAAAACTTTCGACGGAGGCAAAACAAACGTCTTAAAATTGTGAATATCAGTAGTTTTCAGATGGTTAACGGAGACCGTACGTCATTGCCATCGTATTGGCGGATTTCTATATTTTAGAAACGTTTCTTTCCCTGTAACAATCCCGTTTTATACATACGAGGTGCATGAAAAAATAACATGAACAACTTAGGATGACTTAAAATAAAAAATAAAAATATTCATAAATAATTGAACTGGTATATAAGCGTTAAGAGTCGAGTTGAGTCGCGTGCCGCACGTGGCAAAAACTGAAGGGATCCTTCTGTTCTAGAATGGTATTTCGCGTTCAGATGTTTGTAGACATTACAGAATGATGACGACAACTCTAGTGAGCTCGCCATTCGCCT
Organism: Parnassius orleans; assembly: GCA_029286625.1. Classification (NCBI taxonomy): domain Eukaryota; kingdom Metazoa; phylum Arthropoda; class Insecta; order Lepidoptera; family Papilionidae; genus Parnassius; species Parnassius orleans. The sequence goes on from JAGSMP010000089.1 coordinate 2,425,968, forward strand.
AATGTCGTGATCCACCCCTAACACAACCATTTAAGCTTACCTGGGCTTTTATATGGGATTAATTACTAATAACGTTAACAACTACTTATGCTAATATTTTTTGCTTAAAAGATAAAAAATATGCAAGTATATAGATATAGACATTATTATAAAAAAGATATAAATATAATATTTACTGCGAATATTGACAGAATTATTAATTTAATCTTAAATGCAAAAATGGGTCCACAGAGATGGCACTTCGCCGTGTAACAAATAAATAAAATTGAAGTGTCTGTTTGTAACGCCGAAATAAAAGATTTTTACTAAATGAATATGAAAGTATATACGGTACTTATAACAAAAAACAATTTTTAAATATTTTGAATATCTGTCTGTCTGTTCCGGCCAATCTCCGAAATGGCTGGACCGATTTTGACGGGACTTTCATTGAAAGATAGCTGATGTTATAAAGAGTAATCTAGGCTTTTACTTTTATTTTATTAAATTGATTAATGTTCCGTGCAAAAAAATTGAAACCCATGAAATTCAATCGTAATAAATTCCACGCGGACGAAGTTTCGAGGAACAGGTCGTAAACAATGAATAAAGAGCTACACTAGCAGTGAGGCAGATTGAGGTATAACGTGTGACTGCGCTTGTAGAGACTTATAGAGACTCCAGCGTTTTCTCGACAACATGATTTGTAGAAACCTTAAATAAAATCAGGAATCCAACACAAGTAGACTTGCAAGACAAATATGCTATGAGGACGATTATAAAACAACCCGTGAACGTATAGCTTCTTTTTACACAAATTTTACTTTTGTTTGGAATGCAACAGAGCCCCCGGAAACGTGTTGATTTCACAGAACGTATACAACACAAGTTCGATCCCCACCAATTAAATTGTTAATCGTTAATTACAATTTTATTACCAATGACAATGTTCACCGCGTGTTTGCCTTTCATTCGTCGGAAAACATCGTGATCGCACCTGCACGTCTAAGGAATAAAAAATTTCAAGGACATGTGAATTCCGTCAACACGTATTGAAGCAGCACGGTGAAATAATTGCTTTATAACCGGCTCAGAAATAAGAGAAGGCATTTACTCAGTAGTGGAACATTATATAGCTGAAGTCGTAGTAGCTGTAACTAACTTTTTCGGAATCTAAACTCTCACTACTCTGGGTACTCTGAGACGAAAGCCACGCAGTTTTTACGGCCCGGCACGTAATAAATATAACATGTTGGATTAAATAATAACAAGCACACGTTAACGAGAGGGCGGCACGCTTTGAAGTGATCCTTAATTAAAGTTACCGCTTCTGCCAATTTTGAGCCGCGTATCCATATCTCTGGTGCGTGCACCAATTAAGTGTTGGATTTTTAGCGGGGGGTAACTTAAAACGTTTTATTAATTACTGTGAATACTTTTTCTGATACAATACAATTTGTATACAATTCGTTATTGGGATTCGTAATTGGATTTCAGCTTTTCCTGTTGCCTTTACAGCTTTAAAGAGTAAGACGAATTGACTCTATATCTCAGCTGCATGCTTCCGTGCTCACTGGCACCAGCCTGTTTACGAAAAGCGGCATTCGCTTACGAAGGTTAAGCCCCTCGTATCTCATCCCTTGTTCAATACGTAATGAATGATAATAGAGTCAAATAATAGGACAAAATTTGTTGCTGGAAAAAGTGTAAGAAAAAAGTTATACATTTATTTACATAACATAATATACAATATTTTATTATATACAATATTAAAAACTATAATTAAAAAAAAACTAAAACTGGTAATTTAATTATCAAACAGTCCTACTCCACATGGTATCGTGCCAAGAACGCTGCGTTTCCCCTAAACAATATCTCTACAGCAAATGGCACAAATATGTAGTCATCTCTCAGAGACTCATATTTGCCCGCTTACTCAGTTCAGCTGCCTCTGATGCCGCCCGGCTCTAAACGAGTACCCCTGAGATGAGAGGCCGCCAAAGTGTCTACGCAAGTAGCATCCCACACTAGGGCTTTACCTCTCTCCCAAGGGACCAATAAACCCGGTCTATCCGGTAGCTAACTAACTAACTAACTAACCAGTGTCCATGCTACCGTAGCACGTGATTTTTATAGGCGAGATGCAGTCTTAGATTTTATTATCAGATATGACATCCGGTTATTAGCTACCGGTGGTCAGATCCAGACGATTTTTCGTTTTGTTTTTGTTGCTGGCTTTCTGAGCATACCCTGGTCTCATTTCTGACAAGCAATAAAATCAATAACTGAAAGTAGGAAGCCTAGTCCTTAGAAGTATTTAATTAAATAATTTTGCCGTCCAGAGTTTCCAATTGAAGTATAAGAAAGCCAGAATTACAGATTAAAAAACAATTCTCTGTATTTTTTTTGTTAATCATTTTTTAATCTTTAGGGGTCTCTTACCATGTGCTCGTCGGCGAAGAAACCTGCACATGAAGGTTTTCACGCTGAGTTCTATAAAAAATATTAAAATTATTTTACAACTTTTTGTTTATTTAAACATGTTAATTAAGTCATGATCAAACATTTGTATTCTTATAATATAATGTACTCATATTTAAACCACAAACACCCTCGAGTTATGGGGTTGGGTTACATGATTTAGCAATTACGCGCCCCCACGTTGTAGCCGCCGTTTTAAATCCATGGTTTAGCGTTGTCTACTGAAGATTAGTGATTATTATGTTCGAACGAAGATAAGTATAACTTTCGACAGGTGTATTTTTAACAAAGGGTGTTAGGGGGGGATTCTAGCAGCATTTTGTCTAAATACCAACGTAACTAGCTTGCAGTCTAATGATTGACAAGGCTTTGACAACTAAGTAAATATGTAAATCCATATTTTTCACCATAGAAGTATATTCTAAGTCTATGTTTTTCACTCATTTATTCTATACAGCCTTTCAAAAGTCCAAGGCTTTAATAGTCCTCTCCCATAGATTACCTCATTTTTATTATGATTTTTGGCTTGGATGCTTGTCCTTTAAGCCATGTCTTTTACCTCTGTATCATGTGATAATGATCCTTTATAGTATACTGCTTCACAATATGTTGCGTAGTTTTTGGGAGATTTTGACAGCAACTTGAGCCAGCAGACAGTAGGCATAGTACCTTATCTCGAGATTCACATCACCATCGGAGCAATTGTTTCACCGTTTCCACTAATAGTTCACAAGCGCAGACATTTAATACACAAAATCGCACCACTTTTACATATCAAAATCCATCTCAAACCATTATTTACACAATAATGTAATGCGCCGCCGTTCAAGTTCCTGTCAAAACTCGATTGCCTCATTTTCATTCATTTATCACAGCTTATCAAAGTCCAATGTTGAAAAATACCACCCCATAGATTTTATATTTTTGCCATAGATTTATTATTTTTCCCATATATTTTATGATAGACGGCCCCGTGGCGTAGTGGGTTAGCAATGGGTTGTAGCGCTGGGGGCCGCGGGTTATATTCCCGCACGGCAAATAATTGTTGCGGGTCTGGATGTTTGCCCTTGTGTAATCTATATTTGTAAACTGCCTCCACGATACAGGAGAAAATCCTAGTGTGGGAAAGTAAACTTTCGTTATTATACATAAATATAAACAAAAATATTACAAGAATGTGGTATTTTCACGTACATTTGCACATACATTTGAACACAAAATAAGAAATAAGAAAAAATTGATTACATAGAGGGGATATTTTTTTTTACGTGGTAGAGCCATGCTGCAGCTATATTAATAGTATAGTTGTAGCACGAATGGGTCGGCTCGACCGGGGAAGGACCACGCTCTCACAGAATACCAGCGTAAAATAGCAGCAATGCTGCTGTGTTTCGTATGGTGAGTGTAGAGAACCGGAGACCCTTTTTACTGGAAAAGAGGCATTCTATCTTAGTCCTCACGGCTGACAACGCATCTGCATTTAAATTCGCAAACGAAGATAGATGTAGATGTCTATGTGCCACAGCAATCACTTACCATCAGGTGGATTGTGTGCTCGTTTGTCACCCTTATTCTATAAAAAAAAAAAATTGCCATAGTTGCCACGCGTTGTTTATTATGTGTAGTTTTTATCAGAAATATGCTATACCCAGCTCCTATTTCATCCCACTGACGCCTCTTACGAAACCTACGGGATAATATATGATGGTGGTTTCTTTTACACATGGCACCCGTTACATTTTGCAGGCGGTTTGTCGACCGTTTTTTTTTCATTATTTCCAGTTGTTATCAGGAAGATGCTGCTGCCCAGTTCCCGTATAATTTGCCATTGATCTAGGGTTGCCACCTTTTTTTTAAATAAATACAGTATTTTTGCAAAAAAGACGCAATATATAATACTTATGGGAAATTCAGGAAAAAAAGTACACATTTATTTTTAAATTTTATGCATTTTTCCATATAAATTTAAATTTTTATTGCTCTTCGCTTCGGCCATCAACCTTTAAAATAATTATAGGAATCTGAGCAATTTAGATTAATATTAAAATAAAATAACAATTCATTTTTAATTAAATTTATTATCTATTTCTCTCTTCTTTCCATTTAACATTCATGACGGAAAGATTCTTTCCGTAAAACTTACTTGTTCCAGACTTCCAGTCACAGTTAATATAAAAAGTCGCGATATTTGAATTAGGGGAAAAAATATAGTATTTTTCGTACTATATTATTTTTTTATAATATATAGTACAATTGAATGAAATATAGTACGATACAATATATTACAGTACGGGTGGCAGCCCTACTTTGATGCCTCTTACGATACCCACGGGAAGATAGATTGGTAGATTTTCTTATACACGACACAAATCTATTTTAAATAAATTGTATAATCTATATAGCTTTAGTAGAATACTCGTGTTTTTTTATACTATCTCTGAATACGCTAACCCCTGAGCTACCTCGGTTCTAGACTTATGGTATTATAATTTCAGCATTGGGAATCTACAGAAAATTATCACCAACGGTATAATTAGCGGCACGAAAGTCTAGCGGTGACTGTTATTGCGCGTAAGTCGAAAATAAGGTATCATGGGATAGTAAGCGAGTACGCACGCGCTGATTGGCTCGTGCGTATCGTTCGCACGCTCTGATTGGCTCTCCAGTCGCATTCGTGCAATTAAATTCGTGCGTGACAGTATCCATGCGCAGCTATCCCCTCCACGTTTTTTTTCAGCGCTAGACTTACGTGCCGCGACTTATAATGTTTTCTTGATAGCTCACATTGTCTAACCACCTCAAGGGGACTACAGGAGTTAAACGCAAGTTTTATAATGTCTTAAAGTATATGATCCACTGCAGTAAACAAAATCAGAATAATATATAAGATTTTTCAGGATATATGCTAGTTAGATAGTGTGATGAAAATATGATACTACTAATTTGATGAAAAAAAATTACAAAGATACCTCTAAAAATTTATTTTAGCAATAAATAACCATACTTACTTTACCATACATTTACAAGCAACATATTAACGTAATAGTGTTTTAATTTTTAGCCCAATCTATAGATTTCAATTAAATCGCATATTCTTATTTTTGAACATAATGCATACGCATATGTGCGTAAAGGCCTGTATACCGACAGTGCCGACCAAGACCTGATGCTATACAGAAATTGTGTAAATGTGTGCGTGCGGCATTCGAGGTCACTTAGCTCTTGTAGTCCTCTTAAGTTGGTTTGTCCAACACGATCAAATATACAATATGATGCAATAACAGATATGTACAGGGGAAATGATAATATAATACCTAAAAACTAGGTTTTTCTTGTTTTCTGGTTCAGACTAGGATTCCAATTCGTCCTGAGATAGATGTATAGGTTAAGTATACGAGGTAAGTAGATACACATTTAACAACTCTCGTAAGTACGTTCAGTACCATTACCGCGACCCATTCAATCATAGTGTTTATAGTCATTAAATGCCCCATGCATCTGGACCCCCTCTCACCAGTACGCGATAGTCCCCGGTGCCCCATCTCAGTCCCACCGGGACGCGCATCCGATATGTCCATAAAATTGCTCTATTTTGCCAGTTGTTTAGACAATCTTTTATGAAGGCGACTTGCGGTTTTTTATTAGCCAATTTTTTCTCGTGACGTTTTGTTTAGGGTGCGTTTTAATATAAGTGTCCATTTAGTTTGAAAAAAAAAATGGATATGTTATTTTTGTTTGCGAACGCTTAATCAATGATTTTTATTGTAAAAAGAAGTTTAGAAGAAAGTAAAATATTTATCGCACAGTTCATAAAACAGGATCCGGGAAAAATTTAAAAGTAACAGTTAAATTAAACAATTTACCTCAGAAATTATGATTTAAAGAATGTGTTAAACGCATATAAAATGCCTTTTAAATTTTATACGATCATGGTACTATTATATTTGAAATCAAAGTTTAGAAACATTATATTTCAAAAATACATGATTTATTTTTAATGTTCCTTAACAAATCAGTGATATTGGGATTTTGATATATGTGTTAAGTTTCTATAGAATTTGTTTAATAGTGTAATGACAGCATAGTTTTTGTAGTGAAATAGTAATTTTATTTCTATATTTTTAAATACGAAACATAATTTAGCTTAAAATGGAAAACCGACCAAGACCCTGCCAAAAATAGCAAATTCAAAATATATCATATTTTTTTTATAATGGTGTTAACTGCCCAATTAATAAAGCAAAACCTGAGACCAACAAAGAAAGATAGACGGGGAGCTGCTTACATTTCAAATGATGCCGAAACCATGCTCAACGTCTTGACACGCATTCACGCACGCATATTTATACTATAAGAAAGAAAGAATTCTTTCTTTATCAGCATGTAAAAGTTCATTACTGAATGCACACATATGCACCTCAAACCATGATGTTGGTATCAAATGATTTTAAACGTATAAGTGTACGTGAGTGTGTACAATAAGTTGAGCATGGTTTTAACTTACTTTTTGTGTCACGGAATCACATTTGTGATCGTTTTTTCTTGGCGATTTTCTATAAAACTAATAATGTTACGAAAAAAATTTAAAATTTCGCTCAAGACAGAGTTAATTTCAGGCATCGAGTAAATTGTCAAAAGGATGAAATTTTTATGCATTTTATACATTTGCCATTTTTTTTATATAATTCCCCTGACATTTCCAAGAAGCAAGTAAAAAACAAAAAATAAACATAAAAACAGTTGAAAATTGAGAAAAAGCAAATAATCGAGATTGAAAAATTTTAGCGTAATCAATTTTTATATATTTGATACGTTATTTCCATAAAAAAATATTAAAAGAATTTTCAACAAGGATAATTCGCTAATTTTAATGTATTTTTATATTTTAAATGATCTTAGTTTAAAAAAAAACCTTAATTTGTTAATCGCCTTTAACACTGCATTTTATTCCTTACCTATCAAACGCATCACTAGTGCCCCAATTACTAGCACTATATTAGTACGCTAAAAGGTATATTTTGATTTCGGCCAGTAATGGGGTAATGGAGTAATTACTTACATCCCTCACCCTCCACGCTCTGAGGGTGATATTTCCTCTGAGACTATCTCAAATGATAATGCCCTTTGATGACATTTACTTTTAATAGAGATTTTATTTGCAACTGCTAAAGTGTCTAGAGTATTAATGGTATGCCATTTTTTATCTATAAATATAAATAAAATCGAAGTGTCTGTCTGTAATAATAAAATAACTGGCTTCTAAATCTCAGAGAGATTATTTGCATGCTATTAAGACATAATATAAAATATTTGTTAAAATTTTTTGTCTGTCTGTTTGTCTATCCAGCCTAATTTTCGGTAGGCTAATACGATTGTGATGAAACTTTACGAAAAGATAAAGAGTAATGCCAGAAGGCTATATTTTATACCAAAAACTTAAACATCTTTAAAAAATTATAAAATGACACCACATTAATAGATCCTATCCAGGCGAAGTCGGGGCGGGTCACTAGTCAATTATATAGCCTGTATGTACAGGAAAACATATTATAGTCTACTCATGATATAATAACCACATTTAATAAAAATGTTTATTAAGATTTGAGTTGTAGTTATTAAAAAAAATGCTTCATGTCAGAATCAGAAATCAGGTATAATTATTTCGATAAAGTTGCGTTCGAAATTCAAACTCATTGGAAAAGCTCTGACACGAATCAAATTTAACCATCGAATCGAAAACAAACATCTCAATTCAAATTTCAAACTGGCTTATTCTGAATTCAAATAGACAATAGTAGCTGAAGAGGCGCATTAGAGATTTAAAAGCGCGGCGTACACTGAGCAAATGCAAATGGATTTTGTTAGAAATACTACAAATGAATACTATTGTTAATTTTTGCAGTATATTATTTTGTAGTTTAAAACAAATAAAAAGAGCAGTTAAATAAAAATACAAATATGTGATTAAAAAGTATTTTGTTTTTCTATCAGCCTCATTATAAGAACGGGACGGAATCATTAAGCTAACGTGATACGGTTAATGTAGTATAAATATTTAACTTAAGATTAGCCGGCTAAACTCAGGTTTACCGTCTGCCTTGCAGTAATTGGCAGATTGCTCAAGATGCATTGGAAATAATAAAAAAGCCGGCCAAGTGCGAGTCGGGCGCGAGTCCGAAGTTTGACAAACATGTTTACGATGGTACGAAATGAAGAGTTTCATACCATCGTAAACACGTTTCTAGCAGGAGAGCCCCCTTTATTTAAAAAAAAATATTTTGATTTTTATTATTTTTTGTTATAGCGGCAACAGAAATACACATTCTGTGAAAATTTCAACTGTCTACCTATTACAGATCATGAGATACAGCCCGCTGACAGACAGACGGACGGGCGGACGGATGGACAGACAGCAGAAGTTTAGTACTGGGGTCCCTTTTCCATTTGGTTACTCTTTGGGTACGGAACCCTAAAGAAGATCAGTGTTTCCTTCTGGGAGCCTTTTTTCAATAATTCATACCAGATAATGATAATGATAATAATGATAACGATGACATATATTCTTCTAGAATAACATTACAAGTACAACACCTTCACACCGTCACCATTGATGACGTTCTCGTTTTATTTATATTGAAATCGGTTGTACAACAATTTTAATTTTACCACTTGTGTAGTTTTACTAGTTGTGTTAAGTTGGATGATCATGGTGTTACACTAAAACGTTCTTATATTTACTTTAGTAAGCGTCGCTCTTAAGAGAGCTATTACACGACCGGTTGGCCAAATGGCGCGAAATCTGACCCTCTCGGCCGAGCCCAAACACTGGGGCGGGCACGACATAGACAACTAATGCTATTGTAGAATGGAAGCACACACTTGTTTTTGTTTTATGTTTGCACTTAGCAGATAAATTATCATTTGTAAGTTACTCACAATGCAATGAATTAAGAAAGAGTGACAAAGCATGTTTATGATGCAGATGTGAGTGGCAGAGTCGGCAAGAGACGTCCTATACGAGTACATTGGTTTATCGACCAAATTGGTGATAAATATATTGAAGATGGGCCAAATTAAGAGTATCACCGACTAGCATGTATGCGTAGGTATATGAACGTGAAAGAAGCGATAGTTGTGTCTGGATAGTACCAAATGGAACCAAGCCAAATGTGCCCTTAGTCTCTTCCTACCCCAGTCGGTAACAGGCGTGAGAGCTTTTGTATACATTTATGTATATATTAATAATGTACATTTTTCTTATTGCTTTTTTAAATCTTTGTGTTGTAACTTTACTAGGGCAACAGAAAATTATATGGCCAGTACTTATTATATTTACCTAAATTAAAAAAAAAAGTATAATATTGACGTCTTGTAGCTTTTAAAATTTTTTAAAAATTTTTTTTTGGAGTTTATGGCCTGGTATCTAGACCTTTAGGCCAAGTCTTAGGTATTTTTATTCGGTTTATTATAATTTTCTTCATAGTACACTGCTTCACAATATGTTGATACGTCACATTGTGCAGCCCTTGGGAGATTTTGACGGCAACTTGAGTCAGCAGACAGCTGACAGTTGGCGATGGTATCTCAAGGCGCCTAAGCAGATAGACACCTTATCTTGAGAATCACATCACCATCAGAGCACTTGTATCACCGTTTTTTTTTTACTTTTACATATCAAAATCCACTTCAAACCATTATTCAAACAATAATACAGGAGCAGCAAACCGCCGCCGATCAAGTTCCCGCCAAAACTCCTTAAAAAATTTATATGAACCATATTTAAAGATAAAAAATTATATGTGTGCAAAGTTAATATAATGTTTTCTACTTTGTGTATAATGCTTAAAGGCGTCATGTAGCCTACCCCTTACTCTATATTCCAGCATTAGGCTCAGTCCACATCGCCCACGGGACGCGTAATGGCCGCTCTACTAATGGCGTCGACACATATTTTCAATTTATTCCTCCTATTAGCGGCAGCGCGTTGCGGTTTATGACTGTGGATCAATTTTATTATTGTTGTATTTAGTCATTAGGTATACGCTAATGGGATCTATTACGTTTAAAATGAAGTTACAAATGTAAACACACATTTCACAACGTGGTAGAGCCATACTGCAGCTATGTTGTAGAATGAATGGGTCGGCTCGACCAGGGAAGGACCAAGCTCTTACAGAATGCCAGCGTAAAATAGCAGCTTAATACTGCTGTGTGTATGGTGAGTGTAGAGAACCGGAGACCCTTTTTACTGGATACGAGACATTCCATCCTAGACCTCAGGGGTGAAAATGCATCTGGATTTTGATGAGATGATGAGATGTAGATGTCTATGGGTCACAGCATCCACTTACTATCAGGTGGGCTGTGTGTTCGTTTGTCTATAAAATAATAAAAAATTTAAAATTTTGTACAACAGACTTCAATGTGAATTATTAAGAATAACTCAAAAAATATTGGTCAGACCTTGATCAAATTTATTTGGGACCACATGAAAAGCACCAGCTTTCAAAATAAAAAAGAATCAACGAAATCGGTTCACCCAGAAAAAAGTTTATGAGGTAACACACATAAAAAAACATACAGTCGAATTGAGTACCTCTTCTTTTTGAAGTCGGTAGAAAAAAACTATAAAAAGAGAGGATACTTGCGGAGCTTTTTAGCGTTACTTCTAGCAGCAGTCGAACATCGTTCGAATAAAAATTAAAACGGATTTGCAGCCAAAATGAAAAATGACAACATAAAGATTTTGTCTCTGACTCACTCACTGATAATCATCAAAATTCTTCGGGTGCTTCCTGAAGTCCTAGAAAGCTGAAATTTGATATTTAAGCTAGTACTAGTACACCAACAACAAAAAAAATCTAAAACTTGGAACTCTTACCCCCCAAATCCTTAAACTAGGGGGCGAAACGGCCAAGTCACATATTTTGACTAAGGTGTAGAGTTTCTGAAGTTAGGACTTGTAGAGTTAGGGCGTGATATAGAATTAATGCTTCAAGAAATAATCTAATTAAACACACATACATACTCATACACACACACACACGCACACACACACACACACACACACACACACAAACTCCGCATTGCTTGCACACACATTAATATTATTAAGATTGTTATTTTTCTTTTCACTTTATTTATTTTTTCAAATTTTACAACGATCAAACTTAGGTATGGAAGAGCGGGGCCTCCTGGCACAAGTATACATAGTACTTAAAAGGTTTGGCCCCAACCATTGATTGTAATAAAATGACTGTCATTGCTATTGAAATAAACATTTTTTGATTTGATTTTTTTTTGTAGAGTTAGAAGCTTGGCTCTACATGAGATCTGATAACTTTTTGACAGTGCGAACCATATGGTTTCGTCTTGGCAACATTTTACATGAAAATGTTTTTGGTGGGATAAATATGATAAGTAACTACTTATTTCCTTTAATATCATATGTTATAAATAAGATATTCAGTCTAATAGAGATCATCAAATTTTAATATTAATAGTGTTCGGGGTTTGAATCTTAGTCAGAACCAATACAAGTACACCAATAAGTAACCGTTTTCTTTTTTCATATGAAAAATTACTAAATTCACACAACTATAATTTAGTCAATCTCTAATCAAAGCGAAGCAAACCGTTTGGTTCTATCTTTTGTGCAACAAATGGATGGAAACCCGCCAAACGTCTAGTTGTCCGATGGATGATAATGGGAGCGAGGAATTAAGTCATATAATTCCTGTACACTCTCCCTGGAATGAACAGTTACAGTCCAGTACAATTATAGCCTAAATACGTCCCACAGCTGAGCACAGGCTTCCTCTCATTTCTACGAGGGTTTTAAGGCATGAAAACGTTCGCCGCGCTGCCCCAATGCAGGTTACGGACTTGACATTGGAAGTCCATGAAATTATCATCTCAGACATGCAGGTTTCCTCACGATGTTTTCCTTGACCGCCGAGCACGTGGTAAACCAGCACTTAAAATTATTGCAATTAACAAATTCATTGGTGCCGGAGGGTTTGAACCCGGGTTGCTCGCGTACTGTATAATTTGCAGCAAGCGTTATCCCCTAAGCTACCACGGCTCTAATGTCCGAAATGCACCAAATAGTATAACGAAAGGGTGGTAATATGTGCCCGAGGCTGACGACAAGAGATAGATAGCTCATTTTGATGACTTTGGAAGAAACTAAAAACCTTGATAGAATGTAAATACAAACACATTTGGCAAATATCATTCACCATTCCTAACCTCACATTAAAGTTAAGAAAATTTCAATTTTCATACCGGTAACCTGGTAACTTGTGAAGGCCTGTAATGAATGAATGAATGAATTATTTCTTACAAGAGTATTAGAACAAACTATTTCTCCAAACACCAACAACGGAACGGGGTACACTTTCCAACTAGACGTACGATGCAGTAGCAACCAAATGATAGCAGAAAATCCTTCCATAAACGATAAAAATATTACGAGAAGATTATCAGCTCTGCGTCTACCCTAATACACTACGATGCATGCAAGATAACACATTTTTGAATAGCCATCAATAAACTTAAAAGGTCATGTTAATTGATTGATCTCTTCTTGTCTTTTTCTTTCTTTTTTTCTTCTCAATCAGTCCGTAAAAGTTCTGGACGTAAGCCTCTGCCGTTGTAGAGAGCATTCGCTCTAATCGTCACGCTTGACAGGCGGATTAACAATAGACGATCGGAGTACCAAAGTTTCACCGTAGGCACAGCTCCCCGTCACCGGTCTAGAAATGTTTACGCCTAACGTAAATGAATGCTTATATCGCTTCGCCAACTATCGGAAGCCATAATTTTTTTCTTGTATTTCCTGTTAGCGCCTCTTACGACAAACATGGTACAAAATTATGTGATGAACTCTTTGCCGCTGCCATATTTTTGAGTTCTAATAATTTCGTTCGTTAAGGTAATCGACTCTGCAAGCTCATTCAATTTGGATCGCACCCTTTTTTAATTACGACTTAAAACATTTTTTCCCTACATCTCCTAGGGTTGACTAATAGAAAATGACAAAATTCTATGTATACGCCGTGTCCTTTATATTAAGGTCAAACTTGTCCTTCAGGAGTGCATTCTGCACCTTTTGTAAATAAGGGCTAATTTTCTTCCGCTCACCAGATGTCGCTAGTTGAAACTGAGGTGAAGTTTTTTGCACATTTTTAACTCTTTTTTTATTTTTCTACATTTATGAATGTCTGTGGTTTGGTTTATTTATTTTTAATCTAGTTTATATAAAATATAACTATTAGTACAGAAAGAAACATTAATCTTTACATTTTTCGAACAAATTAACTTCCCCGCTATAAAATCTGTCAAATATTACACTTCATTTTTAAATTGCGCAGCCCTGGTCGCAGAAAAAGTCGTGGATCATTAAAATGAAAATAGCCATAGATTAAAGAAAAATATATTATTATAAAGAAACGTCTCTACATTATTGAAGTTCTTCGTTGTGGTGCTCCGAATCCGAAATTCGAACGGACCATCTGCCGCCACAATGGGCACTTACATGTGCACTTGGAATGCTTTTTTATAAATCAAATGATTACATTAGATAAGATAACACTGTATTTTCAAAGAATTAAAGTTGAATTTACCTTAGCAATAGCAACTACTCTCCCCCATTTTTATTAGGATTAAGTATAATGAATCGTAAATTCGATCTTTGACACCTTTTTTCATTTGGAATAGAGTGCGTACATTTCTATGATTGTAGAAGGTTAAGAAGTCATTAAGCACAGACAAATGTGAGTCTTATTAATTACACTTAAAGTATAATTTTATTTTTTTACCTTGATTTAAAGTGATATTAAGATGTTTCCGGTGATATACGAATTTGTATTTTATTACATAGGTAATAAAATTGTTATAGCAAGTTCAGTTTTATGTGTAAATTAAAATGGTCTAGCGGATTATTCGTTAGTGATTTGGAGGGTCGCGAGTGAATGATTTTTAGCTTAGCTCCATTTGTGATGTAATTGTGTTGTTATAGGGAGCATATTTGCGTTGGGGTTGGAATGATTTACTGATGTTTAATTTAGTTATTGCATTAATAAACAATATTGTATGGTCTATGGTAGCATGTACATCGATTATCTTCTTTTATAGAATAAGGGTGACAAACGAACGCACAGTCCGCCTGATGGTAAGTGAATGCTGTGGCCTATATTCATCTACAACTATCCTTGATTAAGCATCAAAATGCGAAGGAGACGGATGCTGTCACCACTGAGGAATAAAATGGAATGCTTCGTTTCCAGTAAACAGGATCTTCATTCTCTACACTCATCATACGAAACATAGCAGCACAAAGCTGCTATTTTACGGTGGTATTCTGTAAGAGCGTGGTCCTTCCACGGTTGAGCCGACCGATCAGTGCTACCACTATAATATAGCTGCAACATGGCTCTATTACGTATAAAATATAATCCCTAATATAAACTATTTGTATCTTCTGAATTGTTAAGTTCCAGGTTTGAATCCCTAACGTTGTACTATTTGAGCAGGTGGTTTAGCTCCTTCTCTGCCTGAGAGTCGGTCTTGTAAGAATTTTATTTAAAGTTAAGAAAATGCTTGATTACAGTCCAATCTGATGATGAGCGGCGATGAAGCCCTATATGGTAAATCACACTACCTTAGCGTAACACAAGCTTTTTTACTCTAGACTTACCAGATTGTAATCAGTCGGAAAGACAGAACACCAGCAAATTATTCCACTGCTTTACTGTCCACCTTACGAAAGTCGAAGCAAACTGTTTGGTTCGAACGCGTGTAATATCGACACCAAAGGTAAGAACTAGGCACTACTACGGTGAGATATGTAGGTACTTTACAAGGATTGGACTTCTTTTCTGCCTAAAAGTTCATGTGTGTAGGTACCGCCCTCTTACCCTACCTATTTATGCCGCCAGAAATGAGTAGGGTTAGCTAGCACTGCTATGTTCCGGTCTGAAAGGTGTAGAGAGCCAGTTTGATTACATGCTGTGCATTCCATCTTAGTTCACAGAGGTGACAACGCATCTGTAGCCTTCTTTGTTAGAAGTTGACTGCAGGTGTCCATTGACTGCAGGAGTAGGTGGACTGTGACCTCGTTTATCACTTTAGTTTTATAAAAAGTAAGTAACTACCTACCAACCTCTTACTAATTTCTACCGCACAGGGAGTAACAACTGCTGCTATTTTCTGGGGGTTTCAGAGCCAGTATTGTCATGTGGTGATGGTGTAAAAGAATCAACTACACCGTTTCACCCAATGTAAGAGGCGATAGAGGGAGATGGGCAGCAGCATCTATCTGATAACAGCTCAAAATAATAAAAAACTGCGGTTGCCAACCCGCCTGCCAAGTGTGCCAACTATGGCTATGGTGATTTGTGGGAGAGTAATGTTAATAGACTGTAGTGATGATGGTGATGATGATTATTATAAGAGCCAATATCGATGGTCTGGAAGACAAAAGTATTAATTACAGAGATTGTAATTTTTCAGGAGAGCAGTTTATATAAATTTTAAAGTTTGACCCGTTAGTATATAAAGCGGAGTAGTGTAACGTATCTTATACTTTTGCTATTAGTTAGGTATTTATCTTGTGGCGGCGCTGTCGTCGCGCCACAAACGAAATACATCGAAGCCTAAATCGCGCTATCAAAGTTCCGAATTAAAAACAGTATATATAGCATAGCTCCGAACTACCACTCGAGCATTGGCCGCTCCCCGGGCAGCACACCTTGCCCGGCGGGAGATCTCCCCTTTTCCTTGCACCTGCCATAATCTGTTATACAATTAATTTTAAAGAATTTTTCTCAACTAAAAAAGTACTGGGAAATACTCAGTAAAAAAAATTACATTCACTTAATACTTTTCATCGTTATTTTGTTACTGAGCACTTAGTGCATTTGTGTATAGCATAACATGATTTTCAATTGTTATGTAATTATTAGAAATTAAAATAAAATTTATTAAATAAACATTAGCTCCTTAAATATGAAATTAGCGTTTTGTCGTACTGACCACTTTGATCTGAAATATCTCCTTTTTCGTTAAGAATTCCAAATTCAAATTTATAAATTCATTCAAGTACATTTGAATTTTGAAAACAGTCATTCATTTGTTTTTCCCTCATTATTTTATTCTTTGGCGTCGCTTATTACCGCACAATGGAAAACATGAAATATCGGTATATTTATGAGTACGAGTTCTACCGTGGCACCAGTGCTGCAGAAACAGCTCGAAGGATTAATGATGTGTACGGCGCTGGTGTCGCAAAAGAAAGCACGGTACGTTTTTGGTTTCAACGTTTTTGTTCTGGAAATTTCGACCTTCAGAACCAACTCCGGGGACGGCCGGAGACCAAAGTGGAAAATGAAGAATTAAAGGCTATTGTAGAAGCGGATCCATCACAAAGGACTTCAGAGATAACTGCAGGCTTCGGGGTAAGTGATAAAACTGTATTAATCCACTTGAAGTAAATCGGGAAAGTAAAAAAACTTGAACGATGGGTACCTTATGAATTGAGTGAATCGAACTTGCAAACACGCGTCGACTGCTGTGTTACTTTGCTCAACCGACACAATAATGAAGGGATTTTAAATCGAATCATAGTGATTGAATCTTGTGATGAAAAGTGGATACTGTACCATAATCGGAAGCGCTCGTCGCAATGGCTGAACCCTGGAGACCCAGCCAAATCCTGCACTAAACGAAAATTGACTCAGAAAAAGTTACTTGTGAGTGTTTGGTGGACTAGCGCCGGTGTCGTTCACTACAGCTTTATAAAATCTGGCCAAATGATTACGGCAGATATCTATTGTCAGCAACTACAAACCATGAAGGAAGAACTAGCTGCTAAACAACCGAGATTGGTCAATCGCTCTAGGCCACTGCTGCTTCACGACAACGCAAGACCACACACTGCACAACAAACAACCACTAAGTTAGATGAGCTACAATTGGAATGTCTGCGACATCCACCGTACTCCCCGGACCTTGCTCCAACAGATTACCATTTTTTCCGGAATTTCGACAACTTCTTACAAGGAAAAAATTCAACTCCGATGCGGCAGTCCAAACCACCTTCAAAGAGTTTATTGATTCTCGCCCCCATGGTTTTCTTAGTAAAGGGATCAATGAACTACCTATGAGATGGCAAAAGTGCATAGATAACAACGGTGCATACTTTGATTAACTAAATATATTTTATAAAAAAAAATTGACTTTATATTCCTCCCGTACAAAACGCCAATCGCATGGTTGTTTGCCTCCTCTTCTATAAAAAAAGTATTAATTTTTATTTTTCATTCATTTAGAATGTTTGGCCCATTCATTTAGAATGTTTGGCATTAAAAAGTGTAAACCACAAAATTTTGCATTTAGCACGTTTGTCTTCTAGACCATCGATATAATTATAGGATGCGAAACATTTCGCCATAGTCCTCAAGCG
The DNA here is from genome assembly GCA_029286625.1 of Parnassius orleans. Lineage (NCBI taxonomy): Eukaryota > Metazoa > Arthropoda > Insecta > Lepidoptera > Papilionidae > Parnassius > Parnassius orleans. The sequence goes on from JAGSMP010000089.1 coordinate 2,443,894, forward strand.
GCTTTATTTAGCGTAGGAATTGGTCTGGGTAGAAACCACCTTCTTATCCGTTCTTATCCGTGTATCTTGTGTTCCGTTCTAAAGGGTACAGAGAGCCAGCTTAATTACACACTGTGAGGTTTTCCACCTTTGTCCTCAGTGGTGACAACGCATCTGAAGCCTTTTTTATTTGAAGTCGGTTGCAATTGTTCTTGTTTGCAGTAGCAATTATTTGGTGAACTAGTAGTTAATTTGTCACACTAATATTATAGAAAATATGATTTTAGACCCCGCCAATTTTAGACCCATTTCTGTACTGCCAACACTAAGTAAAATTTTTGAAAAAATTATTCTTGATCAAATGTTAATTTTTTTTAATGTTAATAATTTACTTCATAAAAATCAATTCGGTTTCACAAGGGGTCGCTCGACAACTGATGCTGGTGTTGAGCTGATTAAATATATTTTCAATGCATGGGAGAATTCACAGGATGCTTTGGGTATATTCTGTGACCTATCCAAAGCCTTCGATTGTGTTCACCATGAAACATTAATCAGGAAACTACAGCACTACGGTGTAAGAAGTAATGCTCTTAAATTAATTGTTTCATATTTAAGTAACAGAACTCAAAAAGTTGTCATTAATAGTATGAGCTCTTCCGGGTCGATAGTACAAATGGGCGTGCCTCAAGGCTCAATTCTCGGCCCCTTTCTGTTTCTTGTATATATTAATGACTTGCCTTACATAGTAGGGGATAACCATAATATAGTATTATTTGCTGATGACACTTCATTAATTTTCAAATTAAAACGACAATTATTAAAATATGACGAAGTAAATAATGCTATATCTAAATTAGTAAATTGGTTTAATGTTAATAACTTGCATTTAAATAGCACTAAAACGAAATGTATGAAGTTCATGACTCCAAATGTCAGACAATTAAATACTAATGTAACTTTAAATGGGGAGGAACTGAGTCTTGTCAATACCACCATTTTCTTGGAATAACACTAGACGCGAAGCTTCAATGGAGCCCCCATATATCAAAGTTAGCAAGCAGACTTAGTTCTGCAGCATATGCTGTAAAAAAGATTAGAAATCTTACCAGTGTGGAAACAGCTAGACTTGTTTACTTTAGCTGTTTCCATAGCATAATGTCGTATGGTATTTTGCTATGGGGACACGCAACTGACACTGAAATTATATTTGTTTTACAGAAGCGGGCTATAAGAGCAATCTATGATTTAAAACCTAAAGAGTCGCTCAGACAAAATTTAAGGAAATTAATATATTAACTTTGGCCTCTCAATACATTTATGAAAATGTAATGTACGTACACAAAAATAAAAGTAGTTATACAAAAATAAGTGATATTCATTCTGTAAATACTAGGAACAAACACAAGCTAGTAGTACCAGTTACTCGACTCCACCGAGTCAGTAATTCATTCTTGGGGCGATGTATACGCTTTACAACAAAATCCCAGAAAATATACAAAATTCGACCTGCTCAAAATTCAAAACTTTATTAAACATAGTTTGTATAAAAGGGTTATTATAATGTTAGGAATTTATGGATGATAATAACCCTGGGAATGAGGTGTTCGCTGCCAGGCTGTTTCTAATTTGTTTTGTGTGGTTAATTGTGTAATATACATGATTGTAAGCTGTTATTTAAAAAAAAAGTCCCGCTGGGTTTCTTGCTGGTTCTTCCCAGGACAGAGGTTTTTTTTTTCGAACCAGTGGTAATTAGACAAAAGAGTGACTTTCAATAAGTATTATTTATAATCTATGTTGAATAAAAAAGTTTCTGTTTCTGTTTCTGTTTCTGTTTATGATGATTCATAGTTTATACGTGGTAGAGCCATGCTGCAGCTATATTATTAGTATGGTTGTAGCACGAATGGGTCGGCTCGACCGGGCAAGGACCACGCTCTCACAAAATACCAGCGTTAAATAACAGCTTAACGCTTCTGTGCTTCGTATGGTGAGTGTAGAGAACCGGATACCATTTTTACTGGAAACGAGGCATTCTTTGTCCTCACGGCTGACAACGCATATGCATCTTGATTCATAGTCGAGCATAGATGTAGATGTCTATGAGCCACAGCAACCACTTACCACCAGGTGGACTGTGTGCTCGTTTGTTACCCTTATCTTATAAAAAAAATAGTCCATCTAATTATTTTTAGATACTGTAGCCCGCGGATATCTGCGTCTATTCTCATTTGAAAAATCAAAACGCACTTCTGAGGGCTAAGATAGATTACCTCGTTACTAGATAATACACTTGTATTCTGTAAGGGCATGGTCCTTCCGCGATCGAGTCATCATATTATAGCAGCATAATCGTGCTCTATTCTAATACTAATTCATACAAGATTTCATTCATATAAATGAAATAACATTTAGAGGTAGGCTTTATACAGCCTCAGTTTAGAATATAGTTAATAGAAGCAGGCGTTATTTTGCGGAAATCCAATATATTGAAATTGTTAAAAATTAATTTGCTAATTTCCGCGTAGTAATTACATTGTATTATCGACTGTGGTGTGTCTTTTCTAGTGTAGTGGTGTTGCGAGTAGTGGTGCTGGAATTAGTGGTGACGGGGATGGTGCACGCAATTGAGGGAGGGCGGAAGGTGCTCTTCAAACTAGGTAGGACACATAATTTTATTTAATTACGCGGAATTTAGCCAATTAATATTAACAGCTTTAATAGCTCATGGAATATGTTGTAATATGCTGTATCAACATGATGTAAATTAACAAAACATATCGGACTTCCTTATGTAATCGTCGATCGCTTATTTAAATTAAGTACCTATTAATTGTCTCTTTACCGGTCTCTCTCTATTTTTATTTAGTGAAAAGAGAAAAAGCATTTTGATAGATTGACGTCAATTTTATGAGTAAGGAAGCGTTGCTTACTCTACGGATGTTTCCGTAGATCTACGGAATTTTGTCATCATCTACGGAACTACGGAATTTGAGGTTGAAATCTACGGAATTTTTAAAAACTTAACGAGAAAAACATTTTTTATCATGAGTGTAAACTTAGCCGACAATGTCATTCTCCATCTCTTCTTCTATGCTGTCTGTATTAAAAAAAACATTTTTGCTTATTAATTTCTAATTTTTTGGGGAGGTTAATCGATTAAAAATTTTAATAGCGTAGATATTTTGTATTATATTACGTTTGTTTCGAATTTCGAACACTTCTTGGAAAATAGGCAGTTAATATAAACGCTTATAAAATTTTCATAGACGATTGAATTGTTACTGATTATGTCTCAAACTTTTCTAATCCAGGCTCTCCCAATTGTTTTTATAACTATTAAAAAAATTCTGCCGAATAAGGTTTCGCTTTTCCTCAACCTTTTTTTTTTCGAATTTCTCAAAAGTTATTAGTTGTATAGTTTTTCACTGTTACATAAATTACTCAAGTCTGCAACATCGTAATTTATCAAATAAACTAACAGAAACCAGAAAAAAAATCTATGTTAATTTTAGTGAAGATGGTCCGTTGTTTTTCATTCGTCTAATTATTGCTTCAAAATTTCCCAGCATCTATTTTGTAACGTAATTTTTAGTATCCACAAATATTTAAGTGTTAATTATTTTATTTGTTTTTACTAAAATAATTTAATTAAAAGAAAACAATTAATTTTAATCAATATTTTATGGTACTCTTTTCTTATATGTGCAGCTTGATTCGATGTTATACTATAATTGAACTTACACAGAATTACTCTTACATGACAGAGAATTTCTCCAAAATTTGATTTATTCTATGACAAAAACAAAAATTCGATCCTCTTTAGAAGTCGGCAGATCTACGGATATTTTGAAATAGCATCTACGGAATTCTACAGATTTTTTAATACCAATCTACGGATTTGGAAAAATTCGAGTTGGCAACACTGATAAGGTCGTTATGTGTTAAAATTCAATCAGAAAAATCATTGGAAATAAATGTTCAGCGTATGGAGTGTTCAATTAACTTTTTAAGGATTCTATGACCTGAAAAGATTTTATATTAAATTAAATTAAATTAAATTAAATTATTTTCCAATTTAGCTTAATCACTAGGTATACGAGTATGTATTATTTTCAGTTTGGTATAAAATCGCCAATTCTAAATTTAAATTAGGCGTCACAAAACTCGTCGGACAGTTGGTGACGCTGTTGTGAAGCGATTTCAGTGGGAAATGAACGATTCTACACGAGCGGCGCTTGAAGCGGACTCGCTCGCGGCTTCACAGAGTAATGAAATTCTAGAGTAACATAATGATAATAAAACACAAATTAATTTGAAAGTGATACATTAGATATATAAATAAAAACAATATATTTTCTTATTATCTTTCTTCATGATTAGATATAGATATTGTTTCACTTAAAATTTCGAGGTCAGTGGGCTTTAATTATACATACACAGTACATGAGCAACCTTTGTTGTACTCTCTGAGTATCACTGAAATTTTTAAATGCATTTTTAAATGCAACCTTAAATTCATATAAACGTGCACTTTAATGAAGATAAAATATCATGAAGTTTCTATTTCACTCGCATATTTCATATTGACAGAGTGTATTCCGATTTGAAGAGTAAGGTTCAGGCGTAGTATATAGTAGTAGTAAGACGTAGGCTAAGGCATTTAATTTTAATCCTCAGAAGTTACAACTCATTTATTGTCTAATTTATTAGAAGTTTGTTGTAGGTGTCTTTGGGCTGCAGTAGCTGCGGCAGGTAGACTGTTTGACTCATTTAGGAGAAATGTTAGTTATTCGGTACGGCAATTTTATATTTGTTTGTTAATTTTGTTTCTTTTGTTTTAGTTCGGACAACGCTAAGCAGGGTACTGTTACATAAGCCATAAGATATAATATATAGAAGAAAATATAATATATAAAAGAAAATTATACAGGACATAGGCCTCCCCCATAGATTGCCTCATAGGGAGGATATTTGCCATAGTTGTCACGCTTGGTAAGCGGGTTGGCAACCGCAGTTTTTTATTTTTAGTCATTATTATGAAGACGCTGCTGCCCATCTCCTAATTTATTTTCCTCTGTCAGCTCTTACGACACCCACGGGATGATATGGGGTAGTAGATATTCTTATACCGCCACTACACGGTAAGCACGATACATTGCACTTTAATGGTACTTATTCGTATTAGTAGCCACGAGATTTTGCGAGTAGAGTAGATGGAGAATTGAGTGGATGGGATTTTCCATGTAAGCGCCCCCGTCGGTTTTGGCTTAACGATAAATTCTTTGCTGCATAATAGCGTATAAAACTTATATCTAAAAACACTCTAACCTCAAATTTCCGTCTCATTACTCTATGCTTACTGACAGGCTAGCAAATAAATATGCGCGACGAGGCGCGACCGCGCTGATTTCCCAGCGGCACGTCACATCGCGCTCCAATCACAGCGTTCCGCGCGCTAGGGTTGGTTGGAAAGACGACAGAAAAGAAAAAGAAATTCATTGTGTATAAAAATGTTATGATGGCTGGAACGAATTGTTCTGGAAGTACGATGTAAAAAATGTAATGTAAAACAGCGGCAATTCTTTGCCCGGTCTAGTGCTTAAACTCTGTAGTAGATATACTGTGACCCCGATATTTTACTGCTGTTATGTGGTGTTCATCACCCAATTTTGTTATGTTGTAAGATGCGACTATGGAACGTGGCAGAGCCACGCTGCAGCTCTATTATGGTTGTATTATGAATGTGTCGGCTCGACCGGGTAGAACCACGCTGTCACATAATACTCCCGTAAAATAGCAGCTTAATGCTGCTGTGTTTCGTATGGTAAGTGTAGAGAATCGAAGAAACGAACGAAAAGAACGAAAATGATATCTTTAATATTATTATTTTTTTGTAGCATAAGTAAGATCCCAGGGTAACTTTTTTGTACTAGGGGAAACCAAATGACGGTTTTATGTACGTGGTAGAGCCATGCTGCAGCTATATATCTGGTATAGTTGTAGCACGGGAAGCACCACGCTCTCACAGAATACCAGCGTAAAATAGCAGCTTAACGCTGCTGTGTTTCGTATGGTGAGTGTAGAGAACCGAGACCCTTTTTATTGGAAACGAGACATTCCATCTTAGTCCTCACGGGTGACCACGCATCTGCATTTTGATTCGTAATCGAGGATAGATGTAGATGTGTATGGGCCACAGCAACCACTTACCATCAGGTGGATTGTGTAATCGTTTGTCACCCTTAATTTATAAAAAAAATATAATTGTATAACTGAAGAGCAAGGGCATACATTTCAAAATGCAAATATACCAAAAGTCAACGTTTTTTCAGGTTTTTCTCCACTTGTGGGCAAAACCGTATGCTATATACGATATCGCTCAGTACAATACAACAGAAGTGGAAGTAGATTTCCGTGTTAAAAGTGGATTTCAGTCGTTTTTTAGGGTTCTGTACCCGAAGGATAACCAACGGGACCCTATTACTAAGCCTCCGCTGTCCGTCCGTTCGTCTGACTGTCAGCGGGCTGTATCTCATGATCCGTAATAGGTATACTGTTGAAATTTTCACAAATTGGATATTTCTGTTGCCGCTATAACAAAAAAATAAAAATAAACATAACTTAAAAATTAACGGGGGCTTCCCTACTAGAAACGTGTTTTACGGTGGTACGGAACCCTTCATCCCTTCCCTTTTAACATTACAAATTCACTAGTTAATCACTCCAATTAAGCTTTTGTTAGAAGTGGTTCAGTTGAATGAAGAATTCGAACTCACGAACCCTCGACTTATCCTTTCCTTAACGGTTACTGTCCCGCGACGACATGGCGACCACTCGACTAACGAGGCAGTCAAATATACAAAGAACTAAAAAGGAAAACTGACGTTTTTCCGCAGAGCTAATAAGATCGCTTTCCGATAAGATAGATGAAGAATTTCTGATTTCAGTTAGACTTATTGAATATCCCATTCAAAATGATCTTAGACTGCGTGAAAAAAAAATAGTCATCTCAACTTGTTAACTTTTACCAACATCTTAGCTTGATATTGAAACGTGTATAGTACTTAAAAATTCAGAAAATCCAAAAGTGCACACCTCATGAGCGTTTCATTTAATTTTGATGAAAAAAAAAAATAGTGACGATAAATTTACAAGAAAAAAAAAACCAGAGAATCTGATCGACTTTCATTAATAACTTTTAAACGGTGTTGAATTCAATTACAAAAATCAATAGGGATCCTCCTTAGAATATATGGAATCTTATTTAATACTATATATCTCAATCTATTGCTTTCATTTCTATTAAACGAGAAGACTCACCGACGCACAGACCAACGGACGGGTGTCCATATATTTTTTCAATTAAATTTTTTGTTATGTAATCTAAAGTGAATCAATTAGAAAATAAACTAATCTTATAATTCTGTAGTTATTGTAACGTTAATAATAATATGGATTTGATGTCTAGCTAAAAGTATAGGAACGATTTTATGTAGCGAAATTGAGGTATGGCCACATATCGAGAGTAGAGCACTCTCTAACGTTGTGAGGCGTACAAAAGTATGAGCATCTATCGAGTACCCCATACTTCTATCAAATATAGCTTGAACAGCTTTTGTCATGTTATCTGAGTCCCACGCTTGTCTTGTCTACTACAAGTCTCCTTTTAACAACGCAGTAGCGGAGTCGCTAAGCACTTGATCGCGGCACTGCAGGGCCGCGGGATCGATTCCGAAATAATCCTACGGTGGGTGTATTTTTAACAAACAAATAAAACAAAAACAAAACATACCGGAAAAGTCGCAGATAAAACCTGTTTTATAAATATTCTTTAACACTTCTAATGTTACACATAAGGTGTAAATTATAATTTTTTGTTTACTTCTCTAGTCTATTTCTGTTTTTTTTTATAATGTGACCAGTTTCTTTCGTTTTCTATATTTTTTCTTCACTCTGAGCAATCTTATTTTGTAAAGACTGCTTATTTAAAAAACGACATATAAAATTTGATATCGTTGAAAAAAAGTTTTTACTTTATTAAATTGTGGTCATTATTACTCTGACTTCAAAATTAAAAATTCACACAACCCTTATCTCAGATAAAGTTTTCCGTCATACTGTCTTATCGACACCAGCATTTTCACAGCACGATTCATCCTAACGCCAAATGTATGCGACTATATAAATTTCTATATTTTCGCGGCTTTAAGAATTACCATTCCATTTTTGAATGATAAGTTCAAAACAGTTATATTTTTTTTCGTTCGAAAACTTCTTGACGTGGATATTTTTATAGGTAAAAGTAATGCGAATTTGCATATTAACGTAATGGTTAATGGTAACGAATGAAAGAACTTGTAAAACAGTGGTAATAAAGCCTATAATAATATATACCTCCTTTTAAATACTTCCATTTTGTGGCTTTGGGTAATTATCATCAACTTACTCTGTTCGCTTAAGCTGTCGTCAAATATCCGCGAAACTTCGCATGTATGTGTTTTTTGGCTGAAGGCCTTGTATCCTACAATACTGTGGTGGTGTTGGCGGGAAGCGATCTCTGTTTGCTCGCGAATGAAGAAATTTAAGGCCGCACGGTAGTCTCCTAAGCTAAAGGGTGAAAAAAAAAACCTTTTTATTAAGTGATTTTATGCAAGCGTTGATGTAAATTTAAAATAAAGTTAAGTTGCAACCTTTCTACGTTCTACAATTGGACCCAGGTCTCACTCATTTCTGAGCAATAAGTCTGCCGCACTCATCCAAAGCGTGTTGGCGGACATCACAAATATTTTATTTCTTAGACATGCAGGTTTCCTCACGATGTTTTCTTCACCGCCGAACACATAGTAAATCAACGCTTAAAATTGCAATTAAAAATATCATTGTTGCTTCCATTATTTACGAAAAAAATTAAGGGACTAATAATTCTACTAAAAAGAACTAAATAAATTTAATTTTGTTAACATCAGAATAGTTAATAGTAATTTTATTTATTTATTTTTTAAACTTTAATGCACAAAAGAAAAATCGTACATATGGCGGACTTAATGCCTTAAGGCATTCTCTCCCAGTCAACCATTAGGCTAAGCAGAGATAAACATATGGGAGGTAGTGCAGCAAAAGTAAACTAATAATGAGAAAAAAGGTAACGAAGTTCGAATAAACCAGAATATATATATATAATATATATATAAGGTATTCTATACATATTTATATCATAAAATGTAAATATATTAATACAGACGTACACACATATATAAATCTACTTAAATACATAATATTATATACATATATATCTGTGCCATGATAAATAAAGAAAATATGTGACGATAGAATCATTCTTTAGGAAAAATTTTATCATTTTACAACAAGCCTATGTTAAATTTAAAACTAAAGTTTAATGATTATAAGTATAAACTGTTCTACATCGTTTTTGAATTAATCAACCGTATATTTTCGCCGAGAAAAACGAATGAGATTTTATCCCGATGATTTTTTCCATTTCACCACACTCTCGAATGACTGCGTTCTCATTTAAGCAATGGCATTTGACGGCTGCGCCTTTGTCACAGCGTAGTGAAAAAAACGCGCCATTTTTATTTGTTTCGCGCGCATTGGGGACATTGGATCTCTGTATATAGATTCGAAGCTTAAAGGTTTGTGTCACAGCAGTACTGTACTCCTCTTTTCTTATTTGTCTAATTGTTTTTCTAAACAAAAGTACTGATTTTTTAGGTACAGCTAGATTGCTGTGCAATGGCGGTGTAAAGAAATCCACTACTCGCTGGCAAAAGCACCTGGAAACTAAGGCAAAATTTGCTTATTGTGGGTGTGACGCTAATCCTATCAAATGATTTAGCAGTTAACATTCTGGGAGACAACAATGAGTGGAAATTACTAAAACAGATGGTACAAGGGTCCAATCAGTCCCGATGAATAGTACAAGTTTTAGCAGAAAATAATGTGAAAAGAAGAGGTACAATTGCTGAGCCTTGAGGTGCGCCTCATATATAATCAAATCTTCTTCAAACCTTGATTAAACTCATCATCTCAGTTAAGATTCTATCATAATCCAAATTTATTTTAATTGGTGCTAAAAATACGCTTTCAGAACGCGTGTACAAGCTTCTGTTTTCTCATACCGCAACGAAGACATGTTACTCTCTTTCTTAGCAATGCTGGCTTACAGAAAACCTTTTATTTAGGAATAATCGCAACAAATTTCCCGTGTTCTTTATATAAAAAAATGTATGGATTAGGCATCAATCAAGATATTCATCCCGAAAGTGTGCCAGCCTTTGGTACTCCAAAGCACACCATGGCGTTTGCGAGGCTTTTAATTACGTACCATCTTAATATTGGAACGATTTGCCGCCACCACTGCGTGCTATAAAAACAATAAGAAAATGATTAAAAAAAAAACAATAATTTTAAAATATGAACAAAATCCCCCGAATTCTAGAGATATTTTAACTATTCTAAACTAGTGCTTGACTACTATCACATACCTGATGGTAAGTGATGATGCAGCCGAAAATTATATAGCGCACTGACTTAGCACGAAGACACCCGCATTGTAATCGTACACACCATACGAAACAACGGAATTATGTTGCTATTTTACGCTGGTATTCTCTGCGACCCTAGTCCTTCCTCGGTCAGACCGACGCTATCATACTACAACCGTAATACTGCTAGTAGGCTGCTGCCTTAATTATGCAGATATCATCATCATCATCATCATCATAATAATCATCATTACAACCCTTCACAAGTCCACTGCTGAACATAGGCTCCCCAAGGAATGCCACAAAGCACGGTCCTGAGCCATCTGCATCCATCGACTTCCTGCATATCTTACCGTGTCGTTACTCCATCTAGTGGGAGGCCAGAAGTAGTAGGTGGAAGTGTAGGGCCTTATGGGGAAACTCAAGGTCATTCAGCGAGCTATGGAGAGAGCTATGCTCAGGGTTTCTCTGCGTGATAGATTTAAAAATGAAGATGTCCGCAGTAGAACCAGAGTAACCGACATAGTCTAATGGATTAGTAGGCTGAAGTGACAAACAAATAAGCAAAGAACAAATAAGCTCGAAGAACCGAGAACCGATGTACTTAATTATTAAGTACTTAATTATGAGAAATTTCCTGAGATATCATTTGTCAAAATCCGACGACTAATAGGAATTACCAGATAACCCTTTTTCAGATTTACCAGGTGATAGGATTTCTTTTCTGTTCAGCAGTCCGTAGGGATAAGTACGACCCTCTTACCTTTTGAAATATACGAAGAAAGCCAGTGTAATTACAAGCTGTGTGGCATTCCATCTTAGCCCTCATAGGTGACTCATCTGTAACCTTCCTTGTTTGAAGTTGGCATCATGGTGTTCATTAACTGCAGTTGCCACTTGCCATCAGATAAACTGTTAATTCGTTCGTTTAGTAGTGTATAGTGTAGTTCGTTTGTCACTTGAATTAAAAAAATATATAAATAAAATGATAGCTATATAACTTATTTTTCTCATACAAGTAATATTAAGAAATGCCTGGCACCAGCAGACCGGTTTCATATATTTGTAAGTTTTCCCGCCGAAATGTTGAGTGTATTGTAGATTTAACCCACATGTCGGCAGATACATTGTATTTAATTGATACCAGTAGTGAAGACAACTGTAACACGGTAAGAAGATTTTTTTAATTTAAAATAAAAATGCCTAAAATAATAATAAATAAAATGTTTAAAAAAAACTGCTTAGCAGAAAACGCGGTCGTAAAAACTAACAATATTAACATTATAATCATTTCCGAAAGCCATTAAACTTTCCCATCGAGATGTGAAACTTTGTTAATCAAACTAAAAGGCGAGAAAAAATCCAATAACACCGAAACTCATTAATATTTATTGGAAAAAAGCGCCCGTGTCGAATGTTAAACAATTTCTGTTTGGATGACAAGTTAGGTGAAAGATACAGATGTGTGCAATGTTATATTTACAATCGAGTCATTTGAAATCAAGCAATTATATACTCTATTGAAACAAAATAAGCAAAAAATTCATTTGAAAGAATGCAGTTGCTACTTTCAGGACGTCTTCTGAAAACAAATTTATATTGCTATCGTAATCTCTACAAGATTATTATCTTAAGTTTTATTCCCTTTTAATAAAGTTCAAAATAAGTTTCTACAAATTTATTCAACATCCGAACGTAGGCTGTCATTTATGATAATGGCATTTTTCATATTAAAAGTTGAGTCGCGGTCTATCTATTACAATATGATCCCCAGAGGCTGAGAGAATGTATGTATTTGTAGAGGGAAAATGACGTAAAATAAATATGATATATCTATTATTAGTACTGTCTCAACTCAGCTTTCTTTGCCGTCTATGATGTGATTTAATCTGTTCAGTGGAGGGTAGACTTGACTCTTGCATAAATCAATAGTTATATCGAAGTATGACATGTGTTTGCTAATGAAAAGTATCGTTGGTAACATGAGTTATATGTATGTTATACTAATGCTAAGACTCTTTAATGACCTTATGAATCCAAATGGGGACCACCCTCTAACAAATTTCAGTCACGAAGCAGCGATGTGAGCACTGCTGTGTTCCGGTCATAGAAGCCAGTATAATTACAAAATGTAAGGCTTTGTATCTAATCGAACGGTTTTTGGCAAACCAAATTTATCAATCCACGAAATATAACACACTAGCGATCCCGGCTTCGCACGGGTGATTTATGGATCTCGACAACGGCAGCACCTACCGGGTCCAATAGTGAATCTAAACCATTCTCGAATCTACTTAATCACACACACAACATTTCTTCAAAATTGGTCCAGCCGTTTTGGAGGAGTTCAGTCACATACACACGGACAGAAGAATTATATATATAAAAATTAAGATATGGAGAGCTAGCACATGTTCTGATCTTTTGCTCATATATTCCGTATTTTGAACTAGATTTGATTTTCGCATCATCATAATACTCTGCGGTAGCAGATACTTTGCTATTTCTAAATAGAAGATATTATATTTAGTTTTGATGGAATGTTCATTTCAAATGTGTGATATAAGATAAAGAGAGAGAGCAGAAAAAGCTCTCGCACATTACGTCATATTAGTAATTTTTCTCTTTTCTCTTATACTTCCTTGTTGATCTGTTTGTTTATCTGCGTACCGTTTAGTTACTCAATTTCTTAATAAGATCAAATAAGTATTTTTCGGAAAATGTACAATATTTCCATACCACAGCCGTGCAACTATTTTTTTTACAGAATAAGCGTAACAAACGAGCACACACTCCACCTGACGGTAAGTGTATGCTGTGACCCATAGACTAAGAATCAAAATGCAGGTGCGTGGTCAGCCCTGAGGACTAAGATAAAATGCTTCGTTTCCAGTAAAATGGGTCTCCGATTCTCTACACTCATCTTCGAAACAAACATTGAGCTGCTTTTTTACGCTGATATTCTGTAGGAGCGTGAAAGGTAAGAAATATAATTAAAAAATAGAAATATTCTGTCCAGCGATGTTCATCGGGTAGATGATGAGTATTGAGGCATCACAAGATGGGTTATATTTTACCACTCCACTTTTAAGTGATTTTACGTGGTAGAGCCATGCTGCAGCTATATTAGTAGTATAGTTGTAGTACGAATGGGTCGGCTCGACCGGGGAAGGACCACGCTCTCACAGAATACCAGCGTAAAATAGCAGCTTAACACTGCTGTGTTTCGTATGGTGAGTGTAGAGAACCGGAGACCCTTTTTACTGGAAAAGAGGCATTCCATCTTAGTCCTCACGGGTGACAACGCATCTGCATTTTGATTCTTTATTGAAGATAGATGTAGATGTCTATGGGTCACAGCAACCACTTACCATCAGGTGGACTGTGTGCTCGTTTGTCACCCTATCTTATAAAAAAAAAAAAACTACGGTAATAAATAAATAAAACTGGACAAGTTCAAGTCAGATATCGCTCTATTAAAATTTCGTATATATTATGACCATTTTTAACTATATATTTAATTAATACGTGATATAGTCATGCTGCAGCGATATATAATAGGGCTATAGCACGAATGGGTCGGCTTGACCGTGGTAGGACCACGCTCTCACAGAATACCAGCGTAAAATAGCAGTTCAATGCTGCTGTGTTTCGGATGGTGAGTGTAGAGAACCGGATACCCTTTTACTGGATAGGAGGCATTCCATCTTAGTCCTCAGAGGTGACAACGTATCTGCATTTGAATTCCTAATCGAAGAGAGATATAGATGTCTATGGGCCTCAGTATTCACTTACCATCGGCTGTGTGCTCGCTTGTCACCCTTATTCTATAAAAAAAATTAGGTTATGTTTTTTCCAACTCATGAAAGAAAATTAGATTAAAATAGATCTTAAAAATGTTTATTTGATTGATAATTTGATACAACATATATTTTATAAGCGTGGGTACAAACTACAATATTAATCGATGTATTCAGTATTTGTTATTTTAATACAGAATATGCTTCTTAAATACACAGAAATTTCAAATACTTTACTAGTTTAGTTTTTAAGATGATAATGTCGTCCAGACCGAAGTCAAGGAGACCAGCCAGCCATCTGCGCAGGACAGGATTAAAGTGCCCGAGTGTATGCACAAACACAAAAACACTCTCTATTCCTCTCTAGTCCGATAAGACGATAATTCGACACACCGGAGAGAGATCCTGACTCCGGGCTGCTACTGAGAATTTCTTCACAGAAATACCCAATAACTGATTTTGGTCCGACCCGGGACCTAATGATCAGCAGTCGCATTTACGACCACTGGTCCAACGAGGCAGTCTTTAAGATAGACACCGTAACAATAACGGACTTCAAGATACTGTAAGCTCATTCTGCCACAGAATAAATAATAGTAATTCTGCTTAGATTCGACCAAAAATTAATATTCAAAATCTAAAGTTATCCGGGCTAACTATAGTCAAACACCTCAGTTCCCCGTGACCATGGGTGCCGTGAGGCACTCGAAACGTCGGGAAATATAATAAGTAAAAATAAGTTAATTTTATTAATATTATAATGATTAAATTAGTTTTAATCATTATAATTGACTACTTTAACGGCCCCTTTCATTTTTTTTAGAGTTGAAAATAAAAAAATTAAATATATATATTTGCACCCTGATTGAAATAGTTAAATTGAATTTCTAATTTCATATTAGATTTTGTGTCAGAGTTTTACACCATTATATCCAAATTTCAGACCTTTAATATATTCAGTCTACGAGCTAGGAATGTCATGACATACGGACGGACAGACGGATAACAGAGTGACATTAATAGGGATCTATTTTGACCTTTGGGACAGAGTTTTATATGTGGTAGAGCCATGCTGCAGCTATATAAATAGTATAGTTGTAGCACGAATGGGTCGGCTCAAACGGGGAAGGACGACGCTCTCACAGAATACCAGCGTAAAATAGCAGCTTAATGCTGCTGTGTTTCGTATGGTGAGTATAGAGAACCGGATACCCTTTTTACTGGAAAAGAGGCATTCTATCTTAGTCCTCACGGCTGACAACGCATCTGCATTTTAATTCGCAAACGAAGATAGATGTAGATGTCTATGGGCCACAGCAACCACTTACCATCAGGTGGACTGTGTGCTCGTTTGTCACCCTTATTCTATAAAAAAAGAGCCCTAGGGGCTATCTTCAGCAGTGGACTTTTTATAGGCTGTAACGGTGGTCCTTCCCTGTTGAGCTGACCTATTCGTGCTACAACCATAATATGACTGCACCATGGCTCTACTTATAAGTGTTTGTAGTTACTACATATTTGTTTAAAGTGTTCATCATCATCATCATCATTACAGCCCTTCACAAGTCCACTGCTGAACATAGGCCTCCCCCAAGGAATGCCACAAAGCACGGTCCTGAGCCACCTGCATCCATCGACTTCCTGCATGTCTTCATCCTGGTCGTCACTCCATCTAGTGGGGGACACTCTACACTTCGTCCGCCGGTACGAGGACGCCACTCGAGAACCTTTTTTCCCCATCGGTTGTCGTTTCTTCGAGCTATATGGCCGGCCCATTGCCACTTCAGCTTACTAATCCGTTGGGCTATGTTGGTCAATCTGGTTCTACTACGGATATCCTCATTTCTAAGTTTATCACGCAGAGAAACTCCGAGCATAGACCTATCCATAGCTCGCTGAGCGACCTTGAGCTTCCTCATCCGGCCAGCAGTGAAGGACGACGTCTCAGATCCATAGATCATCACTGGCAACACGCACTGGTGGTACAGTGTTCATAAATGTTCATAATGAAGATTAAATAAACAATCAAATAAATAAATCCTACATCCAAGAATCGGAACGAAATAAAACTAAAGTTGATTAGTGACATAAATCAATGCGTAAATATAACAGTGAAACCCTAATCCCAAAAAATCCACGCATTTAGCAATAAGTACGTGATCACTATAGAAGTCTCAATAACCCATCAGAGTATCAAACACTCAAAGAGACGCACGACAAAATTAATCACCGAGCAAATCGTACGAGACTCAAGAAACCATTAAATAACCATTCCGAATTTTATGAACGCGGCAAACTTCCAAGTAACCTCAAAAGCGTTGACATTATTTGACTTTGAACCTTATAGCACGCTAATAAAGACGATTAAAGACATGTCGATGGAAGTTAACATCGTGTACAATATTTAATCACCTACAAAGAGCTCCGTGGAGTTGTATTGCGCGATTCAGGACTACATACGCGTATTCAAACTAACAAAAGAAAAAAAGCAATCTTCCCAGATTGGCATTTGGGGGCCCGTCGTACAAAAGGGACTCCCTTTTGGGGGAATATTGTTAGTGGAGATTGAAAAGCGTTTTGTCCTCAACATGTTATTCGGTAATTTAGTGTTGCCAGATTGAAATAACGAGGGCCGATTGGAAAGGAGGTTTTAAGTAAGCATATGCGACTCATTGATTGCTTCCCGATTGAGAATGTTACATGAAGATTTAAATGTCGGAAATGTGATTTGAATTTTGTGACCTTTAGTGGGTACAGTGGACACTTTAAGTTGACAAAATCCTTTTGGTATATACCCATACCAAAAGGATTTTGTCAATTTAAAGTCTATTAAGTAAATTTCATACGCACTGCCATTCATTAATTCATTGCAGCTCATCAAAAGTCCACTGCTAAACACAGGGCTCAAAAATAGATTATAATTTTTTTTATAGAATAAAGCTGATAAACGAGCACAATGCACCTGATAATAAGTGGATACTGTAGCCCATAGACATATTATACACTAATCCTCGATTAAGAATCAAGATGATAGATGCGATGTCACCCATCCCTGAGGACAAAGATGGAATGCCTCGTATCCAGTAAATAGGGTCTCCGGTTCTCTACAGCCACCATACAAAACACAGCAGTATTAAGCGTACAAAAATTAAAAAAATGTTCTTTTTATAAGTATATAATAGCATTACCTGGGACAAACAATCCAACTAGGTAAGTCCAACTTCAACCGAGAGGTCAATCGACGGATTCATCTGAACTCGGCTGATTCTCTTATTGTAAGGTGGCCTGCAATGTCGTTTGTCATTTTAGTTTTATAAAAAAAAAAATTAAGGGCTTTACAGATCAGGCGTTCGTTATAATTTTCGTGGTACGATAGCAACCCCTGAGGAAGGAAAATATCATAAGATACGGAGCCAACCACAACACTGCAAGCAATTTTTGTTTAACACATACGTTGCACTTCTGATCCCCAACTTAGCGAGTTTCAGGAAGTATGATTTTAATCATCACTATCATCATTACATCCTTTAACAAATCCACTACTGAACATAGGCTTTCTCCAAGAAATACCACTAAACACGGCGCTGAAGGACGTCTTGCATGTCTTACCAGCGGGGTCAGCCATGTTGCTTTCTATGATCATGACGCAAAAAGAAAACTAAAAATGAATTGGATTGCCATATCTTAACGCTGTCATGCGAACCTATCGTTGATTTCATTCATTTGTATAGTTTTCTACTATTCTTAAAGAATGCAGAAATTCAACTGAGCTAACCCGTAGGTCGTCACTCAATCTATATTATAATAAATTTATGTATATTCTGATTGTAATAAAATTGTAATATAAAAATAAATTATATACATATAATATATTTATAAAATGTTCTGTATATAATGGAGACGTTTCACATACATAAATTTTACATGCTCACACATCAGACCCGGAACAATTATATGTAAGCCATACAAGCACTTCCGTGCGGGATTCGAACCCGCGGCCCTGTAGTGCCGCAGCTAAACGCTTAACCTCTGCCCTATCGAGCCGTCTCCAGTGTGACGTAGAAGTCCTTTAGCCGCGGGAGCACATTCTTCGCGGATGTTGACATTTGCTGCCAAACTCCATATTTTACATTTAAATTCGCACATTTCCACGGGACTTCTTACCTGAAACAGATTCTAGTTTAAACGTGAGACTAATAATTATAAACTACTTTTTGTAATAAGTACGGAGTATCTCATACAACAGTACCTAGATGCAATATTGTTTGACGGCACCAATAGGAATTAAAGTAACCACCCTAACGAAAGTTACGCGTTAAGCGAAAGTTTTTAATTAAGACAAATTTAAATAAATAAATAAAAAACCTTTATTCCCTCTTTTAACAACTTTAACTATGTGTGCGTGCGTGTTTGTGTGTGTGTGTTGGATGAAGGTTCTCCATCTCGTGCCATTTGTCTATATCCTTTGCAGTACGTGTCCACAGGCTTCCCGCTATTGCCTCTATATCGTTCTTCCATCTTCTAAAGGCGGCTCTTCACGTTGGCCAACATTGTGGCGAATGTTGTGGCCAATATCGATGGCCATCGTGTAGGGCGGGTGTTTGTGGTTCACTTGGTATGTATTGGAA
The DNA here is from genome assembly GCA_029286625.1 of Parnassius orleans. Classification (NCBI taxonomy): domain Eukaryota; kingdom Metazoa; phylum Arthropoda; class Insecta; order Lepidoptera; family Papilionidae; genus Parnassius; species Parnassius orleans. The sequence continues at coordinate 2,462,809 of JAGSMP010000089.1, forward strand.
TGATGGCCCACAAATTGGCGCGAGATCCGTGTGGTGTCGGTTTTTTACAAAAGATCAAAGGGTTGTGGCAGAGCTTCGGCCGCCGCGTCCACACGTTGGGCGCGCATTTAGTTTGCTACGAGCTTCCAGAGTGACCGCACGTACCTGATTTAAATTTTATATTCACGCATCGTAATTAGTGTCTACAAAATGGCACTAACAATTACCAATGAAGAAACTTTTCGCTTTATAGAGCTCTACCAAGCCGAAATTTGTTTGTGGAACACAAGGAATAAAATTTCTTTTCTTCCATTTCTTTTTAATCTGACTTTTTTTATACATATTCACGTAGTAGCGGTATGCTGTGAATAAATAAACCGCAGCAGCCGTTAGCGCCTCAATATCCATTTTAATAAATTCGTCCGCACATTGGCCTGAACCGAAGCAAACTGAACGACCTTCCAACGTATGGACGCCATCACAAACTCTTGGCTAATATCTTTGCCAACACATTCGTTCACAATGTTGGCCAACGGGAAGAGATCGACCACGTTCTCTCTTCTCTTGCCATTACGAGGGAACCATTGTGAGACGTGGTTGCTCTATCTACCGTCTTTTGATCTTATGACGCGTCCGCCCATTTCCATTTAAGCCTCGCTATCGTCGTAATCACAATCACAATCTGTGATTTTTGTTTTACTTCCAATTTTGCTATTGTTGATTCGATTTTGTATTTTTATAGACAAATTTAGTAGGTATTACGTAATACATTTTTCATCTATTTAAAAAATATAAAACTTGCCTTCAATAACGACCATACTTTAGCATTTGAATAAAATTCGAATAAATAATCCCTAAAGTGAACACTTTTCAACGAACGTGTTTGATTCGCGAAAAAAATCCTTTAACAGATGAAAAAAAAGTAAATTGAAATTTTAACATCAAAAAGACAGAAGGCGCATCGTGCTATTGCGTCCATTCATTTCGAAATTACAAACGTCAGAGTGAATTTGAAATCGGAATCGAGGTTAGGGTTGCTGATTATATGGATTGCTACAGGACTGTCCTTATTTAGAGGTGTCTTGATTTATTTATTTAAGGAGGGCAAACGAGCATATCGCTCACCGAATGGTAAGTGACTACCGCCGCCCATAAACAACTGCAACATCAGGAAAATTGCAGGTGCGTTGCCGGCCTTTTAAAAATAATCCATAAATCGTATCGGTCCGGAAAAATCACCCCCTGTTTATGTATACAGGGTTATTTTGCAATAACCAGCCAAATTTGCAGAGAAGGTTCAGAATAATTAATATATAAATGGTGAAGAAAACTTAAATAAAAAAAAATCCCAAACATTTTATCTTTTAAATTCAAAATACGTGGTAATGAATTATTTTAACTGATTGTGATTCATATATACCTAACGCCTACTATTTTACTACGCACGCACACATTCGTAAGGGTCGATCGGTCGGCATAAACATTGTGAATTGAATCGCACACAGAGGAGCGAGCGTACGCGTAGTTGTTGCCCATAAATCACATTGAATTTGGGATAATTTCAAATTAAAGTTGAAGCCATATTTACTCTTATTTAGAAAAACTGCAATAACGGTATATCATTATTTATATATTTGAACTTAAGTTTAAAATTTGGCTACTCTTTGAAAAATAACCCTGTGTAAATATTTAAAACATTGTTTTCCCCTATAATAGCCTTCTTCTAGCCTATAGTTCTATAGATCTTTTTAAGGATACGATAATTGGCAAATATTACTTAAACCTCTCACTCTCATCACAAATCTTCCGGGCAGACAAGCTAGTGAGCACAGAACCGCTGCCTTCGAACTGATTATGCTTCTTCACCGATATGCGTTTTGGGCTCATAAACTATCGTATTAAACTTCATTGAAAAAAATATTGTATTAAATTCAATTCATTGCCATACTGTTACGGTGCTCGTTTGCCAACCATACTAAAAAAATAAACAATATTATTAGATTAAATTTAAACAATATTTAAAAAATACTATGTAATAAAATAAAGGTATTCTGTGTGAACGTGGTCCTTCCCCGGTCGAGCCGACCCATTCGTGCTACAATCATTCCACTAATATAATAAAAATCACGTTTTTATCAATAAGCAATATTATTTATTATAAGAATCGAAGAACTTAACAATTAAATTATCATACAGTCCTAGTCCCCGTGATATAATGCCTAATACGCTGACTGCGTTTCCTAGCTAAATAGCTATACTAAGCATTTAGGCGAGAAAAGAACCAGTCTTTTGGAACGAAGTTCTTTATCGGACGGTACGAATTTGGTGGATGGGGGCTAGGCGAGGAAAAGTGTAAGATTTTTCCGTCACGACCCCTTCTGACGTAGTGTAGACGGCCTTGGCGGCTATAAGGAAGCGAGATGGAATAATATCCATCTCCCTCGCACTTTTTCTTATCTTGCCATGAAAGAAATATTATTTTATTTTAAATGACGCTTCATTTTAATAGACGCTAGTAATTAATTTATTTGTATTTGTTAATCTAATATAATACGTTTATCAATAATAATATACTACGAAGGGAACTTCGTTCCAACCGAGTGTTCCACGACACTCACGCATGTTTGTTTTTTATAACAAGCATACGATACCTGATGGTATGTGATCATCACCCGGCCGAAGCTCAAGAGCATCCGCAACTATGTATGAATTATTGTAGATGCATTACCGGCCTTTCAAAAAGGAGAAAATTTAATTTTTTTGAAGATCCCTTCATCATATCTATTCGATAAAACTGCTGGCAATAAATTTTTAAACATGGTCGTCCTGCAAGTCAAACAGGCATCTTTTTTATACGTTGTAGAGCCCCGCTATAGTTATATGGTTGTAGCATAAATGGGTCGGCTCAATCGGGGTAGGACCACGCTCTCACTGAATACCAGCGTAAAATAGCAGCTTAATGCTGTTGTGTTTCGTATGGTGAGTGTAGAGCCATTTTAACAACGCATTTGCGTATATGGGCAACAGCATCCACTTACCATCAGGTGGACTGTGCACTCGTTTGTCACCCTTATTCTATAAAAACAAATATATCTAGATAAGGGTGATAATATCCTAGTATCAAAACATCATGGCCGCTCTACACGAGGACGGCAAACGTGTTTCGTTCTTTGGTGGGCTCCAATTTGTCTGATTGACGCTGCCGGCTTCGATTTTCAAACGGCCTCAAAGACTTACCAGTTCGGGCTGCGTTCCGTTACAAGGGCGATATAAATGGGGCATGAAAGCATGCGACGGAATTGCATCCGCTATGTTAGAACGTAAATAGAACTGCGTACATTTAGTGAACTGAGTACGAATAAAATAAAGTATAATGTGTCCACACCGAGCTCATAGTAGCTTAGGACCTACGCACTAGACTTAAATTTATTTTTAATACCTATTATAGGCCAGTTTCTTTTACTGTGCACATAACAAAAAATTAAGCAAATTGTTTCGAAAGCATAGTATTGCAAAAGGGCAGAGACCTGCCGAGTGTGTCTTATTTTATGGCGGAAGGCAGCGGGAAGAATAAGGTCTTGTATTTCCTGCAAACACTTTCCAAAATGTACTCTCTAAAACATTGTGCCTGCTAGAGGCTAGTAAGATCGACTTTAACCGAACTGAGGTCACTTAGTTATCTCTCAGCTAATTCTAAGTCCAAAACTAATTGTAAGTCCAAATCTGCTAGGTGGTATTATCAGCACCAGTTCAATGTGGCAAAATTTTGCACTTGCACCTCACACAATGGATGGAAGCTGCCCCTGCGTAAAGCAGTATGCGAGAAACCTGAGTTCGATCCTTGACGACGGTCTACATTAATTATTTATGACAATTTTAAATGAATTATTACGTGATTGACGGTGAAGGAAAACTTCGTTAGAAAGCCTGTATGTTGAAGCATGTGTCTAAAATCACAGAAGAATATCCGTTCTTGGTTGGGTTTTTCTAAATAAATCATAATTTATACAATTGACAGCCATTATAAGAATTAGAAACAAACACTGTTGGTATAGTAGACGTAAGCGCTGCTGCCGAACATGAAGTAAAACCCAAAAGATATTTATCCGATCATTAAAGAGGGCGTTCTAACGATTCTTCTTTGGAACATATTCTTTGCTGAAACCACTAATGCCAACAAGTTAATAACGCACAGATAAAAGAAAACTTATTTGTAATAAAATGGCAGAACCATCTTAGTATTTTTGAAGTAAAGCCTTTAGGCGCGAATTAATTTGATCGGACGGAAGTAACTTTTAGAACAATCTATGGTTCATTTACGAAGTTGTTTTATTCCTCAGGTATGCAGGTTTTCTCACAATGATTATGCAATAAACAGTATCATTAGTTAAATATATATAAATTAAACAGCTAAAATACACGTGAAAAATATAAATGATATGTCTTAACATGTTACCCATGTCTCACCATCTGATCCATCAGTCCATCTGATGGCAATTAGATATTGCGGCCTATAGACATCCACATCTTTCCTTGATTAAGAATCAAAATGTAAATGCGTTGTCAACTCTAAGAACCAAGATGGAATGCCTCGTATTCAATCAAAAGGGTTTCCGGTTCTCTGCATGCGAAAGCCAGCAACATTAAGCTGCTATTTGTGTTGGTATTCTGTGAAAGCGTGGTCCGACGAGCCGACATATTCGTGCTACGACCATAAAATAGCTGCAACATTGCTCTACCACGTATAAAAATGAACATGTACTGCTGGGCACAGGCCTGCTCTCATTTCTGAGATATCATAGCATATCGATTAATTAGTCCGCCAGGTTGCTCCAATTTTTTTATTGTTTGACGCTAATTCTTCTACATTAGGAAAGACGATCAATAGTGGACTATATCTGCAAACTTATTAATAATTTTTGGCTTGATAACAAAAATGAATCATATGCTATTAAAAATGAATTCAACAAGTCGTAAAGCCCATTTGTTTCACTTACTGTCTGTAACAAACAATGGCGGAACAAGTTTGATGGAAATCTCGTGTTGGCCAATTCCCTTTGTGATATGTACAGACAGAAACGTAGTTTGTCACCTTTGTATAGGATTTCTATTATTGTCTACAGTAGTTTTATTTACGTCAGTTTAACCTCATTATTTAACGTATATAGTCAAATTATATCTTTATTTTGAAACTTTTTTTTATAAAATGGAAGCTGTTCATGGACACCAACCAACAAACTTTTTTTATAGGATAAGGGTGACAAACGAGCACACAGTCCACCTGATGGTAAGTGCTTGCTGTGGCCAATAGACATCTACATCTATCCTCGATTACGAATCAAAATGCAGATGCGTTGTCACCGGTGAGGACTAAGATGGAATGCCTCGTTTCCAGTAAAAAGGGTCTCCGGTTATCTACACTCACCATACGAAACACAGCAGTGTTAAGCTGCTATTTTACGCTGGTATTCTGTGAGAGCGTGGTGAAGTACCCGGTCGAGCCGACCCATTCGTGCTACAGCTATATTATATAGCTGCATCATGGCTCTACCACGTTGGACTATTTCAAACAATGAAGGCTAACAAATATGTTGTCACCTCTAAGGATTAAAATGGATTGCCTCACAGCCTTTAATTACACTGGCTCCCTCTACTACACTCATTCTTAAATCTAGAACCTATATATTAGTCTATTAATATTATTAGTTTTCTATAAGATCTTAAAATCTAGTCATTAAATGACGTGCGCTAAAACAATCACAATACATACATCCAAAACCTAACAATTTTGTTTTTGAACATTTCTTGACCGCAGCTAGAATCCAAACACAATATCAACATCTCAGAAGTGTGAACACTTAGGCTTAATAAACGTTACTCAACGATGAACTCAAGTGCGTAATCATTTGATACGCCCTCATTACGAAATCAGCATCTCAAGATCGTTGCTAATTAATAAACACATAAAAACAGTATCTCAAAACGCTGTACTTAGGAATACTGTTCTGTGACTTGCACTCAAGCACTTGAGAGTCGAGTTTCGTTTATTAATCAGTGTGGCACTCAGCTGATATCGTAACCTAAACCGCATCTTGAGATATGTTTATTAATAAGATCATAACCTCAAGATTGTACTCAAGTGCGTGTACTTGAGCTGAGTAACGTTTATTAATACGGGCCTTAGGCTTTTTCCTTCATAATAATAGTAACCCGGCCATGTAGTAATTTATTAATACATTTATGAGGTTGGTTCACGTCAGCATGGATGATGCAATGACGGCTCCTTGGCGCAGTGGCTTAGCAATGAGTTGCAGCGATAAGGGCCAGGGGTTCGAATCCCGCATATCGAACAATATGACCTACAAATAATTGTTCCGGGTCTGGATGTTTGTCTTTGTGATATTTATATATGTAAACTGCCCCCACGATACAGGATAAAATCTTAGTGTGGAGGGTAACGTTTTTAAAATAAGATAAGAATTTTCTCCATCAGTACGGATGATGTAATTTCCGAACCAGTGGTAAATTAAACATCAGAATAACTTTCAATAAGTGTTATTTGTAATCTATATTGAATTTAAAAAAATATTTCTCTATTTCTATTTCCACTTTCCTTGACACAAGGATTTCAAAAGACATCAAACTTCTACTTAAATTCATTACATTCATTTATTATCTCTCTATCTTGTTTTTTGAAATAATTTTTATTGTAGTTTATATTAGTACAGTTTGCAATCTACCTTAGCCTTTATTTTATGGTTATTCGAAAGTTTTATTGTGATCGAAAAGAGGCAGCATACATAAAAGTCTTTCTTAAAAAAATATAGCTCCTTAAAAATATTAATATCTGACGTTCTAAATTCAAACTTAGATAGCGAGAGAAAGATAACAAGCTTGGAGGCCAACGATAAAGATCGCACGGGCCCGCGCTGCCGTCCGGGACTTATTCGTCGTGATTAAGACCCGGCTGATTAGTGCGTCCCCTTATAATTACTTAAAATTTACTCCAGTTTACTTTCTTGCGACTTGCGACGCTGTCCCGGGTGGGAAGGTAGGCGGTAGAGATACTACGGACATGACTGGAGTCTTAATAAATAAATATTTTGCTTCGAAAATTTTTATCTATTTCGAACCTTCACACTTGTTACCATTTCCTGTAAAGCATCAGTGAGCCCACTGTTGCATTCCGTGGGGTAGGTAAAAAAACAGTAATTATATTATGAGATATTCCATCATAGTTGTTAGGGGGTGACACTATAAATTGAGTACTTTGTCGGATGTAGGTCTCCGGTGTACATATGCTGCAGTGGCCATCTGTCAACAGGAGAACTGCGAGCATATAAGGATAATGAATTGCCTGTCGTTTATCTTACAAATAAATAATTAAAAAAAATTACAGCGGCAATTCATATGTCAATTTCATCTATCCCATCACCAGAAAACTCCTAACTTGTGATGGGCTAAAGGAATAATAATAACCGGACCAAATTTCAGTCACGGTGGCCAGCCTCAAACGGGACTAGCATTCTGTGCAGTTGACAGAAAAACCCAATAACTAATTTCTAGCCCGACCATGATCAACCGCGCTCATAGTGGTCATGAGACCAACGAGAGTGTAGTAGTAACACTGTTAGAAGTAGTATTTGGTAACAATGTGCTCCAGACCGAATTTCGGTCACGGCGGCCAGCCTCAACGGAGACTAGCCATCGGCGCGGGACAGCATTATAGCTCCCAAGTGTATGCGCAAGCACAGGTGCACTCTCTATTCCCTCACTCTCACAGTCCGATGGGACGGTAAACTGACACGATCGGAGAGAGAACAGGCGCAGGACCAACGGCTTTACGTGCTTTCCGAGGCACGGGGGTGAGACACCGCCAAATGCCTGACTCCGGGAAGCTACTGAGAATTTCTTGACGGAAAAACTCAATAAATTATTATTTTTTGGCCCGACCCTGGATTCGAACCCGGGACCTCATGATCAGTAGTCGCGTTTACAACCACTAGACCAACAAGGCAGTATTTGGTATTAGTAAAAATATGTTACGGGTCAAACTCTCTTCTTAAGACTGGGAAAGTCGTTTGATTAAATTCGTGAATTAATTAATTTCGTATGTTCAACATTTACTATATCTCTTATATTCGGAGAAACTTTTCTCTAAGTATAAACTTTATCAAAATCAAATCCATTACAACCTATAAAAGGTCACTGCTGAACACAGGCCTAGACATGGCCTAGGCCCATAGATTGCCTCATTGTAGTTTGGCATGGTTGCCATTCTTGGCAGGCGGTTTGACAACCGCAGTTTTTTTTCTAGTCGTTATTAGAAAGACACTGCTACCCGTCTCCTGATTTATTTCCCTCTGTCGCCTCTTACGACATCTACGGGATAATATGGAGTAGTGGATATTCTTACACCGCCACTACACGGTGAATTTGGTCCCTAAAAATCCCCAGACCGATGGCATATCAGCGTGGCATCTTTGTAAAATGACACATGCTACAAAATGGACTATTAATGAACATGTAATTATGGTGATGACTATAATTCAGTTACAACAAATAGACCAAAAGTAAAAATATCTTCTTCTTCATCGCCAACCGTAAAATTCCTCTGCTGGACTTGGACCCCTACCGTTGTAGGATGGATTCGCATTAATCGCCACGCTTGATGGATTGACGCTTGCAGTACCAGACGTTTCGCTCCCTTAACGCTGCTCGCTTTAAAAATTACATTTGGAAATAGCTAAGAAGCAATTTAAAACAAATTTTAAGAGCCTTTATTAAATTCTATTATTGTCACACGTAAGTTCCATTTAGGGACGATTTTTTAATTGTCAGATAAAAGTTGTCCACCAAATAAGTAAAACCTCACTGAATATAAAAAGTTAAACAATTGAACTATTTTATTCATACAACTGCAATTTTTAAATAGTTTATATAATAGTAGAGCCATGCTGCAGCTATATTAGTAGTATAGTTGTAACAGGAATGGGTCGGTTCAACCGGGGAAGGACCACACTCTGTGTTTCGTAAGGTGAGTGTAGAGAACCGGAGACCCTTTTTACTGGAAAAGAGACATTCCATCTTAGTCCTCACGGGTGACAACGCATCAGCATTTTGACTCTTTATTGAGGATAGATGTAGATGTCTACGGGTCAAAGCAACCACTTACCATCAGATGGACTGTGTGCTCATTTGACACCTTATCCTATAAAAAAAATGAATAAATTTTAACTGAGAATTGAAAAATTCGCCCTCTATAACGTAAAGAAAAACATCCTATAATATACGTTCCACAGCTAAACATCAGGCTCTTCAAGTTGCTGAAAAGAGGAGAGATGAATGAGTGTTAGCTTAGATAGCGTTCCATATTATGTCCTCAATTTTGTATCATTTCTCAAAGATGCAGGTTTCCTCTCGATATATTCTTTCATCGCCGTCAGCACTTAAAAATGTGGTTAACAATTTCACAGATCAAATTCGATTTACTTCTTTATTATGAAATTATGGTTAGCACTCAACCACTGAGCTTTCACGGCTTTTAGCATTTAAAACGTACTTTTCATTAAACGACTAGACTTTTCGCTTAAAACTTCAGAAATGACATTTATTTAAATGTAGAAGACAAAAATGGAATAAAAAACATTATAGAGTATTATCCTCATTAATCTACCCCGGTTTGGGGGTGTTGGGGGAGAGAAACTGGGTATGATTCAGCATTTAAATGTTAAGCAACGCCCGGCCAAATTTGCGGGAGACAAGCATCTCCGCGAATATACAACGGTACAGTCATGTGACAAAGTCTTTAAGAATATCAATATATATTTTTTAACAAATATTTTATTCGATTTTGCAAATAATGATTCACTAATTATTTTCTATCGTATGTGAAACCACAAATCAGATAAAATATTTCTTTTAAGGATCTACATCATATTTGAAAAATATTCGTTAGTTTATATATTACATGGCGTTTATCATCATCATTTATCATCAGCACTGCAGTAAATGATTTTCACAAAGTTTCGTTCCGACTAGTCACTGATTGAAGTTGATGACACTCAACACTACGCTTGCCTGTACGAGGCTGCCACTCTTTGAGAACCTTTCTTACCCAATGGTTGTCCGTTGTCGATTTTATGAGCTTTATTGCTTTAGCTTCATGATCCCTTGGGTATGAATAGGTCATTCTTTTTCTTAATAATGAAGTTATTCTATACCTTGATTCTTCTATGTCACGAATTATAGCCTCCTTGCTCACTCCCTAAATATGTTCAGCTGTATCGTATAGCTAAGTATAGCGATGTTAAGCCCGTATAAGTTATTCTGGAAATTAACGAGTAAATCATTTTAAAAGCAAAGAACCTGACAGCACTGATCCGATTTTATAACTAATACAAAACTATTCATATTGCGCAACAAGCAAGCACCATATTGTTGTCATGACTATTATATTGATATTAGTGCTATATAATGTAGAATACAACTAGAGACAATTTTTTTCTATAAAAACTAATACTTTGACAGATGAACACGAATTTAACGACACACATAATTCTTCTGTCAAGTCTTAGGATACAGGAAACAGGAGATAACAGAAGAACTGACGAACATACATACGTATTACATACACACAAATATTTTTAAACTTCTCCTAGTAGAGTTACTTAAAGCTTAAATAACTACTTTTTTACCCCTCCTCGATATTAAAAGCCATATTATCTTAAATATAACAATATAGGTCACCGTTACCTTTACATCCTATGAAAAGTCTACTGCTGAAAATAGACCCTACGTATAGGACGATATTTGTTATAGTAGCCACGCTTGGCTAGTGGGGTGGCAACCGCAGTCATTTATTTTATCTGTTACTGGCTGGTCGCAGCGTGTTGCTGCCGCATAAGAAATAATTGTGGAAATATTGTTTCAAATTTGGAAGATTTATATTGTTTAAGTAGGAATGATAATACATTCATTGAAATTGAATGACATATAACGTTCAAATAAATTGGACGGTACGATACGCGCCCCACCTACTGTAAGTTAATGGTACTATGCCTATAACCTTCGCACTGCAAACAATAAGTTGACAAAGTTTTAGCGCAATCTGGTGAACGGTATGGCAGCGCATGAAATACGAACAAACAAACATATATTTTTATATATTCGATTATTGAGACGCTGCTGCCCATCTCCTGGTTTGCTTCCCTCTATCGCCTCTTACGATACCCATGGGGTAATATGGGGTAGTGATATTCTTACACCGCCACTTAATGGTACTAAAATGACTATAATAAAGAAAAGTAATAAATAACTATTAACTGTCCTACGAAATTGAAATTCATAACTAAAAATAACACGAGAATATAGAGTAAGAATATGTAGTGTACAACAAGATAACTGAAAAACCAGAAGAACATTGATGATAAAAAATATAATTAATTAATTAATCAAGCGTTTTGATTGCAACAGTACCGCATATTGTAACTTTCCTACACCTTTGAGATATTCTTCTAAAGAGCATGAATAAACTCTTATAATCCGGTGCGACCTTCTTGATACTCAAAAACGATGACTATTTAGTTAAATTACTTATAAATACTTGGGCATTTATTTAGCTTACAGTAAATAAAACAACACAACTACGAATAAAATAAATAATTTAAAAAATAAAAAACCCGACTGCAAAAAAGACAATTTAAAAGTAATGCACTAAAAAGACCGAAACAAGGTTGAGAATAGAAAACAAAATTAAAATAAACTATAAACAAAGTAAACTCTACTTCGGTTTAACAGACTATATTATGAGCTGAAAGCCTAAGTTAAATACCCGCATTAAGTTTCTAAGCAAAAATTTATTAATTAAGTTGCTAATCAAAAACTTTTTAAGCAAATTTATTATTCCTAATGAAATTTAAACATAGTAAGTTATATATATTTTTGTTATCCCCTTTTAACTTTCTTTATATTGATGCCCTACTCGATATGTTTGGTTAATTTTTTTATTAACGTATTGCTATTTTGCGCCTTTAAATCCGCCATTTTGTTTATTTTTTTTAAACAGCTACCTATAAGACACTTGGCGTTTTAAGACTAATAAAACGATACCTTAATTGTCGAACACCATCAAGCCGTTTGGAAGATACGAGGTAATAAAGAAATTTACAAACATACAAGGTACGCGCGAAAAACATAACCCTTCCTTGGCAGTCGGGTAAAAAAGGAAAACAACAATTAATTTTTAAAGAATTGTAATAAGGATTTCTGTGTTGCACTAAGGTGACAATAAAAGTTTTTAATGAGGCTACAACGTCAATAAAAATTAAATCAATGGAAGTGGTATTTTGAAATTCGTCAAGATGAAACGTACTTTGATTTTTTTTATAGAAGAGGAAGCAAACGAGCATGCGGCTCACCTGATGGTAAGTGTCGACCGCCGCCCATTAACAATTCTAACACTCCCCTTGGTAGACGTGATAAAAAACGCAAAGAGATGCAACATCTCTTCGCAGTGCCAATGAGTCAAGCCTATCAGAAAAAGCTCGGTCTCCGATGATTCGAACCGCTCTGCGCTGGATGCGATCAAATGGAAGGAGCTGGCACTGGGGAGCCCCGGCCCAGAGATGGGAACAGTATTCCATGTGAGACCGAACCTGCGCCTTGTAAAGTTGCAGGCGGTTTGCCTCACGACACCCACGGGAAGATACGGGGTAGAGGATATTCTTAAACCGCCACTATATGGTGTTTCACAATAGGGAAAATTTACCTCAACGGTCACGCTTGGCGATTGCCGGTCGCACTCCCTAACATCTAGCGCTTTTATCGCTGCATTCCGTTCCCAGTAATTGTATTTTGTATCTACTTTATACTAGGCAGTTTTTATCAAAGAATATATATTAGTAATATTGCCATCCGTGGTACAATTAATAATAAAATAATTTTCAATGTAGTTATTAGTCTGTTTAAAATAATATGTATATTTTTATAATATTGTCATTATAATAAATGTTTATACGACTGTAAATAAAATGGTTCGTACAGCAGCTTAAGCCAATCAAATCTCTTAGCAGTAATTTTTATAAGTAGTTGAGTTTTAATTAATTACTAATTTAACCATTGGGATTATCGTTTGTTTGTTTGTTTAATTATGTTGCAAGCGTGCCCCTGTTTCTGGATTTGACCCTCCCTTCAATCTTTACATCGTGTGCAGATATGCTCTCAGTTCAACGTACGCTTGTAGTGTCTGCGCAATCGGTAACATCATACAGTTTTAGAAAGAAGTACCCATAATCAAGTACCAGTAAGGAGTATATTATATCTATTTATCTATAGAGAAAGTTTCCAACAACTTCTTTTTTATATAAACTGAAGTAACAAACGAACTTACAATCCACTTGATGGTGAGTGGCTACTGCTGTCCATAGACACACGCAGCCAAGTTCAAACAAAGAAAGCTACAGATGCGTTGTCACCTCTGAGAACTATGATGGAGTTTCTCGCAGCCTGTAATTATACTGGCTCTCTATGCATTTCAAACCTTAACACAACAGCTCAAGAACTGCCATTTGGCGGCACAAAGAGATAAGATTGGTACCTACCTAGACAGACTCCTAGGCAGAAAAGGTGTCCTATCACATCGTAAATTATTTGACATTATTAGTGTAATGCAATAGTGACAATAATAATAATAATAATAAAATGGAAATTTTTAAGTAAAGTATCAAATTATCTCAGTCGCAGTACACGTAACTCCTTTTAAATGAAGTCGAGTCGCCGAAATAAACAAACTTGCCTTAAGAGAGACTCGCTAATTACCTATACAGAACTTATATGACGTCTGTTTGTTGGTACAGCTCGTAAATGTTGAGAGGCGGTTGGGGAGAAGCCCTTCATTTAGTTGAAGGAAAAGTTGTTTCAATTTGTTAACTATCTTTTAATTAAGATACCCTTATATGTAACGCTATTTATGTTAGTAAAAGTTTGTAACACATACTGTTTATTCGTGATAATAACTGTGTCTACACATAGGGGTCGGTGGAGGGGGGGCGTGTTCTCGAATAATTAAGCAGCTCGATCGACGTCGACTAATCCATTCTACCATCGATCGATGCAATCGATCAATCGATGTGGTAGAAACTATCGATCGACGTCGACAAATCCATTCCATCGTCGATCGATGCCATCGATCGTCGATCGATCGATTGGTGTGGTAACACCCATAGTGACCACAACGCACCGATATTGTTAAGAACTAACCACGAGCTAAAAGCTGGATATTCAGGTACTAGTTAGTTATGAAAGACCACAGAATATCTTTTTTTTTTACAATATATTATAAAAACAGGCGGCTTCTTTAGAATTGATCAATGTTTCGCTGTGTGCATTTCGAAGTTTACACACCAAAGACAGTCAGATAGACATTCCCTCTTTAAGATGTCTCATAATGAGTTCCCCGGTTTTAATCACACATTATGGCGGCTCATCTTTGTTTCCAACTCGCGATTGCTGTGTTGCCAGGCATCGCAGACGGAAAACGAGCAATTTAAGCGAAATGGGTCGCGTATCTGTAAGTTTCACTTTACTTTTGTGTCACGTATTTAAAAGATACATTTAAAAAAAAAACCTTCTTAGAATATTGAATAATTTACTTTTTACGCCTCTTCGTATTTTGTTGTATTTTTTGAATCTCATTTATAAGGCAAGGAATTTTTTTTTAACTTCTACATACGGCACAGTGACACTTGCTTACTCGTCTGACTCCTTTACAATTTATAAAAATATCAGTTTAAGGTTCAATTGAGATACGCATCAAAAGGCTTATTCGTGGTAGAGCCATGCTGCAGCTATATTAATAGTATAGTTGTAGCACGAATGGATCGGCTCGACCGGGGAAGGACCACGCTCTCACAGAATACCAGCGTAAAATAGCAGCTTAACGCTGCTGTGTTTCGTATGGTCAGTGTAGAGAACCGGAGACCCCTTTTACTGGAAACGAGGCACTCCATCTTAGTTCTCACGGGTGACAACGCATCTGCATTTTGATTCATAGTCGAGGATAGATATAAATGTCTATGGGCCACAGCAACCACTTACCATCAGGTGGACTGTGTGCTCGTTTGTCACCCTATACTATAAAATAAACTCTGATTGACGTAAAGTATCTTGTATAACAGTGTTCTAATAATTTTTTCCCTTATTGGACAACAAAACGTACGGCTAGTTTTCATTCGTTCGTTGTGGATAACACCAAGCATTAAACCGTGTAGTGATGGTGTAAGTTTTGTAGTGTAGTGTTTTATTTAGTGGATATACTACCCCATATCGCCCCGTGGGTGTCGTAAAAGGTGACAGAGGAAAACTGAAACAGAGATGGCCAGCAGCGATTTTCTGGATACAATCCAAAACAATTGGAACCAGCGGTTACCAACTCGACTGCTTAGCGGGGCAACTATGACAAAATTCTCCCTATCAAGCAATCTATGGCGAAGGCATGTTCAGCAGTGAACTTTTATTAGCTGTAATGGATAATCATTAAAATAACTGATAAAAAGATATACTCGTGCCTATGTTATAAAAATATATAACTACATAATCTCAGTGATAAATGTAAAAGTGAAAAAAAGAACCAGTGGCAAATTAAACAAAAGAGTGACTTTCAATAAGTATTATTTATAATCTATATTGAATAAAAAAGTATTATGGGCAGATAAAAAAGAAGAATCACTATCAACATTGGAAATATTTAAAAAAAAAAAACAACAAATAATAATATTGATAAAGTACATCATGTTACCTTATGAATATAAGCGCAATGCAAATTAAAAGCATTTTACATTTTCATTTTATCAAATAAGGAGGTAACTCGTACGAAAACCGGCGATCGAGCGTCGGCTCGGAAACGGAAAGGGCGGGAAATAATTAGCCGCGTCCCGGCTCGCTCTATGCCCGCGCCCGCGGGCGAAGGAAATTCACCACACAGCCAATCTCGACTGAGGAGACTTTATTTCTGAATGCATTCTTAATTTATATTTAACTCGGTTAAAATTTTTACTCAATTGTGCTTTATTTAAATGGATACATTTATAGAATATTATTTAGATAATTTTATTTAGAGAAAGAAAAATAGGACTTTTTTAAAATTATTTTAATTGGTTATACTTAATATATTATGGGTATTCGTAATAAACGAATATTGCCTAGTGGTTATAATGGTTATACTTAATATTATATATATAGGTAATTAAATAGGTTAAAATAAAAAGAAATGTAACAACCACGATATAATCGACTTCTATATAAATTTTTATTTGGATTCGTCCAGTTACAACGTGATTGGACGATGATTATCTCAAAAACATACTTCAACATTTATAATATTAGCAAGATATGAAAAAAACGCTTCTGGTAACCGTGTATATAACGTGAATATCCACTACCCCATATCATCCCGTGGGTGTCGTAAGAGGTGACAGAGGGAAACAAATCAGAATATGGGCAGCAACGTCATCGTAATAACGACTAAAAATTCAAAGCTGCGGTTGCCAACCCACTTGCCAAGCGTGCCACCTATGGCAAACATCCTACCTATGAGGCAATCTATGGGGGAGGCCTAAGTTCAGCAGTGGACTTTTATAGGCTGTAGCGGTAGCGGTAACGGTAACAAATATCAATCTAACGACAATATAAAGTGCGCACAGAAAATTTTAAATAAATCTGGGGTGATAGCTGCCATTTCCCACGGATTTTTTCCTTGAGCTGACTGATGTTCCTCGGATTGTTCATGTAGACTTTATGTTTGAGGTATCCCCACAAAAAAGTCAGGAGGCGTCAAGTCAGGGCTACGTGGGGCCAAGGGATATCACCTCTTTGGAAATTATTCTTGCAGGAAACATCTGTCTCACAACCGCCATAGAGTCATTTGATGTGACAGGTCGCTCCGTCTTGTTGGAACCAAGTCCTCGTATTCGCTATTCTCGATCTCGCAAGTTCTGGAGTCAAATATTCCTCTAACATCGCAACATAGCGGTCGGTGTTAACGGTGATGTTTCGTCCTCGTGAATCTTCAAAGAAGAAAGGGCCAATAATTCCTTTGCTTGAGATTGCTGCCCATACCGTTACTTTAGGACTATGCAGTGGTTTTGATGTTTCATTTTGATTCTCGTCGTTCCAATAGCGACAATTTTGTCGGTTTACGAACCCATTTAAATGAAAATGAGCCTCGTCAGAAAAAGGATGTTGTCAAAAGAGGAAAATCGACTAAGCATTTCTTCTGCAAATGCCAACCTTGCTCCGAAGTCGGCCTCTTTAATTCCTGTGTTAACTGGAGCTTATAAGGATGCAGTTTAAGATCCAACTTCAAAATTCGCTGTAAACTTCGTCGCGACAAGTTTAAAGCCGCCGATCGCTTCCGAGTAGACACTTGCGGATTTTTCCTACTGACCTTCACCCTCTCAATATTGTCTGTGGTCCTAGACGTTCTTGGACGACCTTTGCTGGTGGTTTAAACGTGGAACCGGTCTCTTCAAAACGCTTTATCCATATTTTAATTAAATTAGCACTCGGAGCTTCATTAGTGTGTGTTAATCCATATTCAGAACAATACATTCGCCTTGTAGAAATGTATGAACGACCGTTCTCGTAAAACGTGCGAACACAAAAGCGCGACGCTTCCCGTCGAAGTGACTCATGGTTACTAAAACTTCACGAGTGTCACTATCCAACCACGCTAGGCTCCCCTGCCCGCGCACACTTTACCCGCGAAAAAGAAGACGCAATATGCACGTTCTATTGCGCCACCCTGTAGTACAGAAAGCAACAATAACCTTTACCTATTCCGAACAAATTAACTTCCCCGGTATTAAATCTGTCAAATATTATACCTCACTTTCTAGTGGCGCCGCCCTGGTGGCAGAAAAAGTCCTGGATGCCCTCATTAAGTTAAATTAACCAAAATGACAATTCACTTAGCATTTTCGAACTAGTGGTAGGACTGTTTTTCTGTCCAGGAGTCTGTCTAGGTAGGGATCACCCTCTTACCTATGTCAAATAGCCGGTGCTCGTACTGGTGTTTTCCGTTCTGCAGGGTATAAATAGTCAGTATAATTACAGGCTGTGAGGCATTCCATCTTAGTTCTCAGAGGTGACAACGCATCTGTAGCCTTCTTTGTTTGAAGATGGCTGCAGGTGTCCATGGACTACCCCCGAAAGGGTTCCCGCCTTGTCGTGGCACGGGGCTTAGTAGCCGTGGCTTGGTCACGCGCGGTGAACTAAGAGCAACCCATATAGCTGGCCCGAGGTGGCCACTACGAGTGGGCTTGGCGAGCCCACTTTGGAGGTGTGTTAGTGGGCTGCGACGAGAGGGGTGCCCTCTTCCCCTGGCGCTGCAGCCGAGGTGGAGTTGCGGAGGAAGAGGAGTGCTGGTATGGCGATGCGCCACTCGCCCTATCCTCTGCGACTCTCACGGGATTGATGTGGTGGTGGTGGGGCTGCGGGGGGAGAGGAGTGTCGGTATTGAAAGGCGCCGTTCGAGCCATATACCACATCCACCGCTGGGGTCAGGAAGGTTGGTGCTTCTGAGTGCTCGTTTTTCCTGGCCCCATGGCCTTCACACATCGGACACGGAGGCGTTCGTTGCGCAGGTGAAGTTGGAGGCCGTGGAGGAAGGCGTGCCTTGTGTTCCTGGTGCGCCTTGCCTGAGAAGAGAATGGGGAGGAGAAGTCCTCCCCGAGAAGGGGCTGCCATGGGGCGCTGGTGGGGCCGCGGATGTGTTCGAAAGCGTTCCCGTGGCCCTGCCAATATGCCGCGAAGGTGGAACACCATAGGGTTTTAGTCGGTGCGAGTCCGACATAACCCGTCCTTGCCACCGCGAGGCGGGTATGCGTAGACATTTTCCCATGTAAAAAAAAAGCTGTCCATGGACTACAGTAGTACGTCAGGTGGACCATAATTTCGTTTATCGCTTCAGTTGTATAAAAAACTAAATAAAGCATTTTCGAAGTTCTATTTTTTGGAACACTAACAATAAATAATATATACTGTTACCTTTCTCTCACAAGGAATAGTACAAAGCAAGAACCTGAGCTCTCTGCATTCATTGACTTCCTGCATCTCTTATCAGGTCATCTCTCCATCCAGTGAGCAGCCGCCTATTATACATCTACGTGAAAGCAGGAAATATGTATTGGTGTTTGTTGTAATAAATAATTTTTCTATCTTTCTTTCTTTCTTTCAAATTACCATATAATATTTATGTTCTAGAGTTCGATAGTCGGTCAAAAATATACGATTCAATCAGCTTAAGTCTTTTCACCATACTCATAAAGCACTTATGATGTACTGGCGATCCACCCCGGCTTCGCACGGGTGATTTCTAGATCTCGACAACAGCTCCACCTACCGGGTCTAATTGTGAATCTAAGCCATCCAGGGACCCACTCAAACACACATAAAAAATTTCATCAGAATCGGTCGAGCGAGTTTCGAGTTTTAGCGAGACTAGCGGACAGCAATTGATTTTTATATAAACAGATAATATTTTTTTTACTTTCATTATAACGCCCCCGCAATCCACTTCGTGAGTGGAATTTTGTAAAATTCGTTCTCAGTTGAACTCAAGATGACAAAATAATAATTTCGCCAAAGCAGACAATTTATTTTTGTATTGAGAATGGGCCCACCACCGTAACCAGGCGTAATTTAATGAAACACAACATGTCGATTTATTCCTTATAACCAATAGATTACAATAGTAATATTAGTTTTACCGTATCTAACGGGAATACTGAGAAATTAACAATTATAATATGAATATCACAATAACCTAAAAACAAACTAAATGCGATTGTCTAGTAGTTTTCACCGGTATTATAAGTTAAAATAGTGTTCTGGTCAATAATTAATGGTATAAAAGAAAGCTGCAAGTACATTCAGCATTTACAGGTACTTTAAGGTTGATGGAATTTTTTTTAGTAGTTTTTTTTTCTTTATACTCATTTTTTTTTTCATATTACATTATCCAATTCACGAATATCAAAAGATTTTATGATTCCGGTTACATTTTCATAAAATCTTTAGGCCGTTTTCTATAATAAATTGGTATATTTTTTATGTGTAATAAAATTAAGTTACGTTAAAGTTTCTAGTTGGCCCAAAAACGATTGTCTGCTTTCAATTCTCTAGGCCTTATTGTTCCAGAGATATCGTGACGAGTCAGTACATAGGTGGAAATCTCTTATATAATTTAGATTAACGTATTTGACGGCTCGGCAGCGCAGTGGCTAAGCGTTGCTGCGAATTGCGGTTTCTAATCAAATATTAGTATAACCTAAAAATTATTATCCAAGTTATTATTGTCAAGGTCTATCTTTATCTATGTGCAATTTGTGTATGTAAAACGTTCCTACGATAAAGGAGAAAATGAAATGTTCTTTTAACCTTACTGCCCTTTTGTACCAATTGGTACCAGTATGGTAGAAGTAACGTTAAAAACTTTTAAAGGAACAAGTTTGATATAGTTTTGAAATATTTACTTTGATAAAAATATTAAATTTGTCAGTCTCTATATTACTCTTATTATTTATATTTCATATCCCTCCCGACTCTGTACAATCACCTTATATCAATCGACAAGGAAAAGATCCTAACTATTTCGTATTTTCGGTCACGTATGCCATTTACGTCGCTTTCTATTTCGAGGTGGCAACATCGAGCGTTCAAAATAGGTTGACCATCTTTTTATATACAAAATCAGGACATTCTTCACAACTTTTGTTTGATGCTCTGTACACATTTTTGATAATATCGAAAATTTTGCCAATAAAAAAGTACTATTCAATATTTTCCACAGCGCAAAATATATTACAGCGGACACTCAGTCGTCTTTAAAGGTTGAATAGGTTGTAGGACTCCTTGCCTGTCTAAGATGCGGTTTGAGTAGATACTACCCTTACATATTAATACTCTTACATATTTCGGTCGTCAAACAACAGTGCCTGTATTGCTGTGTTCAAGTCTGAAAGTTATAGCGAGTCAGTAAAATTACAGACTGTCAGGCATTCCATTTAGATGCTCGGAGGTGACGACACCGTCTTTGTTTGATGATAGTTGCAGGTGTTCTGGGCTACAGTAACCACTTTTCAGGTGGACTGTGAATTTTATTCAATTTTGAATAAAACTATTTTACGGATTTTATCGCGTTTAATTTTACTATTTTGATTCCCGACGTTTCGGGTGCTTTACAGCAGCCCACCATGGGTTGCTGTAAAGCACCCGAACGACGGGGGGGACTGAAATAAAATCCGTAAAAATAGTTTTATTCAATGTGTAGTGTTCGCGTAAATATAAGAAATCATTTATTCAATTTTATTTACATGCATAGATGACAATATACAATATTTTATTATATACAATATAAAAAAACTAATACTAACAACTTAATTATCAAACAGTCCTACTCCCCGTGGTATTGTACCAAGAACGCTGGCTGCGTTTTCTTGCTGAATGGCTATACTCAGTCTTTGAGCAAGAAAAGAACCAGCCCTCTTATCACCAGCAACGACCAGTCGCGGATGGAGTTCCTTTAGAAACTTCACCGCACGTGGACCCCACGGACCGATAGTCTCTACAGCAAATGGCACAAATATGTAGTCATCTCTCGGAGACTCACATTTCCGCCACTTACTCAGTTCAGCTGCCTCTGATGCCGCCCCGGCTCTAAACGAGGTACCCCTGAGATGAGAGGCCGCCAAAGTGTCTACGCAAGTAGCATCCCACACTAGGGCAATTTTATTTGTTAGTTCGGGCTTAGATAAAAAAAGGGTTGCTCGAGGACTAGGATATGTGAGTACATTGTTACGTCACGCGGCATTATTTTGAAAAATTGTGAACGAGAATCGATAAAATCTTTGAAGGCGGTTTTGACTGCCTCATCGGAAATGATTTTTTTTCCTTACAAGAAATGGTCCAAATTACGGAAAAAGTGGTGATCTGTTGGAGCAAGGTCCGGGAAGTATGGTGGATGTCGGAGACATTCAAATCGCAGCTCTTCTAATTTAGAGACCAACTGTTGTGCAGTGTGTGGTCTAGGGTTGTTCTGAAGGAGCAGTAAGGTTTTTTATAGGATAAGGGTAACAAACGAGCACACAGTCTACCTGATGGTAAGTGGTTGCTGCAGCCCATAGACATCTACATCTATCCTCGATTACAAATCAAAATGCAGATGCGATGTTACCCGTATGCCTCACCCGAATGCCTCATTTCCAGTAAAAAGGGTCTCCGGTTCTCTACACTCACCATGCGGAACACAGCAGCGTTAAGCTGCTATTTTACGCTGGTATTCTGTGAGAGCGTGGTCCTTCCCCTGTCGAGCTGATCCATTCGTGCTACAACTATACTACTAATATAGCTGCAGCATGGCTCTACCACGTAAAAGCAATTCTTTGCTTTTACGTGGTCAATGCTAGAGCAATTCTTTCTTTTTTCTTTAAAAATTGACCAGTCACGGTTGTTTATCGGCTAGCTTTTCAACTATGGTTTGTAATTATTGATAATACAGATCTGCCGTAATCGTCTGACCAGATCTTAGGAAGTTGTAGTAGATGAAACTAATACTGGTCCACCAGACACTTACCAGTACCTTTTTCTGAGTCAACTTTCGCTTGGGGCAGGATTTGGCCGGTTCTTCTGGGTTCAACCACTCGTCAAAATTTCCAGAACGAAAACTTTGGTACCAAAACTCACCGTGTTTTCTTTTACAATAGCTTCCCCATGTTATTTGTAACTTGTTGATAAATACATACATAAATAAACAAAAACATACGGGTGTAAAATAAAAAAATAAAAAATAGCTTCCCCATACACATCATTAATCCTTCGCGCTGTTTATGTAGCTCTAGTGCCACGGTGGAACTCATATTCGTAAATAACGCGAAAACAAATGAATCACTAAATTCGAAACACAAACACATAAGCCTATATTTGAAATAAATTTTAATTTGGAATTCCTAACCAAAAGTCAGATATTTGAGATCAAAGTGGCCAGTTCGACAAATCGCCAATTTCCTATTATGTAAGGCCTACCCAATATTTTGCATTAGAGGTAAAAAAGGGAACAAGTAAAAATCAAAGTTTTGTCTAAAAGTTAAACTCACTTGCACGCAGTGTACCAGAACCACATGTACTGCCTGAAAGTGAGGTTAGCGACTAGTGCAAAATTTATAAAAAAGATGCCAAAGCGAATGACACTTCGCTCAAAACGAGGGACTTCCAAAACTAACTTTCTGAATGTAGGATTGAAGTTGAGTTCACGCGCGGTTCAAATCCACTGCCAGTTACTCAGATATCTTATTTTTATCGCATAATAAATTATAATAATAAGCGATGATGTTGTTTTAGGTGGTAAAACGCACCATCTTAGTAGAAGTCTATTGTTTCTCTTCTCTTGAAGACCCATATTGTATTTGGACGGAAAAAGTGACAATTACAAATTATTTTAATCTTTTGCTGTAAGTATGACAAAATGATAAAGCAAAATGCATCCTTCAAATGCTACCTCTACATAGCTTGGTTCAGTTTAATCAAATATTGGTATTCCATACAAATTAATAGCAAACATAGGTTATTTAATTTTCTGTTCTAGCTGGGTTTTAATTTCCGTAGTGTCTCAAAAGTCGATCTTAGTTCCGTTTTAAGTGGAATTAGATTTCTATTGCTTAAAATATTAAAACAAGGTATTTATTTCATACAAAAAACGTCATTTATGGCTATTCTCACACAATTTATAAAGAAAATAATTTTCTTTATAAATTATGTGAGAATAGTGTGAAAATAACAATTATTGTTATTTTGCCAGCTCATGAAAAGTGTTTCAGTTGTAATGAGCTTATGCAACGTTATTATGACAGGTTGTAAATATTTACTAAATCCCGTTGAAAGAACATTTTATACCAATTATACTCGGTAGGACTGAAATCAAATGTGTGGAGGGCCTAGTTAAAACGAAAAACAGAAGCTGTCACAAAATGGCGCATTATTATCTTGGCTAATAAAAATTCAGCGCGCGAAAATCCCCGCACCGCCATTGGCCGGCGGTCCCCCGGGCCCCCACCCCATTGGCTGCCAGTTTATCCCATTTTCAAATTAACTTTCACTGTCTCCGCGCTTACCGTGTAGGAGAGAATTTATTTATTTCATTCACGTTTTATTACGTAATGTTAAAGAGAAGGTATGATACCTGAATAATTTGAAAAAGGAACGTTATATTTTGATTTTCTTTTTTTTAATGAATATTTAGCGATGCTACATTTTTCTTAAAAAGCGTTTTCAGGTTTTGTAATTTATATATTTTACATTATATACCAGTATGTTCTATAATTATTAAATAATCTTCACTACTTCCCTTCAGCGTCGAAGGTGCGAGATGTTTCATAGTTTTTCGAGTCGTCCAGTACAAATTGCAAACGTCAATCCGTCAATCAAGCGTGACGATTAATCAAATCGTTCCTATAACGGTATAGGTTAATTTCCAGCAGAAGACTTGTACCGGCTGACGATAATGATAGTGGTGGTGGCGATAAATATTTTTTTATGATGATCTCGATAGTAAGCATAGGGAATTTCTATCTCACTTCCGTTGTTTTTTTTAATTTAAATCAAAAGAAATTTTTTTTGGAGTTTATGGCCTGGTATCTAGACCTTTAGGCCAAAATCAAAAGACAATTAAAACATAAAGTTGCTAGCTCATTCACCTCATATTATATCCGTTTTTTATTTATATTTAAATGAGTTATCTAAATTTTCTCGTGTTTTATTTATAGTGAGGGTAATATGGTAATCCGGTTAATATGGCCACTTTCTTATAACTCAAAAACTAATGCCTTGTTTGCATACATGGCTCTGTGATACGATAGCTCTTCATCAGTCAATTAAATAATAAAGGGTCAAAAGGGCGCTGCTTTATCGACGCCATTTTGACAGTTGACATTAATATAGTAAATATTTTAGTTGATTTTAGTATTGTGTAGTGTAGTTAGTTTTTTAAGTTGATTTTTCGAAGTGTTTCTAATTATTTCCCAAGTTTGTTTGCTATTTTTCTTTAAATATTTTAGTTATAGTATACGACTTTGTGTTTTTGTCTTTGCCCTCCTCCTAGGCCCGTATTAATAAACGTTACTCAGCTCAAGCACACGCACTTGAGTACAATCTTGAGGTTATGATTTTATTAATAAACACATCTCAAGATGCGGTTTAGGTTTACCATATCAGCTGAGTGCCACACTGATTAATAAACGAAACTCGACTCTCAAGTGTGTATACTTGAGTGCAAGTCACAGAACAGTATTTCTAATTACAGCGTTTTGAGATACTGTTTTTATATGTTTATTAATGAGCAACGATCTTGAGATGCTGATTTCGTAATGAGGTCGTATCAAATGATTACGCACTTGAGTTCGTCGTTGAGTAACGTTTATTAATACGGGCCCTAGTATTGGTTTTATAGGGCGTCGAAGCTTAAGGTGACCATATTACCCTTACGTACCTTATAAAATAACTAGCGACACGGTCCGGCTTCGCCCAGGGAAATTTTGGTTCTTACAGTGATATACTCGTACTTAATAAATAATGAAAGAGCGTTGGCGGTAAACTTTTGTCTGAATTTACCAATGATACCGTTAATGCTCAGCTGCGATATGAGCTTGAGCTATTTTTAACATACACACAAATCTTCCTGGAGTGATGCTAATCGTATCAGTGAAAACTGAACGCAAATTCGTTTAGGGGTTCTCCAGAAAAGCGAGGTTATACAGGAGGATAGACACACGTCAGCGACTACCATTTATATTATGTATAGATAGATATTTGTGCCGCCAAGTGCAGCTCTTTTTTTTACAACTAGCTGTTCCTCGCGACTTCGCCCGCGTATGATTTAGGTTTTTAATTTTTTTGCGCGGAACCCTAATTATTTTTCTTAAATAAAAGTAATCTAATTTACTCCTTATAACATCAGCTGTCTGCCAGTGAAAGTCCCATCAAAATCGGTCCAGACGTTTCGGAGATTAGCCGGAACAAACAGACAGACAGACAAAATTTTTAAAAATTGTGTTATTGTTATAAGTAACATATATACTTCCATATGAATTTTGTGAAAAGCTGTTATTTTGACATTACAAACACTTCAATTTTATTTATTTGTATAGATAAGAAATATTATCACACCCTGAGGGATAGGTATCTTCGTTCCTTTAATCTTCTTAAATATTTTTTTATTACTTATGTAGCAAATTAGTAGCACATAGTTGATACAAAAATATACCTATACAAAAATATACCTATACAAAAATATACCTATACAAAAATGATATTATAACTAATTACAGACGATTTCTTTTGAAGAAAATATACATTTGTGTTATTCGTTTTTTATTTAACTGATTTTACGCCATTAAAGCAAAATAACGCTTTAGAATCATATACTTTTCTATTAACTTGAAAAACGCAAATTCAACGAAACAATATCAACGCAAGCGAAATCCGCGAAAATGGCGCGCCAAATATATCGTTATAATAAAACTAGTTTACGAGCAACGCTTCTAGACCGCGCTTAACTCGTGAGCGTCCATATTAGACGTATACAATTTATGTTTTAAAAACTAGCTGAACAAAAATTTTTCAAAAAGTACATAAAAATACGCGCGTATTCGACTACAACGTTGTGTCAAAATTCCAAAGCAACTGGTGAAGAAATTACGAAGATTTAAGATTTTGAACAAACGAACATTTACATTTTTATTTATATAGTGGTCGCCTAGTGGTCGAAATTCGACCGTACTTGTGATTCATAATTTTTTTTATTTATATTAACCAAGCTCTATTTCACTTTCAACTGCACAGTAATAAATAATAAAATACAAATATCTAATATACAAAATATAAAACAAATCCTTACTTGCCTTAACATACACTTCACAGACTATTGAAAAAGGATTTTTTTTGAAATCGCACAAAATCCAAAAATTCAATTGCCAAAAAAGAATTCAAAGAACATAGAAAGGAACAATTGTGGGTGCAATGTGCAGAAGCCGGGAATTGGATTACGCTGAAATGATTAAAGTGAAGTTTATTAAACCCAAACAAACAAGCACACATCCTGCTGATGACACATTATCTTTTTCGAACAAGATTCAAAATGAGGATCTACATGGTGGCGTAAAAGAATCCCCATATCATCCCGTGGGTGTCGTAAGAGGCGACAGTGTGAAACGGGCGAGGAGCAAACTTAAAAAAATAAAAATCTGCAGTTGCCGGATAATAAATAAAAAATGTATTTTTTCTTTATTATTAAAAAAAATGAAGTATTTACTACACCTTTATTTATAATTACCCTTTGGATTCCTTTACAAAGCCAAATTAACTGACGCGATGTTTCTAACAAGAAGGGTAGGTTAATATCTCTGACTAAAAAAAAAAAATGAGCGTATTCTGTACAACCAGCGTCCCATAAAGTAACACCTCTGATTTACCTAAAGCCTTTTACATTACCGACTAAATTGGAAGCGGGGCCGATGTAATTCCACCCCCCTATAAGGGTTTAAGGGTGAAATTGCGCCGCTGGAGGTAATTTGTGGAGATGGCAACACTGGAGGCGCAGAAAAATCTTCTTATTTTGCTTTTTAGATTAATATTGAGTGAAAGAATTATTATTTCACCATCGTTTCAATTGAATTATCATAATTACAATTTCGATGATGTATTTTAAAATTCGTAAGTTTGTCGTCTTTCTTATTATAAACCACAGATTGTAAATCACCAACGAGAAGAAGGAGGGAAACTTTAATGACATAATGCCCTCCTGACCGAATTTTGGTCACGGCGCGGCGGCCCGTCTTAACGGAGACTAGCCATTTGCGCGGGACAGTATTATAGTGCCCAACTGCAACGCACTCTCTATTCCCTCACTCTCATAGTCCAATAGGACGGTAATCCGACGCGACCGGAGAGCGATCCCGTACAGGACCAACGGCTTCACGTGCTTTCCGAGGGGCACTGGGGTAAAACACCGCCAACTTCCTGACTCGGGGCTTCTACTGAGAATTCTCTCAAGCTCGCCCGAAGCCACGCTCTCACAGAATATCAGCGTGAAATAGCAGCTTATTGCTGCTGTGTTACGTACGGTGAGTGGCTAGATGTTGATGTCTATGGACCTTAGCATCTCCTTACCATCAGATGGACTGTGTGCTCGCTTGTCACCCTCATTTTGTAAAAAAAATCTTAACAACTTAAGGGCTTAAACTTAATAATTACTATCGTACAATAATATTGACGACTCATGAACGCCTGGGACAAGCCTTTGTTTGCAACTCTTCAGGTTTGATTTTGGATTCCATTTTGTTTGTCCGTGTGTAATTTATGTATGTAAACGCCCCCTAAAAGCAGTTGAAAGTTTTAAGGTCTAACGTTTAAACGAAGAAAAAAAATTGTTAGAAATATAAGCCTATGTCCAGCCACCTATTTGAGATAATGATTACATAAAGAATTCGTTTCAACAATAACGCATAAACGGGGATATTCCCCCATTTTAGGTGAGCCCATTGTTAAAGTCCGCAATAATGATTACATGAGAGTTTAGTTTTCAAGAGCGGCGGTGAAAAGTGAACGACATGCAACAATGCTTTCAAGTGGAGTATCGATGCACGCGGCCGTAGTCAGTACTCCTTTCGAGTGTTTGAAGAGTTGATAATAAGTCTAGACACGGCATTGACAAGTAAAGTATTATTAGAAAACAATAATAAAAATGAAAATTTAAAGGTCGGCAACGCACCTATTTAGAAGTTACAAGCAAACATAAAAACATACATGCAGACATACATACCAGCTAAAAATATAACCCTCCTTTTGGGTTGCACCGCAGTTGGGTAAAAATTGCCAAATGTTTATACAAAATTAAATTACATCTGGCAGACTCATTCATGCAATCTTTTTTTATAGAATAAGGGTGACAAACAAGCACACACTTCACTCGGTGGTAACCGGATGCTGTGGCCCACAGACATCCTCGATCAAGAATCAAATCGCAGATGCGTTTTCACCCCTGAGGACCAAGATCGAAGAGCCATTCGTGCTACAACCATAATACAGCTGCAGCATGGCTTTATCACGTAAAAATCTACACTAACAACCTGCGAGTTTTCTATCGCTAGGTACATCTGCCATCGTTAAAATCTGCCATCGATACGATAAGAAGCAAAAGAAGGTTAAAGTAACACTTATGTATAATATTTGATTCGAGAGGGCCAGTATAATTATTTAGTACCCTGGTGGTACAGGGGCTAAGCGCTCACCGTTAACTTCACTGCTGGGTTCGAATCCCGCCGGCAGCAATATAATCTTCAATTGAGTCTGAGAAATAAAATATTTTGAGGTCATGCAAAGTCCGCTAACACGCACTAATATAGCGCGGTGGAATAATTGCTGCGCCAGTTTCCTGAAAAGAGACGTATAAAAGCTGAAATTTCACCTTACTCACAAGTGACTATACGATTTTCTTGACTACGACAAGCCTTCCTTAATTGAAGCTGTTGCCATCCATGGGCTAAAAACACGGGCGAATCTTAACAAGCTTAAAGGCATAGACTAAAGCAAACATTATTATCCATTCCTTCAGCCTATAAAAGCCCACTGCTGTACATAGATCTCCTCCATAGATTGCCTTATGGGGGGATTTTGCCATAGTTGCCACGCTTGGCAGGTGAAATGGCAACCGCAGTTTTTTTATTATTTTGAGTTGTTAACGGCATCTTACTGGTAACAAGTCTAAATAATAAAAAGACATTATCACAATGATATTGGTTTTCATTATATTTTAGATCTAAAATTAAAAATCTCGATAATGCATTTTTTTTCCCGCCACCTCTAAAGAAACGATGGCATAACAGTTAAGTCACATTCACACGGGCGCATATTCGTCCGTTTTATTTAATTAGAGCAGTAATGGGAGGCGCGTGTCGCTTGCCCGCGTGTACCTTGTGCGTGTAATGTCAAAATAACAGCTTTTAACAACATTCATATGAAAGTGTACACGATGCTTATAACAAAAAAAAATATTTATAACATTTTTGTCTGTCTGTCTGTTTATTCCGGCTAATCTCCCAAACGTCTCGACCGATTTGACAAGACTTTCACTGACAGATAGCTGATGTTATAAGGAGTAACTTAAGCTACTTTTATTTGAAAAAGGAATCAGGATTCCGTGCAAAAAATATTAAAACCTATGAAAATGTGAACATAAAGCGATTCAAATAGGAAAGTATAATAATTAATTACTATAAATTATTCTATGCGAACGAAGTCACGGGCACAGGTAGTACAAAATAAAATAGGTTGTACAACTATTTACAAAACTCTTTGGAGAAACAGCTTGAAAGAATTTTTATACGTGGTAGAGCCATGCTGCAGTTATATTAGTAGTATAGTTGTAGCACGAATGGGTCGGCTCGACCGGGGAAGGACCACGCTCTCACAGAATACCAGCGTAAAACAGCAGCTTAACACTGCTGTGTTTCGTATGGTCAGTGTAGAGAACCGGAGACACTTTTTACTGGAAAAGAGGCATTCCATCTTAGTCCTCACGGGTGACAACGCATCTGCATTTTGATTTGTAACCGAGGATAGATGTAGATGACTATGGGCCGCAGCAACCACTTAACATTAGGTGGACTGTGTGCTCGTTTGTCACCCCATCCTGTATAAAAAAAAGAAATCACCTCATTCCCAGAAGATATATTATAATAACCCTTTTTATAATCTATTGTGGAGGCCTATATTCAGCAGCGAACTTTTGATAGACTGTAATGGTGTCCTTTTTGTAAAGTATTTTTTCATTACAAAAAAAATATTTTTAAATTTTTAATAGAGAGACCTTGTATATTTTCTGGGACTTTGTTGTAATATCGCATACATTGCCCCATTAATGTATTTGTCTCGGTGGAGTCAAGTAACTGGTATCACTAGCTTGTGCTTGTTCATCTTCCTGCAGGGCTAGCATGGGCAGGACACAATTTTATCCCCGGAGAAAGGAGAAATTTATTATCCCCTCGCTTAGTTTTATCCACCCTTCGAGCATGGGCACACCGGTGGATATAATATCCACAGTAGTTAAATGGGAGATAGACTTAGACTTAGATAGATTTTTTGTATGAATATAAATTTAAACCCACGTCCAATGAACTAGGATAAAATAGTCCCTTTCAAATTTCAAAAAGCATAATTTTTATCTTTCATTTGGCCCCATGTCTACTCGTTATGTCAAACGGGGATATACTTCTCCCCGTTGCCGTGCTTTGGCATAAGGACAAGATAATTTTATCTCTTGTCAGTAGATATAATCGGGGGATAAATTTTATGTACCCAGCCCGTGGTAGCCGTGCTGATATTGACTATACTCTGTCAGCACCAGGAAGAGGAACATAACATTTTTTTAAGTAAAATTACTTACGTTTAAATAAACGTAAACGAGACTTACAGAAGCTCAAAAGTCGTCTATTAGGTGGCGTAAAATTTGACTATGAGAAATGCCAGAAAGACCTCATGATTAGTTTTTATAGAATAAAGTTGACAAACGAGCACGAAGTCCAACTGATGGTAAATGATACTGTGACCCATAGACATCTACATCTATCCTTGATGAGTATCAAAATGCAGATGCTTTGTCACCCCTGAGGACTAAGATGAAATGCCTCGTTATCAGTAAAAAGGGTATCCGGGTCTCTACACTCACCATACGAAATATGTATGCATGTATGTTTTTTATTATGTGTTCTGTGAGAGCGTGGACCCCGTTTGAGCAGACCCATTCGTGCTGCAGCTATGTATAGCTAGCATAGCTGCAGCGTGGCTCTACCACGTAATATCTCTGAGAGTGGTAAAACTTCCTCGTTTACTTGCGACTAGGAACAGCATCGACGTGATAGAGCCATGCTGCAGCTATATTATGGTTGTAGCACGATTGAGTCGACTCGATCGGGGTAGGACCACGCTCTTACAGAATACTGTTTCGTATGGTGAGTGTAGAGAACCGGCGAACGAGAATTGGAAACGAAGCATTCCATCTTAGTCCTCAGGGGTAACAACGCATCTGAATTTTGATTGTTAATTAAGGATAAATATAGTATGGGCCACAGCATCCACTTACTATCAGGTGGAGTGTGTGCTCGTTTTTCACGCTTATTCTAAAAAAAAAGCATCAATAGTGCGAGACGTTTATATATAGTGATCACCAATACGCCTGCCAAGCGTGGCGATCCTGACAAATTCTCTCTACAACGAAGATACGTCCAGTAAAAGACTTTTACGGACTGACGAAGGAGAATATTATTTACCTAATGCATTGCATACCAAATCACTTATCATCTAAACTAAATCCCTAATGCTCTATTTTTAACGACACAAAGGCGCTAATCCCACAAAAAAACAGTGTAAAGTATCTCAAGATTGTCTCAATACGGCGGAATCGTCTTATGCCAACAAAAACAGCCCCCGGACAAACACGAGGATAATGTTACCAAATAATGGCACCGAAAGTGTTTCTGGCAACACTGATGCAATCCGATAACAAGTCCGCCATCTTAAATGTAAATTATTCAAGTATTTAACGGAATAGTGATGTGCGTGTGTGATTTATATCGAACATAATATTCATTCGTACATTAGTTAATTGTTGAATATAGATTGCCTCTCTTATATTCTTAGATTGAATCATGCTTGGCAGGTGGTTGGCAACCACGGTGTTTTGATTACTTTAAGTTATTATCCGGAAGATGCTGCTGCCCATCACTGGTTTAATTTTCTTCTGTCGTCTCTTACGACACCCACGGGATGGTATGGACTGGATTCTCTTGCGCCGGCACTACACGGCTGACAACTGACACGCCTTTACATTATATATAATCTATGTGTGTATTTCAGTGGGTCACTGGATGGTTTAAATTAACAATTAGGCCCGGTAGGGGGCGCTGTTGTCGAGATCCAGAATTCACCCGAGTGAAGCCGGGGCGGATCGCTAGTATATTATATAAGTGACTTTTCTCTTAAGCGTTTGGTTATGGCGCTGCGAGATGCAGCTTCTAATCCTGCACGGAACAAGTGTTTGTATAGCCTACAAAATATAATTAATGCGCGTCTGCAAAGTGTGTTATACGCCTCCACGAGTCTGTAGAAAATCCTAGTTTTAAAGGTTTTTTTTAATAAAAGGAATTTAAATTTAAATGCAAGTTATTTTACTTTGTAGAATGTAGTTACATCACTAAGAAGAAAAAAATAAGTAGACATTGAAATTGCGACATTCAGCCAAGCTTTATGCGCGTGCGTTAGAGCGACTGCAATGTTTCCAAACGTAGATTAAGTGATGGTTTAGAAAAAGTAAAAATACCGCGAATTTCGTTACATTATATTTCTAAGAATATCCTCAATACTAAGAACATTTGAAATTATTTGATGGATTTTGCGTAAGTTTTGATGTATCTTTAAAAGTGTATAAATAACCTTACCCTGTAGTGACGGTGTAAGAATATACACTAGGTACCCCATATCGACCTGAGGACGTCGTAAGAGGCGACAGAGGGAAACAAACCAGGAGATGGGCAGCAGCGTCTTCCTAATTAACACCTAAAAATAAACTACGGTTGCCAACCCGCCCTGCCAAGCGTGGCAACTATGGCAAGTATCCCTTTTATAAGGGAGATCAATGTTCATCTGTGGACTTTGATAGGTTGTAATAATGATGATGATAAATAACCTATTTGCTTATGCGTGCATAGAGCCGTGGCAGCTCAGTGACTAAACGCATGCCATTGATTTCACCGTAAGCTAGCAAAATGGGTTCGTTCCCCGTCGGCAACAATGAAACTGTTAATTGCAATTTTAAATGCTGTCTGATGTGTTTCGTGGTGAAGAAAATCGTCGTGAGGAAATTTGCATTTCTGAACAATATAATATTTCGTGAACATATTGTAAGGTCACCCCTGAGGACTAAGATGAAATGCCTCGTTTCTAGTAAAAAGGGTCTCCGCCGGTTCTCTAGACTCACCATACGAAACACAGCAGCATTGAGCTGCTAATTTACGCTGGTATTCTGTGAGAGCGTGGTCATTCCCCGGTCGAGCCGACCCATTCGTGCTACAACTATGCCTGTAATATATCTGCAGCATGGCTCTACCACGTAAAGCGTTCATACGTGGTAGAACAACGCTGAAGCTATATTATGATTGTAGCACGAATTTGTCGGTTCGACCGGGGAATGACCACGCTCTCACAAAATACCATCAAAAATAGCAGCTGTGTTCCGGATACCTTTTTTACTGGATACGAGGCATTCCATCTTAGACTTAAGGGGTAACAACAAGTCAGAATTTTGATTCTTAATCGAGGATAAATGCAGATGTCTATATGTCACAGAAAACCTCAACACCTACAAGAGGAGAGACACATGTCAAGCGTTGAAGTAATACGGACTAATGTAGAGGATAAAAAGGCTGGCAAAAAGAGACCGCTATAGAATTGATATAGTTATAAAAATGAATTAAAATTTAAACAACGCATCATAATTAGCATTATTTAACTACAAATTTCTGTAACATTCATTTAACGACACTTCCCTAGGTAATCTCTTTGCGAATTTGGAATATCTCTGTCTTTAATTTTGATTTAAGTAATATAAAATTAATAGTTAATAGGTTTATATACCTATGATAATGAGGTTATGAATTTTACCAGAGGATAAATACATCATCAATTGCCATTGAATGAAGTAGGCGACATGCTATTTAACGTCAACTATGTGTAAAATGCAAAAATTATCGTAATTCTGATAATTTTAATGTTTATTAGACAAACACCTTTGTGACAGATAGACAGACAGACAGCACTGTTACACGTGCCACAAAGTTAACAACACATTAGTTCCAAAAGTGTTGTTAACTTTGTCGCACGCCTCATTAAAATGTAGTTAGTAAATAGAATTATACAGGTTTAATTTGCAATTACCGGCCAAATTTGCAGAGAAGGTTCGGAATAAGTAATGGTGAAGAAAAATTAATTAAAAACAAATCTCAATAATTCTGTCCATTTTATCTTTTAAATTCAACACGCGGGTTATGCATTATTTAGACTGATTTTACAGCGCACGCACACATTCGTAAGGGTCGATCGGTAGGCAAAAACGTTGTTGCCCATAAATTACATTCACTTTGGGATAATTTCAAATAAAATTAGAAGCCTTATTTACTCGTATTTTCAAAACTGAAATAACGTTATATCATTATTTATATATTTGAACTTAAGTTTAAAATTTGGCTACTCTTTGAAAAATAACCCTACTATATGATATTGACTTAAACGTAAAAATCATGGTATGGTATACAGTTTGTTTTCTTTTGTTTGACAATGAGTTTTCTAAAAAGCTCTCCAAAATAGACAAGAGACATGAATATATTATTACTGTCTTTTCACCGCTAAAAGGAGCCCACTCACCATGGCTCCTACTTTCCGGAATGTATCTTTGGAGTACACCTCAACTATGGACGGTTCATTGAGTCTAGGGCCAAAGCAACTGCAAGGAATCTAGGTGTCCTTGCAAGGGTACTACAGTACTTCACGCCGGGGCAGCTTCTTACCTTATATAAGGCGCAAGTCTGGTCATGCATGGAGTACTGCTTTCACATGAGCTGGTGCAGCAAAATTCCACCTAGCAGCGTTGGACTCAGTGGAGGGACGTGCTAAGAGGCTCATTGGTAACCTTGATTTGGTTGAAACCAATCATATCAATCAACAGGCGCAGAGTATATGCTCTTGGTATTCTATACGATGCATTTCGGTGAGTGTGCACAAGAATTACGTGCTTTAATTACTCCCTCTCCTTTCCACCATCGGACAACCAGGCGATCGGTGGGTCTTCATCCCTTTGTTGTCGATATTCCACGTATTAGAACCAATTTTTTTTTTATAGGAGAGGCTAATAGGAGTAGGCTCTTTTCTTGAAGGTCCCTAAGTCGTATCGGTTCGAAAAAATCGCTGGTGGTAAACTATTCCACAAGGAAGTTGTGCGAGGAAGAAAACATCTTCTAAATCGCACAGTGGTGGACCGCCAATCATCCAGACGGTGTGGATGGTATCGGGAGTTCTGCCGCGATGTGCGTTCGTGAAATTTGGCGGCTGGGATTAATCCGAACAATTCCTCAGAGCACTCCCCGTGGTAATTGCGAAATAAAATGCAAAGAGATGCAACATCTCTTCGCAGTGCCAATGAATCGAGCCGATCGGAAAGGACTCGGTTGTCGACGATTCGAGCCGCTCTGCGCTGGATGCGGTCAAGTGGAAGGTGCTGGCACTGGGGAGCCCCAGCCCTTTTGCTTCGCCTTTTGTAATGCGTACAGCACAGGAGTAGAATGGCTTTTGTTAGAGAATCCAAGGCGTAAGAGAATCCACTACCCCATATCATCACCGTGGATTTTGTAAGAGGCGACAGGGAGAAATGAAAAATAAAATGATCTCCCTGATAACAAATTAAAATAATAAAAAAACTGCGTAAAACGATGGCAAATAACTTAAGAGACAATCTATGGGGAAGGTCTATGTTCAGCGGTGGACTTTCGAGATATTGTAATGATGATGAATGAATTATACATTAATATTATACGTGGTAGAGCCATGCTGCAGCTATATTAGTAGTATAGTTGTACTACGAATGGGTCGGCTCGACCGGGGAAGGACCACGCTCTCACAGAATACCAGCGTAAAATAGCAGCTTAACACTGCTGTGTTTCGTATGGTGAGTGTAGAGAACCGGAGACCCATTTTACTGGAAAAGAGGCATTCCATCTTAGTCCTCACGGGTGACAACGCATTTTGATTCTTTATTGAAGATAGATGTAGATGTCTATGGGTCACAGCAACCACTTACCATCAGGTGGACTGTGTGCTCGTTTGTCACCCTATCCTATAAAAAAAATGAATGATAATATAATATTATTTATGATCCTTAATCATTTGTCAGATTAGACCCAACAAGTAATAAAGATGACCGATTGTAAACTTATTTTGAGCGGGTCGAATCGAAGAAGGGAACGATCGGACAATCCTTAAGTGGAGGCAACAATGCTTTTCAAGAGCTTTATCGCATTAGAATCACACTCTACTGGACAATCACTTCGAAGATCGACAAAAGAAGGACACACAATAGTCGGTTGCGTAATTCGGACTACTTAGCTTTACCAAGTTTTCGTCAGCTTTCGTTAAGGTGTTTCACGTCAACAACGACGGTGATTGTTTTTTTTTAATATTAACAGCTTTTTGGCATAAATAACATTTTCAACGTCGTTTTTTTTTAAATTTTAAATTAAAAATATATTTTTAATTTATAATTTCTTATAGCTGACACATAATATTTAAAAAACCTAAGTGTCCTAACCTAAAAGTCCAGTGAAACTTATTTAAGCTGAAACTTTTACATAATATTTAATATTCTCTTTTGGTAATAAAATGACCACCAATGTATTATAATTAGGGCTTAATTTTGTTTGTTAATTTAAATACGCTATATGGTGGTAGAGTAAGGGACTCCTTCAACTAATTCCACGGACGTAAGTATCGTAAGAGGCGACTATGAGATATGCCGAATTAAACAGAAGCCTCAATAGTACGATATTTGACATAGTTGCAGGTGCATTTTTATATTAAATTTGAGTTGTTTTCAGAAAGATACTGCTGCCGATCTCGTTTATTTCCCTCTATTGTCACTTTCGTTGCCTACGGTATGAAATGAGATAGTAGATTCTCATACGCCGCTTTTACACATCGATACCAACTATACGAGATATCTTTCGAAGTTATTTGGAAAATGTTGCCGTATGAATTTAGCCTTGAATACTTATGATTATTGATTTGTACAAAACATTACAAAATAATTTAATAAACGTTGAAAGTTATTATCAAATTCTTATACATAGTAGAGCCACGCTGCAGCTATTCATAGAAGGACCACGCTCGAACAGAATACCTAAAATAGCGTAAAATAACTGCGTAATGCTGCTGTGTTTTGTATGGTGAGTGTAGAGAACCGGAGACCCTTTTTACTGGAAACGAGGCATTCCATCTTAGTCCTCACGGGTGACAACGCATCTGTGTTTTTCAGTTCTTAATTAAAGATAGATGTAGGTGCCTATGAGCCACAGAATCTACTAACCAGGAGGACTGTGTGCTCGTTTGTCATCCTTTTGCTATAAAAATAATTATCAAAAACGCCAAAAATGCTCCCTCGTGTGAACATGTCA
Source organism: Parnassius orleans (assembly GCA_029286625.1). NCBI lineage: Eukaryota > Metazoa > Arthropoda > Insecta > Lepidoptera > Papilionidae > Parnassius > Parnassius orleans. The sequence goes on from JAGSMP010000089.1 coordinate 2,501,106, forward strand.
TTATAAATACAAAAATGTTTCAATACGATGATTCGCCACTGGATTTGTGTTAACAGAAGCACACTTACGGCGTTCATACTCATACCAACACAATGGCATTGTAATGTGTTGACCACCATAAAGGAATTAGGTTCTATACCCCCTGGAGAATTCATCGAGACGTCATTGACTATACGTCTTATTCTTTATAAGTTATTTCTTAAGATGCACTCACTTTGTAACATATTCCGACGCAAATAAAATGCGTTTTACGTTCTCATATCTTAATTTTTTGGTAGAGGTTCACAGCAAACATTTGTTCTTTGTCACAAAATATATTTAGTTTAATAAACCTTTGCTTTAATAGATAATACCTACTGAAATTAAAAAATTGCGACCACCAGACTAACGAGGTAATCAAATTGAAAAGTAGATATAGAATGGCACAACATTTTCAGAACTGAATAATGCTATTACATACAAGTAGTTCAATCAATTGTTATGAATAATTGCACTTGTTTTTTTTTATTAAGATTTTTTGGCTTGGATGCGTGTCCTTAAAGCCATGCCGTCATTTATCTCAGTACGAAGTCATAATAATCATTTATAGAACACTGTTTCACAGTTTTTGGGAGATTTGGACAACAACTTGAGCCAGCAGACAATTATTGGCGATAGTATCTCAAGGCGCCTAAGCAGACAGACACCTTGTCTTGAGATTTACACCACCATCGGAGCAATTGTTTCACCGTTCACAAAATCGGACTACTTTTACATATCAAAATCCACTTCAAACCATTATTTGAACAATAATACAGGAGCAGCAATCCGCCGCCGATCAAGTTCCCACCAATACTCATTGTACTTAATCGATTTTTCATGCTTTAAATTGACTATAGATTTCAGACCAAAATAAAATCTATACAGATAACAAATAATTTTCCTGGCAAATCTACAAAACAAAGGCGTTAAAAGCCCGAGATCAATCCGCGAAGGGAAATATGATCAAAGGCATTTTCATACGACGCACCGTTATAATGCCGCTATTACAAAATTGGATTTGCCTCTTATGAACGAAGAATGCTTCCCGCCAGGGTGCGTCTATTCAAGTTATTATTTGTTTTTTTTTAAAAAAAAAACATTAATCATTTTTTAATATAGATCTGTTCGTGGCTATGGTAAATATCCATAAGACAAAGGCAACCATTTGTCGTGTACCAATGACAAAAATGTAGAAAGGAATTGCACCTAAAATATCTCTTTCATCTTCAATTCTCCATTATTTTATAAATGTTGTCCATTACCAGAGCTTGCGCGGCAAACTCATTTCGATCCCTAGTTATACCATGAAAATTGTTAATCACTCACTATTTTAAGTATCGAAATGTCTGGGGCTGGAGGTAATATAAACCATCGTAAGAACTGAGGACATGTGAATTCAAAAAAAAACCTTTATAATCAAGTGCTTGAGTAAGTATCTAGCCAAATATAGTAAAACGCACTGATATACGTAGTTTGAGAAAGACCTAATCACTCGTGCATTCCAGACACTAACGCTGTAATCAAATGAAATATAAAAATAATAAAAGAAGGTTTTATATAGTAACAATAAAAAAGTAAAACAATTTCTTAAGTGATGATTTCAAAAATAACATAGCCATATAAAAATAACATTACATAAGACTGGGAATGTGCTAATCATAATTTTATTTATACTAGTACCGCCTGTGGCCAAAATTAGACCAATTATTGTGTTTGTAACGGAAATTCAAGTTCTTTTTCAAAATTAAGATAAATTATTTAAAATTCTAATTAAAGTGTTTAATGTCCAAAAATTACGTCTCGACATACGCATATGATTTTATTTTATATATCTATGGCACAGTACCCTTTCAAGTACCAATAAATGTACCTCAATTTTCGGTCTTTACATCTGTAAAGATGTAATTAAAATTCGCGTGAAGAGCTTTAAGACCTATACAAATACGTACTTTGTTTTTTTTTTATTAACCTTAGTACACAAAATCACGACTCTCTCATGGATAGATAAATAATCTATAACAGGAAGTAATAAAATTATGAAACATTTAAGATAAAAGTAAAATGATACCTAAGTTTGACGAACAAACGGACGTGTCTCAAGCAGTCGATGTATCAGGGGTGCTACTTAGCGGATTTCTTAGGGGTTGAAGTTTGGAGGGGCTGTTAGAAGGGCGAGATGTAGGTATAACCGAGATATATCACCGTATCACGGATGATGGAAACTGAAGAATTGAGTTGGAAAGTATGAAAAGGGATTTATTTTATTCTCATTTATTCTATGGATACTTTGCAAAACATTATGACAGCTCACATAACGTAACGCTAACAGTTTTTTTTAACTTAGGACAAAGGGCTTTTCAAGAATGCCATAACTGGTGTTACTATGGCCATAGTAAGCTAAAAAAATCTCATGGCTTCCGACGGATAACTTGATAACCGTTTCGTTTACGCTTCTGAAAGTTTCTTGACAGAAAACCCGATAACTAATTTAATTCTCACTCGGAATTGGAACCCGGGATCACATGATCAGCAATCGAGCTAACGACCAGTAGACCAACAAGACAGTCAACCGACATGAGAATTCAACTGCAACCACAAAACGCTGTCATCAACATCGTCATTAGGCGTATAGGCGACTGCAATACCAGATTCCTCGCATCTCAGGTGCTGTTCCCAATTACGGGATAGTTCTAGAGCTGTGATTAGATAGTATTTTTGTCATATGTGAAATATCATAAAGCTGCTGGTTGATTTTAATCATATTTACGAGACGAAATGTAATTTATTAAGCTTTGTTGCACAAAATCTACAAAAGCGGACAAAAAATATTACAAAACAAAGACTCGTAAACAGTCAGCATCATATATAAGCAACCTAACAGTCCAGCTGATGAAATAATGCAGCCCATAGACACATGTAACCAATTTAAAACAAGAGCCACGGATGCTATGCTGCCCGGGAAGACTAAGATGAATTGGCTTTGCAATCTCTAATTACATTTTTTTTTGTAAATTGATTTAAACTCATGTATTTGCCACAGATACTATAATTATGCAAGTAAGACTTATTACCACTAGCATACATATGCATTCTCTATTAGTCTTAACATTAATCAGAATAGGTATGTGCATCGCGCGAAATGGTTTTAAATTGAATTTACTTAATTTATATTTATATTATTTAAATGTGGTGGAGCCATGCTGCAGCTATATCATAGCTGTAGCACGAATTGGTCGACCGGGGAAGGACCACGCTCACACAATGCTGCCGTGTTTCGTATGGTGAGTGTATAGAACCGGAGACCCTTTTTACTAGAATCGAGGCATTCCATCTTAGTTCTCAGGAGTGACGACGCATCTGCATTTGATTAGTAATCGGGGATAGATGTGGATGTCTATGAGGCACAGCAACCACTTACTATCAGGTGGACTGTGTGCTCGTTTGTCATCCTTAACCTATGAAAAATTGAATTTAATTAATTTATATTTTAAAACGAATAATACTCAAATGTTTTTTTCGTTTTAAAATATATTTTCATACGTATATTTTCATACGTGGTAGAGCCACGCTGAAGCTATATTATGGTCGTAGCACGAATGGGTCGGCTCGACCGGGGTAGGACCACGCTCACACAATGCTGTTGTGTTTCGTATGGTGAGTGTAGAGAACCGGATACCCTTTTACTAGAATCGAGGCATTCCATCTTAGTTCTCAGGAGTGACAACGCATCTGCATTTGATTAGTAATCGGGGATAGATGTGGATGTCTATGAGGCACAGCAACCACTTACTATCAGGTGGACTGTGCTCGTTTGTCATCCTTAACCTATGAAAAATTGAATTTAATTAATTTATATTTTAAAACGAATAATACTCAAATGTTTTTTTCGTTTTAAAATATATTTTCATACGTATATTTTCATACGTGTCGTAGCATGAATGGGGCGGCTCGACCGGGGTAGGACCACCGTCTCACAGAATATCAGCGTAAAATAGCAGCTTGATGCTGCTGTGTTTCGTATGGTGAGTGTTGAGAACCGGAGACCCTCTTTACTGGAAAAGAGGCAATCCATCTTAGTCCTCAGGGGTGACAACGCATCTGAATTTTGATTTTAATTGAGGATTAACGTAGATGTCTATGGGTCACAGCATCCACTTACCATCAGGTGAACTGTGTGCTCGTTTGTCACCCTATTCTATAAAAAAATCTATTTATTACTAGAAAAAAAAAAACTCCGTGGAATATATGGCAACAAAAAGTTCCCGCCTATACAATGTAGCCAACATACAAGCCGCACTGCCGTCACATCGCGTCGGTGTTTTACACAAACCGGTAAATATAATAAAAGCCTCTCAGACACCCCTCACCACATATATAAGCATTCTGATGTACCTATTTTATTATGTGTATACATACTTTTTTATTTGTTTATAAAGGTACAAAAATTCTTTTACACAACTGGGAATTTTATCATATTATTTTAAAAGCTACCTCTGCATTTATATATTTGACACTAATTTCATTTTTGTCATATTTAAGGTGTACAACAGGAGACTAGTCGTATAATTCTTTTTAGTTATTTTTTACGTGGTAGAGCCACGCTGCAGCTATGTTATGGTTGTAGCACGAATGGGTCGGCTCGACCGGGGTAGGACCACGCTCTCACAGAATACCAGCGTAAAATAGAAGCTTAATGGTGCTGTGTTTCGTATGGTGATTGTAGAGAACCGGAGATCCTTTTTACTGGTAACGAGGCATTCCATCTTAGTCCACAGGGGTGATTACGCATCTGCATTTTAATTCGTAATCGAGGAGGTTCGATTATCGAGGTTCTTTTAGATTCTAAATCAAGGAAAAACATAGATATTTATGGACCACAGCATCTACATACTAAAATATAGAACTGTACGAGTACCTGTTAATAAAATCAGACGTTACTTTTTACTTCTTTATTTCTTTAAAAAAGTCACCTATAAATTTCTATTAAAGTAGTATAATTATATTTTTACACGTGGTAGGGCCATGCTGCAGCTTTATTATGGTTGCAGCAAGAATAGATCGGCTCAACCGGGTAAGGATACTCACAGAATACCAGCGTAAAATAGCAGCTCAATGTTGCTGTGTTTCGTATAGTGGATGTAGCGAACCGGATACCCTTTTTACTGGAAACGAGGCATTCCATCTTAGTCCTCAGAGGTGACAACACATCAGCATTTTGTTAATCGAGGCTCGATTTAGGAGTCTATGTGCCACAGCCAGCATCCACTTACCATCTGTGCTCGTTTGTCACCCTCATCTACACAAATAAATAAAATTGAAGTGTCTGTTTGTAATGTCAAAATAACAGCTTTTTACTAAATGCATAAGAAAGTATATACGGTACTTATAACAAAAACACAATTTTTGTCTGTCTGTCTGTCTGTTTGTTCCGGCTAATCTCCGAAACGGCTGGACCGATTTTGACGGGACTTTCACTGGCAGATGGCTGATGTTATAAGGAGTAACTTAAGCTACTTTTATATTTGAAAAAGATTTAGGGTTCCGCGACACGCGGGCGAAGTCGCGGGGAACAGCTAGTTCTTTAATAAAAATCGAAAGTAATGGCCGATACGGTGACACCGAAATTAATTAAAACACTTTTTTTTTAATTTCTAAAAAATAAACTTAAGATTAGTAAAAAAAACTTAAGATTATTAAAAAAAATAAGATTAGCCGGCATAATTTGAGCGTAGGATAATGGTATGTTTGTCACGCCAAGCCGTCTAAACTTAAGTTTAACCACAATCTATCCGCTTAAAATTTAGAAGAAAAAGAAAAATAAAAGAAGTTGATGTGACATGATTTGATTTTTTATTAACATTATGTTTAATTACCATGATACCCATAGATTTCTTCATAGGAGGGATTTTGCCATAGTTACAGTGGGGTTGGCAACCGCAGTTTTTTTTTATTATTTAGTGTTGTATCGGGAAGATGCTGTTGTCCAACTGTTTAAGTTTCCCTCTGTCGCTTCTTACGACACACACAGTACGATATGGGGTAGTGGATGTTCTTACACCGCCGCGATAAATTAAAGAATTGTAAGTATACAGGGTTATTTTGCAATAACCGGCCAAATTTGCAGAGAAGGTTAATATAGGCAAATGGTGAATAGAAACTAATTAAAAAAAATCTCAAACATTCTGTCCTTTTTATCTTTTAAATTCAAAATGCGTGGTAATGCATTATTTTAACTGATTTTACTGCGCACGCACACATTCGTAATGGTTGATCGGTAGGCAAAACGTTGTTGCCCATAAATCACATTCAATTTGGGATAATTTCAATTACAAGTAGAAGCTTTATTTACTCGTATTTTTAAAAACTGCAATAACAGTATATCATGATTTATATATTTGAACTTAAGTTTAACATTTGGCAAATCTTTGAAAAATAACCCTGTATAATAAACTATAAAAAAAACATAGCATAGTCGTCAACCTCATCATTGACCTTGTGGTAACAGCGTCAACAAGTTTGGACTCCACGGACTTTCATGTAAGAAAAGTGCTGGTAGGTTATCTCGTCACGGATGTCATCCGAAGAGCTCATGTCTCTATAAAAGTTCCTTTGGTTTTAGAGCCTTGTGGACATTTAGAGACGATGGTAGGAAAACTGACGGTATGACTTTGGTCCCTTGGGGGAGGTAGAGCCCCAGTGTGGGATGCTACTTGCATAGATACTTTGGCAGCCTCTAGAGAGCTGTAGAGACTATTAGTCCGTGAGGTCCAGGTGCAGTAAAGTTTCGAAACGCATTGTATCCGCGACTTTGTCATCGCCACTATGATAAGAGGGCTGATTCTTTTCTCGCTGAAAGGCTAAGTATAGCCATTCAGCGAGGAAATGCGTTCTTGACACGATACCGTGGGGTGTAGCACTGTATGGTAATTTAAGTTTTTAGTTTTAGTTTTTATATTATGTTTTTTTTTTAAATATCGTATATATTTCAATATGTAAATAAATTATATTGTAATAAATAAAACTTAAAATACCATACTACTTTGTTAAACACCAAAGCACCCAGCTTTGGTTTTGTTCATGGATTAAACTAGTGTTGGGAATAAGGATAAAAAATAAAGGAAATACGAACAAATGAAGGTAGAACTGTAATCTTCCCCTCCCGTTCTAGCAGTATAAAGTATCGCGCAGGCGACTAAGAGGGAGCCTGCGCCCCCTTTCCCTTAAGGGGTCGCATCCATTTCGGCGGAAAGACCATACAGGCCAAAGCTGTTCCCACAGGTGGTGTTTAGTGGGTAAGGCATTTTTTCAAAGTGAGTCCCACATAACCACGCAGCCGGCTGCGTGGTATGCTATGAGCATTCACCACCTCTCTCCCCCGCTTCCGGAGGGTGTCCTTGCATTGGGCGCAAAAAAAAACCTAAGAGTCGCGAATTCTACGAGTCTCATTGTCGTTATTATGCCCTCTACATTGAGATTCTGCCTAAGTAAGACAAGTGACGTGGTTCTGTTCCTTGTAGTAGTTCTTCTAGTGTAAGCAAGGAAGATCGTGTTGCTGAGAGGCTGCCCTGTGTTACATTGAGATGAGTAGTGTTGCTGTTATTTTGCATACTTTGGTATTATCATATATTTATGTACTTCACGTTACATCAATAAGTGATTGTGCCGGGGACATATTACGGTTGGTAGAACTGTATGTGCTCCATACTGAATGTGCAGTCTTATTCCTGATAATGATTAATTGCGTAAGCAAGAGAGCAACATCCGCTCTCGCACTTTTATTATTTTTAACAACTGGAACCTCCACAGTAATTTCTAATACGAGTATTATTCTTTTATTTAAATAATTTTGAGAATAGTTTTTAACATCAGAAGTGGAATAATTTCTTACACTAGGTTTAATCGGTTGCCAGTCGGTTAAGGTGCGGATGGGTGCAACATTACAATATTAAATAAATTTTTAGGTAGTAAGATTTTTGAGATAATTCTAAAGATGAAAATCTCTTAGACGAAAATGAACACCATGTCTACTAAGGTTATTATTTTACTGAGATTAGCCGTAACAAAGTCGCTTCCCGCCATCTGTGCGCTTAGATATTTTAAAATACGGAACGGATTTTGACGTGATTTACAGGAATAGACTGAATGATTCAAGAGAAAGGTTTATATGTATAACATATGCATATTATATAGTACATAATTATTCTGTCCGTGTGGATGTGACTGAACTTCTCCTAAACGGCTGAACGGATTTTGATGAAATTTTGTGTGTGTGATAAAGTTGATTAGAGAATGGTTTAGATTCACAATTGGACCCAGTAGGTGCCGTTGTTGTCGAGATCCAGAAATTAACCGTGCGTAGTCGGGGGATCGCTAGTACATTATATTTTAAAGTTATTGTAATTTTTAAACATATTCAATTATATAAATCACAGACCTTAACACCTTTGTCTATTAGAAAGATTAAGCTATTTCTCGACCATATCAAATGTCTTCCTAATTCAAACAAGTAGCTAAAAAGGTTCCACGCCGAGGCAAATCAATGTGATCCGATTTTGGATTACATTGTACGCAAGTACCCATCGAGAGTTGTAACACGTCTCATTGACTTCAAAGAGGCCTTTGTCAATTACTTTAATAACAATTGCAGTTTTATGTATATTGTAATAAAGATCACTTTTGTAAAGCTATATAAAATTGCAAATAATTGCACCTTTCTAAGGATTATTATCTTTATTATAAAGCAATAAAGTGGGTTTCGTTTGCTATTTATTTTTTGATGAGAATTAACTACTGATACTTACTTGTTTATTATACTCCGCCACCCGCAGTGTTTGTTTGAGAAACGCCGCGTTTTTTACCCGCGCAAACTTTTGTTGAAATTTTTATTATTCCATTATCAAGCGCGAACTAAATACCGAACGTAATGAGTTTAAAAATTGGATAATGCATTGTGAGGGGCTGTCATATTTGTTTCTTTGTGCGAACGTTTTGTTTGCTCCCGTTGTTTGGATTTTCGTAAATAAAGTAACGATTTGTGTCAATAGGCAGCGATATTTTGCAGGGGGAAGTAAATATAACGATTCAGACAACAGTTTATTTAGGTATTCTTGAAAATAATATAGTCAATCCCGTGTTCGATTTTAAGTATATAAATGGCGCATTGGCTTAGCAATGAGTTGCGGCGAGAAGGACGCGGGTTCGAATCCCACAGGGAACAAGTAATTTGTATAGTCTACAAATAATTGTTAGGGGATGGATGTTTGTCCTTGTGCAATTTATGTATGTAAGCTCCACGATACAAGAGGTAGTCCAAGTGTGGGAGTAACCTTTTTAAAAACCAATTAAAATCCTAGCACCAATCAAGTATCAGTGATCTAGTTGAAGGGAATCAACTTTAAGAATAATGTTTACAGTTATTCATCATCATCACGCAAGAGAATCCATTATATCTTCCCGTGGGTGTCGTAAGAGGCGACAGAGATGAGGCGGCTGCGTCTTTTTTATAGTAGATGGGGCAAAGGAACATGCGGCTTACCTGATGGTAAGTGTCGACCGCCGCCCATGAACAACTACAAGACCAGGGGAATAGCAGGTACGTTGCCGTAGCAGCTCGTTTTTTTGAAGGTCCCTAAGTCGTATCGATCAGGAAAATCGCCGGTGGTTAACGATTCCTCATAGAAGTCATGCGATGAAGAAAACTCCTAGTAAATTGCACAGTGTTAAATCGCCAAATATCCATCTGGTGTGATGACGTTCTTACTTTGAACTTAAAATAATGAAACCCGCCTGCCAAACGTGGCAGCAATGGTAAATACACCCCTTGAGGCTATGTATGGGAGGCCTGCAGCTGTGGACTTGAGGTGGGCCTTGTTTGAAACAATCACAGCAGGCCATCACAATTCACACCTCAATCCTGTATCTGGAAGGCGTTTTAAATACATAAACAGTACATGGGAACACATCCAGCGCCGATACAATTATTTGTAGGCCATCCGAATACACAGGACAGGTAGCGACACAGGTGACCCACTCTACATACAACCGAATGCCGGATTACAGAGTGGGAGGAGAGCGTCGTGGTAGAGCAGAGGAGAAGAATGCTTCAGGCAACTCTTTACTGACTTTGAGGAAGTTGAGAGAAGATATTATCAATAAAATATACTATAGCAAAAAGCAAGGTAAAATTGTTGATATTTCGACAAGGCTTTATCTTCCTCTTCCGCAACTGAATTTTTTTTAAATATTTAACGTAATAATAATGAGACAACGTACATACATACATATTGTCATTATTGAATAAGTAAAAAATGTTATCAATTTTATTTTTATAATATGTAAAACTGTAAAAATCTATATGAAGAATTTATTTCCATATATATAAACATTTTTCACATGCATTTCTAATACAAATCCAATAATCCGGCAATTACAGCAATCCGGCAGAGAGAAAAAAATTCCGGTGCCGGATTAGCGAGCGTTGTACTTATTCCGTGCGGGATTCGAACCAGCGCTAGCAACGCCGCAACTAAACTAAGACACTACGTCGTCAAAAAACCGCAATCAAGCACGGTTGCTACTCTTCTTACTTATTTTTTTAATTAATTTACTAATTGATTAAAACATATTTCTACACATCCAGAAATTACAACGAAATAACCACGTGACGTGTGAAGTAACCCGTATAGTGGCGGTGTTAGAATATCTCCTACCACATATCGTCCCATGGGAGTCGTAAGAGGCGACAGAGGAAAACTAAAACAGAAGGCGGGCAACAGCATCTTCCTAATAAAAACTGCGGCTGCCCGCTTGCCAAACTTGACAAGCAAGCAAGCCAGTAAATATTCCCCCATTGTGGCAATTACATATGTTCAGCAGTAGTCTGTGATAAGATGTGATGTTTTTTTTTATAGAATAGGAGTGACAAACGAGCACATAGTTAATTTGATGGTAAGTGGATGCTGTGGCCCATAGACATCTACATTTATCCTCGATTAAAAATCAAAATGATTTCACTCATTAGGACTAAGATAGAACGTTTAGTTTCCAGTAAAAATGATCTCCGGTTCTCTACACTTACCATACGAAACACAGCAGCATTAAGCTGCTATTTTACGCTGGTATTCTGTGAGAGCGCGGTACTACCCTGGTCAAGCCACACACAAGTGTAGCTGCAGCGTGGCTCTACCACGTATAGATCGTATTTTGTACGTGGTAGAGCCATGCTGCAGCTATATTAGTGGTATAGTTGTAGCACGAACGGGTCAGCTCGACCGGGGAAGGACCACGCTCTCACAGAATACCAGCGTAAAATAGCAGCTTAACGCTGCTGTGTTTCGTATGGTGAGTGTATAGAACCAGATACCCTTTTTACTGGAAACGAGGCGTTCAATCTTAGCCCTCACGGGTGACAACGCATCTGCATTCGAGGATAGATGTAGATGTCTATGGGCCACAGCATCCATTTACAATCAGGACTGTGTGCTCGTTTGTCACCCTTATCCTTTAAAAAAATCGATGAATGATTATAACTAGCCACGTAACACCGCTCACCCCTCAGCTCAGACAGATTAATGGAGTACAAATGACTCTATCATGCTTTCTTCGGAACGGTATAAAATATTCACACTACACGGCTATTATTTTGTGGTGGCGACACCGAAAATCTAACACCAGGTCGCTCCCGTAACACCTTGTCTCAGCTATGACGGCTTAAATAAAATGTTGACGATAAACTGTTGTTTTATTTTATTGTGTAGACGTGCGTACCTGTTACTCCGTTGGCCAACGTGCACGAATTATCTTCTTGTTATTTTTTTATTTTATTCTTTTTTATTTCCTTTTTTTTAAAACGTTACCTCTTGAAAAAATGCCAGGTCAAGAGTACCCTAAACCGAAGAGCATGTATGAAGGGAATAATGAAAGTGGACGAAGCGAAACAAGTATGTAAGGATCGTAGCAAGTGAAAAGAAGTGGTCTCTGCCTACCCCTACGGGAAAGAGGCGTGATTATATGTATGTATGTATGTTACCTCCACACTAGCATTGTCTCCTGAATCGTGGGGGCAGTTTACATACATAAATTTCACAAGGACAAACAACGAATATTTGCTATAATACTATTTTTTTGAAGTTAAAACTTCTTTAGGATCATTGTGATTTGTAACTCGATGAAACGACAAAGCGACACTAAAAAGAGACGAAAGAATACATCTATAAGATTTAGCCTGCGAGAGAATGAGATAGAATATAGTATATTACATAAACCTTACAATTATCCTACTCCTGAATTTCTGCATTCGTCTCTTCTCTCAAAGTTTAGTTTCCTGAAGGTTTCGCTTCTACCTCGTGTGAACGGCATACACTTTTTTTAAATATTGTAAACCAGTCCTACTTTACTAGCCTACCTGATGGTAATTGGTGATGCAGTCGAGAATGGTAAGGCGCACTGACTTAGTTTAACAAAAGTCATTCACTTTTGCCTTGAAGACGCATTATTCTGGCCAAATATGAGTTATATAATACCTAAGTAAAAAAATTCTTACAAATAATTAAAATACAATGTAAAATTATTTTTATTTTACTAAAGCAATTATAATCACACTACTTGGAGACAACACCATTTAAAAAAATAGGAAGAAGAAGAGAAAAAGAAAAACAATGTAGGTAGTTACAAAATGTCCGATTAGCTTAGTCAAACAACGAATCGAACAACGGCTAAAGCTAAAGCTGGTTATATACCTACTTATATATTTCAAAATTCAATACCTGTTGATAGGTGTCGATGGCCTACAGCATCCACTTACTTCTTATGTGCAGCTTAGCTTCCCTGTAGCGGCATACTCGCGGTTACTCGCAGCGAGACGCAAGTAAATTGCGTACAACAGCCACCTAGCATATTATACTCGTACATATTATCATCCTCATTTAATAACTAAAAGAAATTTAGTTACATTGCAGGAAGTTATTTTATACCTAGACAAAGTTTATTTTATACTAGCGATCCGCCCCGGCTTTGCACGGGTGATTTATGTATTTCGACAACAGAGCCACCAGGTCCAGTTGTGAATATAAGCCATTATCGAATCAATTTAATTTTTACGTGATAGAGCCATGCTGCAGTTTACGTGGTAGAGCCATGCTGCAGCTATATTGTGGTTGCGAATTGGTCGGCTCGTCCGGGGTAGAACCACGCTCTCACAGAATAGCAGCGTAAAATAGCAGCTTAATACTGTTGTGTTTCGTATGGTGCGTGTAGAGAACCGGAGACCCTTTTACTGGAAACGAGGCGTTCCATCTCAGTCCTCAGGGGTGACAACGCATCTGCATTTTGATTCTTAATTGAGGATAAATGTAGATGTCTATGGGCCACAGCATCCACTTACCATCAGGTGGACTGTGTGCTCGTTTGTCATCCTTATTCTATAAAGAAAAAAAATCACACACATTAATTTTCCCAAAATCGTTCCAGATGTTTAGGAGGAGTTCACACAAGGACAGAAGACTTATATCTAATATATAAAAATTAATATTTGCTTGTTCGTATTTCATGCGCTGCCATACCGATCATCAGCCTGTGGAAAAACTTTGTCAACTTATTGCTGGCACTGGCGCGGATGTCGTAGGCATAGTACAATAGGTGGTGCGCGTGTTGTAGTAACTAATTTATTTGTAAATTATTTATCATTTAACTTCAAGTATTCCTAATTAAACAACATTTCAAAATTATTCCTTCTGTGGCAGCAACGCGCCGGCTAATAGCTAGATAAATATAAAGATAACCATTACGGTTAATTATTTGACCAGTAGCGACATCTATATTTAAGTAACAAAATTAACGTAACTACACCATCTGTTGGTATTATGTCGCATAATTGTCTGCATGCAAATACATTCTCTAACAATAAATTAACAAGTAGTAGGATAGATGGCGCTTTCATTCATGGTTACTACCGCACTTCTCACAAAAGTCTTTATAGGACACTGTTAAGAATATCCTGTGACTATATAATTATTATTATTTTCTATATCAATAATGGTTAATCATTTGAAACGAGTAGCGACATCTATATTTAAATAACAAATTTAACATAACATTACCATCTGTTGACATGTCGCATAATCGTCTGCGTAAATTAAAATACATTCTCTAACAATAAATTAAAAAGTAGCGGATAGATGGCGCTTTCAATATGTTTACTACCGTACTTCTGACAAAAATCAATAAAAGACACTGTTCATAAGAGTACTCTGTGACTATATAATAATAAGAACACAGAGATTAATTAAGTATGAAGCTAGCACATGCATCATACTTGTGAATATGTACTGCTTGTTGGGTCTGGTCTGACAGGTCTACGCATCAGATTTGTCTATACACACAAAAATTTGTATGCCTAGTTTACAAAATTTGCCGTGTGATAGCCATAGATAACACATTGATGGCGACGTAAGAGAACCCATAATCCCATTTTATCTCGGTGTCGTAAAACGTGACTTTGGGAAGTGCCAGGAAAATCTTAGGTCTTCCGACAGATGGCAGTATAACCGAAAATGAGGTCATTTGCAAAAACACCCAGACCGACGATAGGCAGCACAGCAGTGTTAAAGATGTAAGATGTCTGGTACTATCCATAAAGGTGAAAGATTTTACCATAGATTTATCATGGATATGGACACAGGTATATCCTAGATGGTCCCCGTCATTACATTAGATTTGATAGACCACAAATCTTCGCGAAAGAACATCAATTCCTACCCAGTAAGATTCGTGAGGCTATTGAAATTAAAAAAAAACATCCTCATTTCAATAGAGAAGACGGCTGGGTACTACCGCCTGAGATACCTTAATAAAACTAGACCCAAACCCAAGCATAGCACTGTAAGTAGGGTTGCCATCTTTTTCTGGTTGTGTCCGGCCAAATTTTTATGTGTCCGGCCTGTCCGGCTTTTGTTAGGTTTTTTGTTAGTGTAACGTGTTGCACGCATCGCTTGCAGAATGAGCCAAGCAATGCCGAATTTATCTATCCATATACATTATTACCAGCCAATGCTATATTAAACATGGCTACGGCGCGGGCGGCGAAGAGCGGTGCGGTGCGCGCGACGCGGGAGTGGGGCCCCGCCCCACCCCGCCGCGCTTGTTTGGCTATGTTTGGCTTTCTAAAAATTACTGTCCGGCTTTTAGGGCCAAAAGTCCGGCTTTTTGGAGCGCCGAGTCCGGCTTTTTCATTTTAGGAGATGGCAACCCTAACTGTAAGACTTCAAGATACAACAAGCTCAATGTGCGTAGATCAGACCCAAATTTTTGCCAAGTGTTGACCTACTTATAAGTTGGTGAATCGATCTGGCTCACTATCTTAAGATCTCAAGATACTGTAAGCTCGTTCTGCGTAGATCGAATCAAAAATTAATATTCAAAAACTGTAAGTACTCCGTGTTAACTATGACATCGGGACGTCAAACAACTTAGGTAGTCCCCCATGAACATGGGTGCAACAAGCGTCGGGTATTAAAACAGGTTAAAATTAAACGCGATAAAATCCATAAAATTAGTTTTGTCGAATGTGTAGTATTGAGATTAAGTTTTAAATAAAAGACAAATTTAATTAACAGTAGTATATTAAATTATAAATTAATTAAAAGTTGCTAGTAATACAAAAAATATATAAATATCATAACTCGTCTCTTTGGAGTGTGGCAATGTTTAAATGCTTCGGTTCCCAGTCTTCCTCCACAATTCTCGTTTCAATGATCCGCTTGTACACAAGAGCCGACATCCTCGCCGTTCTTTTCTTATCTTTCGACTCAAAATCAACTTCGTAGAGCCCGAAACGTTCACTAAACAATGATGATGAATTATGAATGAAATAAAAATATGCATGATAGATGCATTGTCACTCCTGAGGACTAAGATGGAATGTCTCATTGACAGTAAAAGGGTCTCCGGTTGCCTACACTCACCACACGAAACACACCAGCATTATGCTGCTATTTCACGCCGGTATTCTATGAGAGTATGTTCGTTCCCCAGTCGAGCTGACCCATTCGTGCTACAACCACAATATATAACAGCTGCCACATGGCTCTACTCTATCACGTCGGGATACTTATGTATAGTGTATGTGTAGCGAACGAGGGGAATGTGGACGACGACGTGCTTAGAGCAGGGGTTCCTAAACTTTTAAGGTGATGGAACACTCACCAAATCCATTTAATTTTATGGAACCTCCTAATGATTACAAATGAAAGACAGTGCAATTTATATAAGAACAAAAACTTTAATTAGAAATATTTTATTAATATGCGTGTTACGCGGTCGATTATGATTCGATTATATTTTATATTTTTTAAGGTTCATTGGTGTGTAAATGCAACATGGCATTTCAAATACAGTGGTTGCGATTATGATAATTTTGGGGTTATCGTGTATTTACTAATTCAAACTGTTTAATGTAATTCCTTATTAGATACTATTGTTTTATTGAAATACATAAAGATATTTGCAATTTATTCTATAACCAATATAGGCAAAACAAACTGTTTCCCTAAGCAATCTTAGGAGTCAATATGAAGTGACACATCTCTATCGACTAGCGTCTGTACATGGGCAAATGTCTCGGAAGCCAATTTCAGCACGGCAAAGATAGAACACACAGAGGCAAAGCTTCATACAACCGCGCTATGATTTTTATAGGAGAGGGCGCAAACGAGCATGCGGCTCACCCGATGGTAAGTGACTACCGCCGCCCATGAACAACCGCAACACCAGGGGAAGTGCAGATGCGTTGCCGGCCTTTTAGAAAGGAGTAGGCTCTTTTCTTGAAGGTCCCTAAGTCGTATCGGTCCGGAAAAATCGCTGGTGGTAATCGATTCCACAAGGAACTTCTTCTAAATCGCACAGTGGTGGAACGCTAATCATCCAGGTGGTATGGATGGTATCGCGAGTTTTGTCGCAATGTGCGATGGTGAAATTGAGCGGCTGGAATTAGTCCGAACAATTCCTCAGAGCACTCCCCGTAGTAGATGCGATAAAATACGCAAAGAGATGCAACATCTCTACGCAGTGGCAGTGAGTCAAGCCGATCGGAAAGAACTCGGTCGTCGACGATTCGAACCGCTCTGCGCTGGATGCGGTCAAGTGGAAGGAGCTGGCACTGGGGAGCCCCTGCCCAGAGACGGGAACAGTATTCCATGTGAGGCCGAACCTGCGCCTTGTAAAGTTGCAAGCGGTGTACCAGCATGAAATACTGTCCCGCTCTGCTGAGCACGCCAAGCTTCTTAGAGGCCAATTTGGCCTTCTCTTCCAAATGACCACGAAACTGCACATTACTCAATATGTCGACACCGAGGATTCCAATACTGGCTGAAGCAACAAGGGGAGTGCCTTGAAACTGAGGAGATACGACAAAGGGGTTCTTTTTAGCGGTAAATGCGCAAACTTGTGTCTTCTGGAGATTGAACTGGACTAGATTTAATCGCCCCCAATCTGAGACTTTGTTCAGCAAAGACTCGACTTCAGACACAAGTTTGTCCCGGTACTCGGCGACGTTTTTCCGAGAAATATTTGCACGGCCGGTATATAAGGCATCACCAGTGCTGTCGTCTGCATAGCAATGAATGTTACCAGTTTGCAACATATCATTGATATGCAGGAGAAACAGCGTTGGTGATAGCACGCAGCTTTGTGGAACACCAGTGTTGATAGGCTTGTAATCAGAGCATGCACCGTCTACTACGACCTTGATGCTCCGATCAGCAAGGAAACTGGTGATCCAATTGCACAATTTCTCGGGAAGCCCATAGGAAGGGAGCTTCGAAAGAAGCGCTTTGTGCCAGACCCGATCGAAGGCCTTCGCTATGTCCAAACTAACGGCCAATGCCTCCCCCTTGGACTCTACCGCCTCCGCCCATCTATGAGTCAGGTAGACCAGACTGAAAAAAAAAGAAGATCACCAGCTGATCGACCACGACGAAAACCGTATTAGCGGTCACTAATCAGCTGGTGATCCTCTAGGTACCGCATGAGCTGGCAGTTTATAACGGACTCCATTATTTTTGAGAAAAAGGGGGTGATGGCGATAGGCCTGTAGTTGGACGGGTCTGAGCGGTCGCCTTTTTTAGGGATCGGGTGGACCAAAGCTGGTGTTTACATCCCGAGACGTTGATGCGTCAGCCCAGGCCCGGTAGCACTCTTGCTTATAGCGTGATGCTATTTTACAGGAGCGACCAAACCATGGCTGGGATCTGCCTCCGATGGGCACCACAGAGGATGGAATAAAAAGTTCCATACCCTGAAGTACCACATCAGCAACAGAATCAGCAACAACACTGAGATCTTCCGGCGAGAAACAAACACGCCCCCAAGGGTAGGATGCAAAAAAAGACCGCATCCTATCCCAATCGGCCGACCTATAGTGCTAAACACGGCGGTAGCCTGCAGAACGCAACCGCGACGTTAGTGTGAGTGGCACCACACTCCGGACAAGACAATGGTCCGACGAGCTTAAAGAAGCGTCGACGGAAATCTGATATCCGTCCGGATGAGAGGTCAGCAGAAGGTCCAACAGGGAAGGTTCATGATCTTCCACATCTGGAATCCGCGTAGGCGAAGTAACCAGCTGTGTAATACCAAATGCCAAAGCAAAGTCATAAACAGGTCTCCCCGCATGATCGGTTAAACGTGAACCGAGCCATTCGGCGTGGTGGGCGTTAAAATCGCCAAGAATCACGATCTCTGCGGATGGGACACTATTACAAGCTTGAGGCGCGTGTGTGCGTGATCACTTGCGGCTCGTCACGTACAGAGAGAAACCACATGAGTAAAGAAACCGTACAGAGGCAAAGCTTTTTTTTTTTTTATAGGATCAGGTGACAAACGAGCACACAGTCCACCTGATGGTAAGTGGTTGCTGCGGCCCATAGACATCTACATCTATCCTCGATTACAAATCAAAATGAAGATGCGTTGTCACCCGTGAGGACTAAGGTGGAATGCCTCTTTTCCAGTAAAAAGGGTCTCCGGTTCTCTACACTCACCATACGAAACACAGCAGCATTAAGCTGCTATTTTACGCTGGTATTCTGTGAGAGCGTGGTCCTTCCCCGGTCGAGACGACCCATTCGTGCTACAACTATACTACTAATATAGCTGCAGCATGGCTCTACCACGTAAAGTAGCTTCTAAGGAGCTGTCAAAATTGTTACATATTTTGGTAGGTTTGTCACAATAGGTGAAGACAAATTAAACAAAACAATATCTATCATATTATTGCATTGTCACTGAAATTACGGTATACAAAATTTCATCTCAATCAGACATCGGGAAGTGGTTCAAATCTTACTTGCAATATGTGAACTTAACCCACATACCTACTACATACCAACGGTTACCAACCCACCCACATACTTACAATTGTTTAGTAAAAGTTTGTAATAACAATAAAAAGGTAAAAACACACCGTGTAGTACCCTCTTCTTATTAAAAATAGGATCATACAATAAAATAAAGGTACTTATTTGAAAAAGTAATAATCAAATTTACATAACATAATACAGGGTATTTTTGAAACGCTCCCGAAAACGAAGACAGACGACAGTACTAACTATATCTTAGATGATGGGTGAAATATAAAATCGATCCTGATGAAAAAAAAGTCATCTTTTCACAACGTTTTATTAGCTTTATTCACGCTCCATCGTGTTAGTATAAATCATCGTGTTAAATAAAACGTTAATTTCATTAAAATAAAACATGAAAATACTTAAACATTAAACCAGCAATGGAATTTAAAATAAATAAACCATAAAATCAGCTGACTAGGGTCAATATCCGCGTCGAAGCCAAACTCTTTTATCTAGCTCGGTACAGGTTCCGTCACGTAAAAAGAACGCTGAGCGATAGTGGAGGGGGTGTGTCTGCGCATGGGTACAGTCGCGTTCTAAAGTAATACATGGTACTAGGCTGTTGTTTTATAATATTATAATAGTAATTAATGGTTTTATTGTAGAATCATAATAGGTACTTTACTAGCTACTTAGAACTTTGGAAGAGGTTGAAATTTAAAATGGATAATGTTTGCTTGAGCATTATTTTTTATTTCTATCGTAAAATCAAGTAGTTTGTAACAAGAAAACTTAAGCTAAGGGTGACACGCTGTCCATTATACCGTTGGAACATGGAACATGGAAGCCAAATGTCGATGGTGTATAGGTGTTACTGGATGCTACTTCATCATCACTCATCAGAATCATCATCATCAATGCGAATGAAAAATGTTTCCGTCATCAGGTTGATCACATGGTAATTTTTTCGGTATTCTTCCTCAATACATTTAACTTTACTGCACAATTTTCCCCATTCACCTTCTATTTACCTTTTCGTTCACTAGTTCAGTCATAAAACAATAGATATAAATAATTTTCTTTCCTTCCTTTTAAAACCATCGTCGCGTGTCGTGCAAAGAAAGCTGTGTGTGCGACTGTACATTGGGAAACATCGCTTTTCAAAGCGCGGGAAGAATGAGGAACCAATAGCGTGCGCACAGTAATACTGGCGAGCATTCCCCGTCGCGCCCCCTTCGTACCACGCGCTGCCGCCGCCCGGCCGACTGTGTGTCACCTCGCGTCAGCGCCAACATATGAGGAATTCCCCAAATTTACCTACTAAGATTTGTTTGCAAGCGACATAAGAATTAGAGGCGGCAATTACAATAAAACTTGCAAGTAATTTTAATAGTTTTGACGTACCTCTTTTCAAATCAAAGTATTGGATGGATTAAAAACGGAAAGTCAATAAAAGTAAAGTAAAATAATTATTTTTTAGATTAATTACCTGTCGATCATAATTGCAATTGATTTTAACTATTAAATTATTCAATACAATTTTATTTCTATTTTCTTGTACAAAATCAAAGATAACCAAACCCAAGTAAGTACGTTTATTAATTTCAATATCATTTTGTAGTAACGAACTGCTTGTTTCGTCAGGGTACAATTGATTGTCTAATTGTATTAAAAAGTTACAACTATAACTTCTAAATTTCATATGAAAGACTAGTCGTAGGGATCATATGGAAACTAAACTTATAAAATAAAAGTTGGCAATGTCATAACATTTGACGGTCTGTGGAATGTTCAAAGTGTAGGCTTCAGTTTTGGCGGGATTAATTATTGATTTTAGTTTTGAGACAGTTCCGTGTTGACTTTGGACACGCATGCGCGAGCGACAGTTCAATTGTTTTTTTATTAAATTCTTATTGTTATTACTTGGTATTACCTACTTCTTATTACGTGTTATTCTTGTTGTTACGTTTTGTGTTTCTTTTTGTTTTAATAATGCCTAACGCGTACATTTATAGTGCTCGTGAATACGGCAACATGTTAATGTGCCTTGGAGAAGCTTGCGGAATGCTTCGCGCATTACGAATTTACCGAGAGAAATTCGACCGCTCGACACCCAGCTGACTCTCGTCTGATAACAGCAGCATTTCAGCGAGTGTTGGAAAATCGGCCCATTGCTCCAGTAGCGGCAGGAGGTGGAAGTCAAATGACTGTTCACTCCGAGGAGCGCATTTTAGATGTCGTTCGCCGGTATCCGAACCTAGGTACACGAAGTATCGCTAAATTGTTAAGACGTCGGGATGGAACAAGTGTGTCATACTGTTCAGTTCACAAAGTGTTAAAGCGTAACCGAATGCGGCCATACAAAGTGCACAAAGTGCAAGCTTTAGTTCCCGGCGATCACGACCGCCGACGAGTTTTCTGCCGTTGGTTATTAGACCAACAACAACGTGTGCCTGGTTCCAATGAGCACGTTATATGGACGGACGAGTCGACATTTACCAGAAACGGCCTGTGGAACCGAAGAAATACACACGTGTATTCAGAGGTTAACCCGTACGCTGTTCGACAAACCGGGCACCAAACCCGATGGTCGGTTAACGTATGGGCAGGTTTATTTAAGGATCGCATACTGGGACCAGTGTTTCTGCCACAGCGACTTAACGGACAGGGATACCTAAACTTTATAAATGAACAGTTGGTTGACATTTTAGACGACCTATCGTTGGATGAATATCGCCGCACATGGTTCAAGCATGATGGTGCACCTCCACATGTCGTGAGGTTCGTCCGTGAGCGCCTTACCGAATTATTTGATGATCGCTGGATTGGCAGACTAGGACCACACGCTTGGTCACCTCGCTCACCAGATCTGACCCCGTTAGACTTCTTTCTGTGGGGGTATGTGAAAGAAAGGGTTTTTGATCGTGAGTGTGCTGACGAAATGCGCCAAAGGATCGTGGATGTTTTCGACAAACTACGTGCGGACTGTGTCGAAGACCACACGATAATGCCCCGCCTGCATGAGGAGACGCAACACCGAGCCCACATCTGCCTCGAAATGAATGGAGCACAATTTGAGCCGCATCTCATAAGACCACGGAGGATTTAGAGCGGTAAGCTGTTTCATACCTATTTTTTTTAAATAACTTGGTACTGAACTGATCTGAATAGGTACATAACTGAATACATCAGAATAATAAACATACCTACACGATGAATAAAAACGCATAACTCTAACCTTGTTAACTTTTCATTTAAGTATTTTTTCATTAGCGGGAATCGAACCAGTTATTTGGTTTATTTAACCTGTGAATTTGAATTAAAGTGGCTACGTGGAGACAAGCACAGTGGCAAAATAGTAGGTTAAGTAGATAAGTTAGGTATTTAGACAAGTGTTGTAAATTATTAGGTATTGTGGTACCATCGCTAGTTACGGGCCGCGCGAATTCGGCGTTCGCGCGTACATTGACCCCTAGTCAGCTGATTGTAATTCAGTAATTCCACTGCTGGTTTTATGTTTAAGTATTTTTATGTTTTATTTTAATGAAATTAACGTTTTATTTAACACGATGATTTATACTAACACGATGGAGCGTGAATAAAGCTAATAAAACGTTGCGAAAAGATGAATTTTTTTCATCAAGATCGATTTTATATTTCACCTATCATCTAAGATATAGTTAGTACTGTCGTCTGTCTTCGTTTTCGGGAGCGTTTCAAAAAACCCTGTATACAATATTTTATTATATACAATATTAAAAACTATTTTTATTTATTTTTTATTTTATTTTTGTTTCTTAAAAAATAACTATAATTATATATAACTATATAACTATAATTATAAATTAAAAAAAAAACAAAAATATTTACTTAAAAATAAATTTAACTAAAATAATCAAATATTTACTTACCTACTACTCCTTGGGATATTTAAAGTATGATATATTTTTATTTTTTATAGTATTATTCATACACACAGTACAATAAACAACCATTATTAATAATAACACGTTTTTACATTAAAATATTCAAACTTGCAACTAACAAAACAAACACCGTGCGTCGCAATGACCCTGAGATTGTTGTCCACTGGCTGTGCCAGCGAACCGGTTTTTTCCAGTCTCGCCGCGTACGCGACAAGCGGCCAGTGGTCACGCACACATGGCCCGCGTGCTTGTAGTTGTGCAACCGATTCGCGCGGTTGAATGAAGTTTGCCTCTGTGCGGTTTCTTTACTCATGTGGAGTACCTGCTTTAAACCGGCTCGGCCATTGCTCAAACTCAGGGCTATGTAAAGAATAATAAGTGTCAAATTTGGTTTTTTAAAGAATTATCCGTGTTAAAAGAAATATAAAACAGTGTAAAAATGGTTTACTGTACTGTTTGTATAAACAATAATATATATAATATGTTACATAAAAATATATCATTTTTTAATTATCCCAAAAACTCCACTATTGGGTAAGTAGTCAGTTGACTATAATTTATTATTTTAATGTGGTAGTACCTAGCTACCTATAAGTGATTGAATAGTTATTTTTATAATGTTTATAATTCCTCATCTTGGGGGGACTTTTAAATCATATTAATAGTTTTGTTGGTGCAAAAGTCGTAACGGGACTGGTGTCCGTTACGGGTATTCGCACAACACCCTGCCTTAAGCAGGGTGTTAGGGTCCTTGTAGTTATTGTAGTTATTCTTGTTAAGTAGTGATGCGCTAGGATGTCTGCGATACAAAACGCTCAAAGGGAGGTGCTCAGCTTTTTAGCGGAGCGCTTTCCTGAAGTGAACCCAGGGGAGCTCATGCTATCCCCCCTCTCTCCGGGATTATCCCCGGCTCATGGAGACTCCGACATGGAGCACTCCAGCGCAACTGCGCCAGTAAACTCTGGGGCAAAGGCGACAAGGCCGGCCGGCCGCGCTGAAAGTGGCGCGCGCAGGAAGGCATTGTCCCTTACCCCCTCTCCCTCTCCGACTCCTTCCCAGCCCTCTTCTAGGGCTTCCTCCCGTGCGCCCTCTATGTGCGCGCTCGGTGTCCTCTCCCAAGGAGAGCGCCCAGAGGGAGTATCCTCCTCCGGAGACGAGGGCTTCACCCTCGTCGAAGGACGAAAAAGGCGACGGTCGTCCAACACGGCGGATTCTGCCAGGCCGGCAAAGAAGGCGGCCTCAGCCCCCTCCGTTTCTCCCCCCACTCAGTGGGGTCAATTCTCCCCTAAGATGGGTGAAGCCGTCAAGGCTGCTTCGGGACCAAAAGGTCCCAAAAGCCCCCCCCCGTCATCATACAGGACAAGGCCAAGTGGGATCGCATATCCCGCATCATGGCCGACAAAAAGATAGGCTTCTCAAAAGCCAAGCCCTCCGGACAGGGCATCGTAGTCTCGGCCAATACGGTCGAGGATTTCCGCGCTCTTACGAGCCTCCTCAATGGTAAGAATATCCCGTACCACACGTACTCCCTGGAGGAGGACAAGCGCCTCCGCGTAGTCATACGCGGAGTTCCAAAGGAATTCGACACAGCCTTCGTAAAGGAGGATCTGTTAAGTCAAGGCCTGCCGGTGCAAGAAGTGCACCGCATGGTAAATAAGACCACCAACACCCCATACAATCTGGTGTTGGTCATTCTTGACCTCTCAGAAGAGGGCAAGAAAATTTTCGATATACGTACCGTATGTCACCTCTCGGGGGTCTCAATAGAACCCCCACATAAGAAAAAGGTTCCCGGGCAGTGCCATAGATGTCAGCTCTATGGACACTCAGCCCGAAACTGTTTCGCCCATCCCAGGTGCGTCAAGTGCACAGGGAACCATGGCACTAAGGAGTGCGACCGCGACGCTTCGTCCCCGAGCTGTGTGCTATGTGGGGCGGAGGGGCACACTGCAAACTTCCGCAGGTGCCCAAAAGCCCTCAAAGCACAAAAGCAGAGGGGGAGGAGCGCTGGGGTCGTAAGCAACCCTCCAAGCAGAAGGGAGGCCCTCAAAAGAAGGACGGCCTCCCTCCCCCTGCCTTCGTCCTGGCTCCGGCCCCTAAGCAGAGTGCTTGGGCGAAGCCGCTGAGCTTGGCTAGTGGAACAACTAAGCAGGTGTCCACTTCACTTCCAGCTCCCGCGTGCGCGCCGGTACCAGCAGTCGCCCGCGCCCCGCGTATGGAGTCCCGACCCAAACCGGCTGTAAAGTCGTCCCACTCCCCGGTCTTGGAGGATCTAGCCGAGGATTTCAATCTGGTCTGCGATTTCGTAGACAGTTTCGACGTAAAAGAGTTGCGCACCTTGGCGCACAAAATTAGGACCGCGCGCTCTGCTAAAGAGCACCTCCAGGCTTCCCTGGATCACACGGAAGTGATCGAAGCAATCAAGAACTACAGAGCTAATTCAGCCTGAAGTTTTTGGTTACTGTTAACTTGGCTCTTTTTATTCTATCGTAATGGATAATACAACAACAGGCAGAATAAAACTTAGGTCGATAGCTGTCGCCTTCTTTAATGCGTGCGGCCTTAAAGAACAAATTGACGAAGTCCGAACCTTCTTCACTGATCATCAGATTGACATATTGCTGGTGCAAGAGACATTTCTTAAGCCTAGCATTAGAGACCCTAAAATAGCTAACTATAGATTAGTCAGAAACGATCGCAAAGGGGCAAATCTTGGAGGGACTCTTATATATTATAAATCATCCCTACACGTAGTTCCCATTGACACGCCTCAACTAACTAACTTAGAGGCCTCCGTTTGCAGAGTAGCCATGACCGGTCATCAACCGATCACGGTAGCCTCTGCATATCTCTCACCTAACAAAAAAGTATTAAAGGGCGATTTCGAAGCACTGTTAAATCTCAGTAACTCGGTTATATTAGCTGGCGATCTTAATAGTAAATATCAAGTCTGGACTAATAATAATAATATTAGAAATAACACTAAAGGTCTTGACTTATTAGCTCTTAGTGATAGCCTGAATTTCGATATACTAGCTCCTCCGGAGGACACTAGATATTCACTGAATCCGTCCCATAGCTCATCCAAAATCGACTTAGCACTCCTTAGGAACTTAACCCTAACGTTACGCTCTATAGAAGTGGTGCATGAGTTAACATCGGACCATCGCCCGGTCCTCATGACTTTAGGACAGTCCGACAGTGAGGTTCTTCCAACCAAAACTGTAACGGACTGGCATAGATTCATTTAGATCAAGTGCCAGACTTTATTGACGACTTTATTGACACTAAAGAGATGGCTTTAGAAGCCATCTCTCATATCACCTCTCATATCAAGGTGGTTGCCGGAGAGTCTTCGAGGCAGGTCAGGGCGTCGAGAGATCGTCGCTTTGAACTCCCCGGGGATGTACGGCGATTACTGAGAGAGAAATACTTCTATTTTTTCTCACTGAAAAAATGACTACAGAAACTCTTAATATTCAAGGAAAAATGGAAGAACATACTGTCGTCCCCATTATAGGTGACGGCGCCTGTTTGTTTCGTGCTCTTTCATTTTTAATGTACGGAACCCAAGAAAATGCGATAGTGGTGCGTTCACAAATTGTTAGATTTGTGGTAAATGATTGGCTTAGGTTTTCAGTTATGACCCACGACAGAAATGGCGATAATTATTCAACAACAAATGAATATTCAGCCGATATGTTAAAAAATGAAACTTAAGGTGGACTTTGTGAATTGGTATCTGCGGGATTAATATTTCCGTTTCGGTTTGAATTATATCGAAACGGTCTGCTGTACACAGAGTCCGGAACAGATATCTGTCCAGTAAGGCGATTAGGATTTAGCCATGATTTATTTAATGGATATTTTGACGCCTATCTACCTATTGTTGCGAAGAAAATTACACAGCGTCACATGGAGGTACCTGTCGAAGAGCGTGACCCTTTTTCAGAGCTTGACTGTTACATCTTTTGTAAACAGTGAAATATCATCTCAAACCAGCGGAACAGATCAATCTGTACCGTCGACATTAAAATATGAAAAAAAGAAAAATAAACGAAGGTCGAGATTTACTAATTACACAAGAAAAAGTCAATTAAAAAGTGCACAAGAAAGATATAGGCAGAACAAGACAGATTCAAATCGTAAAGCTGTGTCCGCTTATGAGAAAAAAATCCAGATGTACACAGGCAAGCTGTTGCAAATTACCAAACTGCGAATCCACAAGTGCATAGAGCAATTCAGTCACGGTATGAGGAAAACATTCTACTGGAAGTCTACCATTCAATTGGAAGTACGAGTATATTACCAGAAGCCGAACATGACGCTCAGTACCTTCAAATATATTTTGTAGGTGAAGTTGATCGAGAAGCAAAGATTTGATGTTCCAAATTTCCTAACTTAAAGCCAAATTTAATCAAACAATTGCAGAATATGCTGCATCAAGTGAAACCGTATATAAAAGATCTGAAAAGTGCCATTGATAAAGCACCTCCTTCAGAGTCATACAAAGTTGTCATTCATGCTGATAAAAAACCACCAGAAGAACATAGAGGTAGGTACAATGCACCAACTACAAATGAAGTGGCTTTAGTGTTAGTGGAAAAACAATTTGATCGAAGGGACATCATCCTCGACAGCCGAAGTAATTCACTTCAGCGTATTAGTGAGATACATCGAGCATATGATGCGCTACAATATCCATTGATGTTTTGCTGGGGAGATGATGGGTATTCAATCAACATACCACAACTCGATCCCACAACTAAGATGCCGCTTAATAAAACTGTCTCTTCTGCAAGTTTCTATTCGTATAGAATAATGATTAAAGAAGGAGAAGATAACCATTTAGTCAACTATCGTGCCCTTTTTAGTCAATATTTGGTGGATGAATACGCCAAAATAGAAACAGAGAGATTAAATTATATCAAAAATAATCAAGTTACGTGCTGATAGTTACATCCATTTAAAAGATGCTATTGGACGACAAGACGCAGAAGCCAACCAACTAGAACAAATCGTTGTCCTTCTATCATATTTTACGGGGGGACCTAGGTAAATGCACGAAAGAACACAGGACGCTACGACCTATGTTAGGAATTACGGCCGGCCTGATCTTTTTATCACTTTCACATGCAATCCTCGCTGGGACGAGATAAAAGAGCAATTGCTTCAAGGACAACAATCTCATGATAGACACGATATAATTTCGAGGGTGTTTCGACTAAAGGTGAAAGAGATCATGAACTTATTGACAAAGGGCAAAATATTTGGTGAAGTGCGATGCTACATGTACTCAACGGAATGGCAAAAGAGAGGTCTTCCACATATTTACTTATATTCTTTTATGGCTTCACAAACTTATTACTCCGGATCAAATCGACAATATAATTTGTGCTGAAATGCCGGATCCCAAACGTGACCCAGAGCTTCACGAAATCGTTAAATGTAATATGATACATGTTCCATGTGGAACTTTAAATCGAAAGTCACCATATATGAAAGATAACATGTGCAGTAAACGATACCCCAGGGCTCTCATAAGGGAAACTCAAACTGGTAAAGACGGTTATCCGCAGTACAAGAGACGTTTACTAGATGACGGTGGGTTCTATGTTGATATCAAAGGCACAACCATAGATAATCGCTAGGTAGTCCCTTATAATCCAGTATTATTAAAAACATTTAACGCTCACTTAAATGTGGAATATTGTCATTCGGTGAAATCAATAAAATACGTCTGTAAATACGTAAATAAAGGTTCAGACCAGGCATCGTTTGCTTTAGAGAATGAGAAGGATGAAGTTAATACCTACACAAGTGGAAGATATATAAGTTCATCAGAGGCAGTATGGCGAATACTTGAATTGCCCATTCATAAGCGTTTCCCTCCCGTAGTCCACCTCGCTGTTCATTTGGAAAATAAGCAAAGGGTTTATTTTAATGAGCAAAATCTGAGTGAGAGTGAATAGTCCTCTAACAACCACACTCCTATCCTTTTTCGATTTGTGTAAAGTGGATAACTTTGCAAAAACATTGCTCTACCTAGAAGTACCTGCATACTACGTTTGGGATAAAAGAAAGTTCCAAAGGAGAAAGAGAGGAGCAAACGTTTAAGGCTGGCCAGGGGTCAAAAAAGAGCACGTTCTGGGCAGGGTTTATACTGTGCATCCGAACAATACAGAATGCTATCACCTTCGCATGCTTCTTCATGAGATCCGGGGCCCAATTTCGTTTGAAGCGTTAAAAACTGTAGATGGTCATGTGTATTCCACGTTCCAATCAGCGTGCAAAGCTCTCGGCTTGCTTGAAGATGATCAGCATTTGTTCGTAGCAATGGAAGAGGCAGCACTTTGCCAATCACCGCAAATGATTCGGGATCTTTTTACGATTATTTTAGTGTTCTGCCAAGTATCTGACCCTTTAAGCCTTTGGGAGAAATTCAAAGAATACCTATCTGAAGATTTTAAAAGGCAATTAGAAAAACAGGGAGATGTGGATGTAGAGCACATAACAGATGTGGTATTTAACAAATGCCTTTCGGTAATAGGAGATAACGTATTAGCGTTGGATTGTCGGCTACTAAAAGAGTATGGGTTACCTCATCCAAGCAAAGAACAACAATTTAAAAATAGAGAGTTTATTAAAGAGACAAGTTACGACTTAGCATCATTAGAAAACACAGTCAAAAATAATGAAGGATCACTGAATGACGAACAAAAAGCAGTTTACAATCAAATTAACACAAACATTGAATCAAATGAGGGTGGAATATTCTTTTTAGATGCTCCCGGTGGAACAGGCAAAACATTACTCATAAATTTGCTATTAGCAAAAGTTAGAAGTACTCGCGGAATTACTTTGGCTGTGGCTTCTTTTGGGATCGCAGCTACACTACTTGAGGGTCGACGGACTGCTCATGCTACCTTCAAGTTACCACTCAATTTAACAATAGCTGATACTCACATTTGTAATATATCGAAACAAAGTAATTTTGCTGAAGTATTAAAACATACGAAAATGATAGTGTGGGATGAAATAACCATGGCTCATAAGGGTGGCGTAGAGGCTTTAAACGGAACTCTACAAGATATAAGAGGAAATAAGAAGTTAATGGGTGGTGTAACGGTTTTGCTGGCTGGACATTTTAGACAGACTCTACCATTAGTGCCAAAAGAAACTAGAGCAGATGAAGTTAAGGCGTGTCTTAAGAGATCCACTTTATGGCCTCTAATTAAAATCCTCTAGCTCTCGAAAACACTTAGGAGAAAAAGAGTCTGCTGGTGGATTTGCGAATCTCCTATTTGAAATCGGCAACGGTGATTACCCGATAAATGACGGAATGATAACCGTCCCTGATAATTTGTGCACAGTTGTATTTACGTTACAGGAGTTAATATCCAAAATTTACCCAGATATTGCTCATATCCACGATAAGCCAATGAAATGGTTGTGTGAACGTGCCATACTAACCCCGAAAAACGACCAAGCGGCGGCAATTAACGATATACTGTTAATGTCTTTTGAGGGGGAAGAAATGGTGTACACGTCAATAGACTCTGTGTCAACACAGATGACGCAATTAACTACCCTGTCGAATTTCTCAATTCACTGAAACCATCGGGTCTTCCACATCATAAGCTTATTCTGCGCGTGGGCACTCCTGTTATGTTGTTGCGAAATTTAAAACCTCCTCAACTGTGCAACGGGACCAGACTGAAAGTAAAAGCGTTACATCGCAATGTAGTAGAAGCCACAATTATAACTGGATGTATGCAAGGGGAAATTGTATTTGTACCAAGAATTCTCTTGATCCCGAATGATCTTCCCTTTGAATTCACACGAATACAGTTTCCCTTCAAAGTCTGCTTTGCAATGACCATAAACAAATCACAAGGGCAGACTTTAAAATTTGCGGGTATAGACTTGAGAGAAAATTGTTTTTCACACGGGCAATTCTATGTGGCTTGCTCACGCGTAAGCTCGCCCAGTAGTCTGATAATTTTCGCACACAGTAATAGATTAGCAAAAAATGTGGTGTATAAAGAAGTTTTGTAGTTTACTAGCTTTTGCCCGCGACATCCAGTTATAATTGTGGCTTGTACCAGCAGACTCTTTTTCACACATGGGCGCGATATAACCGAACTCCACGCGGACGAAGTCGCGGGCAAAAGCTAGTATTGAACAAAAATTATTCTATTCTATTCTATTTCCGCTCTGAAGATTATGAGCCAGTACAATTATAGGCTATGAGGCATTCCATTCTTAGTCCTCAGAGGTAACAACACATCTGTCTGTATTTTTCATAGTTTGAAGTTAGCTGCAGGCGTCCATGTACAATAGCTACTTACCATAAGGTACCATGGTTACCATAAGGTTTTTTACGTGCTAGAGCCATGCTGCAGCTATATTACTGGTATAGTTGTAGCACGAATGGGTCGGCTCGACCGGGTAAGGACCACGCTCTCACAGAATACCAGCTTAAAATAGCAGCTTAACGCTGCTGTGTTTCGTATGGTGAATGTAGAGAACCGGAGACCCTTTTTACTGGAAACGAGGCATTCAATCTTAGTCCTCACTGGTGACAACGCATCTGCATTTTGATGCGTAATTGAGGATAGATGTAGATGACTATGGGCCACAGCAACCGCTTACCATCAGGTGGACTGTGTGCTCGTTTGTCACCCTTATACTATATAAAAAAAGTAATAAAGTGATATAAGCGGCTAATAAGCAATACTAAGTGAATAGCTACCCGCTTGTCGTTTTATTTTTGAAGTCAAAACTTCTTTATTATCGCTGTGATTTGAAACTCGATGAAATGAAAAAGCGATACTAAAAAGGGACAAACATATATATCTATAGGATTTAGCCTGCGAGGGAATGAGATAGAATACATTATATACTGTTTCCTATTATCTTGGCCTCCTTTTCTGAGGGTTTGACTTCTACTTTTTTTTTGAATGTCACTCACCTAGTACCAGCGTGCCATTCCAAGTTATCCATTAGACTCCAAACTGTATATCCTTTAAGATTCGTGCCATCTTCAATAGCTAGAAGTAGCGCGTTCAGATAGTCCCTCATGTTCTCCACTCGGCCATGATCCCACAACCCCGGCTTAGTCGACCAGCCGTGCTCCGTTATATATATGGTTGGGTAGTCATAATTTTGGTTTATATGTAAAGACAATTTGTACAGGCCGTATGGAGCGCTCTGGTTAAAAAAAAATTAAGTAAAAAAGTATTAAATATTTTAATATATGATTATAATATTTAAAAATTAACCTTTCAATAAACCGTGTAGTGGTGGTGGTGTAAGAATACCCATTACCCTGTATTGTCCCGTGGGTATCGTAAGAGGCGTTAGAGGGAAACTAAAACAACAACAACAGTTGGGCAACAGAATCTTTCTGATATATATAATCACGCCTCTTTCCCGTAGGGGTAGGCAGAGACCACTTCTTTCCACTTGCTACGATCCTTACATACTTGTTTCGCTTCGTCCACTTTCATTATTCCCTTCATGCATGCTCTTCGGTTTAGGGTACTCTTGACCTGGGCTTTTTTCAAGACGTCCCTGATTTGGTCTAGAAACGTCCGCCTAGGTCTACCCCTACCAACACTTTCATTCACACTCGCCTTATATACTTTTTTCGTCAATCGTTCTTCATCCATTCTCTCGACATGGCCAAACCATCTCAGCATACCTTTCTCAATTTTTGTCACTACATCTTTTTTCAGACCACAACGTTTCCTTACTCACTATTTCTTATCCTGGCACTCAATTTAACTCCTATCATACTTCTTAACGCTCTCATCTCAACTGCATTTATTCTGCTTTCATGTTTCTTCTGCCATAACCAGAAAGATTACATAACCATGTAATCTTTCTGATAACAACATAAAAATATAAAAACACTCCCGCCTGCCAAGCGTGCCAAATTTTCACACGTAATAGCTTTTGTCGGTGTTAAGACAATGTGTTACCGATACCGTTACAGCTTATTAAAGTCCGCTGCTGAACGTAGGCCTCTCCCATAGATTGCCGAATAGGGGGGATATTTGGCATAGTTGCCACGCTTGGCAAGCGGGTTGGCAACCGCGGTTTTTTATTGTTAGTTATTAGGGAGACGCTGCTGCCCATCTCCTGATTTGTTTCCCTCTGTCGCCTCTTACGACACTCACGGGACGATATGCGGTAGTGGATATTCTTACACCGGCTCCACACGATAAAGACGAAGAAGTTTTTAATTCTTTGTATTTTTTTTTTACTTTTGTTAAATGTTTAATTTTTTGACCTTTTTAAGAGGCCTAAGCAAATTCACAAGCTCAAGGTAAATACGCTCGAAAATAATTTGACAGCAGCCAGTCCAGTGGTATTATACAAGTCAGTTGTCCTGGCTTCGCCTGGATAGAATCTATTGTTGTGACGCTATTAAGATTTAAGATCATCAAAGATAATTTTTTTATCAATTTTTGGTTCTTTTTTAAAAAATGTTCAAGTTTTTCGTATAAAATATATCCTAGATCCTTCATGGCAATGTTCTTTATATGTTCGTAAAGTTTCATCACAATTGTTACATCCATTCCCGAACAGACAGACAGACAAATTTTTAATAATGGTTATTTACGTCATAGTAATATGCAAAATAACCCCCCGACCTTAATAGAGCCAGTTATTTCAATATTACAGACAGATATCTATTTTGTTTAAATGTATAGATGATACTCACTCTAAGCCATGAGGACTGTGACTGTTTCCATTTCTCCCCAAGCTCAACCTCAACGCCAACGTCGTTTTCGAACGACGGCGAATGGATATTTTTGCCAGACGCTTTCACCAACATGGTCGTGTAGTGATTGATACCTAGGAAATCTGCCGAACCTGTTTACAAACATATAATACAAAACATCGATAAAAATGTGTGCGTTTGTAATTCGGTTTTATTTCACTATCTACATCTCTTTCCTTCTTTCTTTCGTAACGGACTCGTAGGATTGTACTTTTGCCAGGAGCAAGTAATAAAAAAAGCATCCTTTATTAGTACACTTCTTCACAATATGTTGATACGAAGTTCTTTTAGACAGTTGATGGCGATAGATATTTCAAAGCGCCTAAGCACACACATTATTTTGAGGTTGACATTACCATTGTAGCACATCTTTGACCGTTTTCACTATCAGTTCTCTTGCGCAGACATTTATTACACAAACCCGCACCACTTTTACATGTCAAAATCCTCTTCAAACCATTATTTAAACAATAATACCGGAGCAGCAATCCGCTGGCACAGTTTAAAGACCTTACAGTTGGGAAACCAATGTAATTGTGCAGAGCAATGGTGGGGGCCTTCGGGGCGGGGGGCGGCGCGACCTTGTGCCCGCGCACTCCACTAAGTCTACCATACAATACATGCGGTTGACGCGAGCGTGTTTTATAGTACTTATTTAACTAATTTTCGAAAATTTTCGCGGTATTTTTACTAAAACTCGAAAGGAGATTGATAATTAAGCATTTACTGTACTACACTTTTGAAGGTTTGGCTATTTTTATCAGAATCATAATTTTTTTCTAATCTTGAAATAGACAATAGGTTTGCCTATTCGTTCTTGATTTGTATTCTAAATTATTTAAGTATGAAAAGAAGTCGGCGGCACCTTATTCCGATGTAAAAATCCTTATTCCGATGTATTTGATTCCTAATGCCGAGTGTACAAAATGCAAAAGAAAAAGGTAGGAAAAATATTACATGGTGCTCATTATCTACAACTAAAATTATTATAATTTAAAAAATAAGAATAATCATTCCCGTGGGTTCCCCATTTTTAATAATGCAATTAATTAATAACAAGGTGTTGTTGACCAATTTTGACTTTCTTTCACAAAACCTACAGCGAGAGAAAATTTTCCAGATGTATTATCATTGCACTATTATGTAGGTGTGTGAAAATTTGTAGGGATATATGGATTGATTGCGTAATAAGCATCCATTCTCATAATCAATATAAACATTTCATACTTATGAAATAAAATCCTATTATTACCTTATATTCAAATTCAAATTCAAAATATTTATTGTTTGTTAAGTGTTACACTTGGCGTTAATTTAAAATATGATGTATTTTACAACTTGACTACCATTTTGGGTATTACCATATTTATTATATTTAATAGGTCTGTGCCTAACATAACTATACTGAATAAAGTTGTTAGTTATAAATATTAAATAAGTAAAATGTTTACAGCTATTTACCTAAGTTTGTGAAAGTTATTATGCAGGAAATAGGAACCCACGCGTTATTGAAAATAACGGACAGTGCAGGCAAGCTGCCTAAAATTGTGAACACTCTGTATTTTGCGTGTGTATGTACATCGGAATAGCGTTTCATACCAAAAAATCTCGTTTTCTAATTCCGAGTATTAAAAAATTCAAGATTTTTGCATAATTTATATATAGATAAATACTTACTTGCAAAATCATCCTAAATATAATATAGTATCTACTTGCTGAAAATTACATCGAATTCTGTATGAACTAACATTTTACTTCTAGCTTTCTCATATAATGAATTAACAAAATACCTAAATAAATCACCTTTGACATGCTATAATTAGTGAATGATATGCAAAGATATACCTCGAAAATAGATTTTAGTATTCCTTGTCTCTTTAAATTTGGATGAAGCAACCAAATTGATCCATGTAAACTTATAAGTGAATCATTCAATGTCATTGAATGTTGTCGTTCTACGGCGTTGAAAGAATTGAACATGCTCAATATTTTCACTTTTAGCGTTCAATCTTCAACGCGGATGAATGAGAAATGAATGTGTAAACACAAGAATTGAACGATTCACTTTTACAGTCAGTCGTGCGCGCCACAGTGTCGAGGAAGGGCGCATTTTTGGACAATAATACGCCCTTCCTCGACATGTATAATGCTTCCAATGATCCAAAACAATCCCCAGTAGCAAGATGTCTGAGAATGATTTGCAATTTCACTCTTGCGGGCAAAGCATCCCTCATCATAGTATTTTCTTTCTGAATTAACGGTGTAACCATTGTAAGAAGTTCATCAAATTTTGCTTCATTCATGCGAAGATGATTGAGGTATGCATTTGGATCCTCTTCTGCCAATTCTCTCAATAGACGGTTTGACGCTCCTAAGGCTTGCCTTCTTAATACCCATGATCGCACCCACCAACGACGGCGTTTCCTTAGCTTCTTTTTTGATAATTCTTTTATTAAATGATCACATATTATTGCAACTCCTAAACGTACGACCTCATTCGACGACATCTTTCGGAGAATATGTGTTGAACAGTTCATTTTCCAGATACCGTGTAAACAGTATTCCTTTCATTTCTGCTCCATTCAACCAAAGTGATTCAATTTGATTGAACCGTGTAATTTCACCTTAAGTGAGAGGCTGTTCAGCAGTGGACCTCCCCTTAAAGTAAGCCTAGTCAAAAGGTTATACTATAATTATACATCTAATTTTGGAAATTGGAGTGTATTTTTAATAAAACTATTTTTTTTACGGATTTTATCGCGTTTAATTTACTATTTTAATTCCCGACGTTTCGGGTGCTTTACAGCAACCTATGGTCACGGGGGAAACGTCGGGAATTAAAATAGTAAATTAAACGCGGTAAAATCCGTAAAAAAAAATAGTTTTATTCAATGTGTAGTGTTCGCGTAAATATAAGAAATCATTGTGTTTTTAATAGTAAAATAAATGGCTTCTATTAAACTCAGGATTATTTGCATGCTATTAACACATTTGTCTGTCTGTCTGCCTGTCCGGGATAATCTTCGGAGTGGCTGAACTGATTGTGATGGAACTTTAGCGAGCAATGCCAGGAGGGTTTTAGGCTATATTTTATCCGAAAACTTAAAGTGATTTTTTTTAAACAATTTTTTTAAATAAATGGTCTTTGATTATCTTAATTTTAAATAACACCACATTCATAGATCTCATCCTAGGGCGGGTCGCTATTATAATATAAAGATATATATTTCAAGTTATATATATATATAATCATATTTCAAGGCATGTTGCAACACTCTTACTACATAAATAACTTACATTAAATCCCCGGAATACCTCCGTCGCCTCTACATTCTCCGTGCTATTATCAACTGGGTCTGCCCAATTTAGTGACATTGATATACCAACGGATCCTGAAAGAAAAAAAACATGTATACATGTACGAGTACTCGTATACATTCACACGCGGTAGAAGTGAAACCTTCAAATCATCATCATCATCATCATCATCATTAAAGCCCTTCACAAGTCCACTGCTGAACATAGGCCTCCCCAAGGAATGCCACAAAGCACGGTCCTGAGCCACCTGCATCCATCGACTTCCTGCATGTCTTACCAGGTCGTCACTCCATCTAGTGGGGGGACACTCTACACTTCGTCCGCCGGTACTAGGACGCCACTCAAGAACCTTTTTTCCCCATCGGTTGTCGGTTCTTCGAGCTATATGGCCGGCCCATTGCCACGTCAGCTTACTAATCCGTTGGGATTTGTCGGTCACTCTGGTTCTACTGCGGATATCCTCATTTCTAAGTTTATCACGCAGTGAGACTCGAGCATAGCCCTCTCCATAGCTCGCTGAGCAACCTTGAGCTTCCTCATCCGGCCAGCAGTGAAGGACCACGTCTCAGTTCCGTAGGTCATCACTGGCAACACGCACTGGTTGTACAGCCTCGTTTTCAAGTTTTGAGGTATACCTGACGAGAAGATGTGCCGTAATTTCCCGAAAGCTGCCCAGCCGAGTTGAATTCGTCGATTGACCTCTCGGTCGAAGTTGGACTTACCTAGTCGGACTATTTGTCCCAGGTAAACATACTCGTCAACAACTTTGAGCTTAGTGCTCCCAACAACTACCGGCATAGGTGTGACATGGACATTAAACATGATCTTTGTTTTGTCCATGCTCATCTTAAGTCCTATCCGTTGGGAGGCACTATTGAGGTCATTGAGCATAGTGCTTAGGTCCTCCAGCGATTCTGCCATAAGGACTATGTCGTCGGAAAATTGAAGGTGAGTGATGTACTCGCCATTGATGTTAATACCGTATCCTTTCCAGTCCAGAAGCTTGAAAACGTCTTCCAATGCAGCGGTGAAGAGTTTCGGAGATATAACGTCACCCTGTCTTACACCTCTCTGCAGTTGGATAGGTTTCGTACTCTGGTTCTGTACTCGGATAGCCATCGTAGCTCTACTGTACAAGCACTTCAGCACTTCGATATACCGACAGTCAACTTGGCACCGCTGAAGGGACTGCAGCACCGCCCAAATTTCGACGGAATCAAAGGCTTTCTCATAGTCCACATACGCCAGACATAGTGGCAAATTGTACTCCTCGGACTTCTGTACAATTTGCCGAAGGGTATGTATGTGGTCTATGGTGCTAAAGCCGTTTCGGAAACCGGCTTGTTCGGGAGGCTGGAAGTCGTCGAGTCTGCGTGCGAGACGATTCGTAATGACTCTCGAAAACAGCACATAGACGCGGCTCAGAAGGGAAATCGGTCTGTAGTTCTTCAAGAGAGCGTTGTCGCCTTTCTTGAAGAACAAGACCACCGCACTTCTGCAACACGCCTCCGGTGTAATGCCACCATGTAGGACGGAATTAAAGAGCTTCTGAAGGACTTCAAGTACCGGTTTTCCACCCGCTTTCAGAAGCTCCGCTGTAATTCCATCCTCGCCTGGGTCCTTGCCGTTTTTAAGGTGCTGGAGAGTCATTCTAATCTCGCTCAGACTGACGTCCGGGATATCATCGGAATAGTGTCGGATAAGACCCGCTCTTGCATCGTCATTCACACCTTCAAATCACTGACCTCTATATATACATAGAGGTCAGTGCTTCAAATTAAATAAAATATTAAATATAATATAATAATTTTCAACCACAAGTGTGGCATAAAATAAAAGTTTAATTATACAGCAAATAAATGTAACTCTTCTGTGAACAATTTTTTTTTTAGACAAGTAGAGCCTGAATTTAGTGTAATAAATCAAAAAATATTTCATTTCGAGTAAAATTGCTTTACAATAGCGCCATCTACTTCATTTTCTCGGTAAAGTCATTTTATCGAACAAAAATTGATTGTCTCTCAAAGTGGTACGTAGGGTACGCTTGGTGGCCTAACCACGATTAATTTGATATAATATTCTATCTCATTCTATCGGCGACTAAATCCTAAAGATGTGTATGTTTGTCTCTTTTTAGGTCACTTTTACGTGTCATCAAGTTTCAAATCACAATAAAAAAAGTATTAACTTCAAAAAACAGTAAGCTGAAGAAGCAACACGCTGGTTGTGTCCTCATATCGTCAAATACAGTATATGGCGACACTCCACTGTTGGGCGGATGGATCCTGGTGGCATTGCGTTATGGCAATCTTTAGGGGAAGCCTACGCCGATATTAGATATTATTGCAGTCCATCACGACTGTAATATTATCTTTCCTAACCTTTTAGCACCCTATAGTATTACTAGGTGATGGTACCTTCTTACAAGTCAAGTTCGTTTTTGAACAACTTCAAAGGAGGAGGTTCTCAATTCGACTATATGTTGTTTTTCTTAGTATGTATGTTACGCGATACGTAGATTGTGAACCGATTTTAATGGTTATTTTTTTATTAAATAGGCTACATCAACGGTGATCTCATTAAATTTTAAAGAAAAAATTCCGCCTCTAAAGGTGGAAAATAGGGAAAAACGTTCACACTGGACTCTTGTTTAAGTAATTTTTTATTTAAATAAAAATAAAATGTAAGTACTTTCGATCACAGGCTTATTCTCAAGAATAGTCCTATCCGTAATGGCCCTTCTTCCAATTGATCTCTTCGGAGAGTAGGCCATTTAATTTTCTTTAAAATGCCCATCACGCCATTCACAAGCCCACCGGATCGGAAATATTACGCCTCAGCATATGTAACTCGCGGTTCAACTCCCAACTTTATGGTTTGTAGGAAATCTTCACAACTATTGATGTCTCTAGGAATCGCATTTTCTATAGGCGTTCTAACATAAGTTGCCGCCTCATAAGACTCGTCTACAGCATTTATTGCGTACTTTCGGTGCACCTTAGCATTTTCAGCGGTAATTTTTTCATTATATGTGACAACTTGTATAACAGTGTAGAAAATACGGAAAGCAGCCAAATCACACAAATCAAATCAGAAAAATCACCTGAGGAAGTTACATTCGCCACTCATATAGTAATTCCAACTGAGTCGACTTTAATCCACCAACCCGCAAACTATTCAAGAGGTCAATGAACTCAATGTCAATTTGTTGCCGCACATCTATCGTAAGTTTGCAAAATGAGAACTGCTGTCATAGGTTAACTTCTGCCGCAAACCATGGTGGTTGAATAAAATACCAATGCCCTTATACCGGTGGGAGTTTAAATATATCACTAAAACCAATATATGCGCCCCGCCGAATAATTTGTCATTATTCTTATATATTCCTGGTTTATAATTCGCAAATTTTCATATGAAACCATAGAAATTTTATCTATGATAAGCCAGCGCATAGGGCGCTATTTACGTATTTCATTCTCTAGCTTTTGTTCCTTTATTTTTTAGTACGTCATAGTATTTCCTTTTTCAATCGGAAGTGAGAATATTGAGTGCAAAGTTTTTCCAAATATCTGACGAGCAAAGTTTTTCTAAAAACCAACCTCAACGAATTTTGCCTTGAGCAATATATCAACAGTAGGTGCATAACAGCGTTTAATATGTTCGTCGAATAATTTTAGAACGAAAGACTTGCCCATTTCCTGAACCACTTGTGATAAATAATAATAGTTGGCCTTCTTGTCCATGAAAATCATTTTCTACAGCGGCAGAAAGTTTTTGAAAAATATCTCTTCGTTGTACGTTTAGTTTTCGAATATTACCCAGGAAGATTTCACCTAGCATCACTGATCTTTTACATACATCATCACAATAATTGTAATCATCATTTATAATTTGCACAGGAGCATGAACGTCATCTGTATCTCGGACAGCATTAAGTGCAACTGCTTGGGCAAGAGCCTGTTGTATCACCTGTTTCGTATGAGCATACTCTTCTGCATTTAAGTTGCCTTGTAATGATCGGAGTTCTCTTTGCCGCCTAATAAAATACTCCTCTGTGGTTTTCTCCTCGAAAAGAAGTTCACTTTCTACACGGAACGGTGCATGACATACTGACAAGCTGTAGTAATAAGCTTCTATGTCACTGTTTAGCGTGAAGTATCGTGTGCGCAATAATGCTGACTTATTTTTTAAACACATCCTCGTGTTTTCTTGCCGGAGTGACATTTCAACCTTTAACTCTTCGTCGCCGTCGTCTTCGCTCCATGTCCAGTTAGACAACGTTTCATAGCTTATAGCAAATTCAGCGAGACTTATGTTTTCTAGTTCGTCTGGGCGTAATTCGTACCGGTCAAAAATATTATTATAAAAATTAACGTATCGTCACTGTCGAAACGTCGTTTGGCCTACAGCTGTTTATAAAAATTGTTTTTTGTGAAGACATTTTCAGCGGTAAATGACATGATCTGTATGCATATTCTGGCGAACTTACAAGGCGTTGAGATAAATGGACATTGAGACTGCAAATAACTGATTCCAGACAGGACCACCTCGCCTCTTGGCCTTCGCAACGGCTTCTAGTACAACTTCACCTGTATCATGAGACTCACATTTACTAGTGTATTTAGTAACTGCAGTTACATTGTCACATGGCTGCATA
This sequence comes from Parnassius orleans, assembly GCA_029286625.1. Taxonomy (NCBI): domain Eukaryota; kingdom Metazoa; phylum Arthropoda; class Insecta; order Lepidoptera; family Papilionidae; genus Parnassius; species Parnassius orleans. The sequence goes on from JAGSMP010000089.1 coordinate 2,543,160, forward strand.
TCAATGTTTCCTTCTCACAGACTCAGTAGAACAGAATTGTAATTGTTTACCATGGTTCCAGCTGGAGTTCTTTTCAAGCAACAAAGTTCATTTTTATATATTATATACATTTATTATATACATTCTTTGTTCAATAGTACTTCATCAGGACCTAAGCAAACAGTAGACTCATATGGTATCCTCGGAAAACCAAAACGGCAACGACTACTGTTGCGGTTCTTGTAACATTTGGGAGTTGTTTGTGCATTTGCACATCTTTTATTAATTTCTGCAACATAAGATCATTGGGCTTTAACAAACATGAAATAACCCTTTCAATTACCTCAATACCCTCTTGAGTAGCGAAATCTGAGATATTGTCACACCACACCAAAATATGATGATGTGAACTTCCACGATTTTGGAACCGGATTCTATACCAAATGTCAACAACTGGACCACCTAAGCAATTTGGATCATGCTTAAGAAATCCCATGAAAACGTTCACGCGAATTGTAAATTGTCGAGAGAGAACTACTGGATGACTTTGTAGCAACTTCAAAGGCTCGGAAAACGAAAGGTCTTATGGTTCACTTGTATCACGACCATCTGCGATTAGTAAAGCCTTGATCATATCTGGCCAATTTAGGTCATTTCTAGAGAAATTCATAAACCATGAAGGAGGTCCTAAAGTTCGGACCATTGCAATGAGCTCTGAAGAACATTTCTGCCAATAAGACGCTGAACCTCTAATGTTCCTCATAGTAAGATGCATGTTATCCATGAATCCCTGAGGTATATACACCCCCTGGTCCTGACGCATCCCGCATGATACATAAACACTGATGGTGCTGCACCTCGCCTTGAAGCTCTAGCTCCTTTTGGCCTATAAGTATTAGTTCAGATTTACAATATATCGCCACAGTTGTGGCATTTGTTTTCACTGAAAAAAAATATTACAGCATTTTTTAGGTAAGGAAACCCCTCAGACCTGCGATCTGTACCTATGTGACCATTGTAATTGGTTTCAACAACTGTGATGCCATTTTTCTTCTTGTTATATAAAATATGTGGTGCAAGGTCAGACGCAGCAAGATATTCAGTGTTAACTTCTCCAGCTGCGGGTTATACTCTAGTAGCAAAGGACTCACGATAGAACTTTTCTCCTAGTATTACTATATAATCAATGTCACTTTTGAGTCCATTGTATAGGTTCCACCATACAAAATGCGGCACAAGCCACAGCCGCTAGCCGCTATAGCTGTACTTGCTTTCCCCGAGATTGTAAATCAAACATTAAATCAACTTAATGAAATGATCCGTGTAATATAGCGACATCTGCGGTCTCACCATCATTTATAGGATTTTTAAAATATTTATGAAGTTTTTAAATTTGGTCTAATATCTCTGTACAGTACATTTTTGGATGTTAATCACGTTATATCTCCTTTCTTTATATATTTTCCTTTATATCGACTTTCCTCAACCAGCAATAGTCCTGCTTGGTTTGGTGCAAATGGCAGTAGCTCAGCTACTTCAATAACGTCTTTTGCGACCAAAATTACTTGTCCTATGCACCAATCTTGACAGAAACGCTTTTGTAGACTTTGAGTGTTTGAGAGTTTTTGTAGTTTGTAGTTTGACAATGGAATTTTGCTTTTTCTAATATTATTGTGACAGCGGGAGCATGATATAATACTATCCAAAGAAATTAATTCTTCGGGTAATAATAAACTATACATTGAAGTTTGTAAATAACGCCGCTGTTGTAGATATAACGTTTTATTACAAACAGCACATGGAAAATCTGCGAAAATGTTAATAGCCCTTTTAAAATAAATTTTACTAGTTACGTAACCCTGCGATTGCGACTTGCTTGCCGAGTAGCATCTAATCGAATCATATTAGATTCAGTAGATTCATTTGATAAACGCTGGTGTATCAAAAGGAATCGATGAGAATATTGCTCGTTTGTTCCGTTTAATAAACGCTTGCATATCGAGCCGATTAAGTGAGAACGTTGTTCTTCTGTTTCATTTGCTAAGCGATCGTGTATTAAGCCGATTCGGTGAAAACGTTGCTCTTCCGTTTCATTTGATAAACGATCTGTAATATCCCTTTTTACAATGCAGTTGAATCTTAGTAAGCATTTATTTAATCCACAGTACTTTTCCTTCATATGACGTCAGTCAGTTATTGCATTGTTCTTTTCTATGTTAATTTTAATTCCGTTTTAATGGTCAGTTACATTCAGAGCCCCGGGTAGATCGGACATAGATTCCGAGACGTATTAGAGTTCGGAAGTCGGGGACAATATAAATTTTGTGTGTGAACTTTTTATAATAAACCTTTAGGTTTATTTAGTGGTATTTTTTTAAAGTCAAACGGGATCGGCCTCCTAACAGGTCGTATATCAAGCCGATTCGGTGAGATCATTGCTCTTCCGTTTCATTAGATAAACGATCGTGTATCAAGCCGATTCGGTGAAAACGTTGCTCTTCCGTTTCATTTGATAAACGTCTGTTATATCCCTTTTTACAACGCAGTTAAATCTTAGTAAGCATTTATTTAATCCACAGCAATTTTCCTTCATATGACGTCAGTCAGTTATTGCATTGTTTTTGAAGTCAGTTTTTTTTTGGAAAACATACTTTATATATATATATATATATATATATATATATATATATATATATATATATATATATATATATATAATACTTTTATAGCAAGGCTACACGGATCACCGTGGTTGCGCATAAGCTGTGCTCTTGCATTCTTAATATTATATAATATGTGATATGAAAAACGTTGAGAGTTTCAGCGGGAATTTAACGGCAAGTGAGAACTTTGGCGTAAATTTCACCGCGGCAGATTGCTCTAAAAAGGTCTATACAGCACACATCACCTCATCGTCGCCGTCGAATTTTATACCACGTAAGTGTTTTTTCAGGTGAGTAAATAAGTGAAAATCGCTCGGACCTAAGTCCAGAGAATATGGTGGGTCAACAACATCAACTGAAATCCATCACTTCGGATGACAGCTCCTGCAACATCAGATCGATGAGCAGGGGCATTATCATGATGAAAAAGCAATTCAACACGCAATTTTCCTCAACGTTTATATATTCTAGTTCTTCGCGTTTTTTTTTTGATTAATGATACATAACAATCTCCAGTTATTGTCTCCCCTTTACTAACAGTCGATCATTGTTATACTTTCCGCATCCCAGAAGACAGACGCCATTATTTTTTCAGCGTATACAGACACCTTGAATCTCTTGGCTGGCGGGGAAGACGGTCTTTTCCACAACTTACATTGGTTTTTCGTCTCCGGGTCAAAATGATACACCCACGTTTCATCTACGGTTACGAAAAGAGTGCAAAAAGAATCTTGATTTTCGTCAATTATTGCTTTTGTACCGACTTCAAAAAGTAGGAGGTACTCAATTCGACTGTATGTTTTTTTATGTGTGTTACCTCATAACTTTTTTCTGGGTGAACCGATTTCGATGATTATTTTTTATATGAAAATTTGATTAAGGTCTGACCAATAGCTTTTGAGTTATTCTTAATAATTTATTTTGAAGTCGGTTGTACAAATTTTTTAATTTTTAATTATAGCTTTGAAATGTCAAATCTTGCTTTCTTTTGGGTGTCTGTTAATATTTGAGAACCCCGGCACGCGGCCACCTTTTTGAATTTTAAGGTATGAGTTAAAACAAACTGAATTTTCCCAAACGAAAGCTTTAGAATCTCAGTTAAATAACGGATAATCGCACGCCGATCTACCTTAACAATTTCTTCGATTTTTTAACGCTTTCTTGCGTAGCGGCCGTTGGTGGCCGCCCGGTGCGTGTGTCGTCATTTCAGGCGGTTCTGTCGCTTTTAAATACAGCGCACCATTATGCCACTGTAGAATAAGTCGGAGCATTGTCTGCTAAAGTAGACTGCAGTTCTTTATAAAGACTTTTTGTAGAAAAGTTTTTGTAGTTTTTTCAGGCAGAAATATTTAATACCCGCACGAAGTTCGAGTTTCTCCATTTTGCAAACGAATCAAGTTCCCGTCAAAGGTGAAGTTAAAAAAAATTGGGTATATAGTTTTGGAACGAAGTTCCTTATCGGGCGGTACGAATTTGGCGGATGGGTCCTAGGCGAGAAAAAGTGTAAGATTTTTCCGTCACGACCCTTTCTGACGTAGTGTAGACGGCCTTGGCGCCTATAAGGAAGCGAGATGGAATTATATCCATCTCCCTCGCACTTTTTCTTATCTTGCCATGAAAGAAATATTATTTTATTTTAAATGACGCTTCATTTTAATTGACGACAGTAATTCATTTATTTGTATTTGTTAATCAATAATATAATACGTTTATCCATAGTAATATACTATGAAAGGAACTTCGTTCCAACCGAGTGTTCCACGACACTCACGCAATTTATTTAATTTAGTTTTTCTCGCCTTGGCTTTTAATGAATTTAAAATCCGAAAAAAATAGAACGCATTTCTATAACTCATTGATATATCTACTATACCGAAAACTTAGTAATAAACCTAGTATATTATGATAGATTTTATCCTAGTATGAAAAATAATACAAATACTAGAATGAAAAGTCAATGAAAAACAACACACTAAGAGAGCTATCATAAATTCTCACGGAATAGGTTAATTTTCAAATAACGAATTTTGATGAATAAACTGACGCAATTGTGTTTTTTTTTATATATAGAATAAGGGTGACAAACGAATACACAGTCCACCTGATAATAAGCGGATACTGTGGCCCATAGACATCTACATCTATCCTCGTTTGCGAATCAAAATGCAGAGGCGTTGTCAGCCTTGAGGACTAAGATGGAATGCCTCTTTTCCAGTAAAAAGGGTCTCCGGTTCTCTACACGCACCATACGAAACACAGCATTATTAAGCTGCTATTTTACGCTGATATTCTGTGAGCGCGTAGTCCTTCCCCGGTCAAGCCAACCGTCTCATGCTACAACCATAATATAGCTGCAGCGTGGCTCTACCACGTAAAAATGTGAATCAAATGTCTTTCTATGCATGGAACCAATAATGGAAACGATTAAATACGTTTTTTAGGGTGATTAAACCTCATATTCAATCAGTTTGGCGCCTTAGGATAACATCGTCATCGACTCTGCTGGTTTGGTCTGTTATCAAAATCTCCCAAAAGCTTAAAAATTAGAAGCATCAACATATTATTACATATAAAATTTTGTTTGTTATAATGTATACTTTCTTTTTGGCTGAAAGTCTTGTAGTAAAAGCCCAGTCAACTTAGCGCTTCTAGTGGCGATCTAGTGGCACCTAAAGCATATGTTATTATAAAGCGTTAAATTTATCATCGCTCCTACGTTGTAATACATAATGAAAATTATTTTAATGACAACTTTAGCGAATATACCAACAGGTCGACTGTGATGACAAACTGTTATTCTCACTTCTATTAAAAACACTGCATACATTACTTGAAACACGACAAGAGTAATACCTTTATATTTATTTTTATATTCCTTCTCATAAAGTCTGTAAGCCTTGGCATGTGCTAGCAGAACATTTTTGGTGCATTCATACTCTGTAATGCCTTTATTTAACACAGGCGCCATCGCAGTTTCCCCATAAGTGGATGTACAAATTGAAGTCGGCTGGTTCATTGTTATCCAATGTTTGACTTTGCTCGCGTATTTGTCAAACACGACCCTCGCGTAGTCCTTAAACCAGTCAATGGAAAGTGGGTTCGCCCAGCCCCCCAAGTCCTGCAGCTTCTGAGGTAAATCGAAGTGGTAGAGTGTCACCATGGGCGTTATGTTGTATTTCAAAAGTTCGTTAATCAAGTTGTCGTAGTATTGGAAACCCAGCTCGTTTTGTTCGTTGGAGAACCCTGGAATGGAATGGATAAAGTAACATAAAATAAAAAAGGTAAATAATAAGAACATCTCACAGAACACCAGCGTAAAATAGCAGCTTAATTCTGCTGTGATTCGTATGGTGAGTGTAGAGAACCGGAGACCCATTTTATTCGAAATGAGGCAATCCATCTTAGTCCTCAGGGGTAACAAGGCATCTACATTTTGATTAATAACTGAGAATAGATGCAGATATCTATGGACCACAGTATCCACTTACCATCAGATGGACTGTGTGCTCATTTCTCACCCTTATTCTATAAAAAAAACATACGTCCGAATAATGAAATTAGAGGTACATATAATATACAAGATATCAATAGCGGGTTTACATTTAAACCCTCGAAACCTAGACCTATGCTGAATTTGAAAAGGTAAATATATTCTATAACTAGTTGGCATTTCTATCTATTACGTGGGCCACTCATAAAGTTTATCGAAATAAAAAAAAACATGTTATGTGTTTCACGCGGTAGAAGTGAAAACCTTCGGAAAACTTAACGTCGAGGCAATGAGACGAATACAGAATATCAGGAGTAGGATATTTCAGCCAATTTTTTTTGTTAATTTTTATATTGTTTATTTTAACAGTAAAAATTTATATTAACCATAATGATTTCTTATATTTAAAACTGCATCATTCGTATTTTTAATTGTAAAATTGTATTTTTAAAATATATTCTATATTATGGCCAGTGTCATGTACAAAATTTTTTCTCAAAACTTACTGTGTGGCCTGTCTTATAAGAACACAATATAAAGCTAAGCTTAAATTTTAATTATTCAGGGGTCCTTCTTGAGTAGAATAATTATGTTAATTAGTTATGTTAATATTTGGCTTGGACTAGGCTTCCATTTAATTTATATTATTGGGACTTACATCATCAGTTATAAATAATTAATAAGGCAATTTATTCTATAATAAAAACAGAGTAGATGAGAAAAACACACATAGTATGTTTTTCTACACATACCACACACTGAACACTACACACACCCACGCACGCGTTCATCGTCATCATCATCATTATAGGGTATTATGCACCATGTAAAAAATAAATAAACAAATACGTATTTCTGATAGGTTTTGTAAAAGGCAAACGAGAAATGTTGACTACTATTTATAAACCTGCATTATAAATTTTATAATTCAATTTTAAGAATATTTTTTTTAATCTGTGCCTCAAATGTCCAAAACGCTATCCGCCATATTAAATTCCGTCATGACATCACTTCGATAGTTAACAAGCTAATGTGCCATGTGTTATTTAGAAATTTTCACGTTATCATTACGATTGCTGACTTTTATTCCGTATTTAATTAAAATTATATCATGGAAATATTATATGATAAGGAACAATGTATAGATTAAAAGTTAGTTTTGTGGCACTATGTGGTTTAAAAAAAATATATAAAAATTATAGTGATTCGTTATCACTCTAGGATTCATTTAAAATACTATTTGAAAATGGGTGTAATACCCTATTACAGCTCAAGTTCACTGGTGAATATAGACCTCCCCAAGGAATGTCATAAAGCATGGTCCTAAGCCACCGGTAAAAAAAAATTAAAATTTTGCAGAACAGTCTTTTTATAGTAACTGTTAGAGTAAACAAAAAGTTTAATGTGTGTTTCACATTAAACTTTTTGTTTACTCTATTGATATCGGAATTAATTTCATAATATTATATAATTACAACCATAGATAACTTACCGGAAGGTAGAACTCTGGGCCATGATATAGAAAACCTATAATAATCCACTCCAAGTTCTCGCAGCATTTCCACATCTCTTTTATAGTAATGGTAGGAATCACAAGCCTCATCACCATTTCTACCATCCGTAATCACCTTTGGATTATCATGGAAGTATCTATCCCAGATGCTTTCACCTTTCCCTGTAAACATAATATGTAGATATAGCTAGAAAATCTTACTTTGAAATGAGTTGTGTATTTAATATTACGTTACTTAATTGATATTACACGCATATTTATGACGCACAATGTTTTATTTTTATTTTTGTTAACAGTAGAACTTGCTTAAATTTAATGAAGTTGTAAATGAAATGAAATGCATATATTTCCACCCATTCAGTTTCTATTATAACTTCTTCTCTGTGTAGGTTGCATGTCTTTGGAAGTCCTTACACAAAGATAACAGAAATCCACCTAACAAACTCTCTCAGAAATGAGAGGTCTGTGCCCAGGAGTGGGATGTATTACTTCACTTTACTTTACTGAATATTCTTTCATAAAGTTGGATACAGTATCCAGAAAGTTTGTCAAAGTTATACATATTTATTTTCTAGCTATGTATAATGTGTGTGTTTGTGTGTGTGCCGTCGCCGTTCTAATCTTAATTAAGTTTTTTTTAATTACTTCTAGGTTGATCAATAAGTTTTTGGTATAAGACACTTATTAATGAGTTATAGAAATAAGTTCTATTTTTTAGAATCTTTTATTCATTTGTAGCCAGTCAGAAAAAAAATTAAATTAAAAACTATACCCATTTTTTTTTTTCAAAATTTACATTTGTTGGCAAATTGGCAGAGTTGACATTTCAAAGCAAAATTTAGCTATAATTGAAGATCTAGATTATTTTTGCTCTCGTTTCGTAACCGCAGATGAAACGTGGGTACACCATTATGACCCAGAGACGAAAAACTAATACAAGGTGTGGAAAAGACCATTTTCCCCGCCAGCCAAGAGATTGAAGATGTCTGCGTCCACTGAAAAAATAATGGCCTCTGTCTTCTGGGATGCGGAAGGTATAACAATGATCGACTATTTAACTAAAGGAGAGACAATAACTGGAGACTATTATGCATCATTTATCAAAAAAATACGCGAAGAACTTAAGAATAAACGTCGAGAAAAATAGCGTACTGGAGTACTTTTTCATCATGATAAAGCCCCTGCCCATCGATCTAACGTTGAAGGCGCTGCCATCCGAACTGCTGGGTTTCAGTTGATGCAGCACCCACCATATTCTCCGGACCTAGCTCCGAGTGATTTTCACCTTTTTACTCACCTGAAAAAGCACTTGCGTATAAAATTAGACGGCGACGATGAGGTGATGTGAGCTGTAGAGGCCTTTTTCGATTCTCAGGGACAAGCCTTTTCCAAGGGAAATAATCATCTTGCAAAATACTTATCAAGGTGTATTAGCTTAAAAGGCGATTATGTTGAAAAATAAATACAATTAACATATACTTATCCTAGAGTTTAATTGCGTTTCCAAAAACGTATTGATCAACCTAGTACATCTGTGTCAACTTCTCACCAATTCATGGGTTGAGAATGTGGTAAAGAACGCTTATAGGAATGCCTATGAAATAAAGATTTAAATAAATAAATAATTTTAATTACAAATGTCAATACCATTAAGATTCCAGGCTCCCTCCACTTGATATGCAGATGTTGCTACGCCAAACTTGAAATCATTACTAAACTTTCTTTGCTTGTTATCACTCCATGCTTCAACTCCTATTATACTGGAAGAGATGATGATTTAAATGAGACAAATGAACATTTGAGAATAAGCTCTGAGGTGATGGGTCAAAGAAGCAATAAAGTGAGCAAGTTGTTAAAATATAAGAAAAGTCAAATAAAATTTCTATATTTAAGTAAGTACTCGGAATGACTGTAAAAGTAAAGTTACAGCCTATATACGTCCCACTGCTGGGCACAGGCCTCCTCTCATTTCTGAGAGGGTTTTAGGCACGGAAATGTCCGCCGCGCTGCCCTAATGCGTGTTGGCGAACTTCACATATCTTCGAAATCTTTTTTTTTTTGATTTCTTAGACATGCATGTTTCCTCACGATGTTTTCCTTCGCCGCCGAGCACGTGGTAAATCAGCACTTAAAATTGCAATTAACAATTTCATTGGTGCCGGCGGGGATCGAACCCGGGTTGCTCGCGTACTGTGAAACTTACAGCGAGTGCTAACCATCTGAGCTACCACGCTCTCTGACTATATCAAAAAACATTTATTAAAATCAAATTTAACATAAGCCTTATATCCGTATATACTATTTATGTAAGGATCAATAAGTTTAAGTAGCAGCTTAAGAGAATCCACTATCCCATATCACTTCTTGGGTGTTGTAGAAGGCGAGAGTGGAAAATGAAACAGGAAACGGGCAGCATCTTCCTGATTACAACTCATAATATTAAAAAACCGTGGTTGCCTACCACTCTGCCAAGCGGAGATCAATGAAAATATGGAGGATATTTGATATGACCGAGGGGAGGCCTATTTTCAGCTGCGGACTTTTTATAAGCTGTAATTAATGAATAAATGAATGACAGCTGAAGTGGCAACAGGCAGGCCATATAGCTTGAAGCATTGACAACCGACAGGGAACAAAGGTTTTTAAAGGCGTTCTACTGGTAAGTGTAGTGTAAGGCACTAGATATAGTGATGACCTGATAAATACATGCATGAAGTCAATTGTTGCTGACAGCTTAGGACCGTGTATTGTGTCCTTTCTTGGGGCATGCCTACGCTCAGCAGTGGACTTGAGTGAGGCTATTATGATGATTATGATGATGATATTTATTTATTAATAGATGGTTGGACAGATGCTGAAGGTCATGATTAGTCTTTCCTTTGTTTTCAATTTCTTATGTTCTAACGTTTAAAAGCCTGATGTAAGTGGAAATATTGATGGTAATCAAAACATACATTTTCTTTAACAGTTATTGATGATTATAGGAAGCAAGATAGGGTTGACGCAGTGTAGCATTACGATTTATTTAAATGTTTTTATTTCCTTCACTTACCAAATGTAAATAAGACACCACAGTAACTTCATAATAAAATGTAAGAATAAAATGTGTCAATTAAATCACTCACGCTTCATTCAACCTCAACTAACCGAATAATATTCGTAAAATATAATCAGTAATTATAATCACTAAACGATAACAGTAATTATCTCTTTATATCTAGATAAGCAAATACGTTACTGTACGTAGTAGATATAATACTACGTATTGTACTGGATGCGTGTAGTCGAAGTCCGGGCTATAATATCTAAATGGCGCGCCTTGGAGAGGCCCAATTTTATAATTTGTGAAAAGGCCTACGTCCAGCAGTCAAAGCACGGAAACCGGTTCAAATTTTAAACCAGTTTCGGTCTAATTTATTTTATTTAATATTGATATTAAATATTATTTAGTCGTATTTATCGTTGACTACTGAAATTAAGTACACTTTGTATTCTTGATTTAGCGCCAATAGTTATTTATCTAGAAGGAAACACTTTAATACCGTGGTAGCTCAGGGCAACCTTATTTCGCTTCCCACCGGCGCCAATGATATTGAATGAATTGCCAACTCTACGGAATTTGACATGTTAATTAAAAAAAATTTTTACTTCACAGTCCTTTCAGAGTAATTAGATTTTTAAAAACTTATCAAAAAAAACATTTTTTTTTCATGAGTGTGAACTTAGCCGACGACCGACAATCGAAAGTTTTAACAATAATTTCTCAAAAGTCGTTAGTAGGTAGTATAGTTTTCACTGTTACATAATTTATCCAAGTCTGAAACACCGTAATTTATCAAATAAACTAACAGAAACCAGAAAAAAATTATCAATGTTAATTTTAGTGAAGATGGTCCGTTATTTTTAATTCGTCCAATTATTGCTTCAAAATTTTCCAGCATCAAGTTTGTAACGTATTTTCCACAAATATTTATGTGCGTAAGTAAAAGTGTTAATTATTTTATTTGTTTTTTACTAAAAATAATTTAATCAAAAGAAAACAATTAATTTTTAATCAATTTTATGGCACTTTTTTCTTATATGTGCAGCTTGATTCGATGTTATACTAAAATTGAACTTACAACAAGAATTTTACATGACAGATAGAATTTCTCCAAAAATTTATCTATTCTATAACAAAAACAAAAATTTTCGATCCTCTTAAGGAGTCTGTAGATCTACGGATATTTTGAAATAGCGTCTACGGAATTCTACGGAATTTTTTTATACCAATCTACGGATTTGAAAAAATTCGAGTTAGTAACACTGACCTGCTCAAAATTCAAAAACTTTCACAAAGTTTGTGTAAAAAGGATTATTATAATATTAAGGAATTTATGGATGATAATAATCCCTGGGAATGAGGTGATCGCTACCAAGCTATTTCTAATGTGTTTTGTGTTGTTAATTGTGTAACATACATTATTGTAAGCTGTTTTTTTTTATTAAGTCCCGCTGGGTTTCTTGCTGTTTCTTCCCAGGATAGATTTTTTTTCTGAATCAGTAACTCTTTTGTTTAATTACAGTGATACAGTTAATTAAACAAAAGAGTGACTTTCAATTAGTATTATTTATAATCTATATTGAATAAAAAAGTTTCTGTTTCTATTCTTAATTGCAATTTTAAGTGCAGATTTACCATGTGCTCGGTGGTGAAGGACACATCGTGAAAAAACTTTCATTTCTATGAAATAAAATGTTTCGAGGACATGTGAATTCCACCAACATGCATTGGAGCAGCGCGGCGGCCTAATTGTTCTGTACTCTTCCAGAAAAAAGATTAATCCTCTGCTGCAGAGGGACGTATACATAACGGCTGCAATTTCACTTTATTTTTAAAGCATTTTAAAAACGGCAACCCCTCGGAGGGGCGAGAAAAAAGCGGAACACTTTAATATTGTGGTATTTAATATATTTGTACTAACCCTTTCCACCATAAAATATGTACCCAATATTCGAGGTTGCCGTTTCTAAAGCTGAACCAAAATTAAATAACTAATAATTATTAACTGTTTTATTTCATAAGTTCATGCTTTTTTACGTAAGTTTTTATGTTCGTATATTTAAATTCTTTTTCCTGCGTGAAAATGTGCGCATATAAAGACAGACAATGAGAAAAAGAAACACAGACTTACAAGTCGCGGCACACGTAAGTTTAGCGCTGAACGAAACGTGGAGGGGACGCGCACGAATTGAATTGCACGAATGCGACTGAAGAGTCAACCAGCGCGTGCGAACGATACGCACGAGCCAATCAGCGCGACTCATGCGCAATAAGCCAATCAGCGCGACTTATGGGCAATAACGGTCACCGCTAGACTTTCGTGCCGCTGCTTATACTAGTGGAAAAATAAAATGCGCATTTGCGCCGCCACCCACGCAAGTCTGTTCACGATTTTGAAAAACGATTTGTTCTCCTCATTGGACAAACATTCAATTAAGAAACAAAGACCTTGTTACAGAGTTTTTGACAATTCGTAAATTTTATTCCACATAGATCTCCTGACTCTGCACTTAACCCGTTCCTCTAAACTCCTTTAAATTGTCGAGTCGGTTGGCCTCCACATTTTACCTTTACAAGCCACTCACCACAATATTGATGTGGAGGATACCTGGCTTGACTTAATCCTTACCTCTGCTCCTTCTCTTGTCTTCTCCCACGGTCAACACTTTGCACCTGCTTTCTCCTATCATGACCTCATTTTCCTTTCTTACGTCCTAAAACCTCCTAAACCTCCAGCTAAAACTCTTCACATGCGTTGTTTTGGTCGCTTGGATGTTGAGAATCTCTGTATGGATGCATCCAAAATAAACTGGAACAGCGTGGTTGATGCACCCACGGTGGACGAAAAGGTTGGGGCTTGGAATGAATCTATCCTTAGATTATATGATGAACATGCTCCCATTAAAAAAGTGAAACTCAAGCGTCCACCTACGCCATGGATGACGCTTGGGGTTCGAATTGCGATGAGACGTAGAGATCGGGCTTTCAGCAAATTTAGAAAAGTATTTAATAGAATCAGGCGTTACTTTGCGGAAATCCATTTTATTAAAGTTGGAAAAATTTACTTTGCCAATATCCGCTCAATAAAATAAAATAATGTGTCTTACCTAGTTTGCTCTTCAAACTAGGTAAGACACATCATTTTATTTTATTGAGCGGATATTTAATTAGAAAAGATCGATGTGATCAAAACTTGACTCTTTATAAAGTTGCAAGGAATCGGTGCAATCAGATGATACGCAACGCAAAACGCCGATTTATTCTTAGTAACATCTCATCTTCTTCCCTTGCTAATATCTGGAAGTTCCTTGGAACCATAGGTATCGCTAAACGACACCGTTGTGAGTTTCAGAAGACGATTGGTCTGGATGATATTAATTTTAATTTTGTCTCCAACAGTTCTCTTGATCACCAGACCAAGCGTCTTACTGTTGAACACTTAATGGGTTTACCTCGTGCCGACATTGATCTCTTTCAATTTTCTCCAGTAGCTGTGGATGAGATCAAGAAGACAATCCTTTCCATTAAATATAATGCTGTAGGTTGCGCCAACATCAACCGACGGATGATTATCTATATAATTGACCATATCCTCCCAGTTATATCGCATATCATTAACTTCTCCCTGAATTCTGGTGATTTTCCTTCACTGTGGCATAAGGCTTACGTTATTCCCTTACAAAAGATCCCAAATCCCACTTTACCCAATCATTTCCGACCTATATCCATCCTTCCCTTCTTATCCAAGGTCCTTGAGGCCTGTGTCCACAAGCAACTTTCGCAGTTTATCTCCTGTAATAACTTATTAAGTCTCTTGCAGCTTTAGGCCCGGTCATTGTACCGTTTCGGCACTTGAAAGTAACTGGTGTTATTAGGGCAGGCATAGAGGACACTAAAGTCACTGGTTGGTTTTAGTTGACTTCTCGAACGCCTTTAATACCATCAGTTATGACATAAAAGGTAATCATCACAGGGATCTTAGTGTATTTTATTTAACACAAAATTTATTCCATCAGGGTAAAGGTCAAAGAGACATTTCTTTAAACTTAAGTATATAATATATTTTAAAACCCTCGAGATAAAACACAAATAAGATATTTAGCACGACAAGTGTCACCAGATAACCTAAAATCCATAGAAGATGCCTACAGGGTTTGCAACTCGAGGCACATGGCTATTTAATTGTAGATTTAAAACAGAATACCATTGATTTTTGGCGTATCAAGACATTTAAATTATCATATTAAATGGGAAGATATTTCCCATTTAATGGTTTCTGTACAGTCTACGTCCCCACAAAAGAGTTTAAATATACCAAGAATCAAACAATTCAAATCATTTCTAAATGAAGCATCGTCGACTCACTACGTATAAACATTTGCTAAACGCTTTGCATACGCTTAAACCAAAATATCAAAGAGCATTACTTAAAACGTGTGATGAAGAAGAAATAAATTGTATTTGTGAATGTATTCAGAACGTTTTACAAGGAAAGGTACCTCTTAAAGATCAAGATAAACAAAAATTGAATAAACACAAAAATATACTCCGTATACTGGTGCGTAACTGTAAACATAAACTAAGAAAAAATATAATTATACAAAAAGGAGGGGCTTTCTTACCAATAATATTATGTGCAATATTGAGTGGATTATTAAGTGGACTGGCTAGTTGACATGGAAAATGCAAAGAAAATGATACTTATCGAACCTGGATTGATTAAAAAATTAAAACAAGAAAATAAGATTAATAGTAATGTGTCTCGATTAGATATTGAAATGCAAAATATTATAAATAGTAAGACGGAAGACCGAAAGAAGTGGATGTTATATTTACAAACACTACAAAGATACCTTCATTTTACCGAAGAGGATTGTCAACCACTCAGATTACCAATTTATTCTGATACATCTAATGAAGATTCAATTGATTCGAAAATTGGTTTTTAAAAATAAAGATAGAGATCTAAAAACTTCAGTTGATGCTGAATCTTTGTTCGAGGAGAATCGACCCATTAAAAGTAAAGAAAATTATGCAAATCCACTTTACACACCAGCTCAAATACTCAGTTTAATACCAAAAACTTATAATAAAAAGGTTCAGCTCTCGAGATGTGAGTTTTCACCATCAAACATATTAAGATTTGGAATTCCTTGATGATAGTTAACATTTGGTAAATTATATAAAGGTTGCATTTCATCAAAGCACCATTTGATCTGATTAAAATCACAATTACATATTTCAGTAACTGATTTTATGAAATTTGTTACAAAATTTGACTTCCCACATCCACTTAGTCCTGCCACAATAGCAGTAAACGGATGGATAAAGTGAAACATTACACACGTCTAAAGTTCTAAGGGATGAAATAAAAAATGAAAGTGTTGGTGTAAACAATTAATACATATTGCTAAAATTATATAAAACAGAATGATCTGTATACTATTTCTAACACAATTAGTACATCAGAATTTTACAATAACCTCAACCTCAAATGAATACACACACACAAATAGAAACAACAATTATCTTAAATTATTTACAATCAAACAATAATTAAATATGTAATAAACTCTACGTCACATTATAGTATTATCATAATTTTACAATCAATACAAATTTTATTTACACATAGATATAAAAGTAAAAACTATCAACAGCTATATTAGTAGTATAGTTGTAGCACGAATGGGTCGGCTCGACCGGGGAAGGACCACGCTCTCACAGAATACCAGCGTAAAATAGCAGCTTAATGCTGCTGTGTTTCGTATGGTGAGTGTAGAGAACCAGAGACTCTTTTTACTGGAAAAGAGGCATTCCATCTTAGTCCTCACGGGTAACAACGCATCTGCATTTTGATTCTTTATTGAGGATAGACGTAGATGTCTATGGGTCACAGCAACCACTTACCATCAGGTGGACTGTGTGCTCGTTTGTTACCCTATCCTATAAAAAAAAGTTATGACATTCTAATTTCCTTTCCTGTATGGTCTCACCCGAAGCACTGGATTGGTTTTCATCATATCTTCGAGGGTGCCAGCAGTCGGTTCGCATCGATGAGCTATCATCTAGCTGGCTTGTAATACATGCTGGTGTTTCTCAAGGCGGCATATTGTCTCCTTTGTTGTTTTCTATATTTATTAATCTCATTACCCAAAACTTTCAGTCTGCGTATCATCTGTATGCCGATGACTTGCAATTGTACACACAAGCGAGTATTGACAATATTTCTACAGCAGTGGACATAATTAACAGGGAACTTGAGTACATTAAGAACTGGTCTGACAGGTTTGGCCTAATGGTCAACCCTTCGAAGTGTCAGGCCATAATAATTGGTAGCCGTCAGATGATACAGAGATTGAAAACAGTAGCTCTACCTCCTATCTTTTATAATAGTATTGAGATTCAATTGTGTTCTACTGTGAAGGATCTAGGTTTATTAATTGATTCCACTTTGAATTGGAAAGCCCAAGCAACGACCGTTAGCCAGAAAGTCACCGGTACCCTGCGTTCTCATTATCGCCTAAAAAATTTTCTACCATCTGCAATTAGTACAACGCTTGTGAAATGTTTAATTTTTCCCCTAATCGACTATGGCGATGTGTGTTATTTCGACCTGAATGCAGACCTTCTCAACAAATATGACCGTCTTCTGAATAACTGCATTCGATTCATTTTCAATCTTCGAAAGTATGACCATGTATCCACGTATGGATCTCAATTAAAATGGTTACCTATTCGTCAACGCCGTAGTTTGCGTGCACTCACCATCCTTTATTATATCCTGATGTCTCCAACTTCTCCTTCCTACTTATCTCCTTACCTTCAGTTGCTTAGCGCTAGTCATGGGAGAAACCTCCGCTCTACGAACAACCTTCTTCTCCTATGTCCCTCCTATAGCTCTGGACTTGTTCATTCTTCTTTCCACATTCAATCTATTCTCCTTTGGAACGCACTCCCTCTCGAAATCAGGACGGAGAGCAATCGTCACGCGTTCAAGATGAAGGTTCGGGAACACTTAATTAATAAATTGCCAGAATCATCATAGTAACAGTTTATTAATTTATATATATATATATATATATATATATATATATATATATATATATATATATATATATATATATATATATATATATATATACATATAAATATTCTTATTATGTATATTATATATATTATTTGATTATGTGTATATTTGTATATCTTTATGAGTTTATATACATCTGACATGATAATATGTACTTATGTATTATACATTTCTATTATCTTAGTTATTTCATATTTCATTTTATTATTTTTATTATAATTTATTTTATGTATATTTTTGTGATGAACCTTTTGTATCTTATGTATTTTATTTCCATGTATTACATATTTTTTGTTATTTAGTATTCGCATATTAACTTTTTATTACACCTACTTCATTCTATCTCTGCATTATTCCAAGGTAGACTGGTAGAGAATGCTTTAGGCATTAAGTCCGCCTATATACTGTGTTAATGAAGTTTTAAATAAATAATAAATAAATAATTATTATAACTATTGTGATTACGTTATATAACTATTGTACGTACGTTTAGCCAAACGCCTAACTAAATCTAAAATATGTCTTAGACTAGCTTTTGCCTGCGACTTCGTCCGCGTGGAGTTCGGTTATATCGCGCCCATGTGTGAAAAAGAGTCTGCTGGTACAAGCTACAATTATAAGTGGATGTCGCGGGCAAAAGCTAGTAAGCTATAAAACTTCTTTATACACCACATTTTTTGCTAATCTATTACTGTGTGCGAAAATTATCAGAATACTGGGCAAGCTTACGCCTGAGCAAGCCACATAGAATTGCCCATGTGAAAAACAATTTTCTCTCAATTCTATACCCACACATTTTAATGTCTGCCCTTGTGATTTGTTTCTGGTCATTGCAAAGCAGACTTTGAGGGGAAACTGTATTCGTTTGAATTCAAAGGGAAGATCATTCGGGATCAAGAGAATTCTTGGTACAAATACAGTTTACCCTTGCGCACATCCAGTTATAATTGTGGCTTCCACTACATTGCGATGTAACGCTTTTACTTTTAGTCTGGTTCCGTTGCACAGTTGAGGAGGTTTTAAATTTCGCAACAACATAACAGGAGTGCTCACGCGCAGAATAAGCTTATGATGTGAAAGACCCGATGGTTTCAGTGAATTAAGAAATTCGACAGGGTAGTTAATTGCGTCATCTGTGTTGACCACAGAGTCTATTGACGTGTACACCATTTCTTCCTCCTCAAAAGACATTAACAGTATATCGTTAATTACCGCTGCTTGGTCATTTTTTCACACAACCATTCCATTGGCTTATCGTGGATATGAGCAATATCTGGGTAAATTTTGGATATTAACTCCTGTAACGTAAATACAACTGTGCACAAATTATCAGGGATGGTTATCATTTCGTCATTTATCGGGTAATCACCGTTGCCTTTTTCTCCCAAGTGTACCCGCATATTTTTTGAGAGCTTGAGGATTTTAATTAGAGACCATAAAGTGTCCACCCTCAAGCAGTGTAGCTGCGATCCCAGAAGATGCCACAGCCAAAGCAATTCCGCGAGTACTTCTAACTTTTACTAATAGCAAATTTATAAGGAATGTTTTGCCTGTTCCACCGGGAGCATCTAAAAAGAATATTCCACCCTCATTTGATTAAATTTTTGTGTTCATTTGATTGTAAACTGCTTTTTGTTCGTCATTCAGTGATCCTTCATTATTTTTAACTGTGTTTTCTAATGATGCTAAGTCGTAACTTGTCTCTTTAAGAAACTCTCTATTTTCTAATTGGTGTTCTTTGCTTGGCTGAGGTAACCCATACTCTTTTAGTAGCCACCCAGGCAACGCTAATACGGCATCTTCTATTACCGAAAGGCATTTGTTAAATACCACATCTGTTATGTGCTCTACATCCACATCTCCCTGTCTTTCTAATTGCCTTTTAAAATCTTCAGATGGGTATTCTTTGAATTTCTCT
This sequence comes from Parnassius orleans, assembly GCA_029286625.1. Taxonomy (NCBI): domain Eukaryota; kingdom Metazoa; phylum Arthropoda; class Insecta; order Lepidoptera; family Papilionidae; genus Parnassius; species Parnassius orleans. Next base: position 2,562,856 of record JAGSMP010000089.1, read on the forward strand.
CAAAAGCTTAAAGTGTCAGATACTTGGCAGAACACTAAAATAATCGTAAAAAGATCCCGAATCATTTGCGGTGATTGGCAAAGTGCTGCCTCTTCCATTGCTGCGAACAAATGCTGATCATATTCAAGTAAGCCGAGAGCTTTGCACGCTGATTGGAACGTGGAATATACATGACCATCTACAGTTTTTAACGCTTCAAACGAATGATCCCCGGATCTCATGAAGAAGCATGCGAAGGTGAAAATGGGACCGGCACAATGCCACCACTGCCAGGCTTTTGGACATGCCTCTGCCAATTGCTTCAGGTCTCCGAAGTGTGTTCGCTGTGCCGGGGAGCATATCGCTAGCCTTTGCCCCAGGGGTAGAGTCGAGAAACCCAAGTGCGTTAACTGCGCCCAAAACCATACAGCGAATGACCGCCGCTGCCCAGTCCTAAGGAGGGTGGCAAGGAGGCAGGGGATTACTCTGCCGGGATTATTCCCGGAGGGCCCGAAGAAAATCCCCCAGAGTCGCCCGAGAGCGGTCACCATTCAGGAAGACGGGTGGGCAACCGTAAGAGGAAAGGGTAGGCAACCAGCCCCCCCCCCCACCCACTATAACACCTATGGAAACGTATTGTTCGGATGCACAGTATAAACCCTGCCCAGAACGTGCTCTTTTTTGACCCCTGGCCAGCCTTCAACGTTTGCTCCTCTCTTTCTCCTTTGGAACTTTCTTTTATCCCAAACTTAGTATGCAGGTACTTCTAGGTAGAGCAATGTTTTTGCAAAGTTATCCACTTTAATCAAATCAAAAAAAGAATAGGAGTGTGGTTGTTGGAGGACTATTCACTCTTTCACTCAGTTTTTCTCAATAAAATAAACCCTTTGCCCATTTTCCAAATGAACTGCGAGGTGGAATACGGGAGGAAAACGATAATGAAAAGGAAATTCAAGGATTCGCCATACTGCCTCTGATGAACTTATATCTATCTATATATATATATATATATATATATATATATATATATATATAAATAAATATCTTCCACTTGTGTAGGTTTTAACTTCATCCTTCTCATTCTCTAAAGCAAACGATGCCTGGTCTGAACCTTTATTTACAAATTTAAAGACGTATTTTATTGATTTCAACGAATGACAATATTCCATATTTAAGTAAGCGTTAAATGTTTTTAATAATACTGGATTATAAGGGACTACCCAGCGATTATCTATGGTTGTGCCTTTGATATCAACAGAGAACCCACCGTCATTTAGTAAACGTCTCTTGTACTGCGGATAACCATCTTCACCACTTTGAGTTTCCCTTATGAGAGCCCTGGGGTATCGTTTACTGCACATGTTATCTTTCATACATGGTGACTTTCGATTTAAAGTTCCACATGGACCATGTATCATATTATATGTAACGATTTCGTGAAGCTCTGGGTCATATTTGGGATCCGGTATTTCAGCACAAATTATATTGTCGATTTGATCCGGAGTAATACGTTTGTGAAGTCATAAAAGAATATGAATATGTGGAAGACCTCTCCTTTGCCATTCCGTTGAGTACATAGAGCATCGCACTTCACCATATATTTTGCCCTTTGTCAATAAGTTCATGATCTTTTTCACCTTTAGTCGAATCACCCTCGAAATTATATCGTGTCTATCATGAGATTGTTGTCCTTGAAGCAATTGCTCATTTATCTCAGGGCGGCCTATGTAATTCCTAACATAGGTCATAGCGTCCTGTGTTCTTTCGTGCATATACCCCCGTAAAAGATGATGGAAGGACAACCATTTGTCCTAGTTGGTTGGCTCTATGTTCTTCTGGTGGTTTTTTATCAGCATGTATGACAACTTTGTATGACTCTGAAGGAGTGGCATTATCAATGGCACTATTCAGATCTTTTATATACGGGTTCTCTTGATGCAGCATATTCTGCAATTGTTTGATTAAATTTGGCTTTAAGTTAGGAAATTTAGAACATCGAATCTTTGCTTCTCGATCATCTTCACCTACAAAATATATTTGAAGGTACTAAGCGTCATGTTCGGCTTCTGGTAATATACTTCCAATTAAATGGTAGACCTGGCCTTGTACTTTAAAAGTCGGCAAAAAACCATCTGCTGTTACCTGGTTTACCACCAAAGGAAGTCATCTGGAAACAGGCATTATATTTACAAATATTACCCATAAAATGATCATGATCTGGGTGTAGATCATTAATCAAACTAAACAGTGGTTTAGACAGTTGTTTCAATCAATCGATCAAGTTGCACTTTTTCAGCGCTGCAACACATTCCAGGTGTCTCATCCTTCCATTTCAGCGCATTGCACCACTGACACTTGTATGTCATAGAACCAAAGGCTACACTGCTGTCAGTTCTATAAGCAATATCAGGGTCATAGGTACTCCATAACGGAATGGATCTTGTTTTTCCATAAACGCAGTGTAATGTTTTCCTCATACCGTGACTGAATTGCTCTATGCACTTGTGGATTCGCAGTTTGGTAATTTGCAACAGCTTGCCTGTGTACATCGGGATTTTTTTTCTGATAAGCGGACACAGCTTTACGATTTGAATCTGGCTTGTTCTGCCTATATCTTTCTTGTACACTTTTAATTGACTTTTTTTTGTGTAATTAGTAAATTTTGACCTTCGTTTATTTTTCTTTGTTTCATATTTTAATGTCGACGATACAGATTGATCTGTTCCGCTGGTCGGAGATGATATTTCACTGTTTACAAAAGATGTAACAGTTAAATTGTCAAGCTCTGAAAATGGATCACGCTCTTCGACAGGTACCTCCATGCAGTGGTGGCGTAGCGTGGGATGGCACCCAGAGCGGTTTTCTATCAAGCACCCCCCAAATAAAACAAAATACTAAACATGCTTACCGGACTTTATTTTGCTAAATTATTCTATTCATCATCATTATCATTACAGCCCTTCACAAGTCCACTGCTGAACTAAGGCCTCCCCCAAAGAATGCCATAAAGCACGGTCCTGAGCCACCCGCATCCATCGACCTCCTGCATGTTATTCCTACCAGGTCGTCACTCCTTCTAGAGAGTAGCCACCCCTCACTCCGCCTACCGGTACGAGACTGCCACTCGAGAACCTTGCTTCCCAATTGGTTGTCGGTTCTTCGAGCTATATGGCCGGCGCATTGCCACTTCAGCTTACTAACCCGTAGGGCTATGACGGTTACTCAGGTTCTACTGCGAATATCATTATTTCTAAGATGATCACGCGGAGAAACCCCGAGCATAGACTTCTCCATAGCTCGCTGAGCGACCTTTAACTTCCTCATACGGCCGACAGAGAAAGACGTCTCAAATATATAAGTCATCCACTGGCAACACGCACTGGTGGTACAATCTCGTTTTCAAGTTTTGAGGTATACCTGATGAGAAGATGTGACAAAATCTACCGAACGCTGCCCAGCTGAGTTGAATCCGTCGATTGATCTCTCGGTCGAAGTTGGACTTACCTAGTCGGAATATTTGTCCCAGGTAAACATACTCGTCAACAACTTCGAGCTTAGTGCTCCTAAAAACTACCAGCATCAGTGTGACATGGCCGTTACACATGATCTTTGTTTTGTCCATGTTCACCTTAAGACATATCCGTTGGGAGGCACTATTGAGGCCATTGAGCATAGTGCTCAGGCCCTTCAGCGATTCTGCCATAAGGAGTGTATCGTCGGCAAATCGAAGGCAAGTGATTTACTCGTCATTGTTATCAAAAGTTGTTATGAAAAGTTCTTCCAATGCAGCGGTGAAGAGTTTCGGGGATATAACATCATCCTGTCTTACACCTGTTTGCAATTGGATAGGTTTCGTACTCTGGTTTTGTACTCGGATAGCCATCGTAGTTCGTAGCCCTACTGTACACACACTTCAGCACTTCGATATACCGACAGTAAACTTGTCACCACTTAAGGGACTGCAACACCGCCCAAATTTACACGGAATCAAAGGCTTTCTTATAGTCGCAAGCAAGACAAAGTGGTGGATTGTACAATTTGCGGAAGGGTGCTAAAATCTTTTCGGAAACCGGCTTGTTCGGGAGGTTGTAAATCGTCGAATCTGCGTGCGATCCGAGCCGATTCGTAATGACTCTCGAAAACAGCACGTAGACGCGGCTCAGAAGAGGAATCGGTCTGTAATTCTTCAAGAAAACGTTCTCGCCTTTCTTGAAGACCAAGGCCACCGTACTTCTGCTCCACGCCTCCAGAGTAGTGCTATCATGGAGGATGGAATTAAGGAGCTTCTGAAGGACTTCAAGTACCGGTTTTCTACCCGCTTTCAGAAGCTCCGCTGTAATTCCATCCTCACCCGGGGACTTATGGTGCTGGAGAGCCATTCTAATTTCGCTTAGACTGACGTCCGGGATATCATCGGAATTGTGTCATGATAAGACTTGTTCTTTATTGTGTGTTATGATAAGACTTGATCTTGGATCGTTTTTCACACATGTGTGTGTCTCCAACGATGACATGTACAGCTGCCCATAGTATATCTCAATCTCACTCTAGTCTTAGGTGTCCCGGTAACGATGCTGTCACATTCGGTCTTCAGCTTCGACAGTTGGCTCTTTCTGGCAGATAGATCTCTGGCAAAGACTTTGGGGCCCTGGTTCCGCCCAATCGCTTCTTCAATACGAGCTATATTGCAATTGCGTTGAAGTTGCGTAAGTCCCAAGGCATGCATTTGGAAATCTGTGTTACCTGTAGGCTGTCAAATCTGCTAAAGACTAAAGCTTCATTTCCCGTCTAACAGCCATGAGATTAAGAGTGTGACCGGAGAGTTTTAGTGTTCTTCTGCAACTGGTGTTGCAAAAATTAGCTCCGACCGCATGGACAGTTTCCACGAGCTTGTCATTCATATCGTCCACTACTCTATTGCAGTCTTCTAGGAACTGAAAACGGATTTGTAACTCGATCTGAAAGTTTTCGCGACTTGGGATTAGATCACGAGGGGTACGAAGCGTTGACTTCATTAGACGAGACCTCTCCAACTTAACGTTTAGGTTCAGTGCGCCTCTAGTCATTCGGTGATCACTGCCAGTTTCCACCCTAGCCATCACTGAGACATCACTACATAACAGTTGCTGTAAAGTCGTCATAATGAAGTCAATCTCATGTTTTGTCGAACCGTCGAGGCTCGACTAGGTGCAATTTCTGTGAGGCCGCTTCTGAAAGAACGTTACACGGCGGGGCGGGGGATGCTACCCGCCCCGCCGTTACCGTGGTCGCCACCGTAGCCAGGAATAGCGGGGCCGCCGGGTACTGGGGGCCGTCTTTTTGTAACTGTCGCCATAGGCGGATATATTGCCATAGTTGCCTCGCTTGGCGAGCGGGTTGGCAGCTGCAGTTTTTTTATTGTTATTTACCTATTATCAGACAGACGCTGCTGCCCATCTTCTGCCTCTGTTTCCCTCTGTCGCCTCTTACTACACCTACGGGAAGTAGGTGGGGTATTGGATATTCTTACCCGCCACTACACGGAGGTAAAATTTAAGGTAAAATATTTTATTACATTATCAAAATTTACTTTCTTGTCCTTTTCGATAGATAAAATGGAAAGATTGGTTAGTCACGCTTGGCTCATTGTGAACCTTAAGTAAGATTCTATTAACTAGACTTTTGAAAAGCTTCTTTAACATGAAGCTACCGAAACATAAAAAGTTAAAAGAAATCTTAGACACAGCGCTAGATTCGGAACAGATTTTACGATGAATCTGAGAAACTCCAATGAAGTCTTACGGTACTATGAGAATATGCGACGGTTATAAACAAATCACTGATTGACTGTGTTTGTTGCTACGTGCGCTACCTCGATCGCATAACTCACTCAACCGAGCGCTACCTAACCTGAACTCATTTATTTAGGACATAAATAACGTTCGAAAGTAAATTAAAATAAATTTGCGATACATATTAAGATATAATATTTGTAGGCGGGTAGATACCATAGTAGGTAGCTATTTATTTATTGGTATGTCTTTGCGGAGTAATTCTTTTGTAAGTATTCTCTGGCTGTGTGAGTGAGTTGTCTTTGTCACCCCTTGGTGCTTGGCACCCGGGGCGGACTGCCCCCCTGTTTTTTAATTTTTAAATTAGTATTTTTTTTAATTTGCAAATTTTTTGTACAAATCTTCTTGTCTATTTTGTTTTATGTTTTTGTGCAATAAAGGTATATTCTATTCTATTCTAATAAATTAAGTTTAAAATATTTATCAATATCATTTACGTTATTTACGACCCAAAAACCTTAAAAATGATATCCAAGTCACCCAACCCATGATGATTTTTACATACAAACATATAATTTGTCACCCCTTTTCCACCTTTTAGGGGTTGAATTCTGAAAGAGCCTGAAACACTTGTTTACTCATTTATTGATAGGAGTACTCCTGTGAAGTTTCGAATAAAATAGCTTAACTAATCTTGTTTCCCCATACAAACTTTCAACCCCTTTTTCACTCCCTTATTGGTTGAATTTTCAAAAACCCTAGGACACGTAATTGTTTATTTCTAATCGTTAGCCTAAAAACAAAGTTTCAGGCTTCTAGCTCTAAAAATGACGGGCTTCCATACAAACTTTTAACCCCTTTTTCACCCCCTTAGGGGGCGAATTTTCAAAAATTCTTTCTTAGCGGATGCTTACGTTATTACAACTGTCTGTCTGCCAAATTTCAGCGAAATCCGTTCAGTAGTTTCGGCTGTGCGTTGATAGATGAGTCAGTCAGGTTTGCCTTTTATATAATATAGATTATAGTTTTCATAAAGATATTAATTTATTACGTTTAGTATAACTTTTAAGGATAGATAAAAAAAATTCAAACAATTTTCTTTTGTAGTATATAATTAGTGTTAAGGTAGAATAAGTGTAAGCAGTATAATTAAAGATTTAGTATCAACAACACGTCTCCTATTCATTTAACACCTTTCCTATATTACACCGACCTCGCTCGGGATCTTACAGCGTTTAATGTGCCAGAGAGCCATTCTTATCTCGCTTTGACTGACATCCAAGTTATAATCGAATTAATGGCTTTTGTATGGTTACTTACAATTGCTTGTGGCTCCAATAACGATGTGTAAGGCTGTTCGTAAAATCTCTAAATCTCACTTAAAATCTCAGGAGTCAAGCCCCTTTTTCGTCGAACCGTCGGAGTTAGACCAGGTCCACGTTCTGTGGGACCACTCATAGAAGAGAGAGTTTATATATAGAATCCTTCCTTCTCTTTAATGTCGGTCAACTGTTGATCTCTTGGGTTCCAGTTCGAATTTCCCTAACTTCAGGTCACCATACTTTTTTCTGCCTAGTTTATTTTTTAATAAAATTGAAGTGACAGACGAATTTACAATGTATTTAATGAACTGCGACTACTGCAGTCCATGGGCGCCTACAGCCAAGTTCAAACAAAGAAGGCTACATATGATATAAATGGTAAGAGCTTAGTATTTACGAGAGACTTATGGACGATCCGACACCTCCTGGGGAGAGATGGTCGCCCTTTTAGTGATGAAATAAGTTTTCGGATTTCGGAAAAATGCCGTGCTATCTGTGAATTTCTGTAACATCAGGGAACTTCATTCGAACGGCGAAGTCAGCCTTGCTCTTTCTAACCGAGATGCAAGTGTCCTCTCCGGCTAATATTTCGTATCTCTCCTACCCGGGGTACAAATTAGAACACTCCTTTGTGCCTCGGGCTGGAGTTTGCGTATACGTCAGAGAGAACATCTGTTTTTGACGCCTCTATACTCTTTAAGGTACGGACCTGTCGATCCTTTGGCTGCGCAGACAGCAACGACCATCCCTGCGTCTACTGGTGCCCCTATAGGTCCCATAACGACACAGACCGACTCACGTCCAAATGGCTGCAGACTCCGTGCTACAACAGGTCTCATCCGCAAGGATCGCGATCCTCGGTGATTTTAACGTCCACCACGCTTAATGCCTTGTTTACCATTTAACCGATCATGCAGGTAGATCTGTTTATGTCTTTGCCTTGGCATATGGTTTTTTCGTGGGGAAATCCTCCCTTTGGCTGCGGGAACAACCGGAATGTTATGCCGGACTCCTACCGGCTAAAACCCGACGGTGGTCTACATCAACGTGTACGAGGGGTCTCGGGATCTCCGTTCGGAACGCAACCGGGGTCCCTCTCCCGCTTTGCTTTATTGGAAGCACGTCCCGGGGGCAGTACTTACTGCCCCCGGGACGTGCTTCCCCGGTGCTATCACGATGTCTTGGGACCACTTCCGAACCATCGTTCTCCTCGGGGGTTACGTTACTAGGAATTCGAGGCCCCCGCTCCAAACGCCTGCAACCCCGAGCCCCCGTTTCTGGTAGGGGAGCACCATCATCAAAAGGAGGGCCGTGACGAACGCCTTGATGGCGTCATCTCCGAGTGGGATCTGTCCTCTTCCGATCCCGCTCTTTTGGACCATTACGGACTCACAGAAGGTGGCTACGGCCCTCCACGCTGAGTGCCGCCAGCACGGGCAGCATAGCGCGCCGCCCCCGCCACACTGGTAACTCCCGAAAGTGATGAAAGTGAACCATATTTATATATTATAGTCTTCCTACTCGTCGCTGCATCCACGCTTCGAAGACCGGCAGGATTGCGCCAATAACGTGTTTGCGGACATAGCGCTCCTATTTGAGTCGGGTGCACCATATCGCCAAATCGTTCTGTCGCTCCTGCCGTTTTATAGACTCGAGTGCTTCATATGGCTCACTGCCACCTCTCTGACGTAGGATGCGGATTCGGTTGTAAACCCTCGCATCCATCTCCGCCAGTATATCTAGGGGTGGAAGGCGAGCCAGGACCGTGTTGCCGCCTCAAAGGATATCGTGCGGTATCCTCCCACAATCCGTATAGCCATCCTCCGCTGGACACTGTAGATTTTAGATCTACAGGGTCGGATGGCTAGCCTTTTCGCCCACAGAGGTGCCCCGTATAAGGCTACGGACTGCACTAACCCCGCATAGAGGCGGCGTATTTCCTCCCTCGGTCCCCCTAGATTGGGAAGCATGAGGGTGTGGCGGGTGCTATGCACAGACATAGTACCCGCCAACCTCTCAATCCGGGGGATTAGGTGCTCAAAGTGCTCTTTGAAGCCCCAGCAACTTTCCAGGTGGATCCCTAGGTACTTCATGTACCGCCCCACTCAGACTGCAGACCCACACCCGTAGATGCACGAGTCGGGTGGTTCCCTGCTCCGAAACCATAAGCCCTCGGTCTTATGAGGCGCTATATCTAGACCCAACACGTGGATTTTGATGATGACGACTTCCGTTCCAAGCTCAGCGAGCTCCTTGGTCCCCTCGAAGGTGACCCCGCTGGCGACCACCAGTATGTCGTCGGCATAGCACACGATATTAACGCCAGCAGGAAGGTCGACACGCAGAACCGCATCGTACGCGAGGTTCCACAGTAGCGGACCCAGCACTGAGCCCTGTGGAAACCCACGTTTGATCTCCCTCCGTATCTTCCTACCATCTTGCCCTATGTACAGAATCTACATGTCGCGCAAGTAGTCCCCGATTACGTCTTGCAGGTAGGCAGGCACCTGATGATGTGCTAATGCCCTCCTTATTGTATTCCAGGGTAGAGAGTTAAAGGCGTTGACGATATCAAGACTTATCGCCAACGCCGCACCACCCTGGGATGCTGCTTATTCCGACAGGGAGCGGACGCGCATAATGGCATCTAAAGTGGAACGTGCACTGGTTTGCTCTATGACCGGGTTCGCCACAGGCGTAGCAGTGGGTGCTCCTGTCTGGTTCGTTAGGGCATTTACTGTCGACGTGCCCCTTCTCGAGGCATCTGTAGCAGTGCATAGGCCTGGGCTCCAGTAGTTCCACTCGAGTTGAACCGCAGCCAATGCGTACACGTCCTACCGCCATTAGTTTTCGGGCACTGCATCCAGCATGTCCCCATTATGGACCACCCAACTCGGCGATCGCGGCTGCTATCTCACTGGGGCTGACAGCGTCGTCAAGGTCTCTCAGTCGAACGTCGCGCATTTTAATTGGGCGACTAATTCGGACTTACAGATCAGAGAAAACCTCGCACAGTTTCGCTGCCAGCTTGTCCGCCTTTGATTTGCAATCATGTCCCACAATCTCGAGAAGTAAACCCCCTGTTACAGCTCGCTTTTGGCGAACGGACTTTGCCTCCCCTATTACATTTGCATATGTGAGTACCGAGTTCTTAGGTAACGTCACTGTAACTGCCGCTTTAACTTTATAAGATTACTTTAAAAAGTTTTAACTATTAAAAAAAAGTTAGGTATTAAATATTCTGTATTTCATATATGTTTAAGTTGAAATTAATTATTAGATACTTAATATTAACGATTTATTTGTTATTTTATTATTGTTTCAAATAAAAGAATCATATTACAATATTATAAATTAAGGCGCTACTCCTAGCGAACGACCGTGAGCATTCGCTGCGCCGACTCTCGCTACAATATATCGCGTAAGAAATCTGGAAGACGCCACCTACTGTACAAACGTAGTATTATTTTTTTAACATCAATAAACTATTTTATGGAAATAGACACGGCAGACAATGATAAATGTATTTTCATTTTTTTAATTCGGTATATTAGCTGCATTATATTAGAATTATGTATTCTCACATATTATCTAATTAATAAAAATTACATCAATCATTTCGAACGCCCGGGAAGGTATCTAACATGAGGAAATGAGGCATTGAAAATAGTGAGTTTAAAAGGTACCTACTCACTATAGGTAAATAGGTAGTTAGGTAGGTATATTATATTTAGTAGATGTTTCGCAGATGTGTTTTTTTATTGAAAAGTAACATTTTTGAACTGAGCACCTTGTAACTTAGCCTGCTTATTACTTATGCTGGCTGACATTATTATGTTTTTTTTTTTCATCCTCATCAATTATTGGGGTGAGGCCCCAATGATTGATGAGGATGAAAAAAAACCATGTTTGTTTTTATTTTTATTCATTTTTATTTCTACATACGTAATTATATTTATTTATACATAAGGGTTATAATAAAGGTAATTTAAAAACAAAAACCAACAAGAAGTATAAGGGTTATAGGAAAAGTGACCATACGTCCCGTTTTGAACGGGACTGTCCCTTTTCTCGGTCACCTGTCCCGTTGTCCCCAAACAAAGCTCCGGGACACAAAATTTAACACAACATTTCGGTTTCGGGACACAAGTTTCCGAAACCGCGCGAAAATTTAAAATTATGAAGTTTGACAAACTGACAATGATGAATGACAATGAATCTGACAATGACCTTGAGCATTCGGTCCGCCGACTGTCATTTATAACATTGTTTGCTTAATTATATGCACCACGACCAGAAAAAATCTGTTTTCGATGAAAATAAGAGGTACCTTTGTGATTTTTTTTTCTATCGAGATAATTTTATTCTATTATGTTTCTCATCAATGACGTCTCTGGCAATTACGATGTTATATCTATATTAATAATTTTTTGTTACTTTGAACTTGAGAACTAGCTATGTAAAAATTGGATCTAAGATTGGCAATCTAGTCTTATACCCGCTCTTAAAAAAATTAACACAATTAAATCCGTAACATTAGTTTTATTCAATTTGTAGTATCCGCGTAAATGTATGAAATCATTATTTTAAGTTTTAAATAAAAGACGAGTTATATTAACAGTAGTACATATAATAACATAAATTAACTAACCTTTGCTAATAATATAAAAAATATATTAACCATTTCACCGTTCTGTGAGACATATATGAACATTTCTATTGTTTTATTAACTATTGTGTATTTTTCGCGGACAACTAAGTCTGTTAATATCACAAAGCGACTCTCTGGTGTGAGTTAATACTTAAATGCTTCGGTTCCCAGTCTTCCTCCACGATTTTCGTTTCAATGATCCGTTTGTACACGAGAGCTGACATCCTCGCCGTTCTTTTCTTATATTTCGAATCAAAATCAACTTCGTAGAGGCCGAATCGTTCACTAAACAAAACAATGGAATTTATAGAAATCTATATATTATTGTTAGGAACGAGGTTAAAATAATAAAACAAAATAAGAAGAGTTGAAGGTGGAACTATAATCTCCCACTTGTTTTAGCAGTATAAAGTATCGCGCAGTCGACTAAGAGGGATCAGTCAGTCTGTAATTCTACGAGTCTCACTCATATCGTTGTTATGCCCGTTGGGCTAAACCATTACCTCCACACTGAGATTCTGCCCAAATAAGACAAGTGATGTGGTTCTGTTCGGAAAGTAGTTCTTGTAGTGTAAGCAAGGAAGATCGTGTTGCTGAGAGGCTGCCCTGTGTTATATTGAGATGACTTGTGTTACTGTTACTTTGCATACTTTGGTGTTATCATGTAATCATGTCCCTCACGTTACACCAATGTGTGATTGTGACTGGTACATATTACGGTTGGTCGAACTGTATTTGCTCTATACTGAATGTTGTAGTGCTGTACGCTGTCTGATGATATGTCATGTGAAATAGTTTCTAAAATTATATATAACATGTAACAAAAACCCTGTGGTTAAGTGCGTTATCAGAATCAGTATTCAAATGTATAGAAATAGTTTTTTTCAAAAATCTGGACCATTAAAAAAATTTAAAAAAATATATATATTGTATTTTGTTTTATTACCTCTACATTGTCCGGGGAGTAAGAGGATTTTCAAAGACTCTGCTTTACCGGTGCTCGTGTCAGTTAGAGATAATAAAACCACATACAATTTGCAAAAAAAAATTTTTATTTTTTTTAATGGTCGAGTTTGTTGAAAAAAAAATTTCTATACGTTTGGATACTGATTATGGTAACGCACTTAACGGGAACCACAGGGTTTTTGTTACATGTTGTATATAATATATATATGAGTTATTTATTGGCTCTTTTATAGAATAAGGGGGACAATTCTGTACACAGTCCTCGTGATGTTAAGTAGATGCTGTGGCACATAGACACTTACATCTATGCTCGAATCAAAATGTAGAAGACCTGGCACTTTCCCGGTCGAGTTTAGCCATTCGTGCTGCAACCATGATATAGCTGAAGCGTCTACCACGTTGAAAAACTTATGGGCAGTGGCGTTCAATGGGAACGTGGACGTGGACGTTGACGTTCTCGAGAACGTGGACGTTCTAGAGGACGTGGTGGTCCAAAGTTCCGAAGTGCTACGGTATATTGAATAGCTTTTGGCCACTCACCGGGCTTGAAAAAAATCAATACTTTTAAACTTAAACTGTAGTTAAATTGCGTGATTTTTAAATTGTATTGTCTTGTACGTGGTAGAGCCATGTTGCAACTATATAAATTTGTGTGGTGGTTGTGGTAGCACGAATGGGTTAGCTCGAACGGCGAACGACCATGTTCTCACAGAAAACCTGTGTAAAACAGAAGCTTAATGGTGCTGTGTTTCGTATGGTGAGTGTAGAGAACCGGAGACCCTTTTACTGGTAACGAGGCATTCCATCTTAGTTCACAGGAGTGACAAAGCATATGCATTTTGATTCTTAACATTGAGATGTCTATGGGCCACGGTACCCACTTTTCATCAGGTGGACTGTTTGTTCGTTTGTCACCCTTATTCTATCAAAAAAATTATCAAGATGGTAGGACTCAATTTCTGCCTGGGAATTCGTTTAGGTACCAATCTCGTACTTCATTCTCCAGTCAAGCAGCAGTGCGTGTGCACTGTTGTTCTCCGCTCTGAATAGTGTAGATAACTCGTACAATTACAGGCTGTGAGGCATTCCTCTTATCATCTTAGTCCTCAAAGGTTCATGGGCTACAGTAACAACTTTACCATAAGGGGGCAGTTAGCGCGCTTGTATTTTAATTTTTTTTTAAATGTCACTTACCTTGTACCAGCTTGCCACTCCACGTTATCCATTAGGCTCCAAACTGTATATCCTTTAACACTAGTGCCATCTTCAATAGCGAGAAGTAGCGCGTTCAGATAGTGCCTCATGTTCTCGACCCGACTTCGATCCCACAACCCCGGCTTAGTCGACCAGCCGTTCTCCGTTATATATATAGTTGGGTAGTCATAATTTTGGTTTATATATATACATAATTTGTACAGACCGTATGGAGCGCTCTGGTTAAGAAAAAAAGTTAAGTAAAGTTTTAAAAATTAACCTCAAAACTGAACATAAATGAAACTAATTAAACGGACTTTATCGCGTTTCATTTTAACTTTTTAATTCCCGACGTTTCAGGTGCTTTACAGCACCCATAGTCACGGGGGACTGAGGTGTTTGACGTCTCGATGTCATTAGTTAACCCGGCTAACTTCAGTTTTCGAATATAAATTTTTAGTACGATCTCGGGTTTTTATAGATCTTTTTTTTTTCTTTGAAAAAACGTAAAAGAACATATAGGGACGTGAAGTACCGACGCACCGGGGAGTCTGTAGTCTGTGACCATGTTCAAGATCAACCCCGCCATTACATTAGATTTGATAGACCACAAATTCTCGCAAAAAACACCGATTCTTATCAAGGATGATTCGAGGTTATTGAAATTTAAAAAAAAACATCCTGATTTCAATAGAGAGGGTGGTGGTGCTACCATCTGCATGGGATCCCGTAATTAATAAATCTAAATATAAACCCAAGTATACCACTTCAAGATACTGTAAGCTCGTTCTGAGTAGATTGGACCAAAAATTAATATTCAAAGGCTGACGGTAGCCGGGCTAACTATGACATCAGGACGTCAAACACCTCAGTCCCCCCGTGACTAAGGGCGCAAAGCACCCGAAACGTCGGTAATTAAAAAGTTAAAATTAAACGCGATAAAATCCGTAAAATAGTTTCATTTAATCTGTAGTGTTCACGGAAATATAAGAAATTATTACATAACACTGAAACAAAACAGAAAATTGAAACAGGAGACGGGCAGCAGCATCTCTCAGATAACAACTCAAAATCTATTATTGTGACGTTATTAAGATTAAAATCATCAAATACCATTTATTTTATCAACTTTTTTTTTTAAATCTACAAATTTTTCGGATAAAATATATCCTCAATCCTTCCTGGCAATGTTCTTTATCTGTTCGTAAAGTTTCATCACAATCGTAACAGTCATTCCGAAGATTAGCTCAGACATACAGACAGACAAAATTTTTAAAAATGGTTATTTAAATCGTTACCGTGTAGTGGCGGTGTAAGAATATCCACTACCCCATATCATCCCGTGGGTGTCGTAAGAGGCGACGGAGGGAAACAAATTGGGAGATGGGCAGCAGCGTCTTTCTAATAACGAATAAAAAAAAAATCTGCGGTTCACAACCCGTCTGCCAATCTATGGAGGAGGCCTATGTTCAGTAGTGAACTTTAATAGGCTGCAACAGTAACGATAACTGTATTTACATCTTAATAACATGCAAATCACCCAAAGCCAGTTATTTCAATATTACAGACCGACACTTCAATTTTATTTATATCTATAGATGATTCCACTTCTCGCCAAGCTTAAGCTCAACGCCGACATCATTTTCGAACGACGGCGAATGGATATATTTGGCAGACGCTTTCACCAAGTTGGTCGTGTAGTGATTGACGCCTAGGAAATCTGCCGAACCTGTTTACAATCATATAATACCAAATATCGATAAAAATGTGTGTGTTCGCGATTCGACCGGGGTAGGACCAAGCTCTCACAGAATACTGGCGTAAAGTAGTAGCTTAATGCTGATGTGTTTCGTATGGTGAGTGTAGAGAACCGGAGATTCCATCTCAGTCCTCAGGGGTGACAACGCATTTGCACTTTGATTCTTAATTGAGGATAAATATAGATGTCTATGGGCCACGGCATCCATTTACCATCAGGTGGACTATGTGCTCGATTGTCACCCTTATTCTATAAAAAAAAGTCTATGCATAATTATACTGTATGGTCAATTACTTGCATAAAAAGATGGTGGAATAGTGTTTGCAAAATTTCATGAATTTCATTCATAAGTATGAAAGTAATAAGTTTCAGTTCTGTTAGGTATGTAATATAATGTCATAAAAAATAAAACATGATTAATAGAAAAATTATTTAATAAAAATTAGGGGGGTAAGGGGAGAACGGTACCTACCATCTAAAACAACCCAAATGTCAACCTCACCTGCACGCGTTAGTGGTTCGTACGAATAGCTGGCGAGGCTAGAAAACTAACGAGGCTCTGGCAACCGAACAATGACGGTATAAGCATACACACCCGACTAGAATCCTGGTCGGAAGAGGCAGACAGCAGCCTTGAGATACAAATAATCTCTTAAATGTCTGGTGCAGAAGGCAACGGGAGACTACTGCACTATTTATTCCCTAGTTGTCGGCTTAGTTATATGGAAAAGTTAAAGAAAATGATAGCCCCGAGTTCCTGGCGTCCCTTAGATGGGACAGGGGTGCTAAGAATCTCCAGGCAGAAATTAAATTTGGAACGTGGAATGTGAGAAGTTTAAAGAGTCCAGAAACAGTCTACAACGTATGCAAACAAATGAAACTCTTGAGAATTGATATCTTGGGACTAAGTGAAGTGCGGTGGACAGGCAATGGTAAGAAAAGAATAGATGAAGATTATACAATGTATTACTCTGGTGATGAAGATTCCTCCAACAAGTATGGAGTAGGAGTGATCTTAAACACAAAACGCCTTAATACAACTGTAAACTTAGTACCCAAATCAAACCAAACCATGCTGCTTCAAATTGAGGCTAAGCCAAGAAACATCAACATTATCCAACTGTACGCTCCCACCACGGATGGTTTAGATCAAGATATTACAGATTTTTACAAAGACGTTGATGAGCTACTCAAGGTAACTAAGTATCACGAACTAAACCTAGTGATGAGTGATTTTAATGCCAAGGTGAGGTCCCGGGAGTGTCTGGAAAATTTGGACTTGGGGCAAGAAAGAGGCGACACTCTTATTCAATTTTGCCAAGATAATGACTTTGTCATCATGAATACTTGCTTCCAACTACCACTACGAAGGCTATATACATGGACCTCACCACAGCACACCCGACAGCATATAGTCAGGACCCAAATAGACTATGAATATAAGCGCTTTTGTAATTGCATTAAAAGCACTAAGACGTATCCTGGAGCTGGCATTAGATCTGATCACAACCCAGTTGTCACTACAATGTCATGTACGCTAAAAAGAGTAAAGAAGCCGGCACAAGAACCTAAAATAGATGTCAGGAAACTTACAGATAGTAACACCAAAGCGAATGTGGCGAGTGAAATAAATGAGTGGGCAGTAGAAAAAATCTGGGACACTATGTATGATAAAGGAGACATGGAGCAAACTAAATATCAAATTAGGAGAAATTAATACAAACCTTTTAAAAAGAGACTGGGCTCCTAAACAGAGTTGGATGACAGAAAAATATATAACCTTATAGAGGAAAGAAGACTTCACAAGAATTCCGATAAAATCAAGTATACGGAGATTGACAAGAGAATCCGACGGGAAGTCGGTAGAGCCGCGCTGCAGCTTCTGCTGTAGCATGGATGGGCCGGTTCGAACCGGGGCGGTACCACGACCAACTCACAGAATACCAACGTAAAGTAGGAGCTTTGCTTCTGCGTTTCGCTTGGTTAGTGCAGGTGGCCGGAGGCCCAATACCCCCATAACATGGTAGTGGAATTTAAAAAGAAAAAACTACCTCAGGAGGGTACCAGCACCCCTGGTAATGGAGAATCCCTCACTGAGCATCCACGGTCAAGCTACCCTCTTCCTGAGCGTGGGTGCTCAGGCTGTCCTGCGTATTCTGGGGGAGGGGGGAAGGGCAAAATCCCGCTCTATACTAACACTGCACGGGGCAAACAGAGCAATAAAACCATGGCGACCCCTGCCACGCTATCCGTGGACTTCTGCAACATCAGGGGATTTCACTCGAACCTTAACGCCGTCCACTACCATCAACAGACGGCGAAGCCGGCCTTGCTCTTTTTGGCCGAGACGCAGGTGTCCTCTCCGGCTGATACTTCGTACCTCTCCTACCCGGGGTACAAATTAGAACACTTCTTTGTGCCCCGGGCTGGAGTTTTTACGTGGTAGAGCCATGCTGCAGCTATATTACTGGTATAGTTGTAGCACGAATGGGTCGGCTCGACCGGGGAAGGCCCACGCTCTCACAGAACCTAAACCGTACTAAACACAGCTTAATGCCGCTGTGTTTAGTACGGTGAGTGTAGAGAACCGGAGACGCTTTTTACTGGAAACGAGGCATTCCATCTTAGTCCTCACGGGTGACAACGCATCTGCATTTTGATTCGTAATCGAAGATAGATGAAGCTGCCTATGGGGCCACAGCAACCATTTACCATTAGGTGGACTGTGTGCTCGTTTGTCACCGTTATCCTATTAAAAAAAAGTTTGCGTATACGTCAGAGAGGATATCTGTTCTCGACGCCTCGGCAGTCTTGAAGGTACGGACCTGTCCATCCTATAACTGCGCGTAGACAGCGACGACCATCCCCGCGTCTATGGGTGCCTGTATAGCTCCCATAGCGATAATGCCGACACAGACCGACTCATCGACCACGTCCAAATGGCTACAGATTTCTTGCTACAACAGATCCCATCCGTAGAGATCGTGATACTTGACGATTTTAACGCCCACCACGCTGAATGGCTCGATTCACGTTTAACCGATCATGCGGGGAGATCTGTTTATGACTTTGCCTTGGCATATGGTCTGACGCAACTGGTTACTTCGCTTACGCGAATTTCAGATGTAGAGGATCATACACCTTCCCCGTTGGACCTTCTGCTGACCTCTCATCCGGACGGATATCAGGTTTCCGTCGATGCCCCTCTTGGCTCTTCAGACCATTGTCTGATCCGGAGTATGGTGCCACTCACGCTCTCCTCGCGGTTGCGTTCTGCAGGTTGCCGCTGTGTTTGGCATTACAGGACGGCGGATTGGGATGGAATGCGGTCTTTCTTTGCATCCTACCTGGGGATTGGATGGGGGCGGGTTTGCTTCTCACCGGATGATCCCAGCGCTGTTGCTGACTCTCTCACCGATGTGGTGCTACAGGGAATGGAACTATTTATTCCATAATCTATGGTACCCATCGGTGGCAGATCGCAGCCTTGGTTTGGTCGCTCCTGTAAGACTGCATTACGCAGTAAGCAGGAGTGTTATCAGGCCTCGGCTGAGGCTTCGGCGGCTCGGGATGTAAACAGCAGCATGCTTAAAAAGATGTGTAACTTCGCCTCCAGGTCCTTCAAAAGAGTTATTGCCAAGGCAAAGTCAGAGCACATAGGCAGAATTCGCGAGAAACTAGTTCGCCTTCCTTTGGGAACCCGTGCATTCTGGTTTCTCGCCAAGGCTGTCCAAGGGAATTTCTGTAAGCCATCACTTACCATCTCTGCACAGGTAGGATGACTCACTGGCCCACGGCGCAAAAGAGAAAGCCGACCTTTTAGGCTCCCTTTTTGCGTCCAAATTTTTTTTTTCAAATTCAAATTCATTTATTTGCCAGAATGTAGGTGTACAAAAAGTATGATCTTAAATTATATCTAATGGCCCATTTACATTCTACCACTACATATGGTGTGCAAATATTTTATAGGTTCATGCAAATTTTTTTTTAAGCAACAAATAGGAACGCAATTGTGTACAAATATGATTATTAAATATAAATTAATTAATTGATGTCAGATTTATAATGTCAATTCAAGTGATAAATTTTAAAATGTTAGATTATGTAATAAACGAACTCAATTGTTAATGTGCATATTTCCATGGTTGTTCGGCATAAAATAATTATTATTTACCTATATATCAATATTACTGATGTCAGATTTATTTTTCGCAATAAGTTATAAATTCTTGAAGTCGTAAAACATTTTCCTTTAACCATTGTGTCAACTTTTTAAACATGTTTAAAGGTAACCTTAAAGGAGGGCAATTTGTTATATACCTTTATAGCATTAGCAAAAGAATTCCTTTATACAATTCGAGCCTGCATTGAGTAAACATAGCTTATGTTTATTTCTAGGGCTACATTTCGTTTAGTTACATCTATATGCTTTTCAAAATGTTCCGATGTTGTTTTACAAATAGGCATACTTTTAATGTACAAGCATGGCAATGTCAAGATATTGTACTTTTTAAACAAGGGCTTACAGCTATCCGTACACCAGGCTCCATAGATTGCACGTACACATTTCTTTGTATTCTAAACACTTTTATTATATCCACCAATTGCCCACAATAAAAGACCATATGAGAGTACGGACGAAACATATCCGTGATATGCACATAGAGCAGCTTCAGTTGATACCGTGACTGTAATCTTTTTATTGCATAGACAAATCTGTGAGTTTGTCACAAACGTAATCGACATGAGTTTTCCAGTCGCAATTTTGATCCAACATTATACCCAGAAATTTTGTACTCGCTACTTGTTCGATGATTGTATCATTATATTTAACATTAATATTCAATGGTTTTCTTTTATATGTCTGAAACTGGATCATTTTAGTTTTTTCAATATTAATTTGTAAATTATTACAATAAAGCCAGTCTATTGTATATATATCCAACTTGACTCTTGATGACGGGGGAATACACCGCCGACCATCCCGCAGTGTGAGTGCTCTATGCCTGATGTGCGATTCACACAGTGCTCAGTACGCAAAGCACCTCTCCTGGACATCCACAAGTCGAGGGCCTGATGGAATCCCGCCAATTGTGCTGAGTACGTGCGCTGCAGAGTTGGCACCGGTTCTAACGCGTCTTTTTCGGTACTCCTACTCCCTAGGCGTTGTCCCGAATTCATGGAAGACAGCTTTCGTGCACCCGATCCCTAAAAAAGATAACCGCTCTGATCCGTCCAATTACAGACCTATCGCCATCACCTTCTTGTTATCGAAAATAATGGAGTCCATTATTAACTGCCAGCTCATGCGGTACCTTGAGGAGCACCAGCTGATTAGTGACTGCCAGTACGATTTCCGTCGGGGTCGCTCAGCTGGTGATCTTCTTGTTTACCTAACACATAGATGGGCGCAGGCGATCGAGTCCAAGGGGGAGACATTGGCCGTTAGTTTGGACATAGCGAAGGCCTTCGATCGCGACAAAACTCGCGATGCCATCCATACCATCTGAATGATTGGGGGTCCACCACTGTGAGATTTAGAAGATGGTTTCTTCCTCGCACAACTTCTTTGTGGAACCGATTACCACCAGCGATTTTTCCGGACCGATACGACTTAGGGACCTTCAAGAAAAGAGTCAACTCCTTTTTAAAAAGCCGGCAACGCATCTGCAATTCCCCTGGTGTTGCAGTTGTTCATGGACAGCGGTAGTCAAACTTATCGAGGAAGAAAATATTGATGCCCTGGTTAATTTTTTTAACGCTATATATGATTCAGGCCACTTACCCAAGGACTGGTTAATATCATCTATCATTACACTCCCTAAGAAAGCCAACGCCAAAAAGTGCGAAGAATTCCGAACAATTAGCCTTATGAGTCAAGCATTGAAACTATTTCTACATATCATTCACGAACACATAAGATTCAAATGTGCCGAATAACTCGCAGATAGCCAGTTCGGCTTTAGATCATAAGTTGGTACAAGAGAAGCTCTATTTGCAATACAGGTTTTGGTGCAAAAATGTTTAGATATGCAGCAGGATGTTTTTCTTTGCTTCATCGATTACGAAAAAGCTTTTGATCGAGTGTTGCATGACCGCCTTATTGCAATACTACAAAATATCGGCTTAGATGGCAAGGATATACGTATCATCCAGAATCTGTATTGGAATCAAGGAGCTACTCTGTTCGGGTTGATAATGAGGAGACGGCGCATATTGAAATTAAAAGGGGAGTTCGGCAGGGCTGTATTTTGTCACCTACGCTATTTAACTTGTACTCAAAAACTATAATAGCAGAAGCAGTCGAGGACGATACAGTCCTCATAGCGTCATCTGCTGAAGATATACAGAGAATTGTCACCCGAGTAAATGATTGCAGTGAAAGAGCTGGCCTCAGGATGAACATTTCAAAGACGAAACTCATGGTCATTTCTAAGAATAATTTTGACGACTTTGATATCACAGTAGCAGGCCAAAAAGTAAAAACAGTGCGCAAATATAAATATTTAGGTACGTGGTTAAACGAGACTTGCAGCGACCAAGAAATTAAGACCCGAATTGCAATTACTCGAAGTACCTTTAGCAAAATGAAAAAAATACTCTGCAACCGTAGACTTAAGATCTCTTTGCGCACTCGACTACTACGATGTTACATCTGGCCCATACTTTTATACGGATGAGAGGCGTGGAAAGTTAAAGAGGACCTCCGAAAATGTATAGAAGCCTTCGAGATGTGGGCATACTAACGAATGTTGGCCATTAGCTGGACTCACAGAGTAACGAATGTAGAAGTTCTGCGGCGAGTCGACCAAAAGCGCGAACTTATGCAGACCGTCAAAATAAGAAAAGTCGCTTATTTAGGGCACGTGCTCAGGCACGAGATGTACGAACTCCTAAAAGTCATTATGATGGGAAAAGTTGCCGGAAAAAGAGGCGTCGGTCGCAGAAAAAAGTCATGGCTATGTAACATCCGGGAGTGGACAGAAATCGCGAGTGCCGCCGAACTGTTTCGCCTCGCGAAGAATAGAGCGGAGTTCACTAAGCTGACTGCCGACCTTCGCTAGTCGGAGAGGCACCAGAAGAAGAAGAATAATAGAAAAAAACGTGTTTTCTTCAAATATTCACTGATATTTCTAACAAGAATAATATCTGTGCTTGAGATTATGCAAAATGAAAAATTTCATCCTTTTTTAAGAATTTATTTTAAAACATATTTTATATAATTAAAACATATGTTTTGCCAAGCCCAAGCCTTACGAGGTTAAAATTAATAACAACAACAAATTATTACAGCACTGATCTAAAACAATTCAAACACAGATATTTACATGGTCATATTTGCGCATACATACATGCTAAATCCCAAAACAAGAATTTAATTTTAAAATATTTAAAAAATATGTATATAAAAATACTAGATAAGTTTTCACGATGCTACGATTGCTCTTACATAAAATACTCTGTTGTGAACGCAGAGCCGGTACTATACTGGAAACACGTGGTTTCTCATTAACCACTCACAGCGCGACGAGCTTGGGCCCCCATCAGCTGCCGGCATGCCTCGATAAGCTATCTTTCTCGTACTTATGGCTGCGCATTAGACTTTTTTGTCGTATTAATTTGTAAACTTTATTCACGTCTGGAAATTGTTTAAAACCGCTAAATTTGTCTTGCGATTTTCAGGTATTATTAAAATTACTCAATAAATACGTGATTACAATTTGTGATTGTCAAAAGTATAGTTTTGGGAATTATAATAAAATATTTTTGGAGAGGTCTGGTAATATTTTATAACCGACAAAACGTCTGGGATATTTTTTTTAAATTATATAAACACCCAATTAAAAGATAAAAAAGAAATCAAGTTGCCAAAAAACATTTTTTGCAAATGTTATGAAATGCTGAGCAGTAACGAAATAACCGCAAAGACTCGCCGGACTGGATTCGCGAATTGATGAAATTATATTTTGTTCACAATTTCAACTTGCCAAAAGTACCTTCCCAAAATTCGTCGCCCGCTCTTGGACTAGTGGTAGAGGCACGCTGCAGCTATTTTGTAGTTGTAGCATGAATGGGTCGGCTCGACCGGGGAAGTATCACGTCGTAGTAGTAGTTCCATCTTAGTCCTCAGGGGTGACCACGCATCTGCATATTGATTCTTAATCGAAAATAAATGTACGTATATTTCTATGGGCCACAGCATCCACTTACCATCAGGTGGACTGTGTGCTCGTTTGTCACGCTTATTCTATAAAAAAAGTCCGACAACACATAACCCTCTCGGAAATAAGAGGAGGCTTGTGCCTAGCCTAGACTTAGATTATTAGTTCTTTATATTTTTGACACACATCACATTATTTCCACACGACTCAGGTTGACTGGGAGAGAATGCCAAAAGGCATTAAGTACGCTCTTTGTAATCCTTTTTATTAAGGTGTACTATAAAGTATAAATAAATATGTAAATAAATAAGAGACGTCTTACCTCTCAGCAGTTCGATTTCCTCGGGACTTAACACGGGGAGTCTAGATTTACTAAAGCCTTGCTGTTTGCTCTTCTCGGCCACGATTTTCTTGACTATGGAAGGGAAGTCACCTGTCTTCGACCATATTGGATTCAGAAATAGGTCAAACTGAAACACATGCCGTGGAAAAATTATAATTTTGAACTGGCTGTCAACGTAACTGTGCCGCCATTGCCGTTTAGTGGCGGTGTGAGAATATCCACTTCCTCATATTGTCCCGTGGGTGTCGTTACAGACGACAGAGGGAAACTAAAACAGGAAATGGGCAACAGCATCTTCCTGATTACAACTAGAAATAAAAAAACATTCGTTAGTGTCGTGGAACACTCGGTTGGAACGAAGTACCTTTCGTAGTATATTATTATTGATAAACGTACTATATATATTATTGATTAACAAATACAAATAAATGAATTACTAGCGTCTATTTAAATGAAGCGTCATTTAAAATAATATTTCTTTCATGGCAAGAAATATTATTTTAAATGACGAAGGAGATGGATATTATTCTATCTCGTCATCCAATGTGCGAGGGAGATGGATATTATTCCATCTCGTTCACACTATAGAAAGGGGTCGTGACGGAAAAATCTTACATTTTTTCTCGTCTAGCCCCCATCCGTCAAATTCGTACCGTCCGATAAGGAACTTCGTTCCAAAAAACTACGATTGCCAACCCGCCTGCCAAGGGCGACAATTAAGGCCAAATCCCCGCTTAGAAACAATCTAAGTGAGAGGCTGTTGAGCAGTGAACTTTTGATAGGCTGTAATGAACAAATTAGGCGACGTAGCACCGTGGTACGAAAGTGTCAAGAGAGTAATAAGTTTCGCATTAGACATACGAAAATACTGGTAGAATGAAACGCCGTCGTTCAGCAAGCATATGATTATGATATAATTTGGCTGAATAAATATATTTATAAAAAAAATTCCGTGTTGCGATCTTTACTTGAATATGTCATTTATTTACATGTAATGTTTCCTTTTAGGGTTCCGTACCCAAAGGGTTACCAACGGCCCCTATTACTAAGCCTACGCTATCCGTCCGTCCGTCCGTCCGTCTGTCTGTCAGCGGGCTGTATCTCATGAACCGTAATATGTAGACACTTGAAATTTTCACAGAATGTGTATTTCTGTTGCTGCTATAACAACAAATAATAAAAATTAAAATAAATTAAAAATTAAAACCCTTCATGCGCGAGTCCGACTCGCACTTGGACGGTTATTTCTTTACTCTTCTTCTGCCTTCAAATAAATGAAGTTATTTTTTATCACTCTCTATACTAGAACACGCCCAAGTCCATCAATGAACAATTTGGGGCTGATAAATAAATCAACCAAAAATATTTATTTTTATTTATTAATTTTATTTATAACACAAACTTTTACATTGATTCCTTGGCCTCCGAGCTAGTATAACTGTGTTTCAGGAATCCATTCGTCCCTTAAATTAAACCTAGTCAAAAGTTCATTTTCTGTTTAGTAACATAAAGTTATATAGGTATATTAGTTATATATTTAAAGTTAAATATTTTAATTATAACACTCTTACTAAATAAATAACTTACATTAAATCCCCGGAATACCTCCGTCGCCTCTACATTCTCCGTGCTATTATCAACTGGGTCTGCCCAATTTAGTGACATTGATATACCAACGGATCCTGAAAAAAAAACAGTAAGCTGAAGTGGCAACACGCCGGTCGTATAGCCAGGAGAAAAGTTATCAAATAGCAACCTCATATCGGCAAATACAGTATAGGGCGACACTTCACCTAGATATCGTATTGACCTGAAAGAGCTTATGAATCCTGGTGGCATTGCGCTATGGCAGTCTTTAGGGTGGCCTACGCCATGCGTGGACATGTGGTGAACTGCAATAATATCTTCCCTAACCTTCTAGCGCCCTATAATATTACTGCGTTAGGCTAGCGAGTTGATACGGGTCGCCCCGGTTGCGCATAAACTGTACCCTTACGTTCTTAATAAAATCTGTGGTAAGACTAAAGTTGAGAGTTTTGGCGCGAATTTCGCGGCAAGTGGGAGTTTTGGAGAGTATTAATAAGCAAGCTATAGAGCGCGTGTAAGCGAGTATGAACAGTAAGCACCGGCATGAACAGTCTCAAAATGGCAAGGGCGACGTTATTAGTTATGAAAAATTACGCGCGTTAATTGTTTCTCTCGACGGTATTTATTTGAACTTTAAGTTACCATGGTGAAATGTGCAGTGCCATGCTGTAAAAACGATTCACGGAAGCAAACTAAGAAGAGCAATGATATTTCTTTTCATCGGTATGTAATATATCGATAAGAAAACACTGATTTTAACAAAATTACTTAGTTATAATATAATTATGGTATTAAAAGTTAAGATCTTTTGTATTCCTAACCCATACGGATCAAAGTCTAAAATAAAATTTTTGAATAGCTTTTTTATACGATAATAAACGTAAATACGGATAAAATACTTTTCTAATTAATAAAGCCGTAAATTGCCAAAAAAATGGTTTGTAGCAATAAAAAGGCTCAACTCCTGATGTTGAGAGTTTCCTTCGTTTCATCCATTTTAGTACTTCGTACATTTTTGAAAGCAAGGGTGGACTACGCAAGCTGGTTGGAGTAGCCATACCAGAGCTTAAATTTGAAGTAAGATTACACTTATTTAAAAGTGATTAAAAACTAGCTTCGGCAGTTATTTATGCAAGTACCTACGTAATTACGTATTTATGTATGTTCACGATTTTTTGAACTAATGTATATCATTTAAAAATATATTGATATTAGAATGAAATATCTTGTACGTAAAACTGCGATCAAGCAAACAAAACGAGAATTATGTAATAAGTTAACCCTTTTTAAGGGGTAGTAAATTAATTAGATTTTTGTGTTTGATTATCAAACATCGTTTTATAAATTCGTATCTGTGTTTTAATGACCTGCTAAAACCTACCTTATAATTAGTCACCTACTTATAATTTACTAAATACTTACCTAATTTAAACTAATAACTTAAGTATAATAACGCATAAGCGTCAATCTTGGCGCATAACTATTCAACCGCTGCATCTACGTATCAGTATCTATAGAAGACTTGCAGACGCATGGCATATTGAACAATGAGAGATACGCGCGCTATATAGCTTGTTTATTTATACATTTCGAACACAGTGAGTTTTGCATTTTTTCGGATGATAAGCTAAAGTATACGTTATGGCATTGATATACCTAACATATATGATTCTTTAACGTCTCATTACAACGGATTCTGTCAATGTAGCATTATACTTAGGTATTCGATAGCTCTTGTCCGAATGACATAATCACCGACTCACTCGTTCACTCGCTCTCGTACGCTCTCGTTCGCACGCACGCTCTGACGTCTTGCGAGTGAAGGTGTACGAAAAGAGCTATATTTAGTGTAGTCAACAAGTTCAAAAACGTGTTAATTCTTGTTTCCGCTCTCAAAAATATGTGCGATAGCTCATTCGATTCGGAATGACGTCTAGAAAAATGTTTCTCGACGATTTATTAGCACATAAAAATTGCAATTATCACTAACAAAATAAGATGAAAAAAAAATATATTTAGTTTTTCTTTAATAACTCAAAAACGATTAATATTTAAGAACGTTTGAAAAAAGATCCTTAAGAGGAGAAAATTTCTAATAAAATAGTCTCGACTCCTGAAATTCTATCTCCATTATTTATTATTTTTATTTAACGCCGAAAATAGGACTCCGCGCGACCGTTACGTCTAGACCGCATCGCCGCTGAAGACAGTATATCACATAAAATATTTTTTATAGTATAAAATGTTAATTTAAGAATTTGAAAAAATTATGAAATCATCAAAACACTTGAATAAATAAAGCCCCACAGGAAAAAAAATTGTCGATTTTTCAAAAAGTTATACGATTGTTAATTAACCAATTTTTTTCCAATCTCTGTTTTTACAAAAGTCGACATAAAAGTTTAAATAATTGACCTATAATTTTTTTTTCTTCTTGGAGTCCTTCTTATATGTATACTTAACAAGATCACGTGATAAAAGTTTATTAAAGTTTTATATTTTGTTTGTTATAATTTCTTTAAATGAACAAAAAGTGAAATATTAAAAAAAAATGTTAAAAATGTTGTGCACAAATGTAATTATATTGCTATTTTTGCATCTAACAATGACATTAATAAACGCAGGAAAACAAATTTTTACGTCATTTTTTAAGAAATTGTTTATAAAAAAATAGACAAGTTTAATATTTATAAAAATTTTTTTTTGTTAACCTATAGAGAAATGCCAATTATGAGTTTTAAAAAAATTCTTACATAATTATTTAAACGATCTAAATATAAAAAAACGACCTCATATTTAATCAGTTTTGGCGCCTTAGGATAAAATCATCATCGACTCTGCTAGTTTGACCAGTCATCAAAATCTCCCAAAACTAAACAATAATTAGACGCATCAACAAATTTAGGAAAACATTTGTATATTAATAAATTTAGGAAAACAAGAGTATGAATGTGTAAGCCCAAGGCTGCTGTGGATACGAATGAAAGTGGGCTTAAAGAAGTTGTTTGTGCTAGGGGTGTACGCCCCAGACATGTCTAAGCCCACTTATATCCGAGAGCAGTTTTGGGACATGGTAAGGATGGTGTTGATGAAATGTAAGGGAAATGAAAATATCATTATGTTAGGAGATTTTAATGGAAGGGTGAAGAGGTCTGGTTATGAAATGATATTAGGAATGTTTGGCGATGAAAGTGTAAATGAGAATGGTGAAGACCTCCTCGCCGTATGTGAGGAAAAGAATCTTTTTGTGACGAATACTTTCTTTCGCCATAAGAGGATTCACATGTATACATGGGAAAGAGGTAATGATAGAAACATGATAGATTTCATAATTGTGGTTGAAAGAATGCGAAGCGCAGTGGTAGATACAAGAGTTTACCGGGGATCCAACGTAGGGACGGATCATTACTTGATCTTATGCCGAATTAATTGTCTATTCAGGCGTTGGCGGCATCGGACATCTGTGTCTACCACTGCGTTACAGCGTATAAGAACAGAGAGGTTACAAGATGAAGGTGTGAAAGAGAAGTATAAATGTAGACTGAGGGAGAATATAAATGGTTTGAATGAAATATGTATGAATGATTTAGACCTGAAGACTGTATGGAATAATGTTAAGAAAGTTTTGGTGGATGCAGCCACCGAAATATGTGGTGTAAGTAAGAGAACGAATGAAAGGAAAAATAATACGTGGTGGAGGGATGATGAGATTCGGATGGAAGTTGAAGCAAAGAAGAGAGCATGGCTAGATTTACTGGCAACCAAAGCTGGTAATTCTGGCGGTATGAATGATGAGATTGAAAGAAAAAAGGCAGACTTTAGACTTATAAATAAGAGAGTAAAAGAAGTTGTTGAAAGGAAAAAGTAAGAAAGAACGGATAAGAATGATAGAAGGATATCTGATAACTTCCAGGCAAATATTAAAATGTTCTGGAAACTCGTAAGAACTGCTAGAAATTCAAAACAGCCTAGAATGAATGCTATACGAGACGAGAATGGCTGTATGCTGAATGATGAAGTTTCGAATTTAAAAAGATGGAAGGAATACTTTTAAAGCGTGTTTATGAGTGAAGGGTCGTCTGAATTAAGTGAAAGAAATTCCGAAAGAAGTGGAGAGGTAGGGAGATAAGTGTAGATGAAATAATAAAAGCAATGAAAAGCATGAAAGCAGGTAAGGCAGCCGGATATGATGATATCACTCGAAATGCTAAGGGCCGGAGAGTGGTGGTGAGTCTGCTGTACACCTTGTTTAATTTATGTTGGGAACTGAAGCGGGTACCGAAGACTGGTGCAAAGCCGTTATAGTCCCAATATATAAAGGAAAAGGGTCACAGCAGGACTGTAAAACTACCGTGGTATCAGCTTGCTTAACATTGTGGGTAAACTGTATGCTAAGGTGTTAATTGAAGAGTTATGGAAGAAACTGATGGAAAAATTTGGGATGTGCAAGCTGGATTTAGAAAGGAATGGGGTGTACGGATCAAGTATTTTCCATGCGCATGATTGAATGAAGAAGTTTTTGGCCAAAACCAGAAAGTTTTTGTGCTTTCATGGACTTGGAAAAGGCTTATGACAGAGTGGACAGGAATGTGTTATGGCAAACACTTAACTCATTTGGTTTGAGCGCTGGTTTGATACAGGCATTGAAGTCTCTTTATAGGACTCTAGTGCTTGTGTCAGGATCAACAGGTCTACTCGACTGGTTTGGCATCCAAAAGGTGTCAGACAGGGCTGTGTAGCTTCCCCTGGCTGTTTAACCTATTAATGGACAGTTGTTTGCAAACTATGAAGTTGAAGAATGTCGGTTGAGAATGGGTGAGTTAACCGTCAAATGCCTTTGTACGCCGATGATCAAGTCATATTTGCATCTTCGGCGGAGTTCAAATGATGGTTACTTTAATGAACCGATCATTAAAAGAAAGGTAGTGAACATAGTAAGACGAAAGTGATGGTTTTCAAAGAGAAGAAAGTAAAACGTTATGTGAAATAAGAATAGAAGAGTTGATTGAGCAAGTGGATGAGTTTGTATATTTGGGATTTTATTTAGTAGGGATGGTAGATATGATAAGGATATAGAACGACGAGTGAACGCAGAAATAGAGTGAATGGGGCTCTACACGCTATTGTGAAGAGTCAGAATGTGTCAAAAGGGCACGTTTGGCAATTCGCAATGCTGTTAGTCCTACTTTAATGTATGGTAGTGAAAGTTGGGTCTGGCAGAGAAGCATGAGTAGAATTTTCTCAGCGAGCTATGGAAAGGGCTATGCTCGGGGTTTCTCTGTGTGATAAACTTAGAAATGAGGATATCCGCAGTAGAACTAGAGTGACCGACATAGCCCAACGGATTGGAAAGCTGAAGTGGCAATGGGCCGGCCATATAGCTCGAAGAACCAACAATCGATGGGGATAAAAGATTCTCGAGTGGCAGCCTCGTACCGGTAGGCCAACTGTAGGGCGTCCTCCCACTACATGGAGTGACGACCTGGTAAGACATGCAGGAAGTCGATGGATGCAGGTGGCTCAGGACCGTGCTTTGTGGCGTTTTTTGCTGTGGCAACCCCGGTGACTAGTTGTAAAATACATGCTCCCAACTATTTTAAAAAATTAAAAATTGTAAATTGATAATTCCACCTCAATTTTGAGTTACAGTTGTTAAATACGACTTATTTTTATTTGTAAAATAAGTAAAAGTCATAAGTATTTTAATTAAATTGTGTTTAGTGTTCTAACCAAAAGTGACAGCTGTAACGAACATTTTTTTTTTTTATAGGATAGGGTGACAAACGAGCACACAGTCCACCTGATGGTAAGTGGTTGCTGTGACCCACAGACATCACATATCTTCAATAAAGAATCAAAATACAGATGCGTTGTCACCCGTGAGGACTAAGATGGAATGCCTCTTTTCCAGTAAAAGGGTCTCCGGTTCTCTACTCTGTACGAAACACACAGCAGTGTTAGCTGCTATTTATGGTATTCTGTGAGGCGTGGTCCTTCCCGGTCAGGCAAACCCATTCATGCTACAATTATACTACTAATATAGCTGCAGCATGGCTCTACCACGTATAAAACATCGCTAAACTTACTGTAAGTGTTATTCTTGTTATCCCTTTAACATTTTAAGATTTACCTTTTAAGTAAGTGTTGTTCTGGATTTCATTTTGAATTATTTACATGATAATTTAATTTGAGATCTGTAAATAAACCCATAGATCTGGACATTTTTACCTCTGCTTCTTCGGTTTTCTTTCTTTGTTTTCTTTTGCTATTTACATAATAGTAAAATGAATACACGCCGCCAAAACGCGCCAATTGGAGAACCAACTTCAAATGGCGCTACAAGAACTTGGCGTCAAAGGAGCAGTGTGAGCTGTTGTGTAAAGAAAGGATGACAACGAAAAGGAAATAATAAATATAAAAGTGATATGGTTAAGTTGCATAAAGAATATACTTTTGTTTTAAAAGAAAAGGATCAACTTCAGAGAACAGTCGATGAGTTTGACCAATGCAGCAAGGAATATGAGGATCCTCAGATTAATTGCTGCATTACGAACCTGATTAAGTGAGGCTAATGAGCAGATTGTGCAATTAAAACAATACATAGATAACTTGGCGTCCCAAACTCAAAGTCTGTTCAATGAGCTCATAGAATGTGAATCTTCTAAAGCATTGCAACCCTGCAACAATCATTTGACTGGTGATGATTGTGTCACATCAAGAACAGCAGCAAGGATTACCTGCAGTAGAAAATTAAAAATACATAAAATTAATAAATATATTAGGAAAGTACAAAAGTTAATTAAAACTAAAATTAATGTCAAAATTATATAAATGTATGTAAAGAAAAGCAAGAATTAATTAATAAACTTAAATTATATTCAATTGAGGTGGAAAATATGAATAACTGTTATGAGACTGATATAGAGTGTCTAAATTTAACAATTTTATCACTTAAAACTCCTACAAGTATATCAAATAAATATGAATCGGCTCAGGATGAGATAAAGAACACATATATGGCCATGAATGATCTGGTAAAGTCATGTAAGTATAATGAGGAGCGCTTTGACTCATAATTAAACATCAGAGTGAGTATTAGCGCTCCATACCAGTTCATCGGGGACAATATGTGTAAAAATAATGATAACAGTAAGGACTCATTATTTTCACCTACACTCTATGACAGTACCATAACAAAGAATATTAACTTAAAAGTAATTTAAATATTAATAAAAATAAAGATATTATGTATTGTGATGACATAGGCAAAATTTGGGCACAATGTTAAATAACTGTTTAAAAGGACATCAGGTTAGTAATTGTTGTATGCCTGGAGCATCCTTTAGTCATATAATGAATAAAGTTTTAACTAGTAAGTTTTGCCCTAATAGCATATTAATAATTCTTGTTGGGAGAAGAGGCAATGTAAACAAAACTCAATTATTAAAATATATTGATCATCTAAATACTTTAAATGTACATAAAATTATCTTATTTACATTGCCTTACATACAGGGTTATGCAAAATAAAATAAGATACAATTTAAATTTATTAATGAATAACTTTTCATTTAATAACAATATAAACTTGACATCTAATTGTTATAATTATAATAATATAATTAATTTAATAGACATAAATAATTTAATTAAGAAATTTTTGACTAGAAATAGGTATTACCTATCCAAATATAATTTAAGACAGATAGCAAGTGTGCTATCTTATTGTTTATATATTAACTCAGCCAAGGACTTGGCTACACCGACATCTGCTTCTTTTGAGCAGTGTAATGACTTAATATGTAATTTGGAATCAGTTCCAAGTAATTTAAATTAGAAAATGAGACAATAGAGGTAATCTCTAGCAGTTATAATAATTTAAATAATTTAGAATGTAGCTTACAAAACCTTTTGTATGACTCACAGAGTGATAATAAAATTGTTTACACCTGGTGCATCAGAATATACAAGGCATGATAGGCAAAGAGCTAGAAATTGAATTGTTCTTAAATAGCAACAATATTCATATTTTATGTATTACTGAACATTGGTTAAAAGCTTATAACATAATGTTTAATTTCAGTTATCACCAGGGGGTCAGTTCGTTCAATAGAGAAACGGTTTTAAGAGGTGGCTCGTTAATATTAACTAGTAAATTATTATCATGTAAGGAACGTAAAGATATTGTGAGCCTCTCTGTTGAGCGGACTGTAGAAATGGCATGTGTTGAGTTTGACACCTCATTGTTGTGAGCATCTACAGACATGTTCTATACAATACTTTTGAAAAAATTATGGAGGAAGTTTTATTAAGCTTAATAAACAGAATAAATCTGTTGTAATATGTGGAGACTTTAATATCAATCTCCTAGAAGCTTCCACCAATATTAAATTTAGATCATTGTTTAAATCATATGGTCTTTTAATTTATTTTTAGAGCCAACGCGTACTGAATGTAGTGCAACATGTATGATAACATTTTACAAATGTTAAGCCGTTGCATAAATGTATAATTCAAAAATTGAGTTCTGATCACTGTGGACAGTTAGTTTCGTTACCTTATGTTCACAAAAAGCAAGTAGATGAGAAAATTGTGTTTGTTCCTGTAAATGCACGTCGCTTGGAGAGTTTAGAAGTAACATAGTGAAGAAAATTCCATCACTTTCATACCAAAATGATCCTAATTTTTGTATGGAACAGTGTTTAAACTTATTTGCAATGAATTTGATAATATTACTTCTAAAACGTTCTCCTTGAACAGTCGGAAGGCTTTCAATGAATGGGTGACAGTAGGTCCATAAGAGCAGACAAAGGTTATATGAACTTTACCATGAAGGTCATATAACCTAGCGTCAATTTAGAATATGTTAAAAATATTCAAAAATATTTAAAGAGGTGCTCCAAAGCCAAGTCTTTGCATTTGAGCAACAAAATTAAGACGGCTTCTAATAAAATTAAAATGACGTGGAGTATAATTAATAGTGAAACTGGTAAGGTCAACTCTCATAATTCAAACTACCGGTTGAGTTTTAACAACAAATTAACGGAATCAGATCAGGATGTTGCAATGGTTTTGAAGTATTTTACGGATATTCCGATCTTAACAACTATGTCACTGAATTCTTCTCCTGCCGTCGCCGAATCATTGCTTGAACAAAATGTAAATGCGTGTACAAATTTTACATTTCATAAAATATCATCAAAAGATATTGTAAAATATTTTAAAACTATTGATGTTAAGAATACTGCGGATCTGTGGGGCATTTCCGTTAAAGTTATTGCGTCTATAATCGATATAATCGCGCCTCAACTAGCTATTATTTTTAATACTAGTATCGAATATGGTGTGTTTCCTGATTTGATGAAGCATAGTAAATACCCTTTATTTAAATCTGGTAGACATTGACCCCGCCAATTTAGACCCATTTCTGTACTGCCAACACTAAGTAAAATTTTGAAAAATTATTCTTGATCAAATGTTAATTTTTTTAATGTTAATAATTTACTTCATAAAAATCAATTCGGTTTCTGAGGGGTCGCTCGACAACTGATGCTGGTGTTGAGCTGATTAAATATATTTTCAATGCATGGAGAATTCACAGGATGCTTTGGGTATATTCTGTGACCTATCCAAAGCCTTCGATTGTGTTCACCATGAAACATTAATCAGGAAACTACAACACTACGGTGTAAGTAATGCTCTTAAATTACTTGTTTCATATTTAAGTAACAGAACTCAAAAGTTGTCATTAATAGTATGAACTCTTCGGGTCGATAGTACAAATGGGCGTGCCTCAGGCTCAATTCTCGGCCTTTCTGTTTCTTGTATATATATTACCTTATATAGTGGGGATAACCATAATATAGTATTATTGCTGATGACACTTCATTAATTTTCAAATTAAAACGACAATTAAAAATATGACGAAGTAAATAATGCTATATCTAAATTAGTAAATTGGTTTAATGTTAATAACGCATTTAAATAGCACTAAAACGAAATGTATGAAGTTCATGACTCCAAATGTCAGAAAATTAAATACTAATGTAATCTTAAATGGGAGGAACTGAGTCTTGTCGATACCACCATTTTTCTTGAATAACACTAGACGCGAAGCTTCAATGGAGCCCCATATCAAAGTTAGCAGACTTAGTTCTGCAGCATATGCTGTAAAAGATTAGAAATCTTACCAGTGTGGAAACAGCTAGACTTGTTTACTTTAGCTATTTCCATAGCATAATGTCGTATGGTATTTTGCTATGGGACACGTGACTGACACTGAAATTATATTTGTTTTACAGAAGAGGCCATAAGAGCAATCTATGATTTAAAACCTAAAGAGTCGCTCAGACAAAAATTTAAGGAAATTAATATATTAACTTTACCCTCAATACATTTATGAAAATTTAATGTACGTACACAAAAATAAAAGTAGTTATACAAAAATAAGTGATATTCATTCTGTAAATACTAGGAACAAACAAGCTAGTAGTACTGAGTTACTCGACCCAACGAGTTCATTATTCTTGGGGCGATGTATACGCTTTACAACAAAATCCCAGAAAATATACAAAATTGACCTGCTCAAAATTCAAAAACTTTATTAAACATAGTTTGTATAAAGGGTTATTATAATATTAAGGAATTTATGGATGATAATAACCCTGGGAATGAGGTGTTCAAGCTATTTCTAATTTGTGGTTAATTGTGTAATAATACATGATTGTGCTGTTATTTTAAAAAGTCCTGCTGGGTTTCTTGCTGGTTCTTCCCAGGACAGAGGTTTTTTTTCGAACCAGTGGTAATTAAACAAAAGAGTGACTTTCAATAAGTATTATTTATAATCTATATTGAATAAAAAGTTTCTGTTTCTGTTTCTGTTTCTGTTTCTGTTCCTTGGGGGAGACCTATGTTCACCAGTGGACTTGTGAAGGGCTGTAATGATGACTGCTTCGGAAATGACCTCTGTCCTGGGAAGAACTATAAAGAAACGCAGCGGGACTTTTTAGAAAAAACATAATTTACAATATAATATTTTATACAATTAGTATGAAAACATTTTTTTATAGGATAAGGGTGACAAGCGAGCACACAATCCACCTGATGGTATGTGGTTGCTGTGGCCCATAGACGTCTACATCTATCCTCGTTTGCGAATCAAAATGCAGATGCGTTGTCAGCCGTGAGGACTAAGATGGAATATCTCTTTTCCAGTAAAAAGGGTCTCCGGGTTTCTACCCTCACCATACGAAACACAGCATTAAGTTGCTATTTAACGCTGGTATTCTGTGAGAGCGTGGTCCTTCCCCGGTCGAACCTAACCATTCGTGCTACAACTATACAATTAATATAGCTGCAGCATGGCTCTACCACGTATAAAACATTTAGAAACAGCATGGTGGCGATCACCTCATTCCTAGCGGTTATTATTAATCATATACTCTTTAGTAGTATAATAACCCTTACTAAACAATTTTTTCTTTATAAAATTTTTAAACCTTTAAATAGATAAGGCCTGCATATTTTCTGGGATTGTGTTGTAAAAGCGTATACATTGCCCCATGAAGGAATTACTGACTCTTTTTAGTCGAGTAACTGGTATAACTAACTTGTGCTTGTTCCTAGTATTTACAGAATGTACATCTACTATTCAAAAAAAAAAAAAACTATTTTTGTTTTTGTGTGCATACAATAAATTTTCGTAAATATATTGACATTTTATATCTTATAATTTTTCTCTAAGGGGTTCCCTTAAATTAATAAAATATTCGAACCTAGGCTATAAATGGCTCTTATGGCTCTCTTCTACAAACAAAAACAGTTTCAATGTCAGTCTCATTACCCCATATCAAGATTCCATATGACATTATGCTATTGAAATAACTAAACCAAACTAATCTAGCTGTTTCAACACATGCAAGGCCTCTAATATTTTTTAATAGCATTGACACACATTTTTACAGCAATGAATATAAAGTTGTGGCAATTGATTATATTTTTAATTTTTTGTAAAAATGTTATTCGTCTTTTCATTATGTCTCTAAATAATTATTTTGCGTTTGTCATTTCTTTGTATCGGAAGCCAATTCCTTTTCAAATAGTTCATTTCAATTGTGTTCAATGGTGGCATTTTCTAAATTACATGCAATTTCGCCGCAGTGGGATTCGCAGAAATAATTTAAAAAAATAAACTTGTTTAATACATGATTCATGTGGTTTATGCAACTCTAAAAATAAAAAAAATAATAAACAAATAATAAATTAAAAACTGTAAAGGTATCGATTGTTTGAATATTTTTACCGATTATTCGCATAATCATGAATTTGAATCATCCAAACACTACTGTAAGGTACATAACAACGTATCATTGAAACAACGTCAGAAAAAAAAGTTGATTCGGTTATTTTTTTATATTTAGCTTTGTTTGAAAGATTCGAAATTAAATTAGTAATAAAGAACTTAACATCTTGTAATAAAATATAGATAACTTCATAATTATTTGTATATACGTGAATGGTTATTTTAAATCGTTTAAGTAAGCTTGTATAAAGTTATTGCGGAATGATTAATGTGAAACGTCAAAAGCTATTTTTTAGATTTGGTGGAGTATAGCATCTATACAAAGTTTCATGGATGTGATCCAATTTTCGAAACACATTTTTCATCGCATCGCAACGGATCTTCCGGCGATTAAAGCTGTGCCCCTTCTAGCAGATTTTTTATTTTAGGAGAATAAAAAGAAATCACACGGTGGCAAATCGGAGTTGTAAGGAGGAACTTGACTGCCTCATTAATCTAGTGGTCGCAAACACGGTTACTGATCATCACACACCAACACTACACACTCACCTAGTATCACAAGCACAGTTAGGACAACGGATGGGACGCAGCGAGTCCTCAGACGGGCGCGCCGCGCCCCACTCGTGCTCTACACCGCGTACATGCCATACACCCGCGTCCCTGGGCGGTTCGAACATCGAACGATACGAATTAGCCGTCAGAGCCAGGGCCCGCCACCCTTGTTCGTACGGCGGTTAGATAACTCATTAATGTCATGATGTATATATATAGAGCCCTGAGCCCGATGAAGCTAAAAGAGCCAAAAGGCTAACAACACTAACATCATAGAAACTGGATGACGCTGATCATGTGGTCCTGGGAATAGCTTAAGCTATTTATGGTAACCGCTTGTTGTGTTTGCGTTCACTTGTTTTAAGTAATAATTGGTTAATATTCGTAGATGCTAGTGAGAATTCGTCGTTACATCTACGTATAAGCGCATTCCAAATAATAGAATAATTTTCTGCGGTAGGTGCTAAGCCGGCACAAACCGACAACGCTTGGTCACTTAATTTGCTTACTAAATAATAAACACGTTCGGCATCAGCTGACTGTAAATTATCGCGAATTAATGTCTTAAATTGATGATAAAACATGGACCATTGGCGTGTATCACCGTTAAATGACATTAATTCAATAAGCGGTAACAAAGTTTTTAATTTAGTAGAAAAACTATTTTGTAACGTAACAGTGGAAGGCAATGTAGATAGATTCTTAACTTGACACTTATTTATTTACTACTGTTTGCTTCCTTCCATGGTCACTGAAATGAACTATCCATTGCTTTTTGAATTGAGAAGAAAACTGAGTTTTATAGATTTGTCAGAGATGCAGCCATTAAAAGAGCTGAAAAATTGATTCGTCAGCCTATTTAAATGTTTTGAAACGCAGCGTATAGGAAAGCATGAAAATAGCCTGTTTATTCCAAATGGAAATGGGATATTTTTTAATTAAAGGAAACTGAGCATAATTATCCGTCAGGGATGCAGACTTTTGAAAACTGAGCTAAATTGATTCGTCAGAGATGCAGTTTTCTGAATTGAAAAAAACTGAGCCAAATAAAATATCCGTCAGAGATGCAGCCTTTTGAGTTGAAAAACTGAGCTTAATAGGTCCGTCAGAGGTGCAGCATTTGGAATTGAAAACTGAGCTAAATAGGAAATTTTGAATTGAAAAGGAAGATCTGTAGAATTCTGATTAATTGATTGTAGGATTTTGGAAAAAAACTAACTGAACACTATTTTAAGACGCTACTGTACACAATGTTATATGTTTTTCCATTCAGGGAAAAGATGTGGAAATTCTGGGCATTTGACACACGCGAACATGCTACATACAGCTGACCATAGAGAAGCACGGTTTTCTAAGTTGACCCCCTACCTGTAACGTTTGCCTTGCGCTTTATTAATTGTCATTGCAAAACTGAGCTTAATAGGGAACTGCAACCTTTTGAATTGAAAAGGAAGATCTGTAGAGATTATAGGGATCCGTGGTATAATAACATTTTCACCTTTTCCTACGCCTGTCAAAATTGTAGCACCGATTATGTTCCGTCAAGATGTGTCACACGCAGCCTTGTCTCGTTACATAACCGAGGAGCATCTAAATTTCGCATTAGCATGACTGGGACGCCTAATTTTAATTGAAGCTTATGTGAGGCACACCTGACAACTCTAGAAATTTAGAAACTCTACGGGATATGAAGTGCTCTGTTCTGTGTCCATAACTGTGTCTACTGACAAATACTCTGTTATTTCTCCTGCTACTTCGCTATATCTGAATTTATTTTGTTAACGCTCTCATTTTGGTGCAAGAATCGCCCTTTCACATAACCATTTGTC
This sequence comes from Parnassius orleans, assembly GCA_029286625.1. NCBI lineage: Eukaryota > Metazoa > Arthropoda > Insecta > Lepidoptera > Papilionidae > Parnassius > Parnassius orleans. Next base: position 2,603,272 of record JAGSMP010000089.1, read on the forward strand.
TTCATGCATGTTGTTCGTTAAATCTGAATAAACGCTCGCAATTAATTCGGAATGACTCTTTACTAAATTACAAACATCTCCCGTCAATTTAACGCAGCCCTCAGCATCCGTTTCCAACCGCCCATCGCCAATTTTAATAGTGTGTCAGCATAGTTTCCAGCATTGATATCATTATACAATGCACTCTCATATTCGTAGTTAAACTGAATTTTGTCACCTTGTTCCATAAAATAGACGACTTGAGGCATGCTTTAATTTCATCTGTAGGTGTGCCCTTTTGAATGACAGGTAAAGTTTGGCGAAAGTCACCAGCCAATAAAACCACCATTCCTCCCATTACATCAGGTATTGCTGCAAATCCTGGAGCGTTCGATTTAGTGCTTCTACAGCTTTTTATGCGACATTGTACTTTCGTCCCACACTAAAGTTTGCATTGTCGTGCATTATACCTCATTACCTTGCTAAAGTTGCAGATCGCGATTCTTCCTGGGCTAGATTTAGAGGATTTTAAAACAGAATGTGCAGTGCGGCCCCGCTTAGCAGGGGGCTGGCTATACCGGAGGAAGCTACGGCCACAGCAATGTTTTTATCTTTCCGTACTTGCGCTAATAATAAATTTAACAAAAATGTCTTCCCAGTTCCTCCAGGGGCATCTAAAAGAAAATGCACCATTTCCAGATTCAATTTGTCCTAATACTTTGTCAAAAACTCGTTTTTGTTCAGGAAACAAGCAGGGTACAAATTCGGCTACTTGCTGCTGCAAAGCTGGTATATCGTAGTTTGTTTCACGTATAATTGCATCACTTAGTTCATTTTCGGTTGTTCGCTGAGGGCTTATCATTCCAAAGTCGCTTAATTTTTTGCCTACCATTGCCATTCCTTTATCTTCAATTTTTCCAAGTGTTTCATTATAAATGTGTTCATTGTATGTCATGTTCGCGTGTGTCTGCTGTAACCTTCGCAAAATATCTTCCGCCATGTATTTATATTTGTCCCACAATTTATGTGCATTAGATAGCCCGCAAGATGATATGAGAGTTGCATAAAGATCCCTAATTTTGGCTGGTGACTGGCACTCCACAGCTTCCTCCATGGTTTCATCCCAGTGATTATCGTTTTCTAAAATATGCAGAGCTTCACATGCTTCTCTATAAGTTGCATTCCTGACCGTTGACAGTTTTAAGGTCTTTATATCCAGGACCCCGAACATGGTGCAGCAGCAATCGTAAACAGAAACATTCAAAATTAGTTACATGGACGGTATACACGACCAAGGGCATCTGATGACTTTACACTGGGCCAATTTGCAACAGGCGCGCCTTGAATACGGCGTTCCACTCCTTCTAGATGTGTTCCAAGTATAATAGCGGGGACTTCAGAATATAACGTTTTTGCAAAGGGTCAGTTTGACAAAGTTGAAAGAAGGCTGTTAGTGTAGTTTTGGCGGTGATGCAATTCATTCTTGGAAATTTCTTTCGGTGAAATATACGCTCTCCATTTTCTAAGTGCACAGCAAGGTGAGTAACTGTTGGGTGCCTTTCGTGTAAAGGAAATAAGGAGACGCCACGATGCCTCGTTACTGCTGACATAACGCCCTGCTTGGGTCTGTACTTCATTAACAGGATTTGCCTCACCTTCACTCCTGAGATTAAATATTGCTTGGTCGCTTCCTTTATTTATGTACTTACAGATATACTTGATTGCGCGGACAGAGCTACGCTTCTACATTAATGTGGGCATTAAACATTTTACATAGAATGGGCGAATACGGGACAATCCAGCTGTTATCTAATTTCGAACGCTCCAGAGCGAGATTTGATTGTAACTTTCCTGCCACCATCTTCAGGAGCTCTGCGTCTGTATAAAGGTAGCCATTGTCATTGTGCACTGTTTCTTTTAATTAATAGTTTAGGAATTTCTTTGTACATTTTCCTTCTTTCATACATGGCGATATTGAATTTCGTGCTCACATGGACCGTGAATCATATTTCGGACGATGGTATCATACAATTCTTTATCTTGCTCAGGATCCGGAATCTCGGCGCTTATTATGTCGTCTATTTGGCTGGGCCAACCTCTTTAACCATATTAGAATGTGGGCATGCGGTAATCCTCTTTTGCCATTCAATTGAATACATGAAGCACTACCTCTCCGAAAATTTTCCTTTGTTAATTACATACATTAATTTTTGTACTTTTAATCTAAATACTCTAGCAACTAAATCGTGTCTGTCAGTACTTTTTGGCCCGGCATTAGCTCCTTGGTTATTTCTTTCCATGTGGGATTGCAAGTAAAAGTAACAAAAGATCAGGTCTTCCGTAAGTTCGTACATAGGCAGAATGCGTCTTGTGTGTACTCATGTAGGTAGCGGGACTGTTAACGAATGATGAGGGCAGAATTACCATTTTACCTAAATCTCTGGGGTTTACATTGGCGTCGCTAGAAACTGCATCTTGTAAATGTATATAATTCTCAACGCGCAGCTTTTTGTTTAAAGATATATAACGGAGACGTTCACTTTCTACCTTCACATACATGTCTACCAAAAATTGATGAAATAATTGTCTACACCGGGCTAAGAGGTTAAAATCATTTCTCTCGCAACATCATATGATACGCATAAAATCCATACATGATACTTTTTGTTCAGGTAGCCTCCTTTGTGACCAGGTTAATGAGTGGAATTTGAAAATGATAACCCTCTTGTCCTTTGCAATAAATCAATGGGTATTGCAGAGCGTCATAAAACTTGTGTATCGGCTACCGTTGCAACGTATCATCACGTGCTCGCAAGACAATGTCTCGTGAAGAAAATTGATCACCACTAATTACGGCTGCTATTTCGTTTATCAAGGTGCATTGTAGCGCCTTTCATGCTCTCCTCGAGGGTCCGATCTGCGTGAATGACGACTTTAATCCTCTTCAGGTAGGTTTTCTAAAGCAGTTTTAAATGTTTTGACTAAAATGTTACATTCATGCAAGAATCTTTGAATTTTGAACACTGTGTCTCTCACATCCATGGATAAATTGGCAGCGACGGTCTACCTCAATTTCTTCGTCACCCATAAAATATACTTGTAAAATTTATGCTGTTCGTTTTCAGCTGGAAAAAGTGAACCCCTTGCACCGTAAATGAGGCGAAAATCCCGGCATTATTATTCCCGGTCAACTCGAAGGACGTCATTTGAAAGCATGAGTTATATTTCCGGATCCTGTTTAAAAGCGCCGTGACTCATTAGCATCATATAAAAGAGAGTTTTCAAAGGTTCTTCTGGTTCCCCAAGTAACGGAAGAGACACTTTGCCATTGGAACAACACATGCCTGCGGTCTCATCTTTCCATTTTAAAGCGCTGCAAAATCGACACGCTTGTCCATCAGTCCGATAACAACTAACCTGTGATTTTTATAATCAATCAACGGATCATAATTGAATGCCGTCATTAAAACCGACCAATTGTTTCTTTGAAAATTTTGTCGACGTTCAGCTTGGGCTGTACATTTGCATCTCTTCGCGCCTGTGTCTGTTCTGGTGTTTCAGATGCCCTTATAGTAGATTGACGTTCAGCTTGCTCAATGAGTCTGTGTTGAGTTTCATCAGGTGTTTCCGCGGCTCTTAAGGCGGCCTGACGTTCCGCTTGTTCGAATAGCCTTTGCTGACTTTGAGCAGGTGTTTCAGATGCTCTAAAAGCAGCCTGACGCTCTGCTTGTTCTTGCCTTCTCAGTTCAGCATCTTCTAAAGATTCTAGCGATCGAGCTAATCTTTTCGCTTGTCTTTGAGAAGATACTCTTGAAAGGCTGGACTTACGTTTGCGAGGCATTATGAAGTAAGAAAAAACCTATTATAAAAACGTTAAAATACCTAAAAGGATTTAAATTTCCTTTTAAATATTTTTAAAACAAATCCAAAATATCTAAAAGGAATAAATATTCCTTTTAGATATTTTAAAATCAAAACAACAAAACCAATACAAAACACAACACGAATCCGAAAACGATAGCCAAAAAATCGAATCAACTTAAACCAAATCACAAAACAAATCGCAGAAAACCGAAATCGAAAGCAGTAGTCAATATAAATATAACCAACGAAAAAGAAAGTGTATAGGTACCGTATACACTATCTATACTATTAATATTCCTGAAATATTGTTAAACAACCTAAAACAACGAAAACCAATTCACGATTCTAAATAAACAAAATCCAAAATCAAAGCCAGAGTCTAAATATGTATAAAGGAATACCAACCAAATCAACAAAACCGATCCAAGAAAATACACAAATCCGAAAATGAAAATAATATAAATCCATTCAACCTTAACAAATCACAAAACAAATAACAAACAACCGAAATCGAAAGCAGGTAGTCGAATAAGCTACGAAATAGAAACAATTTAAGCGTATAGGTACCGTATGCACTATAAGTTGACGCGCGCGGCTCAACGGCGGGAGTTAAGTACGTGTCAGGAAACATTTCGTTACCGCGTTTTAAAACCTAGTAACGACATCTAGCGGAATCAATTTAAACTATGTATACGTTAGTTAATAAGAACTCTCAAAAATATTTTTCTTATAATTTTGCACAATTTTTCTTATTGTAATACCGATTCATTCATAACCACATATAAGAACTGTATTTATTTCCGTTCAATAAATATTACTAAGGCTTACTAAGAACTGTTTCTACCATTGTTAAGTAATAGTTAAGGGTGAAAGCGTGACAGGTGGTGATAGTATTCTGATCCATACTTATAATCACGCCTGTAACCCTTGCGGGATAGCAGAGCATCAACGGATTACTTAATATCGTTTGCGAGGTTATCGCCTATTCTGTGAATTACGATGCACCAAAACGTTTGAAGAAAATCAGCTGGTGAATGTTTTTATCGCTCTCTTCCGGTCCTGCGTGGAAAAATACAGATCCATACATTTTTCTCTTAATTTTGGTAAAAAACATAATAATCCAGATATTCTGACCTTCTGTGTTCGTCCATCGTACCGTCGTCCGTCTTGTAGAATCACGGTGGCGCCACCTAGCTGAATTTGATTTTGCAACATATTCGACTTCCCCACGGGAATGATATATTTTTCCGCTGAAAAAAGTAGCCTATGTCACTCTACAGCCACCGAACTATCCCCATACAAATAATCATGCCATGCCGACGCTCTGTTGCGACGTGAAAGAAGGACAAACTTGTGCAACATATTCGATTTTCCACGGAATGAGATGTTTCCGCGGAAAAAGTAGCCTATGTCACTCTACAGCCACCGAACTATCCCCATACAAAAATCATGCCATGCCGACGCTCTGTTGCGACGTGAAGAAGGACAAACAAAGAAACAAACCAACAAACAAACACACTTTCGCATTTATAATATTAGTATGGATTTATTTTATTTTATTTATTTATTTCATAGACAGTAGAGTATAACAATTAATAAGGTGTAAACATATAACTCTTTTGAGTTTTACCGTACACCCACGCCGTCGATATACAATAATAAAATTAAAACTATTTATAACAATATTTGCTACACACTTCATTAAATACATATTTGAAAACAATCAAAAGACAGCCACATTTTATAAACACCATACGGGTATATCACAAAATAAAGTTATGTAAAAACCTTTTGTGGACGTTCCTATGCAGCACTGTCTTCGTTTATTGATACTTTTTTATTCTACAGAATGATGTTGTATAAAGTGTGATTTGTGATTATTATTGTATAGTGTTGTTAGTTTATTATTTATTACATATGTTTATTTTATGTATATGTTTTATATGTGGATAGTTTTGTTTTCATATTATATATATTAATATTTTAGTGTTTATATTATGTATAGGATTACGTGAATTTATTAATTGCTATTATGTAGATAGATATAATTATGTTCAAATGTATTAGTTAATGTGTATTATTGTGTAAGTAATGCTTTAAAAATTCTGATGTATGTTATATGTATTTTTGTTTATTATTTGTAGAAAATATTGTTTCAAGATGTTTTTTAGATTTTTATATGTTATTTTTCTCTAATAGCATTAGGTATAACGTTAATTAGGTAAGGTATTATGTAATTTAATCGTCTTTACCATACAGGTTATTATAAGAAGGTAGTTGTAGTCTAAGGTTATCTTGTCTACGGATTGAATTATTTTGTGTAGTTTTGTAAATTTTCAGTAAAATAATATTGTGATAAAAGTAAGTTCTACTTTTTCATGAATTGGTAAATTTTACAAAATGCAAAAGAGCTTACGGTAATCTTTAAAGGTATCTTTTATTTTTATAGGAACTATTCTTTTTAGTATACGTAGCTGGAGTGATAAAATATTGTCTAGGTGTGTTTTAGAGGTTCTTCCATAACTGGACAACCCATAGGATATTATAGACTCAGCCAGGGACTTATAGAGTAATAGAAGTGTTTTATAAGGTATTTTAGATTTTATAATTGAGAATTTGGCTAATATTACCTTAGTTTGTCACTCACATGGTTAATATGCTCCTTCCAGTTTAGCCGATCGTCGATTACAGAGTCAAGTATGTGTATTTATTACTTTCTATGTGTGTCACAGTTACATTGCAGAGTGTTATTTGATTGTTTTAGATGTAGACATTGATGGTTGTGTGATATAAGTTTTAATCTAAAAGTGCTTCTGTTTTTACTAGAGCTGATGTAAATTAGTTTGGTTTTATTGGAATTAAGTACAAGTCCAACATCATGAGACCATTTCACTAATATGTCAAAATCGCTTTGAAGTCGAGTAAGGGCATCTTCGATGTTTCGTCCTGTGGCAACTAAACATGTGTCGTCCGCAATCTGGTACAGCTCACACTGTTTTATTGCGTTTGAGAGATTATTTACGTAGGTGAGGTAATGTAAGGGTCCTAAGACGGAGCCTTGGGCAGTGCCTTCGGTTGCTAAAACTGAGAAACTATCTACATTACTGACCCTAACTTGATAGCTTCTATCATGTAAGTAGTTTTCGCACCAAGTTAGTAGATTACCTCTGACCCCACTGTCGTTCAAGCTTTGTAGAAGCTTGTCATGTCTAAGTATCAAATGCCTACTATAGTCAACGCAGACGACCAATATATGCTCTTTTTATCTAAGTGGTTATAAATACTGTCAGTGAAAGTGGATAGCAGTTGAGTCGTGCTTTTATGTGGTTGAAATCCGTATTGGACAAGTTAGTATACTATTATTGGCATAAAAGTGTTGTGTATTTGAGTTCCACATATTTTCTCTACTACTTTGTTGATCGTAGGCAATATGGTTATTGGTCTATAGTTGAGGTAGTCCGCCTGGCTACCTTTTTATGAATTGGTCTCCAATGCCGGTCTTTGTAATTTGGGTATTGCCAGTGAGAATGCATGCGTTTATAAGTTTAGCAATGGTTAAAGAAATTTTGTCAATTCTTTTTACATCAATGGCTCTTATCCTATCTACTCCGGGAGTTTTGTTACTATTAAGAGATTTTAGTATTTTTGTTATTGATTTGGGTTCTGCAAACCTAAATCTCATACTCACATTTGCTGATACTGCATAGGTTTTTGTCGAGCAATGGTTCAGGACATTTTAATATTATTTGTTTGACACTATTATTGAATGTGACAACGAATTTATTGCAACGTCTTTCGATGAGTTGTTATTGCTGCCAAAAGAGCGTTCTAAGCCTTCATCTATAGACGATTTTATTCTACCTGTTAATCTGTTTAAGATAGACCACAAATTTTTAGTATTGTTTTTGTTGGATATTATTTATGACTTAGTGTTTTTGTTTTTAGTTTTTTGATCAATGCATTGGCATTGTTTCTAGCTTTATTGTATTTAAATTTTAAAATCATATTATTTGTATTTTTTATCCATTGAAGAAATAAATTATCCTATACTCACAGGCTTTGATGATTTTATTATTTATCCAGTCGTTATTAATTCGCGTACTTTTAGTATTAATTTTGTTTGAATATTCTGATTTTTTATAGCATTCTGTAAATTTTGTATAAATATAGTTGTAAATATTTAAAGGGCAGTTCATGTCATGGTGGGCGCCCAATCTATCTGTTCTAACAGTGAAATCAATTTTTATTATTTAAACATATTATTATATTGGGACAGCCTGTGTTCGTGGTCCGACGCAGACTATATAACCATGATGGTCAGCCAGTGTCGTACCGATTGCCGCTGTATGTAAGTCTTGTGTACGGGATCGTGCGTAAATGTGATCTATGCAGGTTTCTTTTCCATTACTAGTTCGATCCTTGTATGTGCTGTGATCCCGCACAAAAGACCTGAGGCTGTGTAACATATTGTTGTATTTATGTTTTGCAGGATTGTCTAATTTCAGATCAATGTTTATATCGCCTAGTAAGTATAAATCTGTGTCAAAAGAGTAATTTTCAATTAGGTTTAGGGTTCGTCAATAAAAGGTTTTACTCGAGCTGGGAGGGCGGTATATGGCACATATATATCGTAATGTAATTTGAGTTAGTGATGATTGTTATAAATATGTTTTCAAAGAGTTTTGTTTTATAGTTTTTATGTTGCATTTGTGTTTTATTACAGCGTAAAGTAATAATACCACCTTCTAGTTTTTCTTAACGCAGTTAACATTTGATAACCATTGATATGAAACAAACAGCTAGTATTATCCATTACATTAACTTCAGTTAGAATTACGACATCTATAGGTTTATTTGACGTTGTATGCATTGTTCAAGTGCTGTGAAATTTTTTAATTAGGATCTGATATTAAAATGAATGCACAATAGATTAACATGGTAATTAGAATATCGTTTAGAATTGATTTATATTTAGGCAGTCAGATATCTCACAAATTTCATCTAACATAATTCAATTATAAAATGAGTTTAGACCTTACGGCTAGTATATGGATAAGTACAAATTTAAGAAAGCTTAGTTAGAACATTTAGATCATGCAGGGTTTTCAATGTATAAATTTTTGAACCGTCATCCTTACGTGCCTTACATATCCCTTCAAACCATACATACTTATAATTCTGGTTATTTTTAAATCCTGCTTCGCCTCCCACAATATAATTTTATTATTTTTGTCATTGCTTCTCTGATGTACACGACATTATTGTTGTTATTTTCTGTAGGATGATATCTGCTACAGTAGTCTTAGTGGATTTTGCTGCTGATATCCATTTCTCTTGTGAAAGCACGTCTTGAAATTCTACCTTTATGTTCGCCGGATGGTCTTTTTTTCCAGGAAGTCTTCGAATACTTTTTATTCCTTCAAGGGGCTGTTGGAGTTTCAGAGCGACGCTTTCCACCAGGTTTTTGGCATTTTGTGTAGGCTGGTAGGGAAAATTTGATATTTCTATGCAATTTGTAAGTTTTTCTTGCTCTAATTGTTGCAGTTGCTGTTCAAGGGCACCTACCCGCGTTTCCAAATTGTTGTTCTTATTAGTAAGCTCTATATTTTTTCGTTCTAGAACTTTAATGGTTTATTTAAATGCATCTATACATTCGACTATTTCTTCTAGCTTAGCACTTTTTAAACTGTAGAGACTCGTTCAGTTCCCGCATTTCACTTTTTATTGCTTTTTCAACTTCCTTACTTATTGAACTCAGCAAGTTTTTGGAGTTTATTAAGACGCGTTTATCCTCTTCTTCATCGTCTTCTTCTGGGATTACAATAGATGAGTTCCGTCTCGGTGATTCCTGCTGACAATCAAGGCAAGTCCACTCCAGGCTGGAGGCCGCTTTCAGTGCTGCGATTTGTTTGTTTGTCAAGTCACTGCATTTCGTGTTAAGATGCACAATTTTTTCACACTTACTACACTCCAATCCGGGAAGAGATTTTGTAAATGATTTTTTACAGATATCACATTTGGACATTGTAGGTACTTTGAAGTAATCCGATTTACTCATTACAAAAGTGTGTAGCACTTACGACCGACGAATGAACTTAATACGACTATATAAATCCTCAAATGAGTTCCAAGCGTTATAACCAATGTTTATGTAAGAAGGGTTTAATTTTAAATTTTTAACATTATAATCATCTAAAACTTCTTGAAATTCACCACCTAATTGTTCTATATTCGAAGCGGCACTAAGACATAAATTCTACTCGTCCAAAGAATTAAATGCGTACTTTGAGGTTTCGTAAATTTTTTGTAAGCGTTCATAAATACAATTACGCTTAGCGATAATAATTTTTAAACTAACTTCTTCATCCAAAACCAGTTTAGATTCTTTGCTTCTCGTCGTCATTTTCAACAAACAGAATGCGAACTAAAATTATTGTGATAAATGGCGGTAGAATTAGCTTGGTTGCTAAACGAAGCTATCTCGCGTAATATTGCGAAATCAGTTATTGGGTTTTTCTGTTAAGAAATTCTCAGTAGTCAGAAAATTAGCGGTGATTCAACACCGTACCTCGGAAAGCACGTAAAGCCGTTGGTCCTGCGCCTAATCTCTTTCCGGTCTTATGAGAGTGAGGGAATAGAGAGTGCACCTGTGCTTGCGCATACTTTCAGGTACTATAATCCTGTTCTGCGCAGATGGCTAGTCTCTGAGACTGGCCGCTGTGATCGAGAATTCGGTCTGGAGGAAATTAAGGAAGAAAACATAAAAGTTTGTGTGGTGTGCTGTCCAGAAAATCACCCATTTTGAGCACAGAGGGTACGGCCATGTTGTTGAGTCCCGTGTTCGGTCGCTTGTTGCTCACAGCAGTGAACACTACTGGCAAGCATTTGGTAGTATACCATTTGGCATTGATGCTACTACAATTTTGTAATGAAATTGACACCTGTGTGAAAATAAAAAACTAGCGATAAAAATATTTTCTGTGCTTCTTGATCGCTTCTATTTGGAAGACGTTGGTTCATTTTCTAACAGCCAAGCCGTCGATTGGCGCTCGTTTCTGGATTGTTTTGATAAATTCAAGACTCGTCACCTGTAATAATGTCGCAAACAAGCCGAGATGAGCCTGCTTCAAAAGGCCTGCTTCTGAGCATCGGTGAGGTTGTGCGATACCCAACGCGAAACTATCCTCCTCACGCGAAGGAGTTTGTGTAGAATCTTATAAATGCTTCCTGAGCCAATCCGCAATATGTGCTGAATCTCTTCATAAGTAATTCGGCGATTCTATCTAATTAAATTTTTCACTTCTAACATGTTTACTTCCGTAACAGCCGGCAAAGAGCGACCACTTCTTTCCTTGTCGATCGTGCTGAAATTTGTTATATCAGCGGTACATGGTTGCCTTAGAAGGACCTTTATACATAAATGTAATTTAAAATCGATCAATAAAAAATTTAAGCGACGTTTACCGTGTTATTCACGTTTCACGTTTTATTCACCGTGCGTTCATCACGCAAAAATGTAAAGGGAAATAATTTAAAACTGCAACATTCGTATTTTTACTTGTAAAATGGTATCTAAAAAAATAATTAAAATGGCCAGTGTCACGTACAAAAACTTTTTTTGTAAAACTTTCTTATAACAGCACAGTGGACTGTCTTATAAGAACACAGTATTAAGCTAAGTTTACATTTTAATTATTCATGGGTCCTTCTAGAGTAGAATCATTTTTCAATAATATTTTAATTATTAATGGCGCCATATCTGGCTTGCACTAGGGTTCCATTTAATTTATATCCCCTTCTGGGACTTACATCAACAGTAATAAATAATAAATAAAAAGGCAATTTGTTTTATAATGAAAACAGAGTACATTAGAAAAACATATATGTTTTTTCTATACACACCCCACACACTGAAAACTACACCCTACACACTACACATAGAATCCCGAGAGAATGGATCCCGAATCTCGGGATCCCGGGATCCCGGCCGTTTTCTGGCCCCGAAAATCCCGGGACTGTACTTGGCTAATCTCGGGATTTTCGGGATTGCCACAAGCGTGTCTAGTTTTCAGTAGTCCGTTGCGCCTCGAAAATAACCTTGCCTAGTTTATTTATATTAATAGCATTTATTACATAACGACAAAAAACAACCCTTATATACGCGGTATGATACGTACTACACACGTACAGCCCTAATAATATATTTGACGTAGAACTTAGAAGGGACTTCCCCGCTCGGAACACTTCAATACAATACTCTTAAGGTAATTCCCCAAGGAGCCAACAGTGGAATCACCCGATCACCTCATATCATAGTATTGTTGCGGGGTATTTCCCGTCGGGGATTCCCTGTACGAAAGTATAAATACGCCATACGCCAATCATGTTTTATTTTTCTCATTTGTTATTCTGTCAGTGACGAGGTTACGTAGGTTACCTTGTACGTGTTACGTTACCATCTGAAATTAAGTATTTTAAATGGCGGGAGACTTTGTTAAACATAAAAAAAAAACAGTGATAAGACGTCAATGTGGAATTATTTTTTAGTTGCGAAGGACGGGAATAGTGCTAAAATGTAAGCGATGCCCAGCCATTCTCAAAACTTTGGGTGGATCGACTAAGGGATTACATACACAATTGTCATCAAAACATAACGTCAAGTTTATATCAGCTTCAATAAGTCAAGGTTCTGAAAATCACAACACAGTACCACCGCCAGCCAAGCGAAAGTTAGATGATTATTTTACTAAAAGTGCCGATGCCTGGATGATGTTTTGGCAAGAATGATTGCATTAGATGGATTTCCATTCAGTGTATTCATAACGTCAGATGATTTGAGAAAATAGCTCTTAGCAAAATACACGGATTTACCAAAGTCAGCCGTCACCATTCGAAAACGTGTTATGAATTACAGTGAAAAAATCAGAAAGCAAGTAACGGCAGAATTGAAACATTTGAAAAGTGCAAGGTGAAAGATTTAGTCTTTCTTTCGACGAGTGGACTTCAACGTTCAATAAACGATACATGTCTGTCAACGTTCATTCATATAAAAAAATTTGGAACTTAGGACTTGCTCCTATTTATGGAAGTATGACAGCTGAAAATTGTCTTCGTATATTGAAAGAGCGTCTAAGTAAATTTGATATTTCCCTGGAAACTGACATCGTGGCTATTGTAACCGATGGACCGAATGTTATGATAAAGGTCGGAGAGCTTGTTTGCACTGAACAAAAACTGTGTCTCGCACATGGTGTCGATTCTGCCGTCTGTGATGTGCTTTATGAAAAACATAATTATTTGCAAGCCTAGAGATAGCCCTATCTCAGATGATACTATAAATGAACCAGCTGTGGCTGTTGATTATATATAGACGACAGCGATGATGATGACCATTTAGAAGACTTACACTGACCAGAATCAGGTTTAATCTTAATGTCAAAAAAAGATCTTGCGCGAGAACACATATCAGAGTTAACACAAGATGAAAATATGAGCTGATAAAGAAAATCCGTAAAGTCGTAGCGTATTTCAAAAGATCACCATTAAAGAATGAAACAGTACTTCAAAAATAAGTGAAATTTGAACATGGAAAAGAACTCTCACTTCTTTTGGACTGTATAACCAGGTGGAATAGTCTTTTAACAATGCTGGAGCGATTTTATCTTTTAAAAAACTGCATTCAAAAAGCTCTTATAGATAATCATCCAATTCGTTTAGAAGATGTTGATTTTGAATTGGTAAATAAAATTGTTAATGTACTAACTCCAATTAAATTGACAGTAGAAGCAATCTGTCGGCGAGATGCTAATTTATGCACAACTGATGCTGCTTTGAAATTTCTTATAAAACAACTGGCTAGCAAAAACTCAGCACTTGCCAAAAAAATGAAAACATCCTTAGTGGAACGTATAAAGTAACGAAGAAGGGATGATTTAACTCGTGTGTTGAATTATTTACAAAATCCACGAAAATATGATGAAAATCAGTTATTATCGGATTTAGAATGGCATGACTTATTTCCAGTTTCTACACAGGCTTTAGTGAGGAAGCAAATAAAGAGTATTGCTAAAAGACTTAATAGCCGAGATGACACGGAAGAAGAAGTCAGTATCACAAACAGATGATGAGCTAAAGCCAGAAACCTCCCAACACCAATTCACATTAAAGGAAAACTTACAGCTGGAAATTGATAAGAATATGAAATCCCCAGACCCTGAATTACAAGTACAAAATGAATCGGGCTTGGCACATAGTATTAGACGTGAAATGATCCTGTTCAAAATGGAGGAGTTCGTGGATATCACTTAGAAACAGCATATAAGTATCTATCGTCTATTGCTCCAACCAGCTTAGAACCTGAGCGAGCGTTTTCAGCTGCTGATTATGTTGACAATAAACTACGAAGCAGGCTTGGAAATCAAACTGATGGATGCTTTAATATTTCTGCGATTGTATTTTCGAAATTTTTATAATTATTAGCTTTTTGGTGTTGTCTTTTTGATTTCTTCCAAAAGTATAGTTTTTTTGTTTTGTCTCTTTTTTTTTCTTACTGTATTGTGATTTGTGTTGTGCAACGATATTTAAAACATTTTTTAAGAAATTACTCAAGTTTGTTCTCATTTGAGCCCAATTAGAAACCACATAGTCTAATCCCGGAATAGCCCCGATATCTCGGGATTATGCATCAAAAATCCCGTAATCCCGGTATTTATGTATTATATAACTACACACTACATACACTACACACAATACACACCCTACACACCCTATTCACACACGCGCACGCATTCCGTTGACATCATCATCATAATTACAGCTCATCACAATTCCTCTGCTAAACACATGCTTCCCCCAGGCAATGCCATAAAGCATGGATCTAAAAATTTATAATTAAAATCTTGCAAATTAAAATTTTTCAAGACTGTCTTATTTTTATAGTAACTGTTTTCACATTAAACTTTTTGTTTACTCTATTGATACCGAAATTCATTTCATAATGTTATATTATTAGCACCATAGATAACTTACCGGAAGGTAGAACTCTGGGTCATGATATAGAAAACCTATAATAATCCACTCCAAGTTCTCTCAGCATTTCCACATCTCTTTTATAGTTATAGTAGGAATCACAAGTCTCATCACCATTTCTACCATCCGTAATCACCTTTGGATTATCATGGAAGTATCTATCCCAGATGCTTTCACCTTTTCCTGTATACTAACAAATGAAGATACAGCTGGAAAATCTTACTTAATTAAATATTATGTTTGTGTATTTAATAATATGTTACTTCATTGGTATTACATGCATATTCATGATGTACAATGTTTCCTATTTTTGTTTACACTAGAACTTGCATAAATTTAATAAACTTGTAAATGAAAAGAAATACTTATATTTCGCCTCATAATACCGGGTTCTATGGTGACTTCTCTGTGCAGGATGCACGTCTTTGAAATTCCTTACATTATGACATCAAAAAAAAACCACCTCGCAAACCTTATAAGAAATGAAAGGTCTGTGCCCAGGAGTGGGATGTATATAGGATATTACATCGCTTTACTTTACTAAATATAATCTTTCAAAAAGTTGGATATAGTATCTAGATAGTTTGTCACAGTTATACATATGTGTTTATTTTCTACTTATGTATAATGTGTGTGTTTTTGTTCATACGTATAATACATTATTTATTATATACTAGCTGTTACCCGACGCGTTGCTGCCACAGAAGAATTAATTGTGGAAATATCGCTAGAAATTTGGAAGAGTTATATTGTTTAATTATGAATGATAATAAACATTCATTGAAGTATTGAGTATCGGTCCGTGGGGTCCACGTGCGGTGAAGTTTCTGAAGGAACTCCATCCGCGACTGGTCGTTACTGCTGGTAATAAGAGGGCTGGTTCTTTTCTCGCTCAAAGGCTAAGTATAGCCATTCAGCGGGCAAACGCAGCCAGCGTTCTTGGCACGATACTGCGGGGAGTAGGACTGTATGATAATTAAGTACTAGTTTTAGTTTCTTTTATTATAGTTTTTAATATTGTATATAATAAGATATTGTATATTATGTTATGTAAATAAATGTAAATACGTATATATAAAATTGAAGTTGAAGAATATATAACTTTCAAATAAATTTGTCGGTACGATAAGGGCGCCACCTTCTGTAAGTTAATTTTACAATGCGTTTAACCTTCGCGCAAGTGCAAGCAATAAGTTGCCAAAGTATTAGCGCAATCTGATAAACGGTATGGCAGCGCATAAAATACGAACAAACAAACGTTAATTTTTATATATTAAATAATGAATATGTATTAATAGGTATAAAAATTTATTTATTCATAATATTATATATCATAATAACTCTGATCTTTTTAAAGTTTTTTTTTAATTGCTACATATTATGTGTCAACTTCTCACTACTTCATGGGTTGACGTGTAGAGAATGCTTAAAGTAATACCTATATTAAATCCACCCTTTGTATCTTTTCTTATATGAAACGGAATAAAGATGCAAATAAATAAATATTTTTTATTACAATTTAATATGTCAATACCATCAACATTCCAGGCTCCCTCCACTTGATATGCAGATGTTGACACACCAAACTTGAAATCATTACTAAATTTTCTTTGCTTGTTATCACTCCATGCTTCAACTCCTATTATACTGGAGGAGATGATGATTTAATTGAGTCAAATGAAGATTTGAGAATGAGCTCTGGGGTGATGGGTTAAAAAAGCAATAAAGTGAGCAAATTATTAAAATGTATGAAAAGTCAAACAAAAGTTCTATATTTAAGTAATAATCACTTTTTGTGTTGTAGAGAAAAATAAACTAATAGTATTGAATGGCTGAAATGGATGAATGACTGTGTCAAAAAGCATACATTAAAATCAAATTTAACATAAGCCAATAAGTGCTCGTACATATAACGTATTTATACAGGGTTATTTTTCAAAAAGTAGCCAAATTTTAAACTTAAGTTCAAATATTATATAAATAATGATATACTGTTATTGCAGTTTTTGAAAATACGATTAAATAAGACCACTACTTTTATTTGAAATTATCTCAAATTGAGTGTGAATTTTGGGAAACAACTACGCGTACGCGCGCTCCTCTGTGTGCGATTCAATTCACAATGTTTTTGCCGAGCAATCGACCCTTACCAATGTGTGTAGTAGGTAGGCGTTAGATATATCGCCCCCGAACGGGTTCCCGTCTTGTCGTGGCGGGGGTGCTTAGTAGCCGTGGATTGGTCACTCGCGGTGAACAAAGAGGAACCCCTTGGCTGGCCGAGGTAACCACTCCGAGTGGGCTTGGAGAGCCCACTTCGGATGTGTGTCGTGGGCTGCTGCGAGAGGGTGCCCTCTCCCCCTACCGCTGCAGCCGAGGTGGAGTCGGGGGAAGAGGTGTTGGTATGGCGATGCGCCACTCGCCTTATCCTCCGCGACTCTGATGGGGCCGCACCGTTGATGCGGTGGTGGTGGGGCCGCAGGGGAGAGGTGTGGTATTGCGAGGCGCCGCTCTCCCTACCCTCCGCGGCCGAAACTTGGTTGGCGGCGGAGCCAAAAACCAGATCCGCCGCTGGGGTCGGGAAAGCGGGTGCTACCGAGCGCTCGATTTTCCTGGCCCCATGGCCGGGCGTTACGCAGGTGGAGTTGGTGGCCGTGGGGGAAGGCGTCTGTCTTGTGTTCCTGATGCGCCTTGGCTGAGAAGGAGAATAGGGAGGAGAAGTCCTCCCCCGAGAAGGGGCTGCCATGGGGTGGCCAGCGCTGTTAGGGCCGCGGATGTGTGCGAAAGCATTCTCGTGGCCCTGCCAATATGCGGCGAATGGGGTTTTAGTTGGTGCGAGTTCGACATAATCCGTCCTTGCCCCCGCGAGGCGGCAATCCCCCATGTAAAAAACGCATTTCCCCATGTAAAAAAAGGCGTTAGATATATGTGTTTATTTATAAAAATCAGTTAAAATAATGCATTACCACGCATTTTTAATTTAAAAGATAAAAAGGACAGAGTGTTTGAGATTTTTTTAATTAATTTTTCTTCACCATTTGCCTATATTACTTATTTTGAAACTTCTCTGCAAATTTGGACGGTTATTGCAAAATAACCCTATATAAGGATCAGTAAGTTTAAGTGGAGTAGCGGATTCGCTGTATAGTGGCATCTTAAGAGAATCCACTATCCCATAACATTCCTTAGGTATTGTAAAAGGCGACAGTGGAAAATGAAACAGGAAATGGGAGGAAATAAAAATCTTTAGTTGTCTACCCCTATGCCCAGCGAAGAACAATGGCAAATATGGAGGGTATTTGATATATATCTATATATATCAAATGTGGGGAGGCCTATTTTCAGCTGTATCCTTTGTGCAGTTGCGAACTGCAGCTGCTGCAACCTCCTGACGCGATGGGATCGATGATCCTGCCGTACAGCTTCCACCTCCAGTGCATGGGCTAACGCGTCCTAAGCGTCTCGTGGTGCCGAGCCTACAGCAGCTCTGACTTTAAGGTCGCGGATGCCGTCGATGAATGTCTGCACCAGGTTCCTACAAGGCGCAGGTACAGACTGGTATGCTTTCGAACCACTTTTCCACCTCAAGGGCCCACTGCTGCAGGCTTTCGTTGCTGCGTTGCGACCCGATCTTTGAGCTGCGCACGAACGTGTTCAGGTGAGCGTCGCCATATCTCGCCTCCAACGCCTCAAGGGCTGCTCGTAAGTCACTTCTTACCGAGGCTTCCAGAACAGTTAAGGCCTGGTCGCGCAAGCCTAGGGTGAGAAGCAGTCATGGCCTGACTTTATTCCAGCCGTTCGCCTTCATGACAGCCTCGAACTGATTCTGTACGCCGACCAGGAAGAAGTCCCGTCGAACGGCGGCACGAATCCACGTAGCGAAGGTACTGTGTGCTACCACGGGGCTTAACTCCATCCCCAAGTTTGAGGTCGTCCAGCGTTTTCTACGTCTTAAATCAGCGTTGTCAACCCGATTGTTCAGGTCATTCAGCTCAGCCTGACAGGCGGTGGGTGCTGTTGGGATGATATTTGATCCTTATCTCTTCCTGAAGGTGCGGAAGGTCCTTATGAGGAGCATCTGCTCTTCCCAAATGTGTTTCCCGTCCACGCTGCACCTCTTCAACCGACGGGCCTGTTCCTCCGTCGGCAAATGCCTCCTGTCGGCGCCTGTTCCTCCCGTCAACGGCCTGTTCCTTCGCAACCTGTTCCTCACTCGGTGGGCCTGTTCCTCCTGTCGGCGAGATGCTCCAAATATCATCATACGTGACAACGTCAGGTCTGCAGATGCAGGATGCGATACCGGCCTGTGGTGGCAGCTGGCGACGTTTGCGGCGTTGCATTACCAAATCTGGTCCGTCTCTTGCTGGCGTTGACTTCAAAATGGATACCTCCGTGTTTCTTGTAAAATCGGCATGATCTAATCTCACTTCAAACTCCTAAATTGTTCTTAGTTGGGGTTCGAGAAATAAAACTGCTGAGTGAATTTAAAATTGAAATTTAATTTAGAAACGCAAATAAAAATTTTAAACCACATTCTTTGAAAACGCAATTAGCCTACTGATCACTTTAATTGGCAGTTGTATCGCCTGAAGTCTCGCTGTATCGCAATTGAATACTGAAGCCTGTAGGTCTATAACGTGAATGATATAGGCCGTGATGTTTAGAACTCTACTGTAGAAATGTTTAGAATGTTCGATTGTTAATCGGCCTGAAATTTTTGGACAAGGAACAGACCGACAGTGCGCTACTCGATACGTGAGGGCGATAGTGGTAATAGTGTTGCCATGTATAAACCATTGAGTGCGCTATAATACTATCATTGACTGATTCCGTTGAAGTGAAATGTTAACGAAAGATACATGTTAGGTATATCAATGTAATAACGTCGAATTTAATTAAAAATTGCATAGTATTTACATTTCCGCGCCCGCATCCGCTATCGTTTACGTTTCCACCAAAATTTACTTTTGACATCCGTTCCCGTTTCTGCTTCCGTTATGACATTTCCGTTGCATCACTAATTATTATACACGTGTAAAATAATGTTCTAAGTAAGAAAAAGAAGGACTTCTCGCAGTCAAGTGAGATATACAAGTTTCGTGCTATTTTAGGCAAAGGCTTCTATATATACACAACTAGACGGGCTTTGCGGCCTTAATACACTGCGCACTAAGTTACGATTAATTCTCCGTAACTCCTTTAGTCGACTTGACTGTGAGCGGGCGAGAAGACAAAAAAATCTAACACTGATTTAGTTTCGTTTTTATAGAATAATGGTGATAAACGAGCACACAGCCTGATGGTAAGTGGTTGCTGTGGCCCATAGACATCTATGCTCGATTACGAATCAAAATGTCGATGCGTTGTTACCCGTGAGGACTAAGATGGAATGCCTCGTTTCCAGTAAAAAAGGGTCTCCGGTTCTCTACACACACCATACGAAACATAGCAGCATTATGCTGCTATTTTACGCTGGTGTTCTGTGAGAGCATGGTCCTACCCCGGTCGAGCCGACATTCGTGCTACAACTATACTAATAATATAGCTGCAGCATGGCTCTACCACGTAAATCAATTGATTATGTGACTAAAAAAACACTGTCATTAATTCAGTGCCGCACTTTGTCAACATTATTTGAATTTTATTTCAGATAAGTATGTAACTTTATTTCGTATAGAGACCGAAGCGATTCGGATCACAGGGCGAATCGGATCAAAATAATAAATATTTAAATAAATCAAATATCGCGCCTGTCAGAGCGCTAGTAGTCACCTCTCAAGGTCGTACCTCTTCCTTGCACCTATTGACATAAACTGCATTTAATTTTGTAAGCGGATCAGTGCAGGCGACGCTCGCCTTTGACACGGTCGCCCAAGCGCGTAACAATTTCGGCGCGAAACTAAGGTACGTAATTCAGTATATTGTTTGCCATTTTACAGAATTACGTCTAAGTATTGAATTTCTAAGTATTGATATGGGGCAAATTGGATCACGTTGTACGGGGCGAACTGTATCACTACAGAATTCCTTTTTTGTCACATTATTGTAGTTATTTATCCTATTTGTTTGTTGTTGTAGATGGTTTGCATATATAAGGAATACTTAGACAAAGCAGAGCTTGCTGACAAAGAAATAATAAAAGAAATCCTTCCGTCACCGTATAAGTCTCCAACTGTGACAAAAAAACCTCGGAAAGTAAGAAAACCCGTCTTGCATTTGACATCGCCTCAATGTAAGAAAAACCTTTACGAAAAAGACGTAAAGAAGATGGCAAATTTAGATAAGAAAAACTTGGTAGTTAAGAAGAAGGTAGAAGGCAAAGAAGGGAGCAATATTAAATGAAAAAATAAAGCAACACCAGGGCTAAAAATTAAAAAAAAAACAGCCTCAAGAGACTGGCATTGCATTTGTTGTTCTGAAAAGCTTATTCATCCATCGTCGTAAGATTGGATACAGTGCAATTCTTGTGAAGAGTGGTGCCATGAAAAGTGTACCTATAGAAGAGGAAGTAAAGGACCATATATGTAATCATAATTTAAGATGTTAATTCGTTTCTAACTGATTTTTATGTAAATGTTCTGATTTGATTGAAATTTAATTAAGGTTTTTGTTTGATCCGATTCACGCCTGTCGTTGGGGCGAATCGGATATTTCTTATTTTTTCTCCTTTTTATTTTCATGGAAGAAAGTTTAAGTTAAATTTAAGTTTGACATTGCTAAGTTGTGTTTTAATTTGCAAAAAAATGTAATCGTGTCAATAAATACAATGTTTTTAACAAATCAGTTGTTATTTTTAATGCTTCATGAAAAATTTATCCGATTCTCCTAGGTCTACCCTATGCCTAAATAAAAACAATGACTATCTTAAATAAAAATACAACTTCGTGGCCTATTTACAGTGCCAGCTAGTACCCCTCCTGCCGGCTCCCGCACGACCACAGTTATGGTACAGTTTTTGTTCTGAATTGCCGTCCTAACAGTATACATAGAAGTTTTAATTTTGGGTTTGTTTTTTTAATGGCAGAACTGTTGATTTACTTAAAATAATATTTATCTGTGTTGGTGTTGGTTTTAAATTGTAAGTTACTTAGTAAGTGGTAATTAGTTGTGCTTTTTATATGTAATTTCCTAAAACAAAATGGAGGATGATCCCCCAATCGAGATGGGTTTCCTGGTAATACTAGTCCTCACATATCAGTTTATCGCACCGACCGAAAGTTGTATTAATTCAATATGCCCACAAAAAAAATCGACAATAAATCCAGCACAACATTTACCATTCAGTATATATACCAACCCTGACTTTTTTTTATTCAGTACAACAAACAATTACATAATAATGCTTAAACCAAATAACATTTTATAAATAATATTAGTCATCATATAACCAGCACCGTTATCCACAAAGTAAACTGATTATATTAAAAAAACTCTAAATACTCTGATGAGGTTCATCATCATCATCATCACAGCCCTTCACAAGTCCACTGCTGAACATAGGCCTCCCCCAAGGAATGCCACAAAGCACGGTCCTGAGCCACCCGCATCCATCGACTTCCTGCATGTCTTACCAGGTCGTCACTCCATCTAGTTGGAGGACGCCCTATACTTCGTCTGCTGGTACGAGGCCGCCACTCGAGAACCTTATTTCCCCATCGATTGTCGGTTCTTCGAGCTATATGGCCCGCCCATTGCCACTTCAGCATACTAATCCGTTGAGCTATGTCGGTCACTCTGGTTCTACTGAGGATATCCTCATTTCTAAGTTTATCACGCAGAGAAACTCCGAGCATAGCCCTCTCCATAGCTCGCTGAGCGACCTTGAGCTTCTTCATCCGGCCAGCAGTGAAGGACCACGTCTCAGTACCATAGGTCATCACTGGCAACACGCACTGCTTGTACAGTCTCGTTTTCAAGTTTTGAGGTATACCTGACGAGAAGATGTGCCGTAATTTTCCGACCGCTGCCCAACCGAGTTGAATCCGTCGATTGACTTCTCGGTCGAAGTTCGACTTACCTAGTCGGACTATTTGTCCCAGGTAAACATACTCGTCAACAACTTCGAGCTTAGTGCTCCCAACAACTACCGGCATATGTGTGACATGGACATTAAACATGATCTTTGTTTTGTCCATGTTCATGTTAAGACCTATCAGTGACACTAGTGACACTATTGAGGTCGTTGAGCATAGTGCTTAGGTCCTTCAGCGATTCTGCCATAAGGACTATATCGTCGGCAAATCGAAGGTGAGTGATTTATTTGCCATTGATGTTAATACCGTATCCTTTCCAGTCCAGTAGCTTGAAAACGTCTTCCAATGCAGCGGTGAAGAGTTTCGGGGATATAACGTCCCTCTGTCTTACACCTCTCTGCAGTTGGATAGTTTCGTACTCTGATTCTGTATTCGGATAGCCATCGTAGCCCTACTGTACAAACACTTCAGCACCTCGATATACCGACAGTCAACTTGGCACCGCTGAAAGGACTGTAGCACCGCCCAAATTTCGACGGAATCAAAGGCTTTCTCATAGTCAACATACGCAAGGCAAAGTGGCAGATTGTACTCTGATGAGGTTGCTTCACTTTTTATAATGCATGTGAGCAAATTAACGAATGATTCATCATCTGGAACAGTGCTTAAACCTATTAAATTTGTGCACTTTCTACTAATATCAATAATATAGTTTACCGTGGTCTCAAACGAGTAGCACTTAATGGAATATATGTTAAATTTAAAAGAGCAGTTGACGCGAATACTTTAATTGATTATCCAGACCTTTTTGACGCAAATTATGAAACTGTGATACCCATAAATGATGTCACTCGAATGGAATAGTCGGACACGTCTCTATAGAGTGGACATTAGAGAGGTATTAATCACTTCCTTCCATTAAAGTCCCCTCTGAGACAAGTTATCAAAGCACATCGACTTAATAGAAGATCAGTTAACGAGAGTAATAACACAATTTAGACCCCTTACAGACTGACAGACTGTTGTTTTGACTGTCTCAGGACAAAAATATTAACTCATATTTACAATTTTTATGGAATAGAAGACTTTTTATTCAAAGATAGTAAGTAATAATTCTTGTATACAATATTTATTACCTTTATAAAAAAAAAACTAAAACGAAATACTTAAATTATCATACAGTCCTACACTCCGCGATATAGTTCCAAGAAAGCTGGCTGCGTTTCCTTGCTGAATGGCCAAGTGAAGCTGGTGCGGTTCGCGAGGACTGCACGCAGTGAGGGCGGAATAGTATTGCGGAATGCCAGGTGATGTAGACAGAATATCCCGGTAGAGGCTGATTTAATTTAAATACGTACATAAACGAAGGACCAGTGAGTAATTTCGTGTTAAGAGACACCTGTATCACCAGCGAATCATTAAACGTTAAGCGATCCTCACTTCAACAGCTGCGATGCGGTCGTCTGTGGTTCCCAGGTACAATCGCCAGGATACTGCAGATAATTCATACGCTCGCTTATTACACATACAGTCTAGCAGTTCTGTACACCATTTAATTTACACACGGGTGGGATACAAAAAAATCAATGCATCCCGTAGAAGATGATGAGAAATCAGGAGCTCATCACCATTGCGCACAGCGTTCAAAACACACGAGCGTAATGGCAGAGAGGCGACAACATCCGACATCTCCGATTCGCAATTCACATACTTAGACTCGTCACACGCAATTCCCGAGGTGAATTTTAATATATCACTTATTAGACACAGCCATTTTGTCGTGCCCATTGGCTAAGTATAGCCATACTTAGTCGTATTTAAATAATATTGAATTTCATGATCTTCTACTAATTTACGGCTTAATGTTTATTTGCGATAATTGATTCATATCTTTCGCCCCATTAAAAAGATGCAAGTATTTTTTTACTTTCGAGTAGATTTCAAAATTTCATGAAATGTATGAAATTTTACTATATTTAACGTGGTTCTATTCACGTTGAACGTGAGAACTACATTTATGAACGGGGGTAGAAATATATTCGCCTTATATCGTCCCTTGGGCGTCGTAAGAGGCGTCAGAGGGAAACTGGAACATGAGTTGGCAGCAGCATGTTCCTGATAATAACTCACAATAATAAAAAGCTGCGGTTACCAACACGCCTGCCAAGCGTGGCAACTACGGAAAATTTCCAGCTTATTTGGCAATGTATGGGAAGGTCTATGTTCAGCAGTGGACTTTTGATAGGCTGCAATGATGATGATGATGTTAGAGAAGTTATACTCATCTTCGCTACCCTTTATATTTACAGCAGAATTAATTTATTTCCATCTCAGTCCTCAGGGGTGACAACGTATCTGCATTTTGATTCTTAATTGAGGATAAATCCACTATATATATCCACTTACCATCAGATGAACTGTGTGCTCGTATGTCACCCTTATTCTATAAAGAATGAAAATTTAAATGTGACATTTTCGAAAATATGAATGAAATAAAGCTCGGGAAAACGTCGTCGAGTGCCAGAATAAACTTGTGTCTGAAGTCGAGCCTTCTTCGTTTCTTGAACAAAGTCTCGAATTGGGGGTGGTTAAATCTAGTCCAGTTCAATCCCCAGAAGATACAAGTTTGCGTGTTTACCGCTAAAAACCTCTTTGTCGTATCTCCTCTATTTCAAGACAATCTCCTCGTTGCCTCAGCTACATCGGAATCCTCGGTGTCGACATATCGAACGACGTTCAGTTCCACGGTCACTTGGAAGGGAAGGCCAAATAAATTAGCATCTAAAAAGCTTGGCGTGCTTTGTAGAGCGGGACAGTATTTCATGCCGGCACATCGCTTGCAACTTTACAAGGCGCAGATTTAGCCTCACCTGGAATACTATTCTCATCTCTGGGCCGTGGCACCCCAGTGAAAATTCCTTCTACTTGATCACACACAACCGAGCTCTTTCTGAGCGTCTTGACTCACTGGCGCTGCGAAGAATTGTTGCAACTCTTTGCGTATTTTATTGCATCTACCACGGGGAGTGTTCAGAGGAATTGTTCGGACTAATTCCAGCCGCTCAATTTCACCATCGCACATCGCGACAAAACTCGTGATACCATCCATATCATCTAGATGATTGGTAGTCCACCACTGTGCGATTTACAAAAAAAGTTTTCTTCCTCGCACAATCTACTTCTTTCTACAGGTCGTCATTCTATAAGTCATTTTATCGAACAAAAATTCTCTCAAGGTGGTACGTAAAATAGATAAATCGTGGATTGTCATATTTTAATTTATATAAAGTATTTGATTTACACAATCAAATGCTTTAGATAAATCACAGAAAACTCTCTCAAGCGCTACAAATATGTAGCATTAAGCATGCTCCTGCATCAGATACGGATGTCTGTAATAAAAACAAACCGATGATAATGGAGCATAACCACCATGTACTCTTTGTATTCATTGTACTCTGTCTGTCTTTTGTCGTCTTCGTGTGTAACGTAATAATGACGAGAAACGGAATGACGACGTCCTTTTACTGGTAACGAGACATTCAAGGTCTCCAGGGTGAGCAACTCTTAAGCGAAGATAGGTGTAAATGTCTACGGGCCATTAGTATCCACTTGACGCGAGGTGAATCGTGTGCTCGTTAGTCACCCTTAGTTGTATATAAAAAATATATATCTTAAGAACCAAATATAAGTGAATGTATTTGTACGAACATTTCATTGTTATCTTTTATATACATATAAGCGAAATGCCACTGAGACTGACTGACTCATCACGAGATCTCTAAAACTATACAACCAATTGACTTGAAATTGGTACAGTTACTCATTTCGCAATGTAGACGCTAACTAAGAACGGATTCTACGATAGTCCAATCAAACAAAAATCTTGATATTTTACATCCGTGCGCCCGGCGAAGCGAGCGGGTATATAATATAATAATAATAATAATAAGTCGTTTCTGCGAATGGGTTAATCCCAGTCAGCCTCTCGAGTCATCTGAGGCGACTGGGACTCTAGTGACGGACCGCTCCAAGGTCAAATGCAGAAGGCGGTGCTCCTCGATACCGCCCGCATCGTCCGCCGGTTTCTTTCCCTTCCCCCCTGACCCACGGCCGTTTGGTCTCTCCTGCCGATGGCTTCCATCTGGTTGGGTTTTTATTTATTTATGTATTTTTATGTATTTATTTTATTTTATTGATATTTATGTATGTTTATCATTTTCATTTACAACTATATATTTATACAGCCCAACCAGATGAGAAAACTTTATAGATACCCCATGTATATCATAATCAGCCCCCTAAACAACCACACGTCTTGATTGACCATCGAATCACGTGGAGGGCGGACACACGATTGAAAAATTACAACGTGGCTAACGTGGCTCTGGAAACCCATTAAACATGGAGACTCGTTCAAAAAGAAAACGTTTAGGACCGCTGCCTCAGCACAGGTGTCTCAGCACGCGAACCGTCAGCGGTGAGGAGTTGAACAGGCGGGCCCTCGCCGACAAAGATGCTACGGCCGAAACCAGTGACGGTGGTGACAGACCGACTGACCGAACAGAGAGTCCTTTAGAACCACTCAGCTCAAGTACCATTTCATACACATCTTCCAGACCATCATCACCACCGATACCATCGTCACTTTCCATGTCTTTATCAACCCCCATTACTAGTTTTCATACAGATTCATCCTTGCCAATCTTGAATGTTACGCGGGGGGTAAATACCTTCTTGCCCGCGTCCACCAAGGCTGGGAAACAAAGAGTTCGCATAAGATGGAGTAAGGAAGTAAACATATTTATCATGCGAACCTACTTCCACATCACCAAATTAGAGACCGACATGACCACATACAGACAATAATTGCATGAACGTTTTACAAGACAATACCCAGAAATTAGTATTACAGAACAACGTATTTCCGATCAAAGAAGAACAATAGTAAGGAACAAACTTTTATCTCAAGAAGTAATAATCAACTAAAAGAAGAAGTACGTGCACAGTTAGAACATTTAAATCAACATCCTATCCCAGAAACACATACACCAACAGAAAACACGCTACAAATACCACCACAATCACCCTCTCAAATGCAACATAACACACAATCTCAATCTTACAATAAATAACAAGCATACTCACAAAGTATACATAGATCGCACACATCCACACAAACCGAGAGCATAACCATAATGCTAGAAAATGATATTGAGATTTTAGAAACTTTCGATCTTAATCAGTTATCAGAAACGCACATCCAAAAATACACGACAAACTAAAAACCACACTAACTCAATATTCAGGTATGGATCCAGCAGCTTCCCCAAAACTACCCAAACTTACATACACCCTAAAACCATACCAGCTAGTACATTTATTTAATCATATCATACTAAACCAATATATATCCGAAGACACACAACTTGTAGATGTACACATTGATATATTACAGAGTTAGTAATTTCTGAAGAACTTAATTATAAAATAACAGAATACACAGGCAGCACAAGACCAAGAATCATAAACAAACCATCATGGCAACAGAGACTCGAAAGAGATATATAGAAAATTGCGAGCTGACTTCGGTAGACTAACACAATATATCAACAATAACAGATCGAACAAAGTAGTCAAAAGAGTTGAGGCAATATTTAAGAACATGGCCACCCAAACGAGGCATGAAAACTTCAATAGAAAACCGAAGAATTTTAGAGACTTTAAAACAGAAGCTCGCGCTAAAAGTCCACAGGCTGAGGAACACAACAACAAGAAGGCACAAGAACGAAAAATTATAACACCATGTTTGCTACTAACGAAAATAACTTTACAGAAATTTACAGAAACCACAAATAGACGTAACAGTCGACACCAACACCGAACTACCAACATCAGAACAATTGGAGACATTCTGGTCAAGCATATGGGAAGAGCAAGTGCAGCGTAATGATAAAGCTAGTTGGATAGCAGATGAAGAATCTAAGTGGAGCGCACTAGAAGAAATGGAATTCGTCGAGATATGTGAATCTGATATAAATAGTATTACAGCAAAACTACACAACTGGAAATCACCTGGTATTGATAAAGTATATAATTACTGGTCTCGTTACACAAAATTATTGCTAAAAACTTAACAGATATAATCTTAGGACAACAAAATATACATGAATTTATTGCAACAGGAATAACTTACATGTTACCGAAGTCTCAATACTCTCCACAACCGTCCCAATACAGACCAATTACTTGCCTACCGACAATATACAAGATCCTAACCTCAGCAGTCACAGCTAAAACCAATAAACACATAGAACACCACAATATAATAGCGGAAGAACAAAGGGATGAAGACGAGGCTATAGGTGCAAGGAACAATTAATTATAGATTCAATAGTCCACAAACTTGCCACACAAAAAAGAAACCTTCATTGTACCTACATAGATTACATAAAAGCTTTTGATAGTATTACACACTCCTGGTTAGTTCAAGTATTACGTATATACAAAATAAACCCAAAAATAATAGACTTCTTACATCATATCATGTCCCGCTAGAAAATTACACTCCAATTGAATTACCAAGACAACATCGTAAGAACTCAACAGATATTTATTGGGAAAGGTATTTATCAAGATGACTCCCTGAGTCCTCTATGGTTCTGTCTCGCTCTGAACCCTCTGTCCCACCTACTGCATCAGTGCCAAGCCGGATATAGACTCAAACACAACACCACAGAAGATGTCACTATCTCACACCTCATATATATGGATGACATTAAATTATACGAGTACTCAAAAACAGAAAAAGAAATGAAAAACTTAATAGATACCACAACAAAATTTAGTAAAGACATCATGATGCAATTTGGACTAGATAAATGCAAAACACATAATAAGATGCAAAATAAAACCAGGCGACTACACAATTAACACTACTGATACAATTACATCTATGGAACCAACTGATCTATATAAATATTTAGGATACAGACAACTCAAAGGACTAGATCATACATCAATTAAACACACACTGAATACAGAATACAAACCGAGAATAACCGCAGTATGCAAAACACATCTCGCTGGAAAACATCTTATTAAAGCATTAAATACCTACGCGACCAATATTAACCTACCCGTTTGGAGTGATTAAATGGTCTAAAACTGACATACAGCAATAAAAAGAACCACACGCACCACACTTACCAAACACAATAATTTACACCCTAAATCCGCAATAGAAAGACTCACAATCAAACGACAAAATGGAGGAGAGGCCTAATAAACATTCATCACCTTTGGCAGAAACAAATTAGTAGCCTCAAAACATTCTTTCACAATAAATCTGCGCTAGTTACATTCATAAAGCCGTAGCCCTAAATGATTTTAACTACACTCCACTTAACCTAAATGAACAAACAGACACACATCACAATAACACTAATAACCCACAAAACAAAAAGAAGGACTGAAAAAGAAAGTCCTGTACGTACGACACCCACATGACCTGGAACAATCACATGTAGATACAGTAGCATCAAATAAATGGCTTAAAATTGGCAACCTATTCCTGGAAACTGAAGGGTTTATAACCGCAATACAAGACCAGATCATCAACACTAAACTACAGGAAATGTGTCATTAAAGACCCCACAGTAACCAATGATAAATGCCGCAAGTGTTCCACACAGCCAGAGACCATACAACACATAACAGGGACTAGTACAACTCTTACACAGACAGACTACACTCACAGACACAACCAAGTAGCAAACATCATTTATCAAAAACTAGCACTCAAACATAAACTT
The DNA here is from genome assembly GCA_029286625.1 of Parnassius orleans. Taxonomy (NCBI): domain Eukaryota; kingdom Metazoa; phylum Arthropoda; class Insecta; order Lepidoptera; family Papilionidae; genus Parnassius; species Parnassius orleans. The sequence continues at coordinate 2,633,927 of JAGSMP010000089.1, forward strand.
ATACAAGACACAGACACACCTTACTACAAATACACACCACAAACTGTTTTAGAAAATCCTACACACAAACTTTACTACGACCGCGCTATACTTACCGACAGGGTCATTCACTATAAAGTAAGTAAAATCACCTACCTAATAGATATTGCAATACCCAACAACTATAACTTACAAAAACAATAGGCGAGAAGATAAGCAAATATGCAGAGCTTAAAGAAGAAGTGACCAGAATTTGGAGACAAAATAAAGTTTATACAGTACCCATAGTCGTCTCCACCACGGGTATCATACCCAACCATCTCCACTATAGCCTCAAATTAATAGAACTAAAACACTCAACATATATTAAACTCCAAAAAGCCGCAATTTTAAATACCTGTCGAATTGTAAGATAATTCATGCAATTGGAAGAAAATGAAATGGCTACCCATAACACCCCACCTACATAAATACTCACTACACGCTGCATTTAGTTGGCTTCGCCCGTATGTGCAGTCAAAACTAGCCAAAGAGCTAAGATACAGAAATGTTTTCCGCAATAATAATCAAATGCAGAAGGCGGTGCTCCTCGATACCGCCCGCATCGTCCGCCGGTTTCTTTCCCTTCCCCAACACTCGGCCGTTTGGTCTCTGCCGCGGGCTTCCATGTGGTTGGGTTTTATTTATTTATGTATTTTTGTGTATTTATTTTATTTTATTGATATTTATGTATGTTTATCATTTTCATTTACAATTACGAGTATATTTATACAGCCCAACTAGACGGTGACCGAGTCCCTTTGCTATGGAGCCTGTGTCAGGGGCACCGCCTTAAATGTACAATTATTATTAAGCTGACAGTTTTAAAGCAGTTCAACAATAAAACTAAAACTTTAGTCTATGATATAGGATCATTTCAAATATTTACAGCATATATAAAAATATTTAAGTAATGTGTGTGTGTGTGTGTGTGTGTGTGTGTGTGTGTGTGTGTGTGTGTGTTTGTGTGTGTGCGTGCGTGCGTGCGTGCATGCGTGCGTGCGTGCGTGCGTGCGTGCGCGTGCGTGCGTGCGTGCGCGTGCGTGCGCTGTGTGTGTGTGTGTGTGTGTGTGTGTGTGTGTGTATATTTGTATGTGCACTAGCCCTACGACAACAAATTGACGGAGGTTGCGGCACGAAGCCGCAATCTCCGCTAGGTCTAAAATACACTCTACAATAATGTGAATTTCTATTTTACTTTGTCTAGTAAAGCTTCTGTTTCCTAATAGCTTTTCGTTTCTAACCAGTTTTGCAAAAGCCTTTTACATTCAAAGTATGTTTTACCATATATTTAGGTATTTGTTAATACTTTTATAAAGATACGCCGAACGCGCAATATACTGCATGGTAGTAAAAGTAGTGTTTGATTTCGGGACATTTATTATTATCTGCCTTCTTTTGTAGCCTTAACGGGATCATATATTATAGTTTTATGTTTTTGAGGATGATTTGTAATATATATAGTTTCAACTCAAAGTAGTCGACTACTTTGGTATAGTTTCTCAGTCGAGAACCTTCGCTCTTTGAAAACATAACCTTTATGAGGCTGCGCTGATCTCATTCAAGCTCAAGGAAGCGTGTCTTAGCAGCTCCACCCCATATAGGTATGCAGTATATAAGTATTGACTGTACCAGAGCTATATAAATATCCTGAGAAGACTTCTAATTACATCTCCTGGCTTTGTATCTGCTCTTGGCACTACATGTCATGCAACTTACATGTCTTGAAAATCCATGTAGATTTTCTTATTCTTTGCCTAACGTGTTCAAGATATGTGTACCAAGAGAGTTTTTGGTCTAATAATACACCCAGGTATTTTACTTCTTCTACTTTATGAATAGTAGGACAATGGCAATTTTGTCTATCTGTTGTAGTGTTACATTTATGTATCTTTACCTCAAAATGGTCAGGTTGAGTGTTGTTGTTAATGCTAAAACTGTTAGAAGATTACAACTCAGCCATTTTCTTATTTGCTCTAGACCCTTTTCTGCGTTCTCTTTAACCTTCTTCCAGGAATTCCCAGTGAAAACAATGGCAGTCTCATCTGCTTAGGAGAATATCTTAGCGTTCTTGATTGTCATGTTATACAGATCATTTAAATATATTAAGAAAAGTGTGGGTCCAAGAACACTTCTCTGATGGACACCGAAAGACACGTTTGTGCTTTTCCTGATTTAATCTCCCAATTTGACCATCTGCTTCCTATCTGTCAAATAGTCACTAAACAGTCGAAGTGGGGCTCCTCTAATACCGATCCGTTCCAGTTTGTGTATAAGTATAGGAAAAGAAACAGTATTAAACGCCTTTTGCAAATCTAAGAATGCTGACATACATTTATTATGGGTATCCACTCTAACTACCAGCGAACTTAGTGCACAAACCGCGTCTTTGGTTGATGTTCCTTGTCTAAATCCAAACTGAGAAGATAGTATATCATATCTGTTTAAGCACGCGATTAGTCTAGAGTTTAATAGTTTTTCGAGTATTTTGAGATCACTGGTAGTACAGATATAGGCCTGTAGTTGATGGGATGGGAATGATTTCAGTTTCGCATATTTTAGAAAAGTAGTTGGGATATTATCCTATCCCGGGCATTGGTAACAATTGCACAAACAGCGTTGTGGAGAGATGTCAGCCTAAAATAAGTTCTCTAAACAATAAACACGCAATGTCTAAAGTTGCCTAAAGATGCAGTTAGCTGAGCCTCAATTTAGTCAGTCTGCTCGTATTGATATGTTGATCGGAGCCAATTCGTTTTGGGATATTTTAATACCCGAACAGCGGTCTCTAGGTCCAAATAATCCTAAATTAATAAATTCTGAGTTCGGCTGGTTGATTGCCGGTCCTATTAATGCGTCATTATATAATAGTAAAATAAACAAGCAAAGTTCAATAAGTAAAATTCATTATAATTATGATTCATTAGAAACTATTGACAATAATTTGACAAAGTTTCGGGACTTAGAAGAAATTCCTAAAAGTACAGTTTGGAGAAGGACCAATTTGCAAAAATCGTTTATTAACAAATATGAGGCATAATCAGTTAGGTAAATTTGCCTGAAATTGCCAAAATAATTGATTCACTCAACTGTTTAGGGTATACTTACGATCTGGCTAAAAGACCGATTAATATAAAGGTTTCACCGAATGAAAAAATTATATAAATAAATTACAATTTCAAAAATTAATGAAAAAATTAAACAAAACTCATTCGTTAATATTAAGCTCGTAAAACTGAGATAAATTTAATGTGGCAATGGTTGAAATTTTGTAGCCACGGCTAATGAAGTAGGAGCTTTTTTAAAGAGCAACTTCTATCTGATTTCGCAAGTCAAGAAGACATCAAATTTTCATTTATAACTACATACGCTCCCCAATTCGGCGGCATTTGGAAAGCTGGTGTCAAATCAGCAAAACACCATTTAAAAAGAGTCATGGGTAACAGCCATTTAACATTTGAGGAAATATGTACATTGTTTACGCAAATAGAGGCGATACTTAATAGTCGTCCTTTGTGTCCCATATCATCCTCTCCTAATGACTTCTTATCCCTTACTCCAGGGCACTTCATTATAGGAAGACCTCTCATTGCCTTGCCAGCTCCAAATTATATCAACACCAAGGAAACAAGCTTACAACGTTATGCTCGTCTTGAAAAGTTCCGTCAAGACTTCTGGCAAAGATGGCAAAAAGAATATATATCTGAGCTTCAACAAAGATCCAAGTGGAGGACTAACAGACAATCATTAAAGGTTGACGACTTGGTGTTGCTTCAAGAGGATCACTTCCCTCCACTATGTTGGCGCCTAGGTCGAGTGATGCGCATGTTCCCTGGACCGGATGGTGTATCAAGGGTTGTGGACATCAGAAAAACAAAAGTATGTGTGCGACCCCTAGTAAAACTGTGTCCTCTTACTTCATACGAGGAAAGCATTGGTTTAAAGTGTTCTTTCAACTGGCGGGAGGTTGTCGAAGCGCCTGTTAAAATAAAATAGCGAAAGATTGTGGGCGCTTCGAAGTGAAATTCATCGACGACAGGACATTATCCGACGCTACTACACTCTTGTAACGTGGCATAATAGCAGTTAGCAGTCATGTCAAAGTAAAATATTAAAATAATTATTTTAATACATCTTTTATTTGCCACCAAATGTATAAATAAAAACAATAAGTTATCTTTGTACAAAAAAACTTTTTATACAAACTGCAAAATGCTTATCAAAACAACTCTTATTTTTTCAGATTTCATGATTCCGGTTACATTTTCATAAGATCTTTAGGCAATTTACCATAGTACATTAGTATCTTTTTATGTGTTAAAAGCATTAAATTACGTTAAAATTTCTAGTGGGCCCAAAACGATTGTCCTCTTTATATTATTAGAAGGGTCACTTGCGCTTGTTCTTGTAACTTATTACGGTTTCTTATGCATCGTAAAATACCGGGTGTTATCCACGGTTTCAAAATACGACAGTTTTTAGGTATATTTGTTACTATTGTGTGTTTTGTCAGGGAGTCTGTTATTTCATGTATTAATTTTTGTATTACCAACGTAAGATCTTCACATAATAATAACTCTTTAATTAACTAATAGTAATAGACCTGGAGCAATTACGGATTCTACCGGAGCATTTAAGGAGCAATTAATTAGCTTACAGTTTAATTTAAAAAAGTAGATATTTTATGTTTTATAGCAAAATAAATTTTTCGATAATTAAATTTTTAAATAATTGAATCAATGAATCAATTTGGATAAATTTTGGTATGTAGATATAAATTGAAGTTTGGAAAAGGACATTGACATAGGCTACTTTTTTCCTCAGAAAAGTTACTACGAGAATAATAATTATGGTGGGCGCGTGAACGAAGCCTCGGGTGACTGCTAGTGAGCAGTCACAGATGAGAATTAACAAGCCGAAAGAGGAGCAATGTTAATTTTCACACGATTAACATACCATTTAAAACATTTTTAACATACCTTACGGTCAATATTAAATTAAGGGCCGGTTTCACCACCTGTTATTAAAGTCCCGAATAGCCTATTTGTCAAATAAGAACTGTCAAACTCATACAACAACTGTCAAAAAACTGAAAATTTAATTGACAAATAGGCTAACCGGAGATGGTGAAATCGGCACTAAAACTATTTTACTATTTACGTTAAGCAACAAAAAGTAAGTACACTTTTTAGCAAGGTGTGTTCAATATAACGTTTTTTTTACGTACTACAATTTACTTTATAAAACAGATAGATACTTACGTAGTAAATTCACACGCGCGCTTCAATATTTATATGATTAATCTGCCCCACTAAAAATCACGTCACTTTTATGAATAGAACCAACTTGTAGACTTAGCATATATTTCACATAAATAGATAAAACATTTTAATTCTGTATCACTTATTAACCGCTACATTATTCACGAATATGACGAAAATTTGTCTCTAGGGCAGAACATTTTTACTAAGAGTCTTCTAAATAAGTAATGGAAAAATAGTACAATCTTATATTTAAGGATTCCCCTAAAATGTCGCGTTGTACGAATGTAGCTAAAGGGTATTCCTCCGAAAGTTTGAGGGAAATCCCCATCAAACATAAACAGACTGAAAGGGTTGCCAATAGGTAAGGTTGCTAAAATCGGCAGAAAATTCGGATGGATTTTTTTGGATTCTAGTTTCTAACTTCTAGTCTAGTTGGTTCCTTATTTCCTATTTAGGTATTTCTTCATCTTAGTGTTCCACAAAATTTCAAAAGTATCGATACTTTAATCGATACCAGAATCTTATCAGATTTATCGATACCGAGATAAGTATCGAAACAAAATGAGTATCGAGTACTTTTCAATTTGCCTTTGTACGGCGGCCGAGTTGCAAATGATGGTTACTTTAATGAACTGGTCATTAAAAGAAAGGGTATGAAAGTGAACGTAAGACGAAAGTGATGAGAGAAGTAAAAACGTTATGTGAAATAAGAATAGGGAGATGATTGAGCAAGTGGATGAGTTTGTATATTTGGGATGTTTATTTAGCAGGGATGGTAGATATGATAAGGATATAGAACGACGAGTGAACGCAGGAAATAGAGTGAATGGGCTCTACACGCTATCGTGAAGAGTCAGAATGTGTCAAAAAGGCACGTTTGGCAATTCATAATGCTGTGTTAGTCCCTACTTTAATGTATGGTAGTGAAAGGGTCTGGCAGAAGAAGCATGAGAGTAGAATAAATGCTGTAGAAATGCGGTCATTAAAGATGCTAGTTCTGAATCTGAATGACAGGGTGAGAAATAGTGTGATAAGAGAAAAGTGTGGTTTGCAAGATGACGTTGTGACCAGGATTAAGAAAGGAATGCTTCGGTGGTTTGGTCATGTAGAAAGAATGAACGAAGAAAGAGTGAAAGCAAATTTATGCTGCAGAAGTGAACGGAAGAGTCGGGAAGGGACGCCCTAGACGAAGGTTTATCGACCAAATTGGCGATATATTAGTTAATTTATAATTTATTTAAAAAAAATATAAATTAACTAGCAGTAATAGACCTGGAGCAATAACGGATTCTACTGGAGCATTTAAGGAACATATAATTGGCATACAGTTTAATTAAAAAAAAATGTTCTACGCTAACTTCCTTCTGGTATATACTCGTAAATGGTATATCTCAAAAATTAAAAAAATATATAAAATAAATTATAATAAAAATAAAATGAAATATAAAATAACTAAGATAATAAAAATGTATAATACATAAGTACATATTATAATGTCAGATGTATATAAACTCATAAAGATATACAAATATACATAATCAAATAAAATATATAACATACATAATAAGAATATATATATTTATAAAATATATATACATATGTATATATAAATAAACTGTTACTATGATGATTCTGCCAATTTATTAATTAAGTGTTCCTGAAGCTTCATCTTCATTGCTCTCCGTCCTGATTTCGAGAGGAGTGCGTTTCAAAGGAGAATAGATTGAATGTGCAAGAAGAATGAACAAGTCCAGAGCTATGGGAGGGATAGGAGAAGAAGGTTGTTCGTAGAGCGGAGGTTTCTCTCATGACTAGCACTAAGCAACTGAAAAAGAAATAAGTAGAAAGGAAGTTGGAGACATCAGGATAGAATAAAGGTGGTGAGTGCACGCAAACTATGGCGTTGACGAATAGGTAACCATTTTAATTAAGAACGATACGTGGATACATGATCATACTTCAGAACATTAAAATGAATCGAATGCAGTTATTCAGAAGACGGACATATTTGTTGAGAAGATCTGCATTCAGGTCGAAATAACGCACATCGCCATAGTCGATTAGGGAAAAATTAAACTTTGCACAAGCATTGTCTTAGTTGCAGATGGTAGAAAATTTTTAGGCGATAGAGAACGCAGGTACCGGTGACTTTCTGGCTAACCGTCGTTGCGTGGGCTTTCCAACTCAAAGTGGAATCAATTAATAAACCTAGATCCTTCACAGTAGAACACAAATTAATCTCAGTACTATTAATAAAGATAGGAGCTACTGTTTTCAATCTCTGGATCACCCGACGGCTACCAATTATTATGGCTCGACACTTCGAAGGGTTGACCATTAGACCAAACGTGTCAGACCAGTTCTTAATGTACTCAAGGTCCCTGTTAATTATGTCCACTGCTGTAGAAATATCGTCAATACTCGCTTGTGTGTAATTGCAAGCGGCATACAGATGATACGCAGACTGAAGGTTTTGGGTAATGAGATTAATAAATATAGAAAACAACAAAGGAGACAATATGCCGCCTTGAGGAACACCAGCATGTATGTCAAGCCAGCTAGATGATAGCTCATCGATGCAAACCGACTGCTGGCGCCCTCGAAGATATGATAATCATAATATAGTATGCTAACACAGTCCCGTAGTACTGGGTACTTAAGAGAGGAGGTTTTAGTGGGTAAAAATTCCACACTACCGGTCTTACAACACTTTGACGGTGTCTTTTTGAAGATTTCCTCCTCTCTCTCTAATAAAAAAAAAACTGCGAATTAAACTAAATACATATGAATTAAATTGAAGTATTTGCCTGTAATATCGAAACGACTGTCTTTTATTGAGCTGAGGGGGAGGGGGGGCTATATGCATGGCATTAAAATATGAGTAACCAATTTTAAAATACCTGTCTGTCTGTCCGTGATCTAGGTTATATTTTATTTGAAAAATTAATGACTTTTTTTTTGAGACATCGTAAAATTGATAAATTAAATGGGCTTTGGTGATTATCTTAAGTCTAAATAACGTCAAATTAATAGATCCTATCCAGGCAAAGACAAGGCGGGTCGCTAGGACATAATAAATATAAATTTGTTTCCGGTCATTTCTGCCACACTACAAACATCGCACTGTGTTTCGTATGGTGAGTGATAAGAACCGGAAAAGTCCTTTTATTGTCAACGAGATAATATTTCGTCTTATTGTTCAAAGTCCAACGCATCTGCATTTTGATTTTTAAGTAGATGTTTATGGGCTACAGCAATCACAATAAAGTGTGCTGTGTGCTCGTGTGATCACAAATGGAAAAGTTACGGACCAAAAAGATTTATTTGATCTATTCACACGTAGTGAATAGATCAAATAAAGATAAGATATAGACAGAGAAGTAGAGGAGAAGAATTACGTGAACTGAATCACGCACACCGAAATTTTGCATATCAAAACTAGCGACCTACTCTGGTTTCACCTGGGTAGGACCTATTAATGTGGCGTTATTTAGGTTTAAGATAAACAAATACCATTTCCTCAAAAACTAATCTCCAAGTTTTTTGTATAATAAATAGCCTAGATCACTCCTGGCATTGTTCTCTGTCTGTTCGTTAAGTTTCATTACAATCAGTTCAGCCATTCCGAAGATTAGCCCAGAAAGACACAGACAAAAAAAAAGTGGTTATTGCCTTAATGGCATGAAACAGCTATATTACAGACGAACACTTCAATTTTATTTATATATGTATGGATAACAGTTAGCTCACATTATGATTTCTTATGTTTTCACAAATACTACACATTAAATATAACTAAGTTTAAAGAGACAATGACCCTGGCTCGGGTTGGGGGGGAGGGTTGTGACCATGGGTGCTGTAAAGTACATTAAACGTCTGGAAAATAAAAAAAAGTAAATTAAATGCCACCTAATGCGTAAGACATAGCTAAGTCCACTTACGTTTAACCATGAGGATGCAGATGTAGGCCAATCATCTGGAACATCGCTTCCAGCATCTATATCATCATATAAATAAGTTCTCTCTCTCTCTTCCTTATCTTCCGTTGCCGAAATTAAAAAGGATGAGTAATGATTCACTCCGAAGAAGTCAGCTGAACTTTTTATGAAGGCCTTCTCGTCATCAGTAAACTCTAGGATATCTTTGTTCAATACTTTTTTGGGCAACTTTTTCTGAAAGTTCCTTAGGGAATCCACCGTCTTCTGAAAATATTGGCTCTGCGTAGAGGCCCCACTGAAACATATAAAAATTAAATAGAACTTATATTCTTTGACAAGCAAAACTGAAAATTTGCAAAATTACTCATTTTTGTCTCACCTCTCCTTGCCTCTTTATTTCAGCAGCAAATTGATCTTCTTCTGAGTCAGTCTTTGGCCAGAACTTCCTTCTTCAAGAGGACTAACCTTGCTTCTTTCCATGCTGTGGTGAACTCTCCGCAGACAGCCGGTAAGCTCTTAGCTCTTAGCCTGTCCCCCAAGGCAGCCAGACTTAGCACCAGAGCCCGACCAGGAATTCCGTCAGGCCCCGATGCGGTGTTCCAGGCTCTCAAGTGGCCCACGGCTCCTCCACGGTCACCTCCATCTCATCACGCCACTCCAATGACGACGGCAGGTTACCTGAGGGACTTGTCTGGTCCTCTGGGAAAAGTGTGCTGATCACTCTCCGTCAAGGGCAGGTGACCAGGGCTGGAGTTTACCCAGCACCATCCTGTACGGTCGCCCCCAGGGATCTTCGTTGAGTCCCTCTAGGAGCTCTTTCCAGGACCGAAACCTGGCGTTAGATATAGCAATTTGTAACGCCTTTGTAGCCGCTCCGTATGCCCCGTAGAGTCTCGCTATCTCCTCAAGTGGTGCTCGCCTTCTTCTTTGGGCTCTTGTGTACTGGCGCCGATTCCAGTAGTAGTTTCAGTAATCACCAGTTGGTCAGTACGTTCAATAGAGATACTAAATTACGTGGTGGCTCCTTAATATTAGCTAATAAATCCTTATCATGTAAAGAACCTAATGACATTGTGAGCCTGTCTGTTGAGCGTACTGTAGAAATGGCATGTGTTGAGCTTGAGCACCTTATTGTTGTCAGTGTTTACAGACTCCACACATGTTCAAGTTATGATACCTTTGAAAAAATTATGGAAGAAGTTTTAGTTAAGCTTAATAAACAGAATAAATCTCTTGTAGTATGTGGAGACTTTAATATCAATCTCCTGGAAACTTCTTCCATCAGTATTAAATTTTGCTCTTTGTTCAAATCCTATAATCTTAATAATTTATTATTTGAAGCTACACGTATTGCAGGGTGTAGTGCAACTTGTATTGATAATATTTTTACAGGTGTTGTACCAATCAACAAATCAATAATTCAAAAACTTAGTTTATATCACTGTGGACAACTTCATTACCTTATATGCACAAAAAACAGGTAATTGAGAAAATTGTGTTTGTTCCTATTAATGAAAAACGCCTGGAGAGATTTAGAAGTAATATGGTAAAAAATCTTCCTTCGCTTTCTTATAAGAACAATGCAGACTATTTATATGGAGAATTATTCACCCTTATAAGCAATGAATTTAATTAAAATTTACTTCTAAAACATTCTCCAGAAACAGTCGCAAGGCATTTACTGAGTGGCCGACAGTAGGAATTCATAAAAGCAGACGAAGGTTATATGAACTTTAACATGAAAGATCATATAATCTTTCCGATGCTTTAAAAATAATTTAGATTTGAAAAAGTATTACCGCAAGATATTGTAAAATACTTCAAAACTATTGATGTAAAGAAAACCGCAGATTTGTGGGGGATACCCGTTACCGTTATTGAGTCCATAATAGATGTAATTGCACCTCATCTTGCTATTATTTTTAATACTTGTATCGATTCTGGTGTGTTTCCTGATTTAATGAACTATAGTAAAGTAATACCTTTATAAGCTAATTTTAGACCTATTTCTGTACTACCAACTCTCAGTCAAATTTTTGAAAAGATAATTTTAGATCAGAGAACACAAGATGCCTTAGGTATTTGTGACCTTTCCAAGGCTTTCGATTGTGTTCATCATGAGACATTAATCCGGAAACTACAACATTACGGTATAAAAAATTTGGCGCTTAGACTTATTATTTCATATTTAAGTAACAGAACTCAAAAAGTCGTGATCAATGGTAAAGGTTCCTAAGGATCGATAGTATCAATTGGCGTTCCTCAGGGCTCGATTCTTGGCCCTTTCATGTTCTTAATGACTTACCTTATCTTGTAGGGGACAATCACGATATAGTATTATTTGCTGATGATACCTGTTTAATTTTCAAACTCAAACGTCAATCAATTAATTATGACGATGTAAATAATGCTCTATCGAAATTAGTGCATTGGTTTAACTCTTAACTTCTTTGCTCTTAAACAGCAATAAGACAAAATGTATTAAATTTACAATACCTAATGTAAAACATTCGAATACCAATGTGCTCTTAAATGGGGAGGAGTTGAGTCTTGTGGATACCACTGTTTTTCTTGGTATTACTATTAACGCGAAACTTCAATGGGGACCCCATATATCTAAATTAGCAAGCAGACTTAGTTCTGCAGCATATGCTGTAAGAAGGATTAGAAGTCTCACAAATGTTGAGACAGCTAGATAAGTTTATTTTGGTTACTTTCATAGCGTAATGTCTTATAAAATTTTGCTATGGGGTAATGCGACTGATATTGAAGCCATATTTGTTTTGCAAAAGGCGATTTATAATTTAAATTTTAAAGAGTCCCTTACATAAAAATTTAAATAAATAAACATATTAACTTTGGCATCGCAATATATTTATGAAAATGTAATGTATGTACATAAAACATAAATAGCTTTAATAAGAATAAGGGTTATATGTTTTGAAAAAAATTCCCGCTGGATTTCTTGATGATTCTTCCCAGGACAGAGGTATTTTCCGAACCAGTGATAATAAAAAGTAGTAATAAAAGTGACTTTCAATAAGTATTATGTAATAATCAATATTGAATAAAAAATCATTCTATTCTATTCTATTCTATTCTACTTCGCAAGCAGATCGCACGAAGGTGTGCAATTTCTGCCGACCAACAGTACACCGCCCTGCGCTTGGGACGACTGGTTCTGGGCATCGAGACGTCGCATATTTGCGCCATCGTAGCCCGAAACCAGATCGCTTCCACTTCCCGATAGAGCGCAAACTCTTCGGCTTTTTCTGGCCAGACTGTGACGATGGCGGCAGCTTCGAGCTTGTCTCGGTCGAGCCGCTTGAGACACAAACGCCACGGTGGGCTGCCTTCTGGATGATTGGAATTACTGTCGAAGTGGCGAAGTGCGACATCGAACACGATGTCGCGGTGGTCTGACAATGTCACCGCCTCTGTCGCAACTCGCCATCCCGACAGCATTCGCATTGCAGGAGGAGTCGCCCACGTGAGGTCTACAATGGACTCCCCCTGCCACCGCACACATGTACTCTCAGACCGCCGATTTAATAGTCGAAGGTCTAGACCAGCCACCCATCCCATTACGATCTCTCCCTTTGGATCGTCCCTAGAGTTGCCCCAAGCCCTGTCATGGGCGTTAAAATTTCCTAGGACGATCAACGAGGTAAGCACCCGCGCATGCAATTCGCCACCTTGTCCAGGTACTCCTCGTAGTCCGCGAGGGTCCTATTAGGAGAGACATAGCAGTCCACTATTGCCAGGGTGCCCCACTGCACTGCCTCTTTCTAGGAGGGCGCAGGGTGGAGCACCATCACCACTCCTCAGTAGATGGCTACGGAGCCCGATTCGTCGCCGAACCAGCGAGAACGTTCGGGGAAGCATGGAGTTCCGCTACTACTGCAAGGGCAACCCGCCCCTCCACAATGGTCTGCATAAGCAGATGTTGCGCATTGCGGCAGTGGTTCAGGTTACCCTGGAGGACTTTGAGGGGCGTGAATTTTACGTCTCATTAACTTCCATTGCTGAGCCGGAGCTCGGTGCTGCAACAGGTACTGCTGTAACCGTCTCGCTGGAGGGAGTGGAGGGTGTTTACTCTTCCTAACTCCTATGGTTGGATGGACGCCCGAGGTCGGAACAGACTGGATATTTAAGTGCCGACGCGGTGCACGGATTTGCTCCATGACAGGGTTCACCACAGGCGTAGCGGCGGGTGCTCCTGTTTGCCTCGTTAGGGCATTTACTGCCGACGTGCCCCTTCTCGAAGCATCTTTAGCAGTGCATAGGCCTGGGCTTCAGTAGTTTCACTCGAGTTAAACCCCAGCCAATGCGTACACGTCCTACCGCCATTACTTTTCGGGCCGTTGTTACTGGAAACCGCATCCAGCACGTCCCTATTCTGGACGGCGGACGTCTCCAACTTTTATGTCATCTACCGAACAACAACCCAACTCGGCGATCGCGGCTGCTATCTCACTGGGGCTGACAGCGTCGTCAAGGTCTCTCAGTCGAACGTCGCGCATTTTAATTGGGCGACTAATTCGGTCGTTCAGATCAGAAAACCACGCGCAGTTTCGCTGCCAGCTTGTCCGACTTTGAGTTGCAATCATGTCCCGCAATCTCGAGAAGTAAGCCCCCTGTTACAGCTCGCTTTTGTCGAACGGAGTCTATTCCTAACTCTGCCAATTGGATCCTGGCCTTTGCCTCCCCCATTACATTGGCATATGAGAGTACCGAGTTCTTAGGTAATGTTACTGTAACTGCCGCTGATGCTGGCGTACGTATTTCAGTTTTCATCTATTTTTTCTCCCTTTTGGAGAAGGGAGAAGATCCGCCATATTTGTAGACCGCTTTTGCTTTGGCCTTCTTGCCACGTCCGCCCATGAGCTTACCATCGGCGGTGGCGAGTTGTGCGATTGTGGCGGGCAGCCACTGGAGGCAGATCTACCACCGGCAGATGGGAAGGCTTCTTTTTCTTCTTTACCTTTCGCTTTTTTCATTTTCGGTTGCGGTGGTGATGGCATTGGCTGCGATTGTAGATATCTTGCTTCCATTGACACTGGTAGCTATTCCCGCAGTGTCTAACACAACTGGTTACTTCGCATACGCGAATCCCAGATGTGAAGGATCATGCACCTTCCCTGTTGGAACTTTTGCTGACCTCTCTATCGGTCCTCGCTATCCGGGTGAATATCAGGTCTGCCACGATGCCGCTCTTGGCTCTTCGGACCATTGTCTGATCTGGAGTACGGTGCCACTCACGCTCCCATCGCTGTTGCGTTCTGCAGGTTGCTGCCATGTTTGGCTGTAGTGCCAAGTATCAGCCAATTGGGACAGGATGCGGCCTTTTGCATTCTACCTTTGAGGGCGACTTGCTTCTCGCCGGATGATCCCAACGTTGTTACTGATTCTGTTTCTGATGTAGTACTTCAGGGAATGAAATTTTTTATTCCATCATCTGTGGTTTGGTTACTCCTGTAACTGCTAACTCCGATATACACCACAGATGATGGATCCCAGCCATGGTTTGGTTAACAGGAGTGCTACCGGGCCTGTGCTGACGCATCGAGGTCTCGGGATGCAAACACCAGAGCTCTTAAAAAGAAGTATAGTTTTTTTTAAGAGTGCCTCCAGGTCCTTCAAAATCATTGCCAAGCACATCAGTAAAATTGGCGAGAAATTAGTTCGCCTTCCTTCGGGAACACGTGCTTTCTTGTCTCTCACATCACAGGGAGGACGACTCACTGCCTCATGCCGCAAAATAGACAGCCGATCTGTGAGGCTCTCATATTTTACGCTCTGAATTACATCGATCAAATAAAACAAACAAACTTGTTGAAAGTTGTCACCAGCATGTGCATTCCCATTTTCTGATCGTATCGTGACTTGCTCCACATCTACATACACATCAAAGATCCGCATTGATTTATGCGGATGCAGATGCGAATGCAGATATCTAAAACATTCCGCACTTGCGGATGCGGATGCGAATATCCGCAACAACCCTAAGGCAAACGATTTTTCTAGTCTAGTAGCCGTAAGCGCGATTGATAATCACGAGTTTCCAGGTTCGAATCCCTGCTCAGTTCAAAATCTTTTATGGGGTTTTTACCTTGTTATTTTTTGATATTATTATTATATTTCTTTGTTAGTTTGTTACCCGAAATTTTTTGAATTCCATCCCAATATCTCTAATTTCATTATTTGACTGCTTCTTTGATCTAGTGACTGTAAACACGATTGCTAATCACTAGGTCCCGAGTTCGAATCCCTGGTCGGGCCATAATAAGTTACTCTTTTGTTTTACTCTATTATTTTTTGACATTATTAGTATTCATTTCTTTTTCCTTCGTTTATTTGTCCATTCGTTTACTATAAATTCATTGCTTGTGCATAGTTTTCCAATTTTAAATTAAGTTTATTGTTCGTCTTTGCTTAATTATTTCCTACCGAAATATAAGTAACTGTGCTACTAATTAGCTACCAACAGCAGACAAAGATTCTATTTATTTTTCGTTTGCTACGCGCTGATGACGATAGCGCTTGAGTTTAGTAGTAAGAAAGGAATATACTACTCTCTAAGCAATAAGGATCGATATTTCCAAGCGAAATAGAGTACATAAATACGACAATTTCGTTATTGCGCTTTGTTGTTCGCCATATTCTTATCAGAATGAAATATTTATGTAAAACGTGCACAACACGATATTTCTTCGGCGCAGGCACTGTGTACAAAAACACAGTCTTGCCATCTCAATGGAGCGATTGCGACTGATTCGTGAAACAAAACATACTTAAAGCCTCGTGTGACGTGAGACAAACGAGAATTTATTGCATGGAATAAAAATATAGTAAGCAACAAATGCATTTTATTCAATTAAAATGTAATTAATTTTAAAAATCCCTAGAGACGGTGCTAGATAATACTTAAGTGATCATCATCATCATTACAGCCCTTCACAAGTCCACTGCTGAACATAGGCCTCCCCCAAGGAATGCCATAAAGCACGTTCCTGAGCCACCTGCATCCATCGACTTCCTGCATGTCTTACCAGGTCGTCACTACATCTAGTGGGAGAACCCCCTACACTTAGCCTACCGGTACGAGGCTGCCACTTGAGAACCTTTTTTCCCCACCGGTTGTCGGTTTTTCGAGCTATATGGCCGGCCCATTGCCACTTCAGCTTACCATTCCGTTGGGCTATGTCGGTCACTCTAGTTCTACTGCGGATATCCTCTTTTCTAAGTTTATCATGCAGAGAAACCCCGAGCATAGCCCTCTCCATCGCTCGCTGAGCGACCTTGAGCGTCCTCATATGGCCAGCAGTGAAGGACCACGTCTCAGATCCATAAGTCATCAATGGCAACACGCACTGGTTGTACAATCTCGTTTTCAAGTGTTGAGGTATACCTGACGAGAAGATGTGTCGTAATTTCCCGAACGCTACCCAGCCAAGTTGAATCCGTCGATTGACCTATTGGTTGAAGTTGGACTTACCCAGTCAGACTATTTGTCCCAGGTAAACATACTCATCAACAACTACGAGATTAGTGCTTCCAACTACTACCGGCATAGGTGTGACATGGACATTAAACATGACCTTTGTTTGTTTGTCTTAAGACCTATCCGTTGGGAAACACTATTGAGGTCATTGAGCATAGTGCTTAGGTCCTCCAGCGATTCTGCCATAAGGACTATATCGTCGGCAAATCAAAGGTGAAGGTGAAGGTGACTCGCCATTCATGTTGATACCGCATCCTTTCCAGTCCAATAGCTTGAAAACGTCTTCCAATGCAGCGGTGAAAAGTTTCGGGGATATAACGTCACCCTGTCTTACACCTCACTGCATTTGGATAGGTTTCGTACTCTGATTCTGTACTCGGATAGCCATCGTAGCCCTACTGTACAAACACTTCAGCACTTCGATATACCGACAGTCAACTTGGCACCGCTGAAGGGACTGTAGCACCGCCCAAATTTCGACGGAATCAAAGGCTTTCTCATAGTCCACATACGCAAGGCAAAGTGGAAGATTGTACTCTTCGGTCTTTTGTACAATTTGCCGAAGGGTATGTGGTCTATGGTACTAAAGCCTTTTCGGAAACCAGCATGTTCGGGAAGCTGGAAGTCGTCAAGACTGCGTGCGAGACAATTCGTAATGACTCTCGAAAACAGCACGTAGACGCGGCTCAGAAGGGATATCGGTCTGTAGTTCTTCAAGAGAGCGTTGTCGCTTTTCGAACAAGACCACCACACTTCTGCTCCATGCCTCCGGAGTAGTCCCACTATGGAGGACGGAATTATAAGAGCTTCTGAAGGACTTCCAGTACCGGTATTCCACCCACTTTCAGAAGCTCCGCTGTAATTCCATACTTGCCTGGGGCCTTGCCGTTTTTAAGGTGCTGGAGAGCCATTTTAATCTCGCTCAGACTGACGTCCGGGATATTATCGGAATAGTGTTGAATATTAATATAAGTGATGTCATTTATTAAATTTTTTGCTTAATTATATGCACCACGATCAGAAAAATCTGTTTTCGATGAAAATAAGAGGTAACTTTGTGATTTTTTTCTATCGCGATAATTTTATTCTATTATGGTTTTCATCAATGACGTCCTCGCAATTATGATATAATATCTATATTATTAATTTTTGTTACTTTGAACTTGATTTAGCTATGTAAAAATTGGATCTAAGATTGGCAATTTGGTTTTGTACCCGCTCTTAAAAAAAATTTACGCGATAAAATCCGTAAAATTAATTAGTTTAGTATCTGCGTAAATATAACAAATCATTATTTTAAGTTTTAAATAAAAGACGATTTAAATTAACAGTAGTATATATTATAACATAAATTAATTATCATTTGCTAATAATATAAAAATATATTAACTATTTCACTGTTCTGTGAGTCATTTATGAACATTTCTATTGGTTATTAACTATTGTGTATTTTTCGCGGACAGGGAAGTCTGTTAATATCACAAAACGGCTCTCTGGTGTGAGCTAATATGTAAATGCTTTGGTTCCCAGTCTTCCTCCACGATTCTCGTTTCAATGATCCGTTTGTACACGAGAGCTGACATCCTCGCCGTTCTTTTCTTATATTTCGAATCAAAATCAACTTCGTAGAGGCCGAATCGTACACTAAACAAAACAATGGAATTTATAGAAATCTACATATTGTATATATAATATATATAAGTTATTTATTGGCTCTTTTATAGAATAAGGGGAACAAATCAGCACACAGTCCTCGTGATGTTGAGTAGATGCTGTGGCACATAGACACATCTATGCTCGAATCAAAATGTATAAGAGGTGGTCCTTTCCCGATCGAGTTAAGCCATTCGCGCTGCAACCATGATATAGCTGAAGCGTCTACCACGATGAAAAACTTATGGGCAGTGGCGGCCAAGAGGGACGTGGACGTGGACGTTGAGGTTCTAGAGGATGTCGACGTTCTAGAGGACGTGGTGGTCGGCATGTAGGTGGATATTACGGGGACTGTCCTCTCTCATCACTTCCATCATAATCATCACTACTTTTAAGTGTATTTTCAGAAAAATAGACATAATATGGTGACGTCAAAGAATTAATCCATAAAAGGGTGAATAAGAGAAACGCGAGGGAAATCTCATAGATTCCGACAGATGGCAGTCTACCATCTCGAATATCCATCCAGATGTCAGACCATATCGGACCAGCGACGGGCAACAGCGTCAAAGGTGCGTCTGGTCATGTAGTCGTCAATAGGCCTGCTAAGAATGATCATGAAGACAAATCCTTCCTACGACTTTTACTGCCTCCAGAGTTCTTCTTCTTCTTTTTTCTTCTTTTTTAAAAGAGAAGAAAAAAAGAAGAAGAAGAAGAGTGACGCCACTTTGGAATGAGATGAAATATTTCAGAGATATCATAGTTGTGGTGAAAAAAATGTACAAATTATTATTTCTTTCTGATATATAGGATATTCCAGATATATCGGATATTCCTTAAAGAAGTAGATTAAAAAAAGATTTAAAAATATGTAAAAAATCAAAGAGCACAAGTCTAAAGCATTGTTTTGTAATCTCGTGGCTTCCGATAGATGGCACTATAAGCGTTTTGTACAGCGATCGGCAACCCGGTTATCACGCGTGATGGCAAATTCTCACTTTTCAAGCATTAACGTAAGTAAAATGGCTTGGCATACAGGGTGCATAGTGTTTTTGTGGCGGCGCTGATGTCGCGCTACAAACAAAACGCACCGAAGCCTAAATCACGCTATCAAAGTTCCAAAGTGCTGCGGTATATATAAAATAGCTCTGAACTGCAACTGCTAAAATGCTCCCTTTTCCTTCTACGACCAAATAAAAAAAATAAAGATAAAAAATGAATACGTTTAAATTTAAACTGTAGTTGAACTGTGTGACTTTTAAATTGTCTTGTACGTGGTCGAGCCATGTTGCAATTGTGGTAACACGAATGGGTCGGCTCGACCGGGGAAGGACCACGCTCTCACAGAAAACCAGCGTAAAATAGAAGCTTAATGCTGCTGTTTCGTATGGTGAGTGTAGAGAATCGGAGACACTTTTACTGGTAACGAGGCATTCCATCTTAGTCCACAGGAGTGACAAAGCATATGCATTTTGATTCTTAATCGAGGATATATGAGATGTCTATGGGCCACAGTACACACTTTCTATCAGGTTGACTGTTTGTTCGTTTGTCACCCTTATTCTATCAAAAAAGTTATCAAGATGGTAGGACTCAATTTCTGCCTGGGAGTTCGTCTAGGTACCAATCTCGTACTTCGTTCTGCAGTCAAGCAGCAGCGCGTGTGCCCTGCTGTTTTCCGCTCTGAATAGTATAGAGAACTCGTACAATTACAGGCTGTGAGGCATTCCTCTTATCATCTTAGTCCTCAAAGGTGACAACGCATCTGTAGCGTGAAGTTAGCTGCAGACGTTCATGGGCTACAGTAACAACTTTACCATAAGCGGAACCGTTAGCTTTCTTTTAGTTTAACTTTTATTTAATATGTCACTCACCTTGTACCAGCTTGCCACTCCACGTTATCCATTAGACTCCAAACTGTATATCCTTTAACATTCGTGCCATCTTCAATAGCGAGGAGTAGCGCGTTCAGATAGTCCCTCATGTTCTCGACCCGGCCTCGATCCCACAACCCCGTCTTAGTCGACCAGCCGTGCTCCGTTATGTATATAGTTGGGTAGTCATAATTTTGGTTTATATATATACATAGTTTGTACAGACCGTATGGAGCGCTCTGGTTAAGAAAAAAGTTAAGTAAAGTAGCAGCCTATATTGCAAAATTAACCTCATAATTGAACATTAAATGAAACTAATTAAACGGATTGTATCGCGTTAATTTTTTTTTTATTCACCACCTTGCGGGTGCTTTACAGCACCCATGGTCACGGTGGGGACTGAGGTGTTTGACGTTTCGATGTCATAGTTAACCCGGCTACCTTCAGTTTCCGAATATTAATTCTTGGTCTAATCTCGGGTTTTTATAAATCTTTTTTTCTTTGATCCCACGTAAAATAATATATAGCGACGTGAAGCACCGACGCTCCAGGGAGTCTGCAGTCTGGCACCATGTTCAAAATCATCCCCGCCATTACATTAGATTTGATAGACCACAAATCCTCGCAAAAAGACACCGATCCCTACCAAGGATAATTCAAGGTTATTGAAATTAAAAAACATCCTAATTTCAATAGAGACGATGGATGGTGCTGCCATCTGCTTGGGATTCTGTAATTAATAAAATAAAATCCAAATCCAAGCAAACCACTGCAAGACTTCAAGATATTGTAAGCTCGTTCAGCATAGGTCGGACCAAAAATTTATGTTTAAAAGCTGAAGGTAGCCGAGCTAACTATGACATCGGGACGTCAAACACCTCAGTCCCCTCCATGACCATGGGCGCTGTAAAGCACCCGAAACGTCGGGAATTAAAAAGTTACAATTAAACGCGATAAATCCCGTAAAAATATTTTCATTTAATTAAGTAGTTTTAGTAAATTTAGCTCGCGTAAATATAAGAAACTATTACATAAAACTGAAACAAAACAGGAAACTGGTAAACTTAAACGTGGTAGGCCATGCTGCAGCTAGAGTAATGGTATAGTTGAAGCACGAATGGGTCGGCTCGACCGAGGAAGGACCACGCTCTCACAGAATACCAGCGTAAAATAGCAGATTAACACCCTTTTTACTGGAAATGAGGCATTTCATCTTAGTCCTCACAGGTGACAACGCATCTGCATTTTGATTAATAATGGAGGATAGATGAAGATGTCTATGGGCCACAGCAACAACCACTTACCATCAGGTGGACTGTGTGCTCGTTTGTCACACTTATTCTATTAAAAATATTGAAACAGGAGACGGCAGCAGCATCTCCCAGATAACAACTCAAAATCCATTATTCTGACGTTATTAGATTTAAGATCATCAAATACCAATTATTGGAACGAAGTTCCTTATCGAATTGACGGATGGGGCTAGGCGAGAAACAAGTGTAAGATTTTTCCGTCACGACCCTCTTTCTATAGTGCGAGCGAGATTGAATGATATCCATCTCCCTCGCACTTTTCTTATCCTATCATGAAATAAATATTATTTTAAATGACGCTTCATTTTATTAGACGCTAGTAATTCATTTATTTCTAAGTTTATTACATATCCGCAGTTGAACCACAGTAACCAACATAGCCCAACGGATCAGTAAGCTGAAGTTACAATGGGCCGGCAATAAAGCTCGTAGAACTGACAACTGATGGGGAAAAAGATTCTCGAGTGGCAGCCCCCCACTAGATGTGGTGACGACCCGGAGACATAAAGGAAGTCGATGGATGCAGGTGGCTCAGGACCCTGCATTGAGGCATTACTTGGGGAGGCCTACGATTAGCAGTGGACTTGTGATGGGCTGTAATAAATATGATGATGATGAATTCATTTATTTATATTTATAAATCAATAATATAATACGTTTATCATTAATAATATACTACGAAAGGAACTTCGTTCCAACCGAGTGTTCCACGACACTCACGCATGTTTTATAAAGTGTACGTTACATTTCTTTAAATCTACATGTTTATCGGATCCCTCCTGTTCTTTATCTGTTCTTAAAGTTTCACCTCAATCGTAACAGTCATTCCAAAGATTAGCTCAGACAGACAGACAAAAATTTTAAAATGGTTATTTAAACTTTTACCGTGTAATGGCGGTGTAAGAATATCCACTACCCCATATCATCCCGTGGGTGTCGTGAGAGGCGACAGAGAGAAACAAATCGGGAGATGGGCAGCAGCGTTTTCCTAATAACGACTAAAATAAAAATAAAAACTGCGGTTCACAACCCGCCTGCCAATCTATGGAGGAGGCCTATGTACAATAGTTAACTTTAATAGGCTGTAACGGTAACGATAACGTGTATTTACATCTTAATAACATGCTAATCACCCAAAGCCAGTTATTTCAATATTACGGACAGACACTTCAATTTTATTTATATGTATAGATGATACTCACTCGAAGCCATGAGGACTGTGACTGATTCCACTTCTCGCCAAGCTCAAGCTCAACGCCGACATCGTTTTCGAATGACGGCGAATGGATATATTTGGCAGACGCTTTCACCAAGTCGGTCGTGTAGTGATTGACGCCTAGGAAATCTGCCGAACCTGTTTACAATCATACGAGTATAATAAAAAATATCGATGAAAAAGTGTGTGTTTGCGATTCGACCGGGGTAGGACCAAGCTCTCACAGAATACCGGCGTAAAGTAGTAGCTTAATGCTGTTGTGTTTCGTATGGTGAGTGTAGAGAATCAGAGACCAATTTTACTGGAAACGAGGCATTCCATCTCAGGGTGACATAGGCATCCCCAAGGAATGCCACAAAGCACAGTCCTGAGCCACCAGCATCCATCGACTTCTGCATGTCTTACCAGGTCGTCACTCCATCTAGTGGGGACGCCCACACTTTGCCTACCGGTGGTACAGGCTGCCACTCGAGAACCTTTTTCCCTCCGGTTTTCGGTGCTTGAGCTATATGCCCGGCCCATTGCCACTTCAGCTACCAATCCGTTGGGCTATGTCGGTCACTCTAGTTCTACTGCGGATATCCTCACTTCTAAGTTTATCACGCAGAGAAGCCCGAGCATAGCCCTCGCCATAGCTCGGTGAGCGACCTTGAGCGTCCTCATACGGCCAGCAGTAAAGGACCACGTCACAGATCCATAAGTCATCACTGGCAACACGCACTGGATGTACAATCTCGTTTTCAGGTTTTGAGGCATACCTGACGAGAAGATGTGTCGTAATTTCCCGAACGCTGCCCAGCCGAGTTGAGTCCAGCGATTCTGCCATAGGACTATATCGTTGGCAAATCGAAGGTGAGTGATGTACTCGCCATTGACGTTAATACCGTATCCTTTACAGTCCAGTAGCTTGAAAACGTCTTCCAATGCAGCGATGAAGAGTTTCGGGATATAACGTCACCCTGTCTTACACCTCTCGCAGTTGGATAGGTTTCGTACTCTGATTCCTTACCTCGGATAGCCATCGTAGCCCTACTGTACAAACACTTCAGCACTTCGATATACCGACAGTCCACTTGGCACCGCTGAAGGGACTGTAGCACTGCCCAAATTTCGACGGAATCAAAAACTTTCTCATAGTCCACATACGCAAGGCAAAGTGGAAGATTGTACTCTTAGGTCTTTTGTACAATTTGCCGAAAGGTATGTATGGGGCTTGTTCGGGAGGCTGGAAATCGTCAAGACTGCGTGCGAGACGATTCGTAATGACTCTCGAAAACAGCACGTTGTCGCGGTTCAGAAGGAAATCGATCTGTAGTTCTTCGAGAGAGCGTTGTCGCCTTTCTTGAAGAACAAGACCACCGCACTTCTGCTCCACGCCTCCGGAGTAGTCCCACCATGGAAGACGGATTAAAGAGCTTCTGAAGGACTTCAAGTACCGGTTTTCCACCCGCTTTCAGATGCTCCGCTAGAATTCCATCCTCGCCTGGGGCCTTGCCGTTTTAAGGTGCTGGAGAGCCATTCTAATTTCGCTCAGATTGACGTCCGGGATATCATCGGAATAGTGTCGAATATGACTTGTTCTTGATCGTTACTCACACTTTCGTGTGGCTCCAACGATGATGTATACAGCTGCCCATAGGACCTCTCAATCTCACAAATTCTCCTAAATAGTTTATCTAAATAGTCCCTCTTTCTGCATGAAGTCGGCCAGCTGCTGGCCCTTGGGTTCCGTTGCCCTATTCCAAATTTCCTACTTTCATCCCACCGTTCTCTCTTATGCCTAGTTTTACGTTGAAGTCTCCCATTAACACCGTGTAGTGGAACCCTTCACAAGTCCACTGCTGAACACCGTGGAATGCATGGCTTTAGAGATATCCTCATACATTTCCTCCACCTCCTCATCGGGATGTGCCGAGGTTGGTGCGTAAACCTGTATGACCTTCAACGAATACCATTTGGTGATTCTGAGTATAAGGTACGCAACCCTTGTCGACATACTCCCAATCTTTACAACGTTGTTAACGAGAGACTTGTGGACGATAAATCCGACACCTCCTTGGGACAGATGGTCACCCTCCGGTGATAGAACAAGTTACCGATTCGAGGATTACCGCATCCTCCTCCTCTATTCGGATCTCGGATAATCCTTTAATATGCCGGCGTAACTTGTCTATCTCTTCTTCCAGCCCCAGGATCTTCTCGTTAGTCCTCAGGGTGCGTGCCTTGTATTTTGCCAGGTCGAGTCGTCTTGGGTGGCAACTGAACCTCCACCGAGATTCTTAGCACCCCTGCCCCGCCGTTACCATGATCGCCACCGTAGCCAGGAATAGCGGGGCCGCCGGGGACTGCGGGCCGTCTCTTCGTAACTTTATTCATTGGGGGTATATTACCATAGTTGCAACACTCGGCGAGCGGGTTGGCAACCGCAGTTTTTAATTGTGATATTGCTGTTATAAGGAAGATGCTGCTGCCCATCTCCTGCCTGTTTACCACTGTCGCCACTTACGACACCCACGGAAGATATGGGGTAGTGGATATTCTTTACTGCCACTACACGGCTTATTATTTGAGGATAAATATAGATGTCTATGGCCACAGCATCCACTTACCATCAGGTCGACTATGTGCTCGATTGTCACCCTTATTATATAAAAAAGAACGGGTTCTAAGGGTGATAAGGTTATTGCTATGGTATATGCATAAGTGTACTCTATGGTCAATTACTTGCATAAAAGATGGTGGAATAGTGTTTGCAAAATTTCATGAATTTCATTCATAAGTATGAAAGTACTTAATAAGTTTCAGTTCTGTTAGGCATGTAATATGATGTCATAAAAATAAAACATGATTAATACAAAAACATATTATTTTCTTTAAATATTGACTGATATTTCTAATGGGGATGAGTCGCTCGCGTCCGTAGGCTTCGACCACCTAACCCTAGGCCCACCCTACACGTGTCCCCGGGTGGTGCTAAACGAGCGACAAAGCCGAAAGGATAGACTCGGCTCCTCGCCGTATGGTAGCGGCGTAAAATCTACCACCTTAGATCGCACCATGAGCCAACACATTAAAGCAATGGCCCTGAGTTCCCGGCGCCCCTTTAATGGGGCAGGGTGCGAAGAATCTCCGGAGTAAAACCGGCGACGAGGTTCGCCACCCGTCACGTTCTGTCTCCCGGAGGGCGAAAAGTGGATTGCGGAGGCCCGTCTGGCTACGCTGAATGTATGTGGAGCAATGAATGATAAGATGGATGAAATATGCGAAATGATGAATGATAGAGGAATAGATGTGTTATGCGTAAATGAGACGAATGAGAAAGGAAAGGATGCCACTGCACATGGCATGTATACCGCTTACTGGTCTGGTGTAGACGAGACCGAGCGGGCATGCCAGGGAGTCGGTGTCATCCTTTCAGAAAGAATGGGTCAATGTGAAAGAGTATGAATGTAAGTCCAAGGCTGCTATGGATACGAATGAAAGTGGGCTTAAAGAAGTTGTTTGTGCTAGGGGTGTACGCCCCAGACATGTCTAAGCCCACTTATATCCGAGAGCAGTTTTGGGACATGGTAGAGATGGTGTTGATGAAATGTAAGGAAATGAAAATATCATTATGTTAGGAGATTTTAATGGAAGGTTGGGGTGAAGAGGTCTGGTTATGAAAGGAAATTAGGAATGTTTGGCGATGAAAGTGTAAATGAGAATGGTGAAGACCTCCTCGCCGTATGTGAGGAAAAGAATCTTTTGTGACGAATACTTTCTTTCGCCATAAGAGGATTCACATGTATACATGGAAAGAGGTGATGATAGAAGCATGATAGATTTCATAATTGTGGATGAAAGAATGCGGAGCGTAGTGTTAGATACAAGAGTTTACCGGGGTCCAACGTAGGGACGGATCATTACTTGGTCTTATGCCGAATTAATGGTCTATTCAGGAGTTGGCGGCATCGGACATCTGTGTCTACCACTGCGTTACAGCGTATAAGAACAGAGAGCTTACAAGATGAAGGTGTGAAAGAGAAGTATAAATGTAGACTGAGGAGAATATAAATGGTTTGAATGAAATATGTATGAATGATTTAGACCTGAAGACTGTATGGAATAATGTTAAGAAAGTTTTGGTGGATGCAGCCACCGAAGTATGTGGTGTAAGTAAAAGAACGAATGAAAGGAAAAATAATACGTTTTGGTGGGATGATGAGATTCGGATGGAAGTTGAAGCAAAGAAGAGAGCATGGCTAGATTTACTGGCAACCAAAGCTGGTGATTCTGGCGGTATGAATGATGAGATTGAAAGAAAAAGGCAGACTTTAGACTTATAAATAAGAGAGTAAAAGAAGTTGTTGAAAGGAAAAAGCAAGAAAGAACGGATAAGAATGATAGAAGGATATCTGATAACTTCCAGGCAAATATTAAAATGTTCTGGAAACTCGTAAGAACTGCTAGGGAAATTCAAAACAGCCTAGAATGAATGCTATACGAGACTAGATTGGCTGTATGCTGAATGATAAAGTTTCGAATTTAAAGAGATGGAAGGAATACTTTGAAAGCGTGTTTATGAGTGAAGGGCCGTCTGAATTAAGTGAAAAAGAAATTCCGAAAGAAGTGGAGAGGTAGGGAGATAAGTGTAGATGAAATAATGAAAGCAATGAAAAGCATGAAAGCAGGTAAGGCAGCCGGATATGATAGAGTATCACTCAAGTGCTAAGGGCTGGAGAGGAGTGGTGGCAGGCCTGCTGTACACCTTCTTAAATTTATGTTGGGAACTGAAGCGGGTACCGGAAGACTGGTGCAAAGCTATTATAGTCCCAATATATAAAGGAAAAGGGTCACAGCAGGACTGTAAAACTACCGTGGTATCAGCTTGCTTAGCATTGTGGGTAAACTGTATGCTAAGGTGTTAATTGAAAGAGTTATGGAAGAAACTGATGGAAAAATTTGGGATGCAAGCTGGATTTAGAAAGGGAATGGGTGTACGGATCAAGTATTTTCCATGCGCATGATAGCGGAGAAGTTTTGGCCAAAAACCAGAAAGTTTTTGTGCTTTCATGGACTTGGAAAAGGCTTATGACAGAGTGGACAGGAATGTGTTATGGCCAACACTTAACTAATTTGGTTTGAGCGCTGGTTTGATACAGGCATTGAAGTCTCTTTATAGGACTCTAGTGCTTGTGTCAGGATCAACAGGGTCTACTCGGACTGGTTTGGCATCCAAAAGGTGTCAGACAGGGCTGTGTAGCTTCCTGACAGTTTAACCTATTTATGGACAGTTGTTTGCAAACTTTGAAAGTTGAAGAATGTGGGTTGAGAATGGGTGAGTTAACTTTTTACTAACTTTTGTTAACTTACTTTACATACTTTACAATACAACTTTACTACTTTTTGTTAACTTTTGTACGCCGATGATCAAGTCATATTTGCATCGTCGGCGGCCGAGTTACAAATGATGGTTGGTTACTTTAATGAACCGGTCATTAAAAGAAAGAGGTATGAAAGTGAACGCAAGTAAGACGAAAGTGATGGTTTTGAAAGAGAAGAAAGTAAAACGTTATGTGAAATAAGAATAGAAGGAGTTGATTGAGCAAGTGGATGAGTTTGTATATTTGGGATGTTTATTTAGCAGGGATGGTAGATATGATAAGGATATAGAACGACGAGTGAACGCAGGAAATAGAGTGAATGGGGCTTTACACGCTATTGTGAAGAGTCAGAATGTGTCAAAAAGGTACGTTTGGCAATTCACAATGCTGTGTTAGTCCTACTTTAATGTATGGTAGTGAAAGTTGGGTCTGGCAGAAGAAGCATGAGAGTGGAATAAATGCTGTAGAAATGCGGTCATTAAGGAGTATGCTAGGGCTGAATCTGAATGACAGGGTGAGAAATAGTGTGATAAGAGAAAAGTGTGGTTTTCAAGATGACGTTGTGACAAGGATTAAGAAAGAATGCTTCGGTGGTTTGGTCATGTAGAAAGAACGAACGAAGAAAGAGTGACAAAGCAAATTTATACTGCAGAAGTGAACGGCGGAGTCGGAAAGGGACGCCCTAGACGAAGGTTTATCGACCAAATTGGCGATATATTGAAAATGGGCCAGATTAGGAGTACCTTAACCGACGAGCGTGTATGCGTAGATATATGGATGTAAAGGAGGCGAGAGAGGTGTGCCAGGATCGTGCCAAATGGAAGTCCGTAGTCTCTGCCTACCTCTGGGTGACAGGCGTGAGTGTTTATGTATGTATGTATTTCTAACAAGAATAATATCTGTGCTTGAGATAATGCAAGATGAAAAATATCATCCTTTTTTAAGAATTTATATTTAAACATATTTTATATAATTTAAACATATGTTTTGCCAAGCCCAAGCCTTACGAGGTTAAAATTAATAATAACAACAAATTATTGCAGCACTGATCTAAAAAAATTCAAACTATAAATACACAGATATCTACATGGTCATATATGCGCATACATACATGCTAAATCCAAAAACAAGAATTTAATTTTAAAATCTTTAAAAAAGATATAAAAACAGTAGATGATTTTTCACGATGCCACGATTGCTTTCACACAAAATACTACATTGTGAACGCAGAGTCTGTACTATACTGGAAACACGTGGTTTCTCAATAACCAATCACAGCGCGAGGAGCTTGGGCCCCATAAGCTGCCGGCATGCCTTGATAAGCTATCTTTCTCGTATTTATGGTTGCGCATTAGACTTTTTTGTCCTATTCATTTGTAAACTTTATTCACGTCTGGGAATTATTTAAAACCGCTAAATTTGTCGATTCGAAGGTATTATTAAAATTACTCAATAAATACGTGATTAAAATTTGAGATTTCCAAAAGTATATTTTTTGGGAACTATAATAAAATATTTTTGAAAAGGTCTGGTAATTTTTTATAACCGACAAAAACGTCTGGAATATTTTCTTTTAAATTATATAAACACTAAATTAAAAGATAAAAAAGAAATCAAGTTGCCAAAAACATTTTTTGGATATTTTTTTGCAAATGTTATATGCTGCGCAGTAACGAAATAGCCGCAAACGCTCACCCAGACTCGCGGGACTGGATTCGCCAATTGACGAAATTATATTTTTTCACAATTTCAACTTGCCAAAAGAACCTTCCCAAAATTCGTCGCCCGCTCTTTGACTAGTGGTAGAGGCACGCTGCAGCTATATTGTTGTTGTAGCACGAATGTATCGGCTCGACCGGGGAAGTACCACGTCGTAGTAGTAGTTCCATCTTAGTCCTCAGGGTGACCACGCATCTGCATTTTGATTCTTAATCGAGAATAAATGTACGTAGATGTCTATGGGCCACAGCATCTACTTACCATCAGGTGGACTGTGTGCTCGTTTGTCACCCTTATTCTATAAAAAAGAGTCGGATAACACACAATCCTCTCGGAAATAAGAGAAAACTTGTGCCTAGCCATGGGACTTAAATTATTAGTTCTTTTTATTTTTGACACCCATCACATTATTTCCACACGTCTCAAGTTGACTGGGAGAGAATGGCAAAAGGCATTAAGTACACTCTTTGTAATCCTTTTTATTAAGGTGTACTATAAAGTATAAATAAATAAAAAAGAGACGCCTTACCTCTCAGCAGTTCGATTTCCTCGGGACTTAACACGGGGAGTCTAGATTTACTAAAGCCTTGCTGTTTGCTTTTCTCATACGATTTTCTTGACTATGGACGGGAAGTCACCTGTCTTTGACCATATTGGATTCAGAAATAGGTCAATCTGGAACACATGCCGCGGAAAAATTATCATTTTGATTTGGCTGTCAACTTAACCGTGCCGCCGTTGCCGTTTAGTGGCGGTGTAAGAATATCTACCTCCCCATATCGTCCCGTGGGTGTCGTAACAGACGACAGAGGGAAACTAAAACGAGATGGGCTACAGCAGCTCATTACAACTAGAAATAATAAAAAACTGTGGTTGCCAACACGCCTGCCAAGGATGACAATTAACTTTTGATAGGCTGTAATGAATAAATTAGGTGACGTAGCACCGTCATCATTTGCATTTTGGTAAATGTGGTACTCAAATTGTCATAGGAGTAATAAGTTTGGCATGAGATATACGAAAACACTGGAAGAATGAAACGTCGTCGTTTCAACGTCGGAGTTCAGCAAGCGTATGATTATGATATAGTTTGGCTTAATAAATAAATAAATTTTCCGTGTTGCGATCTTTTCTTGAATATGTCATCTATTTACATGTAAAGTTTCCTATTTTTCTTTACTGTTCTTCTGACGACAAAAAACTGAAGTCATTTTTCATCACTCTCTATACTAGAAGACGCTCAAGTCCAGCAATGAACAATTTGGGGCTGATAAAGAAATCAACCAAAACTATTTATTTTTATTTATTAATTTTATTTATAACACAAATTTTTAGGTTGCTTTTTGGCCTCCGAGCTAGTACAACTGTGTTTTAGGAATCCGTTCGTCCCCTTAAATTAAGCCTTGTCAAAAGTTCATTTTCTGTGTAATGATATAAAGTCATATAAGTATATTAGTTTGGAGTGAATCTCCTTAATACAGGCTATTTTATAGTCTAGCATTGAAAACAAAACGTCACCCTCACTAGTGTTTTTACCTAACTTTATACCTAAGTTTAAGGTTTAATAAATTATTATATTACTATTATTATTATTATATTATATTTCCAGTTATATATTTTTATTATCATATTTAAAGGTACATTAGAACACTCTTACTAAATAAATAACTTACATTAAATCCCCGGAATACCTCCGTCGCCTCTATATTCTCCGTGCTATTATCAACTGGGTCTGCCCAATTTAGTGACATTGATATACCAACGGATCCTGAAAAATAGAATAGTAAGCTGAAGTGTTTACATAGAAAAAAGTTATGAAGTAACACACATAAAAAATACAGTCGAATTGAGTAGCTCCTCCTTTTTGAAGTTGGTTAAAATACAAATCAGATTACGTTGTATGGATTTAGACCTTTGCCTGCTCAAATTGGCGAATCGTAACAATTAGCCTTTGCCAGTCAATTAGATTGCTCTGTACTTGTTCATTTCGGACAGTAAACTAGTTCATTCTATTATTTCTATTCGCTCTATTCGGTCATCAGTACCATTAAACTGTTTGATCTGGAATGGAATAGTTATCTCAGTCAGTTAGTCTCAGTCTGTCGGTATCTGCTCGAGTCGTAATGTTGTTTGATCATTCGTACACACACACTTGATAATTTTTGGTCATAACAAAAGTCTAAAGTAAATTAGTGTTGAAAAAATAATTTGCGTTAGTGAAATAAAATCCCATATCCATAGCATGTGAAAATAAAAAGCATCTAAGGACACAATGAATAATCATTATCAAAACAATAATAAAAATATATAAAATAATAGTTAATACACATAATATACAAAATTTATAACCTTAGATAGAGTATTTATTAGCAAGCTATAGAGCGCGTGTAAGCGAGTATGAACAGTAAACACGGGTATGAACAGTCTCAAAATTGCAAGGGCGACGTAATTAGTACACATAATATACAAAAGTTATAAGCTTATAATGTTTATAAGAAAGCTATAGAGCGCGTGTAAGCGAGTATGAACAGTAAGCACGGGTATGAACAATCACAAAATGGCAAGGGCGACGTAATTAGTACACATAATATACAAAAGTTATAAACTTACAGTGTTTATAAGAAAGCTATAGAGCGCGCGTAAGCGAGTATGAACAGTCTCAAAATGCCAAAGGCGACGTTATTAGTCACGAAAGGTCACCCGCGTTGATTGATTCTCTCGACGGTATTTATTTGAATTTTAAGTTAGCATGGTGAAATGTGCAGTGCCAAGCTGTAAAAACGATTCACGGAAGCAAACTAAGAAGACTAAGCAATGATATTTCTTTTCATCGGTATGTAATATTTCGATAAGAAAACACTTATTTGAACAAAATTACGTAGGTTGTTATAATATAATTATGGTATTAGAAGTTAAAATCCTTTGTATTCCTAACCCATAAGGATCTATGTTTAAAATAAAACTTTTGAATAGCTTTTTCATACGATAATATACATAAATACGGTTAAAATACTTTTCTAATTAATAAAGCCGTAATTGACAAATAAATGGGTTATAACAATAAAAAAGCCCAACTGGGAACCTTCCTTGGTTTCCTTCGTTTCATCCATTTTAGTACTTTGTACATTTTTGAAAGCAAGGGTGGACTGCGCAAGCTGGCTGGAGGTGCCATACCAGAGCTTAAATTTGAAGTAAGATTACACTCCGGCAGTTATTTACGCAGGTAATATCTTGTGCGTAAAACTGCGATCAAGCAAACAAAACGAAAATTATGTAATAAGGTAATCCTTTTTAAGAGGTAGTAAATTAATTAGATTTTTGTGTTTGATTAACAAACATCGTTTTATAAATTCGTACCTGCGTTTTATTGACCTGCTATAACCTACCTTATAATTAGTCACCTACTTATTATTTACTAAATACTTACCTAATTCAAACTAACAACTTAAGTACAATAACGCATAAGCGTCAATCTTGGCGCATCACTATTCAAGCGCTGCATCTATGTATCAGTATCTATAGAAGACTTGCTGACGCTTGGGCAATGAGCGATACGCGCGCTCTATAGCTTGTTTATTTCATCATCTCATTCCAACGGATTCGGTCAATGGTAGCAATATACTTAGGTATTCGTTGGCTCTTGTCCGAATGACATAATCACCGACTCACTCGTTCACTCGCTCTCGTACGCTCTCGTTCGCACGCACGCTCTGACGTCTTGCGAGTGAAGGTGTACGAAAAGAGTTATTTAGTCTAGTCAACAAGTTCAAAAACGTGTTAATTCTTGTTCCCGCTCTTAAAAATATGTGCGATAGCTCATTCGATTTGGAATGACGTCTAGAAAAATGTATCTCGACGATTTATTAGCACATAAAATTTGCAATTGTTATTAACAAAATAAGATGAAAAAAAGATATTTAGTTTTTCTTTAATAACTCAAAAACGATTAATATTTAAGAGCTTTTGAAAAAAGATCCTTAAAGAAGAGAAAATTTTCAATACAAAAGTCTTTACTCCCGGAATTCTATCTCCATTATTTATTATTTTTATTTAACGCCGAAAATAAGACTCCGCGCGACCGTTACGGCTAGACCGCATCTCCGCTGAAGATAGTATATCACATAAAAATTGTTTTATAGCATTAAATATTAATTAAAAATTTTGAAAAAAATACGATATCATCAAAACACTTGAATAAATAAAGCCCGTAGGAAAAAAAATATGTCGATTTTTCAAAAGTTATACGATTGTTAATTAACTAATTTTATTCCAATCTCTGTTTTACAAAAGTCGACATAAAAGTTTAAATAATTGACCTATAATTCTTTTATTTATTTATTTTATTTATTCTTTATTGCAAGAATACAAAAACTTAATGCCTTGAGGCATTCTCTACCAGTCAACCCACGGAGTGGTGAGAATTTGACGTAGGTGATAGAATTAATTACGTTATATATACCTTTTACTAATTGTACATTTTTTGTTTTTATAGTTTCTATAGTTTATTTATTGTATACAATAAATAAACTATAGAAATATCTCTAATTATACATATATACAAATATATACATACATACATAAACATACATATACACATATTATCATACATATATAAATAGTACATATAAATAACTATGAATATATACGTCTAACAATATAAACAACATGGATGATCCATGTAAAGTGTTGTCTTTAATAGATGATTACGCACCAACTTTTTAAAAGCAAACTTATTGGGAGCTTTTCTGATGTCATCGAGCAAGGAGTTCCAAAGGCGTGTAGCCTGAACTGTAAAGGAGTTACCATAGAACTCGGTGAAGTGAACTGGAATAAATATTTTGTTGTTAGAAGAAGAACGTAGAACCCTATCATGAGATGACGAGAGATAGTGAAATTTACTCTTAAGATAAGAAGGCGAAAATGGGTCATTTAATATGGAAAAAGAACAACTAATATTCTGGAAATACGCCTCTGCGGATTGTAAGCCAATTAAGCTTAGATCTATATTGCGAAATATGGTCATACTTACGAAGCCGAAAATAAATCTTATACAGTTATTGAGAAGGCGTTCCAGCTTGTTCAGAAGATCCTGGGACAGATCCGGGTAACACATATCTGCATAATCAATTATGGGTAATATGAGCGATTGGACAAGCATGATCTTAGACTTTGTGGGAGAAAATGTTTTAAACAACACAGAGAACGTAACGTGGCAATGACTTTACGACTCACTTCAGAAACCTCAGTTCTCCAATTCAGCGTGCTGTTAATGTGTAGGCCAAGATTTTTTAGACATACTGAACGGTATTGTAATCCCATTGTAATAAATAGGAGGTAAGTCTGCAAGATTAATCTTGGCTAGCATCCTGAGCTACCTACCAGTATAGCTTGGCATTTCAAAGAATTGACCAACACTCCATAACGTGTAGACCAATCTTTGATAGCTGATAAGTTGTCATTTAATTTTTAATCCCATTATGGATATCCCCAATTTCAGCTTGCTTTCTTTTACTTAATTCTTTTACTTCTTGGAGTCCTTCTTATATGCATATTTAACAAGATCACGTGATAAAAGTTTATTTAAATTTTATATTTTGTTTGTTATAATTTTTTAAATGAACAATAAGTGAAACATTAATAAAATGTTGTTAAAAATGTTGTGTACAAATGTAATTATATTAATATTTTTGCATCTAACAATGACATTAATAAACGCAGGAAAAAAGAATTATGTCATTTTTTAAGAAATTGTTTATAAACAAATAAACAAGTTTAATATTTTTTTTAAAAAATTAGCGGATGGTAACAAATTGTTAACTCAATAAACGAAGAAATTATTTATAAAAAAAATTGTTTACCTATAGAGAAATGCCAATTATGAGTTTTAAAGAAAAAAAAATTTAAACAATATCAATACAAAAAAACGACCTCATATTTTTAATCAGTTTTGGTGCCTTAGGATAAAATCCTCATCGACTCTGCTGGTTTGACCAGTCATCAAACTCTCCCAAAACTTAACAATAATTAGACGCATCAACAAATTTAGGAAAAAATTGTATGCTTATTGTTACAACGCATAGCAGCGTTGGCGTTTACCTTCATTTTGGCTGAAAGCCTTGTAGCCAAAGCCACAGTCAACTTAGCGCTTCTAGTGGCGATCTAGTAGCACCTAAAGCATATGTTAGTATCAAGCGTTAAACCTATCATCGCTCCTACGGTGTACTACAAAGTGAAAATCATTTTAATGACAACTTTAGCGAATAGACCAACAGGTCGAATGTGCTGGCAAACTGTTATCCTCACTTCTATTAAAAAAACTGTATACATTACTTAAAACACGACAAGAGTGATACCTTTATATTTATTTTTATATTCCTTCTCATAAAGTCTGTAAGCCGTGGCATGTGCTAGCAGAACATTTTTGGTACATTCATACTCCGTAATGCCTTTCTTTAACATAGGCGACATCGCAGTTTCCCCATAAGCAGACACGCAAATTGAATGCGGCTGGTTAATTGTTATCCAATGTTTGACTTTGCACGCGTATCTGTCAAACACGACCCTTACGTAGTCCTCAAACCAGTCGACGGAAAGTGGGTTCGCCCAACCCCCCAAGTCTTGCAGCTTCTGAGGTAAATCGAAGTGGTAGAGTGTCACCATGGGCGTTATGTTGTATTTCAAGAGTTCGTCGATCAAGTTGTCGTAGTATTGGAAGCCCAGCTTGTTTTGTTCGTTGGGGAACCCTGGAATGGAATGGATAAAGTTATATAAAATAAAAAAAGTTAATGATGCAGCAAGCGCCGTTCTCGCGCGCTTCGTGTGATCAACACCACGTCGAAGCGAAATGATTTGTTTTCATGTTCGCTGAGTGAGCTCAGTAAAATGGCATATCATACTGTATCGTTCGGTACACTGTCGAATTAGGGTGGTAATGATTGTGTATGTTATGTGTGTGTAAAAAGTGTACAAAATAATAATCACTTGACATCTAACGGAATACCAGCGTAAAATAGCAGCAGCTTAAAGCTGCCGTGTTTCGTATAGTGAGTATAAAGAACCAGAGACTATTTTTACTGGAAATGCGGCATTCCATCTTAGTCCTCAGAGGTGACAACTTTTGATTCTTAAACGAGGATAGATGTAGATGTCT
Organism: Parnassius orleans; assembly: GCA_029286625.1. Lineage (NCBI taxonomy): Eukaryota > Metazoa > Arthropoda > Insecta > Lepidoptera > Papilionidae > Parnassius > Parnassius orleans. The sequence continues at coordinate 2,670,939 of JAGSMP010000089.1, forward strand.
ATGGGCCACAGTATTCACTTACACACATCAGGTGGACTGTGTGTTTTTGTTTGCTACTCTTATTCAATAAAAAACATATGTCCGAATAATGAAATTACAGGCATATAAATAGCAGATTTACACATAGACTCTCGACGCCTAAACCTATGTTGAATTTGAAAAGGTAAGTATATTTTATAACCCATTGTGATCTTTATCTACTACGTGGGGCACTCATGAAGTTTTGCGCAACTATAAAGTTCTATGGCCGAAATGAACAAACGAACGAAATTCTTTTTGACAGCTGTCACAGTTATTGAACTAGGTATTCCAAACGAAAAATCGGTACCTACAATATTCGATTCTTAAGAGAAATCGATATCGATTCTTTAGAGTTGGTAATCATTTAGAGTTTTATTAGACTAAATTAGAAACAGATAACTCAAAACACAAAGGTTTCTTCATATTTATTGCTTACTGCTAGTTTAAAGATATAATAATAATAGAACATTTTTATAGGATAAGGGTAACAAGCGATCACACAGTCTACCTGACGGTAAGTGGTTACTGTGGCCCATAGACATCTACATCTATCCTCGTTTGCGAATCAAAATGTAGATGCGTTGTCAGCCGTGAGGACTAAGATGGAATGCCTCTTTTTCAGTAAAAAGGGCCTCCGGTTTTCTGCACTCACTACACGAAACACAGCATTTAGTTGCTATTTTACGCTGATATTCTGTGAGAGCGTGGTCCTTCACGGTCGAGCCAACCCATTCGTGCTACCACTATACAATTAATATAGCTGCAGCATGGCTCTACCATGTAAAAAACATTTAGAAACAGCATGGTGGCGATCACCTCATTCCTAGCGGTTATTATTAATCATGTACTCTTTAGTAGTATAATAACCCCTACTAAACAATTATTGCTTTACAAAAAATTTAAACCTTTAGACAGATATAGCCTGCAAATTTTCTGGTATTGTGCTGTAAAAGCGTATACTTGCCTCATGAAGGAATTACTGACTTCTTTTAATCTAAAACTGGTATAACTAACTTGTACTTGTTCCTAATATTTATAGAATGTACATCACCATTTAAAAAAAAAAACTATTTTTGTTCTTGTGTACATACATTAAATTATCGTAATATTTCGTCAGTATATTGACAGGCCTAAGTTAATATATTTATTTCTTTTAATTTTTCTCTAAGGGGTTTCCTTCGGACCTAGGTTATAAATTGCTCTTCTGCAAACAAAGATAGTTTCAATGTCAGTCACATTACCCGTGTTTGATTCCGTATGACATTATGCTGCTATGCTATGGAAATAACTAAAATAAACTAATCTAGCTGTTTCAACACATGCAAGGCCTCTAATGTTTTTTAAGAGCATTGACACAGATTTTTACAGCAATGAATATAAAGTTGTCACAATTGATTATACGAGTATTTTTAATTTCTCGTAAAAATGTTATTCGTCTTTTCATTATGTCTCTTTGTTTCAGAGATTCGAATTTAAATTAGTAATAAAGAACTTTACACGTAGTAATGAAATATAGATAACTTCATAATTATTTGGATATACGTAAATAGTTATTTTAAATCGTGTAAGTAAGCTTGTACAAAGTTAAAAAGGAACGATTAATGTATTATAGCATCTATACAAAGTTTCATGGATGTGATCCAATTTTCGAAACACTTTTTCATCGCATCGTAACGCATCTTCCGGCGATTAAAGCTGTGCCCCTTTTAGCAATTTTTTATTTTAGGAGAGTAAAAAGAAATGACACGGTGCAAAATCAGGGTTGTAAGGAGGAACTTGATTGCCTCATTGATCTAGTGTTCGCAAACACGGTTGCTGATCATCACAAACCAACACTACCCACTCACCTAGTGTCACAAGCACAGTTACTACACCGGATGGGACACAGCGAGTCCTCAGACGGGCGCGCCGCGCCCCCCTCTACACCGCGTACATGCCATATACCCGCGTCCCTGGGCGGTTCGAACATCGAACGTTACGAATTAGCCGTCAGAGCCAGGGCCCGCCACCTTGTTCGGCCGGTGGTTAGATAACTTATTCGTGTCATGATGTGATTTGAGTGCAACGTTGCACTAATATATATATATAAGGCTAACAGCACTAACATCACAGAAAGTAGACGACGCTGATCATGTGGTCCTGGGAATAGCTTAAGCTAATTATGGTAACCACTTGTTGTTTATGTTCACTTGTTTTAAGTTCAATAACTGGTTAATATAAGTAGATGCTAGTGAGCATTCATCGTTATATCTACGTATAAGCGCATTCCAAATCAATATAATATATAAAAGGCAAACCTGACTGACTCATCTATCAACGCACAGCCGAAACTACTGAACGGATTTCGCTGAAATTTGGCATACAGACAGTTGTAGTGATGTAGGCATCCGCTAAGAAAGGATTTTTGAAAATTCGACCCCTAAGGGGGTGAAAAAGGGGTTAAAATTTTGTATGCAAGTCCGTCATTTTTAGAGCTAGAAGCCTGAAACTTTGTTTTTAGGTTAAAGATTAGAAATAAACAATTACGTGTCCTAGGATTTTGAAAATTCGCCCCTAAGGGGTGAAAAAGGGGTTAAAATTTTGTATGCAAGTCCGTCATTTTTAGAGCTAGAAGCCTGAAACTTTGTTTTAGGTTAAACATTAGAAATAAACAATTACGTGTCCTAGGGTTTTGAAAATTCAACTAAAGGGTGAAATAGGGTTGTAAGTTTGTATGGAAACAAGATTAGTTAAACTATTTTATTCGAAACTTCACAGGAGTACTCCTATCAATAAATGAGTAAATAAGTGTTTCAGGCACTTTCAGAATTCAAGCCTTAAAAGGTGGAAAAGGGTGACAAATTCTGAAAATCAACATGGATATCGTTTTATGGTTTATCGGGTCGCTGATTACGTAAACAACAACTATTTCAAAATCCAACGTCTGCTACGTTGGGAAATACCTACCATAATCCCCTGTGGGGGTGCGATGTGGTTGAAATGTCAATATGGGTGTCGTTTTATGGTTTTTTGGACGTTAATTACGAAAATGGCATCGATTATGGTTTGAAACCAACATGGATGGAAGGATGGATGGATGTAGGTTTGTATGTAAAATCATCATGGGTTGGGTGACTTGGGTGTCATTTTGGGTTTTGGGTCGTAAATAACGTAAATGATATTGATAAATATTTTAAACTTAATTCATTAAAATAGAATAGAATATACTTTTATTGCACAAAAACATAAAACAAAATAGACAAGAAGATTTGTACAAAAAATTTGCACAAAATTACACCTGAACAAAAATATACTAATTTAAAATTAAAAACAATGAAAATAAACAACCAAACCAAATATAGTTTTTTACAAAATTAATAAACTGGCAAAACCAAAAGAAATACTTAGGTACCTACCTATTTTGTATTGATCTTCAAGTTCCAATCCTACCAATAGATGGGGTTGGTATCGTTTTAGAACGCGGTAACGTTGTGTTTTTTCGAACTAATATAAAGTGAATGGTGGATAAGCGCTTCAACCTGTACCACATACGGTACCTATTCACTGTTAACGGATATTTGACTAGACTTCGACTTTGTTTGCTTGCTTACAGTTTAAGATTTGCTTCGTGTTTCGGATTAGTTGTTTGATTTTGTCTTTCTTACAACCACTGTTCAAACATTGTTCGATTTGCTTTGTGATTAGGTATAGTTGATAGAAGTATTTTTCTCACTGAAAATGACTACAGAAACTCTTAATATTAAAGGAAAAATGGAAGAACATACTGTCGTCCCCATTATAGGTGACGGCGCCTGTTTATTCGTGCTCTTTCATTTTAATGTACGGAACCCAAGAAAATGAGATGGTGGTGCAATTGATTAATGATCTACACCCATATCATGACCATTTTATGGGTAATATTCGTAAATATAATGCCGGTTTCAGATGATTTCCTTTGGTGGTAAACAGGTAACAGCAGATGGTTTTTCACCGACTTTAAAGTACAAGGCCAGGTCTACCATTTAATTGGAAGTATATTACAGAAGCCGAACATGACGCTCAGTACCTTCAAATATATTTTGTAGGTGAAGATGATCGAAGCAAGATTCGATGTTCTAAATTTCTAACTTAAAGCCAAATTTAATCAAACAATTGCAGAATATGCTACATCAAGTGAACCCGTATATAAAAGATCTGAAAAGTGCCATTGATAAAGCCCCTCCTTCAGAGTCATGCAAAGTTGTCATATGCTGATAAAAACCACCAGCCTGGCTAGCATGGGCGGGGACAAAATTTTATCCCCGATTATATCCACTGACATGAGATAAAATTATCTTGTTATGTCAAACGGGAGAAGTATATCCCCGTTTAACATAACGAGTAGACATATATCCCCGTCCGTAGCATGGAGCTAAATGAAAGATAAAAATTATGCTTTTTGACATTTGAAAGGATGATTTTATCCTAGTTCATTGGACGCGGGTTGAAGTTTATATTCATACAAAAAATCTATCTAAATCTAAGTCTATCTCCCATTTTATCTACTGTGGATATTATATCCACCTGTGTGCCCATGCTCTAAGGGTGGATAAAACTAAGCGAGGATAAATATTTTCTCCTTTCCCAGGGATAAAATTGTCTCCTGCCCATGCTAGCCCTGCAGAAGAACATAGAGGTAGGTACAATGCACCAAATATAAATGAAGTGGCTTTAGTGTTAGTGGGTCAACAATTTGATCGAAGGGACATCATCCTAGAGAGCCGAAGTAATTCACTTCAGCGTATTAGTGAGATACATCGAGCATATGATGAACTACAGTATTCATTGATATTTTGCTGGGGGATGATGGGTATTTAATCAACATACCACAACACGATCCCACAACTAAGTTGCCGCTTAATAAAACTGTCTCTTCTGCAAGTTTCTATTCGTAAAGAATAATGATTAAAGGAGGAGAAAATAACTATTTAATCAACTATTTAACAACTAAAAAAGGGCACGAGCCCTTTTAAGTCAATATTTGATGGATGAATACGCCAAAATAGAAACAGAGAGATTAAATTATATCAAAAATCATCAAGCCAAATTACGTGCTGATAGTTACATCCATTTAAAAGATGCAATTGGACGACAAGACGCAAAAGTTAACCAACTAGGACAAATGGTTGTCCTTCCATCATCTTTACGGGGGACCTAGGTATATGCACGAAAGAACACAGGACGCTATGAACTATGTTAGGAATTACCGCCGGTCTGATCTTTTATCACTTACACATGTAATCCTCGCTGGGACGAGATAAAGAGCAATTGCTTCAAGGACAACAATCATGATAGACACGATATAATTTCGAGGGTGTTTCGACTAAAGGTGAAAAGATCATGAACTTATTGACAAAGGGCAAAATATTTGGTGAAGTGCGATGCTACATGTACTCAACGGATTGGCAAAGAGAGGTCTTTCATATATTCATATTCTTTATGGCTTCACAAACGTATTACTCGGATCAAATCGACAATATAATTTGTGCTGAAATGCCGGATCCCAAACGTGACCCAGAGCTTCACGAAATCGTTAAATGTAATATGATACATGGTCCATGTGGAACTTTAAATTGAAAGTCACCATGTATGAAAGATAACATGTGCAGTAAACGATACCCCAGGGCTCTCATAAGGAAACTCAAACTGGTGAAGATGGTTATCCGCAGAACAAGAGACGTTTACTAGATGACGGTGGGTTCTCTGTTGATATCAAAGGCACAACCATAGATAATCGCTGGGTAGTCCCTTATAATCCAGTATTATTAAAAACATTTAACGCTCACTTAAATGTGGAATATTGTCATTCGGTGAAATCAATAAAATACGTCTGTAAATATGTAAATAAAGGTTCTGACCAGGCATCGTTTGCTTTAGAGAATGAGAAGGATGAAGTTAAAACCTACACAAGTGGAAGATATATAGTTCATCAGAGGCAGTATGGCGAATCCTTGAATTTCCCATTCATGAACGTTTCCTCCCGTAGTCCACATCGCTGTTCATTTGGAAACTGGGCAAAGGGTTTATTTCAATGAGCAAAATCTGAGTGAAAGAGTGAATAGTCCTCCAACAACCACACTTATCCTTTTCGATTTGTGTAAAGTGGATAACTTATTAAAACATTGCTCTACCTAGAAGTACCTGCATACTACGTTTGGGATAAAAGAAAGTTCCAAAGGAGAAAGCGAGAGCAAACGTTGAAGGCTGGCCAGGATCAAAAAGAGCACGTTCTGGGCAGGGTTTATACTGTGCATCCGAACAATACAGAATACTATCACCTTCGCATGCTTCTTCATGAGATCCGGGGCCCAATTTCGTTTGAAGCGTTAAAACTGTAGATGGTCATGTATATTCCACGTTCCAATCAGCGTGCAAAGCTCTCAGCTTGCTTGAAGATGATCAGCAATGGAAGAGGCAGCACTTGCCAATCACCGCAAATGATTCGGGATTTTTACGATTATTGTAGTGTTCTGCCAATTATCAGACCCTTTAAGCCTTTGGGAGAAATTCAAAGAATATATAAAGAATATAGAAATAACCATGGCTCATAAGGGTGGCTTAGAAGCTTTAAACAGAACTCTACAAGATATAAGAGGAAATAAGAAGTTAATGGGTGGTGTAACGGTTTTGCTGGCTGGAGATTTTAGACAGACCCTACCAGTAGTGTCAAAAGGAACTAGAGCAGGTGAAGTTAAGGCGTGTCTTAAGAGATCCACTTTATGGCCTCTAATTAAAATTCTCAAGCTCTCGAAAAATATGCGGGTACACTTAGGAGAAAAAGTCTGCTGGTATCCACCAGCGAATCTCCTACTTGAAATCGGCAACTGTGATTACCCATAAATGATGGAATGATAACCATCCCTGATAATTTGTGCACAGTTGTATTTACGTTACAGGAGTTAATATCGAAAATTTACCCAGATATTGCTCATATCCATATAAGCCAATGGAATGGTTGTGTGAACGTGCCATACTAACCCGAAAACGACCAAGCAGTGACAATTAACGATATACTGTTAACGTCTTTTGAGGAAGAAGAAATGGTGTTGACCACAGAGTATATTGACGTGTCGAATTTCTTAATTCACTGAAACCATCGGGTCTTCCACATCATAAGCTTATTCTGCGCGTGGGCACTCCTGTTATGTTGTTGCGAAATTTAAAACCTCCTCAACTGTGCAACGGAACCAGACTAAAAGTAAAGCGTTACATCGCAATGTAGTGGAAGCCACAATTATAACTGGATGTGCGCAAGGAAACTGTATTTGTACCAAGAATTCCTTGATCCCGAATGATCTTCCTTTGAATTCAAACGAATACAGTTTCTCAAAGTCTGCTTTGCAATGACCTTAAACAAATCACAAGGGCAGAAATTAAAATTTGCGGGTATAGACATGAGAGAAAATTGTTTTCACACGGGCAATTCTATGTGGCTTGCTCACGCATAATCTCGCCCAGTAGTCTGATAATTTTGGCACACAGTAATAGATTAGCAAAAATGTGGTGTATAAAGAGGTTTTGTAGTTTACTAGCTTTTGCCCGCGACATCTAGTTATAATTGTGGCTTGTATTAGCAGACTCTTTTTCACACATGGGCGCGATATAACCGAACTCCACGCGCACGAATACGCGGGCAAAAGCTAGTAATTAGAATAATTTTCTGCGGTAGGCGCTAAGCCGGTACAAACCGACAACGCTTGGTCACTTAATTTGTTTACTAAATAATAAACACGTTCGGCTTCAATTTACTGTAAATTATCGTGAATTAATGTCTTAAATTGATGATAAAACATGGACCATTAGTGTATGTCATCGTTAAATGACATTAATTCAATAAGCGGTAACAACGTTTTTAATTTAGTAGGAAAACTATTTTTTTACGTAACAGTGGAAGGCAATGTAGATAGTTTCATAACTTGACACTTAATACGACAACATAAATCCTCAAATTAGTTCCAAGCGTTATAATCGATGTCTGCATTAGGGTTTAATTTAAAACATTTAACATTATAGTCATCTGAAACCTCTTGAAATTCACTACCTAATTTTTCTATATTCAAAGCGGCACTAAGACATAAATTCTGCTCGTCTAAAGAATTAAATGCGTACTTTGAGGTTTCAAAATTTTGTGCGTTCATAACTACAATTACGCTTAGCGATAATAATTTTAAACTAACTTCTTCATCCAAAACCAGTTTAGATTCTTTGCTTCTCATTGTCATTTTCAATTGTGATAAATGGCGGTAGAATTAGCTTGGTTGTTAAACGAAGCTATTTCGCGTAATATTGCGAAATCAGTTATTGGGTTTTTCTGTCAAGAAATTTTCAGTAGATTCAGAAATTAGCGGTGATTCATCACCGTACCTCGAAAACACGTAAAGCCGTTGGTCCTGCACCTGATCTCTTTCCGGTCGTGTCCCATCGGACTATGAGAGTGAGGAATAGAGAGTGCACCTGTGCTTGCATACACTCAGGTACTATAATCCTGTTCTGCGCAGATGGCTGGTTTCTGAGACTGGCCGCCGTGACCGAAAACTCTGTCTGGAGAAATTAAGGAAGAAGACATAAAAGTTTATGTGGTGTGCTGTTCAGAAAATCCCCATTTTGAGCACAGAGTGTACGGGCATGTTGTTGAGTCCGTGTTCGGTCGCTTGTTGCTCAGCAGTGAATACTACTAGCAAGCATTTGGTAGTATACCATTGGCATTGATGCTACTACGATTTTGTAATGAAAGTGACACCCGATACACCGTTAAATAAAAAATCACTTCTAACATGCATCCTTCCGTAACAGCCGGCAAAGAGCGACCACTTCTTTCCTTGTCGAACGTGCTGAAATTTGTTATACCAGCGGTACATGGTTGCCTTAGAACCTTTATACATGAATGTAATTTAAAATCAATCAATAAAAATTTTAGGCGACGTTTGAAATCGTAAAACATCATCGTGCGTTCATCACGGAAAAATGTGGGGAGAAATAATTTAAAACTGCAACATTCGTATTTTTACTTGTAAAATCGTATTTTTTTTAAAAATAAAAAGGGCCAGTGTCACGTATAAAATTTTTTTTCGCTAAATTTTCTGCGTGGCCTGCCTTATAATAACACAGTATAAAGCCAAGTTTACATTTTAATGAATGAATCATTAATGGGTCCTTCTAGAGTAAAATCATTTTTCAATAATATATTAATTAGTAATGGCGCCATATCTGGCTTAGACTAGGGTTCCATGTAATGTATATCCCTTCTGGGATTTACATCAACAGTAATAAATAATTATTAAAAGGCAATTAATAAATAATAATGAAAACAGAGTATATTAGAAAAACATATATGTTTTTTCTATACATACTTCACACTACAAACACTACATACTACTTACACTACACACCCTACACACCCTACACATCCTACACACACGCACGTACGCATTCCGTTGACGTCATCATCATCATCATCATTACAGCTTATCACAAGTCCACTGCTGAACATATGCTTCCCCCGAGCAATGCCATAAAGCATGGACCCAAAAAAATTATAATTACAATTTTGCGAAGTAAAATTTTTCAGGACTGTCTTATTTTTATAGTAACTGTTTTCACATTAAACTTTTTGTTTACTCTATAGATTTCATTTCATAATGTTATATTATTAGCACCATAGATAACTTACCGGAAGGTAGAACTCTAGGCCATGATATAGAAAACCTATAATAATCCACTCCAAGTTCTCTCAGCATTTCCACATCTCTTTTATAGTAATGGTAGGAATCACAAGCCTCATCACCATTTCTACCATCCGTAATCACCTTTGGATTATCATGGAAGTATCTATCCCAGATGCTTTCACCTTTTCCTGTAAAGAAATGAAGATACAGCTTGAAAATCTTACTTAGTTGAATATTATGCTTGTGTATTTAATAATAAGTTACTTCATTGATATTACATGCATATTTATGATACACAATGTTTTCTATTTTTGTTTACACTAGAACTTGCATAAATTTAATAAACTTGTAAATGAAAAGAAATGCTTATATTTCCACTCATAACAAAGATTTATATGGTGACTTCTCTGTGCAGGCTGCACGTCTTTAAAATTCCTTACATGATGACATCGAAAAAAACAACCTAGCAAACCCTTTAAGAAATGAAAGGTCTGTGCCCAGGAGTGGGATGTATATAGGATATTACTTCACTTAACTAAATATAATCTTTCAAAAAGTTGGATATAGTATCTAGATAGTTTGTCACAGTTATACATATGTGTTTATTTTCTACTTATGTATAATGTGTGTGTTTTTGTTCATAAGTATAATATATTATTTATTATATACTAGCTGTTATGTATGTAGCGTTGCTGCCGCAGAAGTATTAATTGTGGAAATATCGTTATAAATTTGGAAGAGTTATATTGTTTAATTAGGAATGATAATAAACATTCATTGAAGTTGAATAATATATAACCTTCAAATAAATTTGTCGGTACGATAAGGGTGCCACCTTCTGTAAGTTAATTTTAACCTTCGCGCAAGTGCAAGCAATAAGTTGACAAAGTATTAGCGCAATCTGATAAACGGTATGGCAGCGCATACAATACGAACAAACAAACATTAATTTTTACATATTAGATAATGAATATGTATTAATTGGTATGTATAGGTATAAAAATTTATTTAATCATAATATTATATATCATAATAAATCTGATCTTTTTAAAGTATTTTTTTAATTGCTAAATATGTGTCAACTTCTCACTACTTCATGGGTTGACGTGTAGATAATGCTTAAAGTAATGCCTATATTAAATCCACCCTTTGTATCTTTTGTTATATGAAACGGAATAAAGATGCAAATAAATAAATATTTTTTATTACAATTTAATATGTCAATACCATCAACATTCCAGGCTCCCTCCACTTGATATGCTGATGTTGACACACCAAACTTGAAATCATTACTAAACTTTCTTTGCTTGTTATCACTCCATGCTTCAACTCCTATTATACTGGAAGAGATGATGATTTAAATAAGTCAAATGAAGATTTGAGAATGAGCTCTTGGGTGATGGGTTAAAAAGCAATAAAGTGAGCAAATTATTAAAATTTACAAAAGCCAAATAAAAGTTCTATATTCAAGCAAGTAATCACGTTTTGTGTTGTAGAGAAAAATAAACTAATAGTATTGAATGGCTGAAATGGATTAATGACTGGGTCAAAAAGCATACGAGTACATTAAAATCAAATTTAACATAAGCCAATAAATATATTCTATTATATAGGGTTATTTTTCAAAGAATAGCCAAATATTAAAGTTGGTAAAAATTACCAACTTTAATATAATGGATTTCCGCAAAGTAACGCCTGATTCTATTAATTATCTTAAGAATAGCCAAATTTTAAACTTAAGTGCAAATATATAAATAATGATATACTGTTATTGCAGTTTTTAAAAATATGAGTAAATAGGTCTCTACTTTTATTTGAAATTATCCCAAACTGAGTGTGATTTATGGGGAACAATACCACGCAACTCTGTGTGCGATTTAATTCACAACGATTTTGCCGACCAATCGACCCTTAAGGTAGAGACAGATTGGTCCCACGTACGCAACGTATGCAACGCATTATGACGTCTGGACTCTTGATTTTGTATGAAAAACTATGCATTAGAAACACACTTATCGTATGCAACGCAATCACACGCGTCCTGGCGGCTGTACACGATCGTCGAGACACCACGAGACAGGCCGAGTACGAGTGTGTACATGGTGCCCTCGTCGCGTCGCGTCGCGTCTCGCGGCCCTCGTTCTCTCTCGGAAGCGTGTCGGTTTTTTGCGCTCAAGTCAAAGGGTCTCGTGAGTCTCGTGATGAAAACGAGAGCGCGCCTGTACACACTCGTTTGTTTTCTGATAATTATAAAAATTATCAAAAAAATGGTTCAATATTCTTAAATACAATATAGGAACTTACATAGTTTCATTACAGTGAATAGAAACCATCCACCAAGGCTTATTAATTTTCTTTTTATTGGAAATATGTAAAAAATTATAATAAAAAATAGCAAAGGCAAAACATAGCAACAGTTTCTTCTACGTCCATCGCAGTGGGCATCCGGAGTTCAAATGATACAACGAGTGTGTACATGGTGTGCTCTCGTGTCTAGCCTCTACGCGACGAGAGGCACGCGAGGCGACGAGACGAGCGTGTACAGCCGCCATCCGACGCAACGTCGATCTGCGATGTCTAGATTGGCGTGGGAAGGTGGAGGGGATGTTCGTACGCAATCCCATGCGTACGACCAACGTTAGTATATTATCTATGACCAGTGTGTTCCTAGAACTTACGCGTAGCACGTCATAAACATATAGACTTTTGCACCGTGCACTCGTTTTGTTACCAAAATGGAAATGAACAGCTCATCGATTTAGTAAGGCGATAGAATAGAATAGAATAGAATCATTTTTTATTCAATATTGATTATTACATAATACTTATTGAAAGTCATTTTTTATTTACCACTGGTTCGGAAAATACCTCTGTCCTGGGAAGAACCAGCTAGAAACCCAGCGGGACTTTTTTTAAACATATTTCACTTAACAATAATTTTGTTTATACAACTTTTAAATGAATTTTCATAGAACCAGCATGGTGGCGATCACCTTATTCCCAGGGGTTATTTTCATTCATGTATTCCTTGATATTATAATAACCCTTTTGTACAGTTTTTCTTTAATAAAACTTTTAAACTTGTTTATTGACAAACTTTGAACATGTTCTGGGATTTTGTTGTAAAAGCGTATACATTGCCCCATAAATGAATTACTGATTCTGTGGAGTATAGTAACTGGCATTACAAGCTTAATAGTGTTACGTTCCTAGTGTTTAAAGTATGAACATCCTTATTCTTATGAAACCTATTTATATTTTTATGTACATACATTACATTTTCATAAATATATTGCGATGCCAAAGTTAATATGTTTATTTCTTTATATTTTTCTGTAAGGGACTCTTTACAATTTAAGTTATAAATCTACGGCTCTCTTTTGCAAAACAAATACAGCATCAATGTCAGTCGCATTACCCCATAGCAAAATTCCATAAGATATTACGCTATGAAAGTAACTAAAATAAACTAATTTAGCTGTCTCAACATCTATGAGTCTTCTAATCTTTCTTACAGCATATGCTGCAGAACTAAGTCTGCTTGCTAATTTAGATATATGGGGGCCCCATTGAAGTTTCGCGTTAATAGTAATACCAAGAAAAACAGTGGTATCCACATGACTCAACTCCTCCCCATTTAAGAGCACATTGGTATTCGAATGTTTTACATTAGGTATTTTAAATTTAATACATTTTGTCTTATTGTTTTTTAAGAGCAAATTGTTGGCGTCAAAGCAATGTACTAATTTCGATAGAGCATTATTTACATCGTCATAATTAATTGACTGACGTTTGAGTTTGAAATTAAAGAGGTATCATCAGCAAATAATACTATATCGTGATTGTCCCCTACAAGATAAGTGATTAATATAGATTAAGAACAGGAATGGGCCAAGAATCGAACCCTGAGGAACGCCCATTGATACTATCGATCCGGAGGAACCTTTACCATTGATCGCGACTTTTTGAGTGGTCCGAATTTAAGTGAGCGATACGAATGTAATTATAATATTATTGGGTAAACTATACGACAAGAGAACTGTAAGACATGCAGGAATTCGATCGATGCAGGTGGCTCAGAATCGTGTTTTGTGACATTCCTTGGGGGAGGCCTATGTTCAGCAGTGGACTTGTGAAGGGCTGTAATGATGATAATGATGATGAAACTATATGTTTGTGTTTGATATTGTAAAAAACATCAAAATGGCCGGAATAATGTTAGTCACAACGCATTTGCTTCTCAATTAATGAGTCAACAATTAGTTCCTATACAATATATTAGAGATTGCCCTAAATAAGCAAGCTCAATCACAAATTATTTATTTAAATAATATTTTTAAAAAAAATTTGAATGTAAAATATAATTAAATGCCTACCTAAAATTAGCTACTTAATTACAACTAAATGAAGAAAATTACGTAGGTATATATATTATTCCTTTACCTGCAAACAAATAAAAAATAAAACTACACTCAACCAAGGACAGTTCTTCAATCTTTGAGTAATAGGTGTTATCGTGCTCAAAATCAGATGGGTTTTCTATCAAGAAATTCTTAGTAGCGACCCGGAGTATTTTATCCCTGTGCTTCCGAAATAACGTACAATCCTGTTGGTTCTGAGTGTGAACTCTCTATATTCGTGTCGGTTTACCGCCCCATCGGACTATGAGACTGAGGGAAAAAAAAAGTGCATATGTGCTTGCGCACACATTCGTGAACCATAATCCTGCCGTGCGCCATTAAAGTATACTCGTATATATATTTAAGAAGGGGAATTAATTGCGTCCTAATTTTTCAGGAGACACAAAAAACGGAATATCTTTAAATGTTGTTGGAAAATAATTTTTAATTTTACACACTGCGAATCTTTCTCTGGTACCAATAGACTTTCGTAAATGTGTATTTTCTTTTTTATATCACTTTCAATAGTTTTATGAATCTCCTTAAATTGCACTTTTGTCATACGAAAGTACAGAAAAAATCGTTCGTCATCATTTTCCAGTTCCTTAACTAATGTATAGTATTCTACAAACACCTACCTTTGTTTATTTATTTCATGTACCTAATATCTTCGCTTCTTAACTTTTTATTTTTCTATATGGCGTGGATATATTCATTTATGAACAGAACAACAAACTAAGTAAATCATTCTCAAAGTCACTCCCAGAACCAGAAAACATGCTATAAATTAGTACCTACTCGTGCGTCCGCTAAGAAGTGACAAGAGTGTCTGACGCCAAACGTACGTTGCATACGTAGGTCAAGTGTCACCAACGTGGTAGCGTTGCATCGCATACGTTGCATACGTGGGATCAGTCTGTTTCTCCCATTACCAATATGTAGTAGGTAGGCGTTAGATATATATATTTATGAATGACAAACAGTTAAACTAATGCATTACCACGCATTTTTAATTGAAAAGATAAAAAGGACAGAATGTTTGAGATTTTTTTAATTAATTTTTCTTCACCATTTACCTATATTATACTTATTTTGAAACTTCTCTGCAAATTTGGACGAGTATTGCAAAATAACCGCGTATAAAGATTAGTAAGTTTAAGTGGAGTGGCGAATTCGCCGTATAGTGGCAGTTTAAGAGAATACACCCCGTATCGTTTCTTGGGTGTGGTAAAAGGCGACAGTGGAAAATGAAATAGGAAATGGACAGCACCTACCTGATAACAACTCATAATAATTTAAAAAAAAACTGTGATTGCCTAACCCTCTGCCAAATGGAGAACAATGGCAAATATGGGGGATATTTGATATGACTGAGGGGAGGCCTATTTTCAGCTGTGGACTTTTGATATCTGAAGTGGCAATAGGCAGGCCATATAGCTTGCAGACATATAGCTTGCAGAATTGACAACCAACAGGGAATAAAGGTTTTCAAAGGCGTCCTACTGGTAAGTGGAGTGTAAGGCACTAGACAAAGTGATGACCTGATAAATACATCCAGGAAGTCAATGGTCGCAGACAGCTTAGGACCGTGACGTATTGTGACATTCTTTGGGGCACGCCTATGCTCAGCAGTGGACTTGTGTGAGGCTATTATGATGTTGGACAGATGACGAAGATCGTGATTGGTCTTTACTTTCTCTTCAATTTCTTATGTTCTAAAATTTAAAAGCCTGCTGCAAGTTGAAATATTGATGATAATCAAAAAATACATTTTATTCAACAAGAAGTGTTGATGATTATAGAAAACTAGATAGGTTTGACGCAGTGTAGCATTACGATTAGTTTAAATGTTTTTATTTTCTTCACTTACCAAATGTAAATAATACACCACAGTAAATTTATAATAAAATGTATCTAAGAATAAAATGTGTTACTTAAATCACTCACGCTTCATGCAACCTCAACTAACAGAATGATATTCGTAATATAGTTTGAAGAATTGACAACCGACAGGGAACAAAGGTTTTCAAAGGCGTCCTACTGGTAAGTGGAGTGTGAGGCACTAGATACAGTGATGACCCGATAAATACGTGCAGGGAGTCAATGGTTGCAGACAGCTTAGGACCGTGTATTGTGGCCTTCCTTGGGGCATGCCTACGCTCAGCAGTGGACTTGAGTGAGGCTATTATGATGATTATGATGATGATATTTATTTAGACAGCAACATATGTTTGACTTAGTGTAGCATTATGATTTGTTTAAATGTTTTTATTTTTTTTACTTACCAAATGTAAATAAGACGCCGCAGTAAATTCATTATAAAATGAAAGAATAAAACGTGTCACTTAAATCACTCACGCTTCATGCAACCTCAACTAACCGATTGATATTCGCAAAATGTAGTCACTAAATGATAACAGTTACTATCTCTTTAGATCTAAATAAACAAATACGTTATTGTACGTAGTAAGTAGGTACTGGTACGTAGGAACTGGATGCGTGTAGCTGAAGACCGGACTAAGCGGCGCGCCTTAGGAGAGGCCTATGTCTAACAGTAGACTAGTCTTGTATATATATATATATATTATATAAACGATGAACGAATAGGAAACGTATCTTAGAAACGTTTCCAAACGCTGATTGTTAATCGGCCTAATAGCTCCTTTTTTGTACACCTACACAAACAAGACGACAGACCGCGCGTGCAAACAAGAGCGTACGAGAGCGAGTGAACGAGCGAGTCGGTGATTATGTCATTCGGGCAAGAGCCGACGAACGCCTATAATACTATCATTGACTGATTCCGTTGAAGTGAGACGTTAAAGAAAGATACATGTTAGGTATATCAATGTTATAACGTCGAATTTAATTAAAATATTGCATAGTATTTACATTTCCGCGCCCGCATCCGTTATCGTTTACATTTCCGCAAAAATTTCCTTTTGACATCCGTTCCCGTTTCTGCTTCCGTTATGACATTTCCATTGCATCACTAAATATTATACATATGTAAAATAATTCTCTAAGTAAGAAAAAGAAGGACTTCTCGCAGTCAAGTGAGATATACAAGTTTCGTGCTATTTTAGGCAAAGGCTTCTATGTACACTATTAGACGGGCTCTGTGGCCTTAATACACTGCGCACTAAGTTACGATTAATTCTCCGTAACTCTTTTAGTCGACTCGACTGCGAGCGGGCGAGAAGACAAAATGTTTTCTGTCATTATTTCAGTCCACACTTTGTCAAAATTATTTGAAATTTATTTCAGATAAGTATGTAATGTTATTTCGTATATGCCTAACTAAAAACAGTGACTATCTATACAAATAAATAAAATTGAAGTGTCTGTTTGTAATGTCAAAATAACAGCTTTGTTCTAAATGCATATGAAAGTAAAGTATATACGGTACTTATAACAAAAACACAACTTTTAAAATTTTTGTCTGTCTGTCTGCCTATTTGTTCCGGCTAATCTCCGAAACGGCTGGACCGATTGACGGGACTTTCACTGGCAGATAGCTGATGTCATAAGGAGTAACTTAGGCTACTTTTTTTAATTATTAGGGTTCCTAGCAAAAAAATTAAAACCCTAAATTACACGCGGGCGAAGTCGCGGGGAACAGCTAGTCGTAAATAAAAATACAACTGCGTGGCCTATTTACAGTGCCAGCTAGTACCCCTCCTGCCGGCTCCCGCACGACCACAGCTATGGCACAGTTTTTGTTCTGAATTGCCGCCCTCATAGTATACATAAATGTCTTTAATTTTGGGTGTGTTTTTTTAATGGCATAACTGGCGATTTACTTAAAATAATATTTATCTGTGTTGGTGTTGGTTTTAAATTTTAAGTTACTTAGTAAATGGTAATTAGTTGTGCTTTTTATATGTATGTGTTTTCCTAAAACAAAATGGAGGAGGATCCCCACGATCTGGATGGGTTTCCTGGTAATACTAATTCTCACACATCAGCTTATCGCACCGAACGCAAAGTCGTAGTAATTCAATTTGCCCAGAAAAAAAAAATTGACAATAAATCCAGCATAACATTTACCATTCCGTCTTTATATACCCACTCTGATTATATTAAAAATAGTCTAAATACTCTGATGAGGTTGCTTCACCTTTTATAATGCATGTGAGCAAATTAACGAATGATTTATCATCTGGAACAGTCTTAAACCTATTAAATTCGGGCACTTTCTACTAATATCAAAAATATAGTTTACCATGGTCTCAAACGAGTAGCACTTAATGGAATATCTGTTAAATTTAAAAAAGCAGCTGACGCGAATACTTGAATTGATTATCCAAACTTTTTTGACGCAAATTATGAAACTGAACCCATAAATAATGTCACTCGAATGGAATAGTTGAACACGTCCCTATACAGTGGACATTAGAGGTATTAATCACTTCCTTCCATTAAAGTCCCCTCTGATACAAGTTATCAAAGCACGTCGACTGAATAGAAGATCAGTTGACCAGAGTAATAACACAATTTAGACCCCTTACAGACTGATAGACTGTTGTTTTGACTATCTCACGACAAAAGATACCAACTCATATTTACAATTTTTATGGAATAGAAGACTTTTGGAACAAAGTTCCTTATCGCACGGTACGAATTTGACGGATGGGGGTTAGGCGAGAAAAAGTGTAAGATTTTTCCGTCACGACCCGCTTTCTATAGTGCGAGCGAGATGGAATAATATCCATCTCCCTTGCACTTTTCTTACCTTGCCATGAAAAAACATTATTTTAAATGACGCTTCATTTTAATAGACGCTAGTAAATTATTTATTCGTATTTGTTAATCAATAATACAATACATTTATCAATAATAATATAGTACTACGAAAGGAACTTCGTTCCAACCGAGTGTTCCAGGACACTCACGCATATTTTTATTCAAAGATTATAATAAATAATAATTCTTGTATACAATATTTATTACCTTTATAATCCGCGATACAGTCTCAAGAAAGCTGGTTGCGTTTCCTTGCTGAATTGCCAAGTGAGGCTGGTGTGGCCCGCGAGGACTACACGCGGTGAGGGCGGAATAGTATTGCGGAATCCCAGGTGATGTAGGCAGAATATATTGTGTGATTTCTTACGATAGCCCAGGCTCCCGGTAGAGGCTGATTCAATTTAAGTAGGTACATAAACGAAGGACCAGTGAGTAATTGCGTGTTCAGAGACACCTGTATAACCAGCGAATCATTAAGCGTTAAGCGATCCTCACTTCAACAGCTACGATGCGGTCGTGTGGTTCCCAGGTACAAAAAAAAATTATTTGCATAAAACAATCGCCAGGATACTGCAGATAATTCATACGCTCGCTTATTACACATACGGTCTATCAGTTCTGTAGGTTCATTGGTACACCATTTAATTTACACACGGGTGGGATGCAAAAAAATCAATGCATCCCGTAGAAGATGATGAGAAATAAGGAACTCATCACTGTTGCGCACATCGTACAAAACACACGAGCGTATTGGTCAAGAGGCGGAAACATCCGACATCTTCCGATTCGCAATTTACATACGAGTAGATTTCAAAATTTCATAAAACGTATGAAATTTTACCATATTTAACGTGGTTCTATTCACGTTGAACGCGACAAGAACTACATTTATGAACGGGGGTAGAAATATATTCGCCTTGCAGTGGCGGCCAAAGAGAATTCACTAACTTATATCGTCTCTTGGGCGTCGTAAGAGGCGTCAGAAAGAAACTGGAACATGAAATTGGCAGCACCATATTCCTGACAATAACTCAAAATAATAAAAAGCTGCGGTTACCAATCCGCCTGCCAAGCGTGTCAACTACGGAAAATTTCCAGCTTATTTGGCAATGTATGTGTGTGGACTTTTGATAGGCTGCAATGATGACGATGGTGAGTTATACTCATCTTCGCTACCCTTTATATTTACGGCAGAATTAATTTATTTCCATCTAAATCCTCAGGGGTGACAACGCATCTGCAATTTGATTCTTAATTGAGAATGAACATAGATGTCTATGTTCCACAGTATCCACTTACCATCAGGTGGACTGTGTGCTCGTTTGTCAACCTTATTCTATAAAAAATGAAAACTTAAATGTGACATTTTCGAAAATATGAATGAAATAAAGCTCGGGAAAACGTTGTCGTCCCATAACATTCCTTGGGTATTGTAAAAGGCGACAGTGGAAAATGAAACAGGAAATGGGAAGAAATAAATATCTGTGGTTGTCTACCCCTCTGCCCAGCGAAGAACAATGGCAAATATGGAGGGTATTTGATATAAATCTATATATATATCAAATATGGGGAGTCCTATTTTCTATCTTATTCTATAAAAAATGAAAACTATGACGTTTCCAAAAATATTAATGAAATAAACTCGGGAAAACGTCGTCGAATGCCGGAATAAACTCTTGCCTGAAGTCGAGTCTTTGTTGAACAAAGTCTCGGATTGGGGGTGACTAAATCTAGTTCAGTTCAATCCCCACAAGATACAAGTTTGCGTGTTTACCGCTAACAAGAACCTCTTTGTCGTATCTCCTCTATTTCAAGGCAGCTACATCGTTGCCTCAGCTACATCAGAATCCTCGGTGTCGACATATCGAACGACGTTCAGTTCCACAGTCACTTGGAAGGGAAGGCCAAATTAGCATCTAAAAAGCTTGGCGTGCTTTGTAGAGCGGGACAGTATTTAATGCCGGCTCATCGTTTGCAACTATACAAGGCGCAAGTTCAGCCTCACATGGAATACTGTTGTCATCTCTGGACCGTGGCACCCCAGTGAAAGTTCCTTCTACTTGATCACTTCCAGCGCAGAGTGGTTCGAATCGTCGCCAATCGAGCTTTTTCTGAGCGTCTTGTCTCACTGGCGTTGCGAATAATTGTTGCAACTCTTTGCGTATTTTATTGCATCTACCACGGGGAGTGTTCAGAGGAATTGTTCGGACTAATTCCAGCCGCTCAATTTCACCATCGCACAACGCGACAAAACTCGTGATACCATCCATACCATCTAGACATCACGGTGCGATTTACAAAAGAAGTTTTAAGAATTGACTACAACCAGCGATTTATCCGGACCGATACTATTTTGAGACCTTCAAGAAAAGAGCTTACTCTTTTGTAAAAGGCCGGCAACGCATCTGCAATTCCCCTGGTGTTGCAGTTGTTTATGAGCGGATGTAGTCACTTACCATCAGGTGAGCCGCATGCTCGTTTGCCCCTCTCATATGAAAAAAAACGTGTGCAGATCACACGCGGTAGAAGTGAAACCTTCAGAAAACTAAACTTTTAGAGAATGAGACGAATATAGAGTACCCAAGTTTTAATTTCCAACAAATGATACGAGAGTGGTAGGTGCTTAACTAAATATGAATATCATTTTATTATTGACTTATTTAATATGATAATTTTCACAAGTGTGGTATAAAACTTCAGATAAAAGTGTAATTTTATAGGAAATGAATGTAACAATCCTTATTTTTAGACATATCTAAATTTGAATGTAATTAATCCAAAGAATATTTTCTTTCGAGTGAAATTGCTTTGTAATAGCGCCATCTACTTCTTTCTATAGGTCGTCATTCCATAAGTCATTTTATCGAACAAAAATTCTCTCAAGGTGGTACGTAAAATAAATAAATCGTGGATTGTAATATTTTAATTTATAAAGTAATATTATGTGATTTACACAATCAAAAGCTTTAGATAAATCACAGAAATTTTAAACATTAAGCATGCTCCTGCATCAGATACGGAGTGTCCTTTAATAAAACCAAACTGATGATTATGGAGCATAACTTACCACCATGTACTCTTTTACTACAGTCTTTTGTCTTCGTGTGTGACGTTATAATGATGAGAAACGGAATGACGACGTCCTTTTACTGGTAACGAGACATTCAAGGTCTCCAGAGTGAGCAACTCTTAATCGAAGATAGGTGTAAATGTCTACGGGCCATTAGTATCCACTTGACGCCAGGTGAATCGTGTGCTCGTTAGTCACCCTTAGTTGTATATAAAAATTATATATCTTAAGAACCAAATACAAGTAAATGTATTTGTACAAACATTTCATTCTTATCTTCTATATATGTATAAGCGAAATACCACTGACTGACTCATCACGAGATCTCTAAAACTATACACACAATTGACTTGAAATTTAGTATAGTTACTCATTTCGCAATGTAGACGCTCACTAAGAACGGATTCTACGATAGTCCAATAAAAAAAGTTCTTGATATTTTACATCCGTGCGCCCAGCGAAGCGAACGGTTATCAGCGAGTTATTCATGCAGATCAGCAAGGATAACATAAAAACTTTATTCAAAGCTACCAAACAATATAATACATTAAAACAGCTACATAAAGGGCATGTAAAAATTGATATTGAAAATATAATAAAGTATATCATAAGATAGATAAAGCTGTTTCTTGGAGGATAACGAGATAGAAATTGATTGGGATATCATTTGTTAAAATCCACTCAAAATCCTACAACTATCTTAAGCAAAGAAGCGCTGCAGTCAGAAAATTAGACAAATAATATGTAAAAAAATACAGGTTTCACAAAAGTAAAAAATCCACAATTCTTTCAATAAATACGTTTATTTAAATTATTAGTGGCCCTCGTCGATGGTAATGGTCATAGAGCTGGGCTCGTACTCGTGGTCGATGACTCGCGTCTTTATGATCTGCTTGTACACGAAGGCCGACTTTCTGGGCGTGCGCGTGCGTGCCGGGTCCTCGAAGTCCACTTCGTATAGACCGAAACGCTCTCTGATGTGTGGAATTGAGATAAATGGTTATAATTTTTTATATTTTTTCTTAAGTTACTAGAGTAGATGACTTACTCTCCTTGTAAGCTTACCCTAATCTTAAACAACAATAGAAGAAAAACTACTACAACAACAACATAATAGAAATAAATCTGTTTAGTAATGCAAATTAGCAGGCGTATTGTTGGAAAGGGTGTGTTTTTGTGGACATAAAAAATCAATTGAAACGAAGGCTGTTTGTTTTTGGAACGAAGTTCCTTATCGGACGGTACGAATTTGGCGGATGGGGAATAGGCGAGAAAAAGTGTAAGATTTTTCCGTCACGACCCCTTCTGACGTAGTGTAGACGGCCTTGCCGTCTATAAGGAAGCGAGATGGAATAATATCCATCTCCCTCGCACTTTTTCTTATCTTACCATGTAACAAATATTATTTTAAACGACGCTTCATTTTAATAGACGCTAGTAATTCATTTATTTGTATTTGTTAATCAATAATATAATACGTTTATCAATAATAATATACTAAGAAAGGAACTTCGTTCCAACCGAGTATTCCACGACACTCACGCATATATATTTTTTTATTTATTATAAGCCAGTATCGGTATACAGTATGTTTAAAACGTAAAATATCAATTTAAATATTGTAAGAGTATTATCAAATAAATAGAAAAAAAAATAGTCCTTGACTACAATTCTTTCTAATGGTAAATGGTGAGGACACCTTAGATTGTAAATCACACTATAACAAAAACCTATTTCCCTTTTGTTTTGAAGACACCCAAATTGTAATCTGATAGAGAGACAGATGCTGGCAAAGTATTTTACTGCTTTGTTGTGCGCATTATTGCGCATGATAGGGATGGAAGCCCGCCATCAGTCCGGTTTGTCGAAGGTGGAAAGGGGAGGGAGGAATTAGTTATTTAACAGACTAGGCTCTGACGACTGAATCGTGTCAGTCATAATTCTTTTATTAAAATATAAGCATAAAAGTAGTTCTTGCCTAGTGCTAACGTTGTTGAACATCGTATCGTAATCGGAACATTTCCATTAAATACTAAATAATTATTGCTGAAATTAAACTTACGTGAAGCCTTCCATCCATTCGAAGTTGTCCATTAGACTCCATGCCATGTATCCTTTTAGGTTCACGCCGGCATCCAACGCATCTAGGGCACTTTCAAGAGATGCTCGGTAGTAGCTTATCCTGTCGTCGTCTACGAGACCATCACCAGGGGAGGTGGACCAGCCGTTCTCGGTAATGTAAATCACAGGGCTGTTGTATCTATCCTTGAGATGGGTGAGTGCGTTGAGGATACTATCAGGTGCTTTCTAAAGAAGGAGAAAAACGGACAATTCAATTTAAAATACTTTGTTGTCGTTATTAATGTGTTTGTATTTTGAAATCGGACATTTGGTTTTTGTATCCGATTTGGACATACATATTCTACTAAGATTTTAGATAGCAGACAGAAGCAGATATAGTTAACATCATAAGTTTTACAAAATAATACTGCGACAAGCTGATTGGATTAATAAAAAATAAAATTGAAGTCATCATCATCATTACAGCCCTTCACAAGTCCACTGCTGAACATAGGCCTCACCCAAAGGAATACATCAAAGCACGGTCCTGAGCCACCTGCATCCATCGACTTCCCGCATGTCTTACCAGGTCGTCACTCCATCTAGTGGGGGGAACTCCACTAATGGACTCCACCAACACTGGAACGCCACTCGAGAATCTTTTTCCCCATCGGTTGTCGGTTCTTCGAGGTATATGGCCAGCCCATTGCCACTTCAGCTTACTAATCCGTTGGGATATGTGGGTTACTCTGGTTCTACTACGGATATCATAATTTCTATGTTTATCACGTAGAGAAACTAAGAGCATAGCTCGCTGAGCGACCTTAAGCTTCCTCATACGACCAGCAGTGAAGGACTACGTCTCAGATCCATAAGTCATCACTGGCAACACACACTGGTTGTACAATCTCGTTTTCAAGTGTTGAGGTATACCTGACGAGAAGATGTGTCGTAATTTCCCGGCAGCGGCCCAGCCGAGTTGAATCCGTCGATTGACCTCTCGGTCGAATTTGGACTTACCTAGTCGGACAATTTTTCCCGGGCAAACATACTCGTCAACAACTCCGAGCTTAGTGATCCCAACAACTATTGGCATAGGTGTGACATGGACGTTACACATGATTTTTGTTTTGTCCGTGTTCACCTTAGGACTTATCTATTTTTGAGAAATCGTAAAATTGATAAAAAATGAGCTTCGGTGATTATCTTAAATCAAAATAATGCCACATTAATATCCAGGCGAAGCCAGGGCGAGACGCTAGTACATAATAAAAGTAAATTTATTTCCGTTCATTTTCTCACAATACAAACGTCGCACTGTGTTTCATATGGTGAGTGATGAGAACCGGAAAATCCTTTTATTGTCAACGAGATATTCCGTCTCAGTGTTCAAAGGTCAACGCATCAGCATTTTGATTCTTAAGTAGATATTTATGGGCTACAGCATTCATTTAAAATAAAGTGTGCTGTGTGTGTGTAAATAAAATATATTTAAAATATACAAAGTTAGTATCTACTTTATAATAAAGAAATAATGAATAGTAAATATATAAACGGATACTTATATATACAAAATCTTTAAATAAATATAAAATAATATAATACAAAAATAAAATAACATGATACATATTAAAATAATATACATGATAAATATTAAAATACATACTATACAAAATATCACTTACAAAGCGAAAGAGAGAGAAAAACAAAAGTCGGATAAATCGGGTGGTATTATTCTTGTCAAAGAATTCTCCAACTAGAAATAATGTTTGTTACTGGTTTTGTTGATATCAACAGGCAGGGCATTCCAGAGCAGTATGGACTGCACAATAAAAGAGGAATTAAAGAAACCACTCTTTATGTGGTGGAATACGAATTTTAAGACTGTGTGTGGAATACTGATACTGAAAGTTATCCTTAAGATAAGAAGGAAAATTTGGATCATTTAAAATTGAATATAGCACTTGTAAAATTCGGGAGCTACGCCTTTGACGAATAGAAAGCCATTTCAGCTTAGAACGGTACTGGGAAACATGGTAATACTTACGTAAGCCGAAAATGAACCTAATGCATCTGTTGAGAAGGCGCTCCAACTTATCGAGAAGATATTGAGATAGATCTGGGTAACACATATCCGCATAATCAATAATGGGCAATATCAAAGTCTGGATAAGTAGAAGTTTGGTTTTAAAATGCAGAAAGTTTTTGAGACGGCAAAGACAACGTAAGGTGGCAGTAAGTTTACGGCTTATTTCAGCAACTTGAACTTCCCAGCTTAAGGTATGGTCTGGTATGATTTTTTACAGATCTACAAAATGGCAGCAATGTTCCATTGTAAAACACGGGAGAAAGATCATTGTTATTAATCTTGGCTAACATTCTGCTACTACCTATAACCATTACTTTACACTTGGAAGGGTTAACCGAAACACCATGTCTGTACGACCAATCTTATGGCATCAAGGTTGTGGTTGTGTTTATTAATATTATCGTTAAGGTCGTGAACACTAGATTGCTCATAGAGCTGAACACACATTAAATATAACTGAGTTTAAAGAGACAAAGACCCTGGCTCGGGTACGGGGGGGGAGTCGTGACCATGGGTACTGTAAAGTACATTAGACGTCTGGAAAATAAGAGAAGTAAATTAAATGCAACATAATCAGTAAGACATAGTTAAGTCAACTTACGTTTAACCATGAGGATGCAGCTGTAGGCCAATCATCTGGAACATAGCTTCCAGCATCTATATCATCATATAAAGAAGGTACTACACTCTCCTCCTTATCTTCCGTTGCCGAAATTAAAAAGGATGAGTAATGATTCACTCCGAAGAAGTCAGCTGAACCTTTTACAAAGGCCTTCTCGTCATCAGTAAACTCAGGCATGCGAGATCTAGGATATCCCTGTTCAATGCTTTTTTGGGCAACTTTTTCTGAAAGTTCCTTAGGGAATCCACCGTCTTCTGAAAATATTGGCTCTGCGTAGAGGCCCCACTGAAACATATAAAAATTAAATAGAACTCATATTCTTTGACAAGCAAAACTGAAAATTTGCAAAATTACTCATTTTTGTCTCACCTCTCCTTGCCTCTTTATTTCAGCAGCAAATTGATCTTCTTCTGAGTCAGTCTTTGGCCCGAACCAATTAACGCTGATTGTTATACCGCAAACTCCACCTTGACTTGGAGCAAAGTCATTTTTGTAGGCGTGATAAGCTCTAGCATGTGCCATAACTAGATTCTTTGCGCAGCGATATACGCCTATGCCCGTGGCATTTACTTGTGGGGCCTTTGTAGTCCAATCGTATCCTTCATAGCAGATCTCTCTGGGTTCGTTGAACGTTATCCAATGCTTAACTCTGTCTCCAAATAGCTCAAACACGATTCTAGCATAGTCTTCGTACCACTCTGGGAACAGAGGGCTCATAAAGCCACCTAAATCTTGAAGTTTTTGGGGTAGATCCCAATGATAAAGTGTTACCATTGGTGTAATACCATATTTTACCATTTCATCGATATAATTGTTGTAGAACGCAACGCCTGCTTCACTGACCTTGTTGGCTAAGCCATTGGGCAATATTCTGGACCAGGACAGAGAGAAACGGTAAGCATCCAGACCAAGTTCTCTCATCATCTCAACGTCGCGCTTGTAGTTGTTGTATGTGTCCGCCGTGATGTCACCATTGTTCAGGTCTTTAATTACAGTCGGGTTATTGTGAGTCATGCGATCCCAAATGCTTTCGCCTTTATCTGAAATAAAATATGACTTTTAATTATTTTTTTCTTAATATATTAATATATAGTGTATATGTACTAAGAGTATAGTACCATCTGCGTTCCATCCTCCTTCTATTTGATACGCTGCAGTTGCTGTCCCAAAGAGGAAATCATCAGGAAATCGCCGTTCCTGCTTCGTCGTTAGGGCACTACAGCCCACTAGAAATAAGCTGGAATAATAATATTGAAAGTCATTTAGGCGAAATAGTGCAGACCTAATTTCTGAGATCGGTATGCTACGTTGATAGTCAGCTGCGCTGCTCTAATGCGTATTGACAGACTTTACATGTCTTCCAAATAGTTCGTTAAAAATACGATTAAATGAAATTTTATTTTCATGTAAATTTTTCTGATCATTGAATATTGAATAAATTTTTTATTTAATGTCTTATACATATATACCCGAATTACACATATAATAAAACTACTTTTACGGATTTTTTTCGCCTTTGATTTAACCTATTCTTTTTACTATCGACGTTTCCAGTGCACTGCAGTACCCGGAGGGGGGGGGGGGAGGAGACTGAGGTGTTTGCATCCTCTTGTCATAGTTAGCCTTGAGTACGTTCAGCTTATAATTATTAATTTTTCGTTCGAATCTACGCAAAATGAGCTTACTGTATTTTGAAGCTTTACAATGGTTTGCTTGGATTAGGATTTAATTTTATTATTTACAGGATCCCAAGCAGGTAGTAATCATAGCCTCCTTCTCCGCGATGTGTTCACAGCACGAAGTACACGATTTGTGATGTCGTTAATATTCGTAATAAATGTTAATTTACTGTCTATTTCTACAATACAGTCGAATTGAGTAACTTTTCATTCTTGAAGTCGGTTAAAAATAAAAATCTGCGATTTGCAACCCGCTTGCCAAGCGTGATAACTATGGCTAAAATCCCCCCTATGAGGAAATCTTTATGGGAGGCCTATGTTCAGCTGTAAAGTTTAAAAGACCGTAACGGTAACCTGATTTACTCTTCTGGACCAAGTGACAATATTTACATTTTTTTAAGTTCTATTATATACTACTCTATCTAACGAAGAAAATCGATACATTCAGAAGTTTTATTTAAAAAAAGGGAAAAATGCAACACAAGCCGCGAAAAAAATTTGTTACGTTTATGGACCTAATGCAATGTTAGTAAGTGTAGCACAAAGTTGGTTCTAGCGTTTTCAGCCCGGGAATTTTGATTTCAAAGATGCAGCTCGCTCTGGTCGCCCTCATACGGATAAAGTCGATGCCATTTTTTAACAAGTGGAGCAAGATCGGCATATTAGTAGTTACGACATAGCCGAGGACTTGAGAATTGACCTCAAAACAGTTTTGACCCATTTGAAAAAGTCTGGCTATACAAAAAAAAACTCGATTTTTGTGTACCACACTAGCTTACTGAACGAAATCTAATGAATCGTGTACTCATTTGCGATTCGGTTTCATTATTGAAACGTAATGAAACCGAACCATTTTTGAAAAGATTGATCACTGGTGATGAAAAGTGCGACAAGAACGTGCGAAAAAGATCATGGTCATAGGGTAGTCAAGCTCCACAGACTGTAGCGGAACCCGGATTAACACGCAATAAGGTGATGCTTTGTGTATGGTGTGATTGGAAGGTCATCGTTTATTATGAGCTTTTACCGCCGGGCAAAGATTATCGATTCGGATCTCTACTGCCAACAACTAATGAGACTCAGGAAAGAAATTGATAAAAAACGGCCGGAATTGATCAACAGAAAAGGAGTGGTCTTTCACCATGATAACGTCAGACCACACACATTTTGGCCATTCAGCAAAAATTGAGAGAGCTTGGATGGGAAGTGTTAATGCATCCACCATATAGTCCTGACCTTGCATCAAGAGAGAAGAACCGACTTTGTCGCATTTTTTGATCAAAACTCCCAAGATTTCTACAGCAACTTATTATTTATTATGCCACTATCTACATGATAGTAACAAGTTATCGAACAAAATGGCACCCACACACACATATATATTGTAATTAAATGTAATTAAACTTTGAAAAAAAAAATGTCTTAAATTTGTAAATTCTATCACTACAGTAAGAGAAAAGAATTCTGTAAAAGAGCATAGTCAGAGGCTGATGTAATAATTTTCATCGTTTTCATGTCATCCGTGTTAATCAGCATTTCAGAATGATGGAATACTGACGTAATAATAGTAAGAATATAAATAAATTAAATAAGGGAGGGCCGAGATGGAATCCCTGAGGGATACCTAAAATTTCAGGGACGATTTCTTCATTATTATTTTTAAAGCCTAAAATATCAGGGATGATTTTTTTACAAATTTTTCAAAAGCTAAAGTAAGAAACGAACTTACATTCCGCCTGATAGTGACTACCGCAGTCCATGGACACCTGCTGGCTGCACTTCAAATAAAGAAAACTACATATGCATTGTCACTTCTGAGACCAAAGATAAAATGTCTGACAACCTGCAATTATACTAGCTCCACACTACTTGGCGCCAGAAATAGGTAAGAGGCTGGTAATTACACAGATGCACCCCCAGGAAGAAAAGGAATCCTACCACCTATCGCTTTCTGTATGTGATCCCGGAGCAAGTCCGTCACGGAGTCCCAGTGGCTTCAGATGACTCTAGAGGCTGACCGGGAGTAAAGTCGTAGAAACGACTAAACGAATAATTTCGATCGGCATATGCACCATCCCACATGTCGGTCGGCATTGTACCAAGACTAACCGTGAGAGAGGTTTCAATTAGATTGTTGAAAAACAAATATTGACTAATAGGAATTAATTTAAAAATAAATACTTACCTTATAACTACGAACAGCTTCATGTTATGTATGTATTCTGAAGCAATTGTCACATAATAATGGATGGTAGCGATTTATATAGCTCATCTAATGAACGTTTATCTCCAACAGGGGAGATAATAATATGTAAAGTATCATTTCAATCGGTTATCTAAGACAGCTAGTCAATTCAATAAGTATCGGATTGATGGAATTCTGCAACTAAATCAATTTAATGTACATTTTCTTTTTTATTTTAAAAAGAGAATGTATGAAATACTACTAACACCTAACTCACTGTATTCACAAATAAATAAATGAATTTGAATTTGAAAAAATAAATTTGAATTTGAAATATTAAAAAATATTATGAGACAGTAGTTTCGCTTTTTGTTTTTATTGTGTAACCCATATCGTCCTGCAGGTGTCGTAAGAGCAACCATTGAGGTATAAGTGTTGAGTTGGAGCCAAGAAAATCTATTGCCTTTTAATAATAATAAATGCAAAATAATTACTTTCACTCGAAAATCTAGAGCAATTGTAAATTTGTATAGCCTACTTGACGCTCCTCTGGAAAGAGTAAATGACATTCGAGTTCGAGACCTAGGGCTGTTATTAGATTCCAAATTAGACTTTCATCTAGACATGACAAGTATCTGTAAGGACGCACATAGAATGTTAGGTTTTGTTATTAGGACTGGAACACAATTTGATAATGAAGTAGTTGCTAAAATACTGTTTAATACATTTGTTCGTAGCAAGCTAGAGTATGGTGCTGTTGTCTGGGACCCATTTGACGATAAGTATGTCCTTATGGTCGAGAAGATACAGCGTAAGTTTGCCCGATGGTGCTTTAGGAAGCGATACGGGTACTCTCCTCACCTGTATCCTTCTTTGTTCGTATCAGGCATGGTTGATATGGAAACACTGAAATTTAGGAGGATTATGCTTATGCTGACACACTATCTCTCTATACTGTATCACAAGATCGATAGTCCGCAGATACTAGAGAGTATCTTAGTTCCCCGTAATATACGGCAGGAGTCAGGGCTGCAGCTAGCCCCACGCTGCCAGCCTCGTTTGCTGGCGCGCCCTATCGTGCGCACCAGGCACGGCAAGCACACGCCCACTGTCCGCGCAAAACGAATGATTGATGACATACTTGCTCGACGATCTTGACTTATTTGCTGATGGATTGAAGAAACTTATTAGTAAATTAAGAAATATTCTAACTGACATTGAATAATTTTTTTAATCCTGACATTGACTTTATTTATTTATTTAATGATTTGTAAGTAATATCAATTTGACTAATTTTGTTTTATTTCTTTTAATTTTTATTTTTATTAGTTTAATTTGAGGCAATTGTTTTAATGATTAATGTTGTATATTTTTTTTATTTAATATATTTTATTTTGGAATTTAAGATGACTTAAAATTGATTTAATGTTAATTTAATGTATCTAATGTTACAAGCGTGTTGGATGCTACTATCTGTTAGCTTGTAAGCATGTTTCTAATAATAATAATAACCCCCCACGGGAGTGAACCTTGTCGTGGTGGGGGGCTTAAAGAGAGCAGACACTAGTACTAGATCTAAAGATCTCGGTCTAATACCCCAAGCGGGAGATACTAAACATTTAATCCCAATAACATCTGGGTCAATACTCTCTCTGAACCAATCATTCTCAACACAAACCCCCTAATGGAGCACAGTAAAAAGATGTATAATTTACGGCCGCCGCTCGGGGATCACCGGGGCGCACCTAGAGCCGGTGCTAGGTGCTACAGTTTTCAGGACACCGGTGGCGAGGCGCTGAGCAGGCGGGCGTCCGTCACACAAAATGCTGCAGCCGGTCGCCGTCAGTTGAACAAGCGGGCTTTTGGCGTTAATGCTACAGCTGAATATATAGGTGATGATACCACACCAAAAATATGATCTATCGCTTCCAATTCCTCCGAGTATTTGACAAGTGAAACATCCACCTTGTCTCCACCAAATAGGACCGATCGTGTTGTGCAAGATGTCATGCTCCATAGATGTAGTTGTCTATGCTATGGGCCACAGCATCTACTTGACATTAGATGGACTGTGTGCTCGTTGAGCCCTTAATTGTTTAAATTTTAAAATCAAGTACAACTAAATTTTGTACTTGCAGAAACACTTCATTGTTTTTATACACTACCATACCATTTTTTTATTATTCAGTATTCAAACGGTTATCTGAAAGAGATTGCTACTTTGTGATAAGACCGCCGATTGAATCTTTTCAGATTTTAATATTGTTTGCTTCTAATGATATGCAACAAAGAATTTATGTTTATTATGTCGTGTCCTTTAGGTTAATTCAATAAATTCGGATTTCTAATTGTAATTCGAAAGATTTTATCCTTTTCGTAGACCCTATCGATTAATTCAATAAAATAGTGACTGTCTATTTTTAGGGTTCCGTAGTTAAGCAACAAGGTACCCTTATAGTTTTGCCATGACTCATAATTATTGAATTATTAATTCATTTATTGCATGTCAGAAAGTATAAATTTGTTACAATATATTTACAGAGCATGTGACACCCTGTACGGGCGTAGCATATTAAGACGGAGTTTAAATGTTAATTAAATTTCTGGTTTTTTAATAATTTTAATTTAATATAATTTTATTTTATTTTAATTTACTTCATATGTAATTCAAAATTTAAATTTCATTTCAAATGTACTACTGTAACTATGATCTGATGGATTGAAACAAATGATTATGATTATTATTATTATAATTAATGTAGAATTAATTAAATTACAATATTTACTGTATATTATCTATACATTATTATTAATTAATTTATAACATAATACACACATATCCACCCGTCCGTCCGTCCGCGGTTTTACTCAGAGACCCTAGGTGCTATAAAGTTGTAATTTGTCATAGTTATAGATATTAATCACGCCTACAAAGTTTTGAAATAAGATCTTGAATTTTTTTTTTTTTTTGTGTACCTCCTATAAAGATGTTTTTTGTACCCGTCTATTTCATCGTATGGAGTATCGTTGGATAAGCCTTTTCGTCAAAAAATATTGGGCGTGTGGAACAACATTTTTTTTCGATTCAGGGGTTCGTTTGCGAAAAATTAGCTTTAAATTGGTATTTTTTATTAGTCTCCACCCCCTACCAACTAAACCATTGTTTTTTAACTTATGCTTTCAGCTCATAATATAATCTGTTAAGCTGAAGCAGAGTTTACTTTGTTTATAGTTTATTTTAATTTTGTTTTCTATTCTCAATCTTGGTTAGGTTAGGTCAAATTCAAATTGTCAAATTGTCTTTTTTGCAGTCGGGTTTTGATTTTTTTAATTATTTATTTTATTTCCATCCTGTATACTACTCGTATTTGTGGCAACGGAAAAACTATCGATTGGGCATTATTTCTTTAAAGTAACATTTACAAATTACAAACATCTATAATATAATTAAAATTAGAGAAAAGAGAACAAATAAAAACACCTCTAATCTCCTAGAAATATCCCACAATGGCATGTCTGTTGCAAAAATGCCAGTTATGTAAACACTAGGCTGTCTATATACACAGACCAGCGTACGGCCAAATAAACCAAAACCGACTGGTTATCATTGTGAGGACGGTTTCGATTGAAGCTGGCTCGTACCCTGCGCTGGTGCCTCACCTCTATTGATGTGCTATTAGCGAAACAAAACGTTGTCGATAAATTCATTTAGTCTATGATTTAGTAAAATCAAGGATTTTGATTAATCCGGTTCTTAATACTTAAATAAATCAATGACCGTTAATAAAAGCTTCATCTGACATATTATAATAAAATCCTAGTCGAATAATCCGGAATTTCGCAATATCGTGGTAATTTAAAATATATCGTGAAAAGGTCGCTACTAAATCTACTTAACTTCAGCCGGTATATTTCTGCTAAATTATCCTTAGAATTTAGAATTATTGGCTTTTGAATTATGGGTTGCACAGGGAATAATAACTTTAAACATGTAACCATAACAGAAAAACCTGGAATAAAAATAAAAAAAAGATATTCCAAAAATGTTTCGCTATGCAATGTCTCTGACTAGTGTCAGAGGTGGAATAGTAAGACAAACAAACAAAAAAACATGTACCCCTTTGTAATCTTTTATTATTTGAGTTTGTCTAATCGACACCGGGCTTGTTTCACGGAACGTACACAGAGGGCACTGCTACGATAGTATAATAACCGCAACAAAACCGCGGTCTGTCTCATCTTTTTTGGCTCTATCACAACTACCAATAAATCGATTACGAAATTACGAACTTATTACCCTTCCCCTCTGCTCTCTTAAGATATTATCAATCATTCATTCATTCATCACAGCCTTTCAAAAGTCTACTGCTGAACATTGCTCTTTTCCATAGTTTGCCCCATATTCCCCCTATGGGGCAAACTTCCCTCTCTAAGCAAGTGTGTTGGCAACAGCAGTTATTTATTACTTTGAGTTGTTATCAAGAAGATACTGCTGCCTGTATCCTGTTTCATTTCCCTCTATCAAGTTTTACGATACCCACGGAATGGTACGGGGTCTTAGAGCTTCTAAGTACTAATATATAGTAAGAGAATTAATAGACAAACAACAACGGTATGTGACGTCACAACAGCAGTGGGGATAAAGCCATCGCTACTAGGCATTGGGCAGTTGGTCCGGAGCGGTGGTGCCTTTAGGTCGTGTTGTGTCTGGCTGACGATCAGAAAGGAGATGGGGACGTTTCCATACATTATTGGGCCCAGGTGTTAACAAGATAAAAGTTGGACCATTTGAAAGCTTACATATAAATAATTCATATCTGAAAATCTGGCAAGATTTGTCAATCTAGGAGCTAAGTTATGGAAGATTAAATAAAAGTTAGGTTATTTATTATCTACACATTGTAACAGTTGATATTTAATTATTAGGTAATGTAAATATTTACTTTCTCGATATTATTCACATGTCAAAGGTGGTAGAAGATTCAAAGAAACAATTATATTTATAAACTCGCATACCTACTATAAATATAACTTATGAACATAATACGTATGAAACCAAAATGGAGGTCAACGCATACTTACTTCGCTTGTAGTGGGAACCTCAAATAACAACATTATCTCTTATGTTATAAACTTTCCCATTGCTGGACACAAGCTTCCTTGTAATCCCAGTAGTAAATTAATAGTCAATCAAGCTGACATAAATTAACTTCAAGAATAGTCAGACAAGCAGGGTTTATTCTCACAAATGTCGCCTTCACGATGATGATTATGATGAACCACTTTTATCAATTTGTAATACGAGAATGAGGTAACTAGGAATCGAATCAGCACGCATTAACACGTGTTAAGTTAGTTAGGTAAGTTAGTTGGTTATTTCAAAGAAAAACACATTTTTTAGATACTTTAATTGTCTTCAATTATTATCAAGTAATATCGTCAAGCTAGGTGACCCCATATAGCTGAACGCACGCCGTACGCGCCGAATTTTAGAATTCGTTGTATGAAATCATATGAAATCTCGCACATTACACCCGTACCGTACGCGCCGAATTTTATAAAATGCGGTAGGTATCCGAATATTGAAGGACGCATGCTGATGAAGTCATATAACGCAGCGCGTTCGGTGCGTGCTGATACTTAGTGTTGTCTAATGTTGCCAACTTAATGGATTTTCCACTAAAACTGGTGGTTTTGACTTACGTGATAATTTTTGTATTTTTATAACTTTTAATTAATTCGTAATTAATTATACATAATTTGAAAAAATTTTTTTGCATCGATTATCAATATGAATACTTAGTGATAAATTATTTAAATACTTAAAATTGATAGTTAATTTTAATTCAAAAACCCAATCATACCTGATTATTTAATTATCAATAAAAATACTTACCTCAAACATAAAACAAGTCTTTTTTCTGGTTCAATTGGCCTTCTAAATCTTGAGTTTCCATAGAAAGATATGGTTTTAGTATATGTAGCAATTCTTGAAATTTCTTGTACGTTAAATGCAAATATCTAAAAAGTCGTTCATCATCATCTAATAAGTCTTTAAATAAAGTATATCTCCTTCATGTTCTCCATACAAGTGCCTTTTTAAATTAATATTATGAATCCAGAATATTCTTTTTCTTCGAATTTTATTTTCTCCTTCCTCTGCCAATAAGCAGGCTACTATATTTCTTTCCATAGTGATTTCGAGCGATCAATTTCACTGTACCGTTTTACACCAGTGGTTGGAAAAAACTACAAAAGTTGTTGGTAATACAAAAAATTTGCGTACGGTGCGGACGGTGCGTACGGGCAAATGTACGAGGCCATCAGTAAAACTCGGCGCGTACGGCGCGGACAATTGTGCGTTGAGCTTATGTATGCTACCATGCCTAAAAAAGTTACCATATAATTTATATAATATGGGTCTTTATGATAGATGTCTGTCGCTATGCCACAATCAACACAACGCTCCATGATGTCAATATCCAAAATAACAAGGCCGGATCAGTCATGTAGGCAAGATTCAGGTGTGCAATAATGAGGCAAGGATCAATAATAAAGCAGGACCAGTATGTAAACTCACGAAAGAAAAGCTGTGTTTACCCAGGAAACGAAGTGGTGAAAGAAACGATTAACTAAAGTCGAAAGTCGAAACAACAACTAGTGAGTAACAAGTAAAATGAACAGTAGGCATATCGACCTAAAATCGTTTAATTTAAAAATCGTTTATTTAGAGGTAAGGAATGAACTTTTTAGATCCACCCGAAACACTGAATTTATTTACTGAATCCATCCAAGAACTCAACCAATTGGACCGATTCGCATAGAAGCCACTTTATCTAAGATAATGTATGCTGTTTTCGAATACATCATCTTTATTTAAGATGTGTGATAATAGTTGAATGAATTAAACGCATCTTTACTTAATAATATCTATAAAATTAACTCAATAACCAAATAACAGATTATATTGCGTTCGTTTCAAATGGAAACAAAAGTCAGTCTTGTAGAGGACAAATCGATGTGCCAAGTAAATATTTTTGAACTGAGCTTTTGAAGTTTCTACTGTCAAGTTTTGAAAACTACTGTCAAATTGAGAAGAGTGCACAGAACACCATTACTCCTGGAAGAGACCAAGGAGAAGACGTTTCTGAGAGACGTTTAGTATACATATATAGCGTTCAGAAATGAGAATTGCATTAGTTGTATTCACATAAAAATGTTTATTTCTATTTTTCCTTAAGCAAATGTTTATATTTTAATTCCAAATGGATTCATATATCATTCAAAATAACTAATATAATTAAAATTGAACCTTAGAAGCTTTTTTTTTTTTGCATCCGAATAAAAATAAATTCGATGATAAAATCGATTTTGTAATTAATTTGTTATATTAATGTTTTTTTCGTAATCTAGATTGTAAAATGAGCTAGTTTTTTTTATTTTACACTAATAAAATATAGCCCATTTTTTAAAGTTTATATCAACCTGTTAACTTCAGGCCCAAAAATCCCATTCTCCTTTGTGAATCGAATTGTATCGGGGTAGTTATAATAATTTGGGTTATAGTGATTCGTCTTTATTCTATTGTTGTGTAATTTGTAAAATATTGATGGAAATTTAAGTTTCGTTGATAATTTCAATATAGTTTTGAGCAATTGTTTTTTTTTTTGTATTATTAAATTGTCAAGCCTTCAAGAAAAGAGCTTACTCATTTTTAAAAGGCCGGCAACGCACCTTCAATTCCCTTGGTGTTGCAGTTGTTCATGGGCGGCGGTAGTCATTTACCATCAGGTGAGACGTATGCTCGTTTGCCCCCTCTCCTATAAAAAAATTTGTGATAGATTATAAATATATATTATTTGTTAGGATGTAGTAGATTTTCTTACGCCGTTGCTACACGGCATTATCAACCCTGCCTTCACTTCATGATTTCGAAATATTATCACCCAAGCAGATATAGCTTTCTCGATGGTTTTATTATCCGCTAAGCAAGTGATAAATCAGCATATTTGGATTACAACCGGGATCTAACTGGATTATGTACCGTATAACTATCAAGACTTAGTATTCATACCTGACAAACTATTAGTTTTTAAAGTCTGCGACTCGAATACTTGCAATGTAATATAATCAACATCACTAGATTTAGAAAAAAATCAAGTGATGTTGATTTTTTTCTAAATCAAATAAATCAACTTAGATTAGACTTACTATCATTGATCGCTCGAATAGTAAGTCTAATCTACGTAAATAACTTATGTTTTTAGACATGTAAAAAAAAGTAATAAATAATAAATAAATAAATAAAAACGAGTACCTATATCGTTGTGGATTGATGCTAACATCAGGAACCAAATCACTATAGATTAAAGACGTCATGTCTCATGAAATAACGTCACACATAATAGTACTACAATAGCGATGTCATTTTTTAATAAATCAGAAGATACGATTGTACTTACTCTCATATTTGGCATAGTATAAAGAGACCAAAGATGACCAATTATCATTAACAACTCTACGCATAAATTTATTTCATTTAATTTTCAAATAAGGCAAAAAGAGAATGAATCTTCCAGTATTCATTCTCTTTTTGCTTTATTTGAAAATTAAATTAGACAAAGCAAGACAAATATATTGACTTAATTTAGGTAGAATTGTAGGTTCTCAGTACTCTAAGCTTTTTATTATTGATTTTGCTACTTTTGACGGTTTTTGGCTGTCATTTATTTAATGATGGCGTCATCTATGTTCCCGCGCAATCATGAAAAATTGGTTCAAATATAACTTGTTAAAACCATTCAAAATCCGAAAACTAGTTTAGAAATTACGGGAGAACAGCCACAAATTATAGGTTACTCCTTATAGGCTGCGTTGCGTTCGGGTAATAAAAAGACAAAGTAAAAAAGAAAAGTTTTCATAATAGTGAAAATAATATATTTCCAATATTTCAATAAATAAGTTCATGGTCATAAAGCTGGGCTCGTACTCGTGGTCGATGACTCGCAACTTTATGATCTGCTTGTACACGAAGGTCGATTTCTTAGGTAAGCGCGTGCGTGCCGGGTCCTCGAAGTCCACTTCGTACAATCCGAAATGCTCCCTGAAGTGATGAATTGCAATAAATTCTTAAAATTATTATGTTATGTTCTTAAGTTATTAAAGAAATTATTCAAATTGTAAATTCAGCCGTAGATAAAGATAAAAAGGTTACTGAAATTATAAGGGGGTTTAGTTTAGCTTACACCCGTAATGCAAGAATTACAACTATAACAATATACCTTCCCATGACGAAAGGCAACGACATAAAGAAATGGCCCCCAGTCCTCGGCGGCCCTGCTTTTCCTGGCTTCTATGGTATGGCTGGGCAGGGGCTGCATTTTGGAACCATAGATGACTAGACCTGGTAACATTTCAGACCTGAGGACTGACGAGAAGACCCTGGAGCTGGAAGAAGAGGCAGACAAGTTGCACTGGCATATTATAGGATTATCTTAGGTCCAAGTAGTCCACTATACCTATGATTTTAATGGGAGACTTCAACGTCAAATTAGGCAATTTGGAATAGGGTAAAAGAACATAAAGGGTGAAAAACTGGCTGATTTCATAAAGAAAGAGGGACTCTTTCTTTATGAAATCAGCCAGTTTTAAATGGTGAATCGCACCATCATCTATCACAGTTAGCTACCGTGGGAAAATCTTTGTTTTAGAGAGCACGAGGGATCTGTGACAGAAAACATCTGGCCGCCAAGCTTCAGCACGTCGAGCAAGTATCGCAAGACAACAAGCTTCGGGTCCCACGCCTACGTCACAGTGACCGAGTGAAGCTGGCCACAGTCGAGCGTGTGCCTGCTGTACTATCCTATGTCAGAGGAGTCACAGACAAGGTTGGCTACATCTTGAAGCAAGCTTCTATTAAAACATACTTCAAGCCGCTGAAGAAGATTTGTCAATTTTTACCATCCGTCAAGTGTCATATCCCTCTACAAGATGCAGGAGTGTACAAGCTGGATTGTGAATGTGGTCTCTCTTAAATAGGAAAAACAAAAAGATCTATAAAACCCGCGTAAAAGAACATATAGCTGACGTGAAGCACCGACGTTCCGGGAAGTCTGCAGTGTGTGAACATATTCAAGATCGTCCCCGCCACTACATCAGATTTGATAGACCACAAATCCTCGCAAAAGAACACCGATTCCTACCAAGGCTGATACGCGAGGCTATTGAGATTAAAAAACATCCTAATTTCAATAGAGAAGATGGATGGGTGCTGCCATCCTATAATTAACAAAATTAAATCCAAACCCAAGCATACCACTGCAAGACTTCAAGATACTGTAAGCTAATTCTGCGTAGATCGGACCAAAAATTAATATTCAAAAACTGAAGGTAGCCAGTTGTTGAATAATAATTTTTGTTAGAAGGGCTAATGGCTATGACATTGGGACGTCAAACACCTCAGTCCCCCCCGTGACCATGGGTGCTGTAAATCACCCGACACGTCGGGAATTAAAATATTAAATTAAACGCGATAAAATCCATAAAAAAAGTTTTATTCAAGAGGGACTCTTTATTTTTATTGTGAACTCTTTCTTCGAGAAGCGACCCCATCTAAAGTGGATCTGGTCAAGCCCCAGAGGTTCTACAAAAAATGAGATTGACTTCATTATAACGACTAGACGGCAACATGCACATTGAACCTTAATCTTAAGTTGAAGAGGTCACGTCTAATGAAATCAACGTTCCGTCCCCCTAGTGCTCAAATTCAAAGGTCCAAAAATTTTCCGCTCGAATTACAAAACCGTTTTCAGTGCCGTGAATGACAGGTTCGTGGAAACTGTCCATGCGGTCGGAGCTAAGTTCTGCAAGACCCGTCACAGAAAGACCCAAAATCTCTTCGACCACACTCTGGAACTCATGGCTGTAGGATGGGAAATGAAGCTGCAGTCTTCAGAAGATATGACAGTATACACATAACTAAACAGACAGATCTCCAAATGCATGTGAGCATTTCTTACAATCTTAAAGTTATTAGATATAGAAAAATCTACTATACAAAACTTAAAAAACAAAAAGAATACTAAAAAATTACTACAAAGGAATATTATCAAATTGATGAGTTTTGTGCGAAAAACGTTAAAATAGTCATGGTGAATATCTACTACATTATTATAAGTATTTAAAAGCCTGCAAAGTCTGGGTGTTTATAGGATAAGGGTGACAAACGAGCACACTGTCAACCTCATGGTAAGTGGATGCTGTGGCCCACATACATCTACAAACATAGGAATTAAATCCTAGTACAATTCTACGAATCCTTATAATTTAGATTAAGATTAAGATTCATTCCATTAAAATCGCACCATTTTGAAAGTCTAATTTAATCTTCTTGAAGAATTATATGTTACTTCTAATTTATCAACGTACTGATAAGTTACCAACGATTTAAAAAAAAAATACATTGGCATACATAAAATAATTGAAATGTAAAAAACATTTAGGAATCATTCATAAATGTGTTAATAGAACTGGCCCTAAATCTGATCCCTAGGAAACTCCAGATGTGATGGGAAATATGTCAGAACTGAATCCATTGACAACAACAAAATAATTTCGACCTTCTAGATAAGACCTAAAACACGCGAGCATAGAGTCAGAAAAACCGTAGGCTTCTAACTTTCTTAAAATCACAATATTTGATACTCGGTTAAAGCCTATCGAGGAGCCTTCCCTTTTGTATTTGAGCCGAAGCGGTTCAGCACGGGCACTCCGTCGCCTCAGTAACCTGAAAGACTGACCGTAATCAACCCATTTGCATAAATGACCACAGGATTAGTTTCTTTACACCAAAACGTGGTAGAGCCATGCTGCAGCTATATTAGTAGTATAGTTGTAGCACGAATGGGTCGGCTCGACCGGGGAAGGACCACGCTCTCACAGAATAAAATACAGCGTAAAATAGCAGCTTAATGCTGCTGTGTTTCGTATGGTGAGTGTAGAGAACCGGAGACCCTTTTTACTGGAAAAGAGGCATTCCATCTTAGTCCTCACGGCTGACAACGCATCTGCATTTTGATTCTTTATTGAGGATAGATGTAGATGTCTATGGGTCACAGCAACCACTTACCATCACGTGGACTGTGTGCTCGTTTGTCACCCTATCCTATAAAAAAAAAAAACCACTTACAACCCAGAAACTATACACTGGAGAGTAACTAATAAAAAAGAATGTGCCAGCTATGTTACTTACCTCGAATATCGTAAAAGGCGATTAATGGGATATTAGATTTGTGATGGCGTAGTCGATAGGCTAGCCACCCATTACATCTTTCACAATTTTCCATCTAAGCCCATATTTTTTGGATAAACGTGTTACTAGGACAACTCGCTGCAGTTTGGACTCTGTCTATCACTTAGGAGCGTGACGCTATGTAAAATTGAAATGTGGCCCTCAGAAATCTCCCGCGCGGGGCTATGGTCCCTCTAGGCTAGCTGACAACGTCCACGTTTATAATAAGGTTTTTTTTTCACATTTCATATATCAACAAAGCTGATGGAAATATTTTGAAGTACTGTTAACATTGCATTTACTTACTGCAAGCACATCGATTAATCGAAATCATGCAACTGAAATTTTTCAAGTATATGTGTCAAACAAAATCACAAAGGAAATCTTTCTTTACTATTATCAACATTCAATGGATAAAAATATTAAAGTGATCTGTCATACTATCTTGATAGTGAAAATAAACTCTCCTTTGGAGGTACTCGTGTTTAGATATCATGGATTATATAACTAAACGCTATCTGTAACCTTCATATTACGAGAGCGAGTCAAGTTTAATCCCTGGCGGCGCCAATGAAATTGGTAATTGCAATTTTAAACTACTGATTTACCATATGAAAGAAAACTAGCTAAGAAATATGAATGTCAGAAAACAACAAAATGTAAGAAATTTCAAGGGTATAATTATTATACCCTGTCTATCTATTAAATATAGTCTGTAGGTCCACTAATACACCGGAGCATGGCGCCGTACTGCTCCACGAGTCTTTTAGAAGTGAAACGAAACCTTTGCGCAGCAGTGGGACGTATAAAGACTGTAACTTTACCTTTTTTAAACATAAACATTTATATAAATCAATAAATTAAATGCATACTAAGAACGAATTCCATATTAGGTAAACAGAAGTTACAATATATTGCATAGGAAGGAAAGAGTCATGTCTTTCAGTAATTATTATCTCATAATAATAGTAATAATATGTTCTTTCTACAGGTCCAGATAACTATTATTATTATTAAAGTGAAGGTACCATTTCTATAAAATATTTAGTTCAATTTTTAATATAATGCTTTAGCCGATTCGTATCCTTCAAGCCAGAACCCTCCGCAACGATATCCTGAATTTTTATGCCAAGATTTAATGAGGAATTGTTTACAACTAGTGACAAAAGAAACAAGTGAAATTTAAAAAAAATATGTATGTTAAATTTTTAATATACTTACCACTTTTTTTTCATATTTTTACATTGTCCCCGGTTCTGAGCTATCTTCAAATTTCAAGTCTCTAGCTCTTCAAGAAGTTAATTTAAAATCAATTACTGAAAGCGAGTTAATAA
The DNA here is from genome assembly GCA_029286625.1 of Parnassius orleans. Lineage (NCBI taxonomy): Eukaryota > Metazoa > Arthropoda > Insecta > Lepidoptera > Papilionidae > Parnassius > Parnassius orleans. The sequence continues at coordinate 2,715,118 of JAGSMP010000089.1, forward strand.
AAACGTGGTAAAACTTGCGACTGTGACTCAATGCTTTAGGAGCTAGAATCCTTTTTTGGGAGGATGCCAAGCCGAAATCAAGCTAGAAAGCGAGACGTGATTCCTATTTCAAGATTTCGGTGAAACTTAAAATATATCGCTCCAACGGACTCTGAGTTATTGTCATGTCGTAAGGAGGGTTCTGGGCTGAAGATTGAGTTTAAACGTGGTAGAGCTACGCTACAGCTATATTGTGGTTAGTATGAATAGGTCAGCTCGATCTGGGAAGGACCACGCTCTCACAGATTACCAGCGTGAAATAGCAGCTTAACGCTGCTGTGTTACGTATGATGAGTGTTTTTTTTAGATAGGTGACAAACGAGCACACAGTCCACCTGATGGTGAGTTGCTGCGACCCATAGACATCTACACCTATCTTCAATAAAGATCAATGCAGATGCTTGTCACCCGTGAGATGGAATGCCTCTTTTCCAGTAAAAGGGTCTCCGGTTCTCTACACTCACCATGAAACACAGCAGTGTTAATCTGCTATTTTACGCTGGTATTCTGTGAGAGCGTGGTCCTTCCCGGTCGAGCTGACCCATTCGTGCTACAACTATACTACTAATATAGCTGCAGCATGGCTCTACCACGTAATAAAACACAGACCCTATTTACTAGAAACGAGGCATTCCATCTTGGTCTTCAGGGATGAGAGCGCATCTGCAATTTGTTTATTAATCAAGGCTAGATATAGGTGTCTATGGGTCACAGCATCCACTTACCATCAGGTGGCATGTGCGCTTGTTTGTCACCCTTATTCTATATAAAAAAGAGTTGCTTTCTCTAATATACGTGTCAAGAGACAGTCTAAGAGACTGCTGGACAAGTGTAATTACAGCTAAAGGTTCGTAGGACCAGACGTCTCGCACCTTTGACGCTGCTGCCAGTAACCGAAATGCGTAGTGACAAATTAAAGAAGAGCATAACTGTTTGCCCAAGAACCTGATCGTGTTGCGGCAGGAGCTCATGGGTGATGAATATATTGATTTAAATTAATTCAAAAATAAAAATCTTGCTTTTAATCATATTTGCATATAATTTAAGAACTTAAAATGAAATACAATTTCTATATTGAAAGATAAATACGAAGAACTAATGTGTAACGTTATTTGATATATTGTGTCTCGAACCGTTATGATCACAGCCTAACTAGTAGATTCTACCGAATGTTATGATCAATTGTGCTCGTCCGTTCCAATTCTAAATTTTGATAAGTCCGGGCTATTTGTCACTGTCATATATGTCACTGTTGCATTTCGATTTACGGTAGAACGTAAAATTTTCATAAAATCTAGTAAGTATAAAATAATTAAAAACTAAAAGTTACATCAGTCCCCTAAAATAAAATCTGACAATGGCGATATTTGACGTAAAATTACGGAGAGTGATTATAAAAGGAGCAAAAACACTGCAAGCATACGGGCTTGCAACACTCGACCTCAGTGTAGACAGTCCTTACGAGTAATGCTCTTAGTTGTTTTCAAAAAAGAAAATGGGATATCCGGACCGCGGTTTTGATGAAATAAAAATAGTTGAGAACCACAGTTCTACTTATTTATATTTCTAAACATATTTATGCCTTCATCAATCCATAGAAGTCCACTGTCAGTTAGGTTCTCATTTCATTCACGCTGGGTACATAGTAATTGTTATTTCATTTTCATTTATTTCATCTCTTCAACCCTTCATTTTTGCACTTCCGAAGTGGGATAAAAGTAGCCTATATTATGTTACCTATTCCCCAATTGCACCCCCGTGACTTGGAAAGCTCGTAAAGCCGTTGGTCCTGCACCTGATCTCTCTCCGGGAGATTGCCGTCCCATCGAACTATGGGAGTAAGGGAATAGAGAATGCACCTGTGCTTGCGCAGTGCGCACACACTCGTGCACTATAATCTTGTCTTATACACATACTCCATTGAGTCTGGCTGCCATGACTGACATCCGGTCTGAAGGGCATCATAATTTGATTTTACAAGGGCTGACCTTTGACTATATATAAATCTTTGACTATGGCCGTGGAGCCGTGAACAAAACAAGGTTAATTCTTTAATAAAGTGATAGATTTTATTTATTTTTTTATTTAATATCACGCAAGTTTAAAAAAATGTTTACGTTGTTTGTTAAACAGACATACTTTAAGGAAGCTTATACAAATCGTTATCATCATTCCTCCTTTGCTTTGAATTTTTGCCTTGATTTAAGTTAATATAAAACATCCGAAACGTCGATAATAATTATAGAGCTAAAATTAAACGCGATAAAACCTGTAAAATTATTTAATTAAAGTTTGTAAAAAAAAATCTCAATTGATAGCTTTTTCTTTACCACAATTTATATACATATTTTCATTATAACTTTTTATAAACTCTTCATGTGCATAATTGTTGTTAATTATTGCATTGTTCGGTAGCGTTGAATGAAGTTTTTGTGTTCTCCTGGCTGATTTCGTATTCTGGTTAAAATAGTTAACAAAAGTATGCTGTATACAATAACGATGAAGTATTTGTATTTTTGCACAAATACAACTTTTGTATTTGTTTCTAAAGATAAATGGTTTTTAGGGCAACGAGCACAGTCCACCGGATGGAAAGTAGATGCTGTAGCCCATAGACACTTACATCTATCTTCGATTAAAGCGTCTTATTGACGTAATTATTGACGTACGTCAAGCCTACTCATTGTCGTTTTGCGTCGTGCGTCGTGCATGACCTTGGCGGGACGTACAGCAAGATGGGCCGTGAATAAGGCGCTTAAGAGCATTTATAGAGGACTAAACTAAAATGCCTCTTTACCGGTAAAACAACTCTCCATTTCTCCACAAAACGCAGTAGCATTTGCTGCTATTTTACACTGATATTGAGAGCGTTGTCTTTCACACTACAGCCATAAAACAGCTGCAGCGTTATTGTCACTCTACCACTTACGATATTGTACCTTGTTGTGTAGGTATTGTTGTGGCATCGGCAGAATAACAGCGCCGCGGTAAATATTCATTAACGTACATTTATTAATGAAACTCCTTTTATTAATTTATTTTACCCTATTTTGTACAAGTATGTAAGGATCGTAGCAAGTGGAAAGAAGGGTTCTCTGCCTCTGGGAAAGAGGCGTGATTATATGTATGTATTTTGTATATGTGGTATATGATTATATTCATAATAATCATCATAACATCAATAATTACCTGTAAGAAACGGCTTACGCCTCTATCCTTAGCCAATAAGCAATGGCGATATGAAGTGTTGTTTAAAAACGTTAATCCCATACTAGGATGTTCTCCTGTATCGTGGAGGCAATTATATTTATTTATTTATTTTATTTTACAATTTTAAGAGAACACTAACAACTAAGTGAATACAAGAAAAGACAACTAGGAGCTAATAACAGATTAAAACAAAAAAAATACGTATCAGGCTAAGGCTGCTGCAATTAATTATAAATTTTACAAGCCGTGGTAGCTCAGATGGTTAGCGCTCGCTGTAAGTTTCACAGTACGCGAGCAACCCGGGTTCGATCCCCGCCGGCACCAATGAAATAGTTAATTGCAATTTTAAGTGCTGATTTACCACGTGCTCGGTGAAGGAAAACATCATGAGAAAACCTGGATGTCTGAGAAATCAAAAAAAAATATTTCGAAGACATGTGAAGTTCGCCAACACGCATTGGGGCAGCGCGGCGGACATTTCCTTGCCCTAAAACCCTCTCAGAAATGAGAGAAGGCCTGTGCCCAGCAGTGGGACGTATATAGGCTGTAACTTTACTTTACCTTTACTTTTACAAATATTAAATGAACAAGATAAAACATTCAGACCCGAAACAATTATTTGTAGGCTATACAAATACTTGTCCGTGCGCCGCAACACAAGTTAAACCACTGAGCCACGGAGCAACACAATTTAAACCACTGAGCTGGCAACACACAATTTAAACCACTGAGCTACGGAGCAACACAATTTAAACCACTGACCTATCACACAATAATTTTTATATTTAATATACTGTTTAAATTAAAATAGAAAATTTACATCCAATTTCTTTAGTTGCAGAGTTTCATTATAATCCGATACTTATTCAAGTGACGAGCTGTCTTAGATAACCGATTAAAGTGATCACTTTTCCTATCTCCCTTATTGGAGATAACCGTTCATCTGATATATAAGTCGCTATTACCGATTCTTATGTAAGAATAGCATCAAAGTGTCTACCAGCAAATTATACACAAGTAGCATGAAACTGTTCATAATTTTAAGGTACCATTTATTTAAGTCAATTACAATAAATTTGTCAGTCAATATATTTAAATCTACGACACGGTTGTAATTATTAGATATTATTAAATATTCTTAATTGCAATTTCATTACAAAATGTCTCTTAGTTCGGCGTGCCTATTGGCAAAGGCCTCGTCCAACGATTTCCATTGTTGTCTATCTTGTGCAACGCTTCTCCAGTTTGGTCCTGCTGTAAGTTTTAATTCATCTTCCCACCTTGTGTGCTGCCTTCCTCGTCTTTTATTGCTGTCCCTTGGGTACCATTCTGTTACTCTCCTGCTCCATTTCCTCACTTTGTCATGCATCATATCTTGACCATCTCCACTTCTGTTGATCGATTAGTTTGAGTATGTCGGTAAGTTTTGTTATTCCTTCCAGTATTTCTGATCTCATCCTATCATTTATAGCCCGTCATACTCCTCTCCATTGCTCTGCGCTTCTGAAAGTTTTTATCTTAATGCCTTTGTGAGGGTCCAGGTTTCGCATTCATATGTTAGAAAAGGTAATATGCAAGTATAAAATGTTTTTCTTTTTATTGACATACTTAAGTCTTTGAACTGAGGCTTAATTTATTTCGTCATTTGATCTTCTTTGGAAATGATTTGACTCAGGTATATGTTTTTTACGTGGTAGCGCCATGCTGCAGCTGTATAGTTAGTACTGGTATAGTACTGGTATAGTTGTAGCACGAATGGGTCGGCTCCACCAGGGAAGGACCACGCTCTCACAGAACACCAGCGTAAAATAGCAGCTTAACGCTGCTGTGTTTCGTATGGTGAGTGTGAGAGAACCGGAGACCCTTTTTACTGGAAACGAGGCATTCCATTTTAGCCCTCACGGGTGACAACGCATCTTTATTTCGATTCGTCATCGAGGATAGGCATAGATGTCTATGGACCACAGCAACCACTTACCATCAGGTGGACTGTGTGCTCGTTTGTCATCATTATCCTATAAAAAAAATGTAATCTTCTAAGCCTTTTATTGTGATGTTGAGTTTTGTGCAGTTTGTCATTATTTTAGTCTTGCTAGTGTTAATTTTAATCCAACTTTTATGCTATCTTCATTTAAATTATTTAACATACATTCTAGATTTTCGGGTAGTTCTTCAATTAGTACACATACATATACATAAACACTCACGCCTGTCACCCAGAGGGTAGAGACTACGACTTCCACTTGGCACGATCCTGGCACACCTCTCTCGCCTCCTTTACATCCATATATCTACGCATACACGCTCGTCGGTTAGGGTACCTAATCTGGCCCATTTCAATATATCGCCAATTTGGTCGATAAACTTCGTCTAGGGCGTCCTTTCTGACTCTGTCGTTCAATTAGTACTAGATCTTAAATGGTGCAGTTTTGACCCGTTTATATTAGTGTCGTACTTGTCCCAGTTTAGGTTGCGGAAGATATTTTTCAACACAGAATAGAACAATTTTGGGGATGAAGAGTGTCCCCCTGCCTCACACCTCTTTGTATGCTAAACTCATTTTCTAAAGTTTCCAACTGGATTCTGGCCTAACTGTAGTGCCTGAAATGTTATATAGTATTTCACTGATAATTTCAATAACGTCATATAATAATGTAGAAGTTTCGATCAGTAGTTTAGCATGAGGGTGCTTTTTTGTGATATGGATTAATTCCACCCTCAGACGCTAGAGCCAAAAGTGCTACCCCACCCTGCCTATTTTCGAAGTATCTCTCGCTCTCTCTCTCTCCTGGGCAGGTATTATTCCCACATAGTGATGACTTCTGTCTTTTTGATTTTTATACTTCAATGTTGCTCTGTCCAATGCATCATGTTCAGTTAACTTTCAGATGCTGAATTTCTTGTTGATCACATCCATCCATCTCATTTCGGTCTGCCCCATCTTCGAGCCCCAGAGATGTTCAGACTAAGGGCTTTGTTTTCAATGCAGTCTACAGACTATGTCTCGACCTCCAGAACGACGCTTTAAGTGTCCATACCAACGCAACTTGCTTTCCTAGAAATTTTTGGCGATATCACGCACGCCAAGACTTCCGCAAACGTACTCGTTGCGAATTTTGTCAAGTCTTCTCACCCCGCACATCCACCGAAGCATCTTCAATTCTGGCACTATTTTCGAAGTATTATAAAATATTAATCGCTCAAAGTTTTCTATAGTATTGGTACATTATTTAAAATTGAATAGAACAATATTATATATTTTTATACTTATCCCCGAGAGAGCCGTGGTAGCTCAGATGGTTAGCGCTCGCTGTAAGTTACACAGTACGCGAGCAACCCGGGTTCGATCCCCGCCGGCACCAATGAAATTGTTAATTGCAATTTTAAATGCTGATTTACCACGTGCTCGGCGGAAGGAAAAACATCGTGAGGAAACCTGCATGTCTGAGAAATAAAAAATATTTCGAAGACATGTGAAGTTCGCCAACACGCAATGGGCAGCACGGCGGACATTTCCTTGCCCTAAAACCCTCTCAGAAATGAGAGGAGGCCTGTGACCAGCAGTGGGACGTATATAGGCTGTAACTTTACTTTACTTTTATACTTATCCCGTGTAGTGGCGGTGTAAGAATATTCACTACTCGAAATCATCCCGTGGGTGTCATAAGAGGCGACATAAGGCAACAAATCAGGAGATGACCAGCAGCATCTTCCTAATAACGACTAAAAACAAAAATAAACTGCGGTGCCAACCCGCTTGCCAAGCGTGGCAACCATGGCAAATATCTCCCATATGAGGCAATCTATGGGGGAGGCCTATTTGCAGCAGTGGATTTTAACGGTAACGGTAAAAGATAAAGGTAAGGATAACAAATAAGTGTATATTTGTTATCCCCACCTTTGGCAAGTGCGTGTATGCAATTATCTGTTTTCAGAATTGGCATAGTTATTTTTTTTAAATGTCAAATTTTTTTTGAATGGAACACAGCCCAGATCACTCCTGGAATTGCTTTCTATCTGTATAAATAAACGTTCCGAAAAATAGCCCGTATAGACAGACAGACAAACATTTAAAAAAATGGTTATTCATGTCTTAATGGTATGCAAATAAACCCCTCAGCTCAATATTAGGTAGTTATTTCGATATTACAGACAGACACTTTAATTTTATATATTTATAAATATTGTATAGATATAATATGCAAAACAAATTAACAGACAGTCATTGAAATCGTGTCGGTAGCACAGCTAAGCGTTTGGCTTTGATTTGGTTCGATTAGAATAGAATAGAATACAATATTCTTTATTCATTATAGATTATTATATAACACTTATTGTAACTTATCTTATTATCTTATTCTTTGTTACAAGTTTTTAACCAAACTACTAACTAAATACCATACTACATAAGCTAAGAAATAAAATGTTTCGGGGACATGTTAAGTCCACCAACTGCGAACAACGGCGGACTAACTGCTCTGTGTCGCTCGCGAAATATGTAACCAACGGGACCCTATTACTAAGTCTCCGCTGTCCGTCCGACCGTCCGTCTGTCTGTCAGCGGGCTGTATCTCATGATCCGTAATAGGCAGACAGTTGAAGTTTTCACTGAATGTATATTTCTGTTGCCGCTATAACAACAAATAATAAAATTAAAATAAATTAAAAATAAAAGGGGGTCCCCCCTACTAGAAACGTATTTTACGATGGTACGGAACCCTTCATGCGCGAGTCCGACTCACACTTTGCCGGTTTCTTTACTTAAAACAAGTTACATCCCTTTCACATGAACGATATATACAATATTATTATTTCAGCTTATTTCTAGTGGGCTGTAGTGCCCGAGGAACGAAACAGGAACGACGATTTCCTGATGATTTCCTCTTTGGGACAGCTACAGCATCATATCAAATAGAGGGAGGATGGAACGCAGATGGTACTATATTCTTCTTACATTTCACTACATATGAATACACTAATAGAAAAGCTATAATAACTAGGTACATATTTTATTTTAGATAAAGGCGAAAGCATTTGGGATCGCATGACTCACAATAATCCAACTGTAATCAAGGACCAGAGCAATGGTGACATCACGGCGGACACATACAACAACTACAAGCGCGACGTTGAGATGATGAGAGAACTTGGTCTGGATGCTTACCGTTTTTCTCTGTCCTGGTCCAGAATATTGCCCAATGGCTTAGCCAACAAGGTCAGTGAAGCAGGCGTTGCGTTTTACAACAATTATATCGATGAAATGATAAAATATGGTATCACTCCAATGGTAACACTTTACCATTGGGATCTACCCCAAAAACTTCAAGAATTAGGTGGCTTTATGAGCCCTCTATTCCCAGAATGGTACGAAGACTATGCTAGAATCGTTTTTGAACAATTTGGAGACAGGGTCAAGCATTGGATAACGTTCAACGAACCCAGAGAGATCTGTTATGAAGGATACGATTGGATTACCAAGGCTCCACAACTAAATGCCACGGGTATCGGTGTATATCTCTGCGCAAAGAATCTAGTCATGGCACATGCTAGAGCTTATCACGCCTACAAAAATGACTTCGCTCCAAGTCAAGGTGGAGTTTGTGGTATAACAATCAGCGTTAATTGGTTCGGGCCCATGACTGACTCAGAAGAAGACCAATTTGCGGCTGAACTAAGCAGGCAAGGAGAGGTAAGATAAACATTAGTGACTTCACAAATTTCTAGTTGTGTTTGCCAAAGAATCTTCTTAATTTTAATTTGTTTTAGTGGGGCCTTTACGCAGAGCCAATATTTTCGGAAGAGGGTGGATTCCCTAAGGAACTTTCAGAAAAAGTTGCCCAAAAGAGCATTGAACAAGGATATCCAAGATCCCGTATGCCTGAGTTTACTGATGATGAGAAGGCCTTTGTTAAAGGTGCCGCCGACTTCTTCGGAGTGAATCATTATTCATCCTTTTTAATTTCGGCAACGGAAAATTCAAAGGAGCGTGTAGTACCTTCTTTATATGATGATGTAGGTCGCTTCCAGAGCTACGTTCCTGATGATTGGCCTGTAGCTGCTTCCTCGTGGTTAAACGTAAGTTGATTTAAATATGATTCTATCGCATTTAATTTACTACTGTTTATATTCCTGACGTTTTGAGTACTTTACAGACGTCACGGGGGAAGGGGTGAGGTAAAGGTTTATACGTGGTAGAGCCATGCTGCAGCTTTATTAGTAGTTAGTATAGTTTTAGCACGAATGGGTCGGTTCGACCGGGGGAGGAGTGAGGAGGGTGAGTGTAGAGAACCGGATACCCTTTTTACTGGAAAAGAGGCATTCCATCTTAGTCCTCATGGGTGACAACGCATATGCATTTTGATTATTTACTGAGGATCGATGTAGATGTCTATGGGTCACAGCAACTATTTACCATCAGGTGGAATGTGTGCTCGTTTGTCACCCTATCCTTTTAAAAAAATATCTTGTATAACAAAGTAGTTGAATTATTATTTGAAATCTAAATGTCCATATATTTATTTGAAATATGAATACATTAATAATGACAACGAAATATTATAAATTTTTCCTTTATCCTCCTTCTTTAGCAAGCACCTGATAGTATCCTCAACGCGCTCACCCACCTTAAAGATAGATATAACAGCCCAGTGATTTACATTACCGAGAACGGCTGGTCCACCAGCCCTGATGCCGGGCTCGTAGATGACGACAGGATAAGGTACTACCGAGCGGCTCTGGAAAGTGCCCTGGATGCGTTAGACGCCGGCGTGAATCTCAAGGGATACATGGCATGGAGTCTAATGGACAACTTCGAATGGATGGAAGGTTTCACGTAAGTTTTATTTTAGCATTCATTATTTAGTATTTACAAGTAAAAGTTTCTATTACGACACATTGATAAGGGAAGGATTTTTTAAGCTTCCACCCATAAACCCCATAATAATTACTTTACTCCACTAAAAAAATAAAAAAAAATTATAACCATTATCCACAATTCCACACTTCAGAGAGCGTTTCGGTCTATACCACGTGGACTTCGAGGATCCGGCACGCACGCGCACGCCCAGGAAATCGGCCTTCGTGTACAAGCAGATCATAAAGACGCGAGTCATCGACCACGAGTACGAGCCCAGCTCTATGACCATGACCATCGACGAGGGTCACTGATAATTTGAATAAACTTATTTATTGAAGAATATTGGTTTTTCACTTTTATGAAAACCTTTCTTTTTACTTGGTCTTTTCTGGACTCAACTGCAGTGCAGCCCTTATGGAGAATTTGTGGCTGATACCTTTGTGATTTATCTACTATATCTCTATTTGTATACCCGCTCTACTTTTTCTTGTCCCATTGTGGGATCCGTCCGTAACAAATGCTAGGAAAATGAGGGAGTCATCTAAACCCGCTCCATCGTTCTCACCGAATTTATTACTAGAGGAGGAGAGGAGGTATTAGGGCATATAAAACACCCGCGCCTATCTCGTATCAGTACTGTTGGTTCCTCTGACACAGCTCCGTTTTTAGTTTGGCTAGGTGATGATGCGGTGTTCGCGGTGGTGAGTATTTAATAATCTTCGCTCTGTAATTTACGTAGTAGTGTCACGCTGTAGCTATTTTATTGTTAAAAAGAATGGGTCGGCTCGACCGAAGAAGGACCACGCCCTCACAGATTACCAGCGTGAATTAGCAGCTTAATGCCACTGTGTTACGTTTTTTTTTTTATAGAAGAGTGGGCAAACGAGCATGCGGCTCACCTGAAAGTAAGTGACTACCGCTACCCATGAACAACTGCAACACCAGGAGAATTGCAGGTGCGTTGCCGGCCTTTTAGAAAGGAGTAAGCTCTTTTCTTGAAGGTCCCTAAGTCGTATCGATACGGAAAAATCTCCGGTGGTAAACAATCCAACAGAGAATTTGTACGAGGAAGAAAACTCCTAGTAAAACGCACAGTGGTGGACCGCCAACCATCCAGATGATGAGGATGGTGGTATCGTGAATTTTGACGTGATGTTTGTTCGTGAAATTTGGTGGCTAGAATTAATCTGAACAATTCCTCAGAGCACTCCCCGTGGTAGATTCGATAGAAAATGCAAAGGGATGCAACAACCCTACGGAGCGCCAGTGAATCGAGCCGATCAGAAAGAACTCGGTCGTCGACGATTCGAACCGCTCTGCGCTGGATGCGGTCAAGTGGAAGGAGCTGACACTGGGGTGCCCCGGCCCAGAGATGAGAAAAGTATTCCATGTGAGGCCGAATTTGCGCTTTGTAAAGTTGCAAGCGATCTGCCGGCATGAAATACTGTCTCGCTCTGCTGAGCACGCCAAGCTTTTTAGAGGCCAATTTGGCCTTCCCTTCCAAGTGACCACGAAACTGCACGCTATTCGATATGTCGACGCCGAGGATTTCGATGCTAGCTGAGGTAGCAAGGGGAGTGCCTTGAAACTGAGGAGATACAACAAAGGGGTTCTTTTTAGCGGTAAACGCGCAAACTTGTGTCTTCTGGGGATAGAACTGGACTAAATTTAGTCGGCCTCAATCCGAGACTTTGTTCAGCAAAGACTCGACTTCAGACACAAGTTTGTCCCGGTACTCGGCGACGATTTTCGAAATATTGGTACGGCCGGTATATAAGGCTGTGCTGTCGTCTGCATAGTAATGAATGTTACCAGTTTGCAACATATCATTGATATGAAGGAGAAACAGCGTTGGTAATAGCACGCAGCCTTGTGGAACACCAGCGTTCACAGGCTTGTAATTAGAGCATGCACCGTCAACTACGACCTTGATGCTCCGATCAGCAAGGAAACTGGTGATCTATTTGCACAATTTCTCGGGAAGCCCATAGGAAGGGAGCTTCGAAAGAAGCGCTTTGTGCCAGACCCGATCGAAGGCTTTCGCTATGTCTAAACTAACGGCCAATGCCTCCCCATTAGACTCTACTGCCTCCACCCATCTATGAGTCAGGTAGATCAGAAGATCACCAGCTGATCAACCCCGACGAAAACCGTACTGGCGGTCACTAATCAGCTGGTGATCCTCAATGTACCTCATGAGCTGGCAGTTTATAATGGATTCCATTATTTTGGAGAACAAGGAGGTGATAACGATAGGCCTGTACTTAGACGGGTCTAAGCGGTCGCCTTTTTAAGGGATCGAGTGGACCAAAGCTGTCCACCCGATCCCTAAAAAAGGAAGTGAATTCGGGACTACGCCTTGGAAGTAGGAGTACCGGAAAAGACGCGTTAGAACCGGTACCAACTTCGGAGCAAACGTCTTCAGCACAATGGGAGGGACTCCGTCAGGCCCACTCGACTTGCTGACGTCCAGTGTAAGGAGTGCTTTGCGAACCAAGCGCTGTGTAAACCGCACATCCGGCATGGAGCACTCTCACCGCGGGATGGTCGGCGGTGTGTTCCCCCCGTCATCAAGAGTCAAATTAGACGCAAAGAGAGAGCCTAACAGCTCGGCTTTCTCCTTTGCGGCATGGGCCAGTGAGTCGTCCTCTCTGTGCAGAGATGGAAGAGATGGCTGACATAAGTTCTCTTGGACAGCCTTGGCGAGAGACCAGAATGCACGGGTTCCCTAAGGAAGGCGAACTAGCTTCTCGCCAATTCTGCCGATGTGCTCAGACCTTGCCTTGGCAATGACTCTTTTGAAGGACCTGGAGGCGGAATTATACTTCTTTTTAAGAGCGCTGGTGTTTACATCCCGAGACGTTGATGCATCAGCCCAGGCCCGGTAGCACTTCTGCTTATATCGTGTTGCTATTTTACAGGAGCAACCAAACGGATCTGCTTCCCGATGGGCACCACAGAGGATGGAATAAAAAGTTCCATACCCTGAAGTACTACATCAGCGACAGAATCAGCAACAACGCTGGGATCGTCCGGCGAGAAGCAAATCCGCCCCCATGCGTAGGATGCAAAGAAAGACCGCATCCAATCCCAATCGGCCGACCTATAGTGCCATACACGGCGACAGCCTGCAAAATGCAACCGCAACGTTAGAGTAAATGGCACCATACTCCGGTCAAGAGGTCCGACGAGCCTAGAGGGGCGTCGACGGAAACATGATATCCGTCCGGATGAGAGGTCAGCAGAGGGTCTAACAGGGAAGGTGCATGATCCTCCACATCTGGAACCCGCGTAGGCGAAGTAACCACCTGTGTAAGATCATATGCCAAGGCAAAGTCATAAACAGATCTCCCCGCATGATCGGTTAAACATGAACCGAGCCACTCGGCGTGGTGGGCGTTAAAATCGCCAAGGATCACGATCTCTGCGGATGGGATCTGCTGTAGCAAGGAATCTGTAGCCATTTGGACGTGGTCGATGAGTCGGTCTGTTTCGGCATTACCGCTGTAGGACCTATAGAGGCACCCGTAGACGCGGGGATGGTCGTCGCTGTCTAGGCGCAGCCATATGATAGACAGGTCCGTACCTTCAAGTCTGCCGAGGCGTCGAAAACAAATGTCCTCTCTGACGTATACGCAAACTCCAGTCCGGGGCACAAAGGAGTGTTCTAATTTGTACCCCGGGTAGGATTGAATTGGGCCTCCGGCCACCTGCACTCACCAAGCGAAACGCAGAGGTAATCCTCTACTTCACGCTGGTATTCTGTGAGGTCGTGGTACCACCCCGGTTTGAGCCGTCCCATACGTGCGACAGCAAATTCTACCGCGTGGCTCTACCACTGTTAAAACGTTACGTATGGTAAGGTAGAGAACTGAACCCCTTTTTTACTGGATGCGAGCTATTCGGGCAATCGCATTGAGGTCAGACCTCAGATTTGGGGGAATAAAAATAGTTAAGAGCTGTGTATAACCATCCTTGAGACACACCTTTAGCAAACGACAACACTTACACTTTTATCTTCATCAGCCCATAGCAGTCCACTGCTGGTCTCATTTCACGCTTGGAAGGCCGATTGACGATCGTAGTGAATGAACAGTAAGCACGGCTATGAACAGTCTGGAAATGGCAAAGGCGACGTTATGAGTCACGAAAGGTGACGCGATTTAATTGTTTCTCTTGACGGTATTTATTTGAATGTGTGAAAAATCATGGTGAAATATGCCGTGTCAAGCTCTAACGTTTTTACAGCTCACGGGAGCAAACTATACTAAAATTATTTTGTCCGTGCAGCTTGGATCGTAAATCATCGGAGTATTTCGCTCTCTCTCCTACGCATGGGCCTTAGGGGCGAGCATAGTGATGCACAAAATAATTTTACTATAAGAAGAGCAATGATATTTCTTTTCATCGGTATGTAATATTTCGATAAGAAAACACTGATTGTAACAAAATTACTTAGGGCGTCAAAAAGTGTAGCGCGAGGCGCGGCCGGGGCGACACAGCACGTGCTCCGCGCCCCGCGCTTGGGTTTTTCCCGGAATTAGAGCTAGTGCTGTGGCTTTATATATATACTTATATATTATAATATAATTATGGTATTGGAAGTTAAGATCCTTTGTATTCCAAACTCATATGGATCAATTCCCAAAATAAAACTTTTGAGTAGCTTTTTTTATACAATAATAAAGGTAAATACGGTTAAAAGACTTTTCTTATTTATGATTTCCGTAAAGTCGTGAATTGGCAAATAAATGGGTGGTAGCAATAAAAAGGCCCAACTAGGAGTCCATCATCAGGAGTTCCGTTTGTTTCATCCATATTACTACTTCGTACATTTTTGAAAGCAAGGGTAGACTGCGCAAGCTGGTTATAGGTGCAATACCAGAGCTTAAATTTGAAGTAAGATTACACTTATTGGAAAGCGATTAAAAAACTAACTAGCTTTGTCAGTTATTTACGTAGGTACCTATGTAATTACGTGATTCACGATTTATTAAACTAATGTATGTCATTCAAAAATATATTAATATTAGAATGAAATATCTTGTAGATATGTAAATCAAGTACTGCGATCAAGCAAACAAAACGATAATTATGTAATAAGTTAACCCCTTTTTAAGGGGTAGTAAATTAATTAGATTTTTGTGTTCGATTAACAAGCACCGTTTTATACATTACCATTTAATATACCTGTATTTTATTGATCTACTAAAACCTACCTAATTTAACCTAAGTACAATAACATATAGGTGTCACTCATGGCGCATCACTATTCAACCGCTTCATCTATGTAGGTATCAGTATCTATATAACACCTGCTGACGCTTGGCACGATGGGTAATGAGCGATATGCGCGATACATATTATATATAGAGTGTAAATAAGCTATATTATATAAGCTACATTACATAGAGAATAAATAAGCTATATTGCTTATTTATACTCTAAGGACTGATTCAACACTAGAATTATTATTATTTTTATTTTATAAATGATAACATAAATAAAATATTTAATAGCCTCATTAAAATAAAAGAAATAAAGAGAAGCCATTACTGATAGCATTTTTGATAGGATAGAATTAAAAAAATATTTTTATATAGGTTATAAATAATACTTTTTGAAGGTAATTATTTTACTTTTACTTCTGATTCGGGAAAAATTTCTGTCCTGAAGAGCAATTGCAAAGAGCCAACAAGAAATTCAACGGGATTTTATTGAAGAAAAGTCTGCTGTGCTGCCTTATAGTGTGTTGGCAAATTTCATGTCCTCGAAGTATTTTTAAATTTTGAGACTCATGCCGGTTCCTCACGATGTTCTTATTAACTGCTGGGCACATGGTAATTATTATTTTATTTTCATTTATTCATCTATACAACCCTTCTTTTTTGCGCTTCCGAGGTGGGTGAAAAGTAACCTGTAATATTCCAAAGTTGCTTCAGAAAGCATGTAAAGCAGTTCTGCGTCTGATCTCTCTCCAGGAGTGTCCGACTGCCGTCCCAGCGGACTATGGGTGTGCGGGAATAGAGAATGCACCTGTGCTTGCCCAGTGTGCATGCACTCGTGCAATATAATCCTGTCTTGCACATGTGTGCTATTCTCCGTTGAGACTGGCCGCCATGACTGATATTCGATCTGAAGGGCATTATAATTTGATTTTACAAGGTAAAGATTTACCTAACAAAACAAGGTACATTCTTTAATAGAGTGATAGATTTTATCAATACACATAATAAAACTTATGATTCAATTGCTTCCATATTATAGAATTTAGTTTCTTTTAGTTCTGTAGTTGTAAGTTGTTTAGTCTATAATATATTTTGTAACATGTGTGTTGGTATTTATTGTAATAAATAATTTTCTTTATGTCTTTCATTATTTTTTAAATTTAATATTAGGCACCTAAATTTAAAAAAAATGTTTGATTTGTTTGCGAAAGGTATGTCTCAACCATAGACTTAGAATATATACGCCAGTATATTCTAAGTCTATGATCTCAACAGTGTTTATACGCATTGCTATCATCATTCTTCTTTTGATTTACATTCTCCGCCTAGATTTGAGGTAATGTAAACACTCGAAATGTCGGGAATTATAAATTTAAAATTAGACGCGATAAAACATGTAAAGTTATTTTACTACATTTTGTAAGAAAAATCTCAATTGATAGCTTTTTCGTTACCACAATTAATGTATTTTTATTATTACTTTTTACCAAACTCTTCATGTACTTATTTGTTATTAAGTATGGCATTGTTTGGTAGCTTTGAATGAAGTTTTTGTGTAATCCTGGCTGATTTCGTATTCTGGTTAGAGAAAGTTAACAATACTAAGCTGTATACAACATAGAGCAACACGAGCCACCGGCTGACTGGAATGAAGTAGCCGTAGCGTTTTTTCTCGATACAGAACTGTCTGTAATTTTTTGCGGGGGGAAATCTCCGCACACAAAAACAATAGTCTGTCAATACGAAACTCACATAACAATTAAAACAATATTACCCTTACCGACCGTTATTATTGTAATTTTTAAGTTTAAAAAGAAGTAAATAGCAATAATGTGATTAAATATTACTTATATAAGTTTTCTACGTGGTAGAGCCATGCTGCAGCTATATTAATAGTATAGTTGTAGCACGAATGGATCGGCTCGACCGGGGAAGGACCACGCTCTCACAGAATACCAGCGTAAAATAGGAGCTTAATGCTGCTGTGTTTCGTATGGTGAGTGTAGAGAACCGGAGACCCTTTTTACTGGAAAAGAGGCATTCTATCTTAGTCCTCACGGCTGACAACGCATCTGCATTTAAATTCGCAAACTAAGATGGATGTAGATGTCTATGGGCCACAGCAACCACTTACCATCACGTGGACTGTATGCTCGTTTGTCACCCTTATTCTATAAAAAAAAAACATATAAGAAAGGTAATGCCATCTTTTTGTATATTTGAAGTAGCAGATCTCTTTTGGCACTAAAAAAAACTGAATAATACATTGCATTGCATTTTTGTAGGACGTCGATTCAGCCGCGCAG
Source organism: Parnassius orleans (assembly GCA_029286625.1). NCBI lineage: Eukaryota > Metazoa > Arthropoda > Insecta > Lepidoptera > Papilionidae > Parnassius > Parnassius orleans. The sequence continues at coordinate 2,732,757 of JAGSMP010000089.1, forward strand.
CTAGATTTAGTCTAGTGAGCAGTGCGGCCGCAACTAGTTTTATTGTACGCACAGGATCGCGTGGACTTGTACTTTTTCAGAAGGGAACGCCTGCGTATGTCTACTCGCTCCTCCGTCTCCGTCGGTGGCCCGTGTTGCTATATTATGGTATACAATAACGATGAAGTGTTTCATACAAATACATTTATTTTTTATATATTTTCCTAAAGAAACATGGTTTTTAGGGTGATAAAGGAGCTCACAGTCCACACTGCTCGTTTATTAAACTAAAGTTGCTGCGCGACCCCAACACGTATGACTTTGTACCGTCGATCTGTATATTATTGTAGGAATGCTATACAAAACCCGAAGCTCCTCGTTGCCGCGCATCCTCCGTCGATTTCTTTCTCTTTAAGGGTAAAGACTCTTGGCCTTCGGTCTGGTTGGATTTTACTTATTTTAATATTTCACTATATTTTATATGACGGAGGACCGGGCTCCTTTGTGTTTTTAAAAAGTGTGACGTCAGCACAGCTGACATCACTAATGCTATCTTCATGGTGATCACTCATCTTCAATCTTCCAGAGAAAACATCACAAGTATACCGAAAGCCTCGTTTATTCAACTGACAGCGTAATGTATTTAGCGAGGTCTGTACTGTTCGACTACTCGAGCCAGACTGACTTAGCGCTCTCTGGTCGGCCGTGTTTATTTATAGCGTGGCAAGCACGTGTACATAAATTTTAGGTCAAGTATTGAATTATGTGAATCACAAGATCTTAATATTGTAATAATCAAACAGTGATTAATTAATGGCTTATGAACTATTTTTAACCCAATCAAATTATTAAACAGAGCAATTAATGATTAATCCTTATAATCGACGAACTATTGTTGTTGCGCCGATACGGCCATACTGACAGGCGGTGCGCGCTCTGCACCAGCCTCGTTGATTGTAGTTCTTGTTTTTACCTGTAACAATAGATTGAACTTCTTTTGAGTCGGATATCTGTAAACAACTTGTGTTGCTTTATGTTAGTTGTTACACCAACACACAATTCCTTGTATGGTTGGTAATATTAGTTTTATTGAGGTTAGTAGGTTCTCGTAGGGTTCTCGAAGTATCTCGAAGGTTCTCGTAGAGTTCTCGTAGATTCTCGTAGATTCTCGTAGAGTTCTCGTTGATTCTCGTAGGTACGTATGTTAAAATGTTTCGTAGTGTTAGTTAAAGTTTAATATAGAATTGTGTTACTTACACTTTATTTTGATGAATCGCTTTCATCGTGTAGGTCGTGGTTTGCTGGGTCTCGTAAAGTCGGAGGGACGGGCTCAATTGATATTGAAGTCGAATCCTGATGACCAGGTGATATATTTCCCACCGATACGGTCAACTGTTCACCAGGTTGTGGGGCGCGGCGATGCTGATCATGAGCAACCTTGCGAGGTCGTCCTCTGCCGATCACTTTCTTCACCAAATAACGGTCATTTTCTAGTATTCTGCAAACTTCATAAGGTTCACTAAATTTTTGAAGGTCGAGAGATGTTTGATTGCGAGGGTTATTCTTAATCAACACGTAGTCTCCTCGTTGGAAGTGATGGATTTTGGTTTTATGTAGATTAAATCTTTGCTTGTCTTGTTCGCTTGAACGAGACATTTTCTGTTGTACCTGTTGAGTAAGTGCTTCGATATCTACGGTCTCACTGTCAATATTCACCAAGCTGAGAAGCTCAGGAGGTACACAGTGCTTTCGTTGTGTAATAAGTGTCAATGCAGCAACGCCAGTGATACGATGAGTTGTACAGTTCATTGCTAATTGCAATTCCTCAAGCGTAGTGTGCCTCTGCTCTGCTTCGTAGTTCTTAATCATCACCAATGCATTTTTAAGAGTTGCAACGACCCTTTCTACTTGACCATTCTCTCGGCTAACGCCTGGAGCTATGGCGTCAATATTTATTCCAGCGTAGTCGCAATAGTCTGAACTCGTCAAGTAACTCCCTACCTCCGTCGACTATTACTTGAATTGGTGTACCGAATAGATGTACAGTGCGTTTCAGAGCAGCTAATGTACTGTGTGGGTTCTTATTGCTGGAGAAGTAGAACAGAACATACTTCGAGGAAGCGTCAACGGTGACTATGACGTACTGCTGATCATCTGGAGTGCCTAGCTTTTCAGTTATATCCATATAAATAACTTGGAAAGCAGCCGTTGGTTTTTTATTGGGTGTAATTGGGCTTTTATACCACCAGATCTTCCTTTGGATGTTCTGCATATTACACAATTGTCTACAAATCTTCGAACAGTAGAACTCATTTTGTCGAACTAATAAGTTTCTCTGATCTTTTGTAACGTTTTTTCCCAGCCGGGATGTTTCAGTGTGGTGTGAAAAGAGTTGATAATACTCCATTGGAAGGCCTTGGGGACAACTGTGCTGAGTTGCTGACCACAAACAGGATAGTTTACTTGTTTTTTCAAGACGTTATCCTCCAAGACATAGTCCTCTACTGGATTATTCTCACTAAGGTTGTGGATTATAGGTCGCAGTTCATCATCCGTCGCTGTTCAATTTTGAGCCAGTTCAAGTCTCTTGTCATAACATTGACTGCAAACTCAGTCGGGTTCCTGCTGAAAAAGTCAGCATGTTGGAGACGTTCACCCTTGCGGTACTCTACCTCAAAGTCGTAGTTTTGCAAGAATGCCCACCAACGATGAATCCTCAGTAAAAGGTCCTTCTTGTGCTTGGACGCTTTTAATGCATTGCAGTCTGTTATCACCGTGAATTTTATACACCATATTATATATACACCATATAAGTACTGGCGAAAGTGTTTTATAGCACGTACCACTGCTAACGTTTCCAACTCATAGGAGTGGTAGCGGCTTTCTGCTTCAGTGGTCCTCATACTAATAAAAGGAACCGCATGTTGACGTCCGTCAATCACCTGTACCAGTACTGCACCATATCCAAGACTGCTAGCATCCGTATATATGGGTGCTAACGCATACGTATGGGTGCTTCTTCTTGGAATAATGTCAGTACTGGTGTGGATGTTAAGCATTCGATGATTGTGTTACGTGCTTTCTCGTGGTTGTCTGTCCATGTCCATTTTGCACCTTGTTTTGTCAGTTCGTACAACGGTAGCATTATACGTGAAAAGTCAGAAATATATTTCCTGAAGTATCCTGCCAGCCCATTGAACTGTCTCACCTGCTTGACAGTCTTAGGTACTGGAGCTTTCACAAGAGCCTCCACTTTACGTGGGCTTGGTCGTACTTGTCCATCAGAAACTACATTTCCGAGGTATTCGATGGATCGTTTGAAGAAACTGCACTTCTCGGCGTTAATAGAAAATCCAACATTTTGTAGTGCTATGAGAATCCGCTCCAGGTGTGATATTCCTTCTGGAAAATCTGCACATTTACTCAGCACATCATCCACATAGACCTGTGCAGCTATTCCCAGCAATAACTTCAGAGCTCTGTTGATGTATCGTTGGTAAACAGAACAAGCATTACTCAAACCAAACGGCATGGTGAGGTATTCATATAACCCATGTGGTGTGACGAAGGCGGTCTTCTCTATAGAAGTCTCAGCGATAGGAATCTGGTGAAAACTAGCTGCCATATCAAGGCTTGTGTAAAAATGTCCATTTGCTAGCTGGTCAATCTGGTCGGAAATCAACGGAAGTGGGTAATGATCGCGTAGAGTATTCGAGTTAAGTTCTCGAAAGTTGACGCAGAATCGATCATCACCATTCTTCTTCTTGACTAGGATGACAGGGCTTGAGTAAGGTGATTTGCTTTCACGTATGAAATTATGTTCCATTAACTCTTGAATTATGTTACGAACCTTCTCCCTTTCCACTGGACTAAGACGATATGGTCTTCTTTCGACGAATTTATCCGGGTTTTTCAGTCAGATCTCAAACTCACCGGTGTTGGCCGAGTTTTAGGATATCCACGAATAAATAAATGCTCGTATTTATTCAGGAGTCCAAGTAGTTGCGAATTTTTATCTTCGCTGGTCAAATCACAGTCCAAATTATTGAAGATAGGAGAATTCGTGCTCACCTGATTGACAAGTGGGTTACGAACTAACTTCGTCCCGTTGGATGTAATTATCATATTCAGATTGGTATCATGAATCATGTTATTACCCACTAGGATATCTGTTGACATTTCATAATCAGGTAACACATAAAACTCCAGCTCAATACTGATGGTGTCTATAACGCATACGATTGTAAGCTTAGTTAAATATAGTGCTGGAAATTGTCCAATCCCTTTTAAATAGTTCACTGCTGGGCTCTTTTGACCAGGTAAAACTATTGAATAAAACTACTTTTACGGATTATATCGCGTTTAATAACTTCGGGAATTAATAAAATAATATAATTCGGTTACTATAGTTTTACCAGATGATTTCTTATATTTACGCGAACACTACATATTGAATAAAACTACTTTTACGAATTATATCGCGTTTAATAACTTGTTTTTTATTAACTGCCGACGTGGGTATCCGGGTAAATGTCTTTGATCCTTATTTTTGATTCAGTGGGTGGAGCGCACAAACGTTCTGACATTTTCTGCATAATCTCCATCATTTGCATAAGGAATTGGTATACCATTCATCCGCATTCCTTGATCAGGGTAGGTATGTGGTCTTGATTGTAGTATGGATTCCATTGGCATATTGGTGACCAGCACAGGCTCTTCATGCTGGTTGTTTGCTGGTTCCAGTTGCTCAGGTGGTAAACGAGCTGATGAGGAAGTGGCTTGAGTAGGGATCCCTTGATATTCCACTTCTGATGATGGAGGACCGGGCGCCTTTGTATTTTTAAAAAGTGTGACGTCAGCTAAGCTGACGTCACTAATGCTATCTTCATGGTGATCACTCATCTTCAATCTTCCAAAGAAAACATCACAAGTATACCGAAAGCCTCGTTTATTCAACTGACAGATTAACGATGTATTTAGCGAGGTCTGTACTGTTCGACTACTCGAGCCAGACTGACTTAGCGCTCTCTGGTCGGCCGTGTTTATAGCGTGGCAAGCACGTGTACATAAATTTTAGGTCAAGTATTGAATTATGTGAATCACAAGATCTTAATATTGTAATAATCAAACAGTGATTAATTAATGGCTTATGAACTATTTTTAACCCAATCAAATTATTAAACAGAGCAATTAATGATTAATCCTTATAATCGACGAACTATTGTTGTTGCGCCAATTTATATAAGGTATCCAGTATAATCCGACGAAGATATTAAAAATATCCCCCATAATGATAACAAAAAGCATACTTTTTTTGTTTTTAAAAAACGTTACCCCCACACTAGGATTTTCTCCTGTATTATGGGGGCAGTTTGTAAACATAAATTGCACAAGCACAAACATCGAGACCCGGAACAATTATTTGTAGACCATACAAGTTCTTTCCGATCCACAGGCCTTGCGAAGAAACGTTGCATCTGTATGCATTTTCTATCGCATATACCACGGGGGATCTCAGAAGAATTATTCGGATTAATTCCAGCTGCTGAATTCCACTATCGTTCACTGCGACAAAACTCTAAATTCCATCGCCATTGTCTCGATGATTGGCGATCACTATCGTACAATTTAAGCGGAATTTTCTGCCCCGCACGACCACACTGTGGAATTTCATGTCGCCAGCGGTTTTTCCGGACCGATACGACTTAGGGACCTTCAAAAAAAGAGCCTGGCAACGCTCCAGCAATTCTCCTGATGTTGCAGATGTTCATAGGCGACAATGTTAACTTAACTCGTTTGCCGTGCTGGATTAGAACCCCAGCGCCGCAGCTCAAGTCAAGCCATTGCTCCATGGAGCCGTCACAATCAGACAATACTTTTTGTATTTAATATATTTTCTGTTTAAAGTAAAATAGTATATGTACATGAAATTGATTTAGTTGCAGAATTGCATTTTAATCCGATACTTATTCAACTGACGAGCTGTCTTAGATAACCGACTGAAGTGATCACTATTCGTATCTCCCTTATTGGAGATAAATGTTTATTTGCTGAGCTATATAAGTCGCTTATGTAAGAATACATCAAGGCGTGTGTCATCAAATTATAATAACATGAAGCTGTTCGTAATTTTAAGGTACCTATTTATTTAAGTCGACTGCAATAAATTAGTCAGTGAATATGTTATGAACCAAATGATTGATGAGGGCACTATTTACAATGCCCGGGTAATATAAATAATGGAAAGTTAAATCGGATTTTGTAATTAACACTGATTTAAACTTCATTATTTATCACACTGTCTGGTCATAACCTAACATAACCTAAACTAACCTATTTATGTAATAAACTAACCTATCTTTTTATTATTCTGCCCAATAAGTAACGGACTTTATTTATAATCCGAAAATTTTGATTTTAATAGTTTTATTATATCGCCTACTTATATTGGGTATTTTCAAAACTGTCTGGATATTATGAATAGTGTCCTTATATCACTTGGTCCATAACAAATATATTTATAAATATATCTATGACATGGTTGTTATATAAGTATTGTTTTATTAATAATTTCAATTTTCGATCACTGGCGTAGCATGGGGGTGCTCTTTTTTGTGACTTAAATAAATAATGTCGCATATCATGGTAAATGCCACCCCTAGACGCTAGAGCCAATAATGCTCTCTCTCTTTTTATTCTGTGCGGTTATTATTCCCACATAGTGGTGGGGTCTACCTTTCTGATTTTTCCGCTTCAATTTTGCTCTATCCAATGCATCATTTTCAGTTAACTTGCATGGGCTGAGTTCCTTGTTGACCACATCCATCCATCTCATTTTCAGTCTGCTCCGTCTTCAAGGGCTGTAAATTTTGTTATTTTTTTACTTTAAGCAAGTATTATTATTTCAGCTTATTTCTAGTGGGCTGCAGTGCCCGAACAACGAAGCATGAACGACGATTTCCTGATGATTTCCTCTTTGGAGCAGCTACTGCATCATATCAAATAGAGGGAGGATGGAACGCAGATGGTACTTTACTCTTCATACATTTTACTTCATATTAAGAGAAAAACAATTATTACGTCAATTTTTTTTCAGATAAAGGTGAAAACATTTGGGATCGCATGACTCACAATAATCCCACTGTAATCAAGGATCAGAGCAATGGCGACATTGCGGCGGACACTTACAACAACTACAAGCGCGACGTTGAGATGATGAGAGAACTTGGTCTGGATGCTTACCGTTTCTCTCTGTCCTGGTCCAGAATACTGCCCAATGGCTTAGCCAACAAGGTCAGTGAAGCAGGCGTTGCGTTCTACAACAATTACATTGATGAAATGGTAAAATATGGTATCACTCCAATGGTAACACTTTACCATTGGGATCTACCTCAAAAACTTCAAGAATTAGGTGGCTTTGTGAACCCTCTGTTTCCAGATTGGTACGAAGATTATGCTAGAGTTGTGTTTGAGCAATTTGGAGACAGAGTCAAGCATTGGATCACGTTCAACGAACCCAGAGAGATCTGTTATCAAGGATACGATACCACTACAAAGGCTCCGCAACTGAATGCCACGGGCATCGGTGTATATCTCTGCGCAAAGAATCTAGTTATGGCGCATGCTAGAGCTTACCACGCCTACAAAAATGACTTCGCTCCAAGTCAAGGTGGAGTTTGCGGTATAACAATCAGCGTTAATTGGTTCGGGCCAAAGACTGACTCAGAAGAAGACCAATTTGCTGCAGAACTAAGAAGGCAAGGAGAGGTGAGACTAATATTAGTGTATTTGCAAATTTCTAGTTTTGTTTGCCAAATAATATACTTACTTTTAATTTGTTTTAGTGGGGCCTCTACGCAGAACCAATATTTTCAGAAGAGGGTGGATTTCCTAAGGAACTTACAGAAAAAGTTGCTCAAAAAAGCATTGAACAAGGATATCCAAGATCCCGCATGCCTGAGTTTACTGATGACGAGAAGGCCCTTGTTAAAGGTGCAGCCGACTTCTTCGGAGTGAATCATTACACATCCGTTTTTATTTCGGCAACAGAAAATTTAAAGGAGCATGTAGTACCTTCTTTATATGACGATGTAGGTACAGGAAGCCATGTTCCAGATGATTGGCCTAAATCTGCATCCTCATGGTTAACAGTAAGTTGACTTAACTATTTCTTACGGTTTCTATCGCATTTTATTTACTACTGTTTATATTCCCGACGTTTGGAGTTACTTTACAGAAGCCATGGTCACGGTGGAATGGGGGGGAGGAGATCAAAACATTTTAAAATTAGATGTAGTATTTGTGTAAACTTAAGAAATCATTGTGTGACTTGAATATTTATTATGTTACTCATCATGCAAAAAAATGAAATTGATTATATATTTTTAATGAGTAAAAAGTATCTGAATTTGGAATTATTCAAACATTTAAAAATTCATACCTCCAAAATATTAACTTTATTGTTAAAAATCATAGGACATCTTTTATTTGTATTTTATCAAGAAATATAAAAAAATATATTTTATATTTTATTCTTTTTTTATTAGTCAAAATTACCTGAATTTGGGATTTTTCATACATTTAAAAATTCATAACTCCGAAAATATTAACTTCATCGTAATAACTCGTAGAACTTTTTTATTCATATTTCAACAAAAATATTTAAAAAAGATATTATAATGAACGTTAAGGCCAACATTTTTGACACAACTTTTTTTCGAGTTTGACGATAGTTCGCGCCATTTTTAACGTTTATGCATGCGTTATCTAGAGGTGAAACTACCTACCCGCTCTATATCACGATAATACCATATTTTCTATGATGATCTGCTGAATGAAGTTTCCTAGAGAAATTGCTTGAGAATAGTCACAATTTCTTGCAGTCAGATAAACATGCTATTTTTGGAACGAAGTTCCTTATCGCACGGTACGGACTTGGCGGATGGGGGCTAGGCGAAAAAAAGTGTGAGAATTTTCAGTCACATCCTTGGGGGCTATAAGGAAGCTAGATGGAATAATATCCATCTCTCTCGCACTTTTTCTTATCTTGCCTTGAAAGAAATATTATTATTTTAATTGACGCTAATACGTTTATCAATAATAATATATACTACGAAAGGAACTTCGTTCCAACCGAGTGTTCCACGACACTCACGCACGTTTTTTTAATTTATTAATTAATTTAAAAGTTATTATTTTTGAGGTACTATGAAAAGTAGCAAATTCTAATTAAATTATGTAGTCAATGATCATAGTCAACGATTTGTATGTATGATTGTATAAAATATAACTTCAAAGTAGTTAAACTAATATTTGAAATCCAAATGTCCAAAAAATACAAGATTAATAATGACAACAAAGTATTTTAAAGCATATATAATAATGATTTGTATTTTATCCTCCTTCTCTAGCAAGCACCTGATAGTATCCTCAACGCGCTCACCCACCTTAAAGATAGATACAACAGCCCAGTTATTTACATTACCGAGAACGGCTGGTCCACCAGCCCTGATGCCGGGCTCGTAGATGACGACAGGATAAGGTACTACCGAGCGGCTCTGGAAAGTGCCCTGGATGCGTTAGACGCCGGCGTGAATCTCAAGGGATACATGGCATGGAGTCTAATGGACAACTTCGAATGGATGCAAGGTTACACGTAAGTTTAATTTTAGCATAAATTATTATTTAGTATTTACAAGAAAAAGTTTCGATTACGATACGTTGATGAACCCCTCAATAATTTCTTTACTCCACACAAGGAGAATAATTACTTAATAATTTAGGAAAATAAAAAAAATTATAACCATTAATCGCAATTCCACACCTCCATTCAGAGAGCGTTTCGGTCTATACCAAGTGGACTTCGAGGACCCGGCACGCACGCGCACTCCCAGGAAATCGGCCTTCGTGTACAAGCAGATCATAAAGACGCAAGTCATCGATCACGAGTACGAGCCCAGCTCTATGACCATGACCATCGACGAGGGTCACTGATAATTTGAATAAAGTTATTTATTGAAAGAATATTGGATTTTTCACTTTTTTTAAAAGCCTTCCTTTTTACTTGGTCTTCTCTTTACCCAACTCGTTGCAGCCCATATAGTGAATTTGTAACTTTACTTTGGTACCTTTTTGATGCATGTTTACTTTCTTATTGACACGCTCACTACTAATGCTCAAGTTAATCACTTGCCTAAGACCCTGTATGGTTACTGCGCACAGGCTGTGGGAGAATAGCAGGAGTAATGGGTTTCCCGATACAACTGAGTCATAGAGCGTTTTGTCACAACTAATTATTAAGCTGTCTATTTAAATTTTAACATTGTATTGTTTTGTGGCGAATAAATACTTTTTTATTTATTTATTTATTTAATAACTACACGACACGAATTATGATTAAAATTTTCCCTTCACACTTTTAACGGAGTTAGGATCGTCATAATAAATAAATTAAAAAAAATATATGTTTGCGTATCAACGATGTAACCGATGACTATTATGATGGCATATTTAAAAAATTAGAATAAACTATTTACAACTAAATTACGCAAGTATTCCCAATAACTAATATTGGTAGCTCAAAATGAAATCTTTCTCTCCATGCACGAGCACGTTTTCTTAAATTTTTTGAATACGGAATTCGGTGAAAGATGGATTGGCCGTGGTGGACTGGTAAACTGGCCGGCGCGATCACCTGATCTAGATTTTTATTTATGGGGTACGATTTAGCAGTCTGTATTCCAAAAATATGCGATACCGAGGCGAAAATGCGTATCCGAATAGTCGCCTCCTTTGAAAAAATAAAGTCCGAAATATCTGTTATGCAACGCAACATCCACCCATTATAAGCCGGTGTCGCAAATGCATAGAGGTACAAGGCGGACGATAACAGCTGAGGGATTTGCCGAGGTCACGACCTTTGTACAGTTAATATAGGTATGACGCGCGCGCGCGCGCGCCGTCTTTGATGTACGCCGCTGCCTGCCGCTGCTGCTTGCTGTTTCGCTTTAGTTGCTTAATAATTCCAAGCAGAGGTAATCAATCCACATAAAACTTACAAATATTATTTAATTAAAATTTATTTGATTATTTCTATGTCGAGTTTTCTGAAGTAAAGTTATTTCTATACGTTTGAATACCGATTCTGATAACGCACTTAACGGAACCACAGGGTTTTGTTACATATTGTATATATCCATCCATATACACATATATGCACCAAATATATATATATATAAATCAAATCAAATCAAATCAAATCAAATCGTATATATATATATATATATACGTCCCACTGCTGGGCGGAGGCAGTAGTAGAGTCAAGGGAGGCATTGGCCGTTAGTTTGGACATTGCGAAGGCCTTCGATCGGGTTTGGCACAAAGCGCTTCTTTCGAAACTCCCTTCCTATGGGCTTCCCGAGAAATTGTGCAATTGGATCACCAGCTTTCTTGCAGATCGGAGCATCAAGGTCGTTGTAGACGGTGCATGCTCCGACTACAAGCCGATTAACGCTGGTGTTCCACAAGGCTGCGTGCTATCACCAACGCTGTTTATTCTGCACATCAATTATATGTTGCAAACTGGTAGCATTCATTGCTATGCGGATGATAGCACTGGTGATGCTCTATACGCCGGCCGTGCGAATATTTCTCGGGAAAACGTCGCCGAGTACCGGAACAAACTTGTGTCTGAAGTCGAGTCTTTGCTGAACAAAGTCTCGGATTGGGGGCGACTAAATCTAGTCCAGTTTAATCCTCAGAAGACACAAGTTTGCGCGTTTACCGCTCAAAAGAACCCCTTTGTCGTATCTCCTCAGTTTCAAGGCACTCCCTTGTTGCCGCAGCCAGTATCGGAATCCTCGGCGTCGACATATCGAGTGGCGTGCAGTTTCGCGGTCACTTGGAAGAGAAGGCCAAATTGGCCTCTAAAAGCTTGGCGTGCTCAGCAGAGCGGGACAGTATTTCATGCCGGCACAACGCCTGCAACTTTACAAGGCGCAGGTTCGGCCTCACATGGAATACTGTTCCCATCTCTGGCTGGGGCTCCCCAGTGCCAGCTCCTTCCACTTGACCGCATCCAGCGCAGAGCGGCTCGAATCGTCGACGACCGAGTCCTTTCCGATCGGCTCGATTCATTGGCGCTGCGAAGAGATGTTGCATCTCTTTGCATTTTCTTCGCATTTACCACAGGAGTGCTCTGAGGAATTGTTCGGATTAATCCCAGCCGCCAAATTTCACGAACGCACATCGCGGCAGAATTCCCGATACCATCCACACCATCTGGATGATTGACGGTCCACCACTGTGCGATTTAGAAGATGTTTTTTCCTCGCACAACTTCCTTGTGGAATAGTTTACCACCAGCGATTTTCCGGACCGATACGACTTAGGGACCTTCAAGAAAAGAGCCTACTCCTTTTAAAAGGCCGGCAACGCATCTGCAATTCCTCTGGTTCCCTGGTGTTGCAGTTGTTCATGGGCGGCGGTAGTCACTACCATCAGGTGAGCCGCATGCTCGTTTGCCCCTCTCCTATAAAAAATATATATATATATATATATATATATATATATATATATATATATATATATATATATATATATATATATATATATATATATATATTAACACATACATATTATATTGTTTGTTTGGAGCAGCTTCTCTATTTGTTCATAACTAAGCGTAAGCAACCAATTTCGATTTTTATTCTAGCTGTGTTCGTTGAGCAATCTCTTATGTCGCATGCCTTCATAACTTTGTTAAATATAAGTGTTTCAATGAATGGACTAAATCGATTTGCGAAAGCTGTGCGAACGCTTGGTGATGGCATTTGAAACACACGTTTTTTCATCAGCTCATTGTATTTATGTGAGCTTAATATTGTTCTGTGAGCACATGTAGCCACATAATAAAAAAAACAAATAAGACAAATAGCTGCCGAACTGTAAGAACTTTACTATCTCTGTATAGTTTAACTGTTGGATACCTGTATTTCTTGTGAAGCATAACTTTCAGGACCGAACGTTGAGCTCTCTCAATCCTCATCATGACTGTTTTGGAAGCGCTTCCCCAGCAAGAAATACAATACGTTAGCAGCGACTGACATAAGGCATAATAGATGGTCATTAATGTACTCAGTGGTGCAGTGTTTCTCAGTCGTCTCATGATGTAAACTATGTTACGAATTCTTCCTGCCAATACCGAGATATGCGCCTTGAAGTTAAGGTTGTGATCAATTAATGTACCGAGTTATTTAATGGATTCCACTCTCCGAATGTTTTCACAACTACACGAATTCTTCTCAGTCGTGCAAATATGCAATCTTATGTGTTTGTCAGTAGGTGGTGTTGACGAACGAGTCTTATGAAAGCACATATAATTCGTTTTCTCGACATTGAGAGTTAACAGGTTTGAGTTTAACCAATGAGCAACCTGCAAAATACCGCGTTCCGCCACAGAAATGGCATCATCCCATCTTTTTCCACTGTATAAAATGACCGTATTATCAGCATAACATATTATTTCTGAATGTTTTGAGTTGAACTGGTGTATGTCGTTCATGTATATGATAAAGAAAGTGGGACCGAGAATACTTCCCTAAGGTACACCATAGTTAACATTCTGCATTTCACTTACATAAGTGCCCATTCTCACGCACTGTTTTCGTTCCTGCAAATAACTTTTCAACCAATCTAAAGCTAATCCTCTCATTCCTACGTTTTCAAACTTTTTAGATAATAAAGGAACGGAAACAGTGTTGAAGGCCTTGGCTAAGTGCAGGAATACGCCAATACAGCATTCGTTTTTGTCAAGGCAAGAAGATATATGTGAAATTAATGTGGTTACAGCATCCTCGGTACATTTTCTTTCCCTAAATCCAAACTGTCTTGAAGAGAGCAGATTATGTGCTTCTAAGTAATTCATTAATCTTTTATTAACCAATTTCTCAAGGAAATTGGAAAAGGTACTCAGCAGAGAAATGAGTCGATAATTATCTAGAGAGCTTTTTTAGGCACTTTTTATATACAGGATACACCATTGCAGTCTTCCAAACTTCTGGAAATATACACCATTGCAGTCTTCCAAACTTCTGGAAATACGCCGATTGACAGGCTAACTCGGGATAAATCCTATCTAGACCACATCTATATTCCTAATAAGACACGGGTGGAATCTATAATTTGTCAAACCTATGTTGCGGACCATGACCTAGTAATAGCCGGCCTCATCTTTGCTAGTTCGGTAAAAGTGAGGAGTAAATCTCGGTTATATTATTATTATTATGAGTGTAGTGTATATGGATTATGAGGCAGTATTTCAGGAGCTATCTCAGAAAGACTGGAGTGAAATACTAATTTGCAAATGTGCTACTCAGTCTGCAAACAAATTTGTAAAGATTATGACGGAAACTATATCAAAAAACTCAAGAACTACTAAAACAAGTCGCTCGAAATTTACAATTCAGCCTTGAATGTCCTCTGGTCTTATTAGATGTTCTAAACATAAAGATAAGCTTCATGCTGACGTACGCAAATATCCTAATAACCCAGTTGTTAAAAGGATATACCGTAACTTTTACGTAGAGTTATTGAGAAAATTAAAAAATCAGTACGATAGCATGAAGTTAAATGAAAACATCAAAGATCCTAAACAGCTATGATAGTGCATAGGTAACATTACACATACTCGACGCAGGAAATATAACATTTGCGAACTCACAGCAGTGAAGGAAACTCTACTCCGGTCACTTGACTTCTGTAACAGTTACTTTTCAAGAGTTGGAAGGGACTTAGCTAATGATATTCTAAGGAGACTGAGTGTAACAGAGAGGTTTTTGGCCGCGAAAGTAACTAACATTCATGGTCCAGCTGAATCGTTTTTCCTTTTTTCAACAGATGCCCGAGAATTGAGAATCTCGCCTTAAACAGATTAAATCAGATTGTGATCACGGCCTTGGTGGATTGAGTAATCAACTATTAAAACATATAGCCGGTGTGATATCAGACCCTTTAGCAAATATTTTTAATCTGAGTTTTTTGACTGGTATATTTCCAGAAACTTGGAAAACTGCCGCTGTTATTCCTATTCACAAGGGAGGCACTAAAAATGAACCAAAGAACTTTAGACCGATTTCTCTGTTAAGCAGCGTTTCAAAGGTTCTTGAGAGCATAGTCAACACACATCTGATGATTTTCTTTGAAAGACGCAAACTGCTGTCAAATTATCAGTTCGGCTTCAGAAATAGCAGATCAACAGAAAATGCTGTATCGCTGATAGTCGAAACAATCACTGCACATTTGGATTCAGGGCGATCTTGCGTCGGAGTCTAACTAGATTTAACAAAGGCTTTCGACACGGTATCTGTCCCGATCTTTTTGAGGAAGTTAGAATTGATGGGTGTCAGGAGTGTTAGTCTGAACTTGTTTACTAGCTACCTAACTAGGAGAAAACAATGCATTAAAGTTGATTCACATATTAGTAACTCAGCTTCTGTGTCTCACGGTGTCCTCCAGGGTAGCATCCTGGGCCCCTCTGTTTCTAGCCTACATTAATGACGTCACGTCAATACCATGGCATGTTTAAATTATCAGAATGGCTTAATCGTAGTTTGCTGACTTTGAACATCTCTAAACGAAAATCAACAACTGCCTCCTCTACAAAGGATGTTCCAAATGTTAGTATTCACAGAATAACATAATCGATTGTAATTGTGACAAAATAAAAGATCACAAATACGGTACCTGGGTGTAACGATAGATGAAAGGCTCACATTCGCAGCTCACACAGAAATCTCAAGTACACGGATGCGTAAGCTACTCCACACCATGATGTTGCTCAGAGAAGCTGCTGACAGGCAGTTATTAATTACTGTCTATCTAGCGCTTTGTCAGCATATTCTTACGAACTGCATCGTGGTGTTGGGCAGTTCGGCATCCTGTAACTTAATACGCTTGGAAAAGGCTCAAAGAGTGGTATTTAAAGTGATGCTTCGAAAACCTTTTCGCTATCCCACGGTATTATTATTTGAAGAAGCGCAGATCCTCAGTCCGAGAAAATTCTATATTATTAAAATAGCAGTCGATATGCCCAATTGACAATTTTAAGAAATGGATCAGATATTATGATAATTTTATTAATTATGGTAAATTTTATTTATTCAATAAATGTGTTATTTATTTTAACTGTTTATTTTAATGATTAAAAATTAAATTACGCATCTGTAGAGCGTGCAACACCCGCTGATACTTGCACTCCCGGAGTACGCTAGTCGGTAGGTATATAACGCGAGACCTTGAACGAGTGTCGGAGCCCTGCTATAAGCACGCCCACTCACGGTGAGTGTTTAGCATGATGCAAATGAACTGAATTCAACGGATTACGGTGCGCCCAGAAAAGCCGTGGGCATGGGCACATTCTGAAGGTCTATTATCTTAAGCTGCTATTTTACGCTGGTATTCTGGGAGAGCGTGGTTCTTCCCAGTCGAGCCGACCCATTCGTGCTACAGCTATACTACAAATATAGCTGCAGCGTGGCTCTACCACGTTAGAGTTCTGCTGCAGCATGGCTCTACCAAGTTTATCTAATTGAGCACGCTACATGTTACATTATAAAATAAAGTTGAAGCACCCAAACGTCACGCATTAAAATAAGTTAAATTAAACAAAATAAAATCCAAATTTTTTATTTTATTTAATGTCTAGTATTCGTGTGATAAATCATTAAGTACAACATTGTTTCATTTACTAAATCTAAAAATCTTACTTCCAGTCAAAAATCATTAAATTCTAAATACCGAGTACAGGTAAGTTGGTCATTTATAGGAATTAGTGGTAATGGTGCTTGTAGGTTTTTTGAAGTACGCAGATATTTTCGTCTTCTGGTTGTAGTTGGTTATGCTTTTTCCGGTGTTCCTTGTTTCTTATTGCCTGTAAAATATATCGCCGATTTTTAATTTTGTACCTACTTGGGTGTTTTGCTGGTTTTTAATTGCCTGAAAACACAATAAATGAAGTGAGTAATAATACTGTTTTTACTATTACACAGTATGGTAATGAGCCACAAACCACATTAAATATGAAAGGTATTTCAACTAGTTACTTCTTCTTAAAATCATGGCAAATTTACTCATTCATCTTAGTCTACTTGAGCCCTTTCAAATGAGCAAAAACACTATGGTGTTTCGTAGTGGCTGACTTTGAACATCTCTAAACGAAAATCAACAACTGCCTCCTCTACAAAGGATGTTCCAAATGTTAGGATTCACAGCTGTGTCAATAACATAATCGATTGTAATTGTGACAAAATTCAAAGATCACCAACTATACGGTACCTGGGTGTAACAACAGATGAAAGGCTCACATTTGCAGCTTACATAGAAACCTCAAGTACACGGATGCGTAAGCTAATCTACACCATGAAGTTGCTCAGAGAAGCTGCTGACAGGCAGTTATTAATTAATGTCTACCTAGCGCTTTGTCAGCCTATTCTTACGTACTGAATCGTGGTGTGGGGCAGTTCGGCATTCTGTAACTTAATACGTTTGGAAAGGGCTCAAAGAGCGGTATTGAAAGTGATGCTTCGAAAACCTTTTCGTTACCCCACTACATTATTATTTAAAAAGCGCAGATCCTCAGTCAGGCCAACGCTCCGATTGGTAGTTCGGAGCTATTCTATATATACTGTTTTTAATTCGGAACTTTGATAGCGCGATTTAGGCTTCGATGTATTTCGCTTGTGGCGCGACGACAGCGCCGCCACACGATATATAAAACTCCGATATTTATATATTTATAATTATCGATATATTAATTATTATTGATATTTATTTTAAAAATATCAACAGTCCTAGTTTGAACTGATCAGTTGGACTGATCAGTTGAACTGTTCGTGTGTGTCGAACTTTTTTTGGCTTAAATCCGTTTGAACTGATCAGTTGAACTGATGTCAGTTTAACTGACAGTGTGTGTCGGCCATTAGACTTTTGTGTACGCATTATTACACATAATAATTAAAAAGGGTAATTTAAACGACGGACATTTTCTTGCCCTAAATCTCTCTCAGAAATGAGAGAAGGCCTGTGTCCAGCAGTGGGACGTATATAAACCGTAGCTTTGACTTTAAATTCAATATTAACTAATTATAACTTAGTTACTCGTGTACATAAACCTACCAGAAATAAATCATCTATTGATCGAATAGCATCTAACATAAATATTTCAAATGTTAGATGTAGTACACACTACTTAGGACTATCGGTACACGGCACAAACATTATTAATTCACATTAAAGAAAACAGTGGAAAAGTAATTAGAAACTTTGGCATAGAAAATCTTGATAACTTCAAACAATGTATATCAAGCGTGTCATTCAATGAAGTATATGAGGAAATCGACCTCAATAAGTCATTCGAAATATTTCATGATCTATATCTATGTCTTACCAGGTCGTCACTCCATCTAGTGGGGGGACGCCCTACACCTCACCTGCCGGTACGGGCTGCTACTCGAGAACCTTTCTTCTCCATCGGTTGTCGGCTCTTCGAGCTATATGGCAGGCCCATTGCCACTTCAGCTTACTAATCCGTTGGGCTATGTCGGTTACTCTGGTTCTACTGCGGATATCCTAGTTTTTAAGTCTATCACGCAGAGAAACCCCGAGCACAGCGTTCTCCATACCTTGAGCTTTCTTATACGGCCAACAGTGAAGGACCACGTCTCAGATCCATAGGTCATCACTGGCAACACGCACTGGTTGAACAATCTTGTTTTGAGGTTTTGCGGTATAAATATATGTCTGTCCTATAAATACATCACTAACATTCCTTTCCTATAAATACATCACAAACATAATTAACATAGCAGTAGCAGGTTAGGTTTGGCAAAGTCAACGTTTATGTATTAGCTTATCTATGTCTAGCATTGTGCATATAATAGAGTGAATTTATCATTGTGACATGTAGCGTCACGTAGAAAATTTTTTTCGTCAATCGTAGAAGCTTTTTGGATTAAGAAACAGCATAGACTTAGAATATACTGGCGTATAGACCACCTGACAGCCCGAAAACGCGTGACCAATTTTGATTTATCATTGTGTGCGTTAGCTAGTGATGTATATTTTACTTAAAAGGACTATCGAAAATGATTGTTAAGGAAGCGGTAAAAAGATTATAAAAAATTGTTTAGTGCATGAAGTTGAATAACTTCAATAATTAACTGAATTTTACCATGATAGTTCTAAAATAATTAAAAAATATTCATATAACATGTTCCTGGGAATAAGCTGAACCTACCTGCCTTTTGTTGGATTTTAATTCAAATGTAAAAATCCCAGGTGACTTTACCGGAAAACTTAAAAAAAAACTCTTCAATAATCAGATCAGAATGTTGTATTTTCGAGCTATGATCTTTGGAGAAAAATATTTACTGCCGTGGGCAGTTTCCCCGGAATTTATTTTTTAACATATTGTTAATATAAATAGATAGATACTTAACTATGTAACTATACCTATTTATATTTTATATATTTTATAAAATGTTTTGATGGGGAAACAAAAACGGGGACACGGAGTACATAATGGCTGCTTTATTTTTCATATAAGTATTACTTGTGATAATTACAAACATTTAATAATTAATAATTAAATAGATTATAGAAGTTTATTTTAACATTAGACTTAAGTATGAATGTAAACTTAATAATTTAAGGAAGGAAACTTGTAGGAATCAGTTAAATAAGATTGCTCTGTTTAAAGGCCAATATGTTTATGAGGCTTCATCATGCTTCATGTTTATATTCTTTCATGTGTCCCTGAAAAGTATAAAGTAATAATAAACTTATTATCATTTTAGCTGCATGAATTTTAAAGACATAATGATCTTAACACAGTAAAGTGCACTAAGTGTCTGAGGATACAGATGCACTCTCTATTCTCTCAATCTCGGTATGTTAAGAAAATGGTCACTCATTCATGGACTGACCGCGGCAAGTGCAACTTAATTTCGTAGATCTATTGATCTGCGCAGTTATTACTTAACCACGAGTTCCTCTTCTCTACGACTAACGCTGTAGGGGATGAACCACGCTATTTAAGCCCTCGCGACAATGTCGTCGGCCATCAAGCATGAATCGGGCATTGACCGTTGTGAGTATCAAATACTATGGACTTTTATACTATCACGTCTCATGCGCGGTCGTCTAGTAGCGCTTGAGAAGCATTACTAAATATCTATACCTAACTACGCTAAAATTTTTATCGTTATGATTTGGGAATATAATCCGAAGTTCCGAAGCTCCGCTCAACCCCTTGGGGAAAATAGCATGATGCTATGAATATGGTACTAGTGTGGCTGTGCGGTTGGTTAAGCAAGGTTATACATTTATTTTGTGTTGATAAATAGATACTTAGTTGAATTCATAATGGCTTAAAAGGATAACATCAAGATTTTTTTTGTCTTTAATGCACTACAGTTTTATAATGTATGAAAATCTGTCTCTATATTTATCAAAATTTTTGAAAGTTGTATTTTTGAAGTCTTATTATAACAATATTTTACTTACTGGTACAAATAATGTAGAAATGACTCCTTTTAATAAAATTGTTTTTATTTTACTTTTTCTTTTATACTTCTCAAGAAAATGTTTGCTGAAAATTGTTGAGTTCTTCTTTGCATTCCAACCAACCCGTCCAATAAACCTTAACCACTTTTTCTAATTATAGAATCCGGAGGGAGTCTGTTTGAAAAACGGAAAAATAAAATTACATTTTATAACGCAAACCGAGGATTTATTTTCTTGTTGTATAGGCAAGTCTATCGATTCATTATAAATATTCAACATAAATATCGACATTAATTTTGATATAGTTGAGTCAATCCCTAGCGTACATGTAAAATATTTTGTATAAAAATGTGTTTACCAAATTCATGCAAATCATCAACAACGTGACTTTTTTCTTTGCAAAATATCAAAATTAACAAAATAATTGAACATATTCTATATTTTAAACAGTATGTAACATAAATTTTAACCAAAAATAAACGCGTCATAACATTGACGACGCCTTGAGAATTTACCTGTGATATGTGAAATTATCAGGATTATTTCTATTATTAACAGCACAGTCACTCACGGAACAATTAACCATTTTGGAAAAAAGTTACTTACTAAAAATAACCACTATTATACTTTAAAAAATTACAAAATATCTCGGAGCTATTTCTTGCGTGCCGAATTGTGCCGACCTGTCATTCAAAATCCGTTACAGAGTCATGAGATTTGGTATCCTTTTCTATCTTGCATTTTTGCCATAAGGAATTTTCTTCTCCCTTGCACACTATGTTGGTCTATACGCTAGTATATTCTAAGTCTATGAGAAACAGAAACAGAAACAGAAACTTTTTTACTCAATATAGATTATAAATTATATACGTGGTAATATATAATTTTATACGTGGTAGAGCCATGCTGCAGCTATATTAATAGTATAGTTGTAGCACGAATGGGTCGGCTCGACCGGGGAAGGACCACGCTCTCACAGAATACCAGCGTAAAATAGCAGCTTAATGCTGCTGTGTTTCGTATGGTGAGTGTAGAGAACCGGAGACCCTTTTTACTGGAAAAGAGGCAATCTATCTTAGTCCTCACGGCTGACAACGCATCTGCATTCAAATTCGCTAACGAAGATAGATGTAAATGTCTATGGGCCACAGCAACCACTTACCATCAGGTGGACTGTGTGCTCGTTTGTCACCCATATTCTATAAAAAAAAAAAAAATACTTATTGAAAGTCATTCTTTTGTTTAATTACCACTGGTTCGAAAAAAAAACCTCTGTCCTGGGAAGAACTAGCAAGAAACCCAGCGGGACTTTTTTTTAAATAACAGCTTACAATCATATTAACCACACAAAACAAATTAGAAATAGCTTGGTAGCGAACACCTCATTCCCAGGGGTTATTATCATCCATAAATTCCTTAATATTATTATAACCCTTTTTATACAAACTATGTTTAATAGAGTTTTTGAATTTTGAGCAGGTCGAATTTTGTATATTTTCTAGGATTTTGTTGTAAAAGCGTACACATCGCCCCAAGAATGAATTACTGACTCGGTGGAGTCGAGTAACTGGTACTACTAGCTTGTGTTTGTTCCTAGTATTTACAGAATAAATATCACTTATTTTTGTATAACTACTTTTATTTTTGTGTACGTACATTACATTTTCATAAATGTATTGAGAGGTCAAAGTTAATATATTAATTTCCTTAAATTTTTGTCGGACAGAAAGGGGCCGAGAGTTGAGCCTTGAGGCACGCCCATTTGTACTATCGACCCGGAAGAGCTCATACTATTAATGACAACTTTTTGTGTTTTGTTACTTAAATATGAAACAATTAATTTAAGAGTATTACTTCCACAGTAGTATTGTAGTTTCCTGATTAATGACATAATGATATGTCCTAATAAGACATAATGATATCCATTAGTAAGAATTAATGGTGCCTTTTAAAATAATCGCGATATCACAGCGACATCTAACGTTAAGAAGCTAAATTTGCTGATTAATTATAGAAACTTCCTTGATGAAAAGGAATATGATCTCTATTTTCAAAAACTTATGGTTCGTAATCAAGCGAATGGTGAGTAACATAGGACCTTTTTATTTTTTAATAGCCAGTTACGTGAAAATTATTCAAATTTTTCACAATTCTCGGTACACATTTCTTTCTTGCGAATTAAATCCATCCTTTATAATCCTTTTAGGTAAACAATAAAGTTTAAATAAATAGATTAAACTCACAGATATAACGTCACATTTTAAACATCCCGCCCCGCAAAAAACATGTTTTTTTTAACACTAACAAGATCAGTATAACATCTCAATTTATGTATGAAATGAAATTTACTCGTAGTTTAATAAATTTACATTATTAGGAACTAACAAATTTAACACGCAAAAATAAACAAAGGAATAGAATAGAATAATTTTTATTCAATATAGATTATTACATAATACATACTTATTGAAAGTCATTTTTTTTATTTACCACTGGTTCGGAAAATACCTCTGTCCTGGGAAGAACCAGCAAGAAACCCAGCGGGACTTTTTTAAAACATATTTCACTTTACAATAACTTTGTTTTTACAAATTTTAAATGTGTTTTAATAGAACCAGCATGGTGGCGATCACCTCATTCCTAGGGGTTTTTTTCACTTATGTATTCTTTGATATTATAGTAACCCTTTTTATACAATGTTTCGTTAATAAAACATTTAAACTTATTTATTGACAAATTTTGTACATTTCATTTATACATATTACAAGGCTCTGTTCTACACAAGCTTAGGCAAAAAACATAATAACTTATTACAAGGTCGCTTCAATAGCCTATATTTTTTAGTAATTGTCACAACACGTGTAATCTTATCCTTTCCTGGATGTTTCTCCACAATTTTTCCTATTAACCACTTAGCAGGGGGCTAGCTCTCGGAATTAGCTCCTGCTAAGTGAGCTGATTAATCATTAATCATTTTTTGATTATGCTTCCATCTCTGCAATATCGATACATTAACTTTGCTATAATCCTTATTTGGAATAATAATTAACGATTCTCCAATAATAAAATAGCCCGGTGTAAGTGGCAAAGGGTCATTAGAGTTATCACTAACTAGACATATGACGCCAGTTAACACATACTTCAACTTGGGTGAAAGGTTGTTCGGAAACCAATTTCGTTTTTGTTTCTATAAAAATGAAAGACGATTTTCTTTTACCATCTTTCAGACAGTAGCATGATTCCACGTTCATAAAATTTTAGTACTTTACTGGCAAAAAAACTAATACTGAGACCGAAATAAACTTATATAAACTTAATTTTCAATAATTTCACAAGTTGTAACTCGCCGCTTTATTATTATGTAATACTATTCGCGTTTAGCTTCAACTGGCCTTCAAGAAAGTGGTGCATCTTCAACATCAAAATTGCCGTTTCGAAATTTTGCAAACCAGATTTGGCACTAGCATTCTGTCAATACATTATCTCCATACACATCGGATAATTTTTTTCTTGCTACAATAGCATTTTTACCTTTTCAATAGAAAAAAAAGTAAAATATGCCGAAAATGCCAACCAAAAACTACTACATGAAATCAATCGAGCTTTTTCACAAGCATGCCTTGATACATTAGCTATCAAAATATATAATGGTGCATAACCTGTCCGTGTGAATTTGGCTGTAAAAAAAAGTTCTCTGTTGGGAAGAAACAAAATTATTTTCCAAACAACCTAATATTCACATAGTAAGATGGCTCTAAGCTGGCATAATGACAGGATGTTTTCTCTGCTTGAGCTCTTTGAATGCGTCACCAACTTTTAAAATTTGGTTCTTATCAAGAACAGGACTAAGATTAGGAAGCTGACTTTTCTTGGATACATGGCCATACGATTTCAATTGTTTGATTTCATTATGAAAATATAATTCTTGAGTTTGTTTAATACAGAATTCAAGCATCTCATTTATCTCATAGATACCTATTGTATAATTGTTTTTATGACAAATATGTCATGTATTTTTATTGTAAAATCGTTTTTCGATTGAGTTCTATTATGCATTGAGAAGCACATATAGTTTGTTTCATTAATATTTAAAGTTAAAAAGTTAATTTTTAGCTAGTTAGAAATTTTAGTGAGACCACTTTGGGTCGTCTGATATACCGTGTTTCACGAAGCCCCAGAAAAAACTATCGCAGTATCATCAGCTTAAGAGTAAATTTTACCATCTTCAGTGTTTAAATTGGTGAGGCTATTTATATAGATTAGAAATAGAGTTGGGGCAAATACACTCCCTTGAGATACACCTAAGGTTATGTCCATGTTTCTACTCACGAGATTTTCAATTTTCACTCTTTGAGTGCGTTCTTATTGGTAATTGTTTAGCAGTTTAAGCAGTATGCCTTGGACACCGACGCACTCCAGTTTATGTAAAAGGGAGGGAAGGGAGATGTTATCAAAAGCCTTTTTCGGGTCAAGAAAATCAGTCAGGTTTTTATTTCCCCGGCCAACTTGATCTGTAATAAGGGACGTGAGAGACAATACTGCGTCCTTCGTAGATAATCCAGGCCTAAAACCAAACTGTGAGCTAGAGATAATGCTGAATTTTTCTAGATAATTAAGTAGTCGAGTATTAATGAATTCATATTATACCTACCTGCTATAACAGTTTTGCTGATTTTTTTATAGATTAATGGTGACAATCGAGCACACAACCCGCCTAACAGTAAGTGGACGCTGTGGCCCATAGACATTACATCTATCCTCGATTAAGAATCAAAATGCAGATACGATGTCACCCTTGAGGACTAAGATGGAATGCCTCGTATCGAATAAAAAGGGTCTCCGGTTCTCTACACTCGCTGATATTCTGTGGTAGCGTGGTCCATCCCCGGTTGAGCCGACCCATTTATGCTACAACCATAATATAGCTGCAGCGTGGTTCTACCACGTGAAAAGTGGTATTAAAGCAGAAAAAAATTGAAAATTGATTTTTCATCAAAATTATAATATATATACATAATATATATAAAGTAACCCTTATTGTGTAAACCTTATTGTGTAGAATTGTAAACCAAAAAATGGCTTTCGAAGCTTTTTTGTTTCTCAAGCTTAAGTAATAATCATCTAAAACAATTACTTCTATCAATTTTTTGATTTCACAAAAAATCCTCCATGCTTTTCGGATAAAATATAGCCAAATCATTCCTGGCGTTGCTCTCTGTCTGCTCGTGAAGTTTCATCATAATGCATTCAGCTATTCCGAAGATTAGCCAGGACAGACAGACTTTATGACATTCAAATAGTATGTAGTATGCGTATAACTCATATATGTAATATGATATGGACATAATATTTATATAATATCATATATATAATATTGACACAGAAACGTCTACCTATGTATACGTTTCTATGTCCATATTACATAGATACATAAATAGGAGGCAAAAATTACATGCTGATTCAGGGCTTCGTTGCAGTTGAGTAATAACAAGACCGAGTAAATAATGAAGGTTAAGAAATAACTCCACATTCTTTAAATAAATAAGTTTATTCAAATTATTAGTTACCCTCGTCGATGGTCATGGTCATAGAGCTGGGCTCGTACTCGTGGTCGATGACTCGCGTCTTTATAATCTGCTTGTACACGAAGGCCGACTTTTTGGGCGTGCGCGTACGTGCCGGATCCTCGTAGTCTACTTCATATAGACCGAAACGCTCTCTGAAGGGTTGAATTGCGATTAATGATAAGTTTTCTTGTTACATTCTTAAGTTACTAAAGTAAAAAAGTAAAAGTAAAGTTACAGCCTATATACGTCCCACTGCTGGGCACAGGCCTCCTCTCATTTCTGAGAGGGTTTTAGGGCAAGGAAATGTCCGCCGCGCTGCCCCAATGCGTGTTGGCGAACTTCACATGTCTTCGATTTTTTTATTTTTTTTTATTTCTCAGACATGCAGGTTTCCTCACGATGTTTTCCTTCACCGCCGAGCACGTGGTAAATCAGCACTTAAAATTGCAATTAACAATTTCATTGGTGCCGGCGGGGATCGAACCCAGTTTGCTCGCGTACTGTGAAACTTACAGCGAGCGCTAACCATCTGAGCTACCACGGCTCTTCTGAGCTACCACGGCTCTTCTGAGCTACCACGGCTCTTCTGAGCTACCACGGCTCGTTGCAGTTGAGTAATAACAAGACCGAGTAAATAATGAAGGTTAAGAAATAACTCCACATTCTTTAAATAAATAAGTTTATTCAAATTATTAGTGACCCTCGTCGATGGTCATGGTCATAGAGCTGGGCTCGTACTCGTGGTCGATGACTCGCGTCTTTATAATCTGCTTGTACACGAAGGCCGACTTTTTGGGCGTGCGCGTACGTGCCGGATCCTCGTAGTCTACTTCATATAGACCGAAACGCTCTCTGAAGGGTTGAATTGCGATTAATGATAAGTTTTCTTGTTACATTCTTAAGTTACTAAAGTAATACTACACATACTACATATATTTACTTTGTAAAGCCATCGGTATCAGCCAAAGGTGGGAGCGACCAACAGGGGAATAGGAGCAAAGGAAATAATAGTATTTGTTCAGCAATACACTTAAAATTCTCTTGAAGTAGAAAAGAAGTTTAGAGGGTGTAACACAAAGTCTAGTCATTTGAACGCAGATATTCATTTGTTCATTCATAAAGGCTGTGACAGCCAGATCATGTCGGTAATTATTATAAGATAAAACTGGTGCTTGTTAATATCATATCGTAATCGGAACTTTTCTAAGTAAATACTAAATAAATATTGCTGCCAAAAGAGCGTTCTAAGCCTTCATCTATAGACGATTTTATTCTACCTGTTAATCTGTTTAAGATAGACCACAAATTTTTAGTATTGTTTTTGTTGGATATTATTTCTGACTTAGTGTTTTTGTTTTAGTTTTTGAATCAATGCATTGGCAGTGTTTCTAGCTTTATTGTATTTTAATTTTAAAATCATATTATTTGTATTTTTATCCATTGAAGAAATAAATTATCCCTTTACTCACAGGCTTTGATGATTTTATTATTTATCCAGTCGTTATTAATTCGCGTACTTTTAGTATTAATTTTGATTGAATATTCTGATTTTTATAGCATTCTGTAAATTTTGTATAAATATAGTTGTAAATATTTAAAGGGCAGGTCATGTCGTAAGTAGGCGTCCAATCTATCTGTTCCAACATTGAATTCAATTTTTAATATTTAAACATATTTTATATGTTGGGACAGCCTGTGTTCGTGGTCCGACGCAGGCTATTATAACCGCCGATGGTCGGCCAGTGTCGTACCGATTGCCGCTGTAGGTCTTGTGTACGGGATCGTGCGTAAATGCGATCTATGCAGGTTTTACTTATCCTTCCATTACTTAGTTCGATCCTTGTATGTGCTGTGATCCCGCACAAAAGACCCAGGCTGTGTAACATGTTGTTGTATTTATGTTTTGCAGGATTGTCTAATTTCAGATCAATGTTTATATCGCCTAGTAAGTATAAATCTGTGTCACAAGAGTAATTGTCAATTAGGTTTAGGAGTTCGTCAATAAGGTTTTACTCGAGCTGAGAGGGCGGTATATGGCACATATATTCGTAATGTATTTTGAGTTAGTGGTGATTGTTAGTAATATGTTTTCAAAGTGTTTTGTTTTTATAGTTTTTATGTTGCATTTGTGTTTGTTACTGACGTAAATGATTATACCGCCACCCTTCTAGTTTTTCTTAACGCAGTAAACATTTGATAGCCATTGATATGAAACAAACAACTAGTATTATCCATTAGATTAACTTCAGTTAGAATTACGACATCTATAGTTTTATTTGACGTTATTATGCATTGTTCAAGTGCTGTGAAATTTTTAATTAGGGACCTGATATTAATATGAATGCACAATAGATTAACATGGTAATTAGGAATATCTTTAGAAATTGATTTATATTTAGGCAGTCAGATATCTCACAAATTTCATCTAACATAATTCAATTATAAAATGAGTTTAGACCTTACGGCTAGGTATATGGATAAGTACAAATTTAAGAAAACTTAGTTAGAACATTTAGATCATGCAGGGTTTTCAATGTATAAATTTTTGAACCGTCATCCTTACGTGCCTTTACATAACCCTTCTTAAACCATACATACTTATAGTTCTGATTATTTTTAAATCCTGCTTCGCCTGCCACAATATGATTTTATTTTTTTTGTCATTGCTTCTCTGATGTACACGACATTATTGCTGTTCTTTTCTGTAGGATAGATATCTGCTACGGTAGTCTTAGTGGATTTTGCTGCTGATATCCATTTCTCTTGTGAAAGCTCGTCTTGAAATTCTACCTTTATGTTCGCCGGATGGTCTTTTTTTCCAGGAAGTCTTCGAATACTTTTTATTCCTTCGAGGGGCTGTTGGAGTTTCAGAGCGATGCTTTCCACCAGTTTTTTGGCATTTTCTGTGGGCTGGTAGGGAACATTTGATATTTCTATGCAATTTGTAAGTTTTTCATTCAAATAGTATGTAGTATGCGTATAACTCATATATGTAATATGATATGGACATAATATTTATATAATATCATATATATAATATTGACACAGAAACGTCTACCTATGTATACGTTTCTATGTTCATATTACATAGATACATAAATAGGAGGCAAAAATTACATGCTGATTCAGGGCTTCGTTGCAGTTGAGTAATAACAAGACCGAGTAAATAATGAAGGTTAAGAAATAACTCCACATTCTTTAAATAAATAAGTTTATTCAAATTATTAGTGACCCTCGTCGATGGTCATGGTCATAGAGCTGGGCTCGTACTCGTGGTCGATGACTCGCGTCTTTATAATCTGCTTGTACACGAAGGCCGACTTTTTGGGCGTGCGCGTACGTGCCGGATCCTCGTAGTCTACTTCATATAGACCGAAACGCTCTCTGAAGGGTTGAATTGCGATTAATGATAAGTTTTCTTGTTACATTCTTAAGTTACTAAAGTAATACTACACATACTACATATATTTACTTTGTAAAGCCATCCTGATCGTAATTGTTTTTGGGATTGAGAGGAGTAAGGTGGGAGCGACCAACAGGGGAATAGGAGCAAAGGAAATAATAGTATTTGTTCAGCAATACACTTAAAATTCTCTTGAAGTAGAAAAGAAGTTTAGAGGTGTAACGCAAAGTCTAGTCATTTGAACACAGATATTCATTTGTTCATTCATAAAGGCTGTGACAGCCAGATCATGTCGGTAATTATTATAAGATAAAACTGGTGCTTGTTAATATCATATCGTAATCGGAACTTTTCTAAGTAAATACTAAATAAATATTGCTAAAATTAAACGTACGTGTAACCTGCGAACCATTCGAAGTTGTCCAGTAGACTCCATGCCATATATCCCTTGACATTCACACCGGCGTCCAACGCATCTAGGACATTTTCCAGAGCCGCTCGGTAGTACCTTATCCTGTCGTCATCTATGAGACCAGCATCATGTCTGGTGGACCAGCCGTTCTCAGTAATGTAAATTACTGGGTTATTGTATTTTTCCTTGAGGTGAGTAAGCGCAGTGAGTACACTATTGGGTGCTAGCTATGAAAGGAGGAAAAGTACAAAACAATTTATGATTGTATATGACATTATTTTTATTTTATTTTATTCGACTGGCAACAATTTGTCTCTTCCTTTTACATGTTTAAGTCATTATCTACTCTTATTAAAAATAATAAACAGTTTCATTGTGCAGCAAACATAGACCAATACAGGAGGGTAGTAGCCAAAGCATTATTTTCCGATACCAAACTGTCTGTCATTTATTGCGGGGGGAAATCTGGGGCACGCACAATTTCTCAGACTCCCACACAAATCCACCGGTATTTGTCCAGAACTCCAACAAAATCCACCGGTATTTGTCCAGAACTCCAACAAAAATAATTGTCTATCACTACGAAACTCACACATAAAAGTTAAAATAATACATTAACAATTTCACACACACATAGATATATTCTGTGTCATAACAGTGTAATGAAGTGGCGCAACTACATTGACAAGTTGCATATAGCCATGGCTGTAACAACTGTGGATACGCATTATCAATGAAAAGGTGGATATATTATAATAAAGGTAGGAGTTTATTTATTACTACTATAATTACCTATAATTTAACAAATAAACTTAACGTTTATTGTTAGAAATTATTCTCAAAATTATTTAAATAAAACAATAATACTAGTATTAGAAATTGCTCCAGAGGTTAATTGTTAAGAATAATAAAAGTGTGAGAGCACTGTCAGAACCACAATGATATTGCGAAAGGCCGGCATTTAGTAATTCTTCACGATGGATGTCGGGATGGACTGGTTCAAGATGCATTGGCAATATTTAAATCGAATGCTAAGACTGGTGACTATCATGGTAATATGAACGGACCTACTTTTCATAAGTGGGTGGATAAAAAATTAAAAAATAAGTTGTTTCCTAACTCTGTAATTGTAATAGACAACGCTTCTTATCATAGTGTTCAAGAGAACAAGAAACCAACAATTGAAAGTCTTAAAAGTGAAATGCAGAACTGGTTAAGGCGCCACAATTTTGAATTTCAGGAAACTATCACGAAAGCTCAACTGCAACGTATTATCGATAAAATACAAAAAAAGCCCGTGTACAGAATTGATGAACTCTTGAAAGCCCATGGACACACCGTCTTACGCTTACCGCCGTATCATCTAGATCTTAACCCCATAGAGTTGGTCTGAGCTGACATTAAAAACAACACAGCCCAGAACCATACTAACTCGTCACTAGATGAAAAGAAAAACATTTTGATCAATTTCTTTTCGAGTTCACGGCGGAAAAATGGCGAAAATGTGACGACCAAGTCCAAAAAAATAAAAACCATTACTGGGATCGTGACATGAGGTTTGATGCTGTTATCGATAGTATAATAATAAATTACCAAAATGACTCTGACACAAGTTCCATTGACGAAAATGAAGACGAAGATGACCTGGATGAAGTAGAATCTAAGTCAGAGTAGTTTATTTTCTTAGAGTAGTTTATTTTCTCTTCACTACAAGCTTGATTGCGAATGTCGTCTCTCTTACATAGGACAAACAAAAGATCCATTAAATCGCGTGAAAGAACATATAGCTGACGTGAAGCACCGACGCTCTGGGAAGTCTGCAATCTGTAAACATGTTCAAGATCGTTCCCGCCATTACATCAGATTTGATAGACTACATATCTTCGCACAAGAACACCGATTCCTACCAAGGATGATTCGCGAGACTATTGAAATCAAAAACATCCTTATTTCACTAGAGAAGATGGATGGGTGCTGCCATCTGCTTGGGATCCTATAATTAACAAAATTAAATCCAAACCCAAGCATACCACTACAAGACTTCAAGATACTGTAAGCTCATTCTACGTAGATCGAACTAAAAATTAATATTAAAAAACTGAAGGTAGACGGGCTAACTGTGATATCGGGACGTCAAAAATCTCAGTCGCCCCTGTAACCATGGGTTGCTGTAAAGCACCCAAAACGTCGGGAATCAAAATAGTAAATTAAACGCGATAAAATACGTAAAAATAGTTTTATACAATTAATACATTTCACTTTAAAGTTTTATTCTACACTATAATGATTCGTCAATGTCGTAAATAGGAAAACAAACTGACGTTTAACATAAAAACAAAACGCGAGGCGCGACTTACGTTTGCGGCAACTTAGGGAGGTTGAAGTGAAAGGAGACGAAGACTTCTTCCTATATTACTTTTATTTTCCAACACAAGTTAACTTAACTACTGTGACGATGTGAGTACAGGAATACTAGACTAAACTAACTTAAGTACTACTGGGCTATCTTAACAATTAGACTATGGGTTTTATACTTTCTTAAATATTCTTAAGTCACGTAAAAGATGAGTTGTTATTTGCTTAGCGGGCGGAGCTGTAAGGTAGGTTACTTCCTGATGGCACTATGTTGAATATTCTTAAATCACGTAAGGAATTGAGTCACGTCGTGCTGTTATTGCTTTAACAGTCGATGCTGTATTGTAGGTGACTTCCTGTTGCCATATAAGGTTCACCAACACTATTTTAAATTTATATGCGAGCGATAACAGGGACTTTATCCAACTACTGATGTTAGAAATTATTCTCAAAATTATTTAAATAAAAAATTATACTCGTGTTAGAAATTTCTCTAGAGGTTAATTGTTAGAAATAATGAAAGTGTGAGAGCGGATGTTGAACTTGCTCTCTTACTTACGCAATTAATCATTATCAGGAATAAGACAGCGTACTGCACTACACATTCAGTATAGAGCAAATACAGTTCGACCAACCGTAATACGTCCCGTCACAATCACTCATTGGTGTAACGTGAAGGACATAATTACACGATAACACCAAAGTATGAAAACCAGCAGCCACACTATTTATCTCAATGTAACACAGAGCAGCCTCTCAGCAACACGATTTTCCTTGATTACACCAGAAGAACTACTACAACGAATAGAACCACGTCGCTTTTCTTAATTAGGCAAAATATCAGTGTAGAGGCAATGTTTTAGCCCAACAGGCATAATAAAGACAATGGGACTCGTAGAATTACCGACTGATCCTTCTTAGTTTCCTGCGCGATACTTTACACTGCTAGAACGAGTGAGAGATTACAGTTCTACCCTCAATTCTTCGTATTTTCTTTTATTTTTTTTACCCTCATTCCTAACATTATATAATTTTAAAAACCAGTGATAGTTTTATCTATCACTTGTTTTTAAAATGGATTAGTTATGTATCTATTTGTTAAATATGCACCTTTTTATTTTAATCAAACATATAATCTAAAGTAGACTATTAAAAGGAAACTCGCACGTAGAGGAGTTGATGTTGTACATGCAGATGTCAACGAATCACGAATAGTGGGAGTGGCCCTAATGGCATCGTAAGATGATAGTCTGTCAGTAAATGATAATTAAATTTAACATAAAATTAAATTTAACATTGTACATTTTGAAGTGGAGAACACACTACACTATACTACGTATTCAACATTTTACGGGTGGCACGCAGCATTACATGTTAGTCCTCAGGGTTGGCGACGCATATGCAATCTGTAGCGGTTTGTTGGCCCTGAGATCGTAAATGTCCATGGGTCACAGTTTACTTACCATCAGGTTGACTGTACGCTAGTTTGCTTTCTCCATGTTATAAAAAAAGCCTATGGAACAAATACAATGTGGTATTAAAGTTGACTTGGCGCCCCCGACCAATCGCCTTCAATTTTTCGCCTACACTTGAAAGTCAGAAGGCTCGAAATGATCTGAACAAATGACACTATATCTTGTGGGAATCTAAGTAAGCCTGTTACTACAAATGCAATAAATAAATAAAAAAAAAACAATATGATCGAAATTCATACTTAGTAATTTTAATATAATGTATTAATACTCGTAAGTATTGTATTATATTTAGTTTGATGTTATTTTAATATTAAACTATATTATACTAAAGCTCACAATATATATTAAATAAATCAGAAAACATAATCTCAAAAATGATTATATGCACAAAAGACATGGCTGTTTAGACCATATTTGCAATTTGCCATTTTAATCGACAACTAGATACAAACCGTTATAAGTATCAAAACTATCGCTCGGTGACAGCTACAACTTGGATACAGACTAGGATGAGTCGCTCAACCGAACCGCATATTGTATGAAGGCGAGCGGCCGGTGTTGGTAAACAAATCCGAAACAACACGACCGTTACTATGGCAACTATCCATAGTTGCGGTCCAGCGCTATTATTGTAATAAAAATCTCTTAATTGCTGCAAAAAAATTGAACAATTCGGCATTTTTGTAGGACGTCGATTCAGTCGCGCAACTAAATTTAGTCTAGTGAGCAGTGCGGTTGCAACTAGTTCTATTGTACGCATAGGTCCGTGTGGACTTATACTTTGGCACAGGGGAACGCCTGCGTATGGCTACTCCCCTCCGGTACGTCGGCAGCCCGTGTTGCTTTATAGCAGCAAATGAAAATATAAATCGTTGTCTTCAGCAAATAATACTTTGTTATAATTTTAAATATGGTTTTTATTTTAAATTAGGACATTTGGATGTGCATACAGTAAAAATGATTCCACATCATATGATTTGAATTTTCTATTCTGTTTGTAGTAGTGTTTCGAAACCTGGTTTCATTGTTATCGTAAAAAAAAATTTTTTTTTATATAGAATAAGCGTGACATACGAGTACACAGTCCAACTGATGGTAAGTGGATGCTGTGGCCCATAGACATTTTCAATCGAGGATAAATGTAAAAGTCTATGGGCCACCATAGACTTTTACATTTATCCTCGATTAAAAATCAAAATACACATGCGTTGTCACCCCTGAGGACTAAAATGGAATGCCTAGTTTCCAGTAAAAAGAGTCTCCAGTTCTCTACACTCACCATACGAAACACAGAAGCATTAAGCTGCTATTTTACGCTGGTATTCTGTGAGAAATGTGGCTCTACCCTCTCTGGTTCTTAAACACGGCAGCATCAAACTGCTATTTTACGCTGGTATTCTGTGAAAGCGTGGTCCTACCCTAGTCGAGCCAACCCATTCGTTCTACACGCATAATATAGCAACAGCGTGGCTCTACCACGTACAGTACGAATGTGTTTGCGCGTATCAAAAAATAGCCTTTGCCTTGATATGTTTTACATTGATTTTTTTTTACACCTCCAAAAGACATTAATATTTGATACTACCCTTTTTCTCAGGAACGTGTATAAGTATTTCAACTTGATACTTCTACCCGTTCCTGAGAAAAAGCGTCTTGACAGATGGACAGACGGACTGACGGACGACCTACGAAATGTTGCTCTAAGGGTTTCTTTTTATCCTTTTAGGGCTTATCGACCTAATTCGCAATATATTGAAGAAAGGCTAGATTAAGAGTACCCTTAAACGACAAGCGTATGCGCAGATGTATGTGAAAAAATGACTTTTATAAAAAAGCAAGAGTAGATTTCAATGAACTAAAATGAAAAATATAATTTCACATTCTGAAGTGTGGCAAGACATATAGAATTAAGACCCTGACGTCTAAATGTGAAATTTTATTCTTTGCAGTTCTTTGAACTCGGCTTTTACTTTTATCTAAAGTTATTCTTTACTCTTTAGAGTGGACTAAGGAATGTCACAATCTCAATGTCGTCTAAATAGTTCCATTAAAAACTTCACCCCTATTTTTTAGATGCGATTTTTTTTTCTTCAACTTTAAATGGAACCCCTAATGTTTAACCTAATTAAAAGAGAAATCTAAATCGGTTTACAATTGACGAAGATATCGCGTAATATACATACAAAAAGTATCATACAGTTGATTTAGTAACCTCCTCCTTTTTCTAAATCAGCTAAAAAAGCGAGAGAGGTGTGTCAGGATCATCCTTAATAGAAGTCCGAAGTCTCTGCTTACCTCTCTGGGTGGTAGGCGTGAAAATTATGTATGTTTATGTTATGTAGGTCTTTTTTAATCCAACATACCAATGTAACGCATTAGTAACATAATTTACAATACTATGGACAAGCTAAGCAACACATCACACAAGACTTAAGAAATTTAAAACAGATTATTTAAGAAATGCAAAAAAAACTAAAAGTCAGCGTCAAATAGTAGCATAATACTACTGAGTTTCTTATAGTGAGTGTAGAGAACCGGAGACCCTTTTTTACTATTAATGGGATATTCATCTTTTTACTCAGAGGTGTAGCCCTGTAGTGGCGGTGTTAGAATATTCACTACCCCATATCGTCCCGTGAGTGTCGTAAGAGCCGACTCAAGACAAATCAGGAGATGAGCACCAGCTTTTTCCAATAACAATTTAAACGTCTATGTTAAGCAGCGGACTTTTGATAGGCTGTAATAAATAAATAATGAAATTTTAAGAGACAGAGTCTCCCCCACCCCACCCACGTGACCATGAGTTCTGCAAAGAACTCGAAACGTCGGAAATATAAACAGTAGTAAATCAAATACAACTCACGTTTAACCAATCGGATGCAGATTTAGGCCATTCATCAAGATAATAGTTTTCTGTCTCAAAATCACTAAAAGCATGTTGAAACGACTTTTCCGTTGCCGAAATTAAAAAGGTGGTATAATGATTTACTCCGAAGAAGTCGGCTGCACCTTTAACGAAGGCCTTCTCTTCATCAGTAAACTCAGGCATGCGGGATCTGGGATATCCTTGTTCAATACTTATTTGGGCAACTCTTTCTGATAGTTCCTTAGGAAATCCACCCTCCTCTGAAAATATTGGTTCTGCGTAAAGGCCCCACTAAAACAAATTAAAGTGTGTCGATGCATCAATCAGATTGACAAACAAAAAAGTAAATTTGCAAAGTAACTAAGTTTGTCTCACCTGTCCTTGCCTGCTTAGTTCCGCTGCGAATTCGTCTTCTTCTGAGTCAGTTAGCGGCCCCACCCAATTAACACAGATCGTTATACCGCAAACTCCACCTTGACTTGGAGCGAAGTCATTTTTGTAGGCGTGATAAGCTCTAGCATGTGCCACAACTAGATTCTTTGCGCAGAGATATGAACCGATGCCAGTGGCGTTCACTTGCGGAGCGTTTCTACCCGCATCATACCCTTCATAGCAGATCTCTCTGGGTTCGTTGAACGTTATCCAATGCTTGACCCTGTCTCCAAATTGCTCAAACACGACTCTAGCATAGTCTTCGTACCACTCTGGGAACAGAGGGTTCGCAAAGCCACCTAATTCTTGAAGTTTTTGGGGTAAATCCCAATGGTAAAGTGTTACCATTGGTGTGATACCATATTTTACCATTTCATCGATATAATTGTTGTAAAACGCAACGCCTGCTTCACTGACCTTGTTGGCTAAGCCATTGGGCAATATTCTGGACCAGGACAGAGAGAAACGGTAAGCATCCAGACCAAGTTCTCTCATCATCTCAACGTCGCGCTTGTAGTTGTTGTAAGTGTCCGCCGCGATGTCACCATTGCTCAGGTCCTCGATTACTGTAGGATTATTGTGAGTCAAGTAATCCCAAATGCTTTCGCCTTTATCTGAAATTAAATGTGAAATTCTAATAAGATTTTAGAAGTTTCTATTTGTTGTTTAAAAAAATGCATGTATACTTATAAAATATTTGCACACCGTATGTGGTGGTAGAATTTAAATGGGCCATTAGATATAATTTAAGATCATACTTTATTCTACACCTACATTCTGGCAAATAAATGAATTTGAATTTGATTCCGTCTCAGAGTCCGCATCTCCTGATGGTGCCTGTTCTGATGGTTCTAAAGGCTGTATCACCGCTAAACGAAATACCATCAGGAGAACGAAGGCCACCATCTTGTCGTACTATTGAAAGTGAGGTGTTTTTCCTAGTTTATGGTGATTAATGGTGACAGTGATAGTGCAAGCAATTAAGGGAGGGAGGGAGATGCTCTTTAAACTAGGTAAGACACATAATTATTAATTTTTACGCTGATCTTAGCTGATTATTTAAAGATCAAATTGAGTGTGAAATTGTGTAATAAGCGAAGAGCGTGGTTTGCAAAATGATGTCGTGACCAGGATTAAGAAAGGAATGCTTCGGTGGTTTGGTCATGTAGAAAGAATGACTGAGGAAAGGGTGACAAATTTGTAGAAGTGAACAGCAGAGTCGAGAAGGGACGCCCTAGGCGAAAGTTTATCGACCATATTAGCGATATATTGAAAATGGGCCAAATTAACCCTTAACAGACGAGCATGTATGCGTAGGTATATGGATGTGGAGGAGGCGAGAGATGTGTGTCAGGTTCGCGCCAAATGGAAGTCCGTAGTATCGGCCTACCCCTCTGGGTGACAGGCGTGAGTGTTTATGTATATATGTTATAATTGTTTTTTCTATGTAGATGTCATATTTATACATTAATAAAATTGAATTACATGTCTGTAATATTGAAATAACCGGCTTCTATTAAACTCCGGGGGTTATTTTTGCATGCTATTGAGATATAAATAACCATTTTTTTTAATTGTCTATCTGTTCGTTTGACCGGGCTGATCTGCGGAATGGCTGAACCGATTATGACGAATGTTAACGAACAGATAGAAAGCAATGCCTGGAGAAATCTAGGCTATATTTAATCTGAAAAACTTGGAGAATTTATTTTTGAAAAAACTAAAAAATAAATGGTCTTTGATTATATCAAGGCTAAATAACGACACATTATTAGATCCCATCTCGGCAAAGTCGGGGCGGGTCGCTAATATATGTATGAAGGGTATAGTACCATCCGCGTTCCATCCTCCCTCTATTTGATATGATGAAGAAGCTGCCCCAAAGAGGAAATCATCAGGAAATCTTCGTTCTTGCTTCGTTGTTAAGGCACTACAGCCCAATAGAAATAAGCTGAAATAAGAAAATTTTACGTATCATTCCGATGAAATAGTGACGACTTTTTTATAGTACTAAAAGAAACTAGAGTTACAGTTACAGCTCTCATTTCTAAGAGCGGTATAGAAGTAAACTTTGACTTGGACTGCCTCGTTGATATAAAAATTGTTACACGCACACCCCCTAAGAATTTATATAGTATCGTAAAAGTGTTTCACATACAATTTATTTTAACAATTTCAAATTACAAATTTAAATAAATAGCTTATATGTAACAAATAAGGGCAATTTTTGAATAATCAGATTTAAATTTATACATCAACTAAATTATAACCTTTCTGAATTAATAAGTGAAATAATTGAACTATTTTCTTCATACAAGTATTAATTTTTGGTACGATCTACGCAGAACGAAGGGACATTAAACATCTCAGTCCCACCCCGTGCCCATAGGTGCTCTTAAACAACCGAAACGTCGGGTATTAAAAAGTCAAAATTAAACGCGATTAAATCCCTAAAATTAGTTTCATTTAATGTGGTATTCGCGTAAATATAACAAATTATTATGTTTATGTTGTATTTCATCCTATGAATAACTTTTATCTGATAATTGAAAAATCAACCCTATGTGCCTTAATTAACAACTTCCCTGTCCGAGAAATAGACACAATAGTTAAACAATTGAAATGTTCATATATGACTCATGGGACAGTGAAATGGTTAAATACGTACCTTAAAACTACGAACAGCTTCATGCTATTTATATAATTTAATGACAGACACTGATGCTATTCTTATTTAGGAATTGGTGATAGCGACTTATATACTCGTAGCTCAGCAGATGAACATTTATCTCCATTATGGGAGATATGATCACTTCAGTCGGTTATCTTGGACAGCTCGTCAGTTGAATAAATATCGGATTAGTGAAATTCTGCTAGTGAAGCTATAATTTTTTTTGTATGGTAATTTTTTCAATAATATGATGTAATTTAATTAAAAATATTATGTAAGTTAAAAGTGTCATTCAAGATATATTTTCTGTGTTTTGCTCGACATTTCTCATTCTTTTCCTCCCTCGTCCTCTTTTTTGTCGAGAATTTAGTGACTGTTGTGTATTCGGAGTATGATTTGTGTTAGATGAGTCCGGTTCGTTTGATGATTGGTGTGTGTCCGTTGTACCTGATGATTGTTGCATGGTTTGTATGTGTTAATCTTGGATGTTTAGTGAATGTTGTATATTCGATGTGTCTGCGGTGTTTATTGAATCCGTTGTGCTTGGTGACTGCTGCGTGTTTGATGACTGTTGGGTGTTCTGTATATGTAGATGTACGAATACAGTATTTCCTAGCACTTTGCTGAGTATAGTTGCCGTGTGAATAGCTGCTTGTTTTTGAAGGATGCTAATGTTAATGTGGCTATCCAATTTTTCTTGATACTTTTAGCTACTACTCCCGTTGCTCCTATTACTATGGGAATGACAGTTGCTTGTGTATTCCACAAACAACTAACTTCAGCTTCAGCAGGTGATATTTGCTTAATTTTTCAATTCTCTTGGGTCCTATATTGTAGTCTGATGGTACAGTTATATCTATTAAGAATGTTTTATTACTAGTTTTATCAACATATATCAAATCAGGCCTATTGTGTATTTCAGTAATATCAGTTTGGATGGGCATTTCCCACATGATTTTAGCAAACTCATTTTCTTTAATTTGTGGCCGTATGAGGGCTTCTTGCCACCAAATGTTAGAAACTTCTATTTTGTTATATTCCATTAATATTAGGAGCTCCAGATATAGCTTTCCCCGAGTAAATAATATAAGATTTTGACTATTACCCCACTTATTAACCTTACTAATTTCTAGACGTACTGCACAAGGTTATTATGTCGCTTTACATAATGTCTCTGCTAGTTTGTCGTATCCGGATATTATGTGCTGTGTGGTTTCATCTTTACAGGACCACATTTTCCATCTACTGGCTCTTTTAATATATCCCGTTGATGTTGCCGCGTCTGGTCTTGTTTTGCAAATATTGATGACTATATACTTGGAGATAGCTGTTGCTTTTTAAGCCATTTATACGAAAGTTCTATGTCTATATTGACATGATCTAATACTTTATTAGGAAATTGTCCATGTAAAGGTTTTTTCACCACAGTTCTTTGTATTTTTTAAGTATTGCCATCTTTAATCTCTTTGTCCGTATATGTGTTTCCTTGTGGTAAGTGTAATTCTCTATTTATCTCCTATGCTTCATTTATTATTGAATATTTGTCCCTATGTGTATCGTGTTGCATTATTATTTTGATTAGATAATCGCTTTCTGTTTTCAGATATTGCTTATATTTAACTATCTGTGCTTTATACGTGTACTCTATATTTGTCAGACCATTTCCTCCTTGTGTTACAGGAAAATATAGCTTTTCTATTTCTGCTTTTTGTTGATGTACCTTTTTTTTATATAGGATAGGGTGACAAACGAGCACACAGTCCACCTGATGGTACTCGTAAGTGGTTGCTGTGACCCATAAACATCTACATCTATCTTCAATAAAGAATCAAAATGCAGATGCGTTGTCACCCGTGAGGACTAAGATGGAATGCCTTTTTTCCAGTACAAAAGGGTCTCCGGTTCTCTACACTCACCATAGAAACACAGCAGAGTTAAGCTGCTATTTTACGCTGGTATTCTGTGAGAGTCCGAGTGTGGTCCTTCCCCGGTCGAGCCGACCCATTCGTACTACAACTATACTACTAATATAGCTGCAGCATGGCTCTACCACGTAAAAAACCTTTTAATTTAAAGTACCTTTTTAATTGCTAGTAATTTCCTTGTTTTTATATAAATTTTCTTAAAATCGCTATTTTTATAATTTATAATATCAAATGAGTAAAGTAAAACTGGGACTACGTTAATACATATAGACGTTCATGACGCCCAGTTCGGATTCAGGGCAGGATTGTCCACGGAAAGTGCAATTCTTACATCGAAGCTTACTGCCGGGTATTACACGGCTAGGGGGACGCCGGTATACGCGTGTTTCCTCGACTTGTCCAAGGCTTTTGACTT
The DNA here is from genome assembly GCA_029286625.1 of Parnassius orleans. Taxonomy (NCBI): domain Eukaryota; kingdom Metazoa; phylum Arthropoda; class Insecta; order Lepidoptera; family Papilionidae; genus Parnassius; species Parnassius orleans. The sequence goes on from JAGSMP010000089.1 coordinate 2,774,816, forward strand.
GGTCACTTATGATATATTATGGAGCAAGTTGCGGGACGCAGATGTGCCGGCGGATTATACTTCTCTGATTAAGTACTGGTACAATAATCAAAAAAATCAGGTCAGATGGGCAGGTACGCTATATATAAATATACATTAAAATGTGGTGTCAGACAGGGCGGGTTAAGCTCACCCTTATTGTTTAATTTATATATTAACGAGCTTGTCGTAGAACTGGCTAGCATACATGCCGGCTGTCATATTGACGAGATATGTACACAATATAAGCTATACAGACGACATGGTGCTGCTCAGTTCATCTATAGGCGGGTTAAGGAGGTTGTTGTCGAATTGCGTGAAATACGCGGAGGACCTCGGCTTGAAGTACTTACAACTCAAAAAAGAGTGAAATTCTTGTTTCTGCGGCACGAAAACAGCGGCCGCATCGTGTTCCTCCCGTATACCTCAATGGTATAGCCCTAAATATTGTTAATAATTTTAAGTATCTTGGTCACATTATAACGAGCGATTTAAGTGATGATTGTGATCTAGAGAGGGCGCGTAGGGTGCTGGCGGTTAGGAGCAATATGCTTACCCGCAAGTTTGCTCGATGTATAAAAGACGTAAAAGTCACTCTTTTCAAAGCACTCTGCCAATCTTTTTACTCGAGCGGCTTTTGGGTATCACACAGGTAACGAGCTTACAGTGCCCTTCGCATTCAATACAATAACGCTTTTAGGGTACTGTTGGGACTGCCATAGCGCTGTAGCGCTTCGAAAATGTTCGCGTATAATAGGACTGATGGATTTCATGATGTTATGTTATGCGAAATAAAACAGCCTGAATGTTACAGCGTCTGCGAAAAGTAACAACAGCATTCTGAAAATGATCGCGGCGAGGCCAGATTGCCACTTTCAGCGACACTGGGAAGAGCTGTCAATAGGATTAAAATTATAATAAATTATATATTATGTATAAATACTAACATTACTAACATAGTTATTAAGTAAAAATTGTTACTAATATTCTTACACTTAATATGAACTATTTAATGTCTAAAATAAAGTTATTATTATTTATAATAATTGAATGTACTTTTTGGCCGACTTTAGAAAATGGAGGATATTCTATATGCGACTGGATGTTCTTTTTTTGTATGTATGTTACGCGATATCTTCGTTAATCGTGAACCAATTTCCATTATTATTTTTTAATTAAATAGCTTATACTTCTATATACACTATGTTTTAGCACTGACTTCTGAAGCTGTTTGTGGTAATCATTATATTATTTTAAGTCCTTTGAATTTTATTGGCACACATCACAAGATTACTATAAAGGGGTGTGCATCCATTAAGATCAGTTCTATGACAGGCTCATCTTTTTGCATAAGTAAAAGTGTGAAACAAGGAGACTCGCTGTCTCCAACACTATTTACAGCCGTATAAGAAGAGTTAGAACGCTGGCAGCTAGTTGGGCGGATAGGGGCATTCAAGTTGGACATGTGAGATTATTCAATAGAATAGAATAGAATAGAATAATTTTTTATTCAATATAAATTACATGTGTAATTTTTATTGAAAGTCATTTTTTACTTTACCACTGGTTCGAAAAAAAACCTCTGTCCTGGGAAGAACCAGCAAGAAACCCAGCGGGACTTTTTTTTAAAGTAAATTTTACATTAATGGTTGTACAAACTATTTAAGTACAAAATTTATTTTAGAAACTGCTTGGTAGCGACCACCTCATTCCCAGGGGTTATTATCAATCATATATTCATTTATACTATAATAACCCTTTTATACAGTTTCAGCTAACAAAACATTTAAACTTGGTAATAGAGAGCCTGTACACTTTCCGGGACCTTGTTGTAATAGCGTATACATTGCCCCAAGAATGAATTACTGACTCTGTGGAGTCGAGAAACTGGTATCACTAGCTTGTGTTTGTTCCTAGTGTTTACAGAATGTATATCACTTTTTTTACTAAAACTACCTTTGTTTTTGTGAACATACATTAAATTTTCGTAAATATACTGAGAGGCCAAAGTTAATATATTTATTTCTTTAAATTTATCTCTAAGAGACTCTCTCGGTTTTAGGTTGTAAATAGCTCTAATGGCCCTCTTCTGTAAAACAAAAATAGTTTCTGAATAAGCCGCATTTCCCCATAGCAAAATCCCATAAGACATTATGCTATGGAAATAACTGAAATAAACTAGTCTAGCTGTCTCAACACTAGTGAAACCTCTAATCTTTTTTACAGCATAGGCTGCAGAACTCAGTCTGCTTGCTAGTTTGGATATATGGGGGCCCCACTGAAGCTTCGAGTCAAGAGTGATGCCAAGAAAAACAGTGGATTCAACAGGGCTCAGTTCTTCCCCATTTAAAAACACATTATATATTTATATTATATTATTATATATTTATTTATTATTATATTATTGAATCTCCGTTTCGCCGATGATATTGTCCTCTTTTCGTCTTCAGTAGATAAGTTGACTCAGATGCTAGACGATCTTAGCAAGGCAATATAAGATAATATATAATTACAATTAAAAATACAATTATATAAGATAATATATTTAAGTAATACTTTGGTAGCCGTGGTAGCTCAGATGGTTAGCGCTCACTGTTAATTTCACAGTACGCGGGCAACCCGGGTTCGATCCCCGCCGGCACCAATGAAACTGTTAATTGCAATTTTAAGTGCTGATTTACCACGTGCTCAGCGGTGAAGGAAAACATCGTGAGAAAACCTGCATGTCTGAGAAATAAGAAAAAAAATATTTCGAAGACATGTGAAGTTCGCCAACACGCATTGGGGCAGCGCGGCGGACATTTCCTTGCCCTAAAACCCTCTCAGAAATAAGAGGAGGCCTGTGCCCAGCAGTGGGAAGTATATAGGCTGTAACTTTAACTTTAATATTTTGGTATATTACTTATATTTAAGTAATATCCCAAAATATTAATTTAATATAATAATAAGGACCGATTTCTCAGCCTTGAGAATGTGTTTTATGTGTTGAAAAGACATTCTTAAGGCTGAGAAATCGGTGGCGATGTCTAGAGTTCTGCATTATAAGCCTGTAAAATGTGCACACATTATTTTAGCATGCTCTGTGCTACATAATATAATTACTAAATTTGGTGTTGAGGACACAAAGAAAAATATGGGTAGGTATTTTAATTTTAAATTAAATAACTACAACAGATTATTACTAACTACTAAATATTAAGCTTATTAATTATTTTTAGGTCTGCAATTTGAAAGGACAATGGAATCTGACCAAATGAGCTCCACAGAAAGAGCAGAAGCTACCTCTGATTTAATTAGTGGTAAAATATAAAGTGATCAATTAGCAAGAAGGTTACAATAAAGATTAAATAAATAAATTTGAATAAGCTTAAACCTTCCTTTTATTAATAATCAGCCTTAAATTTTATCACAAATTTAAATAATTAATAGTAACATAAAAGGTAGTAACAACAATATATTTATTTATTTATTTATAAGGGTCACCGACAGATGCAACCAGAAGGAACACACAAGCAAGGAAGACACACAAGCAACCAGAAGGAAGTTAGCGTTCACGGCTCCGTGGCGCAGTGGCTTAGCAATGAGTTGTTGCGCTGGGGGCCGCGGGTTCGAATCCCGCACGGAACAAGTATTTGTATGGCCTACAAATAATTGTTCCGGGTCTGGATGTTTGTCCTCGTGCAATTTATGTTTGTAAACTGCCTCCACGATACAGGAGAAAATCCTAGTGTGGGGGTAACGTTTTTTTTAAAACAAAGAATAAAAGCGTAGAACATTATTATTTTTTAATTTAACTGTATGCCAATTAATTGCTCCTTAAATGCTCCAATAGAATCCGTAATTACTGCACATCTATTCCTATTAGTTAATTTATATTTTTTTTAATTTAATTATCGAAAATTTTATTTTGCTATAAAACATAAAATATCTACTTTATAAATTAAACTGTATGCCAATTAATTGCTCCTTAAATGCTCTCTTAGAATCCGTAGTTGCTCCACGTCTATTCCTATTAGTTAATTTATAATTTTTTTTTTAAATTTAATTATCGAAAATTTTATTTTGCTATAAAACATAAAATATCTACTTTATAAATTAAACTGTATGCCAATTAATTGCTCCTTAAATGCTCTCTTAGAATCCGTAGTTGCTCCACGTCTATTACTATTAGTTAATTTATTATAATTTTTTTTTGCTTAAAGAATTGCTCTCAATTTGCTCTATTAATTAAAAAACAAAAATGCATTTTTGCAAAATTTATAAAAATTAATATAAAAAACAGTGTGTGTCTTGAAGACACACGATTGAAGTGAAACTTTTATTTTACAGGGAAACATTTCAATTATTCATCAATGATTTGAATAGCATAGATTGTGTATTTATCCAATCCATTCATAACAATCCATGATTTCAAAACTTACCGATTATAATTTTTTTGGGTTTTTATATATATAAGTAGATATTTTTATAGCGAAATTAAATTTTCGATATTTAAATTAAAAAAAATTATAAATTAACTAATAGAAATAGAAATGGAGCAATTACGAATTCTACTGGAGCATTTAAGGAGCAATTAATTGGCATACAGTTTAATTTAAAAAAATCTACGCTAACTTCCTTCTGGTATACAAGCATGGTGAGAAACATGCAATGTGCTCATCCAGTTATAGGCAACCACAACTAACACTAACATATTGCGAAAAATTAAATAACGTAAAATTTAATAGTACAAAATTGCGTATTCATGAGAAATTAAAAAGGTTTACATTAATCATCTAAATAAAGTAACATTCTTCTTCTAAAATTATTTAAATTGTCATTGAAAATATCCAAATCAGATGGCCTAGATATATCATTATACAGTCTAAACATTCTGCATAATGCTGAATTAAGACTGAAGTTAGCCCTGTGAGGTGAGACCATAAACAGATTGTAGACATTAAAACGGGTAATCTGCTTGGAGCATTAATGTTAACCATTTCCAGTAATTGAGAACAGTCGATGCCATTATTGAACAGTTTGTAGAGGAAGCCTGTTATATAAGGAAGATATACGGAAATGCTTTAGCCGTTCAGCATATGAAGTTATTGAGCGATGACGGTTAAATTTCAATGCTAGCATACTAAGAAACCTCCGCTGTACTCGTTCAATTCTACACTTATGAACCTCATAGAAATATAATTAGTAGATAACATAGTAAAAATACATATTAATTGACTAATCTTTACAGTACTTATTAACTAATTTATCTAAAATATCTAAAGCTCTTAATCCTAATGATTGCCACTCTCTCTGAACTTCCTACTCCTGATTCTATTTTGCTCCTTCTCATGTCCATGAAGTCTTGGTGTTTTTGAAGTAGTCTTCATGTTTTTTACTTATAATTTAGTATTTTCTATAACAAATGAATAGCAACTTCAAATAAACAAACACAAACTGTCAAAGTATAATATAGTATAGGCACTAACCACTTCGCGGTCATCCAAATCAATGCCTGATTTTTGTGCGACAAGAGTGAAGAGACTTTTTTCTTTCTTTCTTTCTTTTTAAAAACACTAGGAGTTTCTCCTGTATCGTGGAGGCAGTTTACAAACATAAATTGCACAAGGACAAACATCCAGACCCGGAACAACTATTTGTAGGCCATACAAATACTTGTTCCGTGCGGGATTCGAACCCGCGGCCCCCAGCGCAACAACTCATCGCTAAGCCACTGCGCCACGGAGCCGTCAATGGGTGCATTTGGTTTTCTCCATTTTTTTTTTGGCAGGCTTGTGAGCTCCAGGTCATTTAAAAGAGCAGCTTAATGTTTGTTAATTATTGAATTAGATCACGCTTTAGTTGAACAATAGTTTCAACCAACTCACTTGCAACTGCCACTTTTTTCCTCCTTCGCTTGTAGTTCTTAGCAGGTTACACGAGTTTCAACGCTGTCTAGTCTTGAATTAAATTTAATGGTGGTATTCAATTTCCCAACCTCCTGGCGAAAATTAATCATTTCTCTCGATAGGGTTTTCAATTCTGTTCGTATGAGCCAAATTTCCTGCGTGGATAATCCTTCGTTAGAACCCTCCACCCTTGCAAGGATCTTTCTAAAGGATTAGTTCCAGGCCGTTTAATAAATTTATGGCGTGATCGTCTTAGTTAGGACCCATATATACGTTGTGTTTGTTTAGTAACTTAGTTCTTTTAGGTGTCTCTTGAAGGAATAAATATTCACCAGAGCAGCCGAAAGCTGTTGGTAGTGCCTTATAATTACTTTAAGCTAAAGAACCCCATTCACGAAGAAAGGGCTCAAAAATGTTAAGAACGTTAAATCGTCCTTATTCCACATGTATCAAGCAGGGGGACGTTAAGTTGGGAACTGGACCGTTGTCCACAGCAAAATAACTGGCGAACCAGTAAAAGAAAGAGAGGGCTTGGCCCCTTGGTAGTACCAAGGGGCCAAGCCCTTGTTCCTTCTGTTCGATGTTTGTACTTACGCTAGTGCGTAAGCACAAACATCGACCGAAGTCGCGTATGTCAATGCGTGTAAACGCCATGCAGAATACGATCAAATCCAGCCACAGTGAATGTATGTCACACGGTTTAGGCAACACGTCGAATAATAGGCACACTGGCCATAAAAAGTCCTCCGTGAGCGCCACCACCTGCCAGACCGCCGCTCCTGCAGACGTGATGTAGGTGTAAGGCATCACCACCAATTGCATGATCAGCACGGCTTCTAGCCGCAGAGCATGTCATGTTTACTACTCACCTCGAGGGATAGGGTCCCACGTTGAGCGGCTTTCGGCCGCAGCCTTGAGAGTCTCCTCCCTGCGTGGTCGGTTGGTGGAGCATATGTGTCGTCCTCCGCATGAGGTCGACACATATGCTCCACCAGCCAATACAAAGGCAGATATAGCCAAAAGGCTATACCTGCCGTTGTATTAAGATAATAATAATAATAAGGCGTAGGGAAGTGACGACCCCATCGCCCGCTGACGTAACAGTTAAGTGACAAAACTGCTACGTCGGCGCAGTCAGTCAGCACCTTGCCAAGAGGTGTGAGCGCCGTGCCTCGGCAGAATTGAGGGTGCAAAAGCCCGTTTGTGCTTACGGCCACACTATTAAACGGTGCCGGGCCTGGGCGTCTCCCGTTAATTGACGCCCATTTTTATGGATGATGGAAAATAATAGAAAGCGCATAGGGCCGCTGCCTGGGGTCGCCGGGCGCGTCTGAGCTGGCGCTGACGCGACAGCATGCGGGCCGCCAGCCGAGCGCGAGGTACTGCAAGACCACCTAGCAGTCCTCGCATCCATCATCCCCACCAGATGGCTTGGTGTCGGCAGGGTCCTCTCGGACTCGGCAAGCGGCACCCGCCGTTGGTGGAGTACGCCGCGCGTTGGACAAAATATATGAACATAAACGCATTGCGGGCGTACTATAGGGCGAAGGGGAAGAAACTGAGGAACAGCGTATCGGGCTCGTATGCACCGCTTTTGCTGAGCTGGAGCCGTCTGTTCCCGTCACAGAGCAAAACCTGGCAGACCGAGTTCGGTACATCATACGCTCGAAAATATTTGATGATGCCGAACTCGAACGACTACGGCGTGAGGCTATTCCTCATCGAATGAACCAGCTATAGCTGGGGATGCGGCTCCTAAGGCCATAGACCAGCAGCCATGTGGAAGCCGCCATGGATCTTCCCGCTTTGGTTGATTCAGGCGATGATGGAATGGTCACCCAAGAACTAGAGCAGATGAGAAGTAAATTGGAGGAGGCGATTGTGGAAACGCGCTGTACGCCTCTCGAAAATCGACCGCGACCCCACGCATAACCCTAAGCAAGCGGAATCGGATGTCGTGACGGCCTGAACCCATTACTGGCAACCTTTTGGAAACCAGCCGGGACCTTTGCGATACGGACTCAATACTCTTTGGCGTCGCATTGGCAGTTTGCCGTATTGTTGGTGCCAAACTTCCCTCGTCTGGACGTGCTACTGGGCAAAGTAGCGCTATCCCAGCCTGGCGAAGAAGGATTGAGGACCGTATCGCAAAGGCAAGGGCCCTCATCGGCAGACTGATAAGCTTCAGGTCGGGCAATAATAGGCCGAGAATTGTGCGCACCGTCAGGATGGCGTTTGCTGGGACAAATATCAGTTTGTCTCAGCCGGATATAACGCAAAAACTGACGGATCGCATAGACGACCTGAAGCAGAGAATCGCTGCTTGGGGGAAGCGGATTCGGCGATATACCGAGAGGTCGACACGGTTCAACCAGAATCGTCTCTTCCAGAGTGATCAGAAGAGGCTCTATGAATCATTGGAGCGGCCGATGGTACGTGGAACGGGCTCAGCACCAAATCAGGCCGACACTATCGCATTCTGGCGCGGCCTGTGGTCAGAGCCCGTAAACCACAGCGAGGGCCCTTGACGGAAGTAGTGGCGAGTCAGTGTGCGAGTGTTACGCCCATGGACCCCGTCATCATAACGCCGGATGACGTAGCTGAGGCGGTCCGTAGGGCCCCGAACTGGAAAAGTCCGGGACTCGACGGACTGCATCACTACTAGCTGAAGGGGTTCGTGGTGTGTCACGCTGTGCTCGCCCGACAGTTTCAAGAGGCTCTCGACCAAAAGTCACTCCCGAGCCTCTTCACTACTGGGATCACTCATTTGGTTCCTAAAGACCGGATTCCACAGACCCGAGCAAATACCGCCCCATAACCTGTCTACCTACCATATATAAGATATTGACATCCGTTTTGAGCGCGAGAATCACTCGTCACCTGAACGCAAATCAGGTGATGTCGCGCGCTCAAAACGGATGTCGGGGCGGTGGTCGTGGAACCAAGGAACCACCCTCATTGACGCGGTCATTGGCAAGGTGGTTAAACGTAACCGTCGGAACCTCTCCGCCGCCTGGATAGACTACAAAAGGCATTCGACTCGGTGCCTCATACATGGCTTAAGAGGGTCCTCGAGCTGTACAAGGTTGACTGTACAGTTCGAGACTCGGCAGTGTATGGGGCAGTGGAGTACGATCCTTTGTCATCTAGGCGAGCGGATGACGGCTGCGGAGAACCACATAAGGATAAGAAGGGGTATCTTCCAGGGCGATTGTTTGAGTCCAATCTGGTTTTGCCTCTCCCTGAACCCTCTCAGTACCTTACTGGAGGAATCCGGGAGGATTTCAGCTTCGGAAAGGAGGTACAAAAGTGACCCACCTTTTCTATATGGATGATCTCAAATTATTCGCCTCCAGTCGCTCCCATCTTATGGAATTGCTAAACATCACTTGTGATTTTAGTAATTCTATTAGAATGGAGCTGGGGACGGATAAGTGTGCGGTCCTCCATGTTGAAAAGGGAAGGGTTGTTAACTCTGAGGGCATAGACTTATCTATGCCCATCAACATAAGGACCCTTTCTGAGGCTGAAACATACCGATACCTGGGTATGTCACAGAACATCGGTATCGATGAGGCGGGTATGAAGCAGTCAGTTTGCGATATGTTTTATGCACGCTTGACCAAAGTGCTTAACAGCCTTTTGTCCGGTGTGAATAAGACACACGCATATAACGGTTGGGTCATGCCTGTTCTCATATATACCTTTGGCATACTTAGGTGGACTCAAACTGAACTTAACGCCCTGGATAGAAAAGTCCGCACTACTATGACGTCCCATAGGATGCATCACCCGAGATCGTCGATTATGAGGCTGTACTTGCCGCGGAAACATGGTGGGCGTGGCTTTTTAAGCGCGTTTACCATGCATAATCGCGAAGTGTGCAGCCTCCGTAATTACTTTCTGACGAGATCGGATGATCCATTCTATAGGGACGTCATTTCTTGTGATAAAGGACTTACCCCTCTATCCTTGGCCAACGAGCAATGGCAAGACCCGGCAGTACAGAGCATTTCCGACCGGGAGACCGTATGGAAGGAGAAGGAGCCCACGGGAGGTTCTACAAGGCTCTACATGTGCCTTTCGTAGACACAGTTGCCTCCTCCACTGGCTACGTTTTGGTGACCTCTTTGGGAAACCGAGGGTTTTGTCTGTGCGATACAGGATCAGGTTATTAAGACCAACAACTATCGGAGATACATCCTAAGGATGGCACCGTCGACATCTGTCGAGCTTGTCGCCATCCCGGTGAGTCACTTAGCATGTCATCTCCGGTTGTTCGGCGCTTTCTAACTCTGAGTACTTGCACAGGCACAACTTAGTAGCCAGAATTTACACCAGGAGCTCGTTTGAAATACGGTCTCGTGGACCGGAAATTGCCGTATTACAAGTACTTACCGGAAGCCGTGCTCGAAAATGACCGCGCCAGGCTCTACTGGGACCGGGCCATCATCACAGACAGGACTATTCTTGCGAATAAGCCTGATATTGTGCTGATGGACCGGGCACAGTCAGGATATTTTGGTCGACATCACCATTCCGTATGACGAGAACCTCGTGAAAGCCGAAACAGATAAGCGAACAAAATATCTGGACCTGGCTCACGAGGTGACCGACATGTGGGTGGACTGCCGACCGAAATTATACCTGTAGTCGTCTCTGCGAACGGGTTAATCCCAGTCAGCCTCTCGGGTCATCTGAGGCGACTGGGACTCCGTGACGGACCGCTCCAAGCTCAAATGCAGAAGGCGGTGCTCCTCGATACCGCCCGCATCGTCCGCCGGTTTCTCTCCTTTCCCTAACCTCGGCCGTTTGGTCTCCCCTGCCGAGGGTTTCCATCTGGTTGGGTTTTATTTATTTATGTATTATTTATTTATTTATGTTAGTATATTAAATATATATTTATGTTTATTTATTATTTCCTTTAAAATATTTATTCAGCCCAACCAGATGAGAATACTATATAAATACCCCAATAATACTCCATCAGAAAGGATTTGTGTCACTGACGTTGAGTATATGCATTTTTCGATTATGTTTGTCTTACTCACCAACAAGTTGCCATCAATCATTTAAACGTGGGAAATCTACAGAGATAATTTACTATGTTATTATATAAAACAGCATGTAGGTCAGACAGTCTGCAGCCCTGTAATGAAAGGATCCAACTTGGGCAAAGCTACTGAAGTGTGAGTCAAACCAAGACGCAGAGAGCGCCACTGAGAATAGTGACCCGCCGAACTACCATCGCAGAGACGATATGCTGCAGAACGCAACAAACATCAATACGACTATCGTCGGACTTACACCATCCCAAGGTACCCCATTACTATCCCAGCAGACATCACCACCCGCTTACCTCCATCGACCAGAACCACAAGATACGTCGAATCAGGTGAAGCACACCCTCAGATACATCACAGGGTGCAATACCGCAAGTAGCAGTAAGCATCAGTGCAACTATCATACCGATGGCTCCCCTCACAACACACCCAAATGATCCCTATCGACTTTGGTAACAAAATTGGTACTGTTGTTAACTAAAAATAGCACCAACGTATCATAGTAGCACGCTACTAAGACGCCAGTAGCCAAAATTCACGTATCATAGAGCTATTGCACTAAGACATGGAGTTGAGTATGCTTGTTGCACTTAAAAGTACTACCAATCACACTCACACTAATCCGAAAGATAGCTGACGTATCATAACGCTATGCGCTAAGACACCGCCCACAATCGGTAGGGGTGTGCGATGTCCACGGGCAAGTCGTATTGCTACAACAAACCCGCTTACCACCGGCACTAAGATGATATGCCTAGGACAATCGATTAGCGAGTCCAAGTTTACCCCGGTCTCGGACGCTGTGAAGCAATCTACACGCCACTATAATAATCCTTTTCAAGTCCCATTTCTATCAATATAATGCTTACATACTTGAGACCTTCCACATATTTGGTTGATTTCATAGACATTACTATTATATGTCTTTTATATATGGGACTCCAATCCACAACTCTGAAATTTAATGCTTATGCATCTAATGCTCGACACACACGGTCAGTTAAACTGACGTACATCCAAAAACTGACCATGAGTGTGAAATCTTAAGTTGAAATTTTTAACTGACGGCAACCCACGAATTTTTCCGCGAGCACTGTAATCCGCTGGCGTCATCAGTTCGTTTCAATAATTGGTAAGTACTTACTTTCTTAGTAGCTTACATTATTTCTATGCTGTTTAGATTTTATATTAATTTATATATTTAGAGAATTTCGTTTGACGGGGGATGGAGACCAAAGGTGACTGTGACGATGTCACCTTCCTTATGATGGACTCAGAAAGTGGGTAAAGGATCTCAGTGATGCTACTACGTAAAACCATCGTGTTTGGACTCATTTGAAAAGGATCATAAAGGCCTAGATGAGTGTGATGATTTCACCTTGCTTATGGTGGAATCCGAAGGTATGTATAGGATATCAGTGACGGCACTACATAGAACCAGTGTTTGTACTTATTTGAATGGGCTCATAAAGACCTAGGTAACTGTGATGATCTCAAATTTCTGATGGTGGACTCAATAGCTGGGCAAAATCTCAGTTATGCCACTTCGTAGAACCACCGTGCTTAGACTCATTTAAATACCAAAGTGCCTGTGATGACCTCACCTACCTGATGGTGTACTCCAAAGGTGGGTATAGGATTTTAGTGATGGCACTATGCAGAACCATCGTGTTTGGACTCATTTGAAAGGGCTAATAAAGACATAGGTGACTGTTATGATCCACCTTTCTGATGGTGCAATCCGAAGGTGCGTATAGGATCTCAGTGACGGCACTAAATAGAACGATCGTGTTTGAACTCATTTCAAAGGCCTCATAAAGGCCTAGGTTAATGATCTTATCTTCATGATGGTGGACTCAGAAGGTGGGGTAAACAATTTCAGTGATGCTACTACGCAACACCATCGTGTGAGGCTCATTTTAAGGGGCTTAGGTATACTAAGATGATTGAATAAATATGCCATGATTTTAAGAAGTAGCTAGGGAATATACCCTTTTAGATTTATTGTGGTGTGCGGCTTATTACCAGACTGTGTTTAAATAAAAAAATATTATTACTCACTTAATTTATTATGTTTTCAGGCAATCAAGAAACCAGCAAAACTCCCAATTGCAAAATTGGAATAAAATATATGGTATTTTAAAGGAAATAAAAAACAAGACATACGGGAAAAAGCTGCATAACCAACCACAACCAGACGACGAAAATATCAGCGTACTCAAGAAAGCTTACAAGCACCATCAACACCAATTACCATAAATGACCAACCGACCCGTTCACGGTATTTAGATTTCAATAATTTTTCACTGGAAGTAAAATTTTTAGATTTTGTAAACGAAACAATTTTGTACTCAATGATTTATTACACGAATACTAGATATTTAATAAAACAATTTTATCGGATTTAATTTTACTTATTTTTACTTATTTAAGGGCCGTATTAATAAACGTTACTCAACGACGAACTCAAGTGCGTAATCATTTGATACGCCCTCATTAAGAAATTAACATCTCAAGATCGTTGCTAATTAATAAACACATATAACAGTATCTCAAAACGCTGTACTTAGGAATACTGTTCTGTGACTTGCACTCAAGTATACACACTTGAGAGTCGAGTTTCGTTTATTAATCAGTGTGGCACTCAGTTGATATCGTAAACCTAAACCGCATCTTAAGATATGTTTATTAACAAGATCATAACCTCAAGATTGTACTCAAGTGCGTGTACTTGAGCTGAGTAACGTTTATTAATACGCCTTAATTCCCGAAGTTTGGGGTGCTTTAACTTTATTTTAGAATGTAACATGTAGCGTGCTCAATTAGATAAACATAGAAAGGTAGGCCATCCCAACTATTTTCGTTACTGAAAACCGATAACCACTTATCTGGCCATCATAAGACCTTCAGAATGTATCATGTAGTAGCACCTGCGCTCGATTAGATAAATAGAAAGCCAGGACATTCTAACTATTTATCTTACTGAGAACCATTAAGCACTTACCTGGTCATCATCAGGCCTTCAGAGTGTATTATATAGTGAACCCAGTCCTCAATTAGGTAAATATCGAAAGCTAGGTTATCCTAACTAATATCGTTACTGAGAACCAATAAGCACTTACCTGGTCATCATCAGACCTTGTAGCACCCGTACTCATATAGATAACTGATGAAAACTAGGCAATCCTTACTATTTTCATTACTAAGGTCTTATAGCAAGAAGTAAGCAAGGTGCATTATTAAGGTATTTCAAAATAATTAGGAATTATTGTAATGAATTCCTACAAAACACAAAGGAATCTTTCAGAGAGCGAATAAAATAGGCAAAAACGATAATAACACTGCGACACATCTGTATTCATGCCTTATCTTCAGTTCCTTTTTATGTACTATGGTCTGTCGGTAGATGGCGCCAAAGTAACAAATATTAGTTGTGGGACCAAATATTGAAGTGCATTGGGCAATGTAATACCCTTAAACTGATCAGTTCAACTGATCAGTTTAACTGACCGAGTGTGTCGGCCATAAGAGACCTTCTAATATAAATGGTTTTGTATCATAGACCTTACTATCATAAGTTCCTAATATAGGCCTATACATTGTGCAACAGTACTATAATAGTCACAATCGACCACCCCATCTATATGTACAACCTTGGGTATGCGTCTCCGGCAACTCCCTCTATAAGCAATCATTACATGAACTCCCTCCAGTAATACAAGAACACGCTGTATCATTACAAGAACACGCTCATTTACTTTCGAACCCATTTTTCAATTGCACATGTTATTTATCTTTATTATTATAATATAATCGAATTTAATTTCCATTATTTAATAAGTTTTGAATATTTTAAGCAGTTTTAATAAATTTAAAGATTTTTAAAGACAATATTAAGCATTTTAATATTAGGTCCTCACATATGAAATTAGCGTTTTGTCGTACTGAACACTTTGATCTGAAATATCTCCTTGGTTAAGAATTCCAAATTCAAATTTATAAATTCATTCAGCTGGTACATTTGAGTTTTGAAAGCAGTCATTCATTTGTTTTTTCCTCATTATTTTATTCCTTGGCGTCGCTTATTACCGCACAATGGAAAACATGAAATATCGGTATATTTACGAGTACGAGTTCTACCGTGGCACCAGTGCTGCAGAAACAGCTCGAAGGAATAATGATGTGTACGGCGCATGTGTTGCAAAAGAAAGTACGTTTTTGGTTTCAACGTTTTCGTTCTGGAAATTTCGACCTTCAGAACCAACCCCGTGGACGGCCGGAGACCAAAGTGGAAAATAAAGAGTTAAAGGCTATTGTGGAAGCGGATCCATCACACAAAGCACTTCAGAGATAGCTGCAGGCTTCGGGGCAAGTGATAAAACTGTATTAATCCACTTGAAGCAAATCGGGAAACTAAAAAAACTTGAACGATGGGTACCTCATGAATTGAGTGAATCGAACTTGCAAACACGCGTCGACTGCTGTGTTACTTTGCTCAACCGACACAATAATGAAGGGATTTTAAATCGAATTATTACTTGTGATGAAAAGTGAATACTGTACGATAATTGGAAGCGCTCATCGCAATGGCTGAACCCTGGAGACCCAGCCAAATCCTGCCCTAAACGAAAATTGACTCAGAAAAGTTACTTGTGAGTGTTTGGTGGACTAGCGCCGGTGTCGTTCACTACATCTTTCTAAAATCTGGCCAAACGATTACGGCAGATATCTATTGTCAGCAACTGCAAACCATGAAGGAAGAACTAGCTGCTAAACAACCGAGATTGGTCAATCGCTCTAGGCCACTGCTGCTTCACGATAACGCAAGACCACACACTGCACAACAAACAACCACTAAGTTAGATGAGCTACAATTGGAATGTCTGCGACATCCACCGTACTCCCCGGACCTTGCTCCAACAGATTACCATTTTTTCCGGAATTTGTACAACTTCTTATAAGGAAAAAAATTCAACTCCGATGCGGTAGTCCAAACCGCCTTCAAAGAGTTTATTGATTCTCGCCCCCATGGTTTTTTTAGTAAAGGGATCAATGATCAAACCTATGAGATGGCAAAAGTGCATACTTTGATTAATTAAATATATTTTACAAAAAGAAATTGACTTTATATTCCTCCCGTACAAAACGCCAATTTCATATCTAAGGACCTAATACTTGTATAAATAATGCCTTTATAATACTTAATGTTCCAAATTAATGTTTTTTAACTTAATGCTTATTAATGCTATGATATGATAATTTTAAATTACTAAATATGATATTTTTAAATTACTTTATATTTATTTAATTATTATTTATTAATAATAATAATGCGCCTTCACACTATGTATAATTATACCTCATATACGTAATATAATATGGACATAATATGTATATAATAACATGTATATAAGGTATACGTTTCTGTATCCATATTACATAGGTACATAAATAGCAGGTAAAAATCATATGCTCATTTAGGGCTTCGTTGCAGTGGAGTAATAAGAAGACCAAGTGAATAACTAAAATTAAAAAAATTCTAAACCCCCGAAACAAATAGAGCTGATGATCTTCAAACGGCTGAACAGAACACTCTCGATTTAGGCACCTTTCAAAACACCTTTCAAAACTTAATGAAAATTGGTTCATCCGTTCAGGAGCTATGATGCCACAGACAGACACACAGATACACATATACACGGGTACACACTACAAACATATAACACCCCTCTGTTTTCGTCGGCGTTAAAAATGAAGGTATTTTAAAAGAAAAATTTCCACATTTTTTCAATAAATAATTTTATTCAAATTATTAGTGACCCTCGTCGATGGTCATGGTCATAGAGCTGGGATCGTACTCGTGGTCGATGACTCGCGTCTTTATGATCTGCTTGTACACGAAGGCCGATTTTCTGGGCGTGCGCGTGCGTGCCGGGTCCTCGAAGTCCACTTCATATAGTCCGAAACGCTCCCTGAATTTTGAATTACGATTAATGGTTACAATTTAAATGTAATTTTCTAAAGTTACTAAAGTTATATTTTCTTTATAAAGTCATCTTGGTCGTACTTTTTTTGGTGGGATTGAGGGAAGGTTAGTGGGGGCAACCAACAAAAGAATAGAAGAATAAAGGAACAGTATTTGTTTAGCAGTGGACTTAAAATACTGTTGAATTAAAGTAAAGAAATTATTAAAAGGTTTAAGGGCGTAAGGCAAAGTCTAGTCATCTGAACGCAGCACGCCTTGTTCATTTATAGACGAGGCTCTGACGACCGAATCATGTCGGTCATTATTATAAGAATAAACTGGTGGTTGAATAGACATCATATCGAAATCGGAACTTTTCTAAGTAAATACTAAATAAATATTGCTAAAATTAAACTTACGTGAAACCTGCCATCCATTCAAAGTTATCCATTAGAGTCCATGCCATATATCCCTTGAGGTTCACGCCGGCGTCCAACGCATCTAGGACGCTTTCCAGAGCCGCTCGGTAGTACCTTATCCTGTCGTCATCTATGAGACCAGCATCAGGCCTGGTGGACCAGCCGTTCTCGGTAATATAAATCACTGGGTTGTTGTATTTTTCCTTGAGGTGGGTCAGCGCATTGAAGACACTATTGGGTGCTTGCTATGAAAGGAGAAAAGTACAAACCAATAAATATAAAGCAGGGTTTAAAACCCTGTTAGTTCGGTTGGCAGCACTGCTGTTTCAATTGGCTCAAACTTTAATGATATAGAAAGTATATGTAGTGCTTGCTATATGTATAAATAACTAGCTGATACCCGCTCGCTTCACTAAGCGCACTGTTATACCCTGTATTTGTTAGCCTTAGTGCTGCACTGCCCCTTAATAACGCTAACTAAGCCTTAAGGTTCAGTGAGTATAGCAGTGGAGCAGTTTGGCCAGTGAGTCTGCTTCCATCTTCGAACCTGCTCGGTTGTCTACGGACCTAAGTTAAATTCTAATCAATTTGTAATATATAATCCATTTATCCTTTAATTAAATAACAGTGTTTTAAATAATTGTTTTTTTTAAAAAGCAATCAGCCCGTCTCCGTATAACATTTTGGTGGCAGCGGTGGGATACGGAAATCCCCAGTGTCAAGTGAAGTGGAACCGCTCAGCAGACTCGCTCCGTATCCTAAAATCTTATAAAACTAAATTTTATTCTGTGTCGTCCTGGCGCGTCCTAGTGAACCCAAATATAGTGCAAGTGCTAGACTCATCGCTACGGCCTGGACGTCCATTCCATTACGGAGACCCAATTCATTCCTGGAAAGGAATTCACATACTTACCAAGGAAGACCCGCGATTGCATCCTGAACCGCAATCATCTCCTTCCATCTACATACATACAGAAGAGAAAATCACCTAGAAGAATTAACCTGAAAAGCATCCATCGTCTTAAAAGAAATATCGTCGAAGATTTCTATAACTTTAAATTCATCGTGTCCCGTTCCAGTGCGCTACCGAAGACGCGCTTATCAATCGGAATGTTCCCGCTTATCGTGTTTGCAGCCGTCGCCCACGCATTACTAGTACTGTGAGTCGTTGGTCATTGTTTTGTCTAGACTTTATAAACCAAAGCTTCTCAACCTTTTATGTTTCTTTGTTCAATTGAATTTAAATGTTTTAAAGTTTATTAATATTTTACCATTTGTGATTATTTTATATTATTGCGTGTTCCTTATTGTAATTATTTTATATTATTGTGTGTTCTTGTATTGATTGATATATTTTTATTATGCCAAAAGTGGTGAAAGGGGAGGAGGCTAGTTTAACCTTCGAATTCACAGAGCCGGGTGTTAGTGACGCCCCGAGATCCACCCCAGCCACTCCAAGAGTTACTAAGGCCAGCATTGCAACTACTGCAATGACCGAGATGGATTTAAACACTTTGTTCAAATTCGTTAAACCGTATGACGGTAGTAGGGAGACCGTAAATTCTTTTATTATTAATTGTAATAATGCTTATGAATTAGCCACAGAATCTCAAAAACAGATTTTATTTAAGTACATCATTAGTCAACTCCAGGGTAAAGCGGAAATCGCTTGCTCCATAAAAGAGTTTAAAGACTGGGAACAGGTCAAGGATTTTTTAAAAACACAATTTAGTGAACGTAAACATTATGCTCATATCCTTACCGAATTACAAGAAAGCAAACAAGGCCCACACGATAATGTCAGTCAATTCGCACTCCGCATGGAAACCTGTCTTTCACAACTACTAACAGAAATATCCCTATGTAATACAAAGGCAAAAGAATTACCAGGTCGCGTTGCGGCCATGGAGGACCTTGCCCTCCATCATTTCCTTATGGGGTTACATCCCCGCATTTCGAACATTGTTAGGTGTAGGTCTCCAAAGACCCTTAATGAAGCCATAAACTTAGCCATCTCGGAGGAACGTATTCAACAAAGCCTATACAAACGACCACAGCCAGAAACAAAACATGAACACAAACCTAGGCAAAACTTCGTAAAAACTTTTAATACTAAGCCGTCTACTTATCAAAAATTTTCAC